>JAKOOJ010000010.1:16350622-17581247 GCA_022577455.1 Arizona elegans
ATGATAGATAGATAGATAGATAGATAGATAGATAGATACATAGATAGATAGATAGATAGATAGATAGATAGATAGATAGATAGATCCCTAGGATGGATGCATGGATGGATAGAGATGATAGATAGATAAATAGATAGATAGATAGACAGACAGAAGACAGACAGACAGACAGATAGATAGAGATAGATAGAGATGGAGATGATAGATAGATAGATAGATAGATAGATAGATAGATAGATAGATAGATAGATAGATAGATAGATAGATGGTTGGATGCACGGATTCACGGATTCATGGATGAACAGAGATGATAGATAGATAGATAGATAGATAGATAGATAGATAGATAGATAGATAGATAGATAGATAGATAGATAGATAGATAGATGTATAGATGGATGGTTGGAGATGACAGATAGATAGATAGATAGATAGATAGATAGATAGATAGATAGATAGATAGATAGATAGATAGATAGATAGATAGATAGATAGATGGTTGGATGCACGGATTCACGGATTCATGGATGAACAGAGATGATAGATAGATAGATAGATAGATAGATAGATAGATAGATAGATAGATAGATAGATAGATGGATAGGATGGGTGGATGGATGCATGGATGCATGGAGAGATGGATGCATGGATGGATAGAGATAGATAGATAGATATATAGATAGATAGATAGATAGATAGATAGACAGACAGAAGACAGACAGACAGATAGATAGATAGAGATAGAGATGGAGATGATAGATAGATAGATGCATGGATGGATAGAGATGATAGATAGATAGATAAATAGATAGATAGATAGATAGATAGATAGATAGATAGATAGATAGATAGATGGACTGGATGGATGGATGCATGGATGGATAGAGATAGATAGATAGATAGATAGATAGATAGATAGATAGATAGATAGATAGATGATGGAAGGATGTATGCATGGATGCATGGATGCATGGATGGTTAGAGATGATAGATAGATAGATAGATAGATAGATAGATAGATAGATAGATAGATAGATAGATAGATGCATGGATGCATGGATGGATAGAGATGATAGATAGAGAAATAGATAGATAGATAGACAGACAGAAGACAGACAGATAGATAGAGATAGATAGAGATGGAGATGATAGATAGATAGATGCATGGATGGATAGAGATGATAGATAGATAGATAGATAGATAGATAGATAGATAGATAGATAGATAGATAGATAGATAGATTGGATGGATGCATGCATGCATGCATGGATGCATGGAGTGAAGGATGCATGGATGGATAGGGATAGATAGATAGATAGATAGATAGATAGATAGATAGATAGATCCCTTGGATGGATGCATGGATAGATGGATGGAGATGATAGATAGATCGATGCATGGATGGATAGAGATGATAGATAGATAGATAGACAGACAGACAGACAGACAGACAGACAGACAGACAGATAGACAGACAGACAGAAAGATGGACGGACGGACGGATGGATGGATGGATGCACGGATGCATGGATGCATGGATGAATAGAGATGATAGATAGATAGATAGATAGATAGATAGATAGATAGATAGATGATAGATAGAAAGATAGATGATAGATACATAGATAGATAGATAGATAGATAGATAGATAGATAGATAGATGCATGGAGAGATGGATGCATGGATGGATAGAGATAGATAGATAGATAGATAGATAGATAGATAGATAGATAGATGATAGATAGATAGATAGATAGATAGATAGATAGATAGATAGATAGACAAGCAGACAAACAGATAAACAGATTAGACAGAAATAAAGACAAATAATTACACTGGTAACACATAGATAGATAGATAGATAGATAGATAGATAGATAGATAGATGGATGATCGATCAAAGATTATAGAGATAGGTATATAAATATATAGATATATAGATTAGATAGATAGATAGATAGATAGATAGATAGATAGATAGATAGATAGATAAACAGGTTAGATAGAAATAAAGAGAAATAATTAGATTGGTAGGAGAGAGAGAGAGAGAGAGAGAGAGAGAGAGAGAGAGAGAGAGAGACAGAGAGAGATATGGATAGATGGATGATCGATCAAAGATGATAGAGATAGGTAGATAATAGGTAGACAGATATTTAGATATATAGATATATAGATTAGATAGATAGATAGATAGATAGATAGATAGATAGATAAAAATGTTTGATAGAAATAAAGAGAAATAATTAGATTGGTAGCAGATAGATAGATAGATAGATAGATAGATAGATAGATAGATAGATTGATTGATTGATAGATGATCGATCAAAGATGATAGAGATAGGTAGATGATAGGTAGATAGATATATAGATATATAGATTGGATAGAAAGATAGATAGATAGATAGAAAATAGATAGATAGATAAACATAATAGATAGAAATAAAGAGAAATAATTAGATTGGTAATAGATAGATAGATAGATGATTGATCGTTCGAAAGATAGATAGATAAATAAACAGATTAGATAGAAATAAAGAGAAATAATTAGATTGGTAGCAGATAGATAGATAGATAGATAGATAGATAGATAGATAGATAGTCAATCAAAGATGATAGAGATAGGTAGATGATAGGTAGATAGATATATAGATATATAGATTAGATAGATAGATAGATAGATAGATAGATAGATAGATAGATAGATAGATAAACAGATTCGACAGAAATAAAGACAAATAATTAGACTGGTAACACATACATAGATCAATACATAGTCAGATCGATTGATTGATTGATCGATTGATAGATAGATAAACAGGTTAGACAGTTTAGTTTAGTTTAGTTTAGTTTTATTGAATTTCTATACCGCCCTACTCCCGGATGACTCAGGGCGGTGAACAGCCACGAAATAAAACACATACATATAAAAAATTTAAAATCGAATAAAATGAATTAAATAAATTTGGCTGAATTAATACCCATAATTTAAAATACCCATATTTTAAAACCCATTAAAATTTAAAATTTGCACTTAAAAGGGAGAAGATTTAGGCGAGGCCAGCTTGATGAAATAAAAGGGTCTTCAGCTCGCGGCGGAAGGTGCACAGATCCGGGATCCTCCGTATCTCTGGGGGGAGCTCGTTCCAGATTGTAGGTGCCTCCACAGAGAAGGCTCTCCCCCTAGGGGCCGACAGCCGACATTGTTTGGCCGACGGCACCTGGAGGAGCCACTCTCTGTGGGAGCGTACTGGTCGGTGGGTGGCTATTGATGGTAGTAGGCGGTCCCATAAATAACCAGGTCCTAAGCCATGAAGCGCTTTAAAGGTGGTAACCAGAACCTTTTTTTTTATTGCAAAAGTTTTACAATTACATTTTCACGCCATTTTCTCCCCCCCAACCCGCCCCAAACTCCCCAACCTCACCCTCCCTAACCCTCCCTAGCCCTCCCCTCCCACTTCCACAGAGTATACTCCCATCAAAAAAAAAACCCATTATATAAAACTTGAACCCCTCCATCCCCCATATAATTTTTCATCTTCACAAAATTAAAATATTTCTATCTTAATATAACATTTTCAATTAAAAGCTATTTGATACTTCCTAGTTTGATATTTGTTCTGCACATAATCTATCCACTTTTTCCATTCCCATTCATAAATCTCTTGTGAGCAATCTTTTAGATATGCTGAAATCTTCGCCATCTCTGCAAAACTGGCCATCTTCACAATCCATTCCTCGATAGTGGGCAAAGCTTCATTTTTCCAGTATTTACCTATCAATAATCTTGCTGCTGTTATCATATACAATATCAACTTTGTTTCACCCAATGTAAAACCCTTAACTATACCCAATAAAAACAATTGTGGAGAAAATTGAATTTTTTTCTTCAAAACATTCTGCATAACCCACCAAATTTTTATCCAAAAAGCCTTAACTTTCTTTTTTTTTTATTGAAAATTTTTATGAAAAGTACAAACATTTTCACCCCCCTTCCCCCCTCAACCCCCCTCCCCTTCCCACCCTCCCTTCCCCTCCCTCCCCCCCACCCCCCTCCCTAGACTTCCCAGAACGAGCACAGGGTATAGCATTCACAAACCAAGAACTAAAATGTGCTAACAAATTATTACATTTCATGTTCTCCCTAGGTCCTTAACTCCTTATAACTCAGAAAAAACAAACATAAACTACTTAATATTATTTCATTCATAAGCTATATGAATCTTCTTATTCGGATACTTCTTCTGTATGTAATCAATCCATTTTCTCCATTCTGATATATATCTCTCATTTGAATGGTCTTTAAGGTATGATGAAATTTTTGCCATTTCCGCCAAATGCACAACTTTTAATGTCCATTCCTCAATAGTAGGTGGATCTTCCTTCTTCCAGTACTGTGCCACCAGTAACCTGGCAGCCGTTATTAAGTTCAAAACCAGCTTAGTCTCTATTACAGTACAATCCGTAACTATTCCCAACAGAAAAAACTGTGGTGTAAATTTAATTTTTTTCTTCAAAATATTTTGAATAATCCACCATATTTTTATCCAAAAAGCCTTAATCTTTTTACATGTCCACCATATATGGAAATATGTAGCATCTTCACACTCACATCGCCAACACTTGGGTTGTAAATTTGGATACATACAAGCCAGTTTTTTTGGATCTAAATGCCATCTATAAAACATTTTGTAAAAATTCTCCCTTAAATTTTGTGCTTGTGTAAATCTTACATTTCTAACCCATATCTTTTCCCATGTTTCCATCATTATTGGTTCACCTACATTTTGTGCCCATTTTATCATACAATCCTTGACTAACTCTGTTTCTGAATCTATTTCCAGTAATGCATTGTACAACCTTTTTATGTGCATTTGACCTTCATCTCTTATTTGCTTTATCAAATTCTCATCCTGCTGCAAAATACCAATTTTTTGATCTTCTCTCCATCTGGCCAGCAGCTGTCCATATTGAAACCAAGTCTTAATAATCCCTTCTTCTTTTAGTTGTTCCATGGATTTTAACTGTAGTCTGACTCCTTCCTTATAAAGGAGTTCCTTATATGTAATCTTATCTTGCTTTTGCTCTAAATTTATGTTCTCTATCGCGTGTCTGGGTACTGTCCATATTGGTAACCTATCATTTAGTTTATATTTATACTTTTTCCAGACACGCAATAGAGCATTTCTTAATATATGACTTTTAAAAGTCTTATCTACTTTCTTGTCATACACTAAGTAAGCATGCCAGCCATAAACCAAACCATATCCTTCAATATTCAGTATCTTTTCTTCCGTTAAGTTTATCCAATCTGTGATTGCTGAGAGGGCAGCAGCTTCATAGTACAATCTTAAATTGGGCATCTTAAGACCACCTCTTTCTCTAGTATCTTGCAATATCTTTTGTTTAACTCGTGGTTTCTTCCCTGCCCACACAAATTTGTTTATGCCCTTCTGCCATTCCTTCAAGTTCTCATCTTTTTTAAGTATAGGTATCATTTGAAAAAGAAATAGAAATTTTGGTAAAATATTCATTTTTACAGCGGCTATCCTTCCCAGCAAAGACAGTTGTAGTTTTTTCCAGTTGTCCAACTCTTTCTGTATTTTATGCCATAATGGTTCATAGTTGTACTGATATAATTTCGTATTTGCAGTCATAATATAAACCCCCAAATATTTAACCTTCTTAACTACTTCAAATCCTGTTAACCTTTCTATCTCTTCTTTTTGGCTCCTAACCATATTTTTAGCTATTATTTTTGTTTTAGCTGCATTTATTTTAAAGCCAGATACTTGTCCATATAAGCAGGTTATATCCATCAAGGCTGTAATCGATTGTACCGGTTGGGTTAAGGTAACAACCAGGTCATCTACAAATGCTCGTACCTTGTATTCATGCTGTCTAATTTTAATTCCCTTAATTGTATTCATCTCGCGTATCTTGTTTAATAAAATTTCCAGCGTCAAAATAAACAATAACAGGGACAAAGGACAGCCTTGCCTTGTTCCTTTTTCTATGTTAAAAGCATCTGTTAAACCACCATTAACTATTATTTGCGCTGTTTGTTTTTGATATATTGCCTTAATAGATTGTACAAATTGTTCTCCAAATTGCATCCTTTCTATTAGTTTTAGTAAAAATTGCCAATTCAATCTATCAAAGGCTTTCTCAGCATCCAAGAACACAAGCACTGAGGGGACCTGGTTGTTCCTTCCCAAATACTCTAATAAGTTAACAATTTGCCTTACATTACTCTTCATTTGTCTACCACTTATAAAACCAGTTTGATCATGGTGAATCATTTGCTGCATGACTGTCATTAATCTATTTGCCAAAATTTTAGCAAATATCTTATAGCCTGTATTTAATAATGAAATTGGCCTATAATTTTTAGGATCTGTAGCGTCATGCCCTTCTTTTGGGATCAACGAGATAAATGCTGTCTTCCAAGTTGGAGGTACCTTTCCTCCCTGTTGTATATTGTTAAATAATTCTTTCAACGGTTCTATCATTTCCTCCTGTAGGGTTTTATAGTAAATAGCCGTCAAACCGTCCGTCCCAGGAGCTTTACCCACTTTCAACTGCTTAATTGCTAACGCAATTTCCTCAGACGTTAGCAATTGATTTAAACTATCCCTCTGCTCATTTGAAATTGTATAAATATTCTCTTTCTGCAAAAATCTCTCTATATCTATATCTTTAATTTTATCACCAGTATACAGCCTCGAATAAAACTCTAAAAAAGATTTTTTAATCAATTGTTGCTCATAAACCTCTTTACCCTTATATTTTATTCTCTCTATTGTCCTTGATTTTTGCTTTTTCCTTAACAAATATGCTAACCACCTGCCTGGTTTATTGGCATTGTAAAAAGTATTATGTTTTGCATATCTTAAATTAGTTGCCACTTGATCTGCTATTAACATATTAAATTGACCTTTCAATAAATTGATTGCCTCTTTAATTTTCTTATCCGTTGGGTTAGCTACTAAAGCCCGTTCCTGTTTACTAATCTCATCTTCTAATTCTTTTCTTTTTGTCCCCTGTTTCCTTCTATATTTATTATTCAAATATATCAAAATTCCTTGCATATATGCCTTACTTTCATCCCATACCATTTCCATCGATGTGCCCTTTTGCATATTCATAACAAAAAATTCTTTCATAAATTTTTTACACTCTTTTACATTTTCTTCATACCTAAACAAATTATCATTTAACCTCCAGGACCTCCTAGGCCCTTTCTCATACTCCAATTCCAGCCAAACTGGACTATGGTCTGTCAATGTTCTTGAGCAAATCTTCGTATTTTTCACCCTAGATAAAAGATTGTTAGTAATTAGTATAAAATCAATCCTTGAAAAGGATTGATGTCTATCTGAAAAAAAAGTAAAATCTTTTTCTTCCAGGTTTCTTTCACGCCAGATATCTCTCAACTCCCAGTCGTCCATCATTTCCCAAAACGCTTTGGGCAATTTTGCTCTTGTTAACACATTTTGTTTAGGTCCCTTCTTGTCTTTTTTAACGTCCAAAACACCGTTCCAGTCGCCTAACAGGATACAAGTTTTATATGCCCACTGTGTCAATTTTGAGTGTAGTAAATTATAAAAGTTTTCTTGTTGTTGATTCGGGGCATAAACTCCGATTACAAGTATTTTTTCTCCTTTTACTAAAAGTTCAATTGCTAAAAATCTTCCTTGATCGTCTGCTTCAATTAATTTAGCAACTAAATCTCTTTTCAAATATATAACTATACCATTTTTCTTTTCTGATGCTGCTGCTACGTAAGATGTACCAAGTCTTGCATTAATCAAATATTTTTGATCTTGTATTCTTATATGAGTCTCTTGTAAGCAAATTACTTCATTCTTAAATTGCTTAAGATAGTGAAATATTTTTCTTCTTTTCTGTGGAGAATTCAAGCCATTAACGTTCCAGGTCAAAAATCTAGTTCCCATCTCTGGGCCTTTGGAGCCTCTGAAGCAAGTCCTGATGCTCTGATCTCATTTGAGTTTTAGGTCTTGCGCCCCCCCACTGCTCCTGTTTTAGTAGTATCTTGAATCATTTCTTGAGTTGCCATCTGGGATTGTTGCTGTCTTAATTCTTCCTTGAGTCTAGCTGTCACCGATCTGGTCTGTCTTTGGTCCTTTGGTAACTGCGAGAAATCAATCAGCGCCAACTCTTGAGTAGCCATTTGGATTTGTAATATTTCTTCTTGATCAGCCAAAGCTCCCCCCTGAACTACTGTCAAGAGCTCTTCTGTCTCAGCTTCCATTACTTCTTTCTTTCTTTTGCCTTCTGGTGATTTAGTTAGTTTGGGTGTGCCAGCCTTTAATACATTAGTATAAAAATCTCTTGCTTTCCAAATTGTATTAAGCCGATATCTCTCTCCTGAGTAAGTCACCACTAGTCCAGTTGGCGCTTCCCATCTGTACTGTATCTGACCTTTTCTCAGCTCATCCACCAGAAAGGCATACTCCCTTCTAGCTCTCAAGATCTTAGGGGGGATTTCTTTCATTGTCATTACTTCCTGGCCTCCCACCCGAAGCTTGTTTTTAAAAGTAGCCTGTAAAATTTCGTTACGTACTCTCCTTGTAGTAAAATATATCACAATGTCTCTTGGTAGATGTTTCTGTCTAGCAATCCAGGAATTAACGCGGTACAGCTTGTCCATCTGCCAGCCCAGATCATTTTTTGACTCCCCCACCAGCGGTGCCAATGCCTCAGACATCATTTCTCTCAAATTCTCTTGTTTATTCTCCTTCACCCCTCTGAATCTTAAAGCAAATTCCATGTCCCTGTATTGTATCATTATTACGTCGTCCTCAGCCCTTTGAATTCTGTTTTGAGCTTCTCCCATTTTACTATCCAAAATTTCAGAAGATTGTTTAATTTCCTCAACTCTATCATCCACCATCTCAATATTGCCTGCCAGACACTTGAATGCCATTAATATATCATCCCTAATCCCCTGATTGCGAATTGCAATCTCATCTGACACAGCCTGTATCTTTTCGTTAGTTTCCTTAATTTTTTCATTAGTTTCCTTAATTTTTTCATCAATCACATCACCAATTTTATTTTGGGTGATTTGGAGAGCTTGTTGCAACATTTCCAACGTTAGGGTCTGTGGATCCTCTGGAGGAGCAGAAACTTGTAATCTAGGAATATGAGCTGGGAAGCTACCAGCACTCCCAGTTCCTTTAGTAGGAACAGTTTTTACAGACTTTGAGGCCATTTCCAGTTTGAAATTAGTCTTTATATTTAATCAGAGTCAAAAAGAAGAGTTCCTCAAAAGATTTCCCAATATTAATTAATGTTTAAAATCCTCCTTCTGTCAGCACAAAAGCTTTTTTTTTCCCCAAGCGAAGGGCTGCCAGCAAAACGAAACTTTTCCTGTAACTTTCCGTTTCCCCCGCCCTTTCAAGCTTCAATCACCATATTGTTGCAAAGTACTAAGTGATTACTTCCGAAGGAGGCTCTAGGCATTGGAGTTAGGTAAAAAATACTTGCAGTCTGATTTCTCCTTGCTCGTTCCGCCTGCTGTTAGTTCAAGATGTTAATTCCCTCATTTCCATTCAGCAAGATTGGTCGCGGCTTCTAATTCCGCTAATTAGCGGAGACGTCCCTGGTCTGGAGCGGCTTGACAGGCTTTTAGGGAACACGCGCCCTTCACGCCCCAGGAGTTTTCCTAGGGCGTTCGGGGGGGGGGTTCTACCTCCACCTGCCTGCTCTTCTCTCTCCCCTTTGCCCGGGGGGAGAATTTCAAGCCTCCAGACAGCGTTTGTCGGCTGCTCTGGGGCTTTAACAGAGCCAGGGAGTGGACGCTCTCAAAAGAACGTCTTTCGAGGCTCGCGGAGCCAAGCGGAAGCCAAGCCTTAACTTTCTTACAAGTCCACCAAACATGATAATATGTGGCATCTAAACAATCACATCTCCAACATTTTGGCTGAACATTAGGGTACATGCACGACAATTTCTTAGGATCTAAATGCCATCTATAAAACATTTTATAGAAATTTTCCCTCAAATTCTGTGACTGTGTAAATTTAACGTTCTGAACCCAAATTTTTTCCCATGTTTCCAACATCACTGGTTCTGCAAAATTTTGTGCCCACTTAATCATACAATCTTTAACCAATTCAGTTTCTGAATCCCTTTCTAACAAAACATTGTAAAGCCTTTTAATATGCATTGGACCTTTCTCTTTTATATGTCTAACCAATTCTTCCTCATGCAACATAATACCAGTTTTTTGGTCCTCTTTCCATCTCAGTTGGAGTTGATTGTACTGTAACCAAGTTAAGTTAATCCCTTCGTCCAACAGTGTCTCTAATGTCTTCAATTGCCAGCTGCCCGCATCTGTAAAAAGAACCTCTTTGTATAAAACCCCCCCGAGTGACATTATATTTGTATTCCAAATAATATGACCAAGATCCAGCCATAGCGGTATTTTATAATCCCATTTGAGACGGTGCTTCTTCCAAACTCTCATCAAGGAGTCTCTAAATATATGGCTTTTAAATACTTTATCCACTTTATTTTCATAAAATAAGTAAGCATGCCATCCGAATTCAAGATCAAAACTTTCTATATTCAATATTCCAGTCTTTTTCCTTCCAAACCAATCACTTGCTTGAGATAAAGCTGCTGCTTCATAATATAACTGTAGGTTTGGAAGTTTAAGACCTCCCCGTTCTGGAACATCTTGCATAATTTTCAATTTCACTCTCGGTTTTTTCTCGTTCCAGACAAACTTATTCACTCCACTTTGCCACTCTTTCAATTGTTTATCACTTTTAAGCACCAGAATCGTTTGAAACAAGAAAAGAAATCTTGGCAAAATATTCATCTTAACTGCTGCTATTCTTCCAAGTAAAGACAGCTGCAGTTTTTTCCAAGTCTCCATATCTTTCTGCACATCTCGCCACAACACTTCATAATTATTTTGAAACAGTTTCATATTTGATTCTGCAACCTGAACTCCTAGATATTTAACCTTTGGTACAATCTCAAAACCTGCCCTCCTTTCCAGTTCGTGTTTACGATCTTGTGTCATATTTTTAACTATCATCTTAGTTTTTTTCTGGTTCAGTCTAAAACCTGATACTATACCATAGTCTTGTATAATGTCTTTCATCTGGATTATTGATTCCATCGGCTGTGTTAGGGTAACAACCAGATCATCTGCAAATGCCTTTATTCTGTAGTCCTCTTGCCTTATCACTATACCTTTCAAGATATTAGAGTCCCGTATCGTATTTAACAAGACTTCTAGTGTTAAAATAAATAACAATGGGGATAACAGACAACCTTGTCTTGTTCCTTTTTCAATATTAAAATCTGTTGTCAAACTTCCATTAATAATAATCTGTGCCTTTTGCTCTTGGTAAATTGCTGAAACCGCCTGTATAAATTGATCCCCAAAGTCCATCTTTTTTAAAGTCTTTAATAGAAAATTCCAGTCCACTCTATCAAAGGCCTTCTCCGCATCCAGAAAGACCAGCACTGCAGGGATCTGTTTATTCTTCTCAAGATATTCCAATAAATCTATTACTTGCCTTACATTGTCCTTCATATATCTGCCTTCTATAAATCCCGCTTGATCATCATGAATCACCTCTTGGATTACTGGCATCAACCTGTTGGCTAATACTTTTGCGTAAATATTATAATCGTTATTCAGAAGAGACATTGGTCTATAATTCTCCGGTTTTTTAGGACCTGCTTGCTTTTTTGGTATCAAAGAAATATAAACTGTTTTCCATGAAGGGGGTATTTTACCTCCTTGTTGTATGTTGCAAAATAAATCTCTAAGTTGTTCCACCATCTCTGCTTGCAAAGTTTTATAATACACTGCAGTCAAACCATCCGTTCCAGGAGCTTTAGCTGTTTTTAATTGTTTGATTGCTGCTATTATCTCCTCCTCTGTTATAGGATAATTCATTCTTTCCTTTTGTTGATTAGTAATTTTTGTGACTCTTTTATTATCTAAATATTTTTCTATAAGTCCATTCTGCATATCATCTTTAGCATATAATTTGGTATAATAATCTACAAAAGCTTCTTTAATTAATTTTTGTTGAAAGATTCCTTTCCCTCCAATATCAATACTATCAATAGTCTGTATGCTCTGCTTCTTTCTTAATGTGTAGGCCAACCATCTGCCCGGTTTATTGGCATTACAAAATGTATTATGCTTTGCATATTGTAAATTTGTTGCAACTTGTTCCGCCATAAGCATTTTCAATTGATCTTTCAAAAGGTTTATAACCTTTTGTTCTTTATTCTTTATTTCTGCTTCCAGTTCAGATCTTTTCTTTTGTCGATTCAGTTTATGTTTAGAATTCATATGAATGAGTACCCCTCTCATATATGCTTTACTCGCATCCCACACAATTTCAATTGGGGTACCCTTATTCAGATTTATTTCAAAAAATTCTTTCAACTGCTTTTTAAGTTCTATTATGTTTTTTTCATATCTAAACAAGTTTTCATTTATTCTCCATGATCGTCTCTCAGTCTTACCCATCTCAATTTCTATCCATACTGGGCTATGGTCGGTCAGAATTCTTGGAAAGATCTTTGTTCTTTTTGTTTTAACAAGTAGATCATCTGATAACAAAATAAAATCAATCCTAGGGAAGGATCTATGTCTATCAGAAAAAAAAGTATAGTCCAATTCTTTTGGGTTATGTATTCTCCAGATATCCTTTAATTCCAAATCTTCTTTCATGTCGAAAAAAGTCTGTGGTAATCTAATCCTTGATTTTGCCAGGCTCTTTTTATCTAATTTGGAATCAATTACTCCATTCCAGTCTCCCATAATTAGAATAGATCTGTAATCCCATTGCAATATTTTTGTGTGTAGAGTTTTATAAAAATTGTCCTGTTGTTGGTTAGGAGCATAAATTCCAATCAGAAGAATTTGGCCATTTACTGTATGCAATTCAATTGCTATAAACCTGCCATCTTCATCTGCTTCTATAATTTTAGCTGTCAGTCTTTTATTTACATAAATGACCACACCATTCTTTTTTTCCAAAGTTGAAGCTATAAAATGCGTTCCTAGTTTTGAGTTTATCAAGTATTTTTGATCTTGAGTTCTAATATGAGTTTCTTGTAAACAGATTATATCATTATTAAATTGTCTCAAATATGTAAATAGCTTCTTCCTTTTCT
Source organism: Arizona elegans (assembly GCA_022577455.1). Taxonomy (NCBI): domain Eukaryota; kingdom Metazoa; phylum Chordata; class Lepidosauria; order Squamata; family Colubridae; genus Arizona; species Arizona elegans. Next base: position 16,363,804 of record JAKOOJ010000010.1, read on the forward strand.
GTGGTGAGTTCAATCCATTCACATTCCAAGATAAACACTTAATTGTCATCTTGATCTTTTTGAAGCGACGAGCAGAATAGCCGAATATCTTCCGAAATCTTCGGTTTTGCTCCCCCCATGGCTTCACTTTCTTGTGTAGTACTCTTAGCTCCCTTTTTGTATTGTCTTTCCTGTTGTTGCTTTTCTTTAAGTTGCTTAGATTTTGCACGAGTTATACACTGGTCCTTGACTTCAACCATCCGAGCCGGGTCCAAAATTGGAGAAGATTCTAACAGGTGCTCCTCCAGAAAACCTCCTGTAGCACCCTGCGTTTCCACTGGCTCCACCTGCTTAGACTGTTCTTCCATCTCTTAGGACATCCGGTTTGTTTGCCTCCGGTGAAAGATGGTCCCTTCTTAAGGACTGCCAGCCCCGCCGCCTGTAGAGCCGCTTCGATCCTGAGAAGTGGCTTGAAAACTCCAAAATCTGAAGGATTTGAGGAGAAGAGTAAGCAAGGAGCAGGTCGAGCCCCTGTGAGCCCCCAGAAGATCACTACTGGGGAGGAAACAGGCGCGGCTCCCTTTCAACTTGCTGAGACTCCGGACGGCGTGGGACGACTCTGCCTTCCGCAGAGCAAGCCGGCTGCAGCAAACATTCAAATTGAATGAAACCAACCTTAACAATTAGCGGAAATATCAACTTGAACCCTCAAACCTGGAAATCGCAAGTATTATTGCTTTGGTGACTTTTTGATTTAAGTAAAAGCGCGAACGAGTGAAAGTGGTTTGGAAAAAAATGGCGCCCAGCTGCAGCGTTAACAAGCTGAGAGTGAGAGTGGATTTGTGAAGTTACTTTAATCTGCTACAAAGTTGCGCTGCCTGTAACAAGGAGGAACAGGAGAAGAGGAAAAAAATTCTTTTTTAAAATCTGAGCTTGCTTCAGCCTAGTTTCTATCTCTAATTTGATTAAACCTGGGGGATTTTTTCAGAGGACTTTGTGGTGGTGGAAAAGGAAAAAGGATCTCCTTTTTCAGAAAATCTAATCTACGTGGCAGGATGGCTTCTAAGAAGCAGGAAGGAAAGGCAGCAGGGGGGGATCCCCCACACACAAACATGAACAGCAGCTTCCTCCTGCTCAACAGAGTTAGGAAACAGATTTTGATTTTGAAAGTTTAAAAGAATTTATTACTCAGGCTCTGGATGATAAATTTCAAAAATCTCAACAGGAAATAGATGATAAATTTCAAAAATCTCAACAGGAAATTATGCAGGAAATTAATGAAATTAAAAATATGGTGAAGGAGGATTATGGCAAGGTGACTAAAAAAATATCGAATGTGGTGTCTGGCCTGTCAGAAATTATTATCAAAGTGGATTCCAAATTGGAAGAATTTAAATCAGAAATCAATGTTAAAATTAAGGATACTGACTATAAAATTTCTGATGTGGATGATAAAATGCAGAGAGTTGAAAATGAAATTACAATGATGCAATTCAGGGCCATGGAATTCGCTATAAGGCTCAGAGGTATTAAAGAGAATGACAGACCAGATTTGAGACAGATCTGTGCTGATGCTTTGGCTGTGTTATTAAAAATTAATCCTGAAGAGGTTTTCTACAAAATAGACAAAATTTACAGAGTGAACTCCTGAGTGGCCAGACAAAGACAATTGCCTAGAGACGTGGTGATATATTTTACAGACAGAACAATAAGAAATGATATTTTGCAAAAATCTTTTCTTTCCTCTGTGCAAGTGGAGGGAGCTCAAATTGGAGTTTATAAAGAACTACCACCTAAAATGCTAAAAGATAGAAAAGACTTTGGTTTCCTAGTGAATGAATTGAAAAAACAACAAATACCATTTCGGTGGGACGCCCCAACTGGTATAATTCTGAAGTACAATGGAGAAAGACATCGGTTGAACACTGTTGAGAAGGCGGAACATTTTTACTCTACCGTTCTTAAAGAGAGATCATCATCCCCACGTACATCCACAGTGTTGGAGATTAAGGAGAGTGATAAGAAGCAATCTCAGCAAGAGGTGGTAACCAGAACCTGGAAGCGCACCCGGAAGACCACCGGGAGCCAGTGCAGCTCGCACAGGAGAGGTGTTATATGGGAGCTCCACACCGCTCCCATAACCACCCGCGCGGCCGCACTCTGCGCCAGTTGGAGCCTCCGAGTGCAACTCAAGGGGAGCCCCATGTAGAGAGCATTACAATAGTCCAAACGAGAGGTGACGAGGGCATGAGTGACTGTGCGTAGCGAGTCCCGATCTAGAAAGGGATGCAACTGGCGAATCAGGCAAACCTGATGAAAAATCCTCCCGGTCATGGCCGTCAAGTGCTCTTCTAAAGACAGCCGTGAATCCAGGAGGACGCCCAAGTTACGAACCCTTTCCATGGGGGCCAATGATTCACCCCCAATAGCCAGCGATGGCGCCAGCTGACTATATCGGGACGTCGGAAACCACAGCCACTCGGTCTTGGATGGGTTGAGCCTGAGCCCGTTCCTCCCCATCCAGATCCGTACGGCCTCCAGGCACTGGGACATCACTTCAAGGGCATCGTTGAGGTGGTCCGGGGTGGAGATGTACAGCTGGGTGTCGTCAGCGTACTGATGGTACTTCACCCCGAAACCACGGATGATCTCGCCCAGCGGCTTTACATAAATGTTGAACAAAAGGGGCGAGAGAACCAATCCCAGCGGCACCCCACATATAAGGGGCCTCGGGGTCAATCTCTGCCCCCCTGTCAACACAGACTGCCACCGGTCAGAGAGAAAGGAGGAGAACCACCGTAAAACGGTGCCTCCCACCCCCAACCCTTCCAGCCGGTGCAGCATGATACCATGGTCGATGGTATCAAAAGCCGCTGAGAGATTTAACAGGACCAGGACAGAGGAACAACCCCTGTCCTGAGCCCTCCAGAAATCATCAAGCAACACGACCAATGCCGTTTCCGTGCTGTACCCAGGCCTGAAGCCCGACTGGAACGGATCCAGATACGACGCTTCATCCAGGTACTGGGGAAGCTGTTGCGCAACCACCTTCTCAACAACCTTAGCAACGAAGCAAAGGTTGGAGACTGGACGATAATTAGCCAATACTGCCGGGTCCAGGGAAGGCTTCTTGAGGAGGGGCCTTACCACTGCCTCTTTCAGGGTGGCGGGGAAGACACCCTCACCCAATGAAGCATTTATAATCCCCTGGAGCCAGCCTCGCATCACCTCCCGGGAAGCCAGCACTAACCAGGAGGGGCACGGGTCCAACAAGCATGTGGTCGCGTTCAATCTACCCAGAATCCTGTCCACGTCATCTGGGGTCACATGATCAAACTCATCCCAGATAACAGTCTCAAGACCTGCCTCCGTCACCCTCGCTGGATCTACCCAGTCGGAGTCCAGACCTGCCCAAATCTGAGTGATTTTGTCATGCAGATACTGAACAAAATCCTCGGCTCTTCCCTCCAAGGGGTCCTCCCGTGCTTCCTGGTGGAGCAGGGAGTGGGTCACCCTAAACAGGGCGGCCGGGCGATTATCTGATGATGCAATAAGAGCAGCAAAATGGGTACATTTTGCTGCTTTTATCGCCACTAGGTAATTCCTAATATGGGATCTTACCAGTGTTCAGTCAGATTCAGAAAGACTAGCCCTCCAACAGCTCTCCAGGCGTCTTTTCCGGCGCTTCATCTCCCTCAGCTCCTCGGTAAACCAAGGAGCCAGGCGAGATCGGCGCCGGGTCAGAGGCCGCAAAGGCACGACTCGGTCCAGGGCTCCAGCAGCCGCCCTATCCCAGGCGGCCACTAGGTCTCCAGTCGAGGTGTGAGCCAGAAACTCCGGGATTGGCCCAAGCTCCATCTGGAACATCTCAGGTTCCATCAGGCGCCTGGGGCAGTACCATCTTATCGGTTCCGCCTCCCTGCAGCGGGGTGCCGCGATTCGAAGGTCAAGGCGAAGGAGAGAGTGATCTGACCATGACAAGGGCTCAATGACTATATCCCCTATCTCGAGATCACTCAACCACTGTCCAGAGACATAAACCAAGTCCAGTGTGTTTCCCCCACTGTGCGTAGGGCCATGAATTAGTTGGGTCAGGTCCATGGCTGTCATGGAAGCCATGAACTCCCGAGCCACCTCAGACACCTCACCCACGGATGGCAGGTTGAAATCCCCCATGACCATAAGTCTGGAGGTATCAACCGCCACGGCGGCGATAACGTTGAGTAGCTCGGGCAGGGCTGCTGCCACGTGGCAGGGACCCAGGTACATGATCAGCAAACCCATCTGAATCCCGTGGCACCACTTCACAAGGAGGGACTCACAACTGGCCGTCTGAGGAACAGTGGTCTCCTCGGCCTAAGGCCTTCTCTAATAATAACCGGTACTCCCCCGCCCCTCCCCTGTGACCTTGACTGATGGAATGCGTGGAAACCTGGTGGGCACATTTCTACCAGAGGGACCCCTCCCTCCAGGCCCAGCCCCCTCCCGCCGAACGTCCTGGCCAGGCCCGACCCTCCCCTTGGTGGGTTATCCCCCAAACCCACAGCCCTAATTCCAATCCCACCCCCTCCCCCCCTCCCCGGACCCCTTAAAAGATTAGATAAAGACAATTTTAAAAAAGTTTAGTTTAGTTTAGTTTATTTGATTTGTATACCGCCCTACTCCCGAAGGACTCGGGGCGGTGAACAGCCAAACAATAAAATAACATAGATACAAAAATTTAAAAAACCAGATAAAATCAAATTAAATCATTTTGGCCCAGACAGAATTAAAACACCCCAATAATTTAAAAACAGATTAAAATTTACATATTTAAAAAAGGGAAGAGATTAGGCCAGGCCCGCCTGATGGAATAAAAAGGTCTTCACAGCGCGGCGGAAGGTACGCAGATCCGGGATCCTCCGTATCTCCGGAGGGAGCTCATTCCAGACGGTAGGTACCCCCACAGAGAAGGCTCTCCCCCTAGGGGTCGCCAGCCTACACTGTTTGGCTGACGGCACCCAGAGGAGTCCCTCTCTATGAGAGCGTACTGGCCGGTGGGAGGCTATTGGTGGTAGTAGGCGGTCCCGTAGATAACCAGGTCCTAAGCCATGGAGCGCTTTAAAGGTGGTAACCAAAACCTTGAAGCGCACCCGAAAGACCACCGGGAGCCAGTGCAGCTCGCGCAGGAGAGGTGTTACATGGGAGCGCCATGTCTCTCCCATTACCACCCGCACGGCCGCACTCTGCGCCAGTTGGAGCCTCCGGGTGCTCCTCAAGGGGAGCCCCATGTAGAGAGCATTGCAATAGTCCAGGCGGGAGGTGACGAGGGCATGAGTGACCGTGCGTAACGAGTCCCGATCCAGAAAGGGACGCAACTGGCGAATCAGGCGAACCTGATAAAAAATCCTCTCGGTCACGGCCGTCAAGTGCTCTTCTAAAGACAGCCGTGAATCCAGGAGGACGCCCAAGTTACGAACCCTTTCCATGGGGGCCAATGATTCGCCCCCAATAGTCAGTGATGGCATCAACTGACTATATCGGGACGTCGGAAACCACAGCCACTCGGTCTTGGATGGGTTGAGCCTGAGCCCGTTCCTCCCCATCCAGATCTGTACGGCCTCCAGGCACCGGGACATCACTTCAAGGGCATCGTTGGGGTGATCCGGGGTGGAGATGTACAGCTGAGTGTTGTCAGCGTACTGATGGTACTCCACCCCAAAACCACGGATGATCTCGCCCAGCGGCTTCACATAAATGTTGAACAGGAGAGGCGAGAGGACCGACCCTTGCGGCACCCCACATATGAGGGGCCTCGGGGTCAATCTCTGCCCCCCTGTCAACACAGACTGCGACCGGTCAGAGAGAAAGGAGGAGAACCACCGCAACACAGTGCCTCCCACCCCTAACTCTTCCAACCGGTGCAGCATGATACCATGGTCGATGGTATCAAAAGCCGCTGAGAGATCTAACAGGACCAGGACAGAGGACCACCCCCTGTCCCGAGCCCTCCAGAGATCATCAACCAACGCGACCAATGCCGTTTCCGTGCTGTACCCGGGCCTGAAGCCCGACTGGAACGGATCCAGATACGTCGTTTCATCCAGGTGCTGGGGGAGCTGTTGCGCAACCACACTCTCAACAACCTTCACCACAAAACGAAGGTTGGAGACCGGACGATAATTTACCAACATTGCCGGGTCCAGGGAAGGCTTCTTGAGGAGAGGCCTCACCACCGCCTCTTTCAAGGTGGCAGGAAAGACACCCTCACACAACGAAGCATTTATAATCCCCTGGAACCAGCCTCATGTCACCTCCCGAGAAGCCAGCACTAACCAGGAGGGACACGGGTCCAATAAACAAGTGGTCGCGTTCAGTCTACCCAGAATCCTGTCCACGTCCTCAGGGGTCACAGGATCAAACTCATTCCAGATAACATTCTCAAGACCTGCCCCAGTCCCTCCCCCTGAGACTACCCAGTCGGAGTCCAGATCTTCCCGAATCTGAGTGATTTTGTCATACAGATACTGAACAAAATCCTCGGCTCTACCCTCCAAGGGGTCCTCCCGTGCTTCCTGGTGGAGCAGGGAGCGGGTCACCCTAAACAGGGCGGCCGGGCGATTATCTGATGATGCAATAAGAGCAGCAAAATAGCTACATTTTGCTGCTTTTATCGCCACTAGGTAATTCCTAATATGAGATCTTACCAGTGTCCGGTCAGATTCAGAAAGACTGGCCCTCCAACTGCTCTCTAGCCGTCTTTTCCGGCGCTTCAACTCCCTCAGCTCCTCAGTAAACCAAGGAGCTAAATGAGATCGGCGCCGGGTCAGAGGCCGCAAAGGCACGACTCGGTCCAGAGCTCCAGCGGCCGCCCTATCCCAGGCGGCCACTAGGTCTCCAGTCGAGGCGTGTGCCAGAGCCTCAGGGAATGGCCCAAGCTCCATCTGGAACCTGTCAGGTTCCATCAGGCGCCTGGGGCGGAACCATCTTACCGGCTCCACCTCCCTGCGGCGGGGTGTAGCGGTTCGAAGGTCGAGACGAAGGAGAGAGTGATCAGACCATGACAAGGGCTCGGTGACTATATCCCCTATCTCGAGATCACTCAACCACTGTCCAGAGACAAAAACCAGATCCAGCGTGTTTCCCCCCGTGTGGGTAGGGCCATGAATTAACTGGGTCAGGTCCATGGCTGTCATGGAAGCCATGAACTCCTGAGCCACCTCTGACGCCTCACCCACGGACGGCAGGTTGAAATCCCCCATGACCATAAGCCTAGGGGTCTCAACCGCCACCGCGGCGATGACGTTGAGTAGCTCAGGCAGGGCTGCTGCCACGTGGCAGGGAGCCAGGTACGTGATCAGCAAACCCCTCTGAACCCCGTGACCCCATTTCACAAGGAGGGATTCACAGCCGGCCATCTGAGGAACAGTGGCCTCCCTCGGTCTCAGGCCATCTTTAATGATAACCGCTACCCCCCCCGCCCCTCCCCTGTGACCTTGGCTGATGGAATGCGTGGAAACCTGGTGGGCACATTTCAATGAGGGGAACCCCCCCCTCCTGGCCCAACCAGGTCTCCGTAATACCTGCCAGGTCCGCACCCCCGTCCTGAATAAGATCACAGATGAGGGGGGCTTTATTTACTACGGACCTGGCATTGCACAGCATCAGCCGAAGGCCTGGGCCCTGAGGGTCTATGCAACCTGGAGAACGGGTGGAGCCTAGGGGGCCGGAGCACGCCACCGCTCATAAACAGCGGGTGCGTGCTCCCCTAACACGATATGGCCCCCTGCTCCCGCCATATCTACCCCTCCCACTCACAGTATTGATGTTTGAAACACTATCCGGATGAGCTCTAACACCCCCCTCGACCCCAGGTCCGCCACCCCCCCCGCCGCACTTCGAGGCCGGACCCAACCCTCCCCCTTGTGGGTTTTCCCCCAAACCCACAACCCGATTTCTAATTCGACCCTCCCCCTCCCTGGGACCCCTTAAAATTTTAATTAAAAAATTTGATAAAAAACCCCTCAACCCCCTGGTTTTCACATGCCACCTCTCTGGGTCCCAAAACCCGTCCTTGAGGTAGGCCCTCGATAATGTGGAGGGCCAGATCTGCGAGAGGGGGGAATCTCGCAGTGCAAGAAGATCACAAGTAGTATACATCTTAGGGTACAACAAGGGAGGCGGAGGTCATAATCAGGGGTCCATTTGGTAATCCCAAAATCAGATGTAACACACAGCCATGCAGCTCCACTGGTAGATACACTGTCCTCTGTCCTCTCACAACAGTTTGAGGGGTCTTTCACAGTTTCAGCCAACAGAGAATGACATCCAGCCCGCCCTCTCACGGCGGGAAGCCCTTAAATAGCCCTAGAGATAGAAATGCTCCATCCATCTGGTGGTGATGATGAATTCATGATGTAGAAGAAACGACCCCCTCAGTGGTTGCCACAATGGTTGTCCCAAGGTTGGAGAGAATGATTTATAGTTCAGTCAGTCAGTTCATCCGGGGGTTAAAGATGACAGTCCCTGCTCTTTATAGTCGCACCAATATGATAGTTCAGTAGGAGACACAAAACATACGAGGGAAGGGGAGGGGAGGGGGGGGAGAAACCCCTTTACCTGGGGCCAGATGGTAGCCCATTTCACGGCCTAAACAAGGTCCGGGGGGGGGGGCGTGGGGAGAGAAGGGCTGGCATCAATGCAACAGGAAGAGAAACCCCTCCACCGGCCACCAGCCCTTTCTCCCCCAGTTCTTCCAAGTAAAAACCCCCAGTTCTTCCTGGTAGCATAACCCAATGTCATGTCCCAGCCTCCAGTACATTTCTCGGAGGCCTCCAGGTCCTCTGCAGCCACCAGGATCTTCCTGAAGGGGTCTCTCACTCACTACCCAAAGCCAGAAACCGGCTGCTGGAATCCCCTCTGTCACTAGCCCCGCCTTCAAGGCCACCATTGCCTTCACCTTTCACAATGCCTCTAGCAACGCTAGAAGCCCTCAACCCCCTCTTTGCGGTATGCCACCTCTCGGGGTTCCAAAGCCCCTCATCGAGGTAGGCCCTCGATAGAATGGAGGGCCAAGCCTGAGAGAGGGGGGAGTCTCGCAGACCAAGAAGCTCCGCTGCTGAGTACATTGACCAAAACGGGTAACACGACCATATCCTGAGGGTCTATATAAAAAGGACCAGGGAGAAGACAAAGGAATGGGGGATCTCAGAGACATATTCACAGGACCAAGTCCACTGTCCCCTCACAACAGAGGACATAGTCCAAAACCAAGACGACCACATTCCAAGGGGGAAATAGATCCAACCACCCTCTCACGGTGGTTAGGTCAGCTGGACAGCCCCCTCTTGTGGTGAGATGGTAGCGATGAACCAATGCGTATAGACAGCGTCCGGGGGTCAGGTCCAAAAATCGCCCTCTCACGGCGGTTGGTCCGATGGTGAAGTCCCCCCGCTGGCAAAGTGCATATATGTAAAAAACCTCCCGGTTCAGCCCCCAGGAGGTTCCGACACCCGGCCACCCTCTCACAGTGGTCGGACAAATGTCTAGCCCCCTCAGCCGACGGGATGCAGCCATGTACCAGCCTCCCATTCAGGTGGAAATAGCTCTCTCCAGAGTCAGGGGGGTTCAGAATAGTGATGGAACATAGAGCCAGTGAGTCCCACAGTTGGTCCAGGTGGGCCCAGTCCTAAAGGGGAACGCTGGAGGAGAGAGAAATGGGGCAGAAATGGGGCAGTTGTCTCGAGCCCCCAGCCCCCGCACAACCCCAAATTGAGGCCTCCCAAGGCCTGGAAAAAGTCACTCCGGGTCCTTTACACCCCAACCGTGGTTGCAGGTCTCCCAGTCCTGTTGATTCGTTGCCCCCCCAACTCCTATTCCAAGGGGGGTCACCAGCGCCTTCTGACCGCCAGCTAGCCTCCACTGCAACTGCCATCGCCGCCGCCACCGCGCCATCGTCACCAACCCCCGAAAGAGCCTGGCGACGTTCCAGAGATCTTCGGCGGGTGCCCGACACATCTTGCAGCTCTTCAGGCAGCCACCCCCCCCCGGGCTTAAAAACTCGCCGCGCGGCAGGCACCCCGGCACAACGCCGCTCCAATTAACCGATGGCCTCCGGCTGTGAAAAAACGCTGCCGACGCCTAGCTGATCAGCCTGACGCTCCTAACATCGTGCCTTCCTCTCTGCTCAGTCACGGAGGGAAAGAAGACCCTCTCCGTGCTGGCAAGGAGCTCCCCTGACTGGTCCTGGGGTCATGGATCTTCAAACATGGCAAGGGATAAAAAAGAATCACTATGATAAAATTCCAGAATGGTTATCCACAATGGAGGCACAAATTTACCCAAATGCATTAGACATTGACAAAATGAAAAGATATAAAGATTTGTTAAATAGTCAAGGGGAATTGAAAACAAGGCGGGAATTAAAAGAACAGGGTACAGACATTGATTGGTGGCCTTACATGCAAATAAAATCTAGATATACCAACCGAAGATAATTTGATCAGAAAAGTTTTGGAATGAGCAGGGTGGTTTGGCGTCGCGGCAAGACAGTCGGGGAAATAGCAGGCTCTGATGAGTCCCGCGAAAACCCTGGCTGCTGAACTGCCGCCAATGGGTCTCCGGACCGGAACCGTCCTGCAGGGATGGGGTAGGAAGAGAGGTGCCTCGAATGACCAGGAGGAACAGGCAAGTTCCTCGGAGGTTGGAGGGAACTCTCTGTGAGTTGCTGGCGGAGGGCGGCAGCCATGGCGGCTGCCACGAAGCTGGGACAAACCGGACTAAGAGAGGTGCTGGAGGAAAGTGGAGTGGAACGGAGCTCTTTGAAGCCAGGTGAGTGACAACTAACCCAGGCTTTTAACAACGCATCGAGCAAGATTTATAACTATAAGACCCCCTAGCCATAAAACAGCGTCTGAGCAACAAAGGGGCAATGACAATCCAGAAAAGTAATTTTAAAGGGACAAAGACCCGACAGGAAATTGACTTTTAAATAGAACTAATTGGAAAAAAATAAATATTGAGACATGGTTAAAAGACTGGACAGAGTTTTAAATTTGAACTGGACCTTAAAAAAGAAGAAGATTTAATATTTCTAAAATTAAAAAGAAAAAGAAGAAAAGTAATCAAGTTGGATTGTTATATAATTGAAACAAAATGGATACTTGCATGACTAATGGAAATTGTGGATTGCAGAGAGACACCTTCTGGTTTAAAAAGGAACATTGTAACTTGCTTTTTGCTTTGGAAAGTTGTGAATTTTACAGATAACAGTTGTGGGAATTTGTGGAGGAGGTTTTTTTTTTTCTCTTTTCATCTGCAAGCAATTTGACTTTGGTGAAAAGAAGGGGAAACTATAATGGAACTTTTATAATTGGTATAACAACAATTTAAAAAGAACAAAGCGGCGCAGGAACATGAGAAGGAAGAACTTTATGCATTTTATTTGGAACAGAAGTAAGAGAAAGGATTAAAATGATACACGGAAGATAAAATTAATGAAATATATGCAAGCAGATGAGAAAATGAGGAAACAAGATATTCTTGGCTGGAAACAAGAAAAAAGTTTAAAACAATGTGTTTAAAATTGAAAACAATGTATAGGTGGATTGTAATAATAAAAAGGAGGCTTTTAAAGATTAATAAGGGTGAATAAGAATATGTGAAGAATATGTTATAGATATATAAAATTGAAATATTGATGGAAATTAAAATATAAGAGAAATATTATGTCTAAAAAGAAAATTTGTTAACAACGTATACAAAGATGTGCTTGAAGTAAGAACTATGCCTCAATGTTAAAATGTTATAAAAAGATAATGATAGTATGATTAAATGTGAATAAGTAAGGTATAGATGGATGGTAACAATAAAAAGACGATTATGCTGGGATGGACAGTAAAATTTAGATGATTACGCTGGGATTGACAACAAAAACAAAAATGATTATACTGTGTTTGACAGTAAAACTCAGATGATTATGTTGGGATTGACAGCAAAAACAAAAATGATTATAGTGAGTTTAACAGTAAAATTCAGATGATTATGCTGTGATTGACAGCAAAAACAAAAATGATTATACTGGGTTTGACAGTAAAACTCAGATGATTATGTTGGGATTGACAGCAAAAACAAAAAATGATTATACTGGGTTTAACAGTAAAAATAAGGATGATTTTGCTGGGAATAACAGTAAAAATAAATGATTATGCTGGGCTCAACAGTAAAAAAAATGATTACGTTGGGATTAAAAATAAAAGATGAGGATTAAGATGAAGATGATGTGCTGTGATAAACAATTAAAGATGATTATGTTGGGATTATTAGTAAAATTAGGATGATTATGTTGAGATAAATAGTAATGAAGATGATTTGCTGTGAGTGACAGTTAAGATATTGTTTATGATAATAGTAATGATTTATATTTTTAAGATACATTAATCTAAGCAAAAAGAAAAGATAATGAAATGATATTGAGTTAGGATTTAAAGATTTAAGTAACGGGTTTTTGGATAATGGTATTATAAAATAGATAGAATTTAGGGAAACAATTGTGTAAAACATTAAGTTGTGTTATTTGGAAATTAAGTTCTGAGGTGAAATAATAGAAAGGTAATTGTTTTGAGCGAGTTATTGTGAGCTGGTCTTTTTTTTTCTGTTTTATTTTTTTATTATTTTTATAAGATGATAATTAGTGGAGATGAGTTGTTGTTAAAGATGAATTAGTGATTGTACCAATTTATGACCGGATCAATGCTTCGTTCTAAAAAGATGTATTCTGTATTTATGTTCTAAAAAAATAAAAAAAAACCCTTTTTTTTTAAAAAAAAAAGAAAAGTTTTGGAATGTGCGGAAATGGATAAATTTACAAAGGAGATACAAGAAAAAGAGAAAACAGAATATTACTTAGTGTGGGAGAAATGGTATGAATGGCTGGAGGAGAGAGATAAAAGGCAAGGAAAAATTAAATAATGGTTGAAATAGGAGTAGAAGTACAATAACAAATATGAGGAAACAGAAACTGTAGAAATGAAATTGTGTACACGGGTATATATATGTATATATGTAAATAACTAAATATTAGAAGTATATGTACAAAAGATACATTAGAATAAGGGAGAAAAAAATGTATGAGTAAGAAATTTTTTACTGATGTGAAACTGTTGAAAAGAAAAAAATGTTAAAGTTCTCTTTTTGTTTTTTTTTAAAAAAATGTTTAATAATTTAAAAAAACAAAAACAAAAAGGTAAATGAAGCTGTAACGGTGTTTGAGGATAATGCTGCTTGCATTAAAATGTAAATTAATTAGCTTGCTTCACTGTTCTTCAGAGGACAATCTGGCAGATATAATAACCAAGCCATTGGGTGGAGTGCACCATGGGAAGAATATTAAGTTATTCGGATTTATGTCTCGTCTAGTCATGAAGGGAGCAGTGTCAGTATATAAGGGTTCATGAATTGGAATAGACATGGTAACAGGTCAGCCAATGGGGACTGTTTGGTGACCCAGATGGCTTGGAGCCTGGGTGTGGCTTAGGTTCACTGATCTGTATATATATCTGTGATTATTGATTCTGTGCTTCTGGATTCTGAGTTCTGGTTCTGGCTTCTGCTGTATGGTATTGTATATAAAGAAGTTTCTTATATAAATGAATCCTGCTGAATTGTTTACTTGTGTGCTGGTTGGATTGCTGCAAACTCTAACAAACTAGTCCTCATCTAGTGACCACAATTGGGACCAGAAATTCAGTTATTAAGCAAAGTGGTCACTAAATGAAACCAGGACTGTGTTAACAATTTTACTTCAGTTTTTGTTTGCTTTACAGACCTGCAAAGGTTGTAAATATGAGAATTGCTTGCAAAGTTTCTTTTTCATCACTGTTTTAACTGTGGACAGTTGCTTTATGAGGCAGTTGCTAAAAGGACTACCTATACATTCTTACTGTGTTGTAGGGAAACCTTGGAGGTAGAAACCAAGAGACTTTCATGCCTTTATGCTGTTTATGTTTATGGAGAAAGGAAAAAGATGCAGTCAATAATGCTGTCTCTGAATTTATTTATTTTATTTATTTGATTTGATTTGATTTCTATACCGCCCTACTCCCGAAGGACTCAGGGCGGTGCACAGCCAAACAATAAAACACATACATACAAAATTTAAAAGTAGAATAAAATCAAATTAAATAATTTTGGCCCCGACAAATTTAAAACCCCAAACTTTTTAAAACCAATTTTAAAATTGAATGTATAAAATACTAAAAGATATTTAAAAATTAAAAATCTTTTATAAAAGAGGGAGAAAATTAGGCCAGGCTCGCCTGGTGAAATAATAAGGTATTTAAAGCGCGGCGGAAGGTGCGCAGATCCGGGATCCTCCGTATCTCTGGGGGGAGCTCGTTCCAGATAGTAGGTGCCCCCACAGAGAAGGCTCTCCCCCTGGGGGCCACCAGTCGGCATTGTTTGGCCGACGGCACCCGGAGGAGCCCCTCTCTATGGGAGCGTACCGGCCGGTGGGAGGCTATTGGTGGTAGTAGGCGGTCCCGCAAGTACCCAGGTCCTAAGCCATGGAGCGCTTTAAAGGTGGTAACCAAAACCTTGAAGCGCACCCGGAAGACCACCGGGAGCCAGTGCAGCTCGTGCAGGAGAGGTGTTACATGGGAATGCCATGTCGCTCCCATTACCACCCGCGCGGCCGCACTCTGCGCCAGTTGGAGCCTCCGGGTGCTCCTCAAGGGGAGCCCCATGTAGAGAGCGTTGCAATAGTCCAGGCAGGAGGTGACAAGGGCATGAGTGACCGTGCGTAACGAGTCCCGATCCAGAAAGGGACGCAACTGGCGAATCAGGCGAACCTGATGAAAAATCCTCCTGGTCACAGCCATCAAGTGCTCTTCTAAAGACAGCCGTGAATCCAGGAGGACGCCCAAGTTGCGCGCCCTCTCCATGGGGGCCAATGATTCACCCCCAATAGTCAGTGATGGCACCAACTGACTATATCGGGACGTCGGAAACTACAGCCACTCGGTCTTGGATGGGTTGAGCCTGAGCCTATTCCTCCCCATCCAGATCCGCACGGCCTCCAGGCACCGGGACATCACTTCAAGGGCATCGTTGGGGTGGTCTGGGGTGGAGATGAATTCTTCTGAAAGGAAACTACAGCCACCTATCTCCACAACTCCCATCTCAGAGACACCAACAACAGCCAAGCCTCCTACAACTGACCCCATTCCATTGGGTTCACAACCCCTAGTGATCACAGAAAAGGAAGTGCAAGACCTATTTCACAGACAAAAGCCAGGAAAAGCTCCAGGCCCAGACACGATAACTCCTTCTTGCTTAAAAGTCTGTGATGACCAATTGGCCCCCATCTTCACTCGTATCTTCAATAAATCACTAGATATGTACTATGTTCCTTCTTGCTTCAAACGCTCTACTATCATCCCAGTGCCGAAGAAGCCCACCATCAAGGAACTGAATGATTACAGACCAGTTGCTCTAACATCTGTAGTCATGAAAACCTTTGAAAAGCTAGTGCTGTCCCACTTGAAAACCATCATGGATCCCCTGTTAGACCCCTTGCAATTTGCATACCGAGCAAATAGATCAACAGATGATGCTCTTAATATGGCTCTGCACTACAGCCTACAACATCTTGAATCTTCAAAGACCTACGCAAGGGTCCTCTTTGTAGACTAGTTCAGCATTCAACACCATCATTCCAGACATTCTTCTAACTAAGCTAAACCAGCTAACGATACCTGAACACACTTGTAAGTGGATCATAAGCTCCCTAACAGACAGGAAGAAGCAGGTGAAGTTAAGCAGAATCGCATCAGATACCTGTACAATTAGCACAGTCCCCCACCCCCACCCCCCAATGACTGCATCTCTAACGATCCATCTGTTAAACTACTGAAGTTCGCAGATGACACAACAGTGATCGGTCTCATTTGAGACAATGATGAATCTGCATACAGATGGGAGATTGAACAACTAGCCTCGTGGTGTGACTGGAACAATCTGGAACTGAACACATTCAAAACCATAGAAATGGTGGTAGACTTTAGAAGAAACCCTTCCATACTTCCACCTCTCACAATACTAGATAACACAGTATCAACAGTAGAGACCTTCAAATTTCTAGGTTCTACCATATCACAAGATCTAAAATGGACAGCTAACATCAAAAACATCATCAAAAAAGCACAACAAAGTATGTTCTTTCTGTGCCAACTCAGAAAGCTCAAAGAGCTGCTGATCCAGTTCTACAGAGGAATTATTGAGTCTGTCATCTGCACCTCTATAACTGTCTGGTTTGGCTCTGCAACCCAACAAGAAAGACACAGACTTCAGAGGATAATTAGAACTGCAGAAAAAACAATGGCTACCAATCTGCCTTCTATTGATGACCTGTATACTGCACGAGTCAAAAAGAGGGCTGTAAAAATATTTACAGACACCTCACATCCTGGACATAAACTGTTTCAACTCCTACCCTCAAAACGACGCTATAGAGCACTGCACACCAGAACAACTAGACAGAAGAACAGTTTTTTCCTGAACGCCATCACTCTGCTAAACAAATAATTCCCTCAACATTGTCAAACTATTTACTAAGTCTGCACTACTATTAATTTTCTCATCATTCCCACCACCCATCTCCTTCCACTTATTTATTTTATTTATTTATTTTACAGAATTTATATGCCGCCCTTCTCCTGAAGGACTCAGGGTAAACACAGATTAAAAACATACAATAATAAAAACCCACTAAAACCAGATTAAAATAATAAATAATAAAAACCCAAGGATCAGAATCAACCCATTTGTTGGAATAACGAAGTCTTCAGGCCACGACGGAAGGAGCAGAGATCCGGGGCTGTCCGGAGTTCGGTGGGTAGTTCGTTCCAGAGGGTAGGGGCGCCCACGGAGAACGCCCTACCCCTGGGTGTCACCAGACGGCATTGCCTGGTCGACGGTACCCTGAGGAGAGCAACCCTATGGGAGTGGACAGGACGGTGGGAAGCAGGCAGGAGATGGTCCTGAAAATACCCCGGACCTAAGCCATGTAGGGCTTTATAGGTCAATACCAGCACCTTGAAGCGGATCCAGAGGACCACCGGTAGCCAGTGCAGCTCACGCAGGAGAGGTGTTACACAAGAGTAACGAGGAGCTCCCGTAACAACCCGTGTGGCCGCATTCTGGACCAGCTGGAGCCTCCGGGTGCACCTCAAGGGCAGCCCCATGTAGAGTGAGTTGCAGTAATCCAAGTGGGAGGTAACCAGGGCATGAGTGACCGTGCAAAGGGCATCACGGTCTAGAAAAGGGTGCAACTGGCGCACCAGGTGCACCTGTGCAAAAGCCCCCCTGGTCATGGCTGTCAAATGGTCTTCTAGGGACAGCTGGGAATCCAGGAGGACACCCAAGTTGGGGGCCCTTTCAACGGGGGCGAGTACCTCCCCCCCCATCAAAAGTGACGGGACCTCTAGAACACGGGATGCTAGCATCCACAGCCACTCAGTCTTGGAAGGGTTGAGTCTGAGTCTGTTCCTGCCCATCCAGGCCCGCACCGCCTCCAGGCAATGGGACATCACGGAAAGGGCATCCCCGGGGTGGCCCAGGGTGGAGATATATAATTGAGTATCATCCTCATATTGATGATACCTCACCCCGAAGCCACGAATGATCTCACCCAGTGGCTTCATATAGATGTTAAAGAGTAGGGGGGAGAGAACCTACCCCTGAGGCACCCCACAAGTTAGGGGCCTCGGGGTGGACCTCTGTCCCCCCGCCCATACAAACTGTGAGTGACCTGAGAGGTAGGAGGAGAACCATTGTAAAACAGTGCCTCCTACCCCCAACCCCCCAAGTCGCTGCAGTAGGATACCATGGTCGATGGTATCAAAGGCCGCTGAGAGGTCAAGTAGGACCAGGATGGAGGAACAACCTCCACCCCGGGCCCGCCAGAGATAATTCACCAGGGCGACCAATGCCGTTTCCGTGCTGTGCCCGCGCCAGAAACCCGATTGGTACGGGTCTAGATACTCCGTTTCCTCCAGGAACTGTGGGAGCTGTTGTGCCACCACGGTCTCAACAACCTTCACAATAAAGCGAAGGTTGGAGACGGGCCGATAGTTGTTAAGTGAGTCTGGATCCAGGGTAGACTTCTTGAGGAGGGGTCGAACCACCGCCTCCTTGAGTGAGGTGGGGAAGACCCCCTCCCTCAAAGAAGAGTTGATAATTGCCTGGATCCAGTCTCCAGTCACCTCCCGGGCAGCCGAAACAAGCCAGGAGGGACACGGATCCAGCAAACACGTGGAGGCACCCAGTCTACCCACGATCCTGTCCACTTCATCGACAGAAACAGAGTCAAACTCAACCCAGGTGTTACTCCCAAGATCTACCCCAGTCTCCCAAGTGGATTCCGCCCAGTCAGAGTCCAATCCAGTCCGGATCTGAGCGATTTTATTTATTTTATTTATTTATTTATTTATCATATTTGTATACCGCCGTACTCCCGGAGGACTCAGGGCAGTGAACAGCCAAGATAAAAATACAAAGAACATACAAAAGTTAAAAACTATTAAAAATAGATTAAATAATTTGGGCTCAAAAAACAAATTTAAGACATCCAATTTATCTAAAAACATTTAAAACCCAATTTAAAAGGGAGAGTTAGGCCAGACCAGCCTGTTGGAAGAAAAATGTTTTTAGGGCGCGGCGGAAGATGCGTAAGTCTTGGATCCTCCGTATCTCCGGGGGAGCTCATTCCAGATGGCAGGTGCCCCCACAGAGAAGGCTCTCCCCCTGGGGGCTGCCAGTCGACATTGTTTGGCCGACGGCACCCTGAGGAGCCCCTCTCTATGGGAGCGAACTGGTCGGTGAGAGGCTACTGGTGGCAGAAGGCGGTCTCGTAAGTACCCTGGTCCTGAGCCATGGAGCGCTCTAAAGGTGGTAACCAAAACCTTGAAGCGTACCCGGAAGACCACTGGGAGCCAGTGCAGCTCACGCAGGAGGGGGGTCACATGGGAGCGTCACGTCACTCCCGTCACCACCCGCGCGGCCGCATTCTGGACCAGTTGGAGCCTCCGGGTGCTCCTCAAGGGGAGTCCCATGTAGAGAGCATTGCAATAGTCCAGGTGTGAGGTGACAAGGGCGTGAGTGACCGTGCGTAATGAGTCCCGATCCAGAAAGGGACGCAACTGGCGAATCAGGCGAACCTGATAAAAAGTCCTCCTGGCCATGGCCACCATATGCTCTTCTAAAGACAGCCGTGAGTCCAGGAGGACGCCCAAGTTGCGAACCCCATCTGTGGGGGCCAACGACTTGCCCCCAATAGTCAGTGATGGCGCCAACTGACTATATCGGGACGTCGGAAACCACAGCCACTCGGTCTTGGATGGGTTGAGCCTGAGTCTGTTCCTCCCCA
Organism: Arizona elegans; assembly: GCA_022577455.1. NCBI lineage: Eukaryota > Metazoa > Chordata > Lepidosauria > Squamata > Colubridae > Arizona > Arizona elegans. The sequence continues at coordinate 16,383,185 of JAKOOJ010000010.1, forward strand.
TCCAGATCTGTACGGCCTCCAGGCATGATTTTATCATGCAGAAACTGTACAAAATCCTCAGCTCTGCCCTGCAAGGGGTCTTCCCTTGCTCCCTGATTAAGGAGGGAGTGGGTCAGGGTGGCTGGGTGGTTTTCTGCAGATGCAATGAGAGCGGCGAAGTAATCCCGCTTCACCGCTTCCATTGCCACAAGATAAGACCTAATATGGGTTCTTAGCTGTGTTCAATCAGATTCAGACCGGGAGGACCTCCAACACTCCTCTAGGCGTCTTTTCCGATGCTTCATTTCCCCGAGCTCCATGGAGAACCAAGGAGCCACCCGGGATCTGCGTCGGGTCAGAGGCCGCAAAGGTGCGATTTGGTCCAAGGCGCTGGCAGCCGCCTGTTCCCAGGCTGCCACCAGCGACTCGGGCGAATCACGGGATTGAGGTGCGGGGAATGTCCCAAGCTCCGTCAAGAACCTCTCTGGGTCCATCAGGCATCTGGGGTGGAACCATTTCACTGGTTCTGCCTCCCAGCAACGAGGGTTGGCGGATTGAAAGTCCAGTCTAAGGAGGGAATGGTCGGTCCATGACAGGGGGGTGATGGAAAGTTCCCCCCTACCCCGACCATTTATCCAATGCCCAGAGAGAAAAACCAGGTCGAGCGTGTGTCCTCCCCTATGAGTTGGGCCCTGAACAACCTGAGTCAGGTCCATGGCCGCCATGGAGGCCATGAACTCCTGAACTGTCTCAAATGACTCACCGATCGAAGGCAGATTGAAATTCCCCACAACCAAAAGGTTGGGGAGTTCAACTGCCACTTCGGCCAGGACATCGAGTAGTGCAGGCAGGGCTGTGGCCACACAGCTGGGAGATAGGTACGTGACCAACAAGCCCGACTGAACTCCAGGGTCTCATTTCAACAGGAGAGACACACACTCACCTATCTGAGGGACAGTGACCTCCCTAGGACTGAGACCTTCTCTAACAACCACTGCCACCCCCCGCCCCTTCCCTGGCATCGCGGCTGGTGCAGCACACGAAAGCCCGGGGGGCATAGATCAGAGAGAGGGACTCCCCCTTCTTGCCCCAACCAGGTTTCCGTAATGCAAGCCAGGTCCGCTCCATCCTCATCAATAAGATCTAGTACGAGGGGGCCCTTGTTCACTACGGACCTGGCATTCACGTACACCAGTCGGAGTCCAGGGTCCTCCGCTCTTGCACCCCCAGGGAAGCAGGATGAGCAGTAGGAGTGGGAACGCGCCACCACCTGAAGACAGTGGGTGCGAAGTCCCCACCCTCTACTCCCATTCCCTCTGCCCCGTCCCACTATCCCAGGTATAAAATGTCCCACCCCTCTCCAAGCTTCAACTTCGTCCCCCTCCCCATCCAGCCCGCCGAGACCGTCCAATTGGGAGGGCTGCTGATCCTTAAGAGGCCCCCCCAGCCTCATCATTTATATTAAATACCACCCTCCTCCCGGATCCCCATAAAATTGACTCTAAAAATCTATTTAAAAAACCCCAAAGCCCCCGTTTCTTAGCATGCCACCTCTCGGGGTTCCAAAACTCATCATCAAGGGTGGCCCTCAATAACTGGGAGGGCCAAACCTGTGAGAGGGGGGAGTCTCGCAGTGCAAGGAGTTCCGCAGTTGTATACATCGAAAATGGAAAAGATTAGGAGGTGATAAAAGACAATTTTCTTAGGGTGCAAGAGATGGATAAAACCAAAGGAGGGAGAAGATGTTATATAAAAAGACAGACATACTGGAACACCCCCGCCCTCTCACGGCGGTGGGAAGTCTGATAACTATAATAAGTCCAGCCAGGGGGAGGTAAATGTCTCAATGGCCACCCTCTCACGGTGACCAGTTCAGAATCACAAGAACATGAGAGAAAATAGTCCATCCCCCTGACAATACAGTTAGAGATACTCCAGGACTCTCAGCGTCTGTACCTCCTTCCCTCCAAGTATCAGCAGGGACCAAGGGTTAGATTGAAAAAAGGCAAATGGAGTATCGAAGACGGGATGAGATGTAATTAAGTAGCCGACGTGACACAGGGAGGAAACAGATGTTTGAGTGGTAAACGCCAGGCCGGTCAATAACTCCTGGCTTAAGCTTAGTGGTCATACTGGGCCAGCGCTGGGGGGGGGAAGTTCAATTGAAGGGGAAAACCAAACCATCATCCCCTTCAAATTGTTCTCAACCCCCTCAACACAGTCCCCAATCTTCTTCCGCTGGCCAATCAGCCTAGCTAGCTTGGCTAGCCCCCCACCCCAGAACTTCGAAAAAAAGGGGGGGTGTCTAGATCGCCCAAGAAACTTGTGCAGTCCTAAACCACTTGCGTCGCCTCTCTGCCACCGGCGCAGCGCAGATGTCATGGCCAAGCCTCCAGATGCTCCCGGCACTGCCGCCACTATCGCCGCCGCCGCCCACAACACCAGGCCAACATCGAGATCCAAAGTTCTCTGATGGCCCGGACACCACTGGGCACCAGCGCCGCTGCAGCCGCCGCCACCTCGTCGATCGACCGCGACGCTGGCCTCCATAGCTGCCCAGGCCGCGGCAGCTAGGACCCAGCCGTGCCATTGCCGCCATCCTCCACAGCCCCGGATACTCCAAATGCCGTCCACGGCTCAATCGAACCGGTAACACCTCAGTTCCCTGGATGACTGGATGACTGTAATTTTGTTGCTTGTATCCTTACGATTTATATTGATATTGTTTCCTGATTGCTTATTTGTACCCTATGACTATCATTAAGTGTTGTATCTTTTTATTCTTGAAGAATGTATTTTATTCTCCTTGTGTACACTGAGAGCATATGCACCAAGACAAATTCCTTGTGTGTCCAATCACACTTGGCCAATAAAAAATTCTATTCTATTCTATTCTATTCTATTCTATTCTATTCTATTCTATTCTATTCTATTCTATTCTATTTTTTCTATCCATTTCTGTGTACGTAAATAAATAATTTGGAGACAGATAGTTAAAAACTTTGGTATTTTCATCCTGTTCTCAGGAGAAATCCAGTAAGCAACAGGTATCAAGATCATCCCTTAACATGTTATCAAAAATAAATAGCTACTATGATTTGATTTCCTTAGGAAAGATGGCAAACTAAGAAGAATTTAGGCTAGTGGTTGACAGTTTCAAGTAAGGCAGAAGAAATAGTGACAAATTAGAGCAGTGTTTCCCAACCTTGGGGACTTTAAGATGTGTGGACATCAATTGCCAGAATTCTCCAGCCAGCCATGCTGGCTGGGGAATTTCAGCAGTTGAAGTCCAAATTTATTTAGGCAACTATCCTCCCTGGTACTCCCTGGTTCTCTTTGGGCAGGGAATTGGACTAGATCTCCAAGGTCCCTTCTAGCCCTATGATTCCATGCTTCCGTCTGAAGCTTTACTTATGTCCCTGACATACCTGGGAAGTTTCCCTATTAAGCCATAATCAAACTAGAGGTTACCCACTATGGCAGGGGTCTGCAACCTTAAACACTCAAAGAGCCATTTGGGCCCATTTCCCACAGAAAAGAAAACACCGGGAGCCACAAAACCTGGGTGGGCATGGCCAACTCAACGTCACTCACTTCTACCAATCACATCACCACCACCACCACCCCCCAGCCATGACTACCCAGCCAGTCATTAGGGCAGAGAACTGGTTGTTAAAAAACACCGGGAACCACAAAACCCTTTTGACATCTCTTTCTCCCTCGCCCTCGCCCTCCCTCCCCCCCCTCTCCCTCTCTCCCCCTCTTTCTGTGTCCCTCTATGTCTCTCTCTCTCCCCCTCTCTCTGTATCTCTCTGTCTCTGTGTCATATATGTAAATGCCTAATATTTGTTACTGTATATAGCTATAGTCAACTCCCACTTAGTTGTTGTCATCACTACCACCACTCCCACTTACCTCTGACCACTCCTCCTTAGTATATATAGTGAAACGTCCCTGGTTCTTGGTTCTTCCCTGTTTCTCCTGCAAGAGAACAGACATAAATAAAAGTACATTAAAATACTACTAAAGACTCTGAGTAATCATTGGGCTAGATCCTCGAATTCTGACAAATATGGTAGCAGAGGATGGTTGACAGCCCAACTACATCCAGATATGTCTGAAAACAACGAAGTTCAAAAATCCAGAAGAAAAAGAACCATTACTCGGGCCTTTGCACAAAAGATAGCAGTCCAACTATCACCTGAAAGCAACACCCAGAAGGAAACTCCGACAAAAGGAGAAGAAAAAGAAATCCTCGTTAAAGTCTCTCCAAACAAAGAAGATAACTTCAGAAAAAAACTGCTAGAAATGAACAAAAACACTCCGGGCGAACAAGACCTAATCGTGAAACTCCAAGACCTAATCAAAGACTGTGGAGCAGCGACTAAGGCCAACGAATCTGATCCAGAACCAGAACAAGAAGACTTCTACCCGGTAAGAGACTCACCCATTTGTCTATCACCTACAGAAATGGCCGAAACAACTTTCGCGCCTTTTTCGTGGCGGCCATCTTGGACAGTAATCCCATCAAAAATGGCTGACCAATCACCGAAGGGACCCCTAAATTGAAATAATGAGGCGGGAACTAAGGGCTACTCGCAAGAAAACATATCCGACAGCGATGAACAATGCGAGGAAGATGACTATGACCCCCCCCCCCCCCAAAAGATTACCCAGTAAAGACAACATCGAGAAAGCCATGCAAACTTTAACTGCAGCCTTCGGCAAAAATCTAAAGTTTCCCAAAACGCCTCCAAACACTCCAAAAACTAGCCAAATCCAAACAGACATAACCAAAGTCTATACAAGGGGGCCCTACAACAACACCGAACTCCCGATATCAGCGCTACTTCCCTGGGACACCCACGGACAGCAAACAGCGACCACACCGATCCCCAGAGGGCAATCAAAATACTTACTGGTCCAGCAGACACCGAAGGGACACCTCGATCCAGCAGCAGATGACATCTTCAACCCACTCCCGCTCGATGAACGGAACGCAAGACCAGACTTCCCGGCTGTTTCTCCTGCGGCTGCAGGCTTCACAGGCCAAGCGACGATCCAGAGGGACATCCAGGTGACCCACGCGACAATCCAGAACCTCTCCGCTCTTCCAAGGACCCCTAAGCCAGAACCGAGACTCTACCCAGGCGAATCGGGCCTTCAACTGGGAGCTCCTACGGAGAGATCCTTCCCTGATGACTGCAGAGCAAAAATGGGAGCTGAGCATGCGCAGAACCGACCACCTATGAAAGAAGAGAGAAACATAGAAGCAAGTCAATACAGACTACCAAACTGCATTCCAATACCATATTGTGAGTTTCCTCACATACTTAACCATGGACAGTGCCTGCCAGTAAGTAATACACCACACAACACTGGAACTTTACCCATTGACTTTCCTAAACTGAAACTAGATGGAACTAATTTGTTAGAGTGGAATCAACAGCTGCAAGTCATTTTTTTAAAAGAGAACATTTTATTTCTAATTACTAACCCACCAGAAAAACCCTGGTCTTTTGAGATAGACTGTTTACACCACAGAGCTTTCTACTTGTTAATTGCTAGCATATCCCCTTGTATTTACCCCAGTTTAAGTCACCACCTAACTGTACCTGAAATGATACAAAAATTATTCAATCTATTTTACAGCAGAAGTAGGGCAACCACTACTAGAATCTCCAGGGAGTTCCACTCAGCAAAACTTAAAACAGGAATGTCTATGAGCGAACATTTGCTTACACTTAATGCTACTAGAGCAGAGTTGATTTAAAGAGGTGAGAACATAAGAGATGAAAGCATGAAGAGTATTATTATTAATTCTTTAGATCAAAGCTGGGATACTTTTATATCACAGATAGATAGCCTTAGCATAGAATATTTATCCATAGAAAGCCTCTCAAGCAAACTGATTGCTGAAGATAATTTGAGGAAGGATCGCTATATGTCATGCAGGGAACACAAAATAGATAGAAAGTCAAGTCCCTCAGATAGATATAGTCATCCACCAGAGTGCTACATATGTGGACCCAAAAACCACTACAAAAGAGACTGTCCCAAAGTCATTCAAAGTAGGGAACACAATCAACATAGAGATAAACCAGAATACAGATACAAACATTACCCAGAACGCAGATTTAAACGCAGAGACTCCCCTAATCCCAACAACAGAAAAGATCAAAGAGATAGATCCAGAGAGAGATATTCAGGCTCACTATATGGACTCACAAAGCAGGGATACCCTAGTAAACATCTCAAAGGAGAAAATATTTGGCTAATTGATTCAGGTGCGACCAACCACACCACCTACAATGTCAATTTACTATCATCATTTACAAAAGAAAGTTCCGTGGTCAAGGTAGCCAATCAAACAAATGTCAAGGTGACTGGGAAAGGAAATATAACCTTAGCAGAAATTGGAAAAATAGAGGGGGTCCTACTCACCCCTGAAATCCCCTATAACATACTAGCTGCCATAAGGTTAAGTCAAGACTTAAATGCAGAAATTAAGATCAAAGCAGGCCAAATCTACATGAACAAAAACGGAAAGAGCATTGGGAAGGCCATTATCATTGATGGCTTACCATACCTTAGCACAAAAGACCTCAATCACTTATCTACCAACTTACTTACAACACCAAAACAAACATCCACAATTAATAACGATGTAGAAACAGACATTCAACTAGAAATACAAAGAAATAAGCCCTCAATAGGAAAACTATTGCATGATGACTGTGCACATCTTCTGCATAGGAAATTAGGACATATTAGATTCCCCACAGTACAAAAGATGAAGGAATACACTGATGGTTTAAAATTAAAAAAACTGTGACAATTATCTTGAGTGTTCAATTTGTAAATCTGCCAAACTGAAAACAAAACCAAGACCAAAAAAATCAGTACGCACTACTGATTCCATCTTCCAGTTGGTTCATATGGATTTAGTTGGACCATTTAAGCCTTCCATAAAATATAAGAAAAGGTTTTTTCTAACCATAGTAGACGACTACAGTCGCTATGGATTTGTATATACCATCAAACACAAAAATGAAGTTTATCATAAATTCAGAGAATTTTATAAAAGAGTAGAAACTCAACATAATACAAAAATAAAACAAATAATGACAGACAGAGGTTCAGAATTCCTGTCTAAGGATTTCTCCAAGTGGGTTAAAGAGCAGGGAATACTACATTACACATCTTGTCCTTTTTCGGCTTTTCAAAATGGTATTGTAGAATGAAAAAATGGAACACTACAGGTAATGATGAGATGCATATTAGAGGATGCGGGACTAGGAAAATCATTTTGGTCAGAGGCCCTCCTATATTCCAATTATACAATCAACAGGTTATGGTCCAGCACAATAAATTCAACTCCTTATGAACTAATGTATAAAAAGACACCCAATATATCACACCTGCACGTTTCCGGGGTTACGGCTGATGTCCTTATACCTAAACAACTCAGAAGAAAGGGGGACAAGGTATCCAGGAGACTCAGATTCATGGGGTATGAATCTGGCACCAAAGGGTACAGATTCATTGATAATCAAAATAACTTTGTAGTATCCAGATCAGCCACATTCCATGAACACACTAATTGGTCAAAAATACATCTAAACGAAATAATTCATACAACACACACTTCAGACAGTCAACAAGGTTCAGATAGTGTAGAAAATGATGAACATCAAATAACCAAGCCCAATCATCGAGAGATTAACATCAAGGAGTGGAAAGAAAACCATCCATCATTAAAATTAGACACTCTCTCTGAAAAAGAAGCAAGATACCTTCATGAATCTGTCACTCCACCAAATAGACACACCAGAGCAAATAGAAATAAAAAACCTAGTAAATTTAATTACTTTATCATATCTATACACAAAGAAAAATCCGCCCCAAACTCATATGACGAGGTAGCAAAATTACCACACGAAGAAAAAAACAAATGGGAATTAGCTATGAGAAAGGAACTAAATAGCCTAAAAGAGCTAGATGTATACACTCCATCAGAAGTACCAAAAGACAAATATCCGATTGGAACAAAATGGATATACAAAATAAAAACCCTAGATAATAACGAAACAATTTACAAAGCTAGATTAGTGGCCCAGGGATTTGCCCAAAAATATCCAGAAGATTATACGGAAACGTATTCACCTACCGTTAGGATAGAAAGCGTGAAATGCGCATTAGTAATTGCTTCCATTTTAAAATTAGATGTGTATCAATTCGACGTCCAAACCCCCTATTTGCATGCCAAATTAGACAAAAAGATATATGTTAAAGCCCCTCCAGGAATACACCCAATAGAAGGCAATACCTGGCTTTTGAATAAAAGTCTATACGGACTGAAACAATCTGGAAAGCAATGGTACAATTGTTTGTCCACTATACTCAAATCAATAGGTTTGTCTGCCACCCCTGCAGATATGTGTTTCTTCACTAGAAAAGATAAGGAATCTATAGAATATGTTCTCATTTACGTAGACGATATACTATATATAGGTAAACAGAAACATAAATGTGACATCCCACAATGTTGGGATTCACCCCTCAAAACCTTTGGCGAGGCCACTGACAAAACAGCAAATCCTCCAAGTCTACAATGAGGTGTTTGAGGGCCCCATAGTATCTGTTCTAGGAGAGGTTCATTTTGAACTTGATCCTGTCATTTCGCCTATACAATGTGCCGATAGCCATTAAGCTGCAGGTCAAAGTGCAACTGGACAAGTATGAAGCTGAAGGACATATTACTTCAGTATCTGAGCCCACCGATTGGATAAGCAACATGGTTGTTATTAGGAAGCCTGAGAAGATCAGAATTTGCATTGATCCCACGTTTCTGAATATGGCCCTGAAACGGTCACACTACCTAATACCATCACTTGATGACATTTTGCACAAACTACCCAAAGCACGGGTTTTCATGCTTGTTGACGCCAGAGATGCCTTTTTACAGTGCAAACTGGATGAAAAGAGTAGCTACATGACCATGTTCTGGACTCCTTGGGGCAGAAAGAGATGGCTCAAACTACTCTTTGGAGCCTCTGTAGCACCAGAGGTGTATCAACGAAAGCAGCATGAACTATTAAGTGGGCTCAGTGGAATTGAGCCAATAGCTGATGACATTCTTGTAGTTGGCTGTGGTGAAACAGATGAAGAAGTTGAGCATGACCATGATTTTTTTTCCAAAGTTTATTTTCATTTTTAAAAATACAATACTTTACATATATACATACAAGGTTATTGCAACTAACATACACAAATCTGCGCCTATACCACTAATACAATCCATTTCATTTCCCTTTCTTTTCTTTCACCCAATTATACCATAAATTCCAACATTTGTAATAATCAGAATCTTTTTGGTTCCTAAGTAATTTCGTTAACCGGTCTGCCTCTGTGCATTCTGTAATTTTCCAAATCAATTTATTTTCTGTGGGTAGTAATTCATTTTTCCATTCTTGTGCGTATAGTATCCTAGCTGCAGTAGTGATGTGGAGGATCAAGTACCATTTTTCCTTAGTTATTTTGTCTGGTTTCATTCCTAATAAAAAAATCTCTGGTTTCAGCTCTAAATTATATCCTGTAATTTCCACTATCCAGTTCCGAACCTTAGACCAATATTTGCCTGCTTTGGGGCACGTCCACCATTGGTGGTAGTACGTCCCACAACCATTCCCACACTTCCAGCATGCCGGAGAAACTCCTGGGAACATTCTTGCGATTCTTGCCAGGGGGATATGCCAACAATAGACCATTTTATAAATATTTTCCTTGTAGGATGTTGACAAAGTAAGTTTCATATTCCTATTCCATATCTCATCCCATTTATCCAGATTTGGAGAAAATCCAAGGTTCTTCCCCCAGGCAATCATAGTGTCCTTAATCACCTCCTCACCAATCCATCGTGATACCAAAAACTGGTAGCACCTTGAAAGTAATTTCTTTTCGATTCCCAATAAGATTTTATCTAACTCCTGTAGTGATCTATATATTCCCTCCTTTCTTTGGTCCCTTCTGACTCTCGATTGTATTTGGGCATACGCCCACCAGTCTACCTTTTTGCCCTGTTTTGTAAGCTCCTCTCGGGTCTTCAATTCCCCTTGAGGGTCAAGCAAATCCTGATAAGTCAATGGTATTTCCTTATTATATAGTGTCGCATGTGTTACTGCCTCTAATGGGGCAAACCAAATCGGAATCATTGAATAATGCCTGTTCCTAACCCTTTCCCAAGATTCTAATAATATTCTCCGGAGGTAGTGTCTCTTAAACTGTCCACATTTCTTGCCCCTCTCCCTCCATAGAAAATGGTGCCAACCTTGACACAAATCATAACCCTCCAATGTAAGAGTCCTCTTCCTATTTAAAAGCATCCAGTCTCTGATCCAAGTTAAATTAGCTGCTTGGTAGTAAAACTCCCATTTTGGTAGACCAAATCCCCCTCTACATGGAGCCTCTTGGAGCATTTTAAGTTTTATCCGGGGCTTCTTCTTTTGCCACACAAATTTCCTCACATAACTATCTAGCAGTTTAAAAAAACCACTATCCAGTCTTGTGGGGGCAGTCTGAAATAAATAGTTCCATTTCGGAAGTACGTGGGTTTTAATCATAGCTATCCTACCAAGTAAGGAGAGTTGCAGGTGCTCCCACTTTTCTATGTCTGTCTTTGTTTGGGCTAACAACTTTGTGTAATTATCTGCCATAATAGACGTATTTTTAGAAGACATCCAAATACTCAAGTATTTTATTCTTTTAGTCACTTGAAGGCCCAATTCTCTCTCCAATTCATTCCAACGATTTCGTGTCATATTCTTTATTATAATCTTCGTCTTGTCTTTGTTGATTTGGAGACCTGCAACTCTACCATACTTCTCTATCTCCTGAAGCAAGTTTTTACCTGATTCTAATGGATCCTCTACGATAAAAACCAAGTCATCCGCGAATGCCTGAGTTTTACATTCTTCAGATCTCACCTTCAACCCCTTTATTCCCTGATTCTTCCTAATTTCCCGTAGCAGAGGTTCTAGTGTAAAAATAAATAGAAGTGGGGACAGTGGGCATCCTTGTCTTGTGCCTTTTCCAATTTCAATCCTACCCGTTTCTTTCCCATTAATTAAAGCTCTAGCTATTTGAGTTGAGTAGATCGATCTTATCACCCGTATATAATTCTCTCCAAATTCCATCTTATCTAACAAGGCAAACATACATTTCCACCTAACCCTATCGAAGGCCTTCTGCTTCTGAGCATCTACAAAAATGAATGCTACTTCCTTATCCAAAAACATCTCATAGTACTCCATTGCATCTATTATCGTCCTCACATTATCCCTTATTTGTCTATGTGGCAAGAACCCATTCTGGTCTCTATGTATGTAGTGGTTTAAAAAATTGTTCATTCTCCCTGCTAAAATTGAAGTGAAGATCTTATAATCGGTATTCAAAAGGGATATAGGCCTGTAATTGTGGATCAGCGATGAATCTGTTTCTGCCTTGAGAATCAAGGAAATATATGCCCCCGTCCAGGAATTTGGGATCCGACCCTCCACGATGATTCCATTAAAGACTTTAGTCATATATTGTCCCACTATATCAAGAGTTTCCTTATAGAATTCCATAGGAATCCCATCTGTCCCCAGAGTTTTCCCTAATTTCTGCCTCCCAATTGCCTCTTCCACCTCCTTCTCTGAAATTTCCCTGTTAAGTATTTGTCTTACCTCTTCCGGCACTTTTGGAAGATCCAGCCCCTCTATATATATCTCCATCTCTTGTTCTGACCCTTCCTCTCTCTTGTATAAATCCGTAAAAAACTTCTGTACGATTCCCTTCATACCTTCCCCGTCAGTTACCCATCTTCCATTCGCATCCTTCAAACCACCTACTTTACTTCTTTCCCTTAACTTTTTAATTCTATAGGTTAGCCATCTTCCCGGCTTGTTAGCATTTTCAAAATAACTTTGTTTGACCCACCTGCATTTTTCAGCTACTTCTTCTTGGTCCATTAAATTTATTTTATGGCGAATTGAATTTTTTTCCTCTAAAAATGCCTGATCCATCGGTTTGTTTCATAATCCTTTTTCCACCTGTTCTAAACCATCCATTAAATTTGATCGTTCCTTCCTTTCCAGTCTTTGCTTCCTTATTGTATATTTTATTACCAATCCCCTAATTAGCACCATATAAGTATCCCAATTATTTTTCCGGCTCGTATCCTCTTTCTTATTCTCTTTAAAGAAATATTCTGTTTCTCTCTTAATCCAGGTCACAACTTCCTCATCCTTCAGCACCCTCACATCCATCTTCCATCTTTTCCTTTTCTGTTGGCCCCTCCATGTTACAAGCAAGGGGCTGTGATCAGCCCAATCATTAACCCCAATCTCTATCTCAGAAACGTATTCCCCTAATTGTAGTGTCATCCAGGCCATGTCGATCTGCGACCATGACTTATGCCTGGAAGAGTGAAATGTATATTGTCTCGCCTCTGGGTGTCATTCTCTCCATATGTCCCGAAGGCCTAATTCTTCTCTCATCACAATTCCTTCCTTTGGCAACCCCCTCCTATATATTTTTTTCTCTCCCCCCGGCAGTTTAGTACTCGGTGAATAGTCCAAATTGCTGTCCAATATAACATTAAAGTCCCCAATCAGGCAAACATGGTCATATTTTAATTCAATCAGTTTTTTGTATATACGTTCATAAAAAGACTTCTGATTTCCATTCGGAGCATAAATAGTAACCAATAGACATTTCAGTTGTCTTATTTCTAATTCTATTAACAATAATCTTCCCTCTTCATCTTTAACAATTTCTTTACAATTTATGTGATCCTTCACATATACCACCCCCCCACCATTTCCTCTTATCTGCCGATGTGAGCCAGGCTAAGATTCGATATTGGGATAAAACTCAAATATTAGAAATCCAAATCTTTGGTCAAGACAGAAGTGCCTCTTCCGTGCCAAGGTGCTGAGATGACAAACGGTATTTGACGTAGGTACAGAATTGTAAAAGGGCAAACTGACCCTAAACAGATACATCCTGGGGTATAATAAACATCCATGTTTATTATACCCCAAATGTCATGTATATCCTAGAGAAGAAATACTGCTTCCCTTACTGTCCTCTTTACTGCTCTTGAGGCGCCTTTGAGCCCCTTATCTCCTCTTTTATTATGTCTTGAGCTCCGGAGCTGAGAACCTGAGCCTGTGGGAAAAGGGCTGTTATGTCTTTCCTAGAGATAGATTAAAGGGTAACCTCTACGTGTGAAATGTCTCACTCTTTGTAATAACTTTGCCTTTATACTGTATAAATATATGGCCGAAAGCAGCCATCATTGTTCAGACCCTTTTCTTGTCTTTGGACTGTTTGAACCAGTGCACAATAAACTCTTTCCTGCATCGAAGAGCTTGGCCTAGCCTCCGTCTTTTCTCCTACAACAGATGAATGATACATCTTCCCAAGTCTTGAACACAACAGAAGTTTCTCATGAATTTTTTTAATGTGAGTTTCTTGAAGGCAAGTAATATCATAATTAAGTTTCACTAAATTATTTAGTATTTTCCTTCTTTTAGAGGGAATATTTAAACCATTAACATTCAAAGAAATGAGTCGCACCTCTTCCCCCATCACCACCTTTCTTCCCCTCCTCCTATTAGTCCTATTTTCCTAATACTTTTTTCTTGGTTTGCCGGGTTTCTCGTAACACCATCTCTCTGCCTCCCCCTCCTTTTCCCTCTAATTTCCCCTCCTTCCTTCCTTCTTGGCTTCCCACGCTATTTTCTTCCCGCAATTCCTCTGAACTTCTACTCTCCTCCTCCTTTTCTAATTCCAGCTCTAATTGTGTAGATTTAAAATTATGTTCATAAAAGTCCTGAGCATCCTGGTGGTTTTCTATTTTCACTTTCCTATCATTCCACGTAAACATGAGACCTTCCGGCAATAACCACCTATACATAATCCCATTCTTCCTCAACTGTAGCGTTAAAGGCTGGTAATTCCTCCTGATTTCCCTAACCCGTCTTGGAACTTGTCTCAGCACTGAAATCTGTTTTCCCCTAAATACTACAGCTCGGTCACAAGATTTCTTATAGATCTCCTCCCGCACCAACTTCTTGTTAAACCTAATATGTACTTCTCATGGGTGGTTATATCTCTTTGCATAATTAGTAAAAACCCAAAATACCTCATCAATATCACTAAGGACCGCTATTTTATCTTTTTCCAGTATTTCAGAGATGATGTCCCCTATAATCTCTTTTAGATCTTCTCCTTTTTCCTCTATTACATCTTGTAATCTTAAAATAAAAGAAGATCTTTCCAGTTCCAAAAAAATTATCTCCTCTTCTACAGCTCCATTTACTGAAATCTGTTCACGTTCATATCCATCCAGTCGGCCTTCACATCTACCTAACCTGATTTCCACCTCCTGTAATCTTCCCTCCTGCTTCACCATATCACCTCTTATTTCTTCTAACTTCTCATTAAACTCCTTAATATCCCCCCTTACCGCTCCCATTTCATCTTTCATATCTGAAGTAAGATCCTCAAGTGTTTCAAGTTTTTGGGAGATAGACTCCTGGTTCTTTATCATAACCTCCTGCATGGTTTGGAGCATCCCCTGAAGACTTTGCAAGGTGGGAGCTTTTCCTGCAGAGATCTGATCATCCATATTTTTCACCATTGCCGAGGTTGATGACATTGGAGATGACACAACTGGAAGCATAACAACCTTTTCCCCTGTTTTAGTCATTGTAGTTGTCCTTGTAGTTGACATGGTTGCTATTAAATCTATGTAATACCGGAATTTAAGAGTTCATTCCTCCAGCACCAAGTCCAAGTCACACTTAGGATTTAAACCGGCCGTCAATAATAAATTTCCTAAAAGCGTAAATTACAATACTCAGTTCTCTCCTCCACAGGGATTCACCATCAGACAGAGGAGGGAGGACAGAGATCAAGTGTTCAGTCTGTGTTCATCTTCTCAGCACTGGTGGACTAATTACAAATACAAAAAGAACTACAAAGAGGAACTTCAGTGCTCTGATTTCTTTTAAATTACCAGCTTTCAGTCTACTCAATCCCTCTAATCAACACCAGAAAGAAAGTTTACCTCTCTCACTGCAGCCGCTTTGCATGTGGTTAAAACCACACTCGCTGGCAGATCTAACACAAAAACAAGAAATTCCAGTTCTTCCTCTCCTTTCTTTAATCGCGATGACAATTGTCCCAAGCACTCCACTGTTTCTAATCCCTCCTGCCACTCATTGCAACATAGACTTCCCTTCCAAAACGGCTTAGTCATAGTCTGGGGGTAGCCATTAATGGCTCCCTCTTCTCAGTCACTAGGGTCGAAGTATCTGCTAACAACACGTGGGATCACCACCTCCTCGTGTATCTCAGCTCACCACACCTTCACTGACCTCCTCGCAGTCAGCGCCAGCACCAAAAGCTGTTCGCCGGCTGGGAAAAAGCAACTTGAGCCAGGAGTCCTCTCAGTTCCCGACCTGCTGCAAAAAGACGTCACCGGAAGTCCCCGAGCATGACCATGATGAGACGCTAATAGCACTACTAGACCAGTGTAGGCAGGTGAGGATGAGGCTCAGTGCAAAGAAATTGCAGTTCAAGGTGCAAGAAGTCCATTTCCATGGACATATCCTGTCCTCACAAGGCTTAAAAGCTGACCCTGATAAGATTAGAGCCATTGTAGACATACCACTGCCTGCCAGTTCCAAATTGGTGCAGAGATTTATAGGTTTTGTCACATATTTAGCAAAATTCCTGCTGCACCTGTCCGAGGTATGTCAGCCATTGAGACGTCTTCTGGACAAAGATGCAGTTTGGCACTGGCTTCCCAAGCATGACCAGGCAATAAAAGAGATCAAATGCTTGGTCACCACTGCCCCAGTGTTGAAATATTATGATGTCACAAAGCCTGTTACAATTCAAAGTGACTCAAGCAAAAATGGCCTAGGATGTTGCTTATTGCAAGAAGGTTAGCCAGTTGCATATGCGTCCAGGGCTCTTTCATCTGCTGAGATAAATTACACTCAAATTGAAAAGGAATGTTTAAGTATTGTATTTGTTTGCCAGCGTTTCCATCATTATCTTTATGGCCGGGATACAATCACAGCTGAAACTGATCATGAGCCACTAATAGCCATATTCAAGAAGCCCCTTTTGTGTGCATTTGCAGAGCATGATGCTTACATTGCAGCATTACAACCTCAACATTGTCTACAAGCCTGGACGTGAAATGTATATCAGTGATACCCTGAGTAGGGCTACGTCAGATCAGGCCTCACCGGGAGGAGAGCATGAGCATCATACGGTTTGTTGGTTGCAACAGGAACAAACCCTTTTTGCAGAAGTCAATCAAGCAGACTATTTGAATGTCACTAAGCAGTGGCTACGTCAGCTCATGCAGCACACAGACACTGATGCAGCTTTACAGGCATTGAAGGCTATCGTTCTGAATGGGTGGCTGGATGAGAAGGAGGCAGTTCCTGCAATTGTGAGGGAATATTGGTCCTTCAGAGATGAGATCAGTGTACAAAATGGTATCTTGTACAAAGGTCCAAGAGTCATAGTGCCAAAGTCATTGAGAGCGGAGATGTTATTGTGCATGCACTCAAGCCACTTTGGGGGTGAGACAAGCTCGTGATACTCTTTACTGGCCTAATATGCAAGGCGAAATCAAAGATTTTGTTAGCAATTGTCCCACTTGCAATGAATATGCACGTTTGCAACAAAAAGAAACCATGATGTCTGTCAGGGTAGTGATTTAAGAGCTGACCAGCTGCTATGATGATGCACTGATGTAATGATGGGAATGAGTCAGCAAGGTTTTTGGCTGTTATCCCTTTAAGAGCCTATATAATAAGAAGAGGCCCTGTTAGGGTGTCTCTCTCTCGCTGTGTGTTCTTCCCTGCTGTAATTTACTGATTGTTTGACTTCTGCCTATAGTACGTGTATGTATAGTATATAGACTTTTGTAGATAAAACCACTATTTATTACAAACCTCTGTTTGCAGTTATTGCTCCTGGGTTGTCTCACGTAGCAAAGCTGTGCGCACTCTGACAATGTCACATGAAATACCCTCACGTCCTTGGCAGATCATCAGTATAGATTTGTTCAACTATGCAGGAAAAGAGTACCTGATATTAGTTGATCATTATTCAGACATCTGGGAAATTGAACTTCTTCCTGACTTGTCTGCTGAAACTACTATTAGGAGATGCAAGGCTCAGTTTGCATGTCATGGCCAACCAGATAAAGTGATCTCTGATAATGGCCCTCAGTTTGCAAGCCTACAATTTAGGAATTTTGCCGCTGAGTAGGAGTTTGAGCATGTGACTTCCTCACCACATCACCCACAAGCTAATGGCAAAGCTGAATCAGCTGTGAAGATTGTTAAGAATTTATGCAAGAAAGCACAAAGTGATAGTAAAGACCCATGGAAGGCCATTCTACATTGGAGAAATGCTCCAACCGAGGGTATGGACAATAGTCCGGCACAAAGATTGATGTCAAGGAGACTAAAGACCTCCTTACCGGTGGCAAATAAGCTGCTTGAGCCCTCTGTGATACAAGGTGTCCCAAAAAAGTTACAGCTTAAGAGACAAGTATTCAAGGAAAGATATGACAAATCTCCATATCCAGTGGATGGGCCAGACTTACCTGTTATTACTAGGCCACACTTACCCACTGACAATAGGGAATGCAGTGTCGATACCACAGACCAATGTCAATGACAATCCTGATCGAGCCGGTATACCTGACAGCAGTCAAACGCAGAATGTCCCAATAAATGGGGAGAAGAGCCCAGCAACCTCAGCGAAGTCCGAGAAGCTCTCAGGACAAACAGGGTCAGTCTTCACCCATAGTGGCAGATGTTCACAACCACCCAACAGACTTAACCTGTAGTATGTGTTGGTACTGGTTCTCATCTGAAATTCTACAATGTTGTTTGGTTAACGTGAAAAGGGGAAAATGTTACAGGTGTTATGTCTACCTTATATGCAGCTCTATCATTCTTCTCTATTGTAGTTGTTTCCTGTATCACATTGTCACTCTAGGACTCATCTCTATTGTTCCTGTGATGCATTTCCTATTCCTGTTGTATTACTCACTTTCTAAAGTAAAATGGTTTCTGCACAGTGATGGCTTGTAGTGTGCTTACTTAATCTACATGAAACAAAAACCACAATGAATGAATGCACTCATGCCTGCTGCGCCTACACATTCATTTGTTCTTCTGAAGTGTGAATCTCTGTCAAGCTTTCTGTCAGGTTCCGTAAAGTATGGGAAAAAAACCCCTCAGCACGCAAAAGCAGTAACCAAGTTTGTTTATCCTGATATCGGTACTAACTGACCACCTTAAAGTGTTACAGAAAGGAGGGGGTGTGGCCAGCACCACGGTGGTACGGTGTGGATTCCGGTGCACCAGGAGAACACCAATATCGCAGCTGATTTGGGGATCCCTTGGGACCATAGCTGTCCTGTAGGGACAGCGAAGAATGGAGGCACAGACTGGCACAGAGAGGGAAGGCGCAAGTCCCTTAAAGTGCCGGCATTAGTCTTCGACCCAGCAGCAAAGGAAGGCAGCCATTGGAGCTGTCAAAAGCCGGGGCGGTCACTAACAAGAAGAGAAGAGGAAGAAAAGTGAGGATCATCTGGATGAGAGTGTGATATCCTGGAAACAAGGTTCCTTTAAAAATTTTTTTTCTCTGTTGAACTTTAAAAGTATTTAAATTAAAAAGAATTGGCAAAGAGGAGAGGGTAGAGAGCGGAACAAAGCTACCTCCCCACTTCCAGAACAGCGGCGAAGAGACGGAAGCCATTAATAATGACAAATTAGCAAAAGCGGAAAAATTAACAAATTTAATAAAATTGGAAGCAGATTGGGAAAAGAGGTTTCTCTGACAAATGAACTGTATTTTGAAAACTTAAATTTGCTGTATCTGGAAGTTTAAATTTGAAAAAGGAAAGTAAATTGATATTTTAAGACTAATTATACTGGATACATTGGAATATTATGAGGCACATCCAGAGAAACAAATGGCATTGTTATTCCTAGATGAACAGAAAGCATTTGATAATGTGAATTGGCAATTTATGATCCTACAATTACAAAAGATGGATTTGGGGGATAGATTTATTAATATGATTAAAACTATATATAAAGACCAATCAGCAAAAGTAATAATGAATGGTGAAATGACAGAGAAAATAGATATAAGAAAAGGAACTAGACAAGGATGTTCATTATCTCCATTATTATTTATTTTGACTCTAGAAATTTTAAATAGAAAAATAAGACAAGATAAAGAAATAAAAGGGCTAAAAATTAAAAAAGAAGAATATAAGTTACAAGCATTTGCGGATGATTTAGTATTCATTATGGAAGAACCAATAGAAACAGGCCCAAAGTTAATTGAGCAAATAGAGGAATATGGAGAAGTAGCTGGATTGAAGATAAACAAAGATAAAACAAAAATTATAGTCAAAAACGTGAGAGAAAAACAAAAGAAACAACTAATGGAGAAACTAGATATCCAAATAGTGAAGAAGGTGAAATATTTGGGCATCAAATCAACTTCAAGATGTATTACAGTGTTGTGACCCAGGCCCAAGTAGTTAGTATTAAATACAAACAGTTTGAAAACAAACTGACTTTATTAGAACAGCTGAATAGAATAGAATAGAATAACAGAGTTGGAAGGGACCTTAGAGGTCTTCTAGTCCAAACCCCTGCCCAGGCAGGAAACCCTACACCACTTCAGACAAATGGTTATCCAACATCTTCTTAAAAATTTCCAGTGTTGGAGCATTCACAACTTCTGCAGGCAAGTTGTTCCACTTATTAATTGTTCTGACTGTCAGGAAATTTCTCCTTAGTTCTAAATTGCTTCTCTCCTTGATTAGTTTCCACCCATTGCTTCTTGTTCTACCCTCAGGTGCTTTGAAGAATAGTTTGACTCCCTTTTCTTTGTGGCAACCCCTGAGATATTGGAACACTGCCATCATGTCTCCCCTAGTCCTTCTCTTCATTAAACTAGACATACTCAGTTCCTGCAACCGTTCTTCATATGTTTTAGCCTCCAGTCCCCTAATCATCTTTGTTGTTGTTCTCTGCACTCTTTCTAGAGTCTCAACATCTTTTTTACATCGTGGCGACCAAAACTGAATGCAATATTCCAAGTGTGGCCTTACCAAGGTATTATAAAGTGGTATTAACACTTCACGTGATCTTGATTCTATCCCTCTGTTTATGCAGCCCAGAACTGTGTTGGCTTTTTTGGCAGCTGCTGCACACCGCTGGCTCATATCTAAATGGTTGTCCACTAGGACTCCAAGATCCCTCTCACAGTTACTACTATTGAGCAAGGTACCACATATACAGTACCTGTGCATTTTGTTTTTCCTCCCTAAATGTAGAACCTTGTTTTTTTCATTGTTGAATTTCATTTTGTTAGATAGTGCCCAATGTTCAAGTCTGTCAAGATCCTTCTGTATCTTGAGCCTATCTTCTGGAGTGTTGGCTATTCCTGCCAGCTTGGTGTCATCTGCAAATTTGATGAGTTCCCCATCTATCCCCTCATCCAAGTCATTGATGAAGATGTTGACGAGCACTGGGCCTAAAACAGAGCCCTGGGGTACTCCACTGCATACTTCCGGCCATGTAGATGCAGTTCCATTGAGGACTACACGTTGAGTGCGGTTGGTCAGCCAGTTACGAATCCATCTGGTGGTGATGCTGTCTAACCCACATTTTTCTACTTTATCTAGTAGTAGGTTATGGTCTATTTATCAAATGCTTTACTAAAGTCCAAGTAAATTATATCGGCAGCATTCCTCTGGTCCACTAATTTTGTCACTTTGTCAAAGAATGCAGTAAGATTAGTCTGGCATGATCTGTTTTTGACAAACCCATGTTGGCTTTTGGTTATTACTTGGTTTGCTTCTAGGTGTTCGGTGATTCGTTGTTTGATTATCTTTTCCAGAATCTTCCCTGGTATTGAGGTCAGGCTGATAGGTAGTTTCCTGGATCTTTTTTTTTTTTTTTTCCTTTTTTGAAGATGAGAACTACATCAGCTCTTTTCCAATCCTCTGGCAGTTCCCCTGTGCTCCAGGATCTTTGAAAGATATAGTTCAATGGTTCTGAGATCTCGTCTGCCAGTTCCTTCAGAACCTTGGGGTATAATCCATCTGATCCTGGTGATTTGAACTCGTCTAGGGTAGACAGGTGTTCACTTACCATTTTCTTCCCTATTTTAACTTGTGTTCCTAATCTGTTTTTTGTGGTGCTGTTTTTGATAGGTTGGACTGTTTTTTCCTTTTGTGTAAAGACAGATGCAAAAAATGAGTTAAGTAGTTCTGCTTTCTCCCTGTTGCTTGTCACCTTCTTGCCACTTTCTCCCAGCAATGGGCCAATTGTTTCCTTGACTTTTTTCTTGTTTTTAATATGTTGGAAGAAACTTTTTTTTTGTTATTTTTTACTTTAGTCGCAAGCCTTTGTTCATTGTGAGCCTTAGCTTTCCTCACTTCATCTTTACAGGCTCAGGCTATTTGCTGATATTCTGCCTTAGTTATTTGCCCCTCTTTCCACTTTTTATACTTGTCCTTTTTGTCTTTCAATTTGTTAGAGAGTTCTTTATGCAGCCATGCTGGGTTTTTTTTTTTGAGATCTATTATTTTTCTTCTTCATTGGTATTGTGCTAGACTGGGCTTTTATAATCTCACTTTTCAAAATTTCCCAAACTTCTTGAGTTGCTTTCCCCTTGAGGATTCTCATCCATGGAATCCTTCTCAAGCTCTCTCTAAGGTTATTGAAATTAGCTCTCTTAAAGTCCAAGACTCTAGTTTGACTTTGTTCTACTACTTGTGTTTGCATAATGTTGAAGTCCAATATTGCGTGATCACTTGTCCCCAAGATTCCTGTAGCTTCAACACCTTCTATCATTTTATCTCTGTTAGTGAGAATTAAGTCCAATATGGCTGATCCCCTTGTTCCTTTCTCTACTTTTTGGGAAACAAAGTTTTCTGCTTGGTTTGTTAGGAACCTGTTGGATCTTCCACTTGGTGCAGAGTTTGTCTCCCAGTTGATGTCAGGGTAGTTAAAATCCCCCATTGCTATTGTGATGTGCTTCCTACATACCTTAGTTAGCTGACTAGCAAAAAGTTCATCTACTTCCTCTGTTTGGTTGGGTGGCCTATAGTATAGACCTATGGCAATGTCATTTAACCCCCTTTAATGCATTCAAGATAATTTTCATCATTGTTGTGCTCCATTTCTGTTGAGATGTAGTTATTTCTTACATATAGTGCAACTCCACCTCCTCTTTTATTTGGTCTATTTCTTTTAAATAATTTATATCCCTCTAGCTGTATGTTCCATTTGTGGGTTTCATCCCACCAAGTTTCCGTAAGGGCAACAATATCATATCTGCCCTTTACTTGAATTTCTAATTCACCATGTTTATTCCTCATACTCTGTGCATTGGTGTATAGACATTTGAGTCCATTTTGATTGACCCTATGTTTACTGTCTACATAACCTTTATAACCTAATTATAAGGATAAGCAGGTATAAATATACTCAACATTAATTTTCAAATATCAATAACCCAATATATATCAATAATTACTAATGATTACTAATGATTAATTTTCAAATATCACTAATCAGGTGTATATCAATAATTACTTAACCATACAAGACTTTATAGACTTCTTAATTTATATATTCCACAGTTTTATCTTAATAACTTGATTGCTTTCAATTAGACATTTATTTCGTCTCTCACAGTTATGTTTGGTTCTTAATGTTTTTATATTCCAAAAAGTGTAAGTCTCTTGTGTGTGTGTGTGTGTGTGTGTGTGTGTGTGTGTGTGTGTGTGTGTATATATATATATATATATATATATATATATATATATATATATATATATATATATATATATATATATATTCTTTAATTCTGTGTAATCTTCTCCCAGTCTTGCATCATTCTCTGTTGTGCCTGACTGCCCCTGCTTTCTTGCCACCTGTTTGATTAATGCACATGGTATGGCACTCGCTATTAAATGCTTGGTTTTGGTTGACAGCAAGGTTGATAATCTTACTCGCACAGACATCTATGTTACATGCACTGATAGCCCTATTAATTTTGGATTGCTGGGGACAGAAATGTTCTGTATCAATTAATTCTCTGTCCCCACTGTTCAGTTTAAATGTTTATCCAGAAAATCTGTGAATTTATTGCTAAGTAACTCAGTCCCTTTCTTTGATGGATGCAATCCATCTCTTTTGTACAGTTCTTCATTGGACCAGTTGCAGACATCATGACTAATAAAACCAAAGCCTTCCCTTCTACACCACTCCTTTAGCTACATATTAAACTCTGCTACATGTTGACCTTTCCCTTTTTGTTCCTTATATACCGGTAAAACTTCTGAAAAGATAAGCCTACAACCTATACTACTGAGTTCATACCCCAAGCTCTGGAAATCATTCTGCACAGAAAGTACATCCTTTTGGGACAGATCATTTGTGCCAAGATGTATAATAGCATCAACATCACAGTCCTTACTGGTATTCTTGACTATCTTAAGAATACGCCTCTTGTCTCTGCTGGCAGTAGCACCTGGCAGACACCTGAGCTCTTTCAAAACCTCCATATCTTTTCCTAAATTTACATCCCTTACAATTGAATCACCAACCAGAAGGTGGCTTCTCTTTTTGGATACCATGCTCTTCTTGTGTGACCGATGTGTAATACCTGGTTCACACTTTCCCCTTTCCAAAGTAAGTTCTTCATCTCAGACCACGATCCCCTGCTTATTTGAGTTATCAGTATCACAACTACCTTGACCTGTCACTTTAGTGTCCCTATTAAGGTCAGCAAGGGCACTGTATCTGCTATGCTGGGACACAGCAAAAGCTTTGTGTTTATGGTTCACAGCTCTCACCCTGCCAGATCCCACTGTTGTCCATACTGCCCTTCTCCTGCAGGATCTTTGTGGTAGAGGGGACTGATGGCGCGGCAGCTCAATAGAGTGGAATGGCTGAATTGGGCACCTAATTTCTGCTTGGAGAACACAGATTAGTGATTCTAGATAGATAATCTGTCCACGTAGACTACTAATTTGTTTACAAAGAGGACAGTACCCAAATTTGAAAAGAGTACTGCGAAAGACAGCTGCAAAACAAGTATTACACTGAACTAAGCCGGTCATTTTGAAATAGAATAAAATCACAATCTCAAGTGCACTAACCCTGAATATATTATTGTTATTTTTGGTTTATAGTTATATGATTTGTGCGCCGTTAGGCGCATGGGCCGCTACCTTTCTCCTCTGTACTCACTCTCAGACTCCCCCCTCACAGGCAGTTGCTCCTCCCCCTAGCTCCCGTGAAGTGAAAATGAAGCTGAGAATTAACTCATTCTCAGCATAGTCCAAACTAAAAGCAAATTCTTCAAATCACCATTCCTCAGTTTATCACCAACCTTGGGATAATTAGGCAAACTGCCAAAGGCTTTTCTTGGCAAAAGTTCAGAAGCAGAAGACACCGATAAGAAATGAATACAGTGAAACAAGAAGCAGTTCTCTCAACGTTGTTTTCCGGCAAAGAGGCCAAGAGCCGTTGCTGGTCTTTTAAACCTTATGGGAGGGGCCAATCATCTCTTGGCCCTACTCCCAAGTCGTCCTCTTTGCTTTAGCTGCTCTTGCCTTCTGGCAGCTCTTCTCATACGTGCACTAGGAACAGGCTCCTCCTGTTCCTCTGCCTTTCTACTGTCAGCCTCTGGAGGCTCTGGAATCTGCACCTCACTCCCCGATGGCCCTGGCCCCATCTCTGCCTCCAATGCAGAGCCCTCATCCAGGCCTTCCCCAGCCTCCAGGACTGGCCCATGTTCTTCCTCAGCCTCATCGCTGTCCGACTCCGCTGCCAGCTCCGCAGGCTGCTGGCGGACCACAACAGTTTGTCCAATCACACTTGGCCAATAAAAAATTCTATTCTATTCTATTCTATTCATGCCAGAGCAGTATAGAAAGGACCAGCTGAAACCAGAGTGTTATGTATATAGGTTTTGGGTGGGAAGTTTGAATTAACTAGCCATCAGCTGATTGGCTGACCACCACAGCTGCAAGGTATATAAGGGGAGCTGTTTCCCCAGGTCAGTTGCTGGGTTCTCACCCTACCTTAAAGAGCTGTTGTCACTCACTGCCTGGCTTGCTGTGTCCTCATTCACCCAACTTAACATTGGTGACAAAGGTGGGATTTTGAGGCCAGAAGCCACGGAAAGAGTTGAAGCCACGAGCCGAATAGAGAGCTGAAACCCCGAATCCAGCCAGGCGAGCAAGCGGAGTACCTGGAGAATCTACCGACGATGTCTGCCTACTTACCGCCAGCGCCTTTCAACCCAATGGAAGAGAAGTGGGGATCCTACATGTCCTGCTTCGAACGTTTCCTGGTGGCCAGCGATCTACAGGGGCTGCCCAACATGTGGAAGAAAGCCCTGTTCCTGAGCCATTGTGGACCCAAGGTGTTCGACATGGCCGAAGCCCTGTCGGAACCGAACTCAGTCCACACCATCTCGTGGCAAACGCTCCAGACGCTGCTGAAGGACCACTACGCCCCGACGCCATCAAAATACGTCCAGCGGTACAAGTTCCAGCAATGCATGCAGCAGGAGGGAGAATCGATCAGCGAGTACGTCACTGCCCTGTGCAAGGCTGCAAACCAGTGCGAGTACCGAGACCTAGATGAGATGCTCCTAGAGCAACTAATCTGCGGAGTGAGAGATATTAGCTTGCAGAGGAGGTTGCTCACAAAGACGAATCTAACATTGAACATCGTGCTAGATGAGGCAAGGGCTCAAGAATCCTCTACCAAGGCAGCCGAGAGACTACAGGGGATGACACAGGTCAGAACGGCACAGAGGTCGGGGGGCGGGGCTGGCATCGCAACGAGACGGCGGGAAGATTTTGGGGCTCCGGAGCTACCGCCGATATCTCCACCGTGGGACGATCCAAATTGGATCTCACTGTCTTGTTGAGACAGTGATAGAGGAGGGCACTTTCTGTTGATCCCAGGGACATCGCAAAGTCCCTGGTTGATCCAGGAGAAGCTCTTTTTTCCGGCGCTGAAGAGGCAGCCATTAAGCTGCTGAAGTTGGGACAGCCCCGAACAGAAGAGAATGAGTGAAAGTGTTATGATCTGGTGAGAGTTTTTTCTAATTTGATTTTAAACACCCTGAAGAGCAAATGCAATTAGGATTCAATATAGAAGTAACTCAGCGGCAGAATTGAGCCTGAATTTAAGTTAATTTTCCTAAAATATAAACTATTCCTATGTGTGGATATCAGTGGAAAGTTTTACCTTAAACTTGACTGGACTGGACTGGAAAGGAGACTTACTTTTTTATCTGCTTAAATATTAAATTTTTGATGTTGACTGAGATTATTAATTTTGGAATTAGATTTGTCATTTTTGTTTTTGGCAGACTTTTATTTTTTAACATTCTTTCTGCTATATTGCTAATTGAAAGGAGAAGTGAAAGTGGAAGAAATAAGAGACATTGCCATCTAGTGGATTGAAACATTGTATTTTCCTGTTGTTTTTTTTTAACTGAGGGGAAAGGGAAAAAAAGTAGCAACTGTGTTATTTTTCAAGGTCAATTGGCTAACTTACAGATAAAATTTAAAAAGGACATCAAAGAGTGACTACAAGTCTGTTTATACAGGTGTCTTGCTGAGAAAAGCATTGTTGAAAGGCGATTCAAACTGGAAAGAAGAAAATAACAGCGGCTCTGGAAAAGAGAGCTGTTAGATTAAGTGTGCACAAGAAAGAGATTCTGAATGTTACACAGTTTTGGACTTTTATATTAGATGGAGATTCTTTCCCTTTCTAGTTCTACCTTTCCACTTCACTAATATTTTCATTTTTAAAACATTGGAACAGATATATACATATATTTTTTTCTCCCCTTTTTTTCTTTTTCTGTTATTCTTTTATTCCTTCACAATAAGTGTTTACTTAATTGGATTAAGGCACATAAGAGCCTGAAGAATTTTTTTTTTCTTTTTTGATCTTTTTAATTTACTGATTGGAGATTGTTATTTGAATTTGTTTTTGGCTACTTTACACAATTGGATTAAGACATACAAGAGTCTGAAGAAACTTTTCCTTTCTCTCTTTTGGCCCTTTTTCTTTTTCTTTTTCTTTTTTTACTTGCTGATTGGAGATTCTTACCTGAATTTATTTTTGGCTATCCCAGATGATTGGATTAGGGCACACAAGAGCCTGAAGAGTGTTGTTTTTTTTTGGGGGGGGTACTTTTTTTTCTTTGCTTTGCTTCTTTTTCCTTTTTTTCCTTTTTTGGTCACTTTTCTGTTTTTTCTTTTTTCTTTTTATCTTTTTGTAATCTCCTGCCATCTACAAAACGGATTAGGGTTGAGAAGAACCTGAAGATATATTATCTTACTGTGTCGAGTTGGATTACTTATAGAAATGAGCAAAAAAGCAGCAGTTATTAGTTCTGCTGGATCGACCCCCTCTTCATCACCAGCGGGAGGACAACGATCAATACAGACAATGATTCAGCAGGAAAAAGAGAAAGAACGTGAGAAAGAAAAGGATGCGACAATGCAGATGATTTTGCAAGGAATACAAGATATAAAATCCAAAATAGAGAAAACAGATGAAAAAGTGGAGAATATACAACAGATGATGAAGAAATATTATTTTATTTATTTATTTATTTATTTATTTCAATTTGTATAACGCCCCTCTCCTAGTGGGCTCAGGGCGGTGCACAGCCAGAACTAAAACACATACCAATACAAAATTTAAAATTATTAAAAGAATTACATAACTGGCCCAAATTTAAAACAATTCAATTAAAACCCAATGACAATTTAAAAACTAAAAAACTAAAAAAGACTAAAAAGTGGGGAGGGGGTTCACGCCAGCCCTGCTTGATGGAAAAGAAAAGTTTTCAGGGCACGGCGAAAGACCCGGAGATCCGATATCCTTCGTATCTCCGGGGGCAAATCATTCCAGAGGGCAGGAGCTGCCACAGAGAAGGCCCTCCCCCTGGGGGTCGCCAGCCGACATTGCCTGGCTGATGGCACCCTGAGGAGTCCCTCTCTGTGGGAGCGTACTGGTCGGTGGGAGGCCTATCGGCGGCAGAAGGCGGTCCCGCAAATACCCAGGTCCTATGCCATGGAGCGCTTTAAAGGTGGTAACCAACACCTTGAAGCGCACCCGGAAGACCACTGGAAGCCAATGCAGCTCACGCATGAGAGATGTCACATGGGAGTGCCCCCTCGCTCCCATAATCCCCCGCGCGGCTGCATTCTGCACCAGTTGAAGCTTCCGGGTGCTCCTCAAGGGGAGCCCCATGTAGAGAGCATTGCAGTAGTCCAGACGGGAAGTGACAAGCGCCTGAGTGACTGTGCGTAAGGAGTCCCGATCCAGAAAGGGACGCAACTGGTGAATCAGGCGAACCTGATAAAAAGCCCCCTGGCCACAACCGTCATATGCTCTTCTAAAGACAGCCGTGCATCCAGGAGGACGCCCACGTTGCGAGCCCTATCCGTGGGGGCCAAAGACTCGCCCCCAATAGCCAGCGATGGCACCAGCTGGCTATATCGGAACGCCAGAAGCCACAGCCACTCGGTCTTGGAAGGGTTGAGTCGAAGCCTGTTACTCCCCATCCAGATCTGCACGGCCTCTAGGCACCGGGACATCACTTCAAGGGCATCGTTGGGATGGCCTGGGGTGGAGATGTACATCTGAGTGTCATCAGCGTACTGATGGAACTCCACCCCAAAGCCACGGATGATCTCACCCAGCGGCTTCACATAAATGTTGAACAGAAGGGGTGAGAGGACCGACCCCTGAGGCACCCCACAAACAAGGTGCCTCGGAGTCGACCTCTGCCCCCCTGCCAACACCGACTGCAACCGGTCGGAGAGATAGGAGGAGAACCACCGCAGAACGGTGCCCCCCACTCCCAACCCCTCCAACCGGCGCAGCAGGATACCATGGTCGATGGTATCAAAAGCTGCTGAGAGATCTAAGAGGACCAAGATAGAGGAGCAACCCCTATCCCGAGCCCTCCAGAGATCATCCACCAACGTGACCAATGCCATTTCCGTGCTGTGCCCAGGCCTGAAGCCGGACTGGAGCGGATCCAGATAGACAGCTTCATCCAGGTACCCAGGAAGCTGTTGCGCCACCACACTCTCAACAACCTTCGTGCAGATACTGAACAAAATCCTCAGCACGACCCTGCAAGGGATCCTCCTGCGCTCCCAGATGGAGGAGGGAGCGGGTCACCCTAAACAGGGCGGCCAGGCGATTATCTGCCGATGCAATAAGAGCGGAAAAATAGTTACATTTTGCCGCTTTTATCGCCACTAGGTAAGTCTTGATAGTACAGTGGTTTGGTGCACCCTGTCATTAACACAGCTGCCTGCAATTTCTGCTGGTTCGAATCTCTCCAATGCTCAAGGTTGACTCAGCCTTCCACCTTTCTAAGGTAGGTGAAATGAGGACCCAGTTTGTGGGGGCAATAAGCTGACTTTGTATAAAATATACAAAAGAATGAAGGCTATTGCTTAACGCATTGTAAGCCGCCCTGAGTCTCCGGAGAAGGGCTGCATATAAATCAAATTTAAAAAAAAAAGTCTTAATATGAGATCTTACCAGTGTTCGGTCGGGTTCGGAGCGACTAGATCTCCAACACAGCACTCTAGGCGTCTTTTCTGGCGCGTCATCTCCCTCAGCTCCTCAGAGAACCAAGGAGCCAGGTAGACTCGGCGACAGGTCAGAGGCCGCACAGGCACGACTCGGTCCAAAGCGTCAGCGGCCGCCCTATCCCAGGCAGCCACCAGCTCCTCAGCCGAGCCATGAGTCAGAGCCTCAGGAAATGGCCCAAGCTCCATCTGGAACCTATCAGGATCCATCAGGCACCTGGGGCGGAACCATCTGGTCTGTTCCGCCTCCCTGCGGCGGGGTGTGGCGGTTAGAAAGTCAAGCCTAAGAAGGGAATGATCCGACCATGACAAGGGCTCAATCACTAACTCCCCTATCTCGAGATCATTCATCCACTGTCCAGAGACAAAAATCAAGTCCAGAGTATGTCCTCCCATGTGAGTGGGTCCATGAATTAATTGGGTCAGGTCCATGGCCATCATGGAAGCCATGAACTCCTGAGCCGCCTCAGACGCTTCGCCGACAGACGGCAAGTTAAAGTCCCCCATGACCATAAGCAATCACGTTGAGGAGCTCGGGCAGGGCCGCCAACACGTGGCAGGGAGCCAGGTACGTAATCAGCAAGCCCATCTGCCTCCCTTGTCCCCACTTCACAAGGAGGGACTCACATCTGGCTATCTGAGGTACAGTGGCCTCCCTTGGGGCGAGACCTTCCTTTACCAGAACCGCCACCCCCCACCCCTCCCCTGGGACCTCAGCTGATGAAATGCATAGATGCCCGGACGGCACATCTCAATGAGGGGGACCTCCCTCCTGGCCCAACCAGGTCTCCGTAATACCTACCAGGTCCGCACCCCCCTCCTGAACCAGATCACAAATGAGGGGGGCTTTATTTACCATGGACCTGGCATTGCACAACATCAACCGGAGGCCCCGGGCCTGGGGATCTGAACAACCCGGGGTGCGAGACGAGCACTGAGGGCCGGAGCACGCAATCGCCCGCAGACAGCAAGTGCGCCCTCCCCTAACACAATATGGCCCCCTGCTCCTGCCATATCTGCCCCTCACACCCACAATGCCGATGGAAACGCCCTCCCCAATATAGGAACTAGCCCCCCTCGGCCCCCCCGACACCTGTGGGTTACCCCCCCCAAACCCACCCCGGTTGTTACATTCTCCCTCCCACCCCTTAAAAAATGAATTAAAAATGCATACAAAGAACTCTTAAAATCCCCAACACCTTCGTGCCACCTCTTGGGATCCCAGGACCCGTCTTTGAGGTATTTCTTAGCCAGGCCAGTGGGCCACTTCCAGGAATGGGGGGTATTCCTTAAAGCCCATAAGTCCAATCTTGAATATAATCGTGGAGCCATAGACAACCATAGAAGAGGGTGCGAAGAATGGCAAACGGGAGATGTTAATAGTGGGCTAGGAACTGGCTAAGCTTCTCCCAAACATCGGGAACTTCCTCGCCCAGGCGTCCCCTCACAACACCTGGGAGGCATAGCTGGTAATCACTGTCGTCCTCTCACCACGACGGCATCCCAGAGTCCACTGGGAGTTCTGTCCGGTGGTATTCTCGGCCATTTCAGGGCTCCCACCCCTGCATGGCCGGTTCGGTGTCATAGAACCACAACTGCCCTCTCACGGCAGTGGGAATCCCCACCCAAGACAAGCCAGTTCCATGGGGGAGAAAAACCAGCACCTACCCAGCCATCCAAGTCCAAGTCCCAACTCACTGATTGCTAGTCCTGGGCGGGGTCCCCAGCTGGAACTAAGTGGCCCAGGGTTCAATAACCCTCTGGGGGGGGGTAGAGAAGTCATATAGGGTTAATACCCCAAAGACCCCTCATGCCCGGGGAGTGCCCAGAAAAAACAATAGGCACAGCTGATGTCACTCCACCTTGTAGTCCCAGCAGCAACCAGCAGAGAGCAGAGGTGATCCCTTTGTTATCCCCTGGGTACAGCAGGTATCATCATCGCCATTGGACCAGTGGAGTAAGACCCGAGCCAGCGAGCCACCTCCAACTCCCTTCGGCTCCGCCACTCCGGCTCTCGCCCCCTTCGTCCAGCCGGCCCGAGACCCCCGCAGACTTCCCAGGCGACCCTCTCCGACACTCCTGGAGAAGGCCCACACCAACCTCACCCCTCGGCCTCTCAATGACCCGGCACGCCGACCCCGCCGCTCCAGCATCTCCAAGGCCTCGCAGCGCCATCGCCAGCTGCCGAATTCCAACGCCGAGAGGCCGGACGCCGTTTGCAACTCGCTGAGCCCCGCCACAGACATCGGTCTCGCCCAGGCAGCCTCGCCTCACCCTTGCCCTCGCCCAGACAACACAGCAAGCAGCGAACCGTTTCAAGGACTCACGATGACCCCTCCGGTCCACTGGTAATTCCTCTCACTGCCCATGTCGGGGGGGGGTAATAAACAACACCCCCAAACAGTCCTGTTTAGCCAAAAATCGCTCACCCTCGGCAGAGGCTCAACACGCAGTGGCCATTTTAAACACGGAAACACCAGTGGTATGAAGACAGACTTGAAAAAAATGAAGAAAAAGAGGAACAAAGAGATAAAAAAATCAGAGATATGGATAATAGATTAGAAGAAGTTGAACGTGATAGAAGTGGCTTAGGATGGGAGATAGATAAATCAGAATTGTACTTAAGATTCCAAAATGTGGAGGAAGAAAAAGGAGAAAATTTGGCGGAAAAAATGATAGAAATTCTTGCAGGAGCTCTAGAAATTTCTAAAGAAAAAATGTTTGATGGCGTTGACGAAATATACCGAGTATATACTAGATATGCAATGAGAAATAAACTACCAAGAGAAGTCCACATAAGATTTACCAAAAAATCAATTAAAACACAAATATTGCAGACAGCAAAAGAGAAGGCATTGCAATACAAGGGCAAGGAAATTACGGTGCTGAAGCAAATACCGAGAAGAGTAAGAGAGCTGAGAAGTGAGTATCAATTTTTGACAAAAATACTGCTCCAGAAAGGAGTGAACTACAGATGGCTGATACCAGAAGGATTGGTGTTTACATGGCAAACGCAAAGATTTAAAATATATTCAATTGACAAAGCTAAAGCATTCCTTGTGGAATATATAAGAGAAAAAGATGCTGAGCCAAGAAGGGAAGAGACACTGCTCCAACTACAAGAAGAGGATCTCCTGATGATGGGAAAGGAGGAGAGCGCATTAGAAGGCGCAGTAGGAGGTGCTATAGAACACAAAGAACAATGTGAATTGAGACCTAATAGATCAATAAAACCAACACACAAAGTATAAACATGGAGGAGAAAAAGTTAATTACAATAAATAATATAGCAACTAAAAGAAGGGAATATAACAATGATGGAGTTGACAGAAGCAATTAAAAAACAAAAAAGTGGGAAAGCACCAGGTCCAGATGGATTACCGGCGGAATATTATAAGACTTTGCAGGAATCACTGAGTCTCCCATTACTAGAAATTATGAATGAAGTAATGTTACAGAAGGAAATACCGAACTCATGGTTAGAAGCATATATTACACTTATTCCAAAAGAAGATACCGACCTACAACAAGTCAAAAACTATAGGCCAATATCCTTGCTAAACTCAGACTATAAAATCTTCGCTACAATACTAGCAGAAAGACTTAAAAGATATTTAAATAATTTTATACACCCGGACCAAAATGGATTTTTGCCAAAAAGGCAGATTAGAGACAATTTGAGGATAATTTTGGATACATTGGAATATTATGATGCGCACCCAGAAAAGCAAATGGCTTTGATGTTTTTAGATGCACAGAAAGCCTTTGACAATGTGAACTGGCGATTTATGATACTACAATTGAAACAGATGGGCTTTGGAGAGAAATTTGTCCAAGCTATAGAAGCTATATATTATAAACAAACAGCAAAAATAATGATGAATGGAGAGCTGACAGAATTTATTGAAATACAAAAAGGAACAAGACAAGGTTGTCCATTGTCACCACTGTTGCTTGTGTTAACATTAGAAGTACTAAACAGAAATATCAGAGAAGAAAAAGGAATAAAAGGAATGAAAATTCAAAATCAAGAATATAAATTGCAAGCATTTGCTGATGACCTGGTGTTTATCTTGGAAGAACCACTTCAATTTGTAAACAAATTGATAGACAAAATAGGAGATTTTGGGAAAGTGGCTGGTTTGAAAATAAATAAAGAC
This sequence comes from Arizona elegans, assembly GCA_022577455.1. Classification (NCBI taxonomy): domain Eukaryota; kingdom Metazoa; phylum Chordata; class Lepidosauria; order Squamata; family Colubridae; genus Arizona; species Arizona elegans. Next base: position 16,417,100 of record JAKOOJ010000010.1, read on the forward strand.
AAAACAAAGGTGTTGACAAAAAATATGTTAAAAAAAACAGAAAGAAGAATTGGCGGAAGTATCAAGGATGCAGGTCACGAATAAGGTTAAATATTTGGGAATACATTTGACAGCAAGATGTGGTACTCTTAAGGAGAATAATTATGATAAGCTTAAACAACAGATAGCGACAGAACTAACAAAATGGGAGAATTTGCAGCTATCATTGATAGGGAGAATATCAATTATTAAAATGAATATACTGCCCAGACTTTTATACTTATTTCAGACAATTCCAATTAAGTTGGGGGAAAAATATTTTGAAGATTTAAATAAAATGGTGTTAAAATATATATGGCAGGGCAAAAAGGCAAGGATAAAACTAAAATTGATGCAAGATGTTAGATCAAGAGGAGGTTTTGGTTTGCTGGATTGGGAATTGTATTATCAAGCTTGTAACTTGATGTGGATTAAAGAATGGATAACGCTAAGGAATATTAGATTGTTGACTTTAGAAGGACATGATTTACTGTTGGGTTGGCACGCTTTTATGTGGTATAAAAGTACAAAAGTACAGGGTTATTTCAGAAGACATATGATACGAGAGTCTTTGTTATTAAACTGGGAGAAGATCAAACAATGTTACTATTAAAAAATTCCAGTCTGGTTATCACCTATTGAAGCAGTCTCACACGCAATAACATTTAGGAAGGAACAAATTGTTAGATATGGTGAATTATTAAATGAAAGGGGTGAACTTAAGTCGAAGCAAGAACTAGAAGAACAAGAGCTTGAAATGGATTGGTTTTCATATATGCAAATACAGTCTAGATATGATGAAGATTCTAAAAAGGAGGGTTTTTATAGTAACTTGACAAACTTAGATAAAATCTTTTTTTTTATTGAAAAGTTTTACAAAAAACAAAAATTTTCTTCCCCCCATATTCCCCCCACCCTTTCCCTCCCCTCATCCCACCCTCCCCACCAGACTTCCCAGAGCAAAATACAAGGTGTTTCATTTAACAATCATAAACTAGATTAACCTACTTATCCTCAGACTACTAACTCCCCCCATGAAACCTTAACTCCACTATAGATAACATAATACTTCTAATACTTAACGTTCATTCATAAGCTATTTGATATTTTCTTGTCTGATACATATTTTGAATATAGTCAATCCATCTTCTCCATTCCAATACATATCTTTCTTGTGTATAGTCCTTCAAGTACGCTGAGATTTTTGCCATTTCTGCTAGGTTCGTTACTTTCAGAATCCACTCTTCAATAGTAGACAAAGAGTCCTTCTTCCAATATTGCACTACCAACAGCCTAGCTGCTGATATTAGATTCAAAATCAATTTAGTCTCTGATACTGTACAGTCCATAGTTATACCCAATAGGAACAATTGAGGAGTAAATTTCAACCTTCTTTTCAGAATATTCTGCATCACCCACCAAATTTTTATCCAAAATGCCTTGATTTTCTTACAGGTCCACCATATATGATAATAGGTTGCATCATTACATTCACATCTCCAACATTTAGCTTGCAAATTAGAGTACATACATGATAATTTTTTAGGATCTAAGTGCCATCTATAAAACATTTTATAAAAATTCTCTCTCAAATTTTGTGCTTGCGTAAATTTAACATTTCTGACCCAAATCTTTTCCCACGTTTCCATCATCACTGGTTCCTGAAAGTTTTGTGCCCATTTTATCATACAATCCTTAACCAATTCCGTTTCTGAATCTATTTCCAATAATGCGTTATACAACCTTTTAATATGCATCTGGCTTTGATCTCTAATCTGTTTCACCAGATTTTCCTCATTTTGCATAACACCAAATTTTTGATCTTCCCTCCATCTAGCTTGAAGCTGACCATACTGAAACCAGGTATAAATTATCCCTTCTTCTTTTAATTCATCTAAAGATTTCAGTTGCAACTTACCCCTTTCCAAGAAAAGAAGCTCTTTATAAGTAATCACCTCTGTTTTTTGCTCTATACTTATATTTTCTATTGCAAGTCTGGGATTTGCCCATATGGGTATCTTATAGTTTATCTTATATTGGTACTTTTTCCAAACCCTCAACAACGCATTTCTGAATATATGACCCTTAAATACTTTATCCACTTTTTTTTCATATAACAAATCAGCATGCCATCCATATAACAAATCATAACCTTCTATGTTTAACATTCTTCAGTTAAGTTAAACCAATCACTAATTTGTGATAAAGCAGCTGCTTCATAATACAATCTTAAATTAGGCATTTTAAGACCTCCCCTCTCACGTATATCCTGTATAATTTTCAGTTTCACTCTTGTTTTCTTCCCAGCCCAGATGAAAGTATTAACCCCTTTCTGCCATTCCATCAAATTTCCATCTTTCTTAAGCACTGGTATCATTTGAAACAAAAATAAAAACCTAGGTAGTACATTCATTTTTATTGCTGCTATCCTTCCCAGTAATGATAGTTGTAACTTTTTCCAATTTTCCATTTCTTTCTGTACTTTTTGCCAAAGAATTTCATAATTATTTTTGAACAATTTCGTGTTTGAGGCTGCGATATATACTCCTAGATACTTAACCTTTTTAACTACTTCAAACCCCGTTATTCTCCCTAAGTCTTCTCTTTGAGTTATGGACATATTTTTAGTTATCACCTTTGTCTTATGAAGATTTACTTTAAATCCAGATACTTTGCCATATTGAGCTACTATGTCCAACATATAGGGAGCCGCTTCTATAGGTTGAGATAAAGTAAGAACCAGGTCATCTGCAAACGCTCTTAATCTATAATCCTGCTGTCTAATTACAATTCCTTTTATTTTATCAGAGTCATGTAACTTATTCAACAAAACTTCTAAAGTTAAAATGAACAACAATGGCGACAAGGGACAACCCTGCCTAGTACCTTTCTCAATTTTAAATGCATCTGTTAAACCTCCATTAACTATTATTTGTGCTGTTTGTTCCTGATATATTGCTCTAATTGAATGTATAAAATACTCCCCAAAATGCATTTTTTCTATTATCTTAAACAGGAATTGCCAGTTCAATCGATCAAATGCTTTCTCTGCATCCAAAAATATGAACGCTGCAGGGACCTGGTTATTTTTTTCCAAATATTCCAATAGGTTTATAATTTGTCTAACATTATATTTCATTTGCCTCCCTTTTATAAAGCCTGATTGATCATTATGAATTTTTTGTTGCATAACTGGCATTAGTCTATTCGCTAATATCTTAGCAAAAATTTTATAATCCGTTTTCAAAAGTGAAATTGGCCTAAAATTTTCAGGTTTAGTACAGTTTTGGTCCTCCTTCGGGATCAGTGAGACAAAAGCTGTTCGCCAAGAGGGTGGGACTCCTCCCCCTAATTGAATTTTACAAAATAGAACTCTAAGCGGTTCTACCATTTCAAGCTGTAAATTCTTATAATAAACAGCTGTTAATCCATCTATTCCCAGAGCTTTCCCTACTTTTAATTGCTTGATTGCATCAGTAATCTCATCAGAAGTTATTGGTTGATTCAATCCTTCCCTCTGTTCCAACGTTAATTCAGGAATATTCCCTTCCTTTAAGTATCTATCTATATCTGTACCTTGTATTGAGTCACTAGCATATAACTTTGTATAAAATTCTAAAAAAGCCTTTGTGATCATATTCTGTTGGTAAACTTGCTTACCTCTAAATTCTATCTTACCAATGACTCGTGATTTCTGTTTTTTCCTCAACATGTAGGCCAACCACCTACCTGGTTTATTGGCATTACAAAATGTATTATGTTTAGCATATTGTAAGCTAGTTGCCACCTGATCAGCCATTAACATACTAAATTGCCCTCGTAATATATTTATTGTTTCTTTTACTTTCTTGTCTCCTGGATTAAGTATGAGTGACTGTTCTTTCTTTTTTATTTCTTCCTCTATCTCTTTCCGCTTCTTTTGTTGTTTTAGTCTATGTTTATTATTCATGTGTATTAACATACCCCTCATATAAGCCTTACTAGCATCCCAGACCATTTCCATGGAAGTACCCTTATTCATATTAATTACAAAAAATTCTTTCATTTGTTTTTTAAACTCTTTCACATTTTCTTCATATCTAAATAAATTTTCATTTAACTTTCAAGATCTCCTTTCTCCCCTCTCCTGTTCAAATTCCACCCAAACCGGACTGTGATCAGTTAAAGTTCTTGGACATATCTTCGTCTTCTTCACCCTGGAAATAAAATTATTTGTGGTTAGTATAAAATCAGTCCTGGAGAAGGATTGATGTCTATCAGAAAAAAAAGTAAAGTCTCTTTCCTCCACATTACGTTCTCTCCAAATATCTCTCAGTTCTATATCTTCCATCATATCAAAAAAAGATTTAGGTAATTTTGCACGTGTTGATATCTTTGATAAGCTTTTTTTATCTTTCTGTGTGTCTATTACTCCATTCCAGTCACCCATTAATATAAAAGATTTATAATTCCATTGTATTATTTTAGTATGTAAAAATTTATAAAACTTGTCTTGTTGCTGATTAGGGGCATATATTCCAATAAAAAGCATTTTTCCAGTCTGTGTTGATAATTCAATTGCAATATATCTTCCTTGATCATCTGCCTCAATTAGATTAGCTGATAGTCCTTTCCTTACATATATGACTAGCCCATTTTTCTTCTCTGGCACTGATGCCACAAAATGTGTACCTGATCTTGAATTTATCAAATATTTTTGATCTGATAATCTAATATGTATTTCTTGCAAGCAAATAACGTCATTGTTAAATTGTTTCAAGTAGTGAAATACTTTCTTTCTTTTTTGTGGTGAATTTAGACCATTGACATTCCAAGATAGGAATTTAGTTGCCATCTTTAGCCTTTCGAAGCCGTATGAGCATCTGTCAGCCTCCGACTTTCTGCTTTGGCTGCCATAAGAAACGGGGGAGGGAAGAGCGTGGGGGAGGGAAGCAAGCTGGTGGATTTTGAAGAAACGAAACCTAAGCACCGAAGTGGCTATAGGGTCAACCGTCATCGCGTTCCTGATTGATGACGATGCCAGACGTGCTTCCACCTGACCTCTGGGAGACCTTTGGATTGGGTGATTGATGATGGACAGTGGGAGGGGATGCTTTCTATATGCAACTTTCGCACCTATTGCTTTAGTTTCAGCTTTCCTTGGTTGCGTTCATTTCATCTTCCAGTAAAAGTACATTACTCTATAAAATATGGAGTTTGGCTCATTCTTTCCTGGACTTTGAAGGAAGCACACCTGACAGCATCAGCTGAAGCTCCTCCTCCACCTTACTCTTTGGCCAAGCCCCCCCCCCCCCCCCGCTTCTGTTTTTTGAACTTCTTGAGATAAATCTTGAGATTGTTGCCTTTTTGATTGTTGTTCTTGAAGTTTATAAATTGATTGGGTCAGTCGTTGTACTTTCAGCTCTCCCTTCTTAAGTGGTTCCAAAGTTGGGGGTAAACCCCCAAGATCCAAATCTTCTTCCATGATAATTCCTCCAGCTGCAACTTCAGCATAGGTTTGTATCTGTTTTCCATCTTTTTCTTGTTGTAACATCTCCATTTTCTTCCTCCCCCCCCCCCGCTGGTGAGGGTGGGTATCCAGCCTTTAAAACATTTACATAGAAGTCTTTTGCCTTCCAGACTGTGTTTAACCGGTATCTTTCTCCATTATAAGTCACTATTAGGTCAATTGGAACGTCCCATCTGTATGCCACTTGTTGATTTCTCAGCTCATTTACCAAGAAGCCAAAGTCTTTTCTACTTCTCAGCATCTTTGGAGGAATCTCTTTCAAAACCACCACCTCTTGCCCAGCCACCTGAACCTTATTCTTGTAGGAAGCTTGTAAGATATCGTTTCTGATCCTCCTAGTTGTAAAATAGATCACCACATCTCTTGGCAGCTGCCTTTGTTTTGCCAGCCAGGAATTAACCCTGTAAATTTTGTCAATTTGGCTTGCCACATCTTCCGGTCTTTCTTTAATTATCTCTGCAATAGCATCAGCATAAATATCTTAGGTTTTCTTTACTATTTTCTTTCAGGCCTCTCAATCTCAGAGCAAACTCCATGGACCTGTATTGTAACATTACCAATTCATCATCCACTTTCTCTGTTCTGGTCATAACATCTCCCATTTTGCTTTCCAAATTTAAATTGGCTTGATTAATTTCTTCAACTTTCCCATCAAGCTGGATAACAAGGTTTGACAATCCTGATACAGCATAAACAATATCCTCTCTTATCTCATCGTGTTTCTCTGCAACCACTTCCTTAATTGAACTTATATCCTCCTCAACTTTCTTTAATTTCCCTTCCACAAGTAATGTTAAATTATTCATAGCTTCTTTCATTGCTGTTGCTTGATTATTCATGGCTTCTTTCATAAGTTCTTTAAAATCATTAAGTGCTGCATCTTGACTCTGACTCTGACTCTGTGAATCAGCCGGAAGTTGTGCTTTCTGTGTCACCACTGACACAACTGGAGAACCTCCCCCTCCTTTAACAACTCCTGGTTTCACTTGTCTAGAAGCCATTTTTCCCCCTCTTTTAAAGAGATCTTCTTTTTTTTTTCCCCCAAAGCCACAAAGCCACAAAGTCTTTTAAACAACTTCCGGTCGGCACCGCAGGCTCCATGGATGGTCTTCTAAGACCACCAGCCCTGCGTCTTCATAAAAGCCGCTTTGACAACGCAAATCGGCTGTCTGGCAGCTGAAAAACCTCTCCTTCAGGAAAAGAAGGAGAGGAGAGCCGGTGGGCGAGAGTAGAGCTCCCCAAAAGCCCTCTGGAACATTTCCAGAGGCTTGGAGGGTGAGAGCTCCCCAGCCAGCCCGCCAAGAAGCTCCGAAGCCAGGACAACTCTGCGAAAGCAGAGCGAGAAGCCGCGATCCGATCCTGCTTTTAAAAGTGAGTTTGACTGATTACAAGCGCAGGAAGAGCAGAAAACAGGAGAACAAGCTTTAAAAGTACAGAGCTTAACTCCGAAGTTACTTTGTTTCAAACGGAATCTCATTGAGCTGGAGGCTGAAGATGGCGTCTTTGTTATGATTTTGAAAGTGAAAGCCAGAAACGAAAGTGCTTGAGAACTTTGCACTGGGAGAGTGGATTAGCTGCTTATTAACTGCTGGGAAGTGAGAGCTTGTGGGAAAAAAAATTATCCTGCCTGATAAATTAGAGACTATAAATTACAAACATTTTAAACTTAGATAAAATCTTAACAGGTTCTGATGACCATGTAATTAAAAAATTGTACAGCCATTTATTAGAAGTAAAATTGGCAGAAGAACAAGTTAAAGAAACAATAATTGCATGGGGGAAAATGTGGGTCATGGGATTGACTTAGAGAAATGGGAAAAATTATGGTTGCAGAATTATAAAATGACAATGTCAACAGCATATAAGGAAAATTTGTATAAGATGTTTTACAGGTGGCATTTACCCCCGGCAAGAATAGCCAGAATGTACAAGAATAAATCGGAGAAATGTTGGAAGTGTCATCAGACTCCGGGCTCATATTACCATATGTGGTGGACATGTACAGAAGCTAAAAGATATTGGACTAAAATCCACAAATGGTTGGAAAAAATGACAAAGAAACATATTGACTTTAAACCAGAGATATTTTTATTGGGGATTTTACCAGAAATATACAATAGAGAAATGAGATATTTAATTGTATTTAATTAAAGTATTTAATCGTTGGGATCACCCCAACGATGCCCTTGAAGTGATGTCCCGGTGCCTGGAGGCCGTACGGATCTGGATGGGGAGGAACAGGCTCAGGCTCAACCCATCCAAGACCGAGTGGCTGTGGTTTCCGACGTCCCGATATAGTCAGTTGACGCCATCACTGACTATTGGGGGCGAATCATTGGCCCCCACGGAGAGGGCTCGCAACTTGGGCATCCTCCTGGATTCACGGCTGTCTTTAGAAGAGCACTTGACAGCCGTGACCGGGAGGATTTTTCATCAGGTTCGCCTGATTCACCAGTTGTGTCCCTTTCTGGATCGGGACTCGTTACGCATGGTCACTCATGCCCTTGTCACCTCCCACCTGGACTATTGCAACGCTCTCTACATGGGGCTCCCCTTGAGGAGCACCTGGAGGCTCCAACTGGCGCAGAGTGCGGCCGCACGGGTGGTAATGGGAGCGACATGGCGTTCCCATGTAACACCCCTCCTGCGCGAGCTGCACTGGCTCCCGGTGGTCTTCCGGGTGCACTTCAAGGTTTTGGTTACCACCTTTAAAGCGCTCCATGGCTTAGGACCTGGGTACTTGCGGGACCGCCTACTACCACCAATAGCCTCCCACTGGCCGGTACGCTCCCATAGAGAGGGACTCCTCCGATTGCCGTCAGCCAAACAATGCCAACAGGCGGCCCCCAGGGGGAGAGCCTTCTCTGTGGGGGCACCTACTATCTGGAACGAGCTCCCCCCAGAGATACGGAGGATCCCGGATCTGCGCACCTTCCGCCGCGCTTTAAAGACCTTACTGTTTCACCAGGCGGGCCTGGCCTAATTTTCCCCCTCTTTTATAAAAGATTTTTAATTTTTAAATATCTTTTAGTATTTTATACATTCAATTTTAAATTGGTTTTAAAAGTTTGGGGTTTTAAATTTGTCGGGGCCAAAATTATTTAATTTGATTTTATTCTACTTTTAAATTTTGTATGTATGTGTTTTATTGTTTGGCTGTGCACCGCCCTGAGTCCTTCGGGAGTAGGGCGGTATAGAAATCAAATAAAATAAACAAATAAATAAATAAATTGTGAATGTTTTAACTGCGGCTAGAATTGTATTTGCTAGAAACTGGAAAGGTGAGAAGATATCCACGGATGACGATGTTATCAAGAAAATTTTGGAGTGTGCTGAAATGAGTAAATTGACATTTGAAATTAGGGAACTGTCAGTGTTCCAATTTAGGATTTTCCCCAGCGCTGACATGAATGAGAGAAAGAGAAGCCTTGCTTTAATGCTGAGATGAACTTTCACTTAGTTTCCTGCTCCTTGGTAGATAACGTTACTTAGGTGATAGAGGGAGGGGGGAATTCCTGTGACTGGAAAGGGCTTGGGACGGAGAGATGGATCTGCACGATGGCCAATGAGACATTGGGGAATAAAGGGCGGAAAGGGAGGAGTTTGGGAGGAGATGCCAGTTCTGGCTCCATCAAGAGTTTAGGAATGACGTAGTTTATTCTTAAATAAAGAAAAGTTTCATCAAAGACTTTGCGTTTGAGAATGAAGTTTATTTGAGATAACACTGAATCCTGACATGAGAAATGAGATATTTAATTGTGAATGTTTTAACTGCGGCTAGAATTGTATTTGCTAGAAACTGGAAAGGTGAGAAGATACCCACGGATGACGACGTTATCAAGAAAATTTTGGAGTGTGCTGAAATGAGTAAATTGACATTTGAAATTAGGGAACAAGAAGATAAACAATATTATTTGATATGGGATTTATTTTATCAATGGTTAGACAAGAAAGAATGGAAATGAAATATGAAATATGAAATGGATAAGATAATAAAACATATAAAGGGTTTTTTTCCCCTTATAGAGGACAATTTACTGTTAAATAATTGGTAAATGAAAATAATAATGTAATAAACTGTTAAATAAGAAAATGTTGGATAGAGGATTAAGCACAAAAGATTTGTAACCGATCAATACATTTTCTGTAATTGTAATGGATGATAATTGTTTTATGTTTTAAGTTTTGTTTAAAAATAAAAAAAATTCAAAAAAAAAAAAAAGAACGGCACAGAGGTCAGCACCGGTTCATCAAGAGACCGTATGCACCGAGAGCGAGGAGGAGTCAGATGAAGAGGTCTGCAGAACCGAACAATACCGGCAGGACCGGCGAGGTCACCGAGACGCCTGTGCCAGCTGTGGGGGACCCCATCTGCGCCAGACCTGCAAGTTCCGAGACGCCATTTGCCGGCAATGTGATCGGAAGGGTCACATCGCTAGAGTCTGCAGATCCAAGCAGACTCCCAACTACAAGCCGCGGAGCAGCGCTAGCCAATCAGAGACGGCGCAGCGGAAAAAGACCAATCAGAAGGGTGGCCACAGGAAGGGCGCCAAAACCGAGGACCTTGAAGCCTGCACCATTCGAATCAGCCAGACCTGCACATCCCCCGGAGAGAAGACCTACACGACGGTCGAAATCGAGGGGCATGAGTGTGTAATGGAGATTGACACCGGATCCCCAATAACTATCATGTCCTGGGACAAGCTACAGAAGGCTGTTCCCAGCATCCAGAAATGGCACCTACGGCACCAGCGGCTCGGACTGCGCGATTACCAGGGGAACCGCATTACCGTGGAAGGAATCAGCGACTTCCAGGTGGAGTACGGGGAATTCCGGGAGAAGCTTCCCTTCACCGTGGTCAGCGGAAAGCTCCCAAGCCTCCTGGGCATGGACTGGTTCAGAGCCCTGGGCATGGGATTCACCGGAGTCCGCAACGTGTGAAGCACCCTGAAGGACGACCTGATGCAGGAGTTCCAGGACATGTTCGACAAGCGGCTCGGCAAGTATGTGGGGACCCCTATTTTGTTCAACCTTGACCCCAATATTGCCCCCATCCGGTTGAAGCCCAGGAGGGTACCATTCGCCCTAAAGCCAAAAATCGATGTTGAACAGGACAAATTGATTAAGCAAGGGGTGCTAGTGCCAGTCGATCATGCCCAGTGGAAGACCCCAATAGTGACCCCCATTAAGCCTGACAGGTCTGTGCACATCTGCATGGATTATAACTGTACGATCAATAAGGCTCTCCAACAGAGCGCTTACCCGGTTCCGATCGTACACAATCTACTGCATTCCCTAGGGCCTGGCAAGATCTTCACTAAACTCGATCTTGCACAGGCGTATCAGCAGTTGCCTGTAGATTGCGCTACCACAGAGGCACAGACTATAGTTACGCACAGAGGTGCCTTCAAGTGTACCAGACTCCAATTCGGAGTCAGCATAGCTCCCGGACTGTTCCAGAGCACCATGGAACGACTGTTACAGGGGGTTGTCTATTGTGGGGCGATCAGGTCATTGTTCCCTTGTGCCTAAGGGAAAAAGTGTTGAATCTGTTGCATGAGGGGCACCCCGGGATCGTGAGGATGAAGGGGTTGGCTAGGAGCTACGTTTGGTGGCCCCTAATGGATAAGGACATCACTGAGTGGGTGGGGAAATGCCAGCCCTGCCAAGTGTCTAGGCCAGACCCCCCTACAGCACCGGTAAGGGAGTGGGAGCGGCTGCAGGGTCCCTGGTCCAGGATCAATATAGATTTTTCTGGCCCATTCCATGGGCAGGTATTTATGGTCGTCGTGGACGCCTTCTCAAAGTGGCTGGAGATTAGACTTTTTTTTTTTTATTGAAAAAGTTTTCAAATACAAGTTTTTCCCCCTTTCCCCCCCCTCTTCCCTAACCCCCCCCTCACCACCCATCCCCCCCATGACTTCTTCACAACAATAAGCTAATTCATAACTAATTACATAATATTTTACCATTCCCTTACTCCCTCCTCTAAATACTGACCCTTAGCATAATATTCTTATAACTCCCATTTTTGCAATAATTTGCCCTTTTTCTCCTCCCCCAAACTTATAGTATATTATTACAACAACATAACATTTAATCTTTTATATATATTAATATAACATTTCAAAGCAGCCTTCTCCCTACATCCAAATTTAACATTTATTCAATTCTATCCAGTTCCTCCACTCCCCTAAATATATGACTTAAAAATCCTTTTTCTTAAATTGATCAATCAGTAAACTAACCTATTTCAACCCAATTTCCTGCAAAATTACCATGCACTACAATTCTAAATATAATCCACTGCCCACTCTGCTAAAATATACATATATCTATGTATACATTCCATTTTATAAAAAGAAAAAAGACAATAACTTTAAATTTATAATCCATATAATATCTTCTTTGATGTCTTTCCACTGGATTGTTAAATCCATCGTCCATAATAGGGTAACATAGCATGCTGGTGCAACAGTTTGTTCAAGATCTTCAATCATCTTCTGCCCCAATCAGTAATGAATATCCTCATATATATATAAAAGTAAAAACAACCACCCGAGTGACATTATAATTATATTCCATATAGTTGTAATTGTGGTTTTCATCAGGATTATTAATTCCCATCATCCTAGTGGGTAACAGCCAGATCTTCTGCATGCCCCAGCGTGACTCTCTTGCCTTGTAACTCGAAATAGTTATAATATATTTATCAGTAAAAGAAATCCAAAGTTGGATCACGTGTTTGACTGCCTCCGGCGAAGACGGTCGCTTTTGAACGGCCGCCAGCCCCACCGCCTGTAGAGCCGCCCCGAGTGAGGGAAGCGGCTTGAAAACTCCAGAATCCTGAGGATTTGAGGAGAAGAGTAAAGCAAGAAGCAGGTTGAGCCCCCGTGAGCCCCCAGAAGTTTGCTACTGGGGAGGAAACGGGTGTGGCTCCCTTTTAACTTGCGGAGACTCCGGACGGCGTGGGACGACTCTGCTTGTCAGAGCAAGCCGGCTGCAGCAAACATTTAAACTGATGGGAAGATAACTTAGTCATAAAACAACCTCAACCCCCAAACCAAGAAACTGCAAGTATTTCTTCTCCTTTGAACTTTTGATTTGGTGAAAAGCCAGAGCGAGTGGAAACGGCTTGAAAAATGGCGCCGTTCCAGCGTTAATGAGCTGAAAGGGAGAGTGATTGCGCAGAACTATTTTAACAAGCTACATTGTAGCAGTGCCTGTTGCAAGCGAACGGAGAAGTGTGGAAAGAAAAGAAAAATAAATTTGAGCTTGCCTCAATTTATTTAAATCTGGGGGACTTTTCCAAAGGATATTGTGGAGGTGCAAAGGAAAGGAAAAAAAAAAAGATTTTCTTCTTTTAGAAAAGTTAATTTACGTGGCAAAATGGCTTCAAAGAAACAGGAAGGAAAGGTGGCAGGGGAGGGATCTCCCACCCACAAACCAGAACAGCAGCCCCCTCCCAGTCAGCAGAGGGAGGGAAAGGACTTTGATGTGCAAAGTTTAAAAGATTTTATTACCCAGGCCTTGGATGAAAAATTTCAAAAATCACAACAGGAAATGAAGAGGGAAATTAATGAATTTAAAGAGGCAATGAAAGAAAATTATGATAAGGTGTCAGATAAATTGTCAAATGTGGTTTCTGACTTGGCAGAATCCATTACTAAAGTGGACTCCAAACTGGAAGAATTTAAATCAGAAGTTAATGTCAAAATGAAGGATGTTGATATTAAAATTGCAGATGTGGATAACAAAGTGGAGAGAGTCGAAAACGAAATTACAATGATACAGTTCCGATCCATGGAATTTGCTATTAGGCTTCGAGGAATTAAAGAGAATGATAGGCAAGATTTGAGACAGATTTGTTCTGATGCCTTGGCTGTATTGTTAAAAATTGATCCAGCAGATGTGGTCTATAAAATAGATAAAATTTACAGAGTGAATTCATGGGTTGCTAGACAAAGAAAATTGCCCAGAGATGTGGTGATATACTTTACTGATAGAAGAATAAGAAATGATATTCTGCAAAGATCCTTTCTTTCCTCTGTGCAAGTGGAGGGAGCTCAAATTGGAATCTATAAGGAATTACCACCTAAGATGTTAAAAGATCGAAAAGAGTACAGGTTCTTAGTGAATGAATTGCAAAAACAAGAAATACCATTTCGGTGGGATGCCCCAACTGGTATAATTTTGAAATATAATGGAGAGAGACATCGATTGAATACTTTTCAGAAGGCGGAATATTTTTATTATAATATCCTTAAAGAAAGATCATCATCCCCACGTACATCTACATTGTTGGAGATAAAAAGTGATAAAGAAAAGCAATCTCAGCACGAGAGGGCACAACAGTCTAAGCAGATGGAACCAGTGGAAATGCAGGGTGCTGCACGGGGAGGAGGCCTTTTGGAGGAATCATTGTCAGAACCCTCCCCAATTCTGTCAACTGGTGCTGTTTTGGATGTAGCTGGGATACCTGAAGTTAAAGACCAGCGTATAACTCGTGCAATTTCCAAGCAGATAAAAGAAAAACGTGAAGCCATGGGAGCTAGGCCGAAGACTTCAGAAGAAGTTAGGCAAAGCAGCTCATCGCTTCAGAAAGGTCAAGATGACAATTAGGCTCTTATCTTGGAATGTTAATGGACTAAATTCACCACAAAAAAGGAAGAAATTATTTACATATTTGAGACAATTTAATAATGATATAATTTGTTTACAAGAAACTCATATTCGAACTCAAGATCATAAATATTTGATAAATTCTAAATTAGGAACACACTTTATAGCTTCAACCTCGGAAAAAAAGAATGGTGTGGTTATTTATGTGAATAAAAGACTGTCCGCTAAAATTATAGAAGCAGATGAAGATGGTAGGTTTGTTGCAATTGAACTGCACACAGTAAATGGCCAAATTCTTTTGATTGGAATTTATGCTCCGAACCAACAACAGGATCATTTTTATAAGACTCTACATAATAAAATATTGCAATGGGACTATAGATCTATTCTAATAATGGGAGACTGGAATGGAGTAATTGATTCTAAATTAGATAAAAAAAGTTTGACGAAATCAAGGATCAGACTGCCACAGACTTTTTTTGATATGAAAGAAGATTTGGAATTAAAGGATATCTGGAGAATATATAACCCAAAAGAACTGGACTATACTTTTTTCTCTGATAGACACAGATCTTTCTCCAGGATTGACTTTATTTTGTTATCAGATGATTTACTTATTAAAACAAAAAGAACAAAGATATTTCCAAGAACTTTAACTGATCATAGCTCTGTATGGATAGAAATCGAGATGGGAAAGTCTGAGAGAAGGTCATGGAGACTAAATGAAAATTTGTTCAGATATGAAAAAAATATAATAGAACTTAAAAAACAGATGAAAGAATTTTTTGAAATGAATTTGAATAAGGGTACCCCAATTGAAATAGTATGGGACGCGAGCAAAGCTTATATGAGAGGGGTACTTATTCATATGAACTTCAAACATAAACAGAATCGACAAAGGAAAAGACTCGAACTGGAAGCAGAAATAAAGAATATGGAACAGTTACTTATTAAAAACCCAACAGATGAAAGAATACGTGGTGCTATAAAACTTTTGAAAGATCAATTTCAAATGCTTTTGGCGGAACAAGCTGCAACAAATCTACAATATGCGAAGCATAATACGTTTTGTAATGCCAACAAACCGGGGAGATGGTTGGCTTATACTTTAAGGAAAAAGCAGAGTATACGGACTATTGAGAGTATTGACACTGGGGGGAAAGAAATTTTCCAACAAAAACTGATTAAAGAAGCCTTTGTAGATTACTACGTTAAATTATATGCTAAAGATGACATACAGAATGGACTTATAGAAAAATATCTAGAAGAGAAAAGAGTCCCAAAAATTACTAGCCAACAAAAAGAAAGAATGAATTATCCTATAACAGTTGAGGAAATAATTGCAGCAATTAAACAATTGAAAACAGCTAAAGCTCCTGGAACAGATGGATTGACAGCAGTGTATTATAAAACTTTACAAGCAGAAATGGTGGAACAACTTAGAGACTTATTTTGTAATATACAACAAGGGGGTAAAATACCCCCATCATGGAAATCAGCATATATTACTTTGATACCAAAAGAACAAGCAGGTCCCAAAAAACCGGAAAATTATAGACCAATATCTCTTCTAAATAATGACTATAAAATTTATGCAAAAGTATTAGCCAACAGACTGATGCCAGTAATTCAAGAGGTGATTAATGACAACCAAGCTGGGTTTATAGAGGGTAGATACATGAAGGACAATGTAAGGCAAGTTATAGATTTACTGGAATATCTTGAGAAGAATAAACAGATCTCTGCAGTGCTGGTTTTTTTGGATGCGGAGAAGGCCTTCGACAGAGTGGATTGGAATTTTCTACTAAAGACTTTAAAAAAAATGGGATTTGGAGATCAATTTATACAGGCGGTTTCAGCAATCTATCAAGAGCAAAAGGCACAGATTATTATTAATGGAAGTCTGACATCAGAGTTTAAAATCGAAAAAGGAACAAGACAGGGATGCCCGTTGTCCCCATTGTTGTTTATTTTAACACTAGAAGTCTTGCTAAATACAATAAGGGACTCTAATATCTTGAAAGGTATAACGATAAGGCAAGAGGATTACAGAATAAAGGCATTTGCAGATGATCTGGTTGTTACCCTAACACAGCCAATGGAATCAATAATCCAGATGAAGGACATTATACAAGACTATGGTAAAGTTTCAGGTTTTAATCTGAACCAGAAAAAAACTAAGATGATAGTCAAAAATATGACACAAGATCATAAACACGAGCTTGAAAGGAGGGCAGGTTTTGAGATTGTACCAAAGGTAAAATATCTAGGAGTTCAGGTTGCAGAATCAAATATGAAATTGTTTCAAAATAATTATGAGGTGTTGTGGCGAGAGGTGCAAAAAGACATGGAGACTTGGAAAAAACTGCAGCTGTCTTTACTTGGAAGAATAGCAGCAGTTAAGATGAACATTTTGCCAAGATTTCTTTTTTTGTTTCAAATGATTCCGGTGCTTAAAAGTGATAAACAACTAAAAGTATGGCAAACTGGAGTGAACAAGTTTGTCTGGAACGAGAAAAAACCAAGAGTAAAATTGAAAATTATGCAAGATGTTCCAGAAAGGGGAGGTCTTAAACTTCCAAACCTACAGTTATATTATGATGCAGCAGCTTTGACTTTAACAAGTGATTGGTTTGGAGGAAAAAAGACTGGAATACTAAACGCAGAAAGTTTTGATTTGGAATTTGGATGGCATGCTTATTTATTTTATGATAGCAAAGTGGATAAAGTATTTAAAAGCCATATACTTAGAGACTCTTTGCTGAGAGTTTGGAAGAAGCACCGACTCAAATGGGATTATAAAATACCGTTATGGCTGGATCTTGGTCATATTTTGTGGAATACAAATATAATGTCACTCGGGGGGGGGGTTTATACAAAGAGGTTCTTTTTACAGATGCGGGCAGATGGCAGCTGAAGACATTACAGACACTGTTGGCTGAAGGGATTAATTTAACTTGGTTACAATACAATCAATTGCAATTGAGATGGAAAGAGGACCAAAGAACTGGTATTATGGTGCATGAGGAAGAATTGGTTAGACATATAAAAGAGAAAGGTCCAATGCATATTAAAAGGCTTTATAATGTTTTGTTAGAAAGGGATTCGGAAACTGAATTAGTTAAAGATTGTATGATTAAGTGGGCACAAAATTTTGAAGAACCAGTGATGTTGGAAACATGGGAAAAAATTTGGGTTCAGAATGTTAAATTTACACAGTCGCAGAATTTGAGGGAAAATTTTTACAAAATGTTTTATAGATGGCATTTAGATCCTAAGAAATTGTCGTGTATGTACCCTAATGTTCAGCCAAAATGTTGGAGGTGTGATTGTTTAGATGCTACATATTATCATATTTGGTGGACTTGTAAGAAAGTTAAGGCTTTTTGGATAAAAATTTGGTGGGTCATGCAGAATGTTTTAAAGAAAAAAATCCAATTTTCTCCACAATTGCTTTTATTGGGTATAGTTGAGGGTTTTACAGTGGATGAAACAAAGTTGATTTTGTATATGATTACAGCAGCGAGATTGTTGATAGGTAAATATTGGAAAAATGAAGCTCTGCCCACCGTAGAAGAATGGATTTTGAAGATGGCTAGCTTTGCGGAGATGGCGAAGATTTCAGCATACTTAAAAGATCGCTCACAAGAGACTTATGAATGTGGATGGAAAAAGTGGATAGATTATGTGCAGAACAAATACCAAACCAAGAAGTATCAAATAGCTTTTCATTGATAGTATTATATTATATTAAATAGAAATAGTCGAACTATGTGAAGATGAAAAATGACATGGGGGTTGGGGGGGTTTAAGGTTTTTGTATAGGGGATAATGATATTCTATGGAAGTCTGGGGGGGAGGGGAGGGTCGGGGGGGTTTGGGAGGGTGGGTTGGGGAGTTTGGGGAGGGTTAGGGGGGTGAAAATGGGGTGAAAATGTAATTGTAAAACTTTTACAATAAAAAAAAAAAAGAAATCCAAAGTAGATAATTCAAATCCAACAATGTAAGGCTCTTTTCACATCCCAAAATCACGGCATTGCAGAGATCTGCCACTGTCCTCAAGATAGTATTAAACAGTAATTCGCCTCCACTATCTTTTCACATATTCATTCATTTTTTAAAGTCCCTGGCTTCACTGTTGCTTGGTTTAGAAACTACTATTTCTATGAGATCTGTTTCTTTTTTTCTTTTTCTTTTGCGGGTTGAATTTCCATCCTGGTTTCCTTTCTACAAATTGTGTATCAACTGATCGATTTTCATTCTGCTTTATAAGTTGATCTTGTTGGTTTTGTTTTGATATCTCATATTTCTTTTCCATCACTTGTATATCAACTGGTTGGTTTACGCACTTGTCTGTAACTTGATGATTCATCACATTGAAGTCGGATGACACTGCTCTCATATTTATAGACAGTCCAGCTGGGGTATCCAGGGAGTCCGAAGACAATTTATCTACCACAGCCTCTGTAATTTGATATTTTCCCTTTGTTTCCAACTCCTTTTGCTTGTCCTGTATTATGCCTAAAGATGTTGAATTCATTTTCAAAATTTTTTGATAAAATTCTTCCGCTTTTTCAACAGTATTCAATTGGTATCTTACTCCTTGGTGTCTCAATATTAAACCAACTGGAACATCCCACCTAAATAGGATATTTCTTTTTTTTAACTCAGTCACTAGAAAACCAAATTTCTTCCTCTCCGTTAACATCTTAGGCGGGAGTTCCTTAAAAATCCAAATCTTTCTTCCATGAGATTGCAAAGTAGAATTAAAGAGTTCTGCACAATATTATTCCTAATTTCTTTATCTGTAAAATAAATCACCACATCTCTAGGCAATTGCCTTTGCTTTGCCAACCAGGAGTTTATTCTATAAATTCTGTCAATCCTGCAAAACACTTCATCAGGTTGAACCTTTAAAATCCCAGCCAGAATATCAGAAGATATTTTCCTTAAATCATCTCTGTTATTTTCCTGCAGACCTCTCAGTCTAATTGCATATTCTGTAAAATTATGTTGGATCATTAAAACTTCTCTTTCAATCCTCTGTTGTACATTTTCTTCATTACCAGTCTTTTGGTCAACCTCCATTTTAGGTTTGTCTTCTGAACTATTATTCTGAGTGTTTGCCAAATCCTTTTTAATTTTTTGAATCTTGTCATCCAAATTCTCCTCAGTTTCTTTCATTTTAGACTCTAATCATTTAGTATTTGCATCCAACTGAATCAGAAAGTCTGATAAACCGTTAGCTGTTTTTAAAATCTTTCGATCCAAAAAGTCAAACTTAGATTTCACCAATTCACCAATTTCTTTAATTTCCTGCTTAAATTTTTCAAGTTGCTGATTCACAATCTCATCCCTTCTTACAATCTCCTCAAGGAGGAATTCTATTATATTAAAGTCAGGTTTCTGAGACTGGAGAGTTAGAACTTGTTCATGTAATTTGTTAATGGGGGAATCCCCCCCCCCACTGCCTGTTTGTCTAACTTTATAAGTCTCAGTGCCATTTTTCCACACAGACAAGATTTACTGGAAAAGAGAAAAAAAGCTTTTTTCCAACCAAGATCAATATCAGATCCCCAGGAGAAAAAGAAAAAAACAAGAGTGAGAGTGAGGTTTTGCCTTCAATTACAGCCAGAAGTATTCATTCCGCTACTTTGTAATAGAAAACGGAAGGACTTTCCCTTTCAGCCTCTCTTCAAGCCGCAGCAGTCGCCATTTTAAAAATCTCTTTTCCTTTCCCTTCTTAAACAACTTCAGTAACTTTTATAAAATAAGTAGAATACTTGCGCTTCAGGATCAGAGGTCCAGCTCACGTCTTCTTTAATTAATTTAACAAATTTACAGGCTTGCTTTTGCCACCTAGCTCTGCATATAGCAGAGATCTCCCAAAGCCCGGAGCATCGGCTGGGGATATGGGGAGCCTCTTCCGCTCCGTCCCAAAAGTAAATAAAAAACTTTTGGGATTAGGCAGAGGGCTCTACCCACCCCAGCCGGCTCTATCTCCGTTTCCTCATGGAAACGGAGTTTTTTCGAGCCGCCATTCCGCTATAAAGGCGGCTCTTACAGGCAATGGGTTCGACGATCCCGAAGGAGCATCCGGCGGCGACAAACAGCAAACCGGAAGTCGAGATTAGACTTATGAAAGCCACTACCACCGACGCAGTCATTAGGGAGCTAAGGCAGTTGTTCGCCACCCATGGCCTACCGGACACCTTAGTTTCAGACAACGGGCCCCAGTTCACGGCCACACAGTTTGAGGGGTACTTGGCGGAGTTGGGGATCAGCCACATACTCTCCGCCCCGTTTCATCCGGCTAGCAATGGATTGGTGGAGAGATTTATGAGAACGGCTAAGGAAGCCATCTCACGCCTAGGCCCCGGGGACTGGCAGGAAAGAATAGACGGATTCTTAACGGCCCAACATGCCACACCATGCACCACAAACAGGCCGGAGCCTGGCGGAACTGCTAATGGGGAGAAAGCTCCGAGGAGTCCTGGACAGGCTACACCCCAGCTATTCCCCTGACAACTTCAGAGGGACAGAGAGGAAACTTAGAGAGTTCACAATAGGGACGCCAGTGTACGCGAAAAATTACAGGAATGGGTCACTCTGGGAAACCGGGACAATTACGGAGGTAACCGGGCCCAAGTCTTATAGGGTAGACATGGGAGATGGGAGGATTTGGCGCCGGCACATTGATCAGTTGCGGAAGCGTTTAACCGCCAACACAGAAGACATCTTCGACGAACCGCTCCCTAACTACCAACAGAACTCCAGAGCTAACTCAAGCCCGAGTCAAGCGGAGGATTTAGCTGTCGGCCCCAAGATCCAGTGCCGCCACATCGCGGAAGATCGACCAGCCGAGGAAGTCGCCGCCCACAACGAATTCTCGGAGGTTCCATTGGCGGAGCAGGGAGAAACAGGGAGTTCCTCTGACCCGCTTGACGCCACACCTCCGACTGGACTGTGCAGGTCAACTAGGGTGCGGACGCGCCCTGGTCACCTGCGGGACTACGTATGCTAATGTCTACCCCAAGTGACTTCTGGGAGGGGAGGAGTGTTATGTATATAGGTTTTGGGCAGGAAGTTTGAATTAACTACCCATCAGCTGATTGGCTGACCACCACAGCTGCAAGGTATATAAGGGGAGCTGTTTCCCCAGGTCAGTTGCTGGGTTCTCACCCTACATTAAAGAGCTGTTGTCACTCACTGCCTGGCTTGCTGTGTCCTCATTCACCCAATTTAACACAGAGACTCCTAAAAGGTATGACTACACAAAACCTTTTCACCACAGCAATGCACAATCGGCTAATCAAGCCACCATAGATCTTGCCAAGTTCCTTGCACAATGTGAGCTAGTCACACAAGGACTTGAAAAGTTTAATTATCATCCTGAAAGCTATAGAGCCTGACGATCTTCCTTCCAAAATGCCATCAGAAGCTTAGATTTATCATGCAGTGAGAAGATAGATTTGATAATTAAATGGCTCGGAATTGAATCTGTTGAGCATGCAAAACGAATCAGGACAATAAATATAAACTACCATGAAACAGGCCTTAAATCAATCTGCAACAGACTTGATGAGTGCGGCTCAGCAGAAGCAGTGGAAAATGCACTGTTCAAAAGACTTGATAGCTTTCCCAAAATACCTAACAGAGCCTATCAGAAACTTAGGGAACTTAGCAACTTACTAATGGAACTTCAAGTAGCTAAGTCAGAAGGGGAGTTGCAAAGACTTGCATTCCTTGACACAGCCAGAGGTGTCAACCCCATCATACAAAAGTTACCCTATAACTTACAAGAGCAGTGGATGACACATGGCTCCAAATACAAAAGAGAGTACAACGTTCCATTTCCCCCCTTCTCTGTTTTTGTGGACTTCATGTGCCAACAAGCTAAAACAAGAAATGATCCTAGCTTTGACCTCACATTGTCATGTGCTGCTCCTTCAGAACATAATCCTTGCAAGCCTCCAGTAGCAGTCCACAAAACTAATGTGACTCCTCCAGATTCCCTTCACAGGTCTGCCAGCTGCTCTCACATAGAAACTTAGATCAGAGATCCTGGTAAACAGTGTCCTCTACACCAGAAGCCACATTCTCTCCTAAAATGCAGACCCTTCAGGGAGAAGTTCATGGAAGACCACAAAGCTTTCCTGAAAGCAAACAATATTTGCTACAAGTGCTGCTCATTAGTCCCTCACTTTGCCAACGACTGTAAGGTCAGTGTAAAATGCATGGAATGTGGCAGCACAGGCCACAACACAGCTTTGCACCCAGGGCCAACACCATGGACTTTACAACACACAGTGGCAGTGAGCACAGCAGGGAGGAAGAACACACTGCTAGAACCACAACAGAAATCAATACAAAATGCACATAGGTCTGCAAAGAGATTGCAGAGGACAAGTCCTGCTCCAAAATCTGTTTAGTCAGAGTCTACCCAGCAGGCCAAAGAGACAAAGCCATTAAGCTTTATGCTATTCTAGACAACCAAAGTAACAGGTCTTTAGCCAGCTCAGCCTTCTTTGATGCCTTTGGCATTAAAGGCCCCAGCACTCCATATTCCTTAAAAACGTGCACAGGAATTGTGGAGACAGCGGGAGAAGAGCATCTGGTTACCAAGTTGAGTCAATAGATGGGAAAACATGCCTGACTTTACCAACTCTTATCGAATGCAACCAGATCCCTGAACCCCTACACCAGATGCAGTGATTCATCACCCACATTTGAACCACATAGCGCATCTGATACCAAACCTTGATCCTTAGTATCAGATAGTCTCACTCCTAGGGAGAGATATTTTATGAGTCCACAAAGTAAGAGCTGAGATCAATGGTCCCCACAATGCTCCCTACGCTCAGAAATTAAACCTAGGGTGGGTCATTAGAGGACCACGATGGCGAACCTATGGCACACGTGCCACTTCGGACCCATGGAGCCATGTCGCCTGGCACGTACGGCATCACCCGTTCCTCTTCCGGGTTTCTGGCATGCATGCGCGCGACAATCTGGCCTTTGTGCGTGCAACAGTGCCAGAAACCAGACGAGCTGGTCTCGGCACGTGCGCATGCACGGCAGTAACCAGAAGACTTGCTGGCCGGCGCACATGTGTGTGCCGGAAACCGGAAGTACCTTATCCGGTGCGTGCATGCCCCCTGGGCAACTCTTCTTCCTGGTTGCGGCTCTGACGAGTACGCGAAGTGCCCCCTTTTCAGCACTTGGTGCCGTGCGCACATGTGTGCTCCCTTTTCGGCACTCGGTGCAGAAAAGGTTCACCATCACTGTTATAGGAGATGTCTGTTTAGGAAGCATGCAGAAACCAACCTCTGTTAGCAGCATGCTGACAAGCACATTAGAGAATAGACGTCCTTCTATTTTTCAGCCATGCCACAACCAATTCCTCTTAAAGGAATTGCCATACACTACCTACTTGCCTTGTCCTTTCATAGGCTCCCTTAGTCACAACCTCACCTGTGACAGGGACCAAGGTCATTTAGGGTGCACAGTCTTCCAAAGGACAAAAGACGACAATCAGGTGGCAATGTCTATTGAAGACAAACTCTTTTTAGAAATGATGTAGCAGGGACTAGTTAAAGATAACACTAACAGCTGGGTTGCCCCTCTTTCCTTCAGACCACAGAGAAGACGCCTACCTAACAATAGAGAACAAGTGCTGAAATGCTTCTCTTCCCTTAAACATCATTTCCAAAGAAAGCCAGAAATGAGAGACCACTTCTTTTCCTTTATGGGGAAAATCTTTGAGAATGGTCATGCAGAAATAGCTCCCCCTTTCAAAGTCTATGAGGAGCGCTGTTACCTACAGTACCACTATTTGGGGGGTATATCACCCTAAAAAGCCAGGTCAGATTAGAGTAGTATTTGACTCTAATGCCAAATTTGAAGGTGTTTCCTTAAATGATGTTCTCCTGTCAGTTCCAGACCTCAATAACAAACTTCTAGGAGTGCTCTTGCGATTTCGCAGAGACTCTGTTGCCTTCATAGCTGACATCCAACAAATGTTCCATTGCTTCTTTGTTAGAGAGGAACACAGAAATTTCTTAAGATTTCTTTGGTTCAGGGACAACGATCCCTCCAAAGACATCATAGAGTACCGTATGAAAGTACAAATCTTTGGCAGCAGCCCTTCCCCTGCAGTTGCTATCTATGAACTCAGACATTCTGCCAAAGAAGGTGAGACAGAGTATGGCTCCAATGCCAGACAATTCATAGAAAAAGACTTCTATGTAGATGACTGTTTAAAATCGATGCTTTCAAATGAGTCTGCAATCAGTCTCCTCAAAAGAGCACAGGAAATGGTTGCCTGTTCAAATCTCAGGCTTCATAAAATTGCTTCCAACAGTAAGAAAGTTATGGAAGCCTTCCCTTCTCAAGACTACTCTAACGATCTAAGAGACTTAGATTTAGGGACAGATTCTCTACCAGTCCAACACAGTCTTCTTTGGGACCTGAGAACTGATTCCTTTACCTTCCAAGTAAGTACAGAAGAGAAATTTTTCACTCATAGGGGTGTCTTGTCTGCAATAAATAGTCTGTATGACCCATTAGGATTTGCAGCCCCCATCACGATTCAAGGTAAAGCATTACTCAGAGACTTAACCCATGAAACATCTGACTGGTTTGCTCCACTTCCTCCTGAAAAAAGGAACTCCTGAGCAGAATAGAAGAATTCCTTAACAGCTTCATCTGATCTTTGGGTTGCACGCCCATATGCCCTTGTACCCTCTACAGTAGTGGTCACCAACCAGTGGTCCGTGGACCACTGGTGGTCCGTGAGAAAATTTTGGTGGTCCACAGAGAAATTTTCGTATTTTTGCATTTTTTTTATATTGCACTCATCCTCAAGCTATGGCCCCTGGGCCGGATATGGCCCCCAAGAACAATTAATCTGGCTCGCGCGTGGGAACACACGACTGCACCGCCCACATCACCCTGCCCACATGCCAGTTCCCACTCTTAAGGACAAGCACAAACCTCACCTTGAGTAGAGTGGTGCGAGCTACACGAATTGGAACTGGAAGGTAAGACCAAGATCTCACCACGCTCAGCCGAATGGCTGCCTGGGGGGGTGGGGGAGGTTCAGCCACCTTTTGGGCCTACATCTCTCCTTCTGCAAGGCCTCTGGGTGGGACTGTAGTAGTCACAGGACTGGCCGGTTGGTCATCCCGAATCAGCTCCTCCACCAGGGTGCACTGGCCTGCCGGTGGTGCTCCGGGATGACCAATGGGCCAGTCCTGTGAGTGAGACTACTACAGCTCTGGAATATGGGACTGGCCGTGGCAGGGCTGGAAATCTCTGCCCTGGGGTGGCACATGCAATGCGCAAAAAGAAGCGCAGCCCTCACTGTCCGGAATGAAATAATGGTGCTGTTGCGGCGGCAGGGGAGGGGGTGGTGCAAGCGGGCAGAAGCGGCAGTTGTGATGGCTGGAAGCTGCGGGAGCGAAGCACTACTTTCATTTGCGTGGCAACAGCATTCCACCTTGGTATATTTGCACCAGCCGGTGGCGCAAGGTAGCCCTCGTCTCCTGCCGCTTGGGACTTGGACTGATAAACGGTGACTGGTCCAGGGAACAGCCAGATTTTGCTCCCCATTGTGGATGCCAGATTGGCCCCCTGCAAGCTCTCATCTCTCGAGGAGTGCTCCTTGAAGCAGCGTGGGAAACTTTGGTCAGGCTCCTTGAGAGATGAGAGCTTGCAGGGAGCCGATCTGGCATCCTCAATGGAGAGCAAAATCCAGCTGCTCCCCAGACCAGATACTGTTTACCGCTCCGAGTCCCAAGTGACAGGATACGAGGGCTGCCTTGCGCCACAAATATACTGAGGCGGAATCCTGATGCCGCACTACAGCAGAGAGAAGAAGCCAGATTTTGCTCTCCATTGTGGATGCCAGATCGGCCCCCTGCAAGCTCTCATCTCTCAAGGAGCGCTCCCTGAAGTGGCACGGGAAACTTTGGTTGGGAGATGCTTGACTTCCTCTCAGCCCCAAGACACTGGCTGGCCCATGAGATGAGAGAGAGAGAGAGAGAGAGAGAAAGAGACAGAATGAAAGAGAGAGAATGAGAGGGAGAATGAGAGAGAGAGAAAGAGACAGAGAGAATCAGAGAGAGAGTGAGAGTGAGAGAATGAGAGACAGAGAAAGAGACAGAGAATGAAAGAGAGAGAATGAAAGAGAGAATCAGAGAGAGAGAGAATCAGAATCAGAATGAGAATCAGAATGAGACACAGAGTGGGGGAGAGAGAGAGAGAGAAAGAGAAATGAGAGAGAGAGAATGAGTGGGAGAGAGAGAGAAAAAGAGAGGGGGAGAGAGAGAGAATGAGTGGGAGAGAGAAAGAAAGAGAGAGGAGGGAGAGTGCCTGAAGGACCCCATCCCATCACTGGGAGTCCAGGCGCTTCAGCAAGCAGCACAATGGATTCGTATTAGTGGTCCGCGGGATTTAAAATTATGTACTTGGTGGTCCCTGAGGTCCAAAAGGTTGGGGACCCCTGCTCTACAGAGGTACAAAGCCAAAAGCTCTGTATATTTGCTGATGCTTCTATCAAAGCCATAGCTGCTGTTGCCTACTTAAAAACAATAGATACTAAAGCACAGTGTCACATAGGCTTCATCATGGGCAAAGCAAAATTGGCCCCATATCCTGAACACACTATACCCAGACTATAACTTTGTGCTGCAGTATTAGCTGTTGAGCTAGCTGAACCTATTTCATCAGAAATGGACATTGAACTTAAAGATATAGAATTCTACACCATCAGCAAGGTAGTGCTAGGCTACATCTACAATGAGGCCAGGCGGTTTTATGTCTATGTTAACAACAGAGTGCTAAGAATTGGGAGATCTAGCTGCCCTACACAGTGGCACTATGTACCTACTGATCACAACCCCGCAGATCACACTACAAGAGCTGTTGCTGCAAGTCACCTTAAAGACACTACCTGGTTATCAGGGCCTGCATTCTTGTGCAACACAGATCAGACTGTTCCTCAGGTTGATACATTCAATCTGGTAGATGCAGACTCAGATACTGAAGTCTGTCCTACAGTTCTTATGTTTCGGACAGTGGTCTCAGAGGCTCAACTTGAATCACATAGATTTTGCAGATTCTCAACCTGGAATTCAGTCATTCAGGCTATTACTTGCCTGACTCACATAGCCCAGTCATTTAAAGGAGCCACACACAGCAACTGCAAAGGCTGGCACCACTGCCAGCACATCCATTCGGTAATAGAACATCAGCAATCTCAAAACATCATCATTCACACCGTGCAGTATGAAACTTATTCACAAGAAATGGACTGTATGCTAAACAAAAGACGTATCCCTAGAGACAACTCCCTGAGGAAACTGGACCCGTTTCTTGATCAAAATGGCCTATTGAGAGTAGGTGGCTGCCTTAAGGAAGCAAAGGCAGAACCAGAGGAAAAAAACCCTCTGATAGTTCCTGGCAATCATCACGTTGCTTCTTTGATTGTGCTACACTATCACCATCAAGTCAAACATCAAGGACGACTATTTACAGAAAGAGCTATAAGAACTGCTGGCTTGTGGATAGTTGGAGCTAAAATATGTGTGAGTAGGGTCATCTTCAGGTGCATCACCTGACACAGGCTCCGTGGTAGGTTGCAAATGCAGAAGATGGCTGAGCTTCCAGTCGACAGACTCAATACAAATCTTCCTTTCACTAATGTTGGCCTTGACGTTTTTGCCCCCGGTCCATGACCACACATCGCACTAGAGGGTGTTAAGCAAGCGGTAAGCAGTGGGCCGTCCTATTCACCTGTATGACCATTAGAGCTGTCCACATTGAGGTTATTGAGTCTATGGACACTTCAAGCTTCATAAATGCCCTCAGGCATTTTATTGCTATCCGAGGCCCTGTAAAATGCATTTGTTCAGACAGAGACACCAACTTTTTTGGAGCAGCCAAAGAACTATGTGTTTCTTCAAATATCAACACCAACAGCATAGAGAGATATCTAAGAGACCAAAGCTGCACATGGACCTTCAACCCACCTCACTCTTCTCACATGGGAGGGGCCGGGGAAAGAATGATAGGCATAGCCTGCAGAATCCTTGGTTCTATCTTTCTAGAAGTAGAAGCTACAAGACTCACCCACGAGAGTCTGACAAAATTCATGGCAGAAGTATCAGCTATTATTAACACCAGACCTCTAACTCCTGTCCCAAACGACACAGAGGACCTTTTCTTCCTCACTCCAGCAACTCTTCTCACTCAGAAAACTGGAGCAGTCAGTGCTTCTTCTGGAGATTTCGGTGCCAAAGACCTATACTTGTGCCAGTGGAGACAAGTACAAAGTCTTGCAAATATCTTCTGGGACAGGTGGAGGAAACAGAAAACAGACATCAGAAAAAGACCTAGAGGTTCCTTTCAGGTTTTTGTTTTTTGTTTTCTTTTTAATTTCTGTATTTAATATTTTTAATTACTATTTTTATTTTTATTTTTTATTTTTTAAATTTTTGTTGGATGATGGACATCTGTTTAGCCCAAGCATGTTTATACTGAGTTACTGACCCACTATCTTAACTGGAAGTTGGTTCCAAACTTCCACTACCATTTCTATGAAGTAATTCTTTTGAATATTACTTTTTAATGTCTCTCATGTCATTATGAGGCTATGCCCTTCTGTGCTTGACTTTTGCTTAATATTGAAAATGAATTTCAATAATGTAAAGGATAATGTATGTATCTTTGTGTTTTGTTCCCTTTTTTTTCTGTCATTATTTTAAAAGTAATAACATTTATAAAAAAGCAAAAGAAGAAAATATATTATTTCTGCCCCTCAATCATCTTATGAAAAATAAGAAAAGATAACATTTTCTTCTTCCTCTTCCAAATATCATTGGGATGCTAATCACACACACAACCTGATCCTCTTTAAAAAAGCAGATGTAGTCACTTTCACAATCCCTTCATTTGGCAAGATTGAGGACAAAAGAAGAATGGGACGACAGAGAATGAGGTGGCTGGATGGAGTCAGTGAAGCAGTAGGTGTGAGCTTAAATGGACTCAAGAGCAGGGGTCACCAACCTTTCGGACCTCAAGGACCACTAAATTCATAATTTTAAATCCCGCAGACCACTAATGTGATCTGCCTAATGACCAGCTGGGTGGACGTGGCTAGGTGGTCATGTGACTGGGTGGGCATGGCCAACTCCTCGCCTCCCCGCCCAGGCTCCTTAGGGCCCCAACAGGAAGCAGTTGTTGGAGCTAAGCAGCCACCACGAGAAAGAGTTGGCAAAACAGCTCAGTTCAAATTGGATCTGACGGAGAAGGTGGCTCAGCAGAGGCACCTCACTGAGGACTACGAGCATAGGCTTTCCAAGCAGAGGGAAGACCTGCAGGAGTGCAAAGCCAGGTACCGGCACCTGGAGGCTCAGTGGGCTGAGATGGTCAGCCAGTTCCAGGCCATGATGCAGTCCCACTGGAACAAGGGTCTCTGGCCCTTCGCCACCAGTGGCACTTCCTTCTAGCCTTTGTGTTACGAAATGGGGTTGAGGGGTACCCCGGACCGTGAACCAGCTCATGAGTAAACACACTGAGACTGAAATAATTCTGACAGAGGCGTCTTGTGTAAAAATATAATTTACTTTAAAACATTTAAAAAGCACTATGTCTTTAAGAAAGCACATTAAAACAAAGTCTTATCTGGGTATGTGAAGCAAGGCTATCTCCCTAGATCCCTCTCCACAATACCGAAACAGTTCACAAGAGAATAAAGCTAGCATGAAGGTAAGCAGCTTCGGCATCGATACATCATCAAGGTAATCAAAATGGGGGCAGCACAAACATCACAGCTAAAAGTCACCTGAAGTAAAAACAGTTCAAACAGCAAACATTGCTTGAAGCTTGTGGGAGGAAAAAGGTCCAGCAACAGCAGTCCCGATGATAGCTTGCATGCTACAAAACAGCAAAAGGCAAGCATCCGTGGGAGTTTCTCTGCAATGGTGTCTGGAGTCCTTATCTGCATTCTTCTCCCATCTGCGGTGTTGCACTAAGCTTCCTGCAGGAGCTGTGCATTTAGGCCTAAACCAGGAGTCTAGGCCCGAGTAGCAAGCAAAAAGGTCCTTGCTTATATGGGGAGTTAACCTGCAATTAACTAGGGCGGGGAAGGCTTGCAGGTAATTACAAACAGGAGATGGCTTGATTGAAACCATACTGTTTGTGAGTAGGCAAGTAGCCACAGCAATCCTGGAAACACTCGTGACAATCCCCTTCTCTGCGGCTATTTGACTCGTTAACAAACATACATTCTACATTGGGTACATATATACATCAATGGTAAGTACATTCACATAGCCATCGACATTTTACCCAGAAGATAGAGGTGTTGGTCACGGGGCAGCGGTTTGGTAGACACGTCCGCTACCTGTTCCTTGGTTTCACAATACACAGTCTTAATGAAACCTGTTTTCACCAATTGCCTCACATGTTTGTTTTGTATATCAATATGGCGCGATCTCTGGCCTACAGCATTGGCTTCCGATATGTTAATGGCAGCCATGTTGTCCTCATAGACTTTTATAGGTTGCATGGGCTGCCTCCATAAGCTTACCAGAAGATCGTCAAACCAGACTAGGTTACTGGAAGCTTTGGACAAACTCACATACTCAGCTTCCGCTGTGGAGGTTGCAATTAACTTCTGCTTCCCAGAGTACCAATACACGGGGCTACTATTTAGGTATACAATGTACCCCGAGATACTTTTTCTAGATCTAACATCCCCTGCCCAATCGGCATCCGAAAAACAACTCAATCTTAATTCTCGAGTTGCTTCTGGTTCCAATAACAATGAATAGTTCACAGTACCTTTTAAATATCTCAGAAGTCGTTTGATTCCTCTCCAATGGTACTGTGTGGGATGTTCAGAATGTCTAGATAACACATTTACACTTAGACTGATGTCCGGTCTAGTCCAATTTGCAATGTAAAACAGCAACCCAATCACGGACTTGTAAAGGGTCTTATCCTCAAACTCCGTGCTCTCAGTGTACATATTCTTAAGGAAGTCTGTTGCCATAGGGGTATCACATGGCTTCGCCTCTACCATGCTACACTTTTTAAGCAATTCCTGAATTTTATCTTCCTGAGAGAGCCGAAACCCCTTCTCGGCTTTTACGAATTGCACCCCTAAAAATTTGCTAATGTGACCTAATGGTTTTAAGGCGAAACTCTTACTTAGGTCCTCAGAGAACTTCTTATGCCTGTTCTCTGAACTGCAAATATATAGGATGTCGTCAACGTACAACAGTACCATTTCCCTAATGCCCTGATCTTCCTTGACAAAAACACACTCGTCAACCGACGATGGTAAAAAGCCCATCTCTCTCAGGCTTTTAGTGAGACACTCGTACCATTGCTTGCCAGATTGTTTTAAGCCATATAGGCTCTTGTTCAACAACCACACATCGTCTTCCCGATGGCTTACTCCCTGAGGAATCCTCACGTACAGCTCTTTGTCTAACTGAGCGTGCAGGTATGCGGTCTGAATATCGAACTGATAGACATGTTCGCCTCGCATGGTAGCGATAGAGAGAGCTGTTCTCACGCTCTCAGGACGCACCGTGGGTGAGAAGGTGTCCTCATAATTGTCAGGGAATCTCTGCGAGAATCCCTGCGCTACTAGTCTCGCTTTATAGACAAAGCCCCCACCTTCAATGGGCTTTTGCTTGAAAAGCCACCTGGTGCTGATCACCCTCTTGTCTTTGGGCAATCTTGTTGGCGTGAATACGTCCAGCCTTTACAGACTGTCTAATTCCGTATCCATGGCGGCCAGCCACTTCTGTCGTTCATGGTCAGGTAAGGCCAACACATCCTCATATCTCTGAGGGGTGGCCAAAACCTGGTCGACTGAGGTAACAAAGTCGGCGTACCTCTTAGGCTTATTGCCCCTAGTAGCCCTAACTGGTCTGCCTTTAGGAATGTCACTGGCATCAGAGTCGTCTGATGAGTCATCTACCTCGTGACTATCAATATGCGTCTCAGAAGCTGGGTGCCTATCCTTCCTGGCTACCCCCATTTTACGCTTCAATACCCCTTTCAAGGGTGCCTGGGATGCACGCTTCCCAGAACCAGATGTATCCCTATCCTCGGATAGGTTTTCTGATACATCCTCCACTTGTCTATAACAACTACGGGAAGGGTTCCAAGTAAGAATCTCATTGGCATGGATCTTACTCCAGTTGGCCCCTTCGTGAAAGGTGGCAGACCTTGATATCATCAGTTTTCCGTTAGGGTAGGCAAACCTAAATGCCTTGGAGCCCTGCTCGTAACCAATGAATCTCAGTTTAACAGAGATCCGGTCTCCCTTTCTCCTGAGCTCCTTCGGGACATGAACATCAGCCATCGCTCCGAAAACGTGGAGGTGTGCCAAGCTAGGCTTATGGCCATATAGCACCTCGTATGGGGTCTTCTGCACCATGCTAGACCACACTCGGTTCAAGGTGTAATTCGCGTATCTAACTGCTTCTACCCAATACGCGAAGTTTAATCCGGAATCCTCTAGGGCGCACCGCATCATAGTTTGTAACACACCATTGCGTCGTTCTGCGACGCCATTTTGAAATGCAGAGTAAGGCGCGGTGCGTAAGTGGACTATGCCCTTACTCCTCAACCAGCTGGAGAACTGCCTGGAATTAAATTCAGTCCCCCTGTCAGTTAAGATTTTCTTAACTCTGATCTTGTGCTGGTTCTGGACTAAGTTACAAAATTCCTTAAACTTAGTCAACGTTTCACTCTTGGACATTAGGGGAAAAATGAATCCAAATCTGCTATGGTCATCTACTATGGTAAGAAAGTACCGTGTCTTACCCACGGAAGGTGCGAATGGACCCACCAAATCCATGTGGACAAGCTGAAACGGGTGTTCAGAGTACCTCTGAGACCTCTTGGGCGCAGATTTCACCTTCAACTTTGCACTCCTACAAATTGAACAGTCTAGGAATGTGTTACAGTCATTGATCTTGGTTCCCCTTGAGTGTTCGGTTACCTTTTTCACTATAGGAAAACTCACATGACCTAATCTGCGATGCATCAAGTGAGCACATTCATTATGCAGCGGCTCACCTATAGCAATTGCATTAGCATTTTCAGGTTCCCTACTATCTGACTCTAAATTAAAATTTAAAAACTTTTTATTAACTTTACATTTGTCTTTACAAGGCTTCCTCTGGTGAAAGTCTTGATCCTCATCACCTAGTTCTAACTGTGATTCATTGTTACTACCAAATGAGATAGTATAATTGCTATCACTGCAGGTCACAGCATTCGTATTGGGGAAATAATAAGGCAAACCACCTATCTTCAAAACCTCCCCAATTACACATTTGTTGTTTTTGATCACAGCTGTTCCTCCTGAGAACAGAATCTCCATTCTGGGGTTCTCACATATCCTCATTAAGCTTAGCAAATTATGGTCTATCTCAGGTACATACAATGCTCCATTAATCTCTCCTATCCCAGGGATATAAACATCTCCAATGCCAACAACATTCACCTTTTTACCGTTTGCAACCTTGACCATGGATTGATGCCTTCTCATATTAACAAACAACCTTCGGTCACTGACAACATGGTTACTGGCTCCACTGTCCATTAACCATAATTGCTCTCGCTGTTCCTTTGTAAGCTCTGACTCAGTAGTTTCCACTATACCTACAGAGCTATCATTAAACCTGGGATTGTTCCCTTTGTTGCCTTCATTTGGCTTTTTACCTCTTCTGTGGTTAGGAACATCTACACTTGGCTTTCTACCAGGAGGTAATGGCCTCCTTTTACATTTATTATCAGAAGGTACCTTTGAGCATGCCCTAGCATTCACATTTTGTGGGCAATCCCTTCTATAATGTTCTCTTGAACCACAATTGAAGCATTCTCTGATAGTATATGCTCTATCTGAACTATCGGGCCTTCTTAAAGGTTTTTCCTTTTTGTGAAAAGCCACCCTGCATTTTCGCAGGTTATCTTCTGCAATCAATCTGCCAGATAACACTTCTAAAGATAAGTTATTACATCTAACATTATCCAATTGCGATATAAAATTATCCCAGCTAGGATCAAGGGAATTGAGTATAACAGTAATGAGGGTTTGTTCAGACACTGTTTCCCCCCTCAACATCAATTCCTGCCTTAACCTGTTTAACTCACATAAGTGTTCATTAATATCTACTCCCACCTTCAACCTTGCAGAATAGAACTCCCTATAAACTCTGTTTGTAACATGGGAGCTTTTTGAACAAAATAGATTATGCAGTTTCACCCAAACTTCTGTTACGGTCAGGTTACTAGGTATACTAGGATATAGTGCAGGGTCAATGGACATCAATAAAATACAAAAGGCCTTATGATGTAAAAGATCAACTTCTAAGGACCATGGTCTAGGTGGGGGTTTTAACAACAACGATAAAACATTCTCTTTCATTAAGATTACTTGAATACTCTTAACCCATTCCTTAACATTTCCTCCACCCACACTTAAACTTTTAAAATTAGGAGGAAGGACCTGTACATTATTAAACATGGAAACAGACATTAATTGATGTTCAAAATGTGGTCCATCCTGGAATGGGCAGTAAGGCATTGGAATGGAAGCACACAGCACAGTGTCTTCCATCTGTCATTCTGACAATCGCTCCTCCCCAATGGGAGGGATTAAAGCTTCAGGTTGTGCGGATGCAAAGCTCATCCTGGTTTGATCACAAATGCTCGAGGGTCCTCTCTGGTGCACATCTCTAGGAATTTTTGGACACGCTCCCAAATTCCTATCTTCAGTTGAGGCAGCCTCCGGAACCATCCTGGATGTCGATGTCATCACGGATGGATATATCCCACTCGTGGCGTGCGCTGAATTAGTCGCAGACATCAGGGGTGCTTTGGTATGTGCAGCTACTATTTGTTGAGCCGATGGTGCCTGCAAACCATCGCCTAAAATGGTTGCCAAAGTTTCTATCACACTTGCAACCTTACGCTCAACATGAGAGTCTCTTAAATTTTTAGCAGAAGTCACTGACGTCATCAAGGGAGCTAAAGTCTTTATGGCCTGATCTATGATGGCTTCAACAGCAGGTGGCGCAATATCAACTTGGCCATGCTGGTTTAACAAAGAAGCAGGAACATTTGAATCAGGCAGTCTGTTATCCCCCATTCTCCACTTATGATCTGAGGTGGGGGTTTTAGGAAAAGATTGAAAGTCTCTTACCGATCTGGTGTTCTGTAGGACTTTGATCTTCTTTCCTTTCACAGCTGGATTCTTTAATAATTCGCTAGAATCAGCAGTCGGGTTCTGACTTACTGTGGGCAAACCTAAAAACTGAAGGATTGCCTTCCTAAATTCATCATCCACCTCTGTATTTGTTTTCAAGACCTGAAGTGGCGTTCTTCCAGTCTCTACTTCTTTAGGTGATGATGGTTTATTCACTATCTTAGGCCCTTCAGAAGTTGAGGCCTCTGCTCCAAAACTTACAGCTCCACTATTCTCTAAATCAATTAGAGTTTGGGGTTTTTCAGCCAAAACATTTTTGGCCTGAGCCCCAGACAGTCCAGTTTGTGACTTCATACTTTTTGCTGCTGCTGCTGCCCTAGTCAACATCTGTTCAACTGCAGACATTCCAGTCTAGCGCGTTACCACATGAGCGTAGGTTCGTTAAACCATCCTCTGCTACCAACTGTTACGAAATGGGGTTGAGGGGTACCCCGGACCGTGAACTAGCTCATGAGTAAACACACTGAGACTGAAATAATTCTGACAGAGGCGTCTTGTGTAAAAATATAATTTACTTTAAAACATTTAAAAAGCACTATGTCTTTAAGAAAGCACATTAAAACAAAGTCTTATCTGGGTATGTGAAGCAAGGCTATCTCCCTAGATCCCTCTCCACAATACCGAAACAGTTCACAAGAGAATAAAGCTAGCATGAAGGTAAGCAGCTTCGGCATCGATACATCATCAAGGTAATCAAAATGGGGGCAGCACAAACATCACAGCTAAAAGTCACCTGAAGTAAAAACAGTTCAAACAGCAAACATTGCTTGAAGCTTGTGGGAGGAAAAAGGTCCAGCAACAGCAGTCCCGATGATAGCTTGCATGCTACAAAACAGCAAAAGGCAAGCATCCGTGGGAGTTTCTCTGCAATGGTGTCTGGAGTCCTTATCTGCATTCTTCTCCCATCTGCGGCGTTGCACTAAGCTTCCTGCAGGAGCTGTGCATTTAGGCCTAAACCAGGAGTCTAGGCCCGAGTAGCAAGCAAAAAGGTCCTTGCTTATATGGGGAGTTAACCTGCAATTAACTAGGGCGGGGAAGGCTTGCAGGTAATTACAAACAGGAGATGGCTTGATTGAAACCATACTGTTTGTGAGTAGGCAAGTAGCCACAGCAATCCTGGAAACACTCGTGACACTTTGCCCAAACCCCAAACCAGGAGGCTGAAGCAGACCCCAAGTCGGAATTTCTGTCCCCCTCCAACCCACACAGGAAGACCCCAGAGGGGGAGACTCTCTGCAGCAACACAAGCATTCATTGCCCATATCTGACCCAGGGGCCGTAGTTTGAGGACCCCTGATTTAGTGCAATATAAAAAATGTAAATAATTTTTCTGCGGACCACCAGTTGGTGACCGCTGCTTCAGAGGATGGTAGAGGACAGGAAGGCCTGGAGGAACGTTGTCCATGGGGTCGCGATGGGTCGGACACGACTTCACAAATAACAACAACAAAAGAAAACTGCCTGGTTTGATTTCTTATTCCTGCTGCTTATATAAATAATGTGTATCTTTTCCTGGCAGCACCTCAGCAGTAAAACTCTTGTATTTGGCAGCCCATGGAAAGCACACAGTACTCTAAAGGCCAGACTTAAATTAATGGGAAGTGGGGAGCGGGGGGGGCAAAAACTAAGATTTTTGATGGAAAAAAGCTTCAGGAGACTGGCTTGTAGTATGACTTGAATCATCAAAAAGGTGGTTCATCAGCCCCTCTAAATAGTCCAACAAGTTCAACATCCAGAAACACGTCAATGTGGAGAGACACAGAGCCCAGCCCATCTGCTGGTATGTCGGCTACTACCACAAACATTTACCAATAATGACTTATTTGTGGGCAATGACAAAGCCAGGAAAATGGCTCCATTCTGGCAGTTTAAAGTTTGATCTAGACATGGAAGAAGAAAAACATCCACAGACTGTACATCAGTTGGATAGAGGAAGGTTGGGATTTGTTGTGTGTAAAAAACACTGTTCTGGACAAAACTCAAGAGGCTTCATGAGTACTTCAGAAAGATGGCACCCTAAGATGAGCTCTGAGGGAATGTCTGAGGCATCAGCAGCAGACATAGGAGGAGGATCAAAGGGAGAAAATGCCATGGCAAGACAAGACCCTGCATGGGATGTACCATCAACAGATAGCTGGGTAGGCAAACATTGGTAAATCCTGCCAGTGGCTGGAAAGGGCTGGACTAAAACACAACACTGAGGCACTGATCGTAGCAGCACAAGAACAGGCACTAAGCACCAGGTTCATAGAAGCAGGTATCTACCACACTAGACAGGACCCAACTGCAGTCTAGGCAGAGAGGTCTCAGAAACAGTGCAACATATTAGTGACAGGGTATAAGATGCAGGTAGCTACAGTGTAGACTGAACAGCACAACCAAGCTGTTAGGATTAATTGTCAGAATCACTTCATTCATTGCTTTGTATTTCCTAACTTGCTCGTTGACTTAGTTAAACATGCCATAACAACAGTGGGCGGCGAGTTGGAGTTTTAGAACACGCTAAAATGGGGCCAACTCTTTATATGTATTATTCATTTGAAAACAGTATGATATATTGTGTGAACAGGACAATTGTATTTTGTCAAGCCAGGAATTGAATGTAGCTCATTGCAAGAATGAGTGAATTTTAGAGTTTTTGCTACAATATGCCATTTTATTTGTGCACATATGTTATAGATGTGCATCCAGCAGCTGCCAGAGTGATGACCGATTTTGACCGATTTTGACCTATTTTGACCTATTAGCAGTGGGTCACTGACCCAACAAATCTATATTTTTTGTCAGAGTTTAGGCAGCGTGACTAGTATTATGAGATAAACCCAGGAGCAAAACACAGCACACAAAGCCTTTAGATAATTAACAGTGGTTTTATATACAACTAAATATATACAGATTTATACGTGGTAAATATCTTATCATACAGCTACTGACACAGAGAAGAGCAATGAGATACACGATGAGAGAGAACATGAGGAGAAGAAAAACGCCCTCTAATGGCTTCCCTTATATAGGCAGCTTCTTACCCAGCTTCTTAAAGTGGCAGTAACCCTGCTGCCTCATTCCCATTGCATCAGCTTTCAGTTGCTTCCTCTTACAACCTTCCATCATCTTACAGCTATTAAATCTACATACCCTGACACTCCTCCCATTTAAAGCTGTACAGCTGAATGCTTTAACATATTCACGCTGCTCTCTGTTTCCATTATGGACGTGCCTCCTGCTTCAGTTCCTATTCTCATTGCTACTCACTCCATTACTACTATAGCTGGACCTACTCCTACAGTCATTATCTACTGACACTGTACACTCTGTCTCATTAATCTCTATTACATCCTGTTTACCATCCCTTGGCTGGATACCTTTACTTTCTCTTTCCCCTAGCTCAGTTTCCTCACTTTGGTTTATCTGCCTGCCTATCGTTCTCTTTATCTTTGGCTTCCTCCATTCATCTCATTGTTCCTTAGGTACTAACCATGACCCTATCTCTGAACAGGGTTCATTATGAATACCACCTACTCTAACCCCACCAGCTTTGAACCTCTCAGGAAGTAAACCTTCATTATATCCTTTGGGTCTCCTAGGTATACCTCCGTTTGTTTGCCTTGGGTTTTTCTTACTTGCATGATACATTTTAGCTTTTGATTCTTTATATAAAGAACAATCCAAATATGCATTACATTTATTCAATTTCAGCCCCTCAGCTATGTCCGGCATTTTCCTCAACACGTTAAAACATGCATGCCCTAATCTTCTATGTAACAGGTGTATACAGTTGTCATGTGTAGAAACATTTTTAAGTACACGTGCACAATTATGTTCTTCCATTCCCAGAACATACAGACCATCCTTTTTAACACCTTGTGCACATACCTGTCCATTCTTCTTAATTGTATGTAGTCCCCCAGCAAATATTATTTCATGCCCCTGCCTGTCTAACATGGATATACTTAATAAATTATGCTCTAAAGCAGGTACATATAACATGTTGTACAATGTAGTATCTATTTCTGGTACATACACATTACCTTCCCCTTTTACAGCAGCTTTCTGTCCATCAGCCAGACTAACCCATGTTTTCCTTGCTGGTTTCAAACCAGAAAACACATGTGGATTATTAACAATATGTTGGCTTGCTCCACTGTCCAACAACCACATATTCCTGTTGTGTTCAGTCGTTGATGCTGCCAGGGAAAACAACACTGGAGAACTGCTCCATGTTCGCTGATTAATTCTGCTCCCTTGTCTCACTGCCCCTCTGTTCCTCCTCTCAGGACAGTGTCTCTGGAGATGTTCAGTAGAACCACACATGTAGCATCTCTTCGCAAAGTTAACTCTTTCAGATGCTCTGCCGGCATCCTGGACTGTTGCAGATGCTGGTTTGTGCTGAACGCTCTCTCCTCCTTTCCTGGTCTCCTCTCCAGCCATTTCTGCTCCTCCTCCAACAACCGACCAGTCAAGTACGCCATCGATAATTCTTGTTCTTGCATGGACTCAAGACTGTTCACAAGAATGTCCCATGAACTATCCAAGGAACTAAGCACTATATACACTTTGTGTGCCTCCGTATATTTCATTCCCCTTTCTTCCAATTCGAGGAATGTCCGTCTCATGTTCTGCAAATGTGTGGACACACACACTCCTGGCTTCAGTTGTGCCTTATACAGCCGCCTAGTCAGCAATACTTTACTGCCCGCAGTCTCTCTCACATACACGCTGCACAACGCCTCCCAGCACTCTTTCACAGACTGGAGACCCCTCACGTGTATTAGCTGACTATCTTCCAAGGCAAGGATTATGCTGGCTAATGCCTTTTCATTTTTTTCTCTGATCCCCATCATTCAGGACTGCTGGTGGATCAATAACAATCATCCACAACTCCTCCCTCCACAGGTACATCTTCATCTTCACATTCTAGGAGAGGTAATTCGTCTCATTCAGCTGAGACACCAGGAAACCTCTTCCCATTACACCGACGGAGGCCATGCTGCCTGATAACCATGATTTAAACCACTTGCTCTGGTGCAAGCTCACACTGGGATTCTCTTCTCTCTAGGCTCTCTAGTCACAAGTCACTCGGGCCTTCACTGTGGACTGGGCCAATAACCTGTCAGAGTTTAAGCAGCGTGACTAGTATTATGAGATAAACCCAGGAGCAAAACACAGCACACAGCATTTAGATAATTAACAGTGGTTTTATATACAACTAAATATATACAGACTTATATGTGGTAAATACCTTATCATACATCTGCTGACACAGAGGAGAGCAATGGGATACATGATGAGAGAGAACATGAGGAAAAGAAGAACACCCTCTAATGGTTTACCTTATATAGGCAGCTTCTTACCCAGCTTCTTAAAGTTGCAGTAACCCTGCTGCCTCATTCCCATTGCATCAGCTTTCAGTTGCGTCGACTTACAACCTTCCATCAGAAATAATATAATATAGCTATATGGTTATTTATTAGAGGTTAAACTGGAAGAAGAACAAGTTAAAGAATCAATGATAGCATGGGGAAAGAATTTTGGCTATGGTATTGATTTAGAGAAATGGCAAAAATTGTGGTCACATAATTATAAAATGACAATGTCTACAGCATATAAGGAGAATTTGAATAAGATGTTTTACAGGTGGCATCTACCCCTGATGAGGATAGCCAGAATGTTCCAGAGTAAATCGGAGAAGTGCTGGAAATGTCATCAGACCCCAGGATCCTATTACCACATGTGGTGGTCATGCGTAGAAGCAAGGAGATATTGGACTAAGATACACACGTGGTTGGAAAAAATGATAAAGAGACATATTGACTTTAAACCAGAGATATTTTTATTAGGGATCGTACCGGAGACATATAATAAAGAACTGCAATACTTAATTGTGAATCTTTTGACAGCAGCCAGAATTGTATTTGCTAAAAACTGGAAAGGAGAAAAGTTACCTAATGATGAAGATATTATTAAGAAAATGATGGGATGTGCTGAAATGAGTAGACTGACATTTGAAATACGAGAGCAGGAAGATAGACAATATTATTTGATATGGGATTTATTTTATCAATGGATGGAGAATAAGAATTGGAGATAATTATGATATAAATGGATGTTGAACCTTTTGGAAATAAACTAGCATGTTTAGTGATAAATTGAAGAGAGGAGGAGCACAAAAAATGTTACCGACTGATACACTGTCTTTAATTGTTTGGAATGATAATGTTTTTATGTTTTGTTTTTGTTTTTGAAAAATAAAAATAAAAAAATTTCTTTTAAAAAAAATCTTTCTAAAAACTTTCAGCTTTTGCTTTGTAGTCAGGATGTAGCCAAAATAAACTTTGAGTAAAAATGTCACTAAGTGGGAAATGCAGTAGTAGTATATAAATTATGCACTAGACCAGTATTTTTCAATCTCGGCAACTTTAAGATGCACGGACATCAACTCCCAGAATTCCCCACCAATAGGTCTAGCTGGGGAATTCTGGGAGTTGAAGTCTATACATCTTATAGTTGCCAAGGTTGAAAAACACTGCACTGGCCCTTATCAGATCCCTGGGTGCTGCAATGGTATGTAACAAGGAGATGTGAGGTTGGCAGTGAGGATTTGCAGATTCAGGGAAAGCATCCACCCATGAAGGAAATATGAATGTAAGGAAGATCCTGTGTTTCACTACTGACCAAAAGTTTAATTAACCAAGTCCTATGAAACATCACAATAATTTCAAGACAAACCACAGGACTACCGTGCTTCCCTGAAAATAAGACCTCCCCGGATAATAAGCCCAATCAGGCTTTTGAGCGCATGTGCTAAAATAAGCCCCCCCCCCCAAAAAAAAAGCCCTCCTCAAAAATCCCACCCCCAAAAAATATTTAAGCACATGCGCAGCCAGTCCCTGCCATTTCCTCTGGTTATGATTAGGGAGACAAAGCTGGAAATCAGGTAAGATGCCAAGAGGAGCCCCATCTTGCTCCACATGCCCCAAAATAATAAGACCTCCCCAAAAATAAGGCCTAGTGCTTATTTCGGGGTTCAAAAATATAAAACAGGATCTTATTTTTGGGGAAACACGGTAATAATTGGCAGAATGTCACTTCAATATGGACAAAGGACAATTTTATAATACAGCAAGTATTCCCTCTTCTCCAGAGGCAGCTTCATCTCAGGAAAAGCTATGGCTCGGTCTTAAGAGTCAAGCCAAAGTAAAGGATAAAAAGGAAGGAAATATGGCAAAACTAGTGGATTTGAAATACTTCTGACAACCACTAGGGGGCAGTAGGACCATTTAGATTTTCAACACACACACACCCTTTTTTTTTTTAATGTAGTTTTCTCCAGCACTGTTTTGGCACAAACTTTTGTCAGCCCTTAATTAAGCTGCAGTGGAAGAGAATGTTTCCTTTTCCCTCTGGCGGAAACAATCTGTTGATCTACTGTAGA
The DNA here is from genome assembly GCA_022577455.1 of Arizona elegans. NCBI lineage: Eukaryota > Metazoa > Chordata > Lepidosauria > Squamata > Colubridae > Arizona > Arizona elegans. Next base: position 16,459,979 of record JAKOOJ010000010.1, read on the forward strand.
AAGTTAGCACCCACCCTTCTCCTAGAAAAATGAAATATTCTAGGAAATATTAAAAAGGCAAAATATTTCCCCTAAAAGAGAAGTAGAAATCTTAAGGGACACAGAAACTCAGCCCCAGCAGATATTTTGGTGCCATCTTATCTACAAGACAAAAGACCTTCAGCTCCAGGGTGATAGGATTAGCCCTCACTCAAGATCCAAACCAGGACAAAGCCATTAAGCCATAATAGGAATTGCCCAAAGCCCCTTCATTACATCACCCAGCAAGATTCAACCAAGCCTGGGACTCAAGACAACCTATAAAGTTACCCCTGAATGGGCCCATGGGAGTCTGACAACCAATCAGAATACATTTCTTTCACAGGAACAGGAAGCAAATTCAAAGCCCAAGAGAGGGTATAAATCTCTCTTTCACACACATCCATGTGCTCGATTGCCCAGGACCTCAAACCATGTGGTCCTGTCCACCATTAAACCATCTTTCCAATCAGACTCCATGTTTCCAGTGTCTTTCTTCCCACTTGGAACTGAACCCAGATGGACATTTCTTCCAACACTACACTGTAGCCCCAAATTTGGCACAGTATGCTGGGGAAGCCATTTGTAGGAGGCTTCCGCTGCCTCCATGGCCCACTCACCGGCCCAGCCTCACATGCTGGCCCCGCAGCCTGCGAGAGCTTCCCTTTTACTGGGATGGCCCCTGCCTCTGCCCAGCATGGGAAAGCCAAGGCCACTGGCAGTGCTGCCACCCTCTCTCCCTCCCCTTGTCCCTTCCTGGGTGCAGAGGGAAGGAAGGAAAGAAGGAAGAATGGATGGAAGGAAGGAGATGGGAATGAGAAGGAGGAAGGGAGGGGAGGGAGGGAGGGAAGGGAAGGGGAGATTGGAATGAGAGGGAGGGAGGGTCTGAGGGTAGTCCTGCCTTAGCGCTTGGCCACCAGCAGCCCTGCTGCCCTTTCGCCATCCCCTTGACCCCTCCTCCTGGCCTCTCCTGGTGGTCTCCCATCCTATTGCTGAGGATGCTTTGCTTACAAAGCTGGGTCTCCTCGCATGGAGAGGGAGTGGGACTCCCTCTGACCCACATACTTTGCCCTCCCACGCCCACCATGAGAAACCTGGCCAAGGAGAGCAAGCACAGCAGCAGCAGCCTCAAAAAGGAGGTAAGCACAGCCGAGTGCCCCCTCAGGGAAGTGGGGCTGGGCTGGGCTGGGCTGCAGGGTCCTGATGCCCCAGGAGCTCGAAGGCCGGGCTTGGCACTTGGCCTCCACTGCCCAGGGCTTTGGGCAGCCTGCACCACTATCAGAGAGCTCTCTGCGTGGCCTGAGAGGGACAACGAGGGTCTGGTGGACGAGACTTTGGCGCTCGCGCTGATCTCACCTTCCTCCACTGGAGACCTCCAGATCCCCCCTCCCAGTCTTGCCTGGCCCCCCACAGGAGGTGGAGAATGCTGCTGCTGCGTCCTCCACCATGACAGATCTCTGGAGAGGAGGGGGTGATGAGGGAGCTGTGTGAGGGAAGGCTGCCCCAACAAGCCAGCATCCCTACCACACACAATTGGAAACGGGGATTCCCTTTCAAGAAAGGCCAGCCTTCCTCGTGTATGACCAGGGAGCACTGCTCCCCTTTCTCCTCCTCTTGCTCTCCAGAGCTCAATTAAGGCAGAAGTTGGATTCGGAGGAAACTGCTTCCTGCAAACTTTCTCTTCCATGCTTCCACATGCAGCAGCATTGTCCTCTGCCTCCTGCTTTGCTGGGAGGGGGCATCAGACAGGGAAATGCCAACCAAGTCTGGGATTGGAAGAAGAACGTCTCCTTTGGCATGCTGTGGACACACACACACACCATTCCAAGCTTGGAGACTTTTATCCACATCTGAGCTTACAAACTGCCAATCATGCCTGGGCTTGGGGAGAAGGCCCTCTCCTTTCTCTGTGGATAAAAGTCCCCAAACTTAGAATGCTCTGTGTGTGTGTGTGTGTGTGTGTGTGTGTGTGTGTGTGTGTGTGTGCATGCACACAGAAGCATTTGGCTGCCAGCAGTTTGGGGAGGCAAGGAGCTTGTGGGGCACAGAATTGTCTCCATGTCGAGTTAGCCGGTGCAACTTGTTCCATCCCGACCCAACTGTCCTGAGTGATCCATACCCAGTGAGCGGCGTTGAGCTGGCCACACCCACCCAGCCACGTCCACCTAGTTGTGGTGACCCAGCTGTGACCACCCAGCCATTCCTACCCAGCCACGCCCAGCTGGCCACTGTGAGTCGTCATAGTCTTACATGCAACTGGCCCTTTGAGGGCAACCATAATGCTGATGCAGCCCTCAATGAAATTGAGTTTGACACCCCTGACCTAGTGTGTAAGAAAAATTACCTTTCTTCCCCACAACTTCAGAGTAAATAATCATAGCATTGCTTTTGGGTAGTCCAATATCAATTCTGGTTCTCCTCAAGGTGCCCGCTTGAAAGGACTGTGATGTTTTAGCAATTTATTTTGATCTGGGTAATAAGAACAGGTGATCCCTGCACCCCTTTCCTGAAAGCCACTTGGTGAGCATAGTCTGACTCCTCCATCTCTGTTCCACTAAAATTGTGATCTTGGATCCTGTGGTTGGGTGAATCAGGGGAAGTGAATTCCTGGTTAGGTGGTTGCTTGAATGGATTGCAAAATGAGAGAGAGGATGAGGAGGGGAAAGGAGAGGAAGGAGGGGAGGGGAGAGGAGAGGGATGGGAGAGGATGAAGGAGCAATGCAAAGCAAAGCAAGCAAGAAAAATGCTCACTGGATGGATTGATTTCTTGCTTCTCAACATTCTGACTCGCCTGATGTCCTCTGAACAGTATTTTTTCTTCCCCTTTTTTTCCTTCCCATGCCCTCTCCTCTCTTAAGTCCATCCCTACACTGGTGTGGTCTTCCTGTTGAGTGTGTTGGTATTGGAGGAGGCATCTTTACCCAGGTTACCAGTGGCTCCTGCTACCCCAGGCCCAGTCACCGTGACTGTCACTCCAGGATCTTTGGGGAAGGTGTTGTGCAACTGTAAGAATCCGCCACCAGTCCCGGTCACCCCAGAGGTTGTTTCCCCTGTGGAGGCGGTCTCACTAGCGCCACCATAGAGAGAACTGACGTTGGTCTTGGATGGGTCCCTAGACAGTGTGTACATAGAGATGTCGGTGGAAGGGAAGCCCTTCAGGCCAATGGGGGAGGTTTCTTGAGACTGGGAGGGGTTGGTGGAGTGGGAGCTGGAACATGACCGGCGGCGGTATCGGAAACGGTAACTGGGCAGGCGCAAGATGGCTGAGGAGGAGGAAGAAGTGTTCTTCAAGAGTTCTGTGCGGCTTTTGCAATGGGCCTCGCGATTCTTCTCAATGTATATGTTAACCGCCAGCACACCAATCATCTCAGCCAGGATGAAGGAAAGGCCACCAAAATAAAAGGACCAGCCATAAGAATAGTGGCTCTTCTTCTCATCGTCACGTTTTGTGCTGGGATCACCAGTATTGGCCGAGATGTAGACAATGACACCGATGATGTTACTGAGGCCTGTGGCACAGAAGAACAATGAGAAAAATTGATGATGGACTGATTAAAAAAAAAAGAGAAAGTGGAAGAACCCTAAACAGGTAGTCCTCGACTTGCAACCATTTGTTTAGCAACCATTACAATGGCACTAAAAAAAATGATTTGCAACCAATCTTTGCATTTACTACAGGTAGTCCTTGACTCACACCACTTCATTTAATGACCATTCAAAGTTACAACGGCACTGAAAAAAGTGACTTGCGATAGTAGATTTTAGGAGAAGCCCTCCCATTCTACCACCTCTTACAATACTAGTCAGCACAGTATCAACAGTAGAGATCTTCAAGTTTCTAGGTTCTATAATATCTCAAGACTTAAAATGGACACCTAACATCAAAAATGTCATTAAAAAAGCACAACAAAGAATGTTCTTCCTGCACCAACTCAGAAAGCTCAGACTGCCCAAAGAGCTGCTGATACAGTTCTACAAAGGAATTATTGAGTCTGTCATTTGCACCTCTATAACTGTCTGGTTTGGCACTGCAACGAAGCAAGACAGACACAGACTTCAACAAATAATTAGAACTGCAGAAAAAACAATTGCTACCAACCTGCCTTCCATTGAGGACCTGTATACTGCACGAGCCAGAAAGAGGGCTGTGAAAATATCTACAGACCTCTCACATCCTGGACATAAACTGTTTCAACTTCTTCCTTCAAGACGACGCTATAGAGCAGGGGTGTCAAACTTGATTTCATTGAGGGCCACATCAGGGTTGTGTTTGACCTCAGGTGGCCAGGGTGGGCATGACCAGGGTGGGTGTGGCCAGCTTGACATCACTCATGTCAGGGGCGCCTGTGGTGGCCCAAGTGCTCTGCCAGCGAAAACGGGCTCCCGAGCTCCATTTTCAGCTGCAATGACCTCCTGCAACCCTCTGCCAGCAAAAACGGAGCTCGGGAGGGCCGTGTGTAGCCCTTCTGAGCTCCGTTTTCACTGGCAAAGGCACCACGGGCCAGTCCTTAGCTGTTTCCAGGGCAGCCCTGTGGGCCAGATCTAAGCACCCTGCAGGCCAAATCCGGCCCCCAGGCCTTGAGTTTGACACCCCTGCTATAGAGCATTGCATGCCAAAACAACTAGACATGAGGACAGTTTTTCCCCCCATGCCATCACTCTGCTAAACAACTAATTCCCACAACACTGTCAAACTACCTAGTAGGGCTGTATTACTATTATCCTTCTCATTTTTCCTATTACCTATTTCCTTATCTTCTTATGACTATAACTTTGTTGCTTTTATCTCACAATTTATATTAATTGTTTGTTTGTTTGTTTATTTATTTATTTGATTTGATTTGATTTGATTTCTATACCGCCCTTCTCCTACTGGACTCAGGGCGGTGAACTGCCAAGAATAAAAACATTCACATACAAAATTTAAGATTAATTTTAAAAGAATTAAACAAGTTTTGGCCCGATATAAAATTTAAAACACCCCAACTAAAATCAATTTATAAATTAAAAATATCTATAAATATCTAAGGGGGGGGGTGGTCAAGCCAGCCCAGCTTGATGAAATAAAAAAGTTTTAAGGGCACGTCGAAAAACACGGAGCTCTGGGATCCTACGTATCTCCGGGGGCAGGTTGTTCCAAAGGACAGGTGCTGCCACAGAGAAGGCCCTCCCCCTGGGGGTCGCCAGCTGACATTGCCTGGCCGACGGCACCCTGAGGAGTCCCTCTCTGTGGGAGCGTACTGGCTGGTGGGAGGCTATCGGTGGCAGAAGGCAGTCCCGTAAGTACCCAGGCCCTAAGCCATGGAGCGCTTTAAAGGTGGTCACCAACACCTTGAAGCGCACCCGGAAGACCACCGGGAGCAAATGCAGCTCGCGCAGGAGAGGTGTCACATGGGAGAGCCCCATCGCTCCCATAATCCCCCGCGCGGCCACATTCTGCACCAGTTGGAGCCTCCGGGTGCTCCTCAAGGGAAGCCCCATGTAGAGAGCATTACAGTAGTCCAGGCGAGAAGTGACTAGCGCCTGAGTGACCGTGCGTAACGAGTCCCGATCCAGAAAGGGACGCAACTGGCAAATCAGGTGAACCTGATAAAAAGCCCCCCTGGCCACGGCCGTCATATGCTCTTCTAAAGACAGCCATGCATCCAGGAGGACGCCCAAGTTGCGAGCCCTCTCCATGGGGGCCAGTAACTCGCCCCCAATAGCCAGCGATGGCACCAGCTGGCTATATCGGGACGCCGGAAGCCACAGCCACTCGGTCTTGGAAGGGTTGAGTCGGAGCCTATTTCTCCTCATCCAGACCCGCACGGCCTCCAGGCACCGGGACATCACTTCAAGGGCATCATTGGGATGGCCTAGGGTGGAGATGTACAGCTGAGTATCATCAGCATACTGATGGAACTCCACCCCAAAACCACAGATGATCTCACCCAGCGGCTTCACATAAATGTTGAACAGGAGGGGTGAGAGGACCAACCCCTGCGGCACCCCACAAACAAGGCATCTCGGGGTCGACCTCTGCCCTCCTGCCAACACTGACTGCGACCGGTCAGAGAGATAGGACGAAAACCACCGTAAGACAGTGCCCCCTACCCCTAACCCCTCCAACTGGCGCAGCATGATACCATGGTCGATGGTATCAAAAGCCGCTGAGAGATCTAACAGGACTAGGATAGAGGAACAACCCCTATCCCGAGCCCTCCAGAGATCATCCACCAATGCGACCAATGCCGTTTCTGTGCTGTGCCCGGGCCTGAAGCTGGACTGGAGCGGATCTAGATAGACAGCTTCATCCAGGTACCGCGGAAGCTGTCGCACCACCACACTTGTGGGGGATCTCACGAAGAATGATGGTTCATTGAGGGCGCTTCCAAGAAAAGGTCAGCACGCAAGGATGCAATCAAATTAAGTCTTTATTTAGAAGTAAAAGTGGAGTAAAATAAGGTCCCAGGCATGGAGGCATCCATGCCTGGATTGAGCCCATGGGTCAGTCCCATAGGAGACTAGAACAAGAGCAGGCAAAAGGGAAAGGGTAAAAAGGGCAAAAAAAAGGGGTAAAAGAAGGGAAGAGCAGCCCCTGTGCAGGGGTTCTTATAGGGGCCCCGGCCCCTCCCTTACAAGGTGTGTGAGGGGGCCGGAGGGCCATTAACTTTCCCCAATGGGGCTGCAGGGGCTGGAGCCCCTTGACCCACCAGTGGGATCAAAGGTGTCTCTTTGCCCCCATCTGGTGGCCTTTGAAGAGACTGCCATGGCTGGCACAAAACACCTAACAACACTCTCAACAACCTTCGCCATAAAGCGAAGGTTGGAGACTGGACGGTAGTTAGCCAAAACAGCCAGATCCAGGGAAGGCTTCTTGAGTCTTAGGATACTTAGTATCCTGGTATCCTAGTATGTTTTATGTTTATTTTATGTTTATGTTTAATTTATGTTTATGTTTAGTATCCTATGACTATCACCAAGTGTTGATCTTATGATTTATGATGAATGTATTTTATGATGATTATGATCATGATTTAGCACTTGTTGCTTGTATGTACACTGAGAGCTTATGCACTGGAGACAAATTTCTTGTGTGTCCAATCACACGGCCTTAGAATTCTGTTCTGTTCTGTTCTGTTCTGTTCTGTTCTGTTCTGTTCTGTTCTGTTCTGTTCCGTTCCATTCTTTATGACCATTTTTCACACTTATGACTGTTTCATCATCCCCATGGTTACGTGATCAAAATTGAGCTGCTTGGCAAATGGCATGTATTTATGATGGTTGCAGTGCCCTGGGGTCATGTGATCCCCTTTTGCAACCTTCTGACAAGCAAAGTCAATGGAGAAACCAGATTCACTTAACAACCATGTTACAAACTTAACAACTGCAGTGCTTCACTTAACAACTGTGTCAAGAAAGGTTGTAAAATGGGGTAAAACTCACTTAAGAAATGTTTCACTTAGCAACAGAAATTTTGGGCTTAACTGTGGTCATAAATCAAGTACTCCCTGTATTGCAGCATCTCCACAGTCACGTAATCAAAATTCAGGGACTTGGCATCTGGGATGTACTTATGACAGCTGCAGTGTCCCAGAGTCATGGGATTGCCATTTGTGACCTTCCCAGTTGGCTTCCAACAAGCAAAGTCAATGGGGAAAGCCAGATTTGCTTAACAACCATGATTCACTTAACAACTGCAGTGATCTGCTTAACAACTACGGCAAAAAAAGTAATAAAATTGGGTGCAACTGATTTAAGAACTGTCTTGCCTAACAATGGAAATTCTGGTCCTAATTGTGGTCATAAGTCAAAGACTACCTGTCTGAGAACTATCCCTTTAAGAGACAGGACACAGACTTCTGAACTCCTTTCTTTCCCTCTTTGGAGGGGGGGACTGGGTTTTTTTTAAAAGTAAAAATAGGCTTGCTAAGCCTATTGGAGAGTAATACAACAATTTTACTTTTGTTTTTTAAACACTGAAAACACACACACACACACACAGATTGGCCTCTAATTCCCCTATTCAGAAAGCATTGCCAATAGAAGAGAACATCTGTAGCACAGGATTGGACTGTGTGTCCTTGATGCTCTCTGAGCTTTGTGGTTTTCTTGCAGATGTTTCATTACCCAGCTAGGTAACATTATCAGTGCTAGAAGGGTGTGGGGTTTGCATCATTGAAGATGTTACCTAACTGGGTAATAAAATGTCTGCAAAAAGCCACCAAGCTCATACTGCACCAAGGACCCCACAGAAAGAATTACAAACACTTTTCTGCAAGGCTTCTGATTCTGAAGCATCAGCAGTTTCTATTGGTACTTGGTAGTCCTTGACTTTAGCTCCTGGCTTCCTTTGAGTCCTGCTGATAACTGCCAGGATGCAGATTTTGATTATATGGCTGGTTGAACGGAAAGCTAGAGGATTGATTACTGTTTGGATGTATACAATGGGAGGAGTAGGAAAATGAGAGGCCCTGGAGGTCATTTAAAGTCCTTACCTTATTTACAGGACTGGAAAAGGAAGAGATAGATAAATAGACAGGTATAAGAAGGATGAACTATGAATAAATAAAGAGCAGGAAGATGGAGAAAACATGATATGCCTATGAGTATGAAATAATGCGACATATGGGTCTAGCCCCTTCATATGGTAAAGCCATCGGGATATATAGCACATTTATATTGTAACACTTAACTTGTACCTCTGGCTAAAGTTAGGCCTACTAATAAGACATTCTGGAGATGTTGTAAACCAGGACATACAATTCTAAACCCAATTCTAAACTCAGCCCGTGGTGAGTTAAGTGATGCCGTGTCCTCCCTCTCGTAGTGCCTGGAGGCTGTTAGGGGTTGGATGGGGAGCAATGGGTTGAAACTAAACCCTGGCAAGACCGAGTGGCTCTGGGTTTGGGGTTTGTTGGCTCAGGGAGAATTGCCATCTTTGGTCTTGGATGGAGTGGCACTACCCCAAACAGACCCTGTGTGCAATCTGGGGGTTCTCCTGGACTCACGACTTCTACTCAAAGAGCAGGTGACAGTCACGGCCAGGAGGGCCTTCGCACAACTGCGAGTTGTGTGCCAGTTACGCCCTTTCCTGGACCAGAAATCTCTACTCACAGTCACTCATGCCTTAGTCACTTGCCGTCTTGACTATTGCAACACGCTCTACATGGGGCTGCCCTTGAAGAGCATCCAGAAGCTCCAGTTGGTGCAAAATGCAGCGGCCCGCACGGTTTTGTGCAGACCCCGGTGTGCACATATATCACCTCTCCTGCAGGAGCTGCATTGGCTGCCGATTTGCTTCCGGGTGCAATTCAAGGTGCTGGTTGTCACCTTTAAAGCCCTTCATGGCTTGGGACCAGGTTACCTGAGGGACCATCTCTTGCCGGTCACATCTACTCATTAGAGCGGGGAGGCAGGGAATGCTGTGGGTCCCATCCCCGAGGGAGATGTACCTGGTGGGACCCAGAAAAAGGGTCTTCTCCGTGGTGGCTCCCTCTGTCTGGAACATCATTCCCCCAGATATTAGAACAGCCCCCACCCTAATTCTCTTCCAGAAGGCGCTGAAGACCTGGTTCTGCCAGCAGGCCTGGGGAACCCAGAATGGGATGGAGACCATTAAATGGCTCATGTGATCGGCTGTCGCTGGGGCGGGAGGTGGGGATCAGGGGTGATTTTATTACATTAATTTATTTGATTTTTTTATGAGTTTTACTGTTTTTTAAATGTGTTTTTTTATATTCTGTAAGTCGTCTTGAGTCACCATGGGCGAATAGGCGGCAGTATAAATCTAATAAATCTAATAAGTAAGTAAGTAAGTAAGTAAATAAATAAATAAATAAATAAATAAATAAATAAATAAATAAATCCTTCCATATTGTGCAGGAAAGTAATCTATGACAAATAGAAATGTCCCAAATGTGCTTTTACAAAAAGCAACTGGACTTCGTTTTTCCTTGAAGACGTTTCACTTCTCACCCAAGAAGCTTCTTCATGAGAAGCGAAACGTCTTCAAAGAGAAACCAGAAAGTCCAGTTGCCTTTTGAAAAAGCACCTTTGGGACAACCATGACCTGGATGACTGAGAATCTCCATAGATAAATAGAAATGCATGTGAAATCAGAACGGCTTTCCCCCACTCTAGACCCATTTAGACAGAGAGACAGTTCTGATGAACAAACTATATATGGCACTAATCTCTCTAGCGATCCAGAGAGGGACAGTTTGCATCTACTCACTGTACAGGCAGTCCTCAACTTACGACCATTCATTTAGCGACCATTCACAGTGATTATAGTGTTGAAAAAAATGACTTGGAACTGGTCCTTGCACTTAAGGACTGTTGCAGTGTCCCCATGGTGACATGATCGCTATTTGGTTGCTTGACAACCAACATGTATTTATGATGCTTGCAGTATCCCATTTGATTGCCATTTGCAACCTTCCCAGCTGGCTTCCAACAAGCAAAGACAATGGGGGAAGCCAGATTCACTCAACAATCGCAGCGAAAAAGGTGATAAAATTGGACGCAATCACACAAGGACTCACTTAATGACCACATGACTTAGGGACAAATGTTGCAGTCTCAATTGCAGTTGTAAGCTGAGGACTACCTGTACTAGCCTCACTATACAACTTACCTGCAGCAACAAACAGGATGCCAGCACCTAGAATAATGTTGCGCTTCGCCTTGTAGACACGGCTGGCAGCTACACAGAACCCCCCCAGCAACAGCAAAAGGGCACTTAGGATAGGAAAGATGTTTGAGGCTCGTACCACTCCTGTGGGGGGGAGGGAGTGGGGAAGGGAGGAAGGAAGGAAGGGAGGGAGGAAGAGAATATAAAACAGGGCACAAAACATGTCTCAGAGCAAAATCTTTACGCATGGGAAATTGGCAAACTGGATACAATTTTGAGCTAACTCTACTCATTAGTGTTGTGGTCCGCCAGCAGCCTGCACAGCTGGCAGTGGAGTCGGACAGCAATGAGGCTGAGGAAGAACATAGGCCAGTCCTGGAGGCTGGTGTAGGCCCGGATGAGGGTTCTGCATCGGAGGCAGAGATGGGGCCAGGGCCATCAGGGAGTGATGCACGGACTTCGGAGCCTCCAGAGGCTGACAGTAGAAAGGCAGAGGAACAGGAGGAGCCTGTTCCTAGTGCACGTATGAAAAGAGCTGCCAGAAGGCAGAAGCAGCTAAAGCAGAGTGGACGACTCGGGAGTAGGGCCAAGAGATGATTGGCCCCTCCCATAAGGCTTAAAAGACCAGCAATGGCTCTTGGCCTCTTTGCTGGAAAACAATCATTGAGATATTTGCTTCGTGTTTGGATGTATTTCTTTCTTGTCAGCGTCTTCTGTTCCTGAACTGTTGCCAAGAAAAGCGTTTGGCAGTTTGCCTAATTATCCCAAAGTCAGAGATAAACTGAAGGTGTTTTGAGAACTTCGCTTTCATTTAATTTGGAATAAGCTGAGAATGAGTTAATTCTCAGCTGTTTTAATAAAATCTGTTTGTTTTTTGGAACAGTTTTGCATTTAATATTAACTACATGGGCCTGGGTCACAACAATTATATTGGGTGTTGTTCTGTGCATTTTCTCTAAGTTTTAGTTTTGTCAGGATATCAATGTCTACAAATGCTAAAGCAGAGATGGGGAACTATGGCCCCTTTATGACTTATGGACGTCAACTCCCAGAATTCCTGAGCCAGCATGGCTGGCTCAGGAATTCTGGGAGTTGACATCCACAAGTCACAAAAGGGCCATAGTTCTCCACCCCTGCACTAAAGCATGGAGTCTGCACAAACCTTTTGGAGCAATCCTCAAGAGCTACACTATAAAATTTGTCTTAGGGGGTATGTTACACCAAATATACATGAGCTAACCATGGCTTCCATAAAGCTTGTTTCATTTATATGCAGGCCCCAAGCATACATGGCAAAGTTACAGAGAGTCTCTGTGAAAAGATGTCAACGATCCAGGGACATCCAGTTTTCTATTCTATATCTCCAAATGCCTTTTTTAAAAGATTGGACATTCATAATATTCTACAGTAATGAAGGGCAAATAACATGGTTTTTTTTTATTTGTTAACTAACATAGTTACTTTGTATTTTAATTTGATTTATTTTTTCTCTTTTAAAATGATGTTCAGATTTATTACCTTTTAGCATTCCTAAACTGATAAACAAGCTGGAGACTAGCTCCAAATAAGAAAAGTGTCAAACCTCAGGGTTTGCCTACCTGGGGGTGGTGGGGGTGGGGGTGGAGGTCCTGGTAGTGGGGGGAACGTCCGTGATGCCGGCGGCTGCAGCCACGCTCCAGAGAAGCCCTGTTGGAGCAGCCACACAGAGCTGGACAGCCAATTTCTGGCATGGCCTGTGTCAGTGGAGGGCGTGGCCTGCCTATTTAACAGTGCTGGGAGGCGACTGCTCCCAGCACTGACTTTAATCCTGGATTGCATCTGTTTCATGCTGTTTCTTACCTTTCCACGCTAACCCATCCCGTTGTGTGAACAGTCGCTTGTGCTCCACAAACCATGGGTCTGCAGATAATTCAGCCTGTAAACATCTCATTAACTCCTCAGCTGTTTCTGCCGACCGCTGAGCCAAAACCCAGGCAGCGGGTTGCATCTGAGGTGAGGGGGGGGATGATGGCATGCACTACCTCCTCTTGCCGGCTATCATATTGAGGCATCCGTGACAATGCGTCTGCTAGAAAGCTTCTCCCAGCCAGAACGTACTTCAGGGTGAACTGGAAGCAGTGAAAGTACTGCACCCAGCGTACCTGTTTAGGCGACAACCGCTGTGGAGTCTGGAGGGCCTCAAGTTTCTTATGATCCGTCCAAACCTTGAACGGATGTTTACTGCCCTCCAGGAGGTGATGATAGGTAACGAGGGCCCACCAGACCGCGAAGGCTTCTTTCTTCCATATGGCCCACCTACGTTCAGTTTCCAAGAGTTTACGGGAGGTATATGCACACGGCTGTAACGTGCCCTGTTCATTAGCTTGTAATAGGACAGCAGCTACCGCTACATCACTGGCATCTGCTTGGACTACAAAGGCTTGGTCGGGATCTGGGTGTCTCAGTACAGGCTCTCTAGCAAATAACTCCTTGAGGGATTTGAACGTTCACTGGCACTCCATCATCCAGTGCAGCGGCTAGCCCGGTCGGGGCTTCGATGTTGTGTGTTTAGTCTGCAGGAAATCCGTCAATGGCAAAGCCACCTTGGCAAATGTGGGGATGAAAGTCCAATAAAAATTTGTGAAGCCCAAGAAACTCTGTAGCTGCCATCGTGTTCATGGTGCTTGCCACCCCAGGATGGCCTGGACCTTAGCTGGGTTCATCTCCACTCCAGTGCTGGACATGCGATACCCCAAGTAATTCAGCCGGGTTTGGTGGAACTCGCATTTCATGAGCTTCACAAATACTGTAAGTTAGCAGCCAATAGCTTTTCCAAGCCCTGCTGAACCAACTGGATGTGCTGCACCATGGTTTTTGTATAGATCAGTATGTCATTGAGGTACACGAGCACCCCCGGTACAGATGCTCGTGTAACACCTCGTTTATCAACTGCATGAACACTGCAGGAGCTCCCTGCCATCTGAAAGGCATCACCCTGAATTGGTAACTCCCTAGGGGGCAGTTGAACGCAGTCTTCCATTCATCCCCCTCACAGATCCTCACCCTATAGTACGCCTCCCTCAGGTCCAATTTGGTAAATATCCTCCCCTTGGCCAAGTGGGCCAACATATCTTTCATCGGGGCAGAGGGTACATGTTTTCAACGCACACATCATTAATATCCCTGAAGTCCACACAGAGGCAGCTAGTCCTGTCCTTCTCCTTAAACAGGACGGGAGCCGCAATCCTTGACCGAGCAAGCTGAATGAACCCCCGGGCCAGGTTCTTGTCAATGTACTTTCTGAGTTCCTCCATCTCATTTGGGGTCATTGAGTACATCTTGGGCTTTGGTAGTTGTACCCAGGTAGGACCCACTTGTCTAACCATGTCAGCCCTAGGATTATGGATTCGGTCATCGTAGGCACGACAATAAACCAAATCATTTCCCAATCCTTGACCATGTTGAGCCACACTGGCAAAGTGACATGTGTGGCTGGCACTCCCCCCAACAGGGACCCATCAACCTGCTCAAATCGGACAGGGTTAACCAATTTCTTAACCCATACCCCTAGGTTGTTAGCTACCACTCAGCTTATCAAACACCAGGTACACCCCGAGTCTATCAGCGCCTTGTATCTACCTTCTTGGTCCAACTGTGGGGCTGTAATGGTCACGGGGATGAGGAAAAGTGGAACAGGTGCACTTACCATTGGATCCCCTTCCCCATCATCATTGTTGTTGTAGGGCCCCATATGGTACTTGCCTTCCGCTGGCGTTCTCTCAGCTGCCACAGGTGGTGCTAATGTGGCCCTCACTGTCTGGTTCACCTCTCTAGCCTTCTCGGGGTTTTCAGAGGAGTCCTCTTCACCACGCTCACTCGCACGAACCCTGCCTTGGGCTGCGGATTAGGGGCTGGGCACTCAGCCACACGATGACCCAGCTGGCCACACCAGAAACAGTTTAATGTCGGTTGGGACGTCCCATCCCGCAGAACCCCCGCAAGGACAGGCATGACCTGGCTGGCCCCAAGCGGACACTCCACGGCCCTTCACGGTCCGGCCCTGAACTCCGCCTTGGAGCAACACTCCCGTAGCTCAGCGTTAAGCTTGATGGCCACTTGGTACTAGGTGGCTAACCAATGAGAGAGGCCCCGATAGGCACAGGCCTGGCGTAGGCCCCTGTCCAGGCCTGCTTTAAAATGATGGACCAGCAGACGCTCAGGCCATCCTCTCACCTTACCCACAGCCTGGTGGAAGTCCTGGACATAGTCCCTCACTGGCCGTCACCTCTGTTTTAGCGCCAGTAGCTCCTCTTCCACCTGGTGGACTCAGGTCAGTGCTTCAAAGCGGGCCCATAATGCCTCCAGGAAAAGGCCAATGTCAGCCAGCTCACCAGCATGCTCAATATGTAGGGAAGCCACCCACTCAGCCACCTCCCCTCCAATACAGCCATCACCGCCACCACCATTGACCACTGTGATGGGTACAAACAGCTGTAGCAATCCATGTGGCTGATCACCTGGCTTAAAAACAGAGCCAGGTGATCTGGGTCCCCATCAAAGGTGGCCCTCAGGAGTGGGGGTTCCATGGCCATTGGGTAAGGCCAATAGGCCGCTGGCCATCCCGGACCCAATGGACCCTGGTCAGCCTGCCATTGGGCCGGGACCCCAGGTGCCATCAACAGGGCCTGGTGACCGTAGGGTGGTCCTGCTTGTCTCGGGGCCTGGATCAATGGGTCCCTGTCCCATCGGCCTGTCTCACCAGGCAACAATTCCTGGTCCGGGGCCCATGTTGAGGCCTCTCACGGTCTGCCTGGGGTGGTATCCAACCAGGTAGGCGGTACGGTGCTCGGCTGCAGATCCTGCAGCTGTGCTGGCCATGAGGCTGCCTCACCCAACAGGATAGGTTAGTGTGCAAAGGCAAGAAACTGTATGTGCCATAGGTCCTGAGGCCACATGTGCTACAATGGTGCCACAACGTGAAACAAGCAGGACACTTTGGGTTCCTGAAAACCCTATATCTCGCTAAGCGGCAATTTTGGTGGCCCAAGATGCACCACGACATAGAGGACTATGTCAGGAGTTGTTTGATCTGTGCAACCACCAAACCCTGCATTGGGAAACCCCCTGGCCTATTGCAATCTGTAGCTGAACCCACCTGGCTATGGGAGGAATCTATAGGCATGGATTTTATTGTTGAGTTGCCGAGAGCCATGGCCACACAGTTATATGGATGGTCATTGATTTATTTTCTAAACAGGCCCATTTCATACCCTGCCCCGGGTTACCGTCAGCACGAAGATTGGCGAAATTGTTCCTACAGCATATTTACCGCCTACATGGGGTGCCACGGAGGGTCATCTCAGATAGGGGGCTACAGTTCACAGCCAAGTTCTGGTGGGAGTTCATCCAAATGATAGGGTCTTCACAGGGGTTAAGCTCGGCTTTCCACCCCAGTACTAACAGGGCAGCGGAGAGAGCCAATGTCATTGTGGAGAGATATCTTAGGTGCTACGTCACCTACCAACAGACCAATTGGGCAGACCTCCTGCCATTTGCGGAGGTGGCGTAAAATAACGCTGTCCATAGTAGAACTGGTTTCACCCCTTTCGGTCACAGCCGTTACCGGTGCCTGGTCCCGTGGAGGTGGGAGGTGAGACCCACTATGAGATCGATTGGATACTAGACTCCCGACTACAAAGTGGTCAGTTGCCGTATCTAGTGCAGTGGAAGGGGTTCCCTGATACAGAAGCCTCTTGGGTGCCAAGCGGAGACATACGGGCGGCCCATCTGCTCTGCAAGTACCATGGCAAATATCCGCACAAACCAGGGGGGCCTACGGGAGGCCAGGTATAATGCCCTTTTGCTATGTATCCTCACTACCTGTGCTTACTATCTTCCAGGTGCGGCCCTGGTGAGTGGGGAGCTGCCTGTCAAACCTCGGAGTTTTGCCTACCAGCTTGGGGGGGGGGAGGTCCTGGTAGTGGTGGTAACATCCGTGATGCCAGCAGCTGCAGACACACTCCGGAGAAGCCCTGTTGGAGCGCCAATCAGCTGTGTGCCTGGCGGTGGCCAGCAAAACAGAAACAGGATGCCCAACGCTCAGCTGTGCAACCGGATGCCCGACAATCAGCTGTGCAGCCACGCAGAGCCGGATGGCCAATTTCCGGCATGGCCTGCATCAGCAGAGGGCATGGCCTGCCTATTTAACAGCGCTTGCATTTTCTTTGTTGTGTTAACTATAAAAAGGAGGGAAACATGGGACTTGAGGTTCTCTCTCCCTTTTACATAGAGAGACCCCACTTTATCAGTGTACCCTAATAAACTGCTTTTAAATGATCTTCCAACTCAGTTGCATATTGGGAAGGTAAACTGAGGCAGAACCTAGAGCCAGATTTGGCTTTCAAATGACACCCCAGATGGGATGTCTTCATCTCAGTCAGTTGTTTCTTGGGCTACAGATCATTATCAATGGAAAAGTGTGCTTCAAAATAATTTCTTTTGACATTGATTTTTATCTGAGGTTTAGAAGATTGCTGTCAGAGATGCAAAAGACCTTTTTAAGGAATATCATGAATTATAAAGAGGCACTAAAAGATCGAGCAGGTGTCCATCCAGATGAAGTTTATTCAAAAGATGTTTGGTGAGTGTTGAGAAGTTTGTTGAGTTGTTAACTTTTCTTTCAGTTTCTAGTGTGGGACACTAGTTGACTCTGATAAGCACCCACCTTTATCTCCCTTGACATGCTACCAAAGAACCTAATTGGCAATTAGCTTTGCAAGGCCACATGGAGCACAGAATCAAAACGGAGCTTCAGAATTTAAACCGACCAGAACGAACAAAGTTTCTTCCTGCAAAGGCTCAGGTGCCTTTGCTCCTCCTTTATGTCTTATGGGAGGGGCCAATCATCTCCAAGCCCTACTCCCGAGTCATCCCTTTTTTCTTAGCTGTTCTTGCCTTCTGGCAGCTCTGTGCACGCACGCACTGGGAACAGGCTCCCCCTGTTCCTCTGCCTCGCTGATGTCCGACCCTGGAGGCTCCAGAGGCAGCACATAACTCCCAGATGGCCCTGGCCCCCTCTCTGCCTCCAATGCAGAGCCCTCGTCCAAGCCTTCCCCAGACTCCAGGACTGGCCCATGTTCCTCCCCAACCTCCTCACTGTCCGACTCTGCTGCCAGCTCTGCAGGCTGCCAGCGTACCACAACAGAAGGTACCTTTGAATATGTTTAAAAAAAAAAAATCAGCTTCTTGGCTTGGCTTAAAGCAGTGAGGAAAAGATAGGCAGTGGTTAGGGCCCTCAATAACATTTTATCAGAATCACTCTTGCATTTTCTTCACTGCCTGGAGAACAAACCACAAGTTGCCCCAGGAAAGAAAAGTGGGAATTTAAAGGAACAAAAGCCTCCACAGGTCTGGAAATGATGTTTAATGGTATGTGTGTATGTGCGTTTGTGTGAGTCATTTCTAAGACCTGGGAGGAGAGGGATAATTAGCCTTTTCTTAGTAATTAGAAGGACAATGGAATGTGTTAAACAGAATGGGGATGATCCCATAGAATGGAAAAGTTGTTGGTATATGTAAGTGGAAAGCAAGAGGGGGGAAGAAAGAGAGAAAGAGAGAAAGAGAAAGAAAGAAAGAAAGAAAGAAAGAAAGAAAGAAAGAAAGAAAGAAAGAAAAGAAAAGAAAAGAAAAGAAAAGAAAAGAAAAGAAAAGGAAAGGAAAAGTGTTTTATGCCTGGCCAGGATGAAAGGTGAGAACTTTGATCTTTTATTTTGTTCAGATTTATTAGCTTTTAACATTCCTAAACTGATAAACAAGCTGAAGACTAGCTCCAGATAAGAAAAATTTGTTAGTACAACTTGGGGTCTGGTTTATCTTTTTTGTGGACTCCAAAAAACCTTTTTCCTTACAATTTACGCCCCTTCTGATGTCAGACTTCATTTTAATGAACATGTGTAATATTATGGGATGCAAATATGTAACATGTTTGACTACATGTAACTGATTTCCTATGCAAAGGGGAGGTTACTTTTATTCTGTCCAATCAACTTTCCTCTTGCATTTTCTTGTGTTAACTATAAAAAGGAGGGAAACATGGGACTTGAGGCTCTCTCTTCCTTTTTTTCATAGAGAGACCCCACTTTATCAGTGTACCCTAATAAACTGCTTTTAAATGATCTTCTGACTCAGTTGCTTATTGGGAAGGTAAACTGAGGCAGAACTAGAGCCAGATTTGGCTTTCAGTAATCACTGGATGTTGCAAACGATGTTTATTCCTTATTGTGCCAGAGAAACAGACAGGAATGAGTAGTAAGGCAGTTGCAACTGAACGTTAATGAGAATCCATGCCTTCAAAGTTTATTTGAAACTCTCTTTTTTGTACTGTATTTCATGGGTTGCTAAAAGTATTCCGATAGATGATGAGGTGGAAATGGACTGCTCACTTGTTTTTGATATGGAAAATGTTATTTCACTCAGGATTCATAACTGGTGGTTACTGTGTTAGGGTTACTCTAAATCTGGATAGGAACTATAGTTGTGACTGCTGGGATGCAGTTTTGAGTTTTATCACTGGGCAGAAAGGTCTCCATCCAGGTTAATGCACTTTGTCTTTTGTAGAATTAATCTAGTTTTATACAATTGCAATGCCTAATGAAACATTCATTTTTTAAATAGTTAACATGGCTTGCTGTTCGTGAATTTCCAGTTATTCAGACCAACCGAGGACCCTTCCCCAACCTGTTCTTCACATGTGCTGGATTACTTATTCATGGTAGCTGGAGATGATAAGAATTTTAGTCCATTTTACTTGGATAAGTTTATAAGAAGAAGGGGAAGGCATTGACTGGTCCTGCAGTTTTCTTGGCAAGGTTTTTCAGGAGTGGTTTGCCATTGCTTCCTTCCTAGGGCTGAGAGAGAGGAACTGATTCAAGGTGACTCAGCTGGGTTTGTGCCTCAGGTGGAAGTAGAACTCCCAGGTTCCTCGTCCCCAACCAGGTACCTTTAACTGCTACACCAACTCTCTCTTTCCTAAGTTTGGTCCACAATAAATATGCAAAACAGCTCCATTTGCTAGCTTCATTACTGTGGCAGTGTTAGATCGGCGCAGGAATGAAGACGTGACCAGCTTGTTACATGAGTAACTTTATTAAACAGCAACAGTAGCAAGACTGGCGTGCGCTGCCGGAGCTCTCCTTATATTCGCTCCGGCAGACGCACCACCCCCTGACAGGGATTCAAACTTTCCCGCCCGGTGGCTGGCAGCCAATCCGGGCGGATGTCCTTATAAGGACATAACACTCCTCCCCCCTAGTCCAAAGAAAAAAAACGTTCAGTGTTCGTCAATAAACGTGACGTAGTCCTGCAGGTACGTAGGACGCCTAGGCACCCTACTTGACCTGCGCAGTCTCATTTCTCCCGTGTTCCCGCCCTGGACGGACGGGGTTTCTGTGGCTCCTGGATCCTTCCCCGGAACCGGGCTCGGTTCGGCTGGCGAGTGTGCGGGGTCACCCTCAGCGCCTCCGGCCGGACCGCAGACCTGGAATGGCTGGTTCTGGTGGTCTTCCTCCTGGCCTGTGGATCTTTCGCCTCGGCGGTGCTGTTCGGTTCCGACCCGGGAAAAGCGTCTGAGTCTCGGTAAGACCCCGGCTGTCACTTGCTCTTCCTCGGTCTCCCGGTGGCTGCGGTTCTGCTGTGGCCCGGCCCGCTGTGGTCTGGAGTGTGGTTCGGTCCGGTGCCCTTGGGTCCGGTCTGCCCGCTGTGAGTGGTGTTGGCTCGGGTAGCGGTGTCCGACCTTGCAGGGTTGGCGCAGGTCTCCTTGGCCGGGCAGGCGTTGGTCTTCCCCGTCGGGTTGGTGGTGGTCGACCTGGTCGGGGTGTCATTGTGGGGATGCCTCCTCGGGTCGGTGGAGGTCTCCCCTGCCGGGTTGGTGCAGGCCTCCCTGGCCGGGTTGTTGTCGGCTTTCCCTTCCCCCTAGTCCCTGGTCTACCGCCAGTTGGTGGTTGGGGTCGTCTGGGTTGGGTTGTTGTTGCCGGGTTGTTTCTTGCGTTGGGCGGGGGTCCCTCTCGCCGGGGAGTCGTGTGCCACCCTCGCCCATGTGCTGTGGTGTGCCCATCTGCGATGGTCCCCGGTCTACTCGCCTTGCGTTGAGGTCTCCCTGGTAGGGCTGCCGTGGGTTGCCTTCGCTGGTGGGGTGCGGTGCTTCCCTTCTGGGCAGGTCCTGGTCTACCTGCGGGCTGGGTCGGGGGTCCCTGGGCCTGTTGTGCCGGGTGCCCACCTGGCCGGGTTGGTGTTGCCATCCCCCGTGCGGTTGGCCCCGGTCTACCTCGCTGCACTGCCGATGTGACAGTGCCTGGTAGTGTGCTGGGCCGACCTCGTCGGGATGGCGTTGTTCTGCCTCGTAGGAGTGTGGTGGGCCTACCTCGTCTGGGTATGGTAGGTCTACCTCGCTGGGGTGTTGTAAGCCTACCTCGTCTGGGTGTTGTAGGCCTCCCTCGTCAGGCTGGTTTTCATGTGCTCCCCCCCACCTTTTCCGGAGTTGGTCGATGTGACGTCTCACGACCTGTCCATCTTCCAACTCGACGGTGTAGGATTTGGGGCCGGTTGTGCTGGCAATCTTCCCTTTCAGCCACTTAGGAGAGCCGTTGAAATTCAGCACGAAAACTGAATTTCCTTTGCTGAAGGCGCGAAGCGGCTGGCTGGCGGTTGCGGTCACTTCCGGGCTGTATTGGGGGTGCAGCCGGTCCAAGGGTGACCTCAACCTTCTGCCCATGAGGAGTTCGGCCGGGCTCTTGTGGGTGGTGGCATGCGGCGTGATGTGCTGGGTGAGGAGGAAGTTGTCGATGCGTTCTTGCCAGTTTCCCGGGCCCATCTTGGTGAGGGCTTCTTTTGTGAGCCGGACCATCCGTTCCGCTTGTCCGTTTCCGGCCGGCCTGTACGGAGCGGAGAGGGCATGGCGGATGCCCAGTCCTGCCAGGAAGGACTCCATGGCCAGGGATGTGAGCTGGGGGCCGTTGTCCGAGACCAGCACGTCCGGTAGTCCGTGTGTGGCAAACAGGCGGCGCAGGGCTCGGATCGTCGCTTCTGTTGTGGTAGATGCCATGGGTACCACCTCGAGCCACTTGGAGAAGGCATCTACCACGATGAGGAGGTGTCGCCCCTGCATCAGGCCCGCGAAGTCGATGTGGACCCTCGACCAGGGGTTGCTGGGGGTCTCCCAGTTCGTGACTTCAGATTGCGGCGGCGCGGGGCGGACTTCTTGGCACGGGTCACATCTGGAGACCCATTGTTCGATGTCTCTGTCCAGTGAGGGCCACCAGACGTAACTCCGTGCCAGGGCCTTCATGCGGACGATGCCCGGGTGCCCGTTGTGCAGTGTCTCCAGCGTCCGCCGTTGTAGAGTGCTTGGGATCAGCACCCTGTCTCCCCATAGCAGACAGCCCTTTATGGTGGACAGCTCCGTCTGTTTCCTGGTGAACAGGCTGAACCTCTCTTCCGTCTGTTTCGATGGCCACCCCCTGAGGATCCAGGACCTTACTTGGTGGAGGGTGGGGTCTCTCTGGGTGTGCGCGGCCACATCTGCGGAGGAGACTGGACAGCTGGCGTCGTCATCTATGTGGAATAGATGGAGCGTGGGGGCTGGGTCTTCCACCGGGTTCTTCGATGGGCATCTGCTGAGTGCGTCGGCGTTTCCTATGGCTATGCCTGGCTGGTGCACAAGCCTATAGGAGTAGCCGGCCAGGAAGATGGCCCATCTCGTCATCCGCGGGGACATGAAGGTCGGGGTGGGTTGGTCGCCTGCGAGGAGTCCCAGGAGTGGCTTGTGATCGGTGACTATGGTGAAGCGTCTTCCATAGAGATATTCGTGGAAGCGCTTCACTCCTGCCACGATGGCCAGGGCTTCTTTGTCCAGCTGACTGTAGTTCCGTTCTGCTCCGGACATGGACTTCGAGAAATATGCGATTGGGGCTTCGGTGCCGTTGGGCAGTTCGTGGCTGAGGACTGCCCCCACCCCGTAGGGCGACGCATCACAGGTCAGCTTTATGGGGAGCGTTTCGCTGTATTGGATGAGGACGCTTTTGGACGTCAATAGTCCTTTTATGGCTCGGAATGCCGCTTCCTCTTCCTGGCCCCACTTCCAGGATGCCGATTTCCCCAGCAGGCGGTGAAGTGGCTCAGCAACTGTGGCTTTCTGTTTTAGAAAGATTGCATAAAAGTTGAGCAACCCAAGGAATGCCTGAAGCTCCGTTTTGTTTTTTGGGCTTGGAGCTTCATGGATTGCTTCCACTTTTGATTTGGTGGGGTGGATGCCTGTGCTATCAATGAGGTAGCCCAGGAACTCGACTTCCTGTACTCCTATGATGCACTTGTCCCGCCTGACCCTCAAGCCCTTGGCCTTGAATCGCTGGACAAGCCTGAGCCTTTCAAGGAGTTGAGCTCTTGAGTCACCGGAGATGAGCACATCGTCGAAGTAAGGCACCACCCCTGGAACGCCTTGGAGAAGGCGTTCCATCATGGATTGGAAAATGCCGGGGGCAGCGCTGACTCCAAATTGGAGGCGGTTACATTTGAATGCCCCCCTGTGCGTGACAATTGTTTGAGCCTCCGCCGTTTTTTCGTCTACTGGCAATTGCTGGTAAGCCTGGGCCAGGTCCAGTTTGGCGAATATTGAGCCAGATCCCAGGGAATGCAGCAGGTGTTGCACCACTGGGACTGGGTATGCGCTCTGTGCCAACGCCTTGTTGATGGTACAACGGTAGTCGGCGCAGATGCGCACAGACCCATCATGCTTCAGTGGGGTCACAATGGGGGTCTCCCATGAAGCATGATCGATCGGTTCCAGGACGCCCTGGGCGATCAGCTTATCCAGCTGCTCGTCTACTTTCGGCCGCAGGGCGAATGGAACTCGGCGGGGCTTGAGCCTGATTGGGGTGACTCCCTTATCCAGATTGAAAGAGATTGGCCTCCCCACAAATTTCCCCAGCTTACCATCGAAGATTTCCTTGAATTCTTCGATGAGGTTGTCGAGTTCATCCCTGCCAATTTGGTTGATGCCTTCGATTGAAAGCCCCAGCGGCTTGAACCACTCCACTCCTAGCAGGTTCGGACGGCTGTCCTTTACGACGGTGATGGAGAGCTTGCCTTCGAACTGCTTGTAGGTGACTCGGATGTTGGCTCTTCCTAACACTCCGATGGGGTTTCCCCCAAAGTCGACGAGCTTGGAGTGTAGTGGCTTCAGCTCTCGCTTGGTGATGCTGGGTTGCAGGCGCTTCAACTGCTGCCAGTCCATGATGGAGTAGACCGAGCCGGAGTCTACCTCCATTTTGCAGGGTGCTCCCTCCACGTGGATGGTCACGTGGAACTTGGTGGCATTGTCTGAGGTCGTGTGAGCGATGGTCGTCTGGTGGACCGCTCCGCTCCGGGGAAATTCGTCGTCTCTGCGTCTGGAAGGGCCAGAGGACCGTTTGGATGACCTCTGGTAATCCTTCCGATTCTCGCGGGGACGGTGGCTGGAGGGCTCTGGGGCTGGTTCCTCAGCTCTGCAAGCTTCGGCTATGTGACCCCTTCTGTTGCAGCGTCGGCAGGTCGCATCTCTCCACTTGCAGGTCGCTCTGGCATGGTCCCCTCTGCAGCTGGCGCAGCGCTCCCCCTTGTAGTTCCGTTGGGCGGTTTCCCGCCTTGGGGGTCTGGATACCTTGTGGACGGTGGATTCTCCCTCCGATTCGGATCCAGCTGTGGAATCCTCTGTTGACGATTGCGCTGTGGAGCGAATCTTGTGGACTCCCTTTGCTCTGCTTACTGCGGCGGCTGCTTTCTCCGAGATTTCGGATGCGGTGGCTTCCTCCACCACATCCTTGAGCACGAGCTTCTTTCTGCTCAGGAATTTCTTTTGGAGGCCCCTGTCCCTCATGCCGAAAACCACGCGGTCAGCGATGGCGTTGTCCACGTGGTCAAACTCACAGCTGGCTGCGATCTGGCGTAGGGCGGCCACGAATTCTTTGATGGTCTCACCTTCCTTCTGATCCCTCTGGTGGAAGGTGAAACGGTTCGCCACTGGTGTTCCCGTTGGGGCATAGTGGTCTTCCAGGATCTGCAGCAGGTCTGCCCATGGCACTTCCTCGATGTCTCGTGGTGCTACGAGATCGATTGCCATGTCGAGGACTTCGGAGCCGCAGTTGGCCAGGAAGATGCCCTTCTTCCGGTCATCGTCGGCGTCCCTGATGTTGTTGCCTCTCAGGTATTGCCGAAATTTGACCACGTAGGATTTCCACTTGTCCTTCCCTGGGTGGAAAGGAGCAAGGGCTGGCAAAGTGACTTCAGCGGATGCCATGCCTTTGGAAATGCCTACTGTGGTTCCAGGTGCCGGAGTCTTGGTTTGTTGGCTTGGTGCCACAAGGTTCGTTTCTTCTCTCTAGTCCTTCGTCGCCAGTGTTAGATCGGCGCAGGAATGAAGACGTGACCAGCTTGTTACATGAGTAACTTTATTAAACAGCAACAGTAGCAAGACTGGCGTGCGCTGCCGGAGCTCTCCTTATATTCGCTCCGGCAGACGCACCGCCCCCTGACAGGGATTCAAACTTTCCCGCCCGGTGGCTGGCAGCCAATCCGGGCGGATGTCCTTATAAGGACATAACAGGCAGAATAGGAATTGGCAACAGAGGCTGTCCAGCTTATGCTAGCAGATGTTCTTGCCAGCAACAGGAGTGATAGAGGTCGTTTAAATTTGGCCAAGTGAGAGAACCCTTAGGGTTACATCACCAGCCTTTTATATCCCAAAGAAGCCTGTGAACTGAATTGTTGAGACCATTACTAAATGAAATTCTCAAAACATGACAGAACAAAACTTAAACCAGTAGATAGTCTCTATGGAATCAAAGATCCTAATTTCTTAGGCTCAGAAAATGCTGAGCCAAATCCGTAAGTGACTCTTACTTCTCTGCTTCAACCCCACTGTCTACATTTTAAAACTAACTAGACAACCCATGACCAATTGAGTTATCCTTTCAGAGATATTTCCTTACTTAAACCAAGAAACAGAATGACCATGGGTGGGCAAAAAGTGGGAATGGGAATGACTTCTGACTTCCTGCTGGCTTCCCCATTGATCTTCCTTATGGGAAGCTGGCAAGGAGTATTTGGAAATGACGATCACACAGCTGTGGCTGACTGTGTCCACACTGCAGCTATCACAACTTTGTGAAAACAATTAGTGTGAAGATCCTTGAAATTTCAATTACATAGGAGTAATGAGTCCCAGATTTTGTATGCATTCTTTAAGTTAGTGGACTTGAGGTACCTGATTCAAATATTTTTGCACTATGATGTACCATTTGGGCTAATTGAAGGTTACAAGCAGACAAAGAGACAGGAGAGTTTTAGTAGAATATACAGTATACTTTAGTATACTGCAGTGCTAGTGCCAAGTTCCTGGAGCATGTTGGTTGGAGTAAGCTTGAGCAGGAGTCCGACAAGGTAAATGATAGTGTTATTGTGGATACTCAAGTGTTTGTTGATAACCCTGATAATGAGATAATTGAGGAAGAACCTTCTGTTACTGTAAAAGAGAAAGAGGTTATAGGGGAGGTAGAAGAGGAAATACCTATACCAAGTCCTGAGTTAACTAGACGTTCAACTAGAGAGAAACATCCACCTGATAGGTATCAGGCCAGTGTGGTTTGTCAGGTGAACGTAGAGCCGTCTAACTAATGAAATTCAACTGTATCCTGAAAAGGATCAGGTAGCTTGGAAGAAAGCAAGGGACAAAGAGCTGACATTGAAGGAGTTAGATGTATATGAGAACGTTAAGCTACCACCAGGTGAGCATGCAATTGGTTGCAAAAGGGTTTTATCAACTAAAAACTGGTGTAGATGGGACTGTTACCCATAAGGCAAGATTAGTTGCTCAAAGATTTGCTCAGTCAGATAAGGACTATGATGAAGTGTTTTCACCTAGTCTGAGGGCGACTACTTTGAGAGCAGCATTAGTATGGGCAGCTAAGAATAGTTATAGGATAAATCATATAGATGTTGAAACTGCATATCTGCATGTGCCATTCCAACATATGATCTATATGAAGAAGCCACTAGGTTTGAATACTGATGGGAAGACTGATTGTTGGAGACTGAAGAAAAGTCTTTATGGCTTTAAGCAGTCAGGTTATGAGTGGAATAGATGTATAGTTAACAAGTTAGTTGCTATGGGTTTTGTAGCTGGTAAAGCTGATCCATGTTTGTTCAAGAAAGAGAAAGATGGTTTAGTTTCTTTATTATTGCTATTTACTGACAATATAGCACTTATTACAAAATCTGAAACCGAAGCAACCGAAATTATTTCTATGTTGCAAAAGAAGTTCAGAATTAGGAATTTGGGAGAAATTAAGCATTATCTTGGTCTTGATATAGTTAAAACTAGTAAAGGTTACAAACTTTCACACGCCAAGAAAATAAGCCAATTGCTTAAACGTTACAATATGGAACTCTGTAAGCCTGATAAAACACCAATGAGTCAGGATTTTAAACATTGTAATATTCAAAATCCTGTATTCGATAAGGAAATATATCAATCCTTAATAGGCAGTCTATCATATTTAAGTAATTGGTCTAGGCCAGATATATCTTATAGTGTGAACCTACTGGCTAGATATAATGCTGAACCTACTGAAAGGCACTGGCAAGCTGCTAAGAGAATACTTAGATATCTGAAGCAAACAATTTATTATTCGTTATATTTGGAGCCTAGTAGTGACTTAGTTTTAACAGCATATGCTGATGCAAGTTTTGCAAATGATCTACCTACTTGTAAATCAACATCAGGTATAGTGGTAGTCAGTGGTGGGTTCCAAATTTTTTTACTACCGGTTCTGTGGGCGTGGCTTGTTTGGTGGGCATGGTTTGGTGGTCATGTGACTGGGTGGGTGTGGTTTGGTGGTCATGTGACTGGGTGGGCATGGTTTGGTGGTCATGTGACTGGGTGGGCGTGGCCAACTTGACATCACTCACGTCAAGGGTTAGGGTTAGGGTGCCTGGCCTCTCCTCACCTCAAAGGCCTCAACGAGATACAATTTCCCTGTCTATTTATTTACTACTACTGAACATCCAAAATATACTATTTAATCCTATGTACATATGCCATATGTGTACATACATATTACATAGTATAGAGTGTATATAGGCACACAAAAGGATACATTATCTACTATATATACTGTATGTGTATGTACACACAGAGAGAGCTCTTTTAAAACTATACACATTCAACCTGGAGGCTGTACGGATCTGGATGTGGAGAAACAGACTCAGGCTCAACCCATCCAAGACCGAGTGGCTGTGGTTTCCGACATCCCGATATAGTCAGTTGGTGCCATCACTGACTATTGGGGGCGAGTCGTTGGCCCCCACGGAGAGGGCTCGCAACTTGGGTGTCCTCCTGGACTCACAGCTGTCTTTAGAAGGGCATCTGACGGCTGTGGCTGGGAGGGCATTTCATCAGGTTCACCTGATTCTCCAGTTGCGTCCCTTTCTGGATCGGGATTCATTAAATACGGTCACTCATGCCCTCGTCACTTCCCGCCTGGACTACTGCAATGGTCTCTACATGGGGCTCCCCTTGAGGAGCACCCGGAGGCTCCAGCTGGTCCAGAATGCGGCCGTGCGGGTGGTTATGGGAGCGATGTGGCGCTCCCATGTGACCTTCCTCCTGCGCGAGCTGCACTGGCTCCCGGTGGTCTTCCGGGTGTGCTTCAAGGTTTTGGTTACCACCTTTAGAGCGCTCCATGGCCTAGGACCGGGGTATCTACGAGACCTCCTTCTGCCACCAGTAGCCTCTCACTGACCAGTACGCTCCCACAGAGAGGGGCTTCTTAGGGTGCCGTCAGTCAAACAGTGTTGACTGGCGGCCCCCAGGGGGAGAGCCTTCTCTGTGGGAGCACCTGCCATCTGGAACGAGCTCCCCCCAGAGATTCGGAGGATCACTGATCTGCGCGCTTTCCGCCGTGCCTCAAAACATTCCTATTCCAGCAGGCCGGCCTGGCCTAACCTCTTTTTTAAACTGTTTTTTAAATTTTTAAATTTTAAATTTGTTGTATAAAAATTGGGGTTTTTAAATTTTGTTTTCTGGGCCAAATTATTTAATCGTATTTTAATGGTTTTTTAACATTTGTATTACATGTATTTTATCTTTTGGCTGTTCACCGCCCTGAGTCCTTCGGGAGTAGCGTGGTATATAAATTCAATAAACTAAACTAAACTAAACTAAACCTCACTTACTACATTTGGAAAAACACACCCAGAATCCACTTTCTGCCACACATTTAACTATAACTTCTATACATTTAGAACATTACACACACCTTCAGATATTCTTCCCTACCTAGCTTGCATATGACTGTTAGAGCCAGGAGAGGTCATGGATTGAGTAAAATATGGTGAAACTCATTTAACAACAGTCTTGTTTAGCAACAAAAATTTTGTGCTCAATTGTGGTCATAGGTCAAGGACTATCTCTGCCTTCCTCTGCATGGCAGCCTTGTCCTAGTAAACTCCTTTTCCTTTCTGGCAATTTTCCTCTCTGTTGGAGGCACCAAAACAATCTAGACAATATAAGGTTTCCTGCTAGAGCAGGGGGTTGGACTAGATGGCCTCCAAGGTCCCTTCCAGCCCTAGATTGCTATCCTGTTTCAAAGCATCTTCTGAAGCCACGTCTAGTGCCAGGGTTTGTGGTCCTTCCTTCCTTCCTTCCTTCCTCTTCTTTCTTTCTTTCTCTTTCTTTCTTTCTTTCTCTCTCTCCCTTCCTTCCTTCCCTTCGTTCCTTCCTTCCTCTTTCTTTCTTTCTTTCTTTTTCTTTCTTTCTCTCTCTTTTCTCTCTCTCTCTCTCTCTTCCTCCCTCCTTTCCTTTCCTCCTTAAATGCCAGCAAAACCCACCACTTTGCTCCTAAAGTGGTCTAGGGCAGAGGTCTCCAACCTTGGCAACTTTTAGACTTGTGGACTTCAACTCCCAGAATTCCTCAACCAGCAAAGCTCCCAGAGTTTCTCAGTCAGCAAAGCAAAGCTAGCTGAGGAACTCTGGGAGTTGAAGTCCACAAATCTTAAAGTTGCCAAGGTTGGAGACCCCTGCCCTAGGAAAACAATCCACGTTGCTAAAACAAACAACCCACATTGCATCTGTTTTAGGGGAGGAGGTTCAATTCATTGCCCAGTTGAAGACTGAAATGAAATGCTCCAAGCTGACAGCATTGCTTCTAATAACATTCGGCTCCAGATCAGATCAGGCTTTTTTTTTTTTTTTTTTTGCATAAAGGAGGAACACGGAGCGAATGAAAACAAAAAGCCTCCAGCCTCCGATGCGAAGCAACTTAAAGCCTCTTCCTCTCCTTCTCTCCCCCCCCCCCCTTCCCTTTTACCTTTGTTTAATGCTCTGAAAGTTTTTCTCTCCCAGGCAAGAAGCAGCAGGGGATAGAAGCAGCAGCCACTGACTTGGAGACCACATGGAGCCCTTCACGTGTTCTCCGGCAAGCTGCTTTCTCTCCCCTGCTCTCTTCCTGGGAGAGGGAGATAGTTTTTTGCAGCGCTGTGTTTTGGGGACCCATCCAGAAAGCCTGGCACAGAGAAACAGCCAGGTTGAAGGCCGGTACTTTCAGTGCCCACGAGGAACCGCTCCTTGGCCCCACCCATGGGTTTTGAAGCTCGGGCTGCTTGGAATGAAAAGCTATTGCATAAAACACATGGCTAGGGCTGAGGAGGGGTTCCTCATGGGCACTGACTTGCCTTCCCTTCTACCACCAGACGTGGGAGGAAGAAGGTAAGATCGCAAGCCCAGCGGGGATGGGGGATGGGGGGGGCATAGCAAGCTAGGCCACAGGCAGCATGGCCTGGAATGGAGCCGGGCTGGGCCGTGGCAGTTTAGCCAGGCACGCTAGCCCAGCGGAGACAGTGGGAGGGGCCGTGGCAAGCAACAGGGACGGCGGCGGGGGGGGCAGGGGGCTAGCACGACTTGCATGCTTACCTGAGGAGGCAATTCAGTTGGGGTACAGGGCAGGAACCGCATGGGAAGGCAGTTTAGGCAGGCAAGCTGCAGAGCAGACTGTGCACATGCGCAAGTGCCACACAGTCTGCTCTGCCGCCCGGGCGGGGCAAGCGGGCAGGGTGAGCAAG
The DNA here is from genome assembly GCA_022577455.1 of Arizona elegans. Classification (NCBI taxonomy): domain Eukaryota; kingdom Metazoa; phylum Chordata; class Lepidosauria; order Squamata; family Colubridae; genus Arizona; species Arizona elegans. The sequence goes on from JAKOOJ010000010.1 coordinate 16,490,736, forward strand.
CGGTGACCGGGGAACCGGTTTGGGGGCGTGGCCAGCCAGCCATCTTTACCAGTTCCATGACCGATGGCAAATTATCGCTACTGGATCGCCCAAACCGGTGCAAACCGGTAGGAACCCACCACTGGTGGTAATCTTGGGTAATGTTTTGATAGGATGGAAATCAATTAGGCAAAAACATCTTAGTTTATCAACTATGGAAGCTGAATTTTCATGTTTATCCTTGATATGCACTCAATTAGTATATTATAAACAATTGTTAATTGATATAGGATTAAATGTAAATGATCCGTTTATAGTGTATGAAGATAATCAATCTGCAATCAATATGGCTACTAATTTAGCTGTAAGAACACGGTCTAAGCATACTGATTTGTGATATTTAAACGTTAGACAGTGTGTAAAAAATAAATTGATTCAGTTAGAGTACTGCATGACTGAACATAATGTTGCAGATCATTTCACAAAGGCTCAGGGTGCAGTTAAGCACAAAGCGTGTTGTGATAACTATGGTTTAAGAATGTAAGGTATTATATATTGTCCTACCCAAAGGGGAGAATGTTAGGAAATGATTATTACTAACTTGTTGGGTTGGCAATATATAAACCATCAATATAGCTTTAAGACTGCTGCATTGCTTTATTGCATCATACTGTGTCCTGATTGGTTAGCTCTGTAGCCAATGTCCTTAAGAGGGAGCTAGAAACCTGGTTTATTTCCCTTTACTCTCTCTTTGATTCTCTTTGCTGTTCGTGCTCTCTGATATCTTTGTATGCTACTGCTTGCAAATACAGAAGAACTGATTATTGTCTATGACTACAACGACTGGTAAGAAGACTTTGTTATTGGATTATCCCTGGACTATTGTTTTACTATCTACTGCTTTATGTGTGTATGACCTGGACTGTTTATTGGACTGTGCCTTATTACTATTTCCTGAAAGTAAACACAACTCAGTGTATCTGTGTGTTGGCTGTGTTTATTTGTAACTACTCTCAATCGCTTTCATGTGCATACTCTTGCTACTCAAGAGTTGCTCTGCGAATTCGTCAACACTTACAATGTTAAAGCAGGAGACAATCAAGAACAAAGAACACGCACAGCCCAAAGACAAAAACTGAACTGGATAACATACCATAGTGGCTGAGTGCCTATCCTACACAACCTGGGGAAACAGCCATTTTGAGCATCTTCAGGGTTGCAAGTTGGAACTACAGTATATGGATCTCTTGGGGGATAATGTTAGAGCACCACAAGAAGGCACCTAATTGGATGGGATTATATTCCCTTTGGGGTCAGTATTTTTTACTGTCTGAAGCAGGTTTCTCAGCAGTGCCCTTATTAAGAGAAAGTGGTCTGCCATCCATTACAGGTAGTCCTTGACTTACAACCATTCATCTAGTGACCATTTGAAGTTTCAACAACATTGAAGTGACTTAACAATTTGTCCTCAAACTTAACGACTGTTGCAGCATCCCCATGGTCACGTAATCAAAATTTGGATGATTGACAACTAGCATGGAGCTTTCCAGGGTCCTGTGATCACCATTTGTTTTCTTCCCAGTTGGCTTCTGACAAACAAAGTCAATGGGTGAAACCAGATTCACTTAGTGACCATGTGATTCAGTTAAGAACTGCAGTGATTTGCTTAACAACCATGGCAGAAAAGGCCGTAAAATTGAGCACAACCCACTTAAAGCTGCCTTGCTTAGCAATGGAAATTCTGGTCCCAATTGTGGTTGTAAGCCGAGGAATATCTGTAGTTAAATGAAAACCTGATTAATGTTGTGCTCTTTAAACTGTAAACTGTATTTTAAATGCAGCCTCATAACAACAATGTATATAAACAAGGTTCACTAACAAGTAGGATGGTATTGATTATATTACATGAATAATGTATTCCTGACCCTACATAAATAGTGAATAAAAGTGAAGTCTCTGCTAAGAGAAGCTCAACTTCTGGTGATTTGTTTGATACAGCCACATAGTTTTCTTGGCAATTTTTCACAAAAGATATGATACAGGCACTTTTTGGAAAGGTTTTCAACTTCCTTGTCTAGCCTATAGCTCTACAATTCCCCAATGAAGACACACTGAAGTATTAGCTAGCTTTGATCTTGCTTAGCTTCTGAGTCAAAATAATGTCAATGTTATTTACTCTATGTATTTACCCAAACCTGCCTAGACATTGAAATTAGGATCAGAAATCAGGCCCTAAGATCCATCATTAGTAAAGCAAATTGAGCAAATTTATTTCCCACCCCCCAAAAAAAAAAAAAAATCAGAATTTTTTTCTACTCAATCTATGATTCAACAATCACAGATGTTTCTTTTCCGAGGAGGATCTAACAAGCTCCTTTCCTCATTTTGGGGGGAAAAAAACCTAAAACAGAAAGAAAACTTCCCAGTTGTGATACAACTATACCTAAGCAGGCCTCTGATATACCAAACCATATCTTTTTAATAACTGATGCTTGTTTTGACTGTATTCTGCAGATGTATGCTGCAGTTTTGGATATGGAAATGTATTTTTAGAATTTGTAAAAATTTCCTTTTATATGGCTTCTTTACAGACATGATGGAAAAGGATAACTTTTGTCCCGGATCTGGCAATCTACAAGGTCTTGCTTTTTTTGCATCTGGAATTTAGCTCTTAGGTCAGTAGCCTAAATAATTATTCTTTTGCAGTTGACTATATAAGCATATTATCTCTCACTGACCTCACCATAGGTTAACTTCCTCTGCAAATATTGATGTCCCTTGCTTTTTGACCAGGAGGTAAAACTTTAATATTGTAAGACTGCAGGAAAGGGAGGGAAACCAAGAAGGGAGCAATATGGATCTTCCCCTTTTCCTTTGGCACACAGAAAGCAATTAAACAGCCATTGTCACAATTTGGCTGGAGGCTTACTCTGAAACATAATTCACATAATGAAGACGCCAGCCCTACTTTCAGTATTCGGGGTGGGGATGGTGGAGGGTGGCTGGTGGTAACAGAAGGAGGCCAATGAGAAGCCATACTAGAGTACTCAGAAGTTTGAAAAAGCTGCATCTATGTTGCTGTGGCTTCTTTATCCTTTGCCAGGCATCTTTAGCCTCAAAAGCGGAGTCTTCTCTGAAATACGACAGCCTCCAAAGATATTTCCACTCCAACACCACTAAAACAAAACATCCCTTTTATAGGAAAGGAAACTGTAGGGACATAATAATAGTAGAATAGGTAGAATTACTGGGACATAATAATAACTTGCCATTTTGCTTCTGTAAGAATTTCTTTGCTAAGAATTGGAATTGCCTCTACCATTTGCTTCTACCAGTGATCTAACTTCTGTTATCTTGTTTTTCTGTCCTGTTATCTTGATTTTCTGTCCAACTCCGTGCCTGGTGGATATCTAAAGAAGTGGGGTTGCGAAACACCCAGCCCCTCTGTTGCTAAGCACTCAACCCCCCTGTTCCTTGCTGCACTGCCAAAGGAAGGCATGGGCCAGGGGGCCAGAATGGGTACTAAGGAAGGAATAAAAGGACGCCATGCCTTCCCCAAGGTGTGGCTATTCCTTACATGCCTTGTATCTGTATGTTCTGGATATAGTTTCACCCAGTATTTTGTTTTGGCCATAAATAAAATCTGCTTCCTTTTGTAAGCCTCGTCTCGAGTCTCACTCTCTTTGTCATCTCAGTGGCTCAGGGAAACTTCTGGGACTTTACATTTTCTGGTGTCCAACAATGTGGGGCTTGGAGGCATCGTTTATTCAAGGTGGCTACATTCAGTACCTCACGAGCTGAGCTGCTTGCAGGCTCAGTGGCCTTCACTATGGCAGCGGAAGAAACCAGCTGGGACCAGAGGCGAAGTCAAGTTCGCTCCTGGAAAAATTTATCCAGTGACTTTGACCTGGTCATTTGCTGGCAGGCTCTGATTCTGCCTACCCTGAATGCCTAACCAAAGAGGCTTGCACTGGGGGGTTATGGAACTAAGAGCCTTGGTGGTGCAGCGGACTAAAGTGCTGTTAAGTAGCACTTAGCTGCCAGCTGCCTGCAATTACTGCAAGTTCAAATCTCACCAGGCTCAAGGTTGACTCAGCCTTCCATTCTTTCGAGGTAGGTAAAATGAGGACCCAGATTGTGGGGGCAATAAGCTGACTTTGTATAAAAAGAACACTGCTTGGGGGGGCCGAAAGCCCTACTAAGCAGGTATATACAAAAGTATGAAGGCTATTGCTTAACGCATTGTAAGCCACCCTGAGTCTCCGGAGAAGGGCGGCATATAAATCGAACCAATAAATAAATAAACTGAGCTCTTCTGGGTGAGTAGAATTTTTTTTTGGGGGGGGGAGTGTTGCCTTGTGTGTGTGAGTGACTGACATGTGGGAAATACCTACTAAAGGTTTGCCTACACTTTGAAAGGAGTGTGACTGTTGGAATAAGAATTTTTAGATTCAGGGGAGGGCTTGGTCAAACTTCAAGCCAGCGGGGAGGTCTGAGAAATCCCTTAAGGAAGAAGGGAGGGTTTGGTCAGACTTCGAGCCTACGGAAAGGTCCGAGAAATCCCCCTTACTGAGAAATCCTCTTAGAAAGCTTGAGACTCAGGAGGGTTCTAACCAACTCCGAATTGACAAAAAGGTCCGAGAAATCCCTTAGGGAAAAAGGGAGGGTCTGGCCAGACTCCGAACTGACGGGTCCGAGAAATCCCTTAGAGAAAAAAGGGAGGGTTTGGCCAGGCTTCGAGCCTACAAAAAGTCCAAGAAATCCCCTCAGAAAGAAAAAAAATGGGCAACCATACTGGTAGCCTGTTTGGAACTAATAACCTAGTAAAAAAAATAGGGCCGCGTTCCCCATTTGGCTGCATGTTAACTCACTGAAACACACTAAAAACATGATGGGAAAAAGAAAAAAAGTATAAATAAAAAAATGTGGCAATAAAAGTTGCTTTAAAAAATGTCTTTTAAAAAGAAAAATGAATGAAAATTTGAAGGGACAAAATCTCCACAGGTCTGGAAATGTTGTTTAATGGTATGTGTGTATATGTGTATGTGTATGTATGTGGAAATGGGTATTGCCTGATGGCAGGCAAAAGTTTCTGGATGCTGTGGATTGTGACAAATATGTGAAAAATGTATAGCATATAAAACAGTTAGTAAACAAGTTCTACACATAAAGAAAAGGGAGGGCAACTTTAGCATGAGACCATTTCAATGCATTCAAGTTGATTTTATTAAACTACCTCAAGTGGGGAGACTTAAATATTTATAGTGGGTCACTTGACTGGATGGGTTGAGGCTTATCCAGCCATGAGAGCCACTGCAGTAGTAGTCACCAAAATTATATTGGAATAGATTATACCTAGATATGGAGTAGTAGAAGCTCTAGACGACAACCAAGGGACTCATTTTACTGCAAAAGTGCTTCAATCAATCATGGAGGCAGTGGGAATTCAGTGGGAATGTCATGTTCCGTGGAATGCAAAATCATCTATGCTGTGAACCAAATCTTTACCCTTGGCCTTGCTCAGGTTTCGAACCTGCCCAAAAAGGTTTACCAGTATTTTACCTTCTGAAATGATGTTTGGATTACCACACTTGGACAGAATGGGGGAGATTCCACAATATGACGATATGTTTGTAAAGAACTGTATACTTGGCCTGTTGTCTTCTTTATCTTACCTCAGAAACAAAGGACTAGCTCAAACCCTACCTCTTGAATTTGCTGTCCATAAGTTCCAGCCTGGTGATTGGGTCCTGATAAAAAGTTGACATGAGGAGAAACTTGACCCAGCCTGGGACAGGTCCTACCAAGCCCTGCTGACCACTGAAACAGCAGTCCAAATGAAAGACAAAGGGTGGACCACTACACCCGTGTAAAAGGACCAGTGAAAAAACTAAAAGAGTGGCAAGTGATTCCTGGAGAAGACCCGCTGAGAATAAACATTCCAAAAAACTGATGTGGTCATTGTGGTATGAATGGGTTTTGTTTGTGATTTTTCTCGTTGCAGGAGTAGCAACTTTTTGGTCTTTCCGGCCTGAGTGGTGGCCTATGTTATTCCATCTGAAGATCCCAAAAGAAGCTGTGCAACTTCGCATTCTACAGATTGTGTTGGTTCTGTGATTGTAACTGTATCACTGAATGTTGTTGTTATTCTTGTTGTAATTGTGAACTGATACATGCCTGTGGGGAATAGTGGGACACTGTGATTGTGGAAATGTGCAAGGGATTGCTCCCCATAGAAACTCTATTCCTATATATCCTACACCAGAGGATTGGGACATTGAATCAGATCAACCTGACTTGAACACAGTAGTCCTAGGAGATAGTGATATCATAATCCCTGACAATATAAAATGTATTGATTTAATGTAATGGTTCAATATTTGGAAATAATTTTCTTATGCATAGGACTAACAGGAGGAGAATATAATGCAATGATAAGTGTGAAACATATTACAAGCAAGGGTGTTTTCTTTGCTTACTGTCACCTTTCAGTCTGGAATTAACCTGACACAACCTAGTAACCCATTTGAAAATATAACTAGACTGAGTGGGTTATGGATGGATGTAGTAACTCTTAATTGGCATGCTCCAGATGGCTTATATTGGATATGTGGAAAGTTTGCCTATGTGCAATTGCCTAGCTGATGGTATGAAGCATGTGTATTAGGAACTGTGAAACCTAGTTTTTTTTTTCTACTGCCCATACAACAAGGTGAAAGACTGGGTGTACCTGTTTATGAGAAAGTAGGCCACGGATCTAAGAGAATGTTGAGAATGGAAGGATGATGTGTGGCCTCCAGAAAGAATAATTCAGGTATACGGACCAGCCACCTGGGCAGAAGATGGTATGTATGGTTATTGAACTCCCATTTATATGCTGAATAAGCATATAAGGTTACAGCCAATGCTTGCAATAATAACTAATGCAACTGCTAGTGCTCTAAATTTCATAGCTAAACAGCATACTCTATTTAAAACAGCAATATCCCAGAATAGACTTGCTTTACACTATTCGTTAGTGAAAGTAGGTGTGTGTGGAAAATTTAATCTCACAAATTTTGTTTGCAAAATTGATGACCTGGGAAAAGCTATACAGGGGAAAACTGCCAAAGTGGGGAAGGTCGCACATGTCCCAGTGCAGCCTTGGACCAGGGCAGTTGACTTCACCTGGTTTGGCAGTCCCTTCTCTTATTGGAAAAGGATTGGATTTCTAGTGTTGTTAACCTTTGGAGGTCTCCTTCTCCTCCTCTGTTTCATCCCTTTAATGCAATGCATAGTGTCTTTTACCCCTCCCGATAAAACAGCAAATATCATGGTCCTCCAGACCGTCCCCTTTAAATATACACCCCTAGTCCACCATTGACAGGATGCATCCTGTCCTAAAAGAAAAGGGAGGAATGTAGGGACATAATAACAGTAGAATAGGTAGAATTACTGGGACATAATAATAACTTGCTGTTTTGCTTCTGTAAGAATTTCTTTGCTAAGAATTGGAATTGCCTCTGCCATTTGCTTCTACCAGTGATCTAACTTCTGTTATCTGTTATCTTGTTTTTCTGTCCTGTTATCTTGATTTTCTGTCCAACTCCATGCTTGGTGGATATCTCAAGAAGCGGGGTTGCGAAGCACCCAGCTCCTCTGTTGCTAAGCACTCAACCCCCCTGTTCCTTGCTGCATTGCCAAAGGAAGGCATGGGCCAGGGGGCCAGAATTGGGTACTAAGGAAGGAATAAAAGGATGCCATACCTTCCCCAAGATGTGGCTATTCCTTACATGCATTATATCTGTATGTTCTGGATATAGTTTCACCAGCAGTGAAATGTACTTACCTTCACTACAGGTTCGGGAGTGTGAGCATGCACACACGTGAGCGTAGCAAGCATGCACCTCTTCTGTGCATGCGCAGAGGGTCAAAAACAGGACGTAATGACATCCCAGTGGGTGGGTGGAGCCTCCTGCCGCTGGCGCTACTGGTTCGCACGAGCTGGATAGATCCAGCTGGATTTCACCGCTGAGTTTCACCCAGTATTTTGTTTTGGCCATAAATAAAATCTGCTTCTTTTTGCAAGCTTCATCTCGAGTCTCACTCTCTTTGGCATCTCAGTGGCTTGGGGAAACTTCTGGGACCTTACAAAACCAATACATCTGTAACTACTGTGTGTGTCCCATCCTGTGGGAAACCTGAGGGCTCTGTAGCCCTATGGTGGTAAAAGTAAGGAGTCCCTGAGGATTTTACTCTGCTAGTTGTTGCCAACTATAAGGAGCAATGCTCATCTCCATTTCAAGGCCATTGAGCCAATGCTTTCCAAAGATATTTCCACAGACATGTGACCAGCATGACATCACAGAGCTCTGTTACCTTCCCACAGAACTGGTACCTGTTTATCTACTCACATTTGCATGCTTTCGATCTGCTAGATTGGCAGGAGCGTGGTGTTAGGGTCTCAAACCAGGGCTGCTGGCTTTCCAGCTGAGAAGTCCAACATCTTAACCGCTGAGCCACCACACCACCCCTTCCCTATGGTGGAATGCCATAGAATTCCGTACATTCCAAAGAACAACAGTGACGGGGCATTGCCAAGGCCAAGATACAAGTATGAATAAGGCACCTATTTATACATACGTAGGAGGTATTCTGCACTGTCGTGATCATAGTCTGTGTCCTCTGGAAAATGGTTGATTTTCACACACACACCTCGCTTCAACCCTGCAAACAGGAAGAGACAAATTACCAGCTGTCTGGAGATTAGCGCACAGTGTTAGTTGGCATCATGCTGGAATTAAGCCCATGCTGGATTGCCAATGATACTACTTTCCTTCTCAGTCTTACAAGAGTCTTACAAGAGCATTTCCCAGCATGACGGGAACAATATGTCCCTATTTGAGGGCATTGAGTTACAGAAGATCATTTGAACCATTTTAGGTTAGTTTACCAAGCTGATGTTGGATCTAGATCTCATGCCAGGCCTCCACTATTAAATGCTATCCCACCCAATTCTCCTTTGCAATGTCTAGCTGTGACACTGGGAACAATTGTTTAGCACAATTCTTTTTGATGAGCTTTTCAGTAAGCTATATCAATGTTTCTCAACCTCATCAATTTTAAGATGCATGGATTTAAATTCCCAGAATCCCCTAGCCAACTGGCTAGGGAATTCTGGGACTTGAAGTCCACACATCTTAAAATTGATGAGGTTGAGAAACACATGCTATATTGTCAGTGAATGCTAGAATAAGATTTATATAGAGAGTACACATGTGCTACCAATTTTGCATCCATAATCTTTAAGTGTTGCTGAGCCCACTTACAAGGAAGACTTAAGGGTTCCGGATGATTAACTCTGGTGGCTTTAAGGTGGGGTTAGGAAAATGCTTGGAGGATTGGAGCTGGTAACAGATACTTAGCTGAATCTCAGAGAGGCAATGGGGTAAGGTTTCTATAGGTTAGATGGCTATGACAGCAGTGTCATTGAGCAAAACCTCTATGCCCCAAATGCCTTCCTGCTGTTTTCAAAAGAAAGGATACAGCTGCAGTTCCTTTAGTGTTTTGAAAAGAAAAAGAAAAAATCACTACAAACCCATACTTGAGTGTTTTAGCTAATCAATCCTTGAAACTGTATCGATCACTCTCTGTCTATTGTAACCCTCCTCAACTGAAGCCCAACCAGCATGTTAAATTCAAAGCTGCAACTAGCATACATACTGTACTGTATCTAATTTGCTTCTTTTAAAGGCCTTGCTTGTTAATAGCTTATGTACTCTTTTTTAGCTAAAAGCCAACAAGATTTCTTCTACAACAAATGTAAAACCAAAGTTGTAATACCCTAATTAAACCATATACTAGTAAAGGAACTGTAGAACACTGAAAATAAGTTAAGCCAAATTAAATAAATAAATAAATAAATAAATGAATGAATAAATAAATAAATAAATAAATAATTTTATTTCTATACCGCCCTTCTCCCGAAGGACTCAGGGTGGTGTACAGCCTATTAAAAACACAAAGACAAACATCAGTTAAAAATAATTAAAATTATTACTGTCAGCATCCCAGCACTGACATATATAAGGAGAGGAGAAGCTTGAACTTTTGCCTACTTAATTCCTTTGAAGATTCTGTCTCCTCGGAGATGGGAGGGGGAGACATTCCTGTGATCTGACGGAGAAGGGGATGAGGAAAGTGGCTTGGAAGTTAGCCAATGAGACGCAGAGAATTGGGGATCAGAAAGGGAGGGATTGGGGGGGCAAAGGTCAGTACTGACCGTGAAAGAGCCAGGGACAGATCACTATGCTCAATAAAGAGAAAATTTCCTCAAAGATCGGCAGTTTGGAAATTCATTTATTTTGAGATAGCATCGAAACCTGACAGACGGTCAGTACTCACAACTTTCCAAGCCAAACTGGCAAACCTCCAACCCTCCAGCTCCCTGCCAGATGTTTGGACGGAGTGGTGCCAGGGTTCTGAAGCCATGGCAGAAAGCCAACTCTCTACTGAAAGCTTACTTCAAGTGGCTGCGAACCAGCCCCCCCTCCCTACTCCAGCCAGCTTGGATGTAACGGGGCCTCAACTCCCCTCCCTTCCCCAGCAAAGCTGCAACCCCCTCTTCCTCCACCACTGCCGCAGAATTACCAAGGTCAGACGATCGTGCTCCAAGCCAAGAGAAGAAAAAATGATGAACCTTGGTGGACTTTGCCAAAATCTGCACAAGTTGAGTTCCCCTTTCCGGATGCAAAAGGTAACGGGAAGCCTCTGAGTGAATTGGGAAGGGCGGACTGGTTATGGGACTGGCAACAAGCCAGACAGCAAAAAGCTTCAAAGCTGCCACTCGAGAGCCCCATGGAGAAATTGAAGCAAGATTTTGACCATGCCATCCGACTGGAGGAGGGACCATCCTGCAGGCCCAAAGAGAGGGGGAGGCCAGCCGAGCCTGTTGAACTGAGTCACCATAGATGGGAGCGCAGCCCTCCCCCCTCCCACACCAGAAGGAAAGAAGGTCCCAGCGTACATCCATGGGTTCCTCCTCTGCCCAGCAAGCACACCAGCCTAAGCAGGACATCGCCCCCCCCCCACCCCGAATGAGAGATGAGGAAGAAGTTCAACGGCACCCTAGACAGGCTCACAGAGCCCTGCAATGGGAGGAGGGGCCACCGAGGGCGGAGCCACCCCAGTTCAGAGGGAAGTTCGATGGGGATCCAGACCAGGTAGCGCAGTTCCTCGATGCAGCTGAGATCTATATTGAGCGCTATGGACACCTCTATCCATTCCCCAGAGCCCTAGTCAGTGCCATTTCAGAAGGGCTGGAGGGAGAAGCAAGGAGTTGGTCAGCAGCCCTCTACAAGAATAGGGCCCCCCAACTGCAAGACGCAGATGGTTTCTTGCAACTACTACGGGCGAGGTTCGAGGAAGAAGGGGAGGACCCTTATGTGGAAGATGAACTCAGAAACCTAATGCAGAGAGGGAAGCCCATCAAGGAGCACATTTGTGAGTTCCAAAGAGTCGTAGGCACCTTGCCTCCCCTACCAGAGCGACTACTAGTGTATTTCTTCAGAACAAGCCTAGATAAGCAGATCGCCCAAGTGGCCGCTTATCGGGACATCCCAAACCGACTCTACGAATGGTTCCGCGTGGCAATGCAAGTTGAAAGGGGGCTGCGCGCCAACGACATGCTAAAGCAACCAGAGGCCAGGGAAAGATACCAATCAGACCCGAGACCACATACCAGACGAGGAACCACGGCACTATGGCCTACCCAAAGGCCTTTCGTCCCGCAGAGCCCAATGAGGTGCTACAGATGTGGGGGAATGGGCCATCTAGCAGTAGCGTGTGGAACCCCGGGCCCGAGGCCAAACCCTCAGCCAAAGGCACGATGGGAACGGGGCCCCAAGCGAGTCACCGATGCGCCATGAAATCTCCCCCCAGGCACAGAGGTCTTCGCCCACCTGACCGAAACAAGGGGAGTCCCGGATCATGGAGACCAATCCCCCGACTCGTATGACAGCGAGGACGAGGGTGAAGACGACCCAATGGTGAGTGGACCCATCCACCCTTTCCTTTTCCCCATACATCTAACAGCCCCAAAAACAGGAACCCAAGAGACTTTCCAAGCCCTGATAGATTCGGGCTGCACTAGGTGCCTGATTAATCTACCCACAGTCCTAAAATTGGGGATCCGAGCTAAGAAGCTCAACCACCCAATTCGATTTGAGCAAGTTGATGGGACCCTAGTAGGCGGAGCTTACGCCACACACCTGACCGAGCCAGTGAAGCTGGAACTAGGGGATCACTGGGAGACGATTTGGTTCATAATAGCCCCCAAGATGACCCATCCAATCATACATACAAGGCTCAAAGCAGAGGGGACATGCAGATTGAGGATAGCAAAGGGGCCCCAACCTCTGCTGCTCCAACCATGACAGACGCCCCCCGCACACGAGCCCCAACTTCTCCCACGTGAACAAAAGAAGATGACGCCGACACAAGGGCCCCTCTCGAAGGGTACTGCAAAGCAGCTGGGGGCCATATCCAACAGCTCCCATGAAGCAGAACAGATCCCAAAAGAGTACCAAGACCTTGTAGAGGTATTTAGCGAGGCCGAGTGTAACGTCCTATCCCCCCGCCCCCCCCGCAATGCCGACTGCGCCATCGAAATCATCCCTGGGGCGAAACTACCTAAACCTAAATTGTATGCCATGACACCCCGTGAAATGCAAGAAATGCGAAACTACATAGACAAGAACCTACAAAGGGGTTTCATTGAGCCAGCCAAACCGCAAGTCACAGCACCGGTCCTTTTCAAAGAGAAGAAAGATGGCTCTATGTGCCTAGTAGTTGACTTTCGCTCTTTCAACGCTGTCTGCGTACACAACTTATATCCCCTCCCCCCATGAAAGACATGCTAGCCCACCTGGCCAAAGGGAAAGTTTTCACCAAACTAGACCTTTGCGAAGCCTACTACCGAATACGCATCAGGGAAGGGGATGAGTGGAAGACAGCATTCAACTGCCCACTAGGGAGTTTCCAATTTAAGGTGATGCCATTTGGGCTACAGGGGGCCCCAGCGGTGTTCATGCAATTGATAAATGAGGTTCTACACGACCACCTCTATAAGGGAGTCCTCGTCTACCTAGATGACATTCTCATTTACACAGAAACCATAGACAAACACATACCCCTTGTCCGCAAAGTGCTGGAAAAACTGCTGAAGGCAAACCTCTATGTCAAACTATCAAAATGAGAGTTCCACCAGTCGCGGCTAGACTACTTAGGTTACCGAGTGTCAAACGAGGGGATAGAAATGGACCCAGCCAAAGTACAATCAGTCCTAGACTGGTGACCCCCTCGCACCCGAAGACAACTGCAAAGCTTCCTGGGGTTCGCGAACTTCTACAGGCAATTCATCCCCTCCTTTGCAAGAATTGCCAAACCTCTGACAGACCTCCTAAACCAGGGAGTCCAGCAACAAAACCCCACCCAGGACAACCTCTACAGTTGGACCCGGCCTGCCAACAGGCATTCGAGACACTAAAATAAATGTTTGCAAAAGAACCGGTCCTGAAGCACCCTGACCCCGAGCAACCCTTCGTCATCCAAGCAGATGCCAGCGACATGGCAGTGGGGGCTGTCCTACTCCAAAAGAATAGCCAAGGGAACCTACAACCCTGTGCCTTCACATCCCGTAAACTCACCGACACAGAGAGACGATGGGCGGCGTGGGAAAAGGAAGCGTTTGCAGTGAGGTGGTTGCTGTTGACCTGGTGACATCTGCTAGAAGGAGGCCAGAGACCGTTCGAAGTTTGGACTGACCATAAGAATCTGGACGCCCTCAGGACCCCACGGAAGTTATCGCCCAGGCAAGTCCAGTGGGCCCAATACTTCAATCGTTTCAACTTCGAGCTGAAGCACATCCCAGGGGGGAAGAACTTTCTGGCCGATGCCCTCTCCCGAATGCCCCAATACAACAGTGAACGGGAGCAGGTGGTGAATGCCATCATCCCCTCTCCTCAAGGAGTAGGTCAGGTAACCACCAGACGGCAGCATCGCAACCAGCAGAGCCAACCAGCAGGTGACCTGACGACAAGGCTCAAAGCAGAAACGTTGGCGGACCCCTGGTTCCGAGACAATCAACATCTCTTGACAAAAAGGGACGACCTAGCATGGAAAGGGACGAAGCTTTATGTCCCAGAGACTCTACGCACCCTGGTCCTAAAGAGGAGTCACGACGTTAAACCAGCGGGGCATTTCGGTTTCCTAAAGACTCTGCATTTAGCATGGAGGCAGTTTTGGTGGCCCCACATGAGAAAAGACGTAGACAGCTATGTAAAAAGTTGTACCATCTGTGCCACGATGAAAACCCGACCAGGAAGACCTCCCGGGCTGCTGCAGCCAGTAGCTGAACCGTTAAGACCATGGGAGGAGATTGCTATGGACTTCATAGTAGAGCTGCCAAGGAGTGGCGGAAACACAGTGATCTGGACTGTAATAGACTTATTCTCCAAACAGGCACATTTCATACCCTGCAGCAGACTACCCTCAGCCCGCCAGTTGGCCAACCTGTTCGTGAAACACATCTACCACCTACACGGAGTAACCAAAAGAATCATCTCCGATCGAGGTGTCCAGTTTACAGCGAAATTCTGGAGGGAATTCCTCCGATCCATAGGATCATCCCAAGGCCTCAGCTCAGCATTTCACCCGAGCACCAATGGGGGGGCGGAGAGATTAAATGCCATGATAGAGTGGTACCTGAGGTGCTACGTTGACTACCAACAATCGAACTGGGCCGACCTCCTATCCTTTGCGGAGGTCGCATATAACAATGCTGTCCACAGTAGCACAGGACTAACCCCATTTAAGATAGTGAGCGGTATGGATTTCGTCCCCATGCCAGAGTACCCAAGGGAACCCCCTTCCTCAGTTAGCTTGACTGATTGGATGGCAACGCTGAGAGAAACCTGGGAGAACATCAAGAAAGCATTGGACAAGACGGCACAGTCTTATAAGAAACAAGCAGATAAGCACCGAGCCCCCCAAAGACCGTTCCCAGTAGGAGAGAAAGTCTACCTCTCCACCAAGTATTTAAGACTCAGGCTCCTGACCAGGAAGCTGGGCCCGAAATTTATAGGACCATTTCCTATAGTAAAAATAATCAACCCAGTCACAGTACAATTGCAATTGCCCCGGTTACTAGGAAAGATACACCCCGTTTTTCACAGTAGTCTCCTGAAGCCTGTGGTGGGGTCAACTTTAAGGCCGGTGTCATGTGATTCCCCGGGGCCCTTGATCATTGGGGACCACACTCACTATGAAATACAGCGAATTCTTGATTCGAGGTGGCACAGAGGGCGCCTCCAATACTTAATTAAGTGGAAGGGTTACCCCTTGTCAGATGCTTCCTGGGTGAAGAGCACGAACATTCAAGCTGACCGCCTTATAGCTAAATTCCATGCAGATCACCCGAACAAGGCGGGAGGGGGTGGGACACACCCTCAGAGGGGGTAATGGTACTAAACTTGTTGTTTGTCTCATGCAGGCCTCACTGGGAGAGTGAAGGGAGAGGGGCCGGATGTCAGCGTCCCAGCACTGACATATATAAGGAGAGGAGAAGCTTGAACTCTTGCCTACTTAATTCCTTTGAAGATTCTGTCTCCTCGGAGATGGGAGGGGAGACATTCCTGTGATCTGACGGAGAAGGGGATGAGGAAAGTGGCTTGGAAGATAGCCAATGAGACACAGAGAATTGGGGATCAGAAAGGGAGGGATTGGGGAGCAAAGGTCAGTACTGACCGCGAAAGAGCCAGGGACAGATCACTATGCTCAATAAAGAGAAAATTTCCTCAAAGATCGGCAGTTTGGAAATTCATTTATTTTGAGATAGCATCGAAACCTGACAATTACATAATTTCGGCTCAGATTTAAAACCCCCAAAATTTAAAACACACAATTTAAAATCATTACATTGATAGCCCGGCTTGGTGGAACAGCAGGGTCTTGAGGGCACAGCGAAATACACGGAGGTCGGAGATCTTATGCATTTCCGGGGGCAGTTCATTCCACAGGGCAGGGGCTCCCACAGAGAAGGCCCTCCCCCTGGGTGTCGCCAGCCAACATAACTTGGCTGATGGCACCCTGAGGAGACCCTCTCTGTGGGAGCTAACTGGTCGGTGGGAGGCTGTTGGTGGCAGAAGTCGGTCTCGAAGGTACCTGGGTCCTATGCCATGGAGCACTTTAAAGGTGGTAACCAACACCTTGAATCGCACCCGGAAGACCACTGGGAGCCAGTGCAGCTCGCGCAGGAGGGGTGTCACGTGGGCACAACGGGTTGCGCCCATAACCACCCGTGCAACTGCATTCTGGACCAGCTGGAGCCTCCGAGTGCTCTTCAAGGGGAGCCCCATGTAGAGAGCATTACAATAGTCCAGCCGGGAGGTGACAAGGGCGTGAGTGACCGTGCGCAAGGCATCCCAGTCCAGAAAGGGCTGCAACTAGCGAATCAGGCGAACCTGATAAAAAGCCCCCCTGGCCACGGCCATCATATGCTCTTCTAAAGACAGCCGTGCGTCCAGGAGGATGCCCAGATTGCGAGCCCTCTCTGTGGGGGGCAAAGATTCACCCCCAATAGTCAGCAATGGCACCTGCTGACTATATCAGGACGCTGGCAGCCACAGCCACTCAGTCTTGGGGGGGTTGAGTCTGAGCCTATTTCTTCCCATCCAGACCCGCACGGCCTCCAGGCAGCGAGACATCACATCAAGGGCATCGTTGGGGTGGTCTGGGGTGGAGATGTACAGCTGAGTGCCATCAGCGTACTGATGGACTCTCACCCCAAAACCACGGATGATCTCACCCAGCGGCTTCACATAAATGTTGAACAGAAGGGGCGAAAGAACCGACCCTTGCAGCACTCCCCATGCGAGGCGCCTCGAGGTCGACCTCTGCCCCCCTGCCAACACAAACTGCGAACGGTTGGAGAGGAAGGATAAGTGCTTCTTAATGTAATTGGGAAAATGTTGAAATGCCATCTTTGGTGATTACATCATCTGTAGGAGAAGGAGAAGAAGGGAGAAGCTATCTTATGCCTGTCAGATGTTTAGAATGTCAATACCCATTAGTCCAGCTAGAGTGATTATGGACATGGAAGTCCAAAACATCTGGATGACAAGTATTATATCCCTTTGTGATATGCATAACTTTTCTTCTACTTGAGAGCATTCAAATGTGTTGGCCTTTGATTCCTATCATTCTGTTGTCATAAACCATGTCAACTAGATTATAGGAGTGAAAAACAACACTTGGAGAGTACAGATAGCCCTTGACTTATAGACTGGTTGCTTAATGACAATTCACAGTTACAACAGACATCCCCAGAGCTACTTATGCCCCATTTTCAAAGGTAGACAGCTGAACACATGCACAGACACACCATGGTCATGTGATTGTATTTTGGGCACTTGGCAACAGGTTCCCCTTTACTGCTGTTTGCAGTTCCCAGGGTCACGTGGCCATGATTTGTGATGTTGTTTGCCAGTTTAAGCATTTACTTCCTGTTTCTGGCAAAAAAAAAAAAACGCCCATTGGAGAAAATGGTTTCACTTAAGGACTGTGTCATTTGCTTAACAACCAATGCAAAAAATGTCCAAAAAAAATCAACTTATAACCACAATATCTTAATGATCATAATTCCAGCCTGAGTTGTGGTTATAAGTCTAGGACTACCTGTACCAGATACGAGTATATTGATTTAACACCTTTATCAGGGAATTACGTCCATTCTGGAGAAAATGGATTTGCCCCACAGCATGGGGATGGCTAAAGGGATTGTTAGGATATGATTTGAGCCTAACAAGTTGTCCAGGCAATATATGTGTTCTGTGACTTTAACATGAATATGTATTGTGTGACTTTAAGGCTTTACTGCTGATTCATTGTAATGCTGAGTCATGCTGTAATTAGATAATCACTGGTTGTGAACTATGTTGGCAGATTCTGGTTTGCCTGAAAATTTATGGGGTGAGGCTGTTATGTGTGCTAACCATGTGTTAAACAACGTGGTTCATTCCTCTACAGGTGAAATACCATTCACCTTATGGCATGGGAGGAAACCAAATCTTAGTTACTTACACACATTTGGAGCCCCAGCTTGGGTACATATTCCATCTAGTTTAAGGAGAAAGGATCAACAGAGAGCCAGAAAAATGTTTTTCGTTGGCTATGAATCAAATCATAGGTCTTTTAGATTTTGGGCACAGGGAACTACTAGTGTTTACTGTAGTGCAAGTGCTAAATTTCTAGAGCACGAAGGATGGGATAAACTAGAGCGTGCAGATTATAGACATGATAATAATACTGTTAGTATAGAACATCATATTCCTGATGATATTCCTGAGGATTTAGATGATGTAAAATCCTCTATCAAGGATGAAGAACAGGAAGTAGGTTTAGAAGAGGTAGTTTTAGGGGAGGAGTCAGATGAACCATCTGCAGTAAGTCCTGTATTACCTAGGAGATCTACTAGGGAAAGGCATCCACCTGATCGATATAAAGCAACCGTAGTTTGCCAGGTTAACATAGAACCTTCAAGTTATGAGGATATCAAGCTTTATCCTGAAAAGGAGCAGAATGCTTGGAAGGAGGCAATGAGTAAGGAAATTAATTCTTTAACTAAGTTAGGTGTTTATGAAACTGTGAAATTGCCACCTGGTGAAAAATTAATAGGTTGTAGATGGGTTTACAAAATTAAGAAAAGCATAGATGGGACAGTAACCCATAAAGCTCACCTTGTAGCTCAAGGTTTTTCTCAGACCGAAAAAGATTTTGATGAGGTTTTTGCTCCTAGTTTACGTGCTAGTACTTTAAGAACAATGCTAGTGTGGGCAGCTAAGTATAAATATAGTATTAACCATATAGATGTAGAGACAGCATACTTGCATGCTCCATTGAGACACACCATCTATATGAGGAAGCCTTTAGGAGTTGAAACAAAAAACCACACTGATTGTTGGAAGTTAAATAAAAGCCTTTATGGTTTGAGACAATCAGGGTTTGAGTGGAACCAATGTATAGTTAAAGAGCTAAATAAAATCAGTTTTTATGAAGGTGTAGCGGATAAGTGTCTCTTTAAAAGAGAGAATAATGGGTTAGTATCATTTTTGTTATTGTTTACAGATGATATAGCCATAATAACTGAAACTGACAAGGAAGCCATAGATATTGTTAAACAGTTACAAACCAAATTTAAGATCAGAAATTTAGGAAATATTAGGCATTATTTGGGTCTAGATATCAATCAAACAGCTAGAGGTTATAAAATATCTCAATCTAGCAAAATAAGCCAAATGTTGAAACGTTATGGCATGGAGCTATGTAAGCTAGCTAAAACGCCTATGACACAGGATCTTCAACAAGGAGAAATCCAAAGTCCTAAATTTAGTAAGGAGATTTACCAGTCTCTTATAGGTAGTCTATCTTATATAAGCAATTGGTCGAGACCTGATATTTCATTTGGAGTAAACCAATTAGTGAGATATAATGCAGAGCCAACTGATAGGCATTGGCAGGCTGCAAAACGTATATTAAGATATCTGAAAATGACGATGCATTATGCATTGTATCTAGAACCTAACAATGATTTAGTATTGAGCGCATATGCTGATGCCAGTTTTGCTACTGATTTGATCACCAGAAAGTCCACATCGGGTATAGCTATCATGTTAGACAATTGTTTGATTGGCTGGAAATCAATTTGTCAAAAACATATTAGTCTATCTACTATGGAGGCAGAATTCTCATGTTTGTCACTAGTTTGTACTGATCTGATTTATTACAAACAACTAATGATGGATATTGGTTTAAAGATGGATTATCCAATTGTAATACATGAGGACAACCAAGCTGCTATAAAAATGGCAACAAATTTAGCAGTTAAAACTAGATCTAAGTATACTGACATTCGGTATCTGAATGTTCGTCAGTGTATCCAAAGCAACATGGTTAAGTTGGAATATTGTATGTCGGAAGACAATATTGCTGATAATTTTACCAAAGCGCAAGGTGCTATCAAACATAAAACGTGTTGTGAAAGCTATGGATTAAGAATCTAGACTGTATATATTGACCTGTCCAAAGGGGAGAATGTTAGCATATAGTTTGAGCCTAACAAGTTGTCCAGGCAATATATGTGTTCTGTGACTTTAACATGAATATGTATTGTGTGACTTTAAAGTTTTCCTGCTGATTCATTGTAATGCTGAGTCATGCTGTAATTAGATAATCACTGGTTGTGAATGTATTTAAGAAAGGTACTGTAAAGTATTCAGTTGATGATAAGCTACCATTGTGTGCGGAGTTGCAACCATTGTGCTATCATCGGTTGGATGGATCTGCTACCATCGTGGTTTGTGAACCAGAGTGAGTTTGTTATTCTAACCAGCTACTGTTTGTGTGGTAAGAAGATATTTGTATCACTGGACTGATTTAACTGGCAAAGACTTGGATTGATTTAAAGACTATGAGATTGTTTTTTCACTATAAAGTAAACTTTTGATAAACCAGTTTGCACATCTCTTATTCATTGCTCTCAGCAACGTTTCTCTGTGCTCTACACTCTGCTGGTTGGTAACACAACAACAATATCCTTAACAGGGATGATAGAAAAACTGGTGTGTCTACCCTTATGAAGGCTCAGAACATTTAAAGGCAAAGTCAGGGTGAAAACGCAGGTTCTTTCTAAGTAAATGTGTGTGGGCAACGTGGCAGCCTGTTTACTGTTACGGTGAGTAATTCAAGAGAAAGAGAGTGCTTTATATGAATAACATTTACATATTTATACTTAGTATAATGCCTGTCATAACAGCCAAAATGTGTTGGCTTGTAGATTTGAAGGTATCTACAAGAATTCCCTGTCAGATCACTTTTGTAATATCATCTCAGCAGTATACAGTTTCTCCTATGAATAAATACCTGTATACAGACATGGGGAACTAACCTCCTTCTAGAACGTTGTCTCTCTTGAACCTGTTTCAATGAGCAGATGACTTACCTTCTAAACAGCATATCCTCCAAAGACCTGAATGGGTGAGTCCTCCAGGATCTTTCTTGTCTTTCTGGGGTGTTTCCTCAGTAGAGATATTAGTGGTATTGCAAATGAAGGCACGAGCATATAGCCAATAATCTGTGCCAATGGCAATGATCATGAGACCAAAGGCAGCAAAGGCCCCCACAGTTGTGAGTAGAATCTGGACACCTTTCTCACACCAGACCATCCTTTCTTCATTCCAGCGCTTAAGTGACTCCAGCTTGGCGGTAAGAAACGATGCCAGTTGTTATGAATGCAAGCAGTAGAGGCAGTGGTGATTATGGATGCCTTGCCTACTGTATCTAGTTTCCTCTTCCAGTAGGCAGGATCTGGAACACAAGTTGTTTTGAGAAATGAGAACAAGAGACAATTTTCTTTTGCCTGGATGGATGTGATGAAGGAACCTTGATACAGAGTAGACTAGGAAGATTGTCTTAGCAATGTCTGCAAAGCTCTTGAGATTCCTGCAAATCAGGTAGAAGTTCCTTTGGCTTTCTTCTGAAATGTTGTATCTTGGATGCCCAATCTTCAGAAAAGAACAGATGGACTTCAAGAGAGGTTTCAAAGAAGATACAGGAACATCCGAGGCAATTTCTGAACAACTTCCAAGAACTTTAAGAAAGCATATGGATAATATATGAAGAAATTTTCAAAAATTATGCCGATGAGATTTGTGGAGGATACAATTGTATGATGAAGATCGGATATTCATCAGACTATGATATGTTGGGAAATCTTCACAGAGATGGAGCTTCCAGATCACAGCTGTCAAAATCCTGAAGAACTAGTGGAAAAACAGCTAGAAAGTAACCACAGGACATCTACTGTTGGAATACCAGATGGTTATCATGAACTATCTAGATATTAACTACAGGTTTTTGGAAGCCTACTTTCTTGGAAAGCTAATGAATCATCTAGTCCAGTTTTTCTCAACCTTGGCAAATTGAAGATGTGTGGACTTTAACTCACAGAATTCTGAGAGTTGAAGTCCACACATCTTCAACTTGCCAAGGTTGAGAAAGACTGATCTAGTCTGCCACTAAAATTTGGTAGCAGGAAGAAGGGGGAGAGGGAACAGATAACATTTAGATTTCTTTTTATGTCTACTGAAGAACCTTTACAAGCCCTATGGAAAAAATAAATATTCAAAAATACTTCATGTTGTCTCCTAAAATTTTTCATTCACCCTTAATCTACGGGTTCAGGAAGTTTTCAGAAATGACTGAGAATACACCCAGTATCCTTATGTCAAATTTATTTGGTTTATTTCCTTCTTTTGTTTGCCTGTTCTCTATTTCCTGGGTTTCCGAGTATGAGACACCTTAAATTCCAGATGTTGCTTTTCAAGTTGAAGTTCACCTTGATTTAAGAGGTTGATAAATCTATTGCTTGCCACTCGATAAGGAGTCAGCCAATATTATTTCTGAGCAAATGGGGCAAAATGAAGAAAAATAAAGAGTATAAAAGATTTTCATACAGAAAGAGTTCTTACCCCATTCATTGCTGCAGTGTTAACTACAGGCATCCTGATCCTTTGAAACATTTTATTATTTATTTTTATATAAATAAGATTATGATCTAAATTCATCACTAGTACATGTAGTCCTCGACTTGCAAGCACAATTGTGCCCAGAATTTCCATTGCTAAGCAAGGCAATTGTTCTGTCCCATTTTACAACCTTTCTTGCCACAGTTGTTAACTGAACCACTGCAGTTATTAAGTTAGCAACATAGTTGTTAAGTGAATCTGGCTTCCCCATTGACTTTGCTTGTCAGAAGGTGGCAAAAGGTGCCAGAGTTGATACATGAATCACTGCAGTGGTTAAGTGAATCATGTGGTCATTAAGCAAATCTGGCTTTCCCCATTGACTTTGGTTGATGGAAGCTGGCTGAGAAAGTTTCAAATGGCAATCACATGACCCTGGGGCAGTGCAGCTGCCTTAAATCCATGCTAATTGCCAAGCACTCAAATTTAGATCACATGAACATAGGGATGTTGCAATGGTTGTAAGTGTGAAAACTGGTCATAAGTCACTTTTTTCAGTGCCGTTGTAACTTCAAACAGTCACTAAATGAATGGTTGTAAGTTGAGGACTACCTGTAGTTTCAAGTTGGATTTGTATAAAAACATTAGAATGAAAAGTCATAAAAGCTGTAGAGGTAGACAGTAGAACCAGACAGTAAAAATAACCGCAACACAAAAGCTAATTAAAAGCATCTCAGATATTATTAAGAAGCACAAAAAATAGAATGTTGGGATGGATTTTGCATGGCATGTAAAAGGATAATAAAAATATGCCATGTATATGTACCAGGAAGAAATCGAATGGTTTAGGTGCCACTGCAGAAAAAGTCCCTGCATATACACAAAGATGGATGCTCTCAAATCAAGATTTCTAAATTACTTCTCATTAGTAGGGATTTTGGTCTGGGTGGCCCCCATTGACTGTTCTGACCAACAGTTGTAACCATTTGGAGCAATAATGGAGAAGAAGTTGTGATATCTAACTTATATTTGTTGACGGGAATTTGATTTTATATTTTCCTATTTGGAATTTTTTCCAACATTTTCCATCATATTTATGTGGCTGTAGAAAGGAAAATAGAATGTGGTGTATTTTCCTTTCTACAGAGCTGTGGTGGCGCAGTGGTTAGAATGCAGTATTGCAGGCTAACTCTGCCCACAGCCTATATTTTTCCTATATTGTATTTCATATCCCACACTGAAGGAAAACCTCAACACAGTTCATATCATTCAGTGCAATTTGGCTTACATAAGAAATTAACTAGACTGGATTATTTCAGCTCTGACTGGGAGCTCATAGATTGAAGACATCACTATATCCAAAAGTAAAATAAATTTTATTTAAAACAAAACTCCTGCACATGAAAAACCAGCTAGTGAAAAGAAGGGCTCTATAGTAACCAGTGTTGTGATGAGATTTATTTTTTATGAATAGGAAAATATTTGTTTATTAACTCCCTTTGCAGTTTCAAGTGATTCAGTCCAGATGTGGCTTTACTATTTATTTGTCCATCCTATGTATATAGCCACCCATCTCAGTGAACAAAATTAAAATTAAAATAATAACAAACACTATAAAAATTAAAATACAAGCATCCAAGAAACAACAATTCAAATCATTAATACAACCAAGAATTGGGTCCCTGCACAAAATTATCTTCTGATTTTCTTGGTGTGAGAATAAAATCTCAGCTATACTAACATTAACTGGGTTTGTGAGGGTTAGTTTGAACAATGACTTAGTGAGCTATCACTACCAAGGCTTAGGGCTTTCCCCTGCTGGTTGGCTGAAGGTTTTCTATCTGTTTTTAAAATAAAGTATATCTCAAAACTGTATTACTTTGAAAGTTGCTGTCCACATTGAGAGTGTCTATCCTGCCTCTGCACTATTACCTCTCTTCCCTGCCAGTCATCTGCCTTCTCTCCAAGGTAAAGGGTGACAAAATCTACCAGATTTTACACATCTGGATGTTTCCTTGGGCAATGTTAGAATAAGGGTGAACATCTTCTATATAGTCATCCATGTGAGGGATCTCACGAAGATCGATGGTTCGTTGAGGGCACTTCCAAGAAAAGGCAGCATGCAAGGATGCAATCAAGTTAAATCTTTATTTAGGAATAAAGTAGGTAAAATGAGTTCCCTGGCATGGAGGCATCCATGCCTGGATCAAGCCCATGGATCAGTCCCGTAGGAAGCTAGAACAAGAGCCAAAGAGCAGCCCCTGTGCATGGGTTCTTATAAGGGCCCTTGGCCCCTCCCTTACCAAGGTGTGTGAGGGGGCTGGAGGGCCATTAACTCTCCCCAATGGGGCTGCAAAGGTGCCTCTTTGCTCCCATCTGGTGGCCTTTTTTAAGAAACTGCCATGGCTGGCACAAAACACCTAACAATTCCCCTTCTTGCCAGCCAATGACAGGTACCATATATGAGAGGGCGAGCAGGTGTCATAGACATGTACACGTTTACAGGACCAAACACAAATGCTTACACAGAAGGTTGTGTCGGTCAATTGGTACAGGTTTGGTGAACAGGTCAGCTAACTGGTCGGTTGTATTATAGTGTTTGATGTGTACAAACCCCATTCTGGCAAGCTGCCTGACATTCTTGTAGTGGATGTCTATGTGGCGGGACCTAGAGCCCACCGCGTATGCCCCCGAGATTCCAATTGCGGCTGTGTTATCTTCTTGAATTTGGATGGGCAGAGTAGGAGGTGCCCAGATGCTCGTTAGCAGAGCATTGAACCAAATCAAGTCATTTGCTGTGTCCGATAGGCTGGCATATTCTGCCTCGGCCGTGGAGCAAGAAACAAATTTTTGCTGTCTAACATGCCAATGGATAGGACAGCCATTTAGCAGTATGAGGAAACCAGAAGTGCTCCGTCTACTCTTGGTGTCATCAGCCCAGTCTGCGTCCGAGTAAGTGGAGAGCTGGGCCGGCTTCCCCTTCTCTGGCTCCAGCATAAGGAGGGCATCGGCCATGTCCCTGAGGTACCTAAGTATCCTCTTGACATCATTCCAGTGGAATTCCTTTGGGTTTTCCACGTGCCTGGACAATAGATTCATGGCTAGAGCTATGTCAGGCCTGCTCCAATTGCTAATGTATAGCAAGGAGTGAATCACAGATCTGTATAATTTATTATCTATGAACTCAGGGCTGTCCTTGTGATTGTGGCCATAGTAGTCACTTTGTATGGGGCTACGCGTTGGGTTAGACGCCGCCATTTTACATTTGGCCAACAACTCCTCAATCTTTTCTCTCTCGGATAATGCAAATCCCTTTTTAGTGGCCAAGATATGCACACCCAGGTACCTGTCAACCTGCCCCAAGGACTCCAGGGTAAACTTTTCCCCCAGGGCCTTGGCAAATTCGTCACACATTTTCTTGCCAGGCCCTAAGTATAGGAGGTCGTCCACGTAAACCAAAACCCGTTCTGTATCACCTTTGGTGTCATGTGTGAAAACGCACTCATCTGCATGAGATGCCCTGAAGCCAATTCGCTCTAAACCAATGACCTTCTTCTCTTTTGGTGGTTGCCCGGGGCTGAAGACCTTGAGTTTTCTCAGGCTCTCCATCTCCTGTTCCATCACGAGTTGCCACTTCTCCTGTTCTTCGATGGGCAGCTCCTGGATGTCAGAGAAAGTCTTTGGGGTGACCACGACGCTGTTGATGGACACGACGTGCCCAATGTCTATTCTCTTTGGTGGGACCCCCTTTTTGGACCGCTATGACCTTCTGACCTCCTGCCACTCACCGCCCTTTTCTTCTGCAGGTTCCTCGCCGACTGGCTGTTCACGACTGGGATGTGGAGGCCCTCGGTCCCAGGCGTTGGGCATCATGGGCCTCTGGAGCGTCGCTGCAGGCGAAGAGTCAGGTGAAGATGGCGTGTCTTCCCCCTCAGGACTGGACAGCTCATCCTCCCCATCTGGACCAGGTAGGCTGACCTCTTCATCCTGTTCCTCACTCTCGTCGGTGGCAGGGTCTGTGGTTGTCTCAGGCGGTGTCGTGGTTGGTGCGGCTTTGCTGGGCCGGTTGATGTATGGGCTCAGATCATTTGAGTGGATCTGGGTCCAATTGGAGTCCTCTTCGAAGGAGGCAGATTGGGAGGTCACAGTCCTGCCCCCTCCTCCCAGGAACTGGTAGGCCTTGGAGCCAGGGGCATAGCCCAGGAACCTCAATCTCTGGGAGATGGCTCTCCCCTTCTTCCGCAGCTGCTTGGGAATGTGCACCCAAGCATAGGAGCCAAATACACGCAAGTGTCCCAAACTTGGCTTCCTACCATGGACCAGAAAATATGGAGTCTGATCCACAATGCTGCTCCAGGTGCAGTTCAGGGTGTAATTGGTGTAATGTACCGTCTCCGCCCAGTATGATTCCACAACTCCAGCATTCGCAATCAGGCTACGCACCATAGTCTGCAGGATACCATTTTGTTTTTCGACCACGCCGTTCTGCACAGGGGTAAAAGGCACTGTACGAAAATGGTGTATGCCCTTATGCTTTACCCAGTCTTGGAACTTTTGGGACATGAGCTCAGCCCCACGGCCGCTCTGCAGCTGTGCGATCTTGGTCTTGTACTGGGTTTCCACGTAGTTGTACAGCGTTCTTATGGCATCAAAGGCTTCAGACTTTTCTGTGAGGGTATACACATGGCCATACCGCGAGAAATCATCAACGGCAGTGAGGAAATACTGCCTTTTCCCTAGGGATGGTGTAAATGGCCCAACCAAATCAACATGTATCAATTGATATGGGTATTGGGTTTTACGCAGTGACACCTTAGATATTGGGGCGGCCTTCCTCTTTGCCCTCTTACAGATGGCGCAGTCCAGAAACACCTCACAATTCTGGAGGTGAATCCCCTCAGCAAATTCCCCCATCTTTTTGACCACGGGGAAGCTCACATGGCCTAACCTCCGATGTAAGAGGTGGGCACATTTGGTATGAAGTGGCTTCCCCACTGACACCCCCTTGGCTCTGGTTGCCTTGGGCGGTGCTAGCACCTTAGGCCCTTTCTTGGGCTTATCTGCCTTAGGTGCCTGCTAAGGCTCGGGTTTCTTGCCCGCATTGGCCTTGGAAGGCTGTGGGGCTGGCTGAGGTGGTATGGGTGCAACTGCTTTGGCCTTGCGCCCCTTTGACAGCCTGGGGGCTGGCTGTGGGGCCTCTCTCTCTCTGCGCGCAGGCCCCTTCTGGGGTGGCACCCTGTGAGTTGTCTCCTGTAGCTGGGTACTCGGGGGAGAAATATGGCAAACCATTTATAATGGTAACACTCTCAATGACCTTTTTGTCTCGAGTGACATGACCTCCCACTTTGCGAAACAATACCTCCATCCTGCCATCATCACATAACTTGGTTATGCTCAACAGGTTATTGGCGATAGAGGGAGCATGCAACACACCTTCAACATTGCCCAGCCCTGGTACAGAGACAGTGCCCTCCCCAACAACCAAAGCATTGTTACCATTGGCAACCTTGATGGAGGAGTTAATTCTCCTTAACCTCTTAAAGTCTTGTGTCAAGCTTCGATGCTATCTCAAAATAAATGACCTTCCAAACTGCCAATCTGACACCTTGCTTCATGTTAGCAATGTGAGATGAAGCCCCAGAGGCCAGTAACCAGAGGCCAGTAGGGCCATCAGCCCTTGTGGCAGGGGTGAGGTAAGTAGTACACACGAAATTGCCCTTAGCACCACCTTTGCCCCCGCCAGGCCCCCTTCTCTGCCCCCTGCCCCTTCCTTGATTGGAACCACACTTAGGTCCTTGCTGGTAATGGGGGAAGTCCTTCTTCAGATGCTCCTCAGAGCCACAGATGAAACACTTGGGTAGAGCGTTAACCTGCTCTGAACTCTGGTGCCTCCTGTTGATGCGCTGGGTTGTGGCCCTGGTGTATTCTCCTGCATCTCTACGCCTCCTGTCTTCCTCATTGAGCCTCCCTGTGAGGTAGGACAGAGTCATGGCTTCCTTCCTGGTTCCCTCTAGTGAGACAATAAAATTGCCCCAACTTTTATCCAGGGATGCCAGAATAACAGCAGTCATGTTGGCCTCAGTCATGGGGTAGTCCCTGAGCACCAGTTCTGCCCTGAGTGCCTTCAACTTTCCCAGGTGTTCAGCCATGCTAGCCCCAAATTTCAGCTTGTTGTTATAGAACTCCGATGTAAGCCTTGTGGTGGAACCCAAGCTATCACTATTAAATAGGCTATATAACAACCCCCAAATCTCACCAGCTGTGAGCCCATCTGGAATGCTAGGGTACAACTTAGCATCCAGTGAGCTCAGTAGAGTGGTATAGGCTTTCCTGTGGTACCACTCTTCTTGAGGCCCCCAAGGGAAAGGTGGGGGGGGGGTATCTAAAACCATTTCTAGGGTCCCTTCTTTTAAGAGACATACCTGTATCTCTTTATTCCATATGTTGAAGTTCTCACCCCCCCCAGATGTAATTTTTCAAAATTATTCGGGAGTGTTGAAGCAGAAGAGTAAATAGGAGTAGAAAATACAGTTGCATTTTGCTGTCCATGGTACCTTTGCGAGGATTCCATTGAAGTAAATGGGAGAGGGATCCCTCTGCTGGTGAGTGTAGGTATTTTTCTCTGATTATTTTTCTCCTTTTCAGATGGAGTGGACTGGGCATGCTCAAACGACTGAGCATGCTCAGAGCTCATTCCAGCCCAGGAGCCGATGGGAGCGGACCTCTCTCTCGGTGCTCCAGGGCCAGGCCTGGGCCCGGGCCTGTGGAACTCTGAAGATTCCTCTGGAAGCCCTCCCGGTACTGGAACACTTACCGGGGGGTGAAGGCTGCAGGATGGGGCTGGAAAGGCCCAAAGATGCTGAGGATCGCCTGGAGGGGCCCACCAATGGTCCTGAAGACTCTGGAGGAGGCAGCCATCGTCAGAAGTGGGAGGCTCGGCTGGAGGCCCCCTGAAGACATCGAGGTGAGTCCTCCGTTGCCTCGGTGGGGGTGTTGGGGAGGGTGGAGCCCCCAGGGGTTCCTCAGAGACTCTCTGGAGGTGCGGGTCCTGGCTGGGGGCCTCTGGATTGGACACCCCCCCTCGTTGGTCTCCTGGGGGTAGTGAGGGAGGCTGGCTACCCCCGACATCAAGGTCATGTTTGTCGTGGCCTCCAGGGCCACGACCAGGACTTGGATCGCAGCTCTGATGCCCGCTGCAGCAGGTGCAGCCGGGCAGACTTCAAGGCTTGCCGGTGGGGTGGGCCGAGCAGTTTGCATGCTGCTTCGGCTGGCTGTCATCGGTTGCTGGGCCTCGTGGCCTAGCTGAGGCCTACCAAGCCTCGCTGGAGTAGGTAGCCTGGGGGCCACCATGTTGTTTCTGGTTGGCCCCGGAAGCTGCAGGTCGCGATTTGGCGGGAATTTTCCCGCCAAAAGCTCTGGGTCTCCGGGGTCTCCCAAGGTGGCCGGCGCCATGTTAGGGGGCTTCTTGGGTGCTGGGGATGGACTTACCCAGTGTCCAGAGGCCCCCTGCGCTGGTGTCCCATGCGGCTTGGCTCCTGGCATCCCTCGGGCTGCTAGTAGCATTTGTAGCAGCTCTCTGCATTCCTCGCCAGTAAGCTGGTCTACGCTGGGGGTGGCCTGGTCCCTGGCCATCTCCCCGGTGTCCTGGCAGTCCTGGGTGGACTGCTGGCCTTCCATGCTTTTCTCTGTGGCTTGCAGCTGCAGGGAAGCGTGCGAAGGGGTCCCTTGCGTTCTGCTGAATCCTCTGGGGGCATAGAGATCATCTGAGCCCTCCTCTGGATCAAAGCTAGCATCAGGGACTGGATGCAGGGCTGCCATTCTTGATTGAAAACTTCTGGTCATAATCGGGGATTTCCTGCCATCCATCTCTTGGGGGTTCTAGCTGGAACCTCCAGGCATCTTGCTTCTGCTGGCTTGGAAGCGTTGCCTCGAACCATCCTCTGCTACCACTTTGTGAGGGATCTCATGAAGATCGATGGTTCATTGAGGGCACTTCCAAGAAAAGGCAGAACGCAAGGATGCAATCAAGTTAAATCTTTATTTAGGAATAAAGCAGGTAAAATGAGTTCCCTGGCATGGAGGCATCCATGCCTGGATCAAGCCCATGGATCAGTCCCGTAGGAAGCTAGAACAAGAGCCAAAGAGCAGCCCCTGTGCATGGGTTCTTATAGGGGCCCTTGGCCCCTCCCTTACCAAGGTTTGTGAGGGGGCCGGAGGACCATTAACTCTCCCCAATGGGGATGCATGGGCCGGAGACCCTTGACCCACCAGTGGGATCAAAGATGCCTCTTTGCTCCCATCTGGTGGCCTTTTTTAAGAAACTGCCATGGCTGGCACAAAACACCTAACAATCCAACCATCACTAGCAACTAACCCCAATTAGGATAGAATTTATATCATTTTAGAATGGCTGGTTGATACGATGAAGATACTATAGGACATTGGGGGGACTGGCCAAAGGAAACACCTTGCACTTAGTAGAAAAAGATATTGCCAATCCAGTAATTTACAGTGTTTTCATAGTATCACCCAGCTAATATCATTTAGGCTTAAGTAAAAAATGGCCCTTAGTTAAAGCAACATACAAAACGGACAAACATCAATTCAGTCCAATGACTGACTCTTAGAAGTTACTACAACGGTGGGTTATTTTCATATTTCTATTTGTATCTATATCTACATTCACATGTTTACATGGTTATATATGTATATATATAATTGACTCCTTGTTTACTTCTATGCATTTCTATTGAATAGTAGAAAATTATCTTTATATTCCTATTTTTGCCTCCAGCCAGCTGTACCATCTTTGCCATACTAAATAGTAATCAGTATCGTCTTTCTCTTGTATTTCTTTTGTGAGCTTATCCAATTCTGCACATTCTGTAATTTTGGCTATTATTTTGTCTTCTGTGGGTAACTGTTCAGATTTCCAATGTTGGGCAAAGAGTATACGTGCTACTGTGAGGATATGGATGATCAGATATTTTATTTCTTTGGTATATTGTGCTGTGATTATTCCCAATAAAAAGATTTCCGGCCTCATTTCCAGTTTTGGTTTCATGATTTCTTCAATCATTGTTTTAATTTGTTGCCAGTATTGTTTTGCCCTTCGGCATGACCACCAGAGATGATAATATGTCCCTTTCTGTGATTTACATTTCCAGCACATTGGAGACGTATTTGGGAACATCTTGGCTAGGCGCGCCGGTGGGAGGTGCCATCGGTAGAACATTTTGTAAAGGTTTTCCTTATAGGGTATAGACAATGTCATCTTATAATTTATCTTCCACAAATTGGTAGTACAGGGGTTTAAGGCACCCTGTTATTAAGCTGGTTATTAAGACCAGCTGCCTGCAATTACTGCAGGGTTCGAATCTCGCCAAGGCTCAAGGTTGACTCAGCCTTCCATCCTTTCTAAGGTAGGTGAAATGAGGACCCAGTTGTGGGGGCAATAAGCTGACTTTGTATAAATATACAAAAGGATGAAGGCTATTGCTGAGCACATTGTAAGCTGCCCTGAGTCTTCGGAGAAGGGCGGCATATAAATCAAATTAAAAAAAAAAAAATTCCCACTTATCCAATTCAATAGTATATCCTATATTTTTGGCCCATGTTATCATATTCTCTTTGGACTGAATTGATGTTTGTCCGTTTTGTATGTTGTTTTAATGTATTTATGTTGGTTTGTTTTTTTTATTATTAATAAAAATATTATTTAAAAAATGGCCCTTAGTTAAGACACCTAAAATAATATAGAAAGGATATGTCTCTGACTGACATGCACATATTTTTCTTCATCACAGATTATGCAGAATTACTACACATGTCTACTTATCTAAAGAAGATTAACCTAATGTTAGGGAACATAATAATATTTTCCAATTATATTTACAAAAGTGGAAATTTCCAGTTACAATTCTATAATACAGCATTATAACTGTTAATTGTTATAATGATGTACAGCAAGTTTCAGGGTTAAGAACGCCCTGGTTTAAAGACCACCCATGGTTAAGAATAGAGCCTATTGTAGCAAAATTTGAGTTAAATGCACAACGATTCAAGTTAAATACACAATGGTTCAAGTTCATTACACAATACTACTTATTTGTTCTGGCTTACTTACAAATTGGACTTACGACAGTCCTTGGGACTGGAACCTATTCTTAAACTGGGGACTACCTGTATTATAAAACTATACTTTGTTTCTTATCTTTTTTCCGGTTTTTTAAACTTTTTATAAAAACACTATCCCTGGTTTTTGTATGCATCTGCATTATAATTATCTTTGCATTTCATTATTTTCTTAAAGCGATAACAAAATACATTGGAAAAAGTGGAAATTTCCACATCAATCCATTTTTGCAATTATAGTAAACTGAGATTATGCACATAAAAGACTTTTACTTTTCTCAGACTGCCTTTCAGGGAAGTATACGGTAAAATCTTTGCTTCTAATCATTCTGTTTCTACATCAAGTTTCTATGGAACTGAAGCTATGATAATTATATTTCTAGGGGGAAAATATGTCACTTCTGCAAAAATTTAAGTTGTAATTACCTTGCTTGTTCTCATAGTAAATTAGATAAGGTTATAACAGTATTTAGACAAGGTCCGGAACTAACTAAAGAACAGCTATGACGAGAAATAAGCATCAATTTGCTTATATACTTCATGGTAAAAATAAAAACTCTCAGTACTATTAAACTACATATTTTGAAGCAGAGCTGCTAAGAAGATCAGCTCTAAGGCATACCAAACACACCATATAAGAGATGCCTTACTTACAATTACAAAGAAGAAATTTAATGTAAAACAACCCAGAGTGAAGATACAGCATATAAAACAACTAAATTTAGCAGAAACCTATCATTTAAGCTCACAGCCTAAAAGGAAAAGAAATCCCAGCTATGTAAAGTTTTTACTCTGGATTCTACCTCAGCAGAACCCCAAATGATGAAACATGAATCTGAAAAATATTTTGAAATCCAAAAAACTGAGTGTTTTCCTCTGGCTGTACTGTACTTTGTGATCAGTTGATATCTCTCTCTAATATCACCCAGATACTAGAACACATTACAAACCTGCCAGGATGTAAATGTATGCAAACATTAAAATCCATATGGTAGTTTTCTAGCTCCCCCTCCTTCCCTCCCTAGGAATTAGAAATAGAGGGAGAAGCTTGAATTGGCATTTTGGGGGCTATCAGGTGTTGGAACCCTTGAAAAGAATTTCCATTGCCTCTCCTTGCCATATCATGCTCCAGGATCCGTTTTTTTGATTTTTTTTTTTTTTTAAATGATTTATATGCCGTCCTTCTCCGGAGACTCAGGGTGGCTTACAATGTGTTAAGCAATAGCCTTCATATTTTTGTATATTTATACAAAGTCAGCTTATTGCCCCCACAAACTGGGTCCTCAATTTACCTACCTTAGAAAGGATGGAAGGCTGAGTCAACCTTGAGCCTGGTGAGATTCGAACTTACAGTAATTGCAGACAGCTGGTGTTAATCACAGTGCTATCAGTCTGCTGAGCCACCAGGCCCTGGTTTAAGTCCAACCTTCAAGCAGAAGCTTACAGGGAGGAAAGACATGGCAATGGTAGGTGAGAAAGACTTAAAAATAGGGGGAAGAGATGCTGCCTAGGGAATGGTCAGATAAGAGAGAGCATAGCCTGCAACTGCATAATGGGAAGAGAAAAGGGTTTACAAAGCACCCTCCCCTAGCCTCCTAGGTGTAAAGGAGATGATGGGAAAGTTGTGTAGGGAATTGAAGTCCATGACGTCGGGCAGAACGCAGCACACTGCTTCCGTTTCTGGTGTTATGTATCTTCTTCCTGGATGATCTCATTCTTGCTGTGGTCTGTGTTATCTGACCTTCTTCTGAGTGGGGGAAGAGGGAGGAGGATTATCCAATCAGAACCCTGTTGCTGTCCTACCTTTTATCTGCTTCTGTAAAACTGTATAAAAATAAAGCTCTCAGGGAGACATCTTGGGAGACATCTTGAAACAGAGCAAAAGCCTGGACCTCTGATTTACAACATCTGGCAGCTGAAGCAGGGACACCCTCCATGGGGAGCAACATTCTTAACATACTTATCATCGTCTAGAATAGACCCCTGGTGCACCTTTCATCATCTCTAGTGGTAAGTATGGGTTGCAATCTGTCTCAATATCAGAATAGTTGAGACAGGGAAAGCAACACCCTTAAGATACTCATTATCGTCTGGAAATATAGACCCCTGGTACCTTCGTCCTACGTGGATCCCTAATGGTGAGTGTTGGTTGCAATCTGTCTCAATATCAGAAAGCTCATGTGTGGGAATTGCACAAGTCTGGCATGACGATGTACAGACTGACAAAAGGAACTGGTAGTTGAGACAGGGAAACATTGTCCCTTTTATCCGGAACAGGGGACGCCTTTTTTGAGATATAATAAAGATAGGGCAAGCGTTACATCTTGAACCTAAGGCTTCAGTGCAAATATTACATCAATGGTATCAATGTCATCAAGCAATAGAAAAATATGGCTCTGATGCTTTGGAAGGGCAACAATTAACTACAAGCCCTCCACCTGATTATAACGTTAAAATTGTCACCCCAAAATCATTTTTAATTGAACCATCAGCTCCTTCTGAAGGAGCTAGTTACACCCCCATTAGGCAGAATTTAAAGAAACAGTTAGATTTGCGCATGTTCGAAGATGGCGGCTCGCGGGTGAAGCTCCGACGTCTGGGGGCAATGTAGGTGTTCCCATGGATTCCTGGAGGGCCGAATTTCCAACCAACGGCCCTGGCCTAGCAAGTTGAACATGAGGACAGCCTGCTGCGAGCTTTTGGACTCTTTTGAGCCGCTCGTAAGGCTGTCTGGAGCCGTGGAGCACCGCGAGGCTATGGCGGCGCAGACGGGAGGCTTGGAACTGATCGGGGCGGCGCCTTTTGCCTCGGCGTCCCCCCAGCGGCGGCCGGATGGGGTAGGGGTGTGTGAGGGCGATGGCGGCATGCAAGAGCACCGCTGGATGCCCCCCCTCCCCGAAAAAAGCTCGGGACTGCCAGCAGCGGCGGCGACGTTGGGCGCGGCGGCTGCGGCGGCGGGAGTGAAATGGCGGCTGCTGGGGCGACACCGAGGGGAGTGGCACGACCCTGGTGGAACTTTTCAAACTTAGACCTTTTCCAACTGGTCTATTGCCAGCTGTGGAAGGGGGAGTCCTGGCGGACTGATTTGGAGCTACCTGATTGGTGACTCTCCTGAAGACCTTCTGAAGACCTTGGGATTTAGGGGAGGGGATTAGAAGATCTTGTGGAGACTGGAAGGGTTGGGAAGAGCTAGGCTATGATTGGCCTATCGCCCCGGTCCGTCTCCCCCCTCCCCCCCTTCCCCCTTTTCCCACCGCGGCCCAGTTGCGGGCGTTGGTTGGGACCATTATCATCCGGACTGGATCCTTCCCACATCTGGACTCATTATCCCTTAAAATAACTACAGCTGACCCCCGCCTCCGGCTATACCATCAGTACTATTGTCATCTGTACTACCTTGCTGTCAGGAGATGTTTAAACCTGGGCATGGGCACTGAGGGAGTCACTTTGTTGCAGCTGTCACCAAAGAAGATCTGCTGTTACCAGCCGCCATGAGAGGGTGGCTTGGTCACTGCTCTCCTGGGGCAGCGGCCTGAGACTCCTCTCCACTGTAGTGAGAGGACAGTGGAGTCTGGTTGACCCGTGCCGGAATGGTGAACTTTCTCTCCTGGACCTTTTTAATCAGCACCATTGAATCCTTGGACTCATTCATCTTCCCCAGACAGACTATAGGATGTATTCACCGGCTGAGCTCTTCGCGCTGCGAGACTCCCCACTCTCGCAGGCCTGGCCCTCCATGTTATCAAGGGCCTATCTTGATGACGGATTTTGGAATCCCGAGAGATGGCATGCAGCAAAGAGGGGGTTGAGGGGTTTTTTATTTAAATTTTTAATGAAAATTTTAAGGGGACCCGGGAGGAAGGGAGGGGGTTATAATAGTGGACCGGGGGGGGGGGTTCAGATAGCTACTGAGCGGGGTGATAGGTTGATTGGTTGCAGCAGAGGGGTCGGGAAAAGAAATTTATCTGGGGAACAGGGGGGCAACAGGAAGGGCAATGAAATTGAAATAATGAGTGGGAGGGGCAGGTATGACGGGCACAGGGGGCCATATCATGTGTCGGGGGTGCGCACACACTGTTTACGAGCAATTGCGCACTCCGGCCCCCAATGTGCAACTCGTGTCCTGGGTTGTGCAGAGTCTCAGGCCCAGGGTCCACGGCTGATGTTGTGTAATGCCAGGTCGGTTGTTAATAAAGCCCCCCTCATTTGTGGTCTTATTTTGGAGGGGGGTGCGGACCTGGCAGGTATTACGGAGACCTGGTTGGGTCAAGAGGGGGGGGTCCCCCTCATCAAAATGTGCCCACCAGGTTTCTGTGCATTTCATCAGCCAAGGGCCCAGGGGAGGGGTGGGGGGAGTGGCGGTGATTATTAGGGAAAGTCTTTGTCCGAGGGAGACCACTGTTCCTCAGATAGCCGGATGTGAGTCCCTTTTTGTGAAGTGGGGCCGTGGGGTACAGATGGGTTTGCTGATTACGTACCTGGCTCCCTGCCACGTGGCAGCGACCCTGCCCGAGCTACTCGACGTCATTGCCAGGGTGGCGGTTGATACCCCCAGACTTATTGTCATGGGGGATTTCAACCTTCCGTCTGCAGGTGAGGCATCAGAGGTGGCCTGGGAGTTCATGGCTTCCATGACGGCCATGGACCTGACCCAGTTAGTTCAAGGCCCAACTCACATAGGGGGACACACTCTGGATCTGATTTTTGTGTCTCTGGTCAGTGGTTGAATGATCTTGATAGAGGGGACCTAGACATCAAACCCTTGTCATGGACAGATCATTTGCTTCTTCACTTGGACTTTCCTACCGCTTCCCCCCACCGCAGGGAGACGGAACCGACCAGATGGTTCCATCCCAGGCGCCTGATGGACCCCGAAAGGTTCCTGACGGAGCTTGGGCTGTTTCCTGAGACTCTGGCACATGACTCGACTGAAGAGCTGGTGGCCGCCTGGGAGAGTGCGGCCACAGGAGCTTTGGACCGTGTCATGCCTTTGCGGCCTCTGACCCGATGCCGATCTCAATTGGCTCCTTGGTTCTCTGAGGAGCTGAGAGAGATGAAGCGTCGGAAAAGACGCCTAGAGAGCATTTGGAGGACTAGTCAATCCGATTCCGACCGGACACAGGTGAGGTCTTATATCAAGACCTACCTAGTGGTGATAAAAGCGGCGAAATCTAACCATTTTTCCACTCTTATCGCATCTGCAGAGAACCGTCCAGCCGCCCTGTTTAGGGTGACCCACTCCCTTCTTCGGGGGGGAGTGCGGGAAGATCCCTTGCAGGGTCGTGCTGAGGATTTTGTGCAATTCCTGCATGATAAAGTCGCTCGGATTCGGGATGGCTTGGACTCCGATTGGATGAGTCCAGGGGAGGAGACAGGGGCAGGTCTTGAGAATATTATCTGGGAGGAGTTTGATCCTGTGGCTCCCGAGGATGTGGACAGGGTTCTGGGTAGGATTAGTGCCGCCACATGTTTATTGGACCCGTGTCCCTCCTGGTTGGTACTGGCCTCCCGGGAGGTTACACGAGGCTGGCTCCAGGGGATTATAACTGCTTCTCTGAGTGAGGGTGCCTTTCCCGCCGCCTTGAAAGAGGCGATGGTGAGGCCCCTCCTCAAGAAGCCTTCCCTGGACCCGGCTGAATTAGCTAACTACCGTCCGGTCTCCAACCTTCGTTTTGTGGCGAAGGTTGTTGAGAGTGTGGTGGCACGACAACTGCCCAGGCACCTGGATGAAGCTATCTATCTAGACCCGTGCCAGTCGGGCTTCAGGCAGGGGCACAGCACAGAAACGGCATTGGTCGCGTTGGTGGATGATCTCTGGAGGGCTCGGGACAGGGGTTGTTCCTCTGTCCTAGTCCTATTAGATCTCTCAGCGGCTTTTGATACCATCGACCATGGTATCATGCTGCGGCGGTTGACAGGGTTAGGAATAGGGGGCACCGTTCTTCGGTGGTTCTCCTCCTTCCTCTCCGACCGCTCGTAGTTCGTGTTGGCAGGGGGGCAGAGGTCGACCTCGAGGCGTCTCGCATGGGGAGTGCCACAAGGGTCGGTCCTCTCGCCCCTTCTGTTCAACATTTATGTGAAGCCGATGGGTGAGATCATCCGTGGTTTTGGGGTGAAGTGTCATCTGTACGCTGATGATACTCAGCTGTACATCTCCACCCCAGACCACCCCAATGATGCCCTTGATGTGATGTCTCACTGCCTGGAGGCCGTGCGGGTCTGGATGGGGAGGAACAGGCTCAGACTCAACCCGTCCAAGACCGAGTGGCTGTGGCTGCCGGCGTCCCGATATAGTCAGCAGGTGCCATCGCTGACTATTGGGGGTGAATCTTTGCCCCCCACAGAGAGGGCTCGCAATCTGGGTGTCCTCCTGGATGCACGGCTGTCTTTAGAAGAGCATATGACGGCCGTGGCCAGGGAGGCCTTTTATCAGGTTCACCTGATCCGCCAGTTGCAGCCCTTTCTGGACCGGGACGCTTTGCGCACGGTCACTCATGCCCTTGTCACCTCCCGGCTGGACTATTGAAATGCTCTCTACATGGGGCTCCCCTTGAAGAGCATTCGGAGGCTCCAACTGGTCCAGAATGCGGCCACGCGGGTGGTTATGGGTGCAACTCATTGTGCCCTTGACACCCCTCCTGCGTGAGCTGCACTGGCTCCCAGTGGTCTTCCGGGTGCGATTCAAGGTGTTGGTTACCACCTTTAAAGTGCTCCATGGCATAGGACCCGGGTACCTTCGAGACCGTCTTCTGCCACCAATAGCCTCCCACCGACCAGTCCGCTCCCACAGAGAGGGTCTCCTCAGGGTGCCATCAGCCAAGTTATGTCGGCTGGCGACACCCAGGGGGAGAGCCTTCTCTGTGGGAGCCCCAGCCCTGTGGAATGAACTGCCCCCGGAAATACGTAAGATCTCCGACCTCCGGGTGTTTCGTTGCGCATTGAAGACCCTGTTGTTCCGCCAGGCCGGGCTATCAACTTAATAATTTTAAATTGGAGTATTTTAAATTTTTGGGGTTTTAAATCGGCCAAATCTATTTAATTATTTTAATTTTTAATTATTGTTGTGTCTTGTTTTTTTAAATAGGCTGTACACCGCCCTGAGTCCTTCGGGAGAAGGGCGGTATAGAAATAAAATTATTATTATTATTATTATTATTATTATTATTATTATTATTATTATTATTATTATTATTATTATTATTCTTCAAAAGAGCCTGTAGTACAGTGGACTAAAGCACTGTTATTAACATCTGCTTCTTGCAATTACTGCAAGTTCAAATCTCACCAGGCTCAAGTTTGATTCAGCCTTCCATCCTTTCAAAGGTAGGTGAAATAAGGACCCAGATTTTGGGGGCAATAAGCTGATTTTGTATAAAATATACAAAAGTATGAAGGCTATTGCTTAACGCATTGTAAGCCGCCCTGAGTCTCTGGAGAAGGGCAGCATATAAATTAAAGCAAAAAAAAAAAAAAAGGAGGGGGGGGATATAGAAGAAATTGCTGATATGCTTTCTGTTTGTCCACCGGCTGCAACTTTGCAAGTTTCTTCTGAATGTGCTTATCAAGCCTTCGGAAAGTGCCTGTTTCTGGCAAGCGTCAACAAGCCTTCTCTAACATCAGGCAAAAGGCTAAAGAGAACGCCACTTCTGAATGCCGAAGAGCAATTGATGGGCTGGGAAAAGATCTTGATTTGGCAGATATGATTAAAGCATGTCAAGATATAGGAACATCTTCTTATAAAACTAATTTGTTAGCAGCTGCTTTATCACCAGGCAGCAAACCTGTCGCGCGCTTAAGACTTTTTTATTTGATCAAGCTGGCCTGACCTAAATCTTCTCCCCTTTTTAAATGTAAATTTTAATTTGTTTTTAAATTATGGGGTATTTTAAATTTGTTTAGCCAAATTATTTAATTCGTTTTTAATTTATTTTAAATTTTTGTATTTATGTGTTTTATCTTGTGGCTGTTCACCGCCCTGAGTCCTTCGGGAGAAGGGCGGTATAGAAATTTAATAAAATAGAAATAGAAAACCTCAAGGAAAGTGTTACGATTGTGGAAAAGCTGGTTATTTTAAAAGAGAGTGTAAAAATCCAAGGGGGGGCATGTCTGTAACATCTCGCCCTCTCTTTCATCAGGGATCAAAACCCTGGTATATCATCGTATGGATGACATTTTAATTGGAGCACAAAAAAATACAACCTAATTGGCTTTCTGAAATACAAAATTATTTATGTGTCTATGGATTGTAAATTGCCCTGGAAAAATACAGCTGCATGTTCCTTATCTGTATTTAGGACATAAAATGTTGCAGTCTTTTTCTGCTCCGGCTTTTCCTTGTTTAAAGTTACCCAAAGTTATTTCCTTAGTAAATTTGCAACAATTGCTGGGTACTATTAATTGGGTCCGCCCATATTTTTCTTTACCTACGCATTTACTTAGTCCATTATTTGAGTTATTGACTAAAGGAAAAAAGCCAGGAGATTTAATTATAGTTCCATCTGTAGTATGTGCTAC
The DNA here is from genome assembly GCA_022577455.1 of Arizona elegans. NCBI lineage: Eukaryota > Metazoa > Chordata > Lepidosauria > Squamata > Colubridae > Arizona > Arizona elegans. The sequence continues at coordinate 16,531,919 of JAKOOJ010000010.1, forward strand.
AGTTGAGAAAATTAATAACATCTTGAGTACTCAGTTTGTGGATCGAATCCCTCATAGAGATTGTCAGTTATCTCTGTTAATATTTCCTACTAGTAAACTACCCACAGGAGTATTGGCTGTTTTAGAACAGCAAAAAGTATATTGTATTGAATGGCTTTATTTGTCTCAAATACCATCTAAAAATATTTTGCCCTTTATTCAAGCCATATCTGAAATTATAACCTTGGGGCGTACTCGAGCCTGTTGAAGAAGTGGAACTGATTTAATAAATATTGTTCTTTCTATCTCAAAATCTGACTTTCACTTTTATTTTCAGAATAATTTATCTCTTCAGTGTGCTCTAACTGACTATGTAGGTTGTATTTCATATCATCTGCCTAAAGATCCTAGGTTTACTTGCTTAATGACTTCCTCTTTTCCTGTCCTCCATTGCTTTCTCCACTATCGCAAGTTCTTTGTTTTTTCTGATGGAGGACGAACGAGAGGAGCGATTGCTTACAAGGATGCTCATGATGTCATCTGGAAAGTATCTTACAGTTTTCATCTCAACACTCAGAATTGTCTGCTGCTATCTTAGCTTTCCACATTTTTTTTCCAACAGCCTTTTAATCTGATCTCTGACTCTCAGTATGTGTGTCAACTTATTTTTAATCTTCCAGGTGCTTATATCACACCCAGGATTGACTCCAATCTTATGACCTTATTTCTCACTTTACAGCAACTTCTACAAGACCGGAAGCATTTATAGTTTGTCTCTCACATACGCAGTCATTCATCCCTTCCTGGGCCTCTTTCTGAAGGCAACAGTCATGCTGATGCTGCTGTTCATGTTTTACCTACTTTGTTTACAGATCCATTTTTTAGTCATTCTTTTTTCCATCAAAATGCCAGGGGGCTGGCACAACCTTGCCACATTCCACTAGAGCAAGCTAAGCAAATTGTTTCATCCTGTCCCCAATGTTCTGGGGCATCCCCCTCGGGGAACACAGGAGTTAATCCCCGTGGTCTCACCTCTAATCAATTATGGCAAATGGATGTTACCCATGTTCCTTCTTTGGCTCCTTGGAAATATATTCATTTATCTATTGATACCTATTCTGGAGCGATTTGGGCTACCCCTCAACGAGGGGAAACAGCTAATCATGTTATTTCTCATCTTTTTTCAGCCATTACAGCTCTAGGCAAGCCCTCTTATTTAAAAACAGATAATGGGCCTGCCTATTTTTCACAGGCTTTTTTGCAATTTTGTGCAACCTGGAATATTGCTGTTCCTCATGGCCTTCCCTATAATTCCACAGGTCAAGCCATTGTGGAATGTGCTAATAGGTCCTTTAAGGACTGCCTTCACAAACAAATAAAAAAAGAGGGCTCTCTGGTCCCAAATTTGTCATGGGTAACACAACAGGTTACAAAAGTTTTATTTACTTTGAATAAATTGAATTTTTCAATTTCTAATTTGACTGCTTATCAGAGGCATTTTCAACAAAAAACAAGTTTGCCTCTTCCTCTGGTATATTATAGAGCATTACCAGACAAAACATGGTTAGGACCGGTCCCTTTAATTACTTGGGGGCGGGGCTATGCTGCTGTGCTTACTTCTACAGGACCTTTGTGGATCCCAGCGTGTTGTGTATGCCCAGCCAAGGATGTCATGGCACCAACCCCTGAACCCTATCCCAGAGATGGCAAAGGTGACTCTACAGATGGCACAATGACCAATCTGATCCCATCATGCCAGTCATCCAGTGACATGGGGAAATGTGAAGAATTTGACCACCAAAGCGCAGGCAGTACTGCAGCAGCAACAAGTGGAACAAACACCCGAGAATTTGTGCGCTGCCAATTTTGTGGTTTTAACTGCCAATTCTGTAACCATAATTTGTTTGTGTTTGATTGTTAATAATTGTACTTTGGCATCAGCAGCTGTCATATCACCCAAACATTTGCATGAAACAAAACTTATGGGTGCAGCTTGCAAACATCACGAAAACTGATGCCTTTTGTTTGTCTGAAGTTTATGATATGGAAAATTTGCTTTCTACATGTTTAATCCCTGTATGTACCCCTGCTGTAGTAATTCAAAACTTTACTAATTTGAGTATTTGTTCAAAGGGAACTTTGACTATAAGAATATAGCTCATTGGGGGAAAGCTGTATATTATCCACCTCCTAACGCAATTGATTTGTATCAGTTCCTGAAAATGTAACTTTGTTGCTTTAACATTTTAGATGAGTCAAGAAACATTCAGCATCAATTTAAAATTTTGTATAATTTGGCCTATCATTTGTGTCATTTTAATTAGAGGATGCTGTTTTGTTCAGTGTATTTCTCCTTTTGTAATATATGTATAACTGCATTTTGCTTTAAATCCCTTCCTACACTGTCTCAAAGTCATGCCTTATATAAGCAACTGCAAGGATATTCCTCTCCTGATACTAACCTGTTTTTCTGGCCCCTCGTAAGAGGATGGCTTCACAAATAAGATAAAAAAGAGTGGGATGTAGGGAATTGAAGTCCATGACGTCGGGCAGAACGCAGCACACTGCTTCCGTTTCTGGTGTTATGTATCTTCTTCCTGGATGATCTCATTCTTGCTATGGTCTGTGTTATCTGACCTTCTTCTGAGTGGGGGAAGAGGGAGGAAAATTATCCAATCAGAACCCTGTTGCTGTCCTACCTTTCATCTGCTTGTGTAAAACTGTATAAAAATAAAGCTCTCGGGGAGACATCTTGGGAGACATCTTGAAACAGAGTAAAAGCCTGGACCTCTGATTTACAACAAAGTTGTACTTTCAGACTTGCAAGATTCTGTTAATGTATCCTTATTGTAAAGTAAAATTAGCTCATCTGGTCATGTTTCCTGTCTGAGCTACCCAAGAAGCCTCTTCAGCTTCTTGGATGAGAAGCTAAATGTCTTCAAAGAAAAACCAGAAAGTCCAGTTGCGTCTTGAAAAAGCACCTTTGGGACAACCGTGACCTGGATGACTGAGAATCTCCAAAGACACTTTCCCTAGGTAGCATTTTTTTGCCCTCTTTCTCAAGGTCTTTCTCACACACTGTAGCATTCAGTGGTGGGATTCAAATTTTTCTACTACCAGTTCTGTGGGCGTGGCTTGGTGGGAGGGGGTCATGTGGGGGTGGGACCTTGCTGTGAGTGACATTGAGTTGGCCATGCCCACTCAGTCACATGACCCCACCAAGCCACGCCCACCAAGCCACGCCCACAGAACCAGCAGAAAAGGCAGCTTCCTGCAGCCTGTCCCTTTATGGTCCCCCCTACATCGAAGTACCTTAAAGGGACTCCGCAGTCCGGCTGCCTTCCGAGCAGCTCCGCTGCGATGCTGTCCCTCTGGCGCAGCAGGCCGTTCTCCTGGCTGGGTCTATCAATGGAGTGCCGCTGCGCATGTGCACCGGCAGGCAATGGGGTGCGCGTGTGCGGCCGGCGCAAAGAACAGGGTGGCACATGCATCCCATTGCCTGCCGGTGCTGCTCGTGGCCAGACCCGGCCAGGAGAATGGCCTGCTACACCAGAAGGATGGCATTGCAGCGGAACTGCTCGGAAGGCAGCCAAAAACTACTGGGGGCTGGAGGTTCACCAGCTGAGCCTCGCCAGTCCCAAGGTGCGGATGAAGGTGAGCGAGGCGGAGGGTGAGTGGGGCGGGCGGCATGTGGGCACCGGTCCTGGGAAAGACCAGAGCTGGGGAATGGCGCATTCCCTGACCCACCCAAGGCAAACAGCGAGTGGGCGGGGCCTCCGAGGCAAGGCTAGAGCCGGGGAATGGCAGTTTCCCCGACTCAGGTGGAGGCTCCAGGGCCTCAGGGAATGGCGTGTTCCTGGGCCCCGAGTCTGACCCGAGGCAAAGGGTGAGCAGATGGCATGCTTACCTTTGGTGAGCAGAGCAGGCAAGGCGCAGAGGCGAGACGATTAGCTGGGCCATGTGGCAAAGGCAACATATATAGGGTGGCCGGGTGGGGTGGGTGGGGTGGGCAGAGCAGGCGGGGGCAGAGCCAGCCAGAGGTGGTATTTGCTGGTTCAGCGAACCAGTTAAAATTTCCACTACCTGTTCACCCAAACCAGTCCAAACTGGCTGAATACCACCTCAGCTACCATTACATCAGTACAAACTCATCCTCCTGCTTGTGTCCCCCCAAAGCTTAGTTCAAGCTGTGATGCTCTGATCCCAAAATTAATATTGAGCCATCATAACCAGTAGCCATTGTTGTCACTTTATGTTTAGCTTCTAGAACTAAGGAGAAATTTCCTGACAGAACAATTAATCAGTGGAATGGCTTTCCTGCAGAAGTTATGGGTGCTCCAACACTGGAACTTTTTAAGAAGTGATTGTACAACCATTTGCCTGAAATGGTATAGGTTACCTGCCTCAGCAGGGGGTTGGATAAGAAGACCTCCAAGGTCCCTTCCAACTCTGTTATTCTGTTATTCTCTAACTCAGGGGTGTCAAACTCAAGGCCCGCAGGCCGCATCCGGCCCGCAGGATGCTTAGATCTGGCCTGCGGGGCCGGCCTGGAAATATCAAAGGACCAGCCTGCAGTGCGTCTGCTGGCCAAAATGGGCCGGCCCATTTTCAGGAGGCCTGTTTTCAGCCTCCATGACCTCCTGCAGCACTCTCCCAGCTGAAAACAGGCCTCCTGAAAATGGGCTGGCCTGTTTTGGCCAGCAGAGGCACCACGGGCTGGTCCTTTGATATTTCCAAGCCGGCCCCGCAGGCCAGATCTAAGCATCCTGCAGGCCAGATACCACCCAGGGCCAGTTTTTGGCCAGCAGAGTGCTCTAGAAGGACTGTCTTGGACTAGATTACAATTAGTTGGCCTCAAGTAAGTGCCTGATCTGGATAGAAAACAAGCAACATCCTATGTTAATACTACAGTTTAATGCCAGATTTTACATACTGTAGGTCCATTTAATCTACAATCAACAATCTATTCTGTATTCTGTGTTCTATATTCTGTATTCTATTCTGTATCTATAATTGACAGCCATTTCTATTTACTATCCTGGAAATTTACCTCTGCTGTTAGGTCTTGTATTATCATGTTATTTATGCTATTGTATTTTTATTATTAGTTGAATAATAAAAATACAATAGTATAAATAGCTTTTCTGCCCAGAAAAGCAATTTACTATTAAACAATGGGGTATAAATTTAGAAATAAAAAGTTTAGTGGAATATGAAGAATAAGTAATAAATGTTTGCCAGTAATATCTGGTAGAAGAGATAGGAAAATGGTTATAGTAAAGAACTGTGGAAAGAAAGAAGGGGGGAAATGCATCTTGACCATGTGTCAAACACCCACCATGGCCACGCCCCATGGCCATGCCCAACTCCAGCCACCCTACCCCACCCAGCCCTCTGAGGTCAAACACATCCGTGATGCGGCCCTCAATGAAATCAACTTTGATACCCCTGGTCTAACTGTCCCTCTCTAGGTCTCCATCCATCCTTGCTGTCCTTCAGGGATGCCCAGAGTCTTGGCTATTCCTTCTCGCTGAAACTGAAAACAGCAGCAAGAAGATTGTTAAACTTTAGATGCATACATCACTTCTGAATATTGGTAGTGGAGGTCAAACAAGAAAGGAGACATTTTCAAACTGAATGTATACAGGTAGTTTAGCCTCTGCCATTTTTCTTTCTTATTGGGATATGCAAGATGCAACCCAGATTACTGTATAAATGTAGCCTGTATAAATACAGCTTGGCTGGTTTTGCTATCTATCTACTAACCCAGAAAGTCTTGACTAACTGGGAAAAATGAATCTTAAACTTGGGGATTTACAAATGCTTTCAAAACCTTGACTTTTTCAGGACACTCCCCCACCAGACTTCCCAAACTGAACTCTGTGCTTATATATGACTGGATCAATGTAAAACTCTAGCAAATGCATGCTATGTTTGATTTGTATTAACCCTGATTAGGATTTATGTGGCTAAGTGCCTTATAGAACCCCAAACTGGTTAGATTATATTCATATAAGTATTATATGAATCCAGTGGTTAACTGAGCAATCATGTGAAGCATGGTTGTTAAATGTAACCTCAGTGTCATTCTTTTCCTATGTTTAAATATGTAGTCTACATGGCAATGTTTCTACTTCCTCAAATGCTATTTTGGGGGGCATTCAGAAGACCGTAAGCTCTAAATCCATGTAAAGGCGTGTGCCAATGATTGTGCCAAGCAATAAAGCATTTTGCTAGGCGTCTTTATGGGAATATTACTATGGTACTGAGGAAACAAAGATGGAAGAAACAGTAAACTTGACTGCATTATCCTAAAAGTGCACCCACTCTTTATTCCAGATGTCCTGGATCTCTAGAGCAGGGCTGTCAAACTCGCAGCCCATGGGCCAGATGCATCACACACTGGCCATGCCCATGCCTGGTTTAGCAAAGGGGAAAAAGTCCTGATACGTCATGTGACGCCGCCGTGACGCTGTGAGTTTGACACCCCTGATCTAGAGTGATACCACTGAAAGTTCCCATCTGATGTTCCAGTGGGACATACATCTGCAGGGCACTAGGTTGAGGAAGACCAAAGCAATATTTGTGATTCCATCTCTTTTGCTTTGTGGGCTTCCCTCTTATAAAGCTTGCCAAGCTTAACCTGCGTTCCAGCAGCCGTACACCAGCCTCAACCAAATCCAGGATCCAGAGGAATCCTCTTTTATTCCACAGTTTTTGCTTCTACATAGTAATGAAGTGGTAGCTCAGAGCCCCCAACCTATAGTCTCTATTCTTTTGCTTGACTCCTCTAGGTGAGTGGGAAGCAATCTATCCTAACAGTATCCATGGATACCATTTATAAAATGTTGGTTACTGCTTCTAATTTTTCCACTTCACAAGGAGCTTTGAGGCAAAGGAATAACCATGGATGATTAGGAAAAGGACAGAGGTACAGGTTCTATAACATCTATGGTGACCTTGGTGCCGGAGCTGTAAAATCAGGAATCCCCTTTTCTATGGTAGGCAACTGAAATGGATAGTTTTCCTCAAATGGTCTAGTTATACATTCTATAATTAGCAACGATGGATCGATAAACAGATTATTTCCAGTTTTTCCCTAATATTTGATGCAATATCTCTATAATTTAATGTACTTCAGTGTATCACTGGGGCGATATTTTCTTTTCTATCATCTTTTGATTCACTTCTGGGTGAGTTTCTACTGCCATAAGTATCCTAACCAACGTAGTCAAAGAGGCTAACTGGAATGTGTGCATTGGTTGCTTTTATTCACTTCCTCCAGGTATTCCATGCAACTAATTGAGTCATTTTCTTTGCTTAGTTAGAACTTTGTTTGAGAAAACTAAAAAAAATAAAGAACATTTGGTTCCATGTCCTGAAAAGCAGAGTAATATGAAGGACAGATGGAGTACTTGAGGATAGATGAACGAGAGAATCTTGTCTTATAGGGAGGTCAGTGGGTGATGAACTGGAAGAAGGAAGGAAGGAAGGAAGGAAGGAAGGAAGGAAGGAAGGAAGGAAGGAAGGAAGGAAGGAAGGAAGGAAGGAAGGAAGTCTAAATAGGGGAGGATTATGAATGGATGGGGTGTAGGTTTTGAAATGGCTGAATACCAGATGAAAGGGGAGTATCAGGAAGGAAATAATACTATGGATGCTAAAATGGAACTGGAGATTTCATTCAATAGAAAGTTGCATGTGAAAATAACATGATCACTTAAACAGACAGACTGACAGACTCGGGTGATAGATCTTGAGATGGTGAGCCATGTTTGACCTTATAATCCTTCTCTAAGGGGTACTCAGAAAATCTAGTTCGGTTCTCTACATTCCTTTTACTGATGATTTTTTTTTCTAGCATCAGTCCAATAACCATCATTATCACTATTATTATGGTCCTCATACTGAATACATGTTCTGCTTTATCATAATTTATAACTGCCTTCCTTTGGAGAATTCCAAGCAACATGTGTTTCGAGCCTGAATTTGACATATGTGTAACCATTTTATTTAGCTCTCTAGTATACTCATTTATTCCTTTTCTTTCTCTTTCCTACGTAAGGGGGGTTCCGGACTTGCCACATTCTTAAAGTGGAGTTTGAAGACACCGGGAAATGTGGATTGAGTGTTTATTGGAGAATGTGACTTTTGAGGGATGTTTCTAAATTGCAATATTATGTGGTGTAATTCCGGTTTGTGTCAGATCTGGAATTACAACAGACTTTACCAATTTGATGACTACCTAAATAAAAGGAATTTGTTTTGGAAGACGGACTTTGCCTATTTCTTTTTTGAATGGGTTTCATCACTTGGAAACCTGATATTGTGACAGTTTCCATGTATTTTCAGACAACTGAATCATAATAAAATAACAATCTCGGAATAAAAATACTACTGGTGTCACAGCAGAAATCAAGCCATTGAACCAGGATTAAAAGAAATATGCTTCCCAAACACCATTCTTAGGAATTTCTGAGATGCAGTTCTCCATTCCAGACAGAACTTTCCATCTTCCTCTACCAAAATGTTTTGTCCAGTTTTCCATATACTTTCCTCTCTCTTTCTCTCGCTCCCTCACACACATTGTCTGGCATCAATTATTATATGCAACTTCATAATCAATTGCTAGCATTAGAATACAGAAGCTATCTGAAGCCACTGCCTGGAAATCCAAGGCCCTCAAAACTGGACAAACAGAATCCAGCAGCTGGTCAATTACTTCTTATTTGCTAGTTCTAACAGAAGAGAATATCTGTAGCTCAGGGTAGAATTGTGAAGTCCTTGGTGCCTTGTGAGCATGGTTATGTCAGGGTTCCAAGGAACACCCCTAACGAAATAAAGCTCTGAGGCCTGAGGTTCCTCAAAGTTCCAATTTATTAGAGATGTCATGTTGGCACATTTGGGAAAACCCGAATCTGAAAGCTTCCAGGTTTTCCACACCCAGATGACAGTTCACAGCCCTGCCCCACACCCACAAGTTCATCACATTGTCCAATCAACTCTTCACACTCAACTGGATACAATCTTCAGGCAGTCTCCATCAGACGCAGGCAAAAGTCCTTGAATACGGAATGTTGTTATGACTAACTTTCTACCGCTCCAACAACAACCCCCTCCCAACTTCCCCAGCTAAAATATGTGGCAGTTAAGAAGCAAAAAAGAAAATTGTCTTCCAAAACTGACAGGTTGTTTGCCTATAGACATTTCATTACCCAACTAGGTAACATTATCAGTGCTAGTGAGTGTGGTGTTTGCTCCTTTTTTTATAGTATGGGTTTTGGCTACTTCTGACCTTTTTGTTTCCTTCCTAGCTTTTTTTATTATCTATCAGCAGTAATTAAATACCAGGCAAACAATCAAGCAGGTTAACAATTGCCCAATCAAGGCACTTCCAAGGAGAAAATTACTTATCTCTGTGTCTATCAAGAAGAAAACTGCACCCCCACCACGATTAGTAGGGCAAGGTACTGTATATAGTCAAGAATGCCAGTAAGGACTGTGAAGTTGATGCTATTATACATCTTGGCACAAATGATCTGTCCCAAAAGGATGTACTTTCTGTGCAGAATGATTTCCAGAGCTTGGGGTATGAACTTAGTAGTATAGGTTGTAGGCTTATCTTTTCAGAAGTTTTACCGGTATATACAGTAAGGAACAAAAAGGGAAAGGCCAGCGTGTAGCAGAGTTTAATGTGTGGCTAAAGGTGTGGTGTAAAAGGGAAGGCTTTGGTTTTATTAGTCATGATGTCTGCAACTGGTCCAATGAAGAACTGTACAAAAGAGATGGATTGCATCCATCAAAGAAAGGGACTGAGTTACTTAGCAATAAATTCACAGATTTTCTGGATAAACATTTAAACTGAACAGTGGGGACAGAGAATTAATTGATACAGAACATTTCTGTCCCCAGCAATCCAAAATTAATAGGGCTATCAGTGCATGTAACATAGATGTCTGTGCAAGTAAGATTATCACCCCTGCTGTCAACCAAAACCAAGCATTTAATAGCGAGTGCCATACCATGTGCATTAATCAAACAGGTGGCAAGAAAGCAGGGGCAGTCAGGCATGACACAGGTTATGTAGACAGTAAACATAGGGTCAATCAAAATGGACTCAAATGTCTATACACCAATGCACAGAGTATGAGGAATAAACAGGGTGAATTAGAAATTCAAGTAAATGAGGGCAGATATGATATTGTTGCCATTACGGAAACTTGGTGGGATGAAACCCACAAATGGAACATACAGCTAGAGGGATATAAATTATTTAAAAGAAATAGACCAAATAAAAGAGGAGGTGGAGTTGCACTATATATAAGAAATAACTACATCTCAACAGAAATGGAGCACAACAATGATGAAAATTATCTTGAATGCATTTGGGTCAATATTAAAGGAGGTTAAATGACATTGCCATAGGTCTATACTATAGGCCACCCAACCAAACAGAGGAAGTAGATGAACTTTTTGCTAGTCAGCTAACTAAGGTATGTAGGAAGCACATCACAATAGTAATGGGGGATTTTAACTACCCTGACATCAACTGGGAGACAAACTCTGCACCAAGTGGAAGATCCAACAGGTTCCTAACAAACCTAGCAGAAAACTTTGTTTCCCAAAAAGTAGAGAAGGGAACAAGGGGATCAGCCATATTGGACTTAATTCTCACTAACAGAGACGAAATGATAGAAGGTGTTGAAGCTACAGGAACCTTGGGGGCAAGTGATCATGCAATATTGGAATTCAACATTATGCAAACACAAGTAGTAGAACAAAGTCAAACTAGAGTCTTGGACTTTAAGAGAGCTGTTTTAGGCCCAGTGCTCTTCAACATCTTCATCAATGACTTGGACGAGGGGATAGATGGGGAACTCATCAAATTTGCAGATGACACCAAGCTGGCAGGAATAGCCAACACTCCAGAAGATAGGCTCAAGATACAGAAGGATCTTGACAGACTTGAACATTGGGCGCTATCTAACAAAATGAAATTCAACAGTGAAAAAAGCAAGGTTCTACATTTAGGGAAGAAAAACAAAATGCACAGGTACCGTATATGTGGTACCTTGCTCAATAGTAGTAACTGTGAGAGGGATCTTGGAGTCCTAGTGGACAACCATTTAGATATGAGCCAGTGGTGTGCAGCAGCTGCCAAAAAAGCCAACACAGTTCTGGGCTGCATAAACAGAGGGATAGAATCAAGATCACGTGAAGTGTTAACACCACTTTATAATGCCTTGGTAAGGCCACACTTGGAATATTGCATTCAGTTTTGGTCGCCACGATGTAAAAAAGATGTTGAGACTCTAGAAAGAGTGCAGAGAACAACAACAAAGATGATTAGGGGACTGGAGGCTAAAACATATGAAGAACGGTTGCAGGAACTGGGTATGTCTTGTTTGATGAAGAGAAGGACTAGGGGAGACATGATGGCAGTGTTCCAATATCTCAGGGGTTGCCACAAAGAAGAGGAAGTCAAACTATTCTTCAAAGCACCTGAGGGTAGAACAAGAAGCAATGGGTGGAAACTAATCAAGGAGCGAAGCAATTTAGAACTAAGGAGAAATTTCCTGACAGTCAGAACAATTAATAAGTGGAACAACTTGCCTGCAGAAGTTGTGAATGCTCCAACACTGGAAATTTTTAAGAAGATGTTGGATAACCATTTGTCTGAAGTGGTGTAGGGTTTCTTGCCTGGGCAGGGAGTTGGACTAGAAGACCTCCAAAGTCCCTTCCAACTCTGTTATTCTATTCCATTCTATATAAACAGGGAGCAAACCCCACACTCCCTCACACTGATGATGTTGCCTAGTCAGGTAATGAAACGTCAGCAAGCAAGCTCAGAGAGCACCAAGGACTCCACATATTTGCTAGTTGTAATTCCCATTTCTATCAGCTTGGAAATTTGGTCCTCACCTTTAATTGACACAAATCCACAAAGAGATTTCTGTCTTGAGAATTCAGAAATCCTTCCATATATAACTTCCTGTTATAAGTCACCAGACTTTGATTTCCTTTCTATAGAATTGAGTCCTGATCCATAGCTATCTAGCTATGTTTAGCTTATATATGTTTATATATGTTTAGCTTATAGGCTGTTTAGCGTGAAACACTGAGACTGTTTAGTTAAGTGCAGCTCTAGAAATTTAAGCAGAAGTTAAACAGACAAAGTGGACAGTAAATACCTTGCCTGTTTTTATTGTTGCTCTGTGAACCTTCCTGACACCAGTGCCACCACAGCAAACCTACCATGCCATCCAAAAAACACTCCACTGCCAAACCCTCACCCCAAAAGAAGGCAATCTCTACTGTTGATCCACACAACTCCTGCATATGCTTCATCTGTACAGAAGCTTTCAAAGAGGATGAGAATACCATGAAGTGCTTACTTTGCGACATGTATGCTCACAACAAGTGCTTGGGTTTAAACAAAAGCTTAGACCAATTCCTACAATCAACTTCACTAAAACCTCCAAATTTGAGTTTCCACTTCTCTGCACATCATGCAGACCCAGACTGGACAAATTTATTATCCTACTTGAAAGGGTAGACATCACCACAACCGCAGAAAACCACCAACCCTGCAAGTAACATCTCCGACCTCATCAAAGATGACAACCCTGCAAGTAACATCTCCATCCTCGTGAAAGACAGGATTGAACGTGAACAGAAGCGTCGCAATGCCATCTTATTTGGGCTTGAGGACACCAATGAATCAGACGACATCACAAAGGTCCACAATATCATCAGCAACTTTCAAACATCAAACATCATTCCTGATGAAATCATCAACATTACCTGCGATGGCCCAGAGTTCAAGAACAGTGGCCCCACGCTTCTGCAGAATTGTTTGCAAGAGTGAAACCAGCAAATGCAAATTCATCTACACAATAAACTCACTCACAAAAAGCAGTACTAACCATAAGAAACTTCGCTCACGGCCCGACTTGTCAATACTACAACATGCCCACGCTCACAGACTTCCGGTTTGGCATCACGGGGATGCAGTCGGGGAAATAGCTGGGCTCTGAAGAGCCCCGCAAAAACCCCGACTGGCAAACCGCCGCTGACAGGTCTGCAGACCTACCCTGCCCTGAAGGGACAGGGGAAGAGAGGGACCCCTTGGGCAGCCGAGAGGAACGGGCAAGTTCCTTGGAGGACAGAGGCAACCCCCTAAGTCAGCGGCGGGGGATGGCAGCCATGGCGGTTACCTCGAGACCACGACAAATCAGGACAAGCAATGTACAGGAGGAAGGAAGAAAGGACGATGTCCTTCGGAGCCAGGTGAGTGACACCAACCCAGGCGAGAAACAACGTGTGAATAAGGATATTTACAAATAAGACCTCCAGCCTTACCTAGCAGCTGAAGATCTGAGGGGCTTGAAGATTTTGTAAAATAAGGAAAGGAGTTAAAGACCCTTTAAGAATCTTACTTTAAAGGGACTTCTGGTTGATGATTTGTGGTGATATGGCGTGGTAAGAGCGATCGCTCCTTCCTAACGCCACTTATCGCCGCGTTTTGGGGACCCTTCGAGGTGTTGAAGCTTGGAGAGCTTCGCGGACAATAGTGGGGTTTCGGCAGGCAGAGTGGTGAGTTGCAAACCCACTCGGCTGGACCGATATCCACTGTCAAACCAACGCGGCGCGTCTGCCTTTTAAATGACGGACCCGAAGCTGCAATAATCAACAAGATGGGAAGCAAGAAATTCCGGTGAAAGGGGTGTTGGAGAGCACTCATATCTATTCCCTGAGCACGCCTGAAATTTGCTTGAACTGTGCGGGCTGGTCAGATCGAAAGGAGCTACAAAAGGAATAAGCAGCGACTGAGAGAGGAGGGGAAGATGACACCTAAGAGCGATCGCAGACAAGCTGGCGAGAAATCAGAAAGGAGAGATCTGTAAGCGGAGTGGCGGCGCTACTAGAAAGTTGATGGTACTTGCGGATTGGATCAAATGAGAGAGCTTTGGGGATCCAGGAATGTGAAACTGCTGATCGGGAGAGGAGAGAGACTGGAGACTGGGACCAGAAGTGTAGCCATACTGTAAACCAATGAAAAGAACAACGATTGGCTAGAGAGGCAAGAAGGAGCACCAGGAGAAGACAAGCGGAATAAGAGAGTTGAAACACTTTGACAGTTAAGACACTAAGACACTAAGAGACGGGAGAAACGAAAACTGGTGATATTTGATTACTACTCTCCCCTATTTAGGCTCTCATAAGCGTTGCCACCGAAGGGATTAAGAACAATTGAGTAATTAATTATATAGATATAAACTATTATTAACACAAGCTTATTAATATATTTATATTGAATTTTATTATATTAAGTTTCTTACCTGTTTATATTTAGAGTACTAGAATAACATATCTATATAGCTGGGCATAAGTTTGATTGTATTAAATAATTAGCCTTTTGCATTTATTAATTCTTATATCCAAGGCATATCCCTGTGCACAAATTTACTATACAGTCCAATTTTACTACTGATTATACTTGATATAGTGATTTATTAATTAATTGATCAATTAACTGACTATTTAATTAATTATTTATATATATATACATATTTTAAGATTTAAGTTAATTAAGAGTTATTGTTTTTTTATACCTGATTACTTATTGACAGTACTGTAGTGGAATTAATTGACTGAGATATATGATTAGTTGTTAGTTAATTTGTAGTTGACTAGTTGAGTTAATTTGTAGTTGATTTAAAGAGATTAGCACCTTAATCGTTATAATTGGATTTAAATAGAAAAGATCAATAGATCTGATTGACTCCTTGGGAGACTGAACCAACTAATAAGCCTTGCAAATTCTGAGAAAAGGCTTTTCTTAGCTATCCTTACTGTTGCTAACCTTAGAAGACACAGCAAGTAAAAGGGAAAGATAATTAGTGGATGATTATCTGGAGGAACATTGAAAAGATAATCAGAGACCAGACAAGAGTGTTGAAGGAGATGACAAGCCTTGCATCTACTGTGACCAAAACGGGAAAGAAAACAACTCCAAATCTCTCTAACCCTACGATCACAATGTCGTCACCTGCAATGCAAAAGTCAACAGAAGGTCTGTCTAAGACTGAAAAGTCAGCCATGATTCCTACCATGCAAGCGATGCAGTCGACACTGGCAATGATACAAGAGACAATGCTCATGATGCAGGAAAAGATGTCCAGCAATCATCTAGAACTGAAAACGGATATCAAAGGTATAGATCATAAAATAAACGATATACAGCAGACGATGCAAACAAATGAACAGAAAATAAAAAAGATGGAATCCAAAATTGAGCAACAAGAAAAGAATTTGGACACAGTAGACCAGAAACTAATGGCACAAAACAGGGAGCTAGAGGACTCAATCACCCAGCTTGAAATGGATAGAGCCTCCTTCTACCTACACTTCCAAAACATCTCTGAGGATAAGGAGGAAAATCTGGGTCAAGTAATGGCAGAATTAATAGCCGAGGTCCTACGAAAAGACACAAACGAGATAATAAAGGAACTGGATGAGGTATATAGGGTGCAAACAAACTATGCTAGACGAAACAAGTTGCCCAGGGAGGTTCATATAAGGTTCGCTCAGAAAAAAGTCAAGGACATTTTTTACAACATAGTGAGGGAAGAACCAATCAGTTATAAAGGAAAGGAGGTGATTGTGCTAAAGCAAGTCCCAAGGAGGGTGAGGGAATTGAGAAGGGATTACAGATTCCTTGCTATCCAATTGAATAAGAGGAACATACTCTTTAGGTGGATTCTGCCGGAGGGTATGCTGATTACATGGCAAGGGAAGAAAATCAAAATAGATAGTCTGGTCGAGGCTCAGGACTTTTTAGACCAATTGAGAGGGTCAGAAGAAGACCAGAGTAGCAAAGAGGAATTGGAAGCGACTACTACAGAAGAGGAACTCACCCAGCAAAGAATGGGTATATTGATATGAGTTGTACTATAGGTAGTAGGAAGAAAATGGAATATGATATAAGTAAAAACTCCTACGGGTAGTACTTTTTAAGTTAAGATAATTAGGTAATACCATGTAAATAATAAGTAAATATTATGTTTATGTATATATATATATATATATATATATATATATATATATATATATATGTGTGTGTGTGTGTGTGTGTGTGTGTGTGTGTGTGTGTGTGTGTGTGTGTTTATCAACACCATGACACCGGAAAGGTGGAATCCTTCAAATCACACCGTGGCACGATTAAAAAGACAATCTCTGGGTGAATCGGAGCAAGAGAGCTCAGAGAGCGAAACAATAATGGCGGCGAAAACTGGCTCACAGCCAGCAACAGTGGATGAACTCAGAGAAATGCTGACTAGCACTAAAGAGGCGATTTTCAAAAGAATGGATGGTTATGCAGAAAAAGTTGACAAGCGCATGGACCAATTAGCTATAAATAAACCCGGCGAATAAATAACTATAAATAACTATAAATAACTGCCTCTGGTGAAGACGGTCGCTTTTGAACGGCCGCCAGCCCCACCGCCTGTAGAGCCGCCCCGAGTGAGGGAAGCGGCTTGAAAACTCCAGAATCCTGAGGATTTGAGGAGAAGAGTAAAGCAAGAAGCGGGTTGAGCCCCCGTGAGCCCCCAGAAGTTTGCTACTGGGGAGGAAACGGGTGTGGCTCCCTTTTAACTTGCGGAGACTCCGGACGGCGTGGGACGACTCTGCTTGTCAGAGCAAGCCGGCTGCAGCAAACATTTAAACTGATGGGAAGATAACTTAGTCATAAAACAACCTCAACCCCCAAACCAAGAAACTGCAAGTATTTCTTCTCCTTTGAACTTTTGATTTGGTGAAAAGCCAGAGCGAGTGGAAACGGCTTGAAAAATGGCGCCGTTCCAGCGTTAATGAGCTGAAAGGGAGAGTGATTGCGCAGAACTATTTTAACAAGCTACATTGTAGCAGTGCCTGTTGCAAGCGAACGGAGAAGTGTGGAAAGAAAAGAAAAATAAATTTGAGCTTGCCTCAATTTATTTAAATCTGGGGGACTTTTCCAAAGGATATTGTGGAGGTGCAAAGGAAAGGGAAAAAAAAAAAAGATTTTCTTCTTTTAGAAAAGTTAATTTACGTGGCAAAATGGCTTCAAAGAAACAGGAAGGAAAGGTGGCAGGGGAGGGATCTCCCACCCACAAACCAGAACAGCAGCCCCCTCCCAGTCAGCAGAGGGAGGGAAAGGACTTTGATGTGCAAAGTTTAAAAGATTTTATTACCCAGGCCTTGGATGAAAAATTTCAAAAATCACAACAGGAAATGAAGAGGGAAATTAATGAATTTAAAGAGGCAATGAAAGAAAATTATGATAAGGTGTCAGATAAATTGTCAAATGTGGTTTCTGACTTGGCAGAATCCATTACTAAAGTGGACTCCAAACTGGAAGAATTTAAATCAGAAGTTAATGTCAAAATGAAGGATGCTGATATTAAAATTGCAGATGTGGATAACAAAGTGGAGAGAGTCGAAAACGAAATTACAATGATACAGTTCCGATCCATGGAATTTGCTATTAGGCTTCGAGGAATTAAAGAGAATGATAGGCAAGATTTGAGACAGATTTGTTCTGATGCCTTGGCTGTATTGTTAAAAATTGATCCAGCAGATGTGGTCTATAAAATAGATAAAATTTACAGAGTGAATTCATGGGTTGCTAGACAAAGAAAATTGCCCAGAGATGTGGTGATATACTTTACTGATAGAAGAATAAGAAATGATATTCTGCAAAGATCCTTTCTTTCCTCTGTGCAAGTGGAGGGAGCTCAAATTGGAATCTATAAGGAATTACCACCTAAGATGTTAAAAGATCGAAAAGAGTACAGGTTCTTAGTGAATGAATTGCAAAAACAAGAAATACCATTTCGGTGGGATGCCCCAACTGGTATAATTTTGAAATATAATGGAGAGAGACATCGATTGAATACTTTTCAGAAGGCGGAATATTTTTATTATAATATCCTTAAAGAAAGATCATCATCCCCACGTACATCTACATTGTTGGAGATAAAAAGTGATAAAGAAAAGCAATCTCAGCACAAGAGGGCACAACAGTCTAAGCAGATGGAATCAGTGGAAATGCAGGGTGCTGCACGGGGAGGAGGCCTTTTGGAGGAATCATTGTCAGAACCCTCCCCAATTCTGTCAACTGGTGCTGTTTTGGATGTAGCTGGGATACCTGAAGTTAAAGACCAGCGTATAACTCGTGCAATTTCCAAGCAGATAAAAGAAAAACGTGAAGCCATGGGAGCTAGGCCGAAGACTTCAGAAGAAGTTAGGCAAAGCAGCTCATCGCTTCAGAAAGGTCAAGATGACAATTAGGCTCTTATCTTGGAATGTTAATGGACTAAATTCACCACAAAAAAGGAAGAAATTATTTACATATTTGAGACAATTTAATAATGATATAATTTGTTTACAAGAAACTCATATTCGAACTCAAGATCATAAATATTTGATAAATTCTAAATTAGGAACACACTTTATAGCTTCAACCTCGGAAAAAAAGAATGGTGTGGTTATTTATGTGAATAAAAGACTGTCCGCTAAAATTATAGAAGCAGATGAAGATGGTAGGTTTGTTGCAATTGAACTGCACACAGTAAATGGCCAAATTCTTTTGATTGGAATTTATGCTCCGAACCAACAACAGGATCATTTTTATAAGACTCTACATAATAAAATATTGCAATGGGACTATAGATCTATTCTAATAATGGGAGACTGGAATGGAGTAATTGATTCTAAATTAGATAAAAAAAGTTTGACGAAATCAAGGATCAGACTGCCACAGACTTTTTTTGATATGAAAGAAGATTTGGAATTAAAGGATATCTGGAGAATATATAACCCAAAAGAACTGGACTATACTTTTTTCTCTGATAGACACAGATCTTTCTCCAGGATTGACTTTATTTTGTTATCAGATGATTTACTTATTAAAACAAAAAGAACAAAGATATTTCCAAGAACTTTAACTGATCATAGCTCTGTATGGATAGAAATCGAGATGGGAAAGTCTGAGAGAAGGTCATGGAGACTAAATGAAAATTTGTTCAGATATGAAAAAAATATAATAGAACTTAAAAAACAGATGAAAGAATTTTTTGAAATGAATTTGAATAAGGGTACCCCAATTGAAATAGTATGGGACGCGAGCAAAGCTTATATGAGAGGGGTACTTATTCATATGAACTTCAAACATAAACAGAATCGACAAAGGAAAAGACTCGAACTGGAAGCAGAAATAAAGAATATGGAACAGTTACTTATTAAAAACCCAACAGATGAAAGAATACGTGGTGCTATAAAACTTTTGAAAGATCAATTTCAAATGCTTTTGGCGGAACAAGCTGCAACAAATCTACAATATGCGAAGCATAATACGTTTTGTAATGCCAACAAACCGGGGAGATGGTTGGCTTATACTTTAAGGAAAAAGCAGAGTATACGGACTATTGAGAGTATTGACACTGGGGGGAAAGAAATTTTCCAACAAAAACTGATTAAAGAAGCCTTTGTAGATTACTACGTTAAATTATATGCTAAAGATGACATACAGAATGGACTTATAGAAAAATATCTAGAAGAGAAAAGAGTCCCAAAAATTACTAGCCAACAAAAAGAAAGAATGAATTATCCTATAACAGTTGAGGAAATAATTGCAGCAATTAAACAATTGAAAACAGCTAAAGCTCCTGGAACAGATGGATTGACAGCAGTGTATTATAAAACTTTACAAGCAGAAATGGTGGAACAACTTAGAGACTTATTTTGTAATATACAACAAGGGGGTAAAATACCCCCATCATGGAAATCAGCATATATTACTTTGATACCAAAAGAACAAGCAGGTCCCAAAAAACCGGAAAATTATAGACCAATATCTCTTCTAAATAATGACTATAAAATTTATGCAAAAGTATTAGCCAACAGACTGATGCCAGTAATTCAAGAGGTGATTAATGACGACCAAGCTGGGTTTATAGAGGGTAGATACATGAAGGACAATGTAAGGCAAGTTATAGATTTACTGGAATATCTTGAGAAGAATAAACAGATCTCTGCAGTGCTGGTTTTTTTGGATGCGGAGAAGGCCTTCGATAGAGTGGATTGGAATTTTCTACTAAAGACTTTAAAAAAAATGGGATTTGGAGATCAATTTATACAGGCGGTTTCAGCAATCTATCAAGAGCAAAAGGCACAGATTATTATTAATGGAAGTCTGACATCAGAGTTTAAAATCGAAAAAGGAACAAGACAGGGATGCCCGTTGTCCCCATTGTTGTTTATTTTAACACTAGAAGTCTTGCTAAATACAATAAGGGACTCTAATATCTTGAAAGGTATAACGATAAGGCAAGAGGATTACAGAATAAAGGCATTTGCAGATGATCTGGTTGTTACCCTAACACAGCCAATGGAATCAATAATCCAGATGAAGGACATTATACAAGACTATGGTAAAGTTTCAGGTTTTAATCTGAACCAGAAAAAAACTAAGATGATAGTCAAAAATATGACACAAGATCGTAAACACGAGCTTGAAAGGAGGGCAGGTTTTGAGATTGTACCAAAGGTAAAATATCTAGGAGTTCAGGTTGCAGAATCAAATATGAAATTGTTTCAAAATAATTATGAGGTGTTGTGGCGAGAGGTGCAAAAAGACATGGAGACTTGGAAAAAAACTGCAGCTGTCTTTACTTGGAAGAATAGCAGCAGTTAAGATGAACATTTTGCCAAGATTTCTTTTTTTGTTTCAAATGATTCCGGTGCTTAAAAGTGATAAACAACTAAAAGTATGGCAAACTGGAGTGAACAAGTTTGTCTGGAACGAGAAAAAACCAAGAGTAAAATTGAAAATTATGCAAGATGTTCCAGAAAGGGGAGGTCTTAAACTTCCAAACCTACAGTTATATTATGATGCAGCAGCTTTGACTTTAACAAGTGATTGGTTTGGAGGAAAAAAGACTGGAATACTAAACGCAGAAAGTTTTGATTTGGAATTTGGATGGCATGCTTATTTATTTTATGATAGCAAAGTGGATAAAGTATTTAAAAGCCATATACTTAGAGACTCTTTGCTGAGAGTTTGGAAGAAGCACCGACTCAAATGGGATTATAAAATACCGTTATGGCTGGATCTTGGTCATATTTTGTGGAATACAAATATAATGTCACTCGGGGGGTTTTTATACAAAGAGGTTCTTTTTACAGATGCGGGCAGATGGCAGCTAAAGACATTACAGACACTGTTGGCTGAAGGGATTAATTTAACTTGGTTACAATACAATCAATTGCAATTGAGATGGAAAGAGGACCAAAGAACTGGTATTATGGTGCATGAGGAAGAATTGGTTAGACATATAAAAGAGAAAGGTCCAATGCATACTAAAAGGCTTTATAATGTTTTGTTAGAAAGGGATTCGGAAACTGAATTAGTTAAAGATTGTATGATTAAGTGGGCACAAAATTTTGAAGAACCAGTGATGTTGGAAACATGGGAAAAAATTTGGGTTCAGAATGTTAAATTTACACAGTCGCAGAATTTGAGGGAAAATTTTTACAAAATGTTTTATAGATGGCATTTAGATCCTAAGAAATTGTCGTGTATGTACCCTAATGTTCAGCCAAAATGTTGGAGGTGTGATTGTTTAGATGCTACATATTATCATATTTGGTGGACTTGTAAGAAAGTTAAGGCTTTTTGAATAAAAATTTGGTGGGTCATGCAGAATGTTTTAAAGAAAAAAATCCAATTTTCTCCACAATTGCTTTTATTGGGTATAGTTGAGGGTTTTACAGTGGATGAAACAAAGTTGATTTTGTATATGATTACAGCAGCGAGATTGTTGATATGTAAATATTGGAAAAATGAAGCTCTGCCCACCGTAGAAGAATGGATTTTGAAGATGGCTAGCTTTGCGGAGATGGCGAAGATTTCAGCATACTTAAAAGATCGCTCACAAGAGACTTATGAATGTGGATGGAAAAAGTGGATAGATTATGTGCAGAACAAATACCAAACCAAGAAGTATCAAATAGCTTTTCATTGATAGTATTATATTATATTAAATAGAAATAGTCGAACTATGTGAAGATGAAAAATGACATGGGGGTTGGGGGGGTTTAAGGTTTTTGTATAGGGGATAATGATATTCTATGGAAGTCTGGGGGGGAGGGGAGGGTCGGGGGGGTTTGGGAGGGTGGGTTGGGGAGTTTGGGGAGGGTTAGGGGGGTGAAAATGGGGTGAAAATGTAATTGTAAAACTTTTACAATAAAAAAAAAAAAAGATAAACAGATTAAGCTCCTTAGAGTGGAAGCTGACCAATTAGGGAAACAAAGGAGGCAGATTTATTTATTTATTTGTTTCAATTTCTATACCGCCCTTCTCCAAATAGGACTCAGGGTGGTGAACAGCCAAAGTAAAAAACAGAACATACAAAATTTAAAAACAGTTTAAAATAATTAAGTATTTTGGCCGTAAATTAAAACAATCCAATTTAAAATCAATTTAAAATTTAACTCAAGCCAGCCCAGCTAGTTTAAATAAATAGGTTTTCAGGGCCTGACGAAAAATCTGGAGGTCTGTTATTGTACGTATCTCTGGGGGGAGGTTGTTCCAGAGGGTGGGCGCCGCCACAGAGAAGGCTCTCCCCCTGGGGGTCGCCAGCCAACATTGTCTGGTGGACGGCACCCTGAGGAGGCCCACTCTGTGCGAGCGTACTGGCCGGTGGGAGGCTATTGGTGGCAGAAGGCGGTCTCGTAAATACCCCGGCCCTAAGCCATGGAGCGCTTTAAAGGTGGTCACCAACACCTTGAAGCGCACCCGGAAGACCACCGGGAGCCAGTGCAGCTCGTGCAGGAGAGGTGTCACATGGTAGCACCTCGTCGCCCCCATAATCCCCCGCGCGGCCGCGTTCTGGACCAGCTGGAGCCTCCGGGTGCACCCCAGGGGGAGCCCCATGTAGAGAGCGTTGCAATAGTCCAGGCGGGAAGTGACGAGTGCCTGAGTGACTGTGCGTAGGGAGTCCCGATCTAGAAAGGGGCGCAACTGGCGTATCAGGCGAACCTGATAAAAAGCCCCCCTGGCCACGGCCGTCAAATGATCTTCTAAAGACAGCCGTGCATCCAGGAGGACGCCCAAGTTACAAGCCCTGTCCGTGGGGGCGAGTGATTCGCCCCCAATAGCCAGCGATGGCATCAGCTGGCTATATCGGGACGCCGGAAGCCACAGCCACTCGGTCTTGGAGGGGTTGAGTCGGAACCTGTTTCTCCCCATCCAGGCCCGCACGGCCTCCAGGCACTGGGACATCACTTCAAGGGCATCGTTGGGGTGGCCTGGGGTGGAGATGTACAGCTGGGTGTCATCAGCGTACTGATGGAACTCCACCCCGAAGCCACGGATGATCTCACCCAGCAGCTTTACATCAATGTTGAACAGAAGGGGCGAGAGGACCGACCCTTGTGGCACCCCATAAGCAAGGTGCCTCGGGGTCGACGTCTGCCCCCCTGTCAACACAGATTGCGACTGGTCAGAAAGGTAGGAGGAGAACCACCGCAGAATGGTGCCCCCCACCCCCAACCCTGCCAACCGGTGCAACATGATACCATGGTCGATGGTATCAAAAGCCACTGAGAGGTCTAACAGGACCAGGATAGAGGAGCAACCCCTATCCCGAGCCCTCCAGAGATCATCCACCAACGCGACCAATGCCGTTTCCATGCTGTGCCCAGGCCTGAAGCCGGACTGGAGCGGGTCTAGATAGACAGCTTCATCCAGGTACCGGGGAAGCTGTTGCGCCACCACACTCTCAACAACCTTCGCAACGAAGCGAAGGTTGGAGACAGGACGATAGTTAGCCAAAACAGCCGGATCCAGAGAGGGCTTCTTGAGGAGGGGCCTCACAACCGCTTCTTTCAAAGTGGCCGGCAGGACCCCCTCACTCAAAGAAGCGTTAACAATCTTCTGGAGCCAGCCTCGTGTCACCTCCCGGGAAGCCAGTACCAACCAGGAGGGACACGGGTCCAATAAACATGTGGTCGCGTTCAGCCGTCCCAGGACCCTGTCCATGTCCTCGGGAGCCACAGGATCGAACTCCCCCCAGATAACACTCTCAAGACCTGCCTCAGTCATCCCGTCCGGACATACCCAGTCAGAGGCCAGCCCTTCCCGAATCTGAGCAATTTTGTCATACAGATACTGCACAAAATCCTCAGCTCGGCCCTGCAAGGGGTCATCCCGCACTTCCAGATGGAGGAGAGAGCGGGTCACCCTAAACAGGGCAGCCGGGCAATTATCTGATGACGCGATAAGAGCAGCAAAATAGCTAGTTTTCGCCGCTTATATCGCCACTAGGTAGGTCTTAATATGAGACCTCACCAGTGTTCGGTCAGATTCAGAGAGGCTGGTCCTCCAACTACTCTCCAGGCGTCTTTTCCGGCGCTTCATCTCCCTAAGCTCCTCGGAGAACCAAGGAGCTAGGTGAGTTCGGTTCCGGGTCAGAGGCTGCAAAGGCACGACACGGTCCAAGGCCCCGGCAGCCGCACTATCCCAGGCAGCCACCAGGTCTTCAGCCGAGTCATGAGCCAGAATCTCAGGAAATGGCCCAAGCTCCATCTGGAACCTATCAGGGTCCATCAGGTGCCTGGGGCAGAACCACCTGGTCGGTCCCACCTCCCTGCGGCGGGGTGCAGCGGTTAGAAAGTCCAGTCGAAGGAGCTAGTGGTCAGACCATGACAAGGGTTCAATGGCTATATCCCCTATATCAAGGCCACTCAACCACTGACCAGAGACAAAAACTAAGTCCAGAGTGTGTCCCCCTGTGTGAGTGGGGTCATGAATTAACTGAGTAAGGTCCATGGCCATCATGGAAGCCATGAACTCTCGAGCCACTTCAGATGTTTCACCGATAGATGGCAGGTTGAAATCCCCCATGATGACAAGTCTGGGGGTGTCCACCACCACCTCGGCTATAACGTTAAGCAGCTCGGGCAGGGCCGTTGCCACGTGGCAGGGAGCCAGGTACGTGACCAACAAGCCCATCTGTACTCCACGACCACACTTCACAAAGAGGGACTCACATCCGGCTATCTGTGGAACAGTGGTCTCCCTTGGATCCAGACCTTCCTTTATAATAACCGCCACCCCCCCCGCCCCTGCCCTGAGCCCTCGGCTGATGAAATGCACAGAAGCCTGGTGGGCATATATCCACGAGGGGGACTCCCCCCTCCTGGCCCAACCAGGTCTCCATAATGCCCGCCAGGTCCGCCTCCCCCTCCTGAATAAGATCGTGAATGAGGGGGGCTTTATTAACAATGGACCTGGCGTTGCATAACATCAGCTGAAGGAAGAAAATGATGGAAGAAAAGCACTCTCTGGAGTTTGATGAGCATGAGAAAAGACTGATTTCTCTGGAAGATCAAAGCAGACGATCATCAATACGAATTCGAAACTTACTAGAGATGACAGGAGAGGATATGAGGAAATTGATCCCACGATGGTTTAAAGAAATAATCCCTAACCTGGCCACAGGAGAAGAGGACATTGAGCGCATCCACAGAGTGGGCGCTTTCAGAGCTGGGTCTCGTCCCAGAGACATTTTGGTAAAATTTTCTAATTATTACAAAAAAAGAGCAGCTGATGATGAAGCTGAGGTTGTTAGCTTTGTTGAAGTTTCAAGGATCCACAGTTCAAGTGTATAACGATCTTTGTCACCAAACAATTAAGTGGAGGCGTAGTGTTAAATCAATCACCGAAGAGCTCAAGAGAAGGGAGATAAAGTACGCATGGGGATACCCAGTATTTATGAGGTTTATGTATGATGGGAAACAATATAGGATTACCTCTTTGGAGCAAGGCATTGAGCTACTTAAAAGTCTGGGGCTGGAATTGCAGGGCGATGCTGCTCTTAAAAGTGCCAATGGTGGAGGAAGAGGAGCCACCGCAAGTGGGAAGTGAAATCGACAAGACTGAGATGATAAATCTGTAACATATTAATACTAGAAGGTTCGCTGGTTCTGGACTGTGGGCTTCATCTCCCCCCCCCCCCCCTTTAAGGGAATGGCTGGAGCATTAGGCTACCAGGGATTTAGTGGGGGGGAAAGAGTTTGGGGAGATTTGGGGGTGGGGGATGGGGAAGGGGGGTAGGTTATGAGGGTTATTTAGTTGAGTTTGTTTTGTGATTTTTTATTTGTTGGTTTAAGTTAAAGTGCACAAGGGATCATAAAGAATTTGTATGTGCTGAATATGGATAAAACTATAAGAATTACAACACTCAATGTCAAAGGTTTGGGGGCAGTGGTGAAAAGGAGGAGAATCGAACAATTGTTAAACAAGGAAAGATCTGACATCATTTTTTTGCAGGAAACTCACCAGGATAAGGATGGAGTAAATGAAGTTCATTTGAAGTGGTCACTCCATTATGAAAAGTCATTGGGGACTTAAAAAAATGGGGTGGCCATACTGATTTCTAAAAGAACTGGATTTGCTATAGAGAATATAAAAAAAGATGGGCATGGTAGATTTATTATGATTAAAGGTCAAATTGAAAATACAGCATATACGTTGGTTAATGTTTATGCCCCAAATGTGAGACATTTGAGAATGACATGTGAGAATTTTTTTTAGAATTGTTTAAAGTAATAGAAGAATTTAAAGAAGGACATGTCATTTTAGGTGGAAATTTTAATATGGTTATGAATAATAGATTGGACAGGACCAATCCCACAAGTGCTGAAAGGAGGAATAATATCACCATTTTAAATAAATTAATAAAAGAAAAAGATTACGTGGATGGGTGGCATTTTCTTAAAGGTGGGGAGCCTGGTTTTACATATTATTCCTCAACTTATAAATCTTATTCTAGAATTGATTATGTTTTCGTTTCTAGGGATATGGCAACTAAGTTGTGTAGAATGGAAGTGGGAGTAATTAAAGTAACAGATCATGCGGTGGTTAGTTTAGACTTCATGGTAAAAAAAGACTATAGAGAAGCGGTTAGATGGAAGTTGACTACAAGGATTCTTAAAAATGAGAAAGTGGTTGAGAAAATGCAAAAGGAGATATCAGAATTGTGGGAAATTAATGAAAAAGGAGAAATAGCAACGAGATTGGTGTGGGACACAATGAAGGCGGTGACACGGGGAATATGTATTAGGGAAGCTTGTAATGTTAAAAGGCAAGAAGCTGTATTACCGGAAAAATTAGAGGAACAGATCAAGAAACTGGAAAAAGAGTATTGGCATACAAGAAATAAACAGAAATTAATAGAATTACAAGCTAAGAAAAAAGAATTAGAGAATAAAAATTTAGAGGAAGTTCAGAATAATTTAATATACATGAAAAGAGAATTTTTTGAAAATAGTAATAAAAATTCCAAGATGCTTGCCAAGCTCACACAAAAGGAGAAAGCTAAAAATTCAATAGGTATAGTGAAAGATAAATTGGGGAATTATTGTAGTACAATGAAAGGAAAGTTAAAAATATTCCAGGAATTTTATCAAGAGTTGTACAAGGGTAAGGAGGTTAAGAAGGACAGAATGGAAGCTTATATTGGGAAATATATAAAAAGGGCTCTGGAAACGGAGCATAAAGAATTAATGGAAAGGAGTATATCGCAAAGGGAAATTGTAGAAGTAATTGAAAGTTTGAAGGTGGGTAAATCACCTGGGGTAGATGGATTAGGAACAGAATTCTATAAAATATTTAAAACATTATTAGTACCGAAATTATTAAAGCTGTATATTAGAAGGGGAAAAGATTCCAGAATCATGGGAGCAGTCGTTAATAATATTAATATCTAAACCAGATAAGGATCCAACGCTCCCTGACTCGTACAGACCTATATCATTAATAAATCAAGATGCAAAAATTTTTTCAACTATTTTAACAAGAAGAATGAATAATTTTATAGGTAATTATATAAGGGAAGATCAAGGTGGATTTGTAATGGGTTGACAAATGCATAATTTGGTTGGAAGAGTGTTAAATGTAATTCACGAGATTAAAAATCTAAAGCTTAAAGCGGGGATATTAGCCTTAGACATTTTTAAGGCCTTCGATTGTGTGAGCTGGCAAGCATTAAAGATGGTAATAGACAGAATGGGGTTTGGAAACAAATTCAAAGTTGTAATAGATCAATTATATTCTTGGAACTCTGCCTTAGTGGTAGTGAATGATGGAGTTACAGACAAGATACGACTCGCCAGAGGAACAAGGCAAGGAAGTTAGAAAGAGAAGTTAGAAAAGGAAAATCTAGGCATCTTAAAGAAGGAGATTTTGGAAAGTTTGAATAAATATAAAAGGCTGAATTTTTCATGGTTTGGAAGAATTGCTTTAGTAAAAATGAAGATTTTAGTAAAGATTAATTTTGCTTTTAGGATGCTACCAATAATAATATCAGATTTAGAGTTAAAGAGTTGGCAGAATATACTGAATAACTATTGTAATGGGAATAAGAAAGTGAGGATAAATAAAAATAAGTGGTATCTAAGCCAAAAAAAAGGGGGGTTTAGGACTCCCAAATATTAAATTATATTATGTCGCTAATAGGCTTAGACATGTTATAGAGGCAATTTTAGGAATAGGAGAATTGGAATGATTGGAAGATAAATCTAAAATTAAAACCAAATTAGAATGGAAGCTGGAAAATATATTTTTTATGGAAGGTGGAAAGAAATGGGCTAAAAGCATAAACAATCCTCTCCTGACGTTTCATTGGGAAATTTGGAGTAAATATAAAGGGAGGCTGCTTCCGAAGAACTCTCCATTATCACCGGTAGTAATCTTGGAAAAGTTCCCAGGGAATTTGAAGAATAAAGTCAATAAAATTTTAAAATAAAAAAATAAAATGAAACTAAGGGAATGGTTAGGAGGAATGAGGACACGTGGGGAATTGGAAGAGGTTCTAGGAGGAAAACGGTTGTCTTGGTTAAATTACAGCCAAGTGGAACAATGGACTAAAAACTGGATAAGAGAAAATGGAGAGTGTAGAGAGTTAACGAGGTTCGAGGAATTAATTGAAAAAAATGAAACTGTAAAGGAAGAAAATAAAGGGATAAAAGCAGTGGTGGGATTCTGCCGGTTCTAGGGGGTTCGGCCGAACCCTTTGTTAAATTGCTGGCTCACCCCGCCCCTTGCCCCGCCCCTCCGCACCACTATTTATTGCCAATAAATAGTGCTGGGCGAGGGGTGGGGGAGCCAGCAATTTAACAAACGGTTCGGTGTTTTTTTGTAATTTTATTGGCCCACGGAGCTTCAGCATAGGCTAATTAGCCCCTTGATTCTATCGGCCTCCCGACTCTCAGCTGATTTGCTCTCAGCTGTTTTGTTCAGGGCTCTGCTGCTTGCTTGCAAAGAGTGCAGATTTTTTTTCCCCTATCTATGCTGAAAAACAAAACTGAAAGTAAAAGCCTGCTTTACTGTTGCTGCACGTTGGAAAATTAGGCAGGCAGATTTCTTTTCTTTTTCCTCAACAAAAAAGGTAGGTGCAAACTACCTTTAGTGGAAAGGTAGTTTTCCCTAAAGAGGTAGTTCCTCTTTAGGGAAAAAGAGGAGAGTTCAAGATTTTAAAACACAAAAGAAAAAAAGCTCTATTTAAATAGGGAATTGTAATAATTGAAATACTATTAATTGTATATTGTGTTGAAAACAGAAATGGTTAAATTGTGGTTTGGAGGAATATATGGGGGAAATTATTTGGTTTATTATTATTGGTAAATATAATTAATTGATTTGTAAGAAATTGGATTGCATGGAAATAATTGGAATATTCATGTTCATATTGATTAATATACAAAAAAGATAGTTATATAACTAATTTATTTATATTAAAATGTTAAATTTATATTAAACAACTGTAATATTACATAATTAACCAATGTGAGGATGGATATAAAAATAGATGACAATGAGAAGGGGTATAATATAGAATAGAAGGGAAAATGGAATTTGATTAAGATTAGAGATGAGGATGAAGGGTAATATTGTTTTTTTAAAAAAATAGATGAGGAATAAATATGGCAAAAAGGAAATATAGAAATTGTAAATTTAATTGAAATGACTAAACACTTTTTAAATTTGTGAACTGGCCAAATACTCTGTTCAAAGAAAATACATTGTATGTTTGTATGTGTGTTTCTAATTACTGCTATTTATTCATATTTAGTCTCTTTTATTCTTTAAAGTTTAACAATTCATTCTTTATCTTAATATCATTATATTATATTATATTATATTATATTATATTATATTATATTATATTATATTATATTATATTATATTATATTATATTAATATCTTTATATTTATCTTAATATCTTTATATTTGTTTGGGGTTGCCTTTCTTCCATTTCATCTTTTTTACTGTACAGCAATCTTTCTCCTCAAACCTACCACCTCTCTCTTTTCTTTCCTTCTTATTTTCTCTTCCCCCGCCTCTTCTTCTCCTCCTCTCTTCCTCCCTCTCTTACCCTCACTCTTACTCTAATTTCCCTTCCCTTCCTCCCTTCTCTTCCTTCTCTGTCTCTCCTTCTTTCTCCCATCTCTCTTCTCCTTCCTTCATCCCTCTCTATTGCTGTATCCTTTTGTGCATATGGACACCAGAGGGCTGAAAAAGTTATTTTTGACCGGTCCTCGCACTTTTGATCAGTCCTCGCACTTACGACTGTACTCACATTTTATGTTTTGTGCCCTATCTTGTCACCGTGGTGAAGAGAAGTAGTGGTGAAATGACTGACATGGTTGTTAAGAATGCCGCAATGGGCATAAATGTGAGGATGGTCATAAGTGCGAGGACCAGTCAGAAATGACTTTTTTCAGTCCTCTGAGTAGTCCCTATGCACATAGCCATGCCTACCCGGTCACATGACCACCAAGCCACACCCCCCAACTAAGCCACGCCCACAGAACCGGTTGTTAAAAATATTGAATCCCACCACTGGATAAAAGGCTTAATGAGTGGAATTTATAAAATATTGTTGGAGGAAGAGGAGAGGGAAAATTTAGGAAAGATGGTATGGGAAACTGATTTGAAGATACAAATAGGGCAACAGAGTTGGGAAAGAATTTGGCAACAAAGAGTGTTGAGAAATATGTCAGTAAGAATAAAAGATAATTATTATAAAACGGTATGGAGGTGGTACTTAACTCCGGTTAGATTAAGCAATATGAATTAGAACTATTCAGATAACTGTTGGAGAGGTTGTGGGGAAAAAGGAACGTATTTACATATGTGGTGGGATTGTAAATTTGTGCAAAAATTGTGGAAGATGGTGTTTAAGGAGATTGAAGAAATTGTAGGAATAAAGGTAGAAGAGGCACCAAAGGTAGCATTACTCTCACTATTGGAAGATATAAAGTGTAAAAAAGAGACTAAAGAGTTGATAACAAATTTGTTGACCGCAGCAAGGTTAATGATTTCTAGGAACTGGAAGACACGAGGTGATTATTGTTTGGAAGAATGGTATAAGGAAGTATGGGATATTGCCATAAATGATAAACTGACTTGTAATATTAAAGTAAGGAGGGGCACAATGAAAGTGAATGAATTCAATGGAATCTGGAAACAGTTCCTAATATATGTGTTTTCGGGAGGAAGGGGGATACCACCACCAGAAGAAGCTTTAAGATTTTGGAAGCAGGAATGATCCCGAGGGGTGGGGGAGCACTTGTTGATTGTTTGTATTGTGTATATTGTTATATATTATATAGTATGATTTATGTATGTTAATAAAATCATATATTTTTTTAAAAAGTGATATTTTCATAAAAGCATAATTAGATGTAACATGTTTTAGTTTTAAGTTGATAAAGTGGTGGATGATAATTATGATTAATGTTAATGATTATAGGTGATATACTAAGGTACACAGATGGAAGTCATAATTGAGATTGAATTTAACACATGTTGGAAATGATTAATATCAAGAAATAGATAGGGATACACCCTGGAATAGTATAGTTGGAAACAGTGGATTAATAGACAACATATTGAAGAAGAAATTTTTAAAATAAATTAGCAGAATAGTAGTTGGAGTTAAGGAGGAGAATAAGCTGAAAACTCAGCCAAAATAATGTAATGCTGGAAATCAGCCAAATAATAGGTGGAGTTATGGAGGAGAATGCTGTTAATCAGCCAAAACAATGGAAAATGCTGGTAATCAGCCAAATAATATTTGGAGTTATGGAGGAGATTATGCTGAAAACTCAGCTAAAATAAGTAATGCTGGAAACCAGCCAAAATAAAGCATGCTGGTAATCAGCCAAAATAAGAGAAAATGCTGGAAATCAGCCAAATAATAGTTGGAGTTATGGAGGAGAATATGCTGAAAACTCAGCCAAAATATGTTATGCTGGAAATCAGCCAAACAATAAGGGGAGTGATGGAGGAGAATGAGGAGAATACATTGAAGAATAATTATTAATAAGGGGTGAAAAAAGAAAATGTTGGGCAATAATTAAAATGAAATTGAAAATTTTGAGATGTCTGTGTAGAAGTTTAAGATTAAGATAGGATGAATTGTGTCTAGAAAACGAGAAAAATAGAAAGAAATTTTGATTAATAAATTGAAATAAAAATTGAGTTGCATACATTTGGAAATTAGGATTCGTGGTGATAAAATTGTAAGGTAAATATATAGATTAATAGATTAAACTGTTTTTGTGTTTAATGTTGATGTTAAAAGGAGCAATGGAAAAAAATTAGATAGAGCGGTATTGAATTTTGATTTATAATTGAATTTATAATTGAATATAAAAATGAGCTTTGTTTTAGTAGGAGATTAAGATGTATGATGAGATAATAGAAAGATTTAAATTAAGATGTTGGAATTTATGTTAAAATTATCTGTTTTCATTTGTTAAACTAGTATACCCATTTGTGACCGGACCAAGACTTCGTTCTTGAGAAAAATTTTCTTTTGTATGTTTATGTTGGAAAAAATTAAAAAAAAATTATTAGAAAAAAAAAAAACATGCCCACACTCGCGAGCTCCACTCAGAGCTTAAAAGACATCAGGACCAAAGTGAGACCGACCTATACATCGACTACCATGCTGACTGTATTAAACGCAAGACCAGCATCACACATCCCAACAACCACCCCCCCCAACAACCAAAAGTAGGCACGCACGCCCCCAACTTCTTCCAGGTCCACCACTACAGACCTTAAGTGAAAGCTATGAAACACAAGAAGCCTCGCAAATAAAATGCTTGAATTCCTACTACTACTACTAAATGCAGCCCTTTTCAATCTAATCTTTGTCTGTGAGACGTGGTTGAATGTATCCTTTCCAGACTCCATTACCACAGTACGTGACTATCATGTTTTCCGATCTGACCGTGAAAGCCGTAGAGAGGGTGGTGTTGCCATTTTCTATAAAAAGTCCCTAGATCTGAAAAAGATTCAAGTTACACAGGACCTTGATCTTCCTGAGACCATCATCTGCGATCTGTCCATAAATACCAAACTTCTCTTCTTATTATGTTACAAAGACCCTGATTATGACCTCGATCATGCAAACAAGCTAACTCCACTACTAACATGGGCAGCCTCCTGCTCACACCCTATTATCTTTCTTGGTGACATCAATCTACCTCTAATTAATTGGACCCTAAACAAATGTACAACTGAACCTATACATACAACCCTGTACAATACCATTACTACTCTGGGGCTGGATCAATTAGTAACAAACAACACTAGACTCAACAACTGCCTTGATCTCACCTTCTGCAACAGTTTAAACACAATTTATGGACTACAAATAAAAGAACCTTTTTCTAACAGTGACCACAGCATGATTGACTTTTGTCTCAATTTACATCCCTGCAAAGGTCATAATGACGGGACTCCAAATTATAACTTTAAAGAAGCCAACTATGATCCCATAACTGCCAACCTCTCATCTCTTGATTGGCATATTCTATTCACTGGCTGTAATACTGCTGAAGACCATTATAAAAATTTTTTGCTCAAAGTCAAAAACGTCATTAAACTATATGTACCAATAGTAACCCTCAAAGCCAGAAAAAACAAATTACCCATAACAATAAGAAAGCTCCAATCCAAAAAAAATCTCTTTGGCAAAAAAACAAAACTGGCTACATAGCTAACTTTAAAAGCTGCTACAAAACCTTATGCTGTCAGATAAAGGCAGAATGCACCAATTACTACTGCAAACAAGAGGAAAAACTGTTACACACAAAATCCACCCACACCTTCTATAATTTCGTAAATACCAAACTTAAAGACTCGAAAACCATGCCACACCTAAAAGGACCTAACAGGAAAGACTATAATGATGAAGGCGTTAAGGCCAATATTTTCAACACGTTCTTCAGTTCAGTCTTTGTAAACAGCAATGGCTCATGCCCCACATTTCCTAATCGTACTACAACAAATTGCAACGATCTGCTACATATTGATTTTACAGAAGATAACGCTGAAAAGGCACTACACAAACTAAAACCATCTCTATCTAGTGGCCTTGATGGATTATGTGCCTACTTTTTGAAAAAGCTTTCCACTGCCATAGCCAAACCACTAAGCACAATCTACAATATCTTTTATTCACCAGCGAATAGCCTCTTACCCAGCAACTGGAAAGGCAGCAATTGGGAGCTGTCTCAAAGCTGGGGTGGCCACACAGAAAGAGAGAAGGAAAAAGTGAGGTGGATCATCTGGGTGAGATTGAATTTATTATCTTGAAAAAAAGATTCCTATTTTTACTTTACTCCCTGATTTTTAAAAGTTATAACTGAAGAAGAACGGCAAAAGTGGAAAGGGGAGGGAGTTGATGTAAGGCTGCCTCCCCACTTCCAGCAACAGCAGCAAAAAAGTGGTGGCCATAAAATAAAGACAATTTTAAAGAAGTTTGAAAACAGATTTGAAAAATAGAAAGCAGATTGGGCAGAGTGGCTTTTTGCCAAAACTAAAATATGTATGTACTTTAAAATATTGAGATTTATATTGGAAAGGTCTAAATTTAATTAATTATACTTATGATTAGGGGGAGTAAACTGCAGTGCCATCTAGTGGTGTAAGAGGAACTATTGGAAAATTAACTGAGAGAAGAATAAAGAAGAAGATATGAAATGGAATGACCTTGGACAATGTTTTTAAACATGGCAACAGTGTTCTCATAATAATTGTCTTGTGACTTGGCGGGGGAAAGAAAAAGAAAAAGAACCAGCTGTATAATAGACTAAATATCCAATTGCTTTCCCTCTATTTCCTGGATCTATAATTTTGAATTTTTGGATTTCTTTTGACATTTAGAAATTTTGGAATTAAATTTTTTGGATATTATTTTTTATTCCCTTTTTTTCCTTTCTCCTTTTTAAATTTTTCCTTTCTCCTTTTCCTTTTTTACCTTGGGCAGATGTTCTTTCTCCTTTTGTTTTTGTGGGATACCTTTTTTCCCCTGCTCCTTTTCTATTTCTCTCAAACTTATGTGAATTAAGGTAACAAGAACCTGAAGATTTTGGATTGAATTTTAATTTTGATTTTGACTTTGATCTTAAATTTGGATTTAATTTGAAAGTGGAATTTGATTGCTTGGTGGTGGAACAGAGTGGAAGTGGATCGATTTCAAGATAACAAAAGTGGATTACAATTAAATTCGATATTTGGATTATAAATTTTGTGGTTTGAAAACAAAGAACAAGATGAAGAAAATAACAGCACATTTATCATCACCATCAATAACAACAGCGTCCAGCTCCATGGCACAAAAGGTAGTAGATACTACAACACAACAAGAGAAAGCTAATATGGAATTAAAAAATATGTTACAGGCAATGCATGAAGATCTTAAGGAATGAATAAACAAAGTAGAAGAAGAAGTAAAAGAAGTCAAAGAGATGATGGGGAAAATGAACAACGACTGAAGATAGTGGAAGAGAAAGCAGAATCAATAGAGAAAAAAGTGGAAGAGATGGATTATAGACTTACAACAACAGACAAAAATCAGGAAAAGACAATTATATCCTCGGAAATGGATAAGGCTGATTATTATCTAAGATTCCAAAATATTGAAGAAGGAAAAGGAGAGAATCTACCCGAAAAAATTGTGGTGATATTAGCAGAAGCAATGGAAGAAAGTACAGAAAAGATATTAAATGGGATTGATGAGATTTTCAGGGTACATACAAGATATGCAATGAGAAATAATTTGCCTAGAGAGATACACATCAGATTTACCAAGAAAACATTGAGAACAGATTTTGCAGTTTATGAGAAATATGACGATAAAACACAAAGGTAGAGAGATAGTGGCGTTGAAACAAGTTCCAAGAAGGGTTAGAGACTTAAGAAAAGAATACCAGTTCCTGACAAAATGTTTGATTAAAAGAGGAGTGTTTTAGATGGTTGGTTCCAGAAGGAATCTTGATGAACTGGCAGGAACAGAGACATAGATTGGATACAATAGAGAAGGCGGAACTATTTTATGAACAATATATAGGATTCCAAGAAGAAGAGAGATTGAGAGAAGAAAGAGGGGCTGGATATCAGGAAGAGAAAAAGGAACAACCAAAAGAGAAAGCTAAAGAACAAGAAGAAAGAGCAATAAGAGAAGGAGCAAGAGCAAAA
Organism: Arizona elegans; assembly: GCA_022577455.1. Classification (NCBI taxonomy): domain Eukaryota; kingdom Metazoa; phylum Chordata; class Lepidosauria; order Squamata; family Colubridae; genus Arizona; species Arizona elegans. The sequence goes on from JAKOOJ010000010.1 coordinate 16,568,503, forward strand.
GAAGCAAAATAACAAAGGGAGAGAAGAATGACTAGATCTACTAAACAAGTAAATAAGTAAGATATGGAAGAAGAAATAAAAATGATATCAATAAACATAAATGGACTAAATTCAGCAATAAAAAGAAGAAGAATATTTAATAAATTAGAGAAGTTAAAATTAGAGATAATATGCTTACAAGAAGTCCATATTAGAAAACAACATAAGAAGTTTTTGGAGCAGATTAAATTGGGGACATTATATACAACACTTGCTTGTCAGAGTAAGAGGAGTAGCACTATATATTAAAAGGACAATTCAATCCAAACAAATTTTTGAGGATGAGGAAGGAAGAGTATTAATGGTAGAAATAGCAATAAACCATAAAAAAATATTGTTAGTAGCGATATATGCTCCAAATGAAAATCAAGAAGAATTTTATGTGGGACTTCCGGTTTCCTCATCTTCGGCGGCGACGGTGCCTTTTTAAGCGCCGCCAGCCCCGCCACTCGTAGAGCCGCTTCTCGATTGCGAAGCGGCTTGAAATCTTCAAAATCTTTAGGATTTATGAAGAAGAGGCAGCAGGGTACAGGTTGAGCCCCTGCAACCCCCCCAGGGAATTGTTTCTGGGGAGGAAACAGGGCGGCTCCCTTTCAACCTGCTGAGACTCCGGGCGGTGTGGGACGTCTCTGCTTCCGCAGAACAAGCCGGCTGCAGGAAACTTTTAAAGAGCGAGGAAATAACCCAAATAAACACTTGAAATCTACTTGAACCCTGAAGTTTTGAACTGCAAGTATTAGCTCTTTGCTGATTTTTTATACTGAAGTGAAAGTTTCTGAATGAGTGAAAGTGACTGGAAAAAATATGGCGCTCAGCATTAGAGTAAATGTATCAGCGGGTGTGGATTGGTGAAGTCATCTTGCTTTGTTACAAAGTTAAAAAAAAAAGTTGCTATAAAGTTGCTCCGGCTGTAACAGAAACAAGAAGAAAATCTCTCCCTTTTACTTGACTTTGCTGCATTATAGCTTTGCTTTGAATAAATCTGGGGGACCTTTTTAGAAGGCTTTGTGGAGGTGGCAGAAGAAGCGGAACCTCCCTTTTTAGAAAAGCCAGCCTACGTGGCAGGATGGCTTCAAAGAAGCAGGAAAGCAAAACAGGGGGGGGATCCCCCACACGCAAACAGGACACGCAATCACAAGTCCAGAAAAAAGATTTTGATATGGGAGATTTAAAAGAATTCATTTCAAATATCCTGGATGACAAATTTCAAAAAGCTCAACAGGAAATAGATGATAAAATAAATAAAATAGATGATAAAATTCAAAAGTCTCAACAGGAAATTATGCAGGAAATGCAACAGAACCAAAAGAAGGTGACCAAAAAAATAACAGATGTGGCGTCTAGTCTGGCAGGATTTATTATGAAAGTTGAGTCAAAAGTGGATGAATTTAAATTAGAAGTTAATGCTAAGATGAAAAATAATGATCATAAATTTTTTGATGTTGATGACAAGATGCAGAGAGTTGAGAATGAGATTGTTATGATGCAATTCCGGGCAATGGAATTTGCTATACGGCTTCGAGGAATTAGAGAAGAGGAGAGACAAGATTTGAGACAGATCTGTGCTGAAGCCCTAGCTGTGATCTTAAAAACTGATCCTGATATGGTCTTTTGTAAAATAGACAAAATTTACAGAGTCAACTCTTGGGTGGCTAGACAAAGACAATTGCCTAGAGATGTGGTCATATATTTTACAGACAGAGCAATAAGAAATGATATCCTGCAAAAATCTTTTCTTACTTCTGTGCAAGTGAGCGGATCCAAGATTACAGTCTATAAGGAGCTTCCACCTAAGATGTTGAAATCCAGAAAAGATTTTGGCTTTCTTGTTAAAGAATTGCAGAATAATCAAATCCCATTTCGTTGGGACGCTCCAACAGGCATAATTTTGAGATATAAGGGAGAGAAACATCGTTTGAATACTGTGGAGAAGGCGGAGCAATTTTATACTGATATCTTTAAAGAAAGAACACCATCCCCACGTACATCTACAGTTTTGGAGACTAAAGAGAGTGATAAGAAGCAACTTCAAGAATCGCAACAACAATCTAAGCAGGAATCAGAGGAGTTGAAGGGCGCTGAAGGAGGTTTTCTGGATGAGCCTTTGCTGGAACCTTCTCCAATCTTGGAGCCGGCTTGGATGGCTGAAGTCAAGGACCAGCGTATAACCCGAGCAAAAGCCAAGCAACTTAAAGAAAAGTTACAGCAGGAAAGACAAGATGAAAAGGCTGGAGCCGTGGGGAATGCAGGACAGAAGATTTCGGATGAAATCCGAATGTTCTGCTCTTTGCTCCAGAAGGAGAATAACGATGATTAAATGTTTATCTTGGAATGTGAATGGGTTGAATGTAACACAAAAAAGGAAGAAAGTATTTGCATATTTAAAACAACATAACAATGATATAATTTGTTTACAAGAAACGCATATTACAGCTCAAGATCAAAACTATTTGAAAAATTCCAAACTAGGAACACATTTTATATCTTCAACTAACCAAAAAAAGAATGGTGTGGTTATTTACGTAAATAAAAAATTAACAGCCAAACTTATAGAAGCTGATCAAGATGGCAGGTTTGTAGCAATTGAATTACTTTCTGCTAATAATCAAATTCTTTTGATAGGAATTTATGCTCCTAACCAACAACAGGACTATTTTTATAAAATGTTGCATACGAAAATACTTCAATGGGATTACAGATCTATCTTAATTATGGGAGATTGGAATGGAGTAATTGATTCTAAATTAGATAAAAAGACTTTGGCGAAGTCAAGGATTAGATTACCACAGACTTTTTTTGATATGAAAGAAGATCTGGAATTAAAAGATATTTGGAGAATACATAACCCAAAAGAACTGGATTATACTTTCTTCTCTGACAGACATAGATCTTTTTCCAGGATTGACTTCATCTTGCTGTCTGATGATTTACTTGTCAGGACAAAAAGAACAAAGATTCTGCCAAGAACTTTGACTGATCATAGCCCAGTGTGGATAGAAATTGAGACACACAAGATTGAGAGACGCTCTTGGAGATTAAATGAAAACTTATTTAGATATGAAAAAAATATAGTAGAACTTAAAAAGTATTTGAAAGAGTTTTTTGAAATGAATTTGAATAAAGGCACCCCAATGGAAATTGTGTGGGACGCAAGCAAAGCTTATATGAGAGGGGTGCTTATATATATGAACTCTAAACATAGGTTGATTCGACAAAAGAAAAGACTTGAATTGGAAGCAGAAATAAAGAACAAAGAACAGTTACTTATTAAAAACCCAACAGATGAAAGAATACTTGGTGTCATAAAACTTTTGAAAGACCAATTCCAAATGCTTATAGCGGAACAAGTTGCAACAAATTTACAATATGCGAAGCATAATACATTCTGCAACGCCAATAAACCGGGCAGGTGGTTGGCTTACACATTGAGGAAGAAACAGAGCATACGGACTATTGATAGTATTGATATTGGAGGGAAAGAAGTTTTTCAACAGAAATTAATAAAAGAAGCTTTTCTTGAATATTACACTAAACTATATGCCAGAGAGGAGGTGCAGAATGGACTTACAGAAAAATATTTAGACAACAAAAGAGTTACAAAAATCACTAAGCAACAAAAGGAAAGAATGAATTATCCTATAACAGAGGACGAGATAATAGTAGCAATAAAACAATTAAAAACAGCTAAAGCTCCTGGAACGGATGGTCTGACTGCAGTGTACTATAAAACTCTGCAGGCAGAAATGGTGGAACAACTTAGAGACTTATTTTGTAATATACAACAAGGGGGAAAAGTACCCCCATCATGGACTACAGCTTATATTTCTTTGATACCAAAAGAACAAGCAGGTCCCAAAAAACCAGAGAACTATAGACCAATATCTCTCTTGAATACGGATTATAAAATTTACGCAAAAGTATTAGCCAACAGATTGATGCCAGTAATTCAAAAGGTGATTCATGATGATCAAGCGGGATTTATTGAGGGTAGGCACATGAATGATAATGTAAGGCAAGTAATAGATTTATTGGAATATCTTGAGAAGAATAAACAGATCCCTGCAGTGCTGGTTTTTCTGGATGCAGAGAAGGCCTTTGATAAAGTGGACTGGAATTTTCTATTAAAGACTTTAAAAAGGATGGACTTTGGGGACCAATTTATTCAGGCGGTCTCAGCAATCTATCAAGAACAAAAGGCACAGATTATTATTAATGGAAGTTTGACAACAGAGTTTAAAATCGAAAAAGGAACAAGACAGGGATGTCCGTTGTCCCCACTGTTGTTTATTTTAACACTAGAAGTCTTGTTAAACACAATAAGGGACTCTAATACTTTGAAAGGTATAATGATAAGGCAAGAGGATTACAGAATAAAGGCATTTGCAGACGATCTGGTTGTTACCCTAACACAGCCAATGGAATCAATAATCCAGATGAAGGACATTATACAAGACTATGGTAAAGTTTCAGGTTTTAGATTGAACCAGAAAAAAACTAAGATGGTAGTTAAAAATATGACACAAGATCGTAAACTTGAGCTTGAAAGGAGGGCAGGTTTTGAGATTGTACCAAAGGTAAAATATCTAGGAGTTCAGGTTGCAGAATCAAATATGAAATTGTTTCAAAATAACTATGAGGTGTTGTGGCGAGAAGTGCAAAAAGATATAGAGACTTGGAAAAAACTGCAGCTGTCTCTACTTGGAAGAATAGCAGCAGTTAAGATGAACATTTTGCCAAGATTTCTTTTTTTGTTTCAAATGATTCCGGTGCTCAAAAATGATAAACAACTAAAAGTATGGCAAACTGGTGTGAATAAGTTTGTTTGGAACGAGAAAAAACCAAGAGTAAAAATGAAAATCATGCAAGACGTTCCAGAAAGGGGAGGTCTTAAACTTCCAAACCTACAGTTATATTATGATGCAGCAGCTTTGACTTTACTAAGTGACTGGTTTGGAGGAAAAAAGACTGGAATACTAAACGCAGAAAGTTTTGATTTGGAATTTGGATGGCACGCTTACTTATTTTATGACAGTAAAGTGGATAAAGTATTCAAAAGCCATATACTTAGAGATTCTTTGTTGAGAGTTTGGAAGAAGCACTGAAACAATTGGGATTATAAAATACCGTTATGGCTGGATCTTGGTCATACTTTGTGGAATACAAATATAATGTCACTCGGGGGGGTTTTATACAAAGAGGTTCTTTTTACAGATGCGGGCAGATGGCAGCTGAAGACATTACAGACATTGTTGGCTGAAGGGATTAATCTAACTTGGTTACAATATAATCAATTGCAATTGAGATGGAAAGAGGACCAAAAAACTGGTATTATGATGTATGAGGAAGAATTAGTTAGACACATAAAAGAGAAAGGCCCAATGCATATCAAAAGACTTTATAATGTTTTGTTAGAAAGGGATTCAGAAACTGAACTAGTTAAAGACTGCATGATTAAGTGGGCACAAAATTTTGAGGAACCAGTGATGTTGGAAACATGGGAAAAAATTTGGGTTCAGAATGTTAAATTTACACAGTCGCAGAATCTGAGGGAAAATTTTTTATAAAATGTTTTATAGATGGCATCTAGACCCTAAAAAATTGTCGTGTATGTACCCTAATGTGCAGCCTAAATGTTGGAGATGTGATTGTTTAGATGCTACATATTATCATGTTTGGTGGACCTGTAAGAAAGTTAAGGCTTTTTGGATAAAAATTTGGTGGGTCATGCAGAACGTTTTGAAGAAAAAAATTCAATTTTCTCCACAACTGTTTCTATTGGGTATAGTTAAGGGTTTTACATCGGGTGAAACAAAATTGATATTGTATATGATAACAGCAGCAAGATTGTTGATAGGTAAATATTGGAAAAATGAAGCGCTGCCTACGATTGAGGAATGGACTTTGAAGATGGCCAGTTTTGCAGAGATGGCGAAGGTTTCAGCATATCTAAAAGATTGTTCACAAGAGTCTTATGAATGGGAATGGAAGAAGTGGATAGATTATGTTCAGAACAAATATCAAACTAGGAAGTATCAAATAGCTTTTATTTGAAAATGTTATATTAAGATAGAAATTTTTTAAGGTTAAGGATGAAAATTTATTAGAAAATGTTATATTAAAATAGAAATATTTTTAAGGCAATTAGGATGAAAATCTATTTGAAAATGTTATATTAAGATAGAAATAGGTTAATGTAATGAAGATGAAAACTTGTAAGGGGGAGGGAGGGGTTCAAGTTTTATATATAAAGGAGGGCTTTTCCCTTTATTTGACATGAGTATACTGTAAGGAAGTCCGGGGGGAGGGGAGGGTTAGGGTGGGTTAGGGAGGTTGGGAAGTTTGGGGTGGTTTGGGGGGGGGGGAAGGGATGAAAATGTAATTGTAAAACTTTTGCAATAAAAAAAAAGAAGAATTTTATGTGAAATTACATAGAAACATAATAGAATATGAATATGAATATATATGTATAATAGGAAATGTTAATGCGATTGTAAATAATGAATTAGATCACAAATCCACAAAAATGAATAAGAAGTTAAGAAAGACTCTTCCTAGAGCATTTTTTACAATGACAGATGAATTGTGCTCTCAGGATGCTTCGAGAAGAAGACATCTGAAAGAAAAGCAGTACACATTTTACTCAAACAGACACATGTCATGGTCAATAATAGATATGATGTGGATGTCAACAGAATTAATATCTAAAATACACAAGATTGATATAGAAACAAGTACATGGGCAGACCACAACCCAATAATAATGACATGGAAGGGGCAGAGGAAAAGAATAAGATGGACATTGAATCAAAAACTATTAAATGAAAATAATTTTCAGCAGTATATGGACAAAGAATTGACCTATTTCTTTAAAGAAAATAAAAAAGAGGATACATCATTACAAAATGTGTGGGATACCGGCAAAGTGTATATTAGAGGACTGACAATGACTTATCTAGGAAAACAGAACAAACAGAATAGAGAAATACAAAAGAAACTGGAGGAAGAGTATAAGAAGTTAGAGATGGAACTACAGAAAAATCCACATGATAAAAAGACTAAGAATTTGATGGACTTGCAAAAACATAAAATGAATTTAATGGAAAATGAAGATTTGGCAAATAAAATAAAATCAACAAAGCAAAACTTTTTTGAAAATGCAAATAAACCAAAAGACCATTATATGGTTGGCATATAAAATGAAAGAAGAGAAAGAAGAGAAGTTAATAAACCAACTAGTAGATCAAGATGGGAATATATGCTACCAAAAGCTGACTTTGTATAAATATACAAAAGTATGAAGGCTATTGCTTAACGCATTGTAAGCCGCCCTGAGTCTCCGGAGAAGGGCGGCATATAAATCAAATTTAAAAAAAAAAATGAGGAAAAGAAAAAAGTAATTGAGAAATATTACAAACGACTATACCAGCAAGAGACAGTTGCAGAGGGAAAGATAGAACAATATCTAGAAAAAGCTGGAATACCCAAGATTCCAGAAAAATTTAAAAAGTTATTTGTAGAAAGAATATCAATGATGGAACTAATAGAGGGAATTAAGAGACAAAAGAATGGTAAAACACCAGGACTGGATGGATTACCAGAAGAGTTATACAAAATGTTGCAAGATGTATTAAGTAACGTTATGTTGCAGGTATTTAATGACTTATTATTAGAAGCTAAGATCCCGGACTCATGGATGGAGGCATACATAACTCTTATACCGAAAGAAGAATCAGATCTTCAACAAATAAAGAATTATAGACCAATTTCCCTATTAAATGTATTACAAAATTTTTGCATCAATCATGGCTGAAAGACTAAAGAGACTGCTAAATGAATTTATACACACAGTTCAGAATAGTTTTTTACCTAAAAGGCAGATTAGAGACAATATGAGAATTATATTGAATACATTGGAATACTATGAAGCGCATCCAGAGAAATAAATGGCATTGTTATTTTTGGATGCACAGAAAGTGTTTGATAATGTGAACTGGCAATTTATCATAACACAATTGCAAATGATGGACTTTGGGGATAGGTTTATAAATATGGTCAAAACTATATATGAAGGACAATCGGCAAAGGTAATTGTAAATGGCAAAATGACAGAAAAAGTGGCTATTAGAAAAAGAACCAGACAAGGATGTCTGTTATCTCCATTATTATTTATATTGACATTAAAGATTTTAAACAGAAAGGTAAGACAAGAGAAAGAAATAAAAGGAATGAAAATTAAAAAAGAAGAATATAAATTGCAAGCATTTGCGGATGATTTAGTGTTTATTATGGAAGATCCTATAGAAACAGGCCCAAAGTTACTGGAACAAATAGAGGAATATGGAGCAGTAGCGGGACTGAAAATTAATAAAGAAAAGACAAAAATTTTAGTTAAAAATATGATAGAAAAACAAAAAAATGGAAATAATGGAGAAACTAAACATTCAAATAGTAAAGAAAGCGAAATATTTGGGCATTCAGCTAACTTCAAGATGCGTAACCATCAAAGAAGATAACTACTATAAATTGAGAAATCAAATTGAAAAAGACTTGGAGAAATGGAGAAATTTGCAATTATCATTAATGGGAAGGATAGTGTTAATTAAGATGAACATATTCCCAAGAATCTTATTTCTCTTCCAAACAATACCAATAAAGATTGAGAAAAAGTACTTTGAGAATTTGAATAGGACAATGTGGAAATATACCTGTATATGGCAAGGGAAAAAAGCAAGAATTAATATAAAAATGTTACAAGATTCTAGAATTAGAGGCGGGTTTGGACTTTCAAATTGGGAACTGTATTACCAAGTGGCAGTGCTAACGTGGATTAAAGAATGGATCTTATTGAGAAATACAAGACTATTGACTTTGGAGGGACATGATTTGCAACTAGGTTGGCACACTTTCTTATGGTATTTTATTAATTCAATTCAATTTATATGCCGCCTTTCTCCGGAGGCTCAGGGTGGCTCAGGGTATGGGAAAAACAGGATACATGGATATTTCCAGAGACATTATGTAAGAAATGGTTTATTAACAGTGTGGGAGAGAGTGAAAGAAAAACATTACATGGAAATACCAATGTGGCTTTCAACAATGGAAGCTTTGACACAGCCAAATATTATTAATATGAAAAATATTGTTAGATATAAGGATTGGGTTAAAATACAAACATGGTTAGAAGGAATGCTACACCAGCATATAGAGTTAAATCCAGAGGCATTTTTATTGGGAATTTTACCTGAGAAATATGGCAAAGAAGATACATATTTGATTATACAGTACATATAATCAAATGGCTAGAATAGTATTTGCACAAAACTGGAAAGCAGAAAAAATCCCATTAGAAGGAGAGATAATAAAGAAAATGTTAGAATGTGCAGAAATGAACAGGTTAACATTAAAAATAAAAGATAAAGAGGAATCGGTGTACTTCAAGATCTGGGGACATTTTTATGATTGGCTAGAAAAGGAATATGAATAAAAATAAATGAGAGAAAAGACAAAAAAAAAAGAATCCAGATGACACCTGAGTAAATGAAAAAGGGGGAAGGAGGGGGAAAATGAAAAAAGAGGTACTATATAAATGTGCATTAAGGATGATATATGTCTAACCAGCAAAATAGAAAAGAAATTGAAAGGAAAATGTGGGTAAATATAAGGTCGGGGTTGCTCGAATACCATCTTGACAAAATATTGAATTGAAAATGGACACAACAACGGAGAGGGAAGGGAGAGAGGAGTAGAGGGACAGGTAGGAAGGAGAGAGGAGAAGGGAGAAAAAGCAAGAGAGAGAGAGAAGAAAGGGAAAAGGAGAGGAAGAAAGGGAGAGGAAATAAGAGTAGGAGAGAGGGTTAGAAAGAGAGGAAGAGGGGAGGAGTGGGGGAAAGGAAGGGGAAGGAGAGAAGGGGAAGGAGAGGAGGAAAGAAGAAAGTTGAAAAGAATAGAAGAAGGGAGGGAAGGGTAAGAGGGGAGAAGGAGAGGAATGGTTGTTGTGGAAGAAGGGAGATATGGAATGGTAGAAGAGCAACTCCGAATATATTTTCAAGTTTTAGGATAAAGAATGAACCAATATGGAAACCAAAAGATAATATGTGTGATAAGAATGGCTAAAGAGGTTGTACATTTATATGTTTTATGAGAAATAAAAATAAAAAAAAAAATATTAAAAATAAATAAATAAAAAAACCCCAAAAGATCTAAGCCCCAGAGCTCACTGTAACAGCATTGCCAAAAAGGCATTAAGAGTTGTTAACCTAATTTTGCGAAGCTTCTTCTCCGGTAACATTGTACTGCAAACCAGGGCATACAAAACCTTCACCAGACCAATTCTCGAATACAGCTCATCTGCCTGGAATCCATTCTGTATAACAAACATTAATACAATTGAGCAAGTCCAGAGGTATTTCACAAGAAGAGTACTCCACTCCTCTGCTCGCAATAGAATACCTTATGCCACCAGGCTTAAAATTTTGGACCTGGACAACCTAGAACTACGCCGCCTACAGTCTGACCTAAACTTAGTACACAAAATTGTCTGCTACAATGTCCTACCTGTCAATGACTACTTCAGCTTCAACTGCAATAATAGATGGACAAACAATAGATACAAACTCAAAGTAAACCACTCCAAACTCGATTGCAGAAAATACGACTTCAGCAACAGAGCGGTCAATGCCTGGAACTCACTACCTGACTCTGTTGTTACATCCTCAAACCCCCAAAACTTTAACCTTAAACTGTCTACCGTGGACCTCACTCCATTCCTAAGAGGCCTGTAAGGGGGCGTGCATAAGTGCACCAGTGTGGCTACTGTCCCTGTCCTACTGTTCCCATTTATTCATAATCATAATCATAAGTTTATTTGTCAAGCATATATAACAGGTAAAAGTATAAACATGATTTGAATACATGAAAAGAGTAAGTAAAAAGGAATATTAGGACAGGGATGGTAGGCACGCTGTCTATTCTATTCTATTCTATTCTATTCTATTCTGTTCTGTTCTGTTCTGTTCTGTTCTATTCTATGAATATTCTATGAATATTCTATGCTGTCTATTCCTACTCATTTTTGTACAGTATATACTTATATATATACTTATAAGTACTGTATATACTTATATTATATATATACTTATAAGTATATACTTATATCATTTATGTATATACTTATACCTGTTTATACTTATATGTTTATATGTTATGTTCATATTTATACTTGTTTTCTCATACATGATTGACAAACTAAATAAATAAATAATAAAATAAATAGATAGCTCAGTTGGCTCTCCCCAGATAAAGGACATCTAGGAATGGCTTCTCCCCTCCCTCTGTAATTTTGCACTATGTATTTGAGGAAGGGATTTTTTCCCCCTGTTATCTGATCTGCTATTCCAACAAAAATCTCTGGGATAGTAAAAAAAAAAAAAACATTCAGATATTCAGAATCTTAGAAATCAAGACCACTATTGGCAACCCTTTGCAAAATACTGCCTTAACTCTGCCTGCAAATATTTTGGAATGGAGGCCTGTTATTCCCTATTTTACGAAAGCATGGTTCTTCTAGCTTCAGTGTGAAATGCTAGAAAGAATGGGCAACCAGCTAGCAACATCACAAAAATGGTCCAGTCTAATCCTAGGGTATTTCCTCCTTTGTGTTTCCAGCTGAATTCCCCATTCATTCAACAGCTGCTCCCAAACAACAGCTGTTCTTGGTAAGGCCAAACAACCCCCCCCCCCAAATTGTTTAAATTTCCATCTATTTCTTGAAACCATGCTGCTGTGCCTAACATGGGAGACATTTTTCTTGCTTCTTAAATGGACCTCAGAGAGGGGAGGAAGGAAGGAAGGGAAGGAAAGAGAGAGAGAGAGAAAAAAAAGAGAAAGAAAAAACGAGAGGGTGCAACAATCAATAAAAAAGCAATGCATGCAGTTTATATCTTCCTTGGCTGCTTTCTTTTATCCTGTTTACATTCAAATATCAGGACAAACTCAATCCATTCGAAAGAAATTCATAAAGACACAGAAATGTAGCTAAAACCAACCAGAAGGAACAGCAAAAGGATGCCCATCAGTAGAAACTGATTCGGACAGAGCTGTTGCATATATGCTTTAGCAAAAGCAGGCTGGAGGTGATTATCACCTGAAGCAAAGAGGGTGGTGATGGTGGTGAAAGCCGTGCCTGCAACTAGAAATTCATTCTAGAAATCGGATAGTTTTGGATTCATTCCTTGGTGCGGGGGGAATCCTGATACGGTTATAAAATTGTTCCTATAAATCAGAGCAGATCCATTCCCCCCTCCCGTTCTCCCCAAGTGCCTTCCCTCTACCTCTTTTGCAGCACAGAATATTGAGAGAGAGAGAGAGAGAGAGAGAGAGAGAGAGAGAGAGAGAGAGAGAGAGAGAGAGAGAGAGAGAGAGGCTTACCTTACAAGCACACCACCGAAAGAGTCTGTTTTCCAAAGGTGTCACCCGCTGAGGGAGGTGAGAGACAGCTTCTCCTTTTGTCATCCCCCCCACCCAGCAGTGAGTTGGTGGTGGCACCAGCCGGAGAAGATCCTGCAAAATGGTGTTTTATGTCGAGGGGTATTTTGCTGTATAGGAGAGAGATGCTAGCATGCTGTTATTATGTCATAGGGAGAAACCATTGGAGGGAAAGCAGGAAAAAAGCAGCAAATGAAAGAGGCTGGTAAAAGCAACAGAGAGGCAAACTGGGCTGAGACGGAGATATGTAGAGATGGGGATGGTCTGGGTGATGCCAGCACATTGCGAGGCATTGTGTGTATTCTACACTAGGTCACCATCCTCAACTGAGGTGATGTGTGTGGTTGGAGGCATCTCTCCAGCATAGTCTGAGCTGTGGGAAGTAGGTATCTGGGTGCATTAGATGAGCAAGTACGAGTTTGGGGAACTAACAATCAAGTGTTCTTCTGAGCACAAGCACAGTGCATGCTGGATGCCTCTGAATTTTTCCTTCATTTCCTTCTGCTTCCCCTTTCCACAGACACTATAAACCTGCAGTGACAACATTAAGCAGGATAAGGCAGGTTTACATATTGCTACTTCTATGCTCCTAAGAGTACAGATAGTCTTTGATTTACAACCAAAATTGGGACCAAAATTTCCATTGCTAAGCAAAGTGGTTGTTAAGTGGGGCATCCAAATTTATAAGCTTTCTTACCCCATGGTTGCTAAGCAAATCACTGCAGTTAAGTGAATCATGTAGTTGTTAAGCGAATCCAGTTTCTCCCATTGACTTTGCTTGTCGGGAGAGGTGGGGAAAGTCACAAATGGTGATCACCGTCATAAAATACAGGCCAATCACTCAAATTTTCATTGCATGACTGTGGGGATGCTGCAATAGTTGTACGTACAAGGACCAGTCAGAACTTACCTTTTTCAGTATTGTAACTGTGAATGGTTGCTATAAGCCGAGGACAACCTGAATATGGCATTTATAACATTGCCCTCAGAGGTGGTTTTCAGCCGGTTCGCACCAGTTCAGGTGAACCGGTAGGGGAAATTTGGCCTGGGTCACTGAACTGGTAGCGACCTTTGGCTGCCCCCCCCCGGCCCGGTCACCCAGTCGCCACTCGTTCGCACCCACCCGCCTAGTTGCCGCTCGCTCGCCCCGCCCACCTGCTCAACGCTCGCTCGCCCCCTCGATGCTCACTCCTGCATGATAAAATCGCTCAGATTTGGACCGGCCTGGACTCCGATTGGATAGCCTCGGACGGGATGACGGAGATGAGTCTTGAGAGTGTCACCTGGGAAGAGTTTGACCATGTGACTCCTGAGGACGTGGACAGGATTTTGGGGAGGCTTAATGCTACCACATGTTTACTGGACCAGTGTCCCTCCTGGTTGGTGCTGGCCTCCCAGGAGGTTACACGAGGCTGGTTTCAGGAGATTACCAACGCTTCATTGAGTGAGGGTGTCTTCCCATCTGCCCTGAAAGAGGCGGTGGTGAGGCCCCTCCTCAAGAAGCCTTCCCTGGACCCGACTGTATTAGCTAACTATCATCCTGTCTCCAACCTCCGCTTCGCAGCGAAGGTTGTTGAGAGTGTGGTGGCGGGACAACTTCCTCGATTCCTGGATGAAGCTGTCTATCTAGATCCGTGCCAGTCGGACTTCAGGGCGGGTTACAGCATGGAAAGGGCATTGATCGCATTGGTTGATGATCTCTGGAGGGCCCTGGACAGGGGTTGCTCCTCTGTCCTGGTCCTCCTAGATCTCTCAGCGGCTTTTGATACCATCGATCATGGTATCATGCTGCGTCAGCTAGAGGGGGTGGGAGTGGGGGGCACCGTGCTATGGTGGTTCTCCTCCTTCCTCTCTGACCGTACGCAGTTTGTGTTGACGGGGGGGCAGAGGTCGACCTTGAGGTTCCTCACTTGTGGGGTGCCGCAAGGGTCGGTCCTCTCACCTCTTCTGTTCAACATTTATGTGAAGCCGCTGGGTGAGATCATCCGTGGCTTTGGGGTGAAGTGTCAACTGTATGCCGATGACACGCAGTTGTACATTTCAACCCCAGGCTACCCCAATGATGTCCTTGACGTGATGTCCCGCTGCCTGGAGGCCGTGCGGATCTGGATGGGGAGGAACAGGCTCAGACTCAACCCCTCCAAGACTGAGTGGCTGTGGCTCCCGACGGCCCGATATAGCCAGCTGACACCATTGCTGGCTATTGGGGATGAGATCTTACCCGCCTCAGAGAGGGCTCACAACTTGGGCGTCCTTCTGGATTCACGGCTGTCCTTGGAGGATCATATGACGGCCGTGGCCAGGGGGGCTTTTTATCAGGTTCGCCTGATCTCCCAGTTGTGTCCCTTTCTGGATCGGGATGCCCTGCGCACAGTCACTCACGCCCTCGTCACTTCCCGGCTGGACTATTGTAATGCTCTCTACATGGGGCTCCCCTTGAGGAGCACGCGGAGGCTCCAGCTGGTCCAGAATGCAGCCGCGCAAGTAATAATGGGGGCGACTCATCGCTCCCATGTAACACCCATCTTGCGTGAGCTGCACTGGCTCCTGGTGGTCTTCCGGGTGCGCTTCAAGGTGTTGGTGACCACCTTTAAAGCGCTCCATGGCTTAGGACCTGGTTACCTACAGGACCGCATTCTGCCACCAATTGCCTCCCACTAACCAATACGCTCCCACAGAGAGGGCCTCTTCAGGGTGCTGTCAGACAAACAGTGTAGGCTGACGACCCCCAGGGGGAGAGCCTTCTCTGTGGGGGGCCCGGCCCTATGGAATGAACTGCCCCCGGACATACGAAGGATCCCCGACCTCCGTGCCTTCCGTCGCGCTCTGAAGACCCTATTATTCCAGCTAGCTGGTCTGACAGGATAAAGGTTTTTTAAATTGGGTTTTGATAGGGGTTTTAAAATGATTTTAGTTGGATGTTTTAAATTTGGCCAAATGATTGAATTATTTTAATAAGCTTTTAATTTTTGTTGTATATTGTTTTTACTATGGCTGTTCACCGCCCTGAGTCCCTCAGGAGAAGGGCGGTATATAAATATAATAAACTAACTAACTAACTAACTCGTCCCGCCCTCCCAACGCCCATCGCTGTGCGGCCAGCGCATAGAACAGGGTGGTGGTGGTGCATTCGAGAAGCGGATTGGAGCTGGAGGTTGGTAATTTTCGCTGCAAGAAGCGTGCAGCCACTGTGTCTTTTTTTCAGTGTGGCTGGAGTCCAGCTGCAACGAAAAAAAGACGTGGCGACTGCAGGCATCTCGCAACAAGGGGGGCGAGATGTGGGCTGGCGAGGAGCCCGGTGGCGACAGCTCAGCCCTGGCTTGCGTTCCCTGGCAGCCAGCCGCAGGAGGAAAGTAAGGTCGTGGCCACAGGATGACAAAAGAGGCGGTCGTGGGGGAAGAAGTGGGGCTAAGGCTGGGGCCTCTGAAGGAGCGGAAATGGGATGACGCATGCGACTGGCTAAGGGAGAGTGGGCAGCATGCAGGATTAAGCCAGGCCTTTGACAGATTAGGCCAGGCCTGGGCAGAAAATAGATAGAAAGAATAGCTGTAAATTCAAATTTTGTGGGCGTGGCTTGGCGGGGGGTGTCATGTGTCCGAGTGGGGGTGAGTGATGTCAAGTTGGACACGCCCACTCAGTCACATGACACCCACACCCGCCAAGCCACACCCACACCCACCAAGCCACACCCACAGAACCAGTAGGGAAAAAATTTGAATACCACCACTGATTGCCCTGTATGTCAAGTGTTATTCTCAGTGACTTAACTTTGTGACTTTTGCACAACTCCATTTCCTATCATTGTGCCTTCTTGCTGTATGTTGGGTTGGGGGCAACATACTCAAATACATGTTTTGTATGTGGCATGTCATTTTGATCATATGAATGCATCATCATAAATATGAACCATTTGTCAAGCATCTGAATTTTGATCACATGATCATGGGGATGGTAGAAAAGTCATAACTGTGAAAAATGGTCATAAATCACTTTTTTCAGTGCTGTTGTAATTTGAACGGTCAGTAAATGAACTGTTGTATGTCGAGGACTACCTGTATTCCCTTTCTTGTGGCATGAGTGACCATTAGACTATTTAAATAGCAGATCTGTCTGGGAGGTATGTATCTGGATTTTTCCCACTGCAAAACGTGCCCCTCTTTTTTTAACAATACCCAGATTTCTACTCCATGCCCAAAATGTTCCAAGGGACTTTATAACTCATGGAAGCGAAGCCATGTTATTCTAATTTTATGAAAATAATATTCCATACTGTGTTGTTCTTCCTTTATTTCATCAAGTTGAGTAGAGTAGGTCCGCCTCATTTCAAAAAATGTTGCATAATCAGGGGATACTGTGATCAAGGACCCACAGTTTCTTGCAGGGTCACCTTTAAATATGTGAGTGGCTAGGAAGACAGATGGGAAAAGAAGGAGTTTGAATTCAACAAGGCACAGACTGGTCAGTGTTTTGCAAGCTAGAAAACAATAGCACTTGAATTATGCCCAGAAATGAAGACTCAGGCAGTACAGAGTGAATGGAGAATTTATTTCCTTCCACAAATTGCTGGATTACAATATCCAACTCAACCAGTATATCCAAGAGATTTCCAAGATTTCCAAGAAACTGGAGATCTGGGAGACAGCAAATTCCCTGTGTCTGCAATGTAGTTTCAGCACCCACATGGTCCTCTCCTGCCCACATCAATTCAGTGTTTCTTCAGTAGAAGAAACTCATTTTTTGCACTTCAGCCTACACACTCCAGATTGAACTTTTTTTAAAAAAGCGAATGAATGATAGAAGACTCTGAAATGGGATGAATATGTACAAGAACCAAAGGTAGGTTGTACATTACATTCATCCTAGTTATGTTCTGTCTTTTGCATTATTTCAGTTCCTATGTTCCATCTTGCATTCTTCTGGATTACATCCTACAGTAGAGCAGGTGGACCACACCCAAGTGACCTTCTCAGCAACTCTCAGCTCAGAGGGGACATCTCATCCCCACATTTCAGTTGTGTACAGAGACTGACCATTTAATGCAGCACACAGAGCTACAAGGAGGCCACTAAGAACCATTGCTTAGCATATCTCTTTATACCAGCCATCAAGACACATTGGTAACGAGAAAGAAGTCAAGATCTGGGTTATCATCAGACACCACATGATGTTCAGCAAAGTTGGTTAAGTATGTTACTTTGCAGAAGATTGTGTTCAGTGGTGTGGGGAGTAATGCATTTTGCAGAATGCATTTTGTATTGAACTGTGATCAGTTAAGCAATGTTATGGTTATACAGGTAATCCTCAGCTGATGATAATTGGCACCAGAATTGCCATCTCAGTCATAAAATGTCATGTCAAATAACCACACTGCTTAGCGAAGGCAGTTCCAACAGTCTTCCATTGTTAAGAGAGTACAGTGCAGGTCATGAAGTGAAGACCTCAAGTGATCACAACTTCTAACTTCCTACCAGCTTCCCCATTGACTTTACATGTAGGAAGCTGACAGGGAACATTGGAAATCATAATCACCTGACCACAGAGACGCTGCAATGGCTTCACTGTAACTACCACTCATTCAGGACTGTTGTAAGTTTGAATGGTCACTGAACAAGGGTTGATAAACAAGGACCACCTGTATTACTATGTGAGCTGTCATTGCTATACACTATCTCTCTGAAGGGGGCACGGTGGCTCAGTGGGTAAGAACCTTTACCTTTACCTTTACTATCACTCTGTCTCTCTTTTGTGGTATACTAGGCGTTACTACAGTACATAACCCAATACCATTGTATCATTTCCCACTGAGGAGTACTACACAAACCTGCTGTATCCTCTCCCAATGAGGAGAATATACATTCTTCAAAACACCTGAAGGCAGGATAAGAAACAATGAATGGAAACTAATCAAGGAGAGAAGCAACCTAGAACTAAGGAGAAATTTCCTGACAGAACAATTACGGTAATCAGTGGAATGACTTGCCTCCAGAAGTTGTGAATGCTCCAACACTGGAGGCTTTTAAGAAGCGATCGGACAACCATTTGCTGAAATGGTATAGGATTTCCTGTTTGAGCAGAGGGTTGGACTAGAGGACCTCCAAGGTCCCTTCCAACTCTGTTATTCTGTTATTCTCTAAGATTTCTTGGGGTAACACTGCAAATAACTGACAATTTGAAAATGGCTACATGCCTTTGGATATTTTCTTATGATTCTGTGTCAGGATGCTTCAGATGGCATTGCATGGAGTTGATTTTGCCTTGTTGACTCTTCACACTTTCAACTCTGTACATGATGCTGATTGAAAGGCACCCTATAGGAGGCCCATGCAGACTGCTCTTGGCCTATGCAAGACTGCCTGGTCCATTGATGTCACTGGGCACTGAAGTGGAATAGGAGTAGGAACATATCGCTTCATTGCAAGTTATGGAGATTCTGTCCACCCACCTTGCTGAAACATGCCCACTGTTGTGCACGGTGCATTGCTCAGGACTGTGCTTTGCATTGGTTCTTTTGGCATATGCAAATGCATGTAGGCTCGAGACACAGCCAGAAAGCCAGCCTAGGCATCTGCTGCCTCCCTTCCCCCGCTGCTCCTGTTGCCATGCCAACACAGAATGCTGTATCTCTGTTTAGCAGATGTCAATGCTGACAACTCCACCTCTCCCCACCCAGAAGTCTAAGACGGAGGGATGGGGGTGGGCTGAGTCAGAGGCTAGGGTGTGAACCAGTGGTGGGATTCAACTAATTTAACAACCGGTTCTCTCCCTAATGATTTCTTCCAACAACCAGTTCACCAAACTGCTCAGAAAGTTAACAACCGGTTCTCCCGAAGTGGTGCGAACTGGCTGAATCCCACCACTGGTGTGAACCCCCTTTGCTGTGTTTCAGCAAAGGCAAAGCCAATGTCAGGACTCATCAGCCCAACACATATCCTACTAACACAATGGCATCCAAGCAATAATACAGTAATAGCAACCTAAATTGCAGCACACATCAATAGAGAATACATCAGTTTATTTGAACTGAAACCTGAACATATAATTTGCCACTTGCTATTCTCCTGAAATTTAACATGTGTCTTATAAGAAAGAACTCATGCCAACAAGTGGTGGTAGTGGTGATGGAGAATAATCTGGACCAGACCTGGGCATTTTATGGCCCTCAGGCCATTTCTGGCTGTTTGGCTGTTCCTGTCCCTGTAATTTCAATTGGAAATTAGAAATCAAATGTAAATAAGTGTACACCATGCACACAATATAGGTAGTCATTGATGTACGATCACAATTGAGCCCAAAATTTTTGTTGCTAAGTGAGACATTTCTTAAGTGAGTTTTGCCCTATTTTATGACCTTTCTTGCCACAGTTGTCAAGTGACCACTGCATTTGTTAAGTCAGTAACACGGTTATAAAGTGAATCTAGTTTACCCATTGACTTTGCTTGTCAGAATGTCTCTAAAGGGGATCACATAACCCCAGGACACTGTAACCATCATAAATATGAGCCAGTTGCCAAACGTCCGAATTTTGATCACGTGACCATGGGAATGCTGCAATGGTCATAAGTGTGAAACACTCTCATAAGTCACTTTTTCCGGTGCCATTGTAACTTTGAACGGTCGCTAAATGAATGGTTGTAAGCAATGAATGGTTGGAGGCGGTACGGGTCTGGATGGGTAGAAACAGGCTCAGACTCAAACCCTCTAAGACTGAGTGGCTGTGCATGCCGGCATCTCCTGATCTAGTTGCCCCATCACTTCAGATGAGAGGGGAGTTGCTCACTCCCTCTGGAAGGGTTCGTAATCTCAGCGTCCTCCTTGATTCTTGACTGTCCTTGGTGGATCATCTGACGGCCGTGACAAGGGGGGCTTTTGCACAGGTTCGCCTGGTGCACCAGTTACGCCCTTTCCTAGACAGGGATGCCCTCCATACAGTCACTCATGCTCTCATTATTTCTCGGCTGGATTACTGCAATGCCCTCTACATGGGGCTGCCCTTGGGGTGCACCTGGAGACTCCAGCTGGTCCAGAATGTGGCCGCGCGGGTTTTTACGGGAGCTTCCCGTTACTCCCGTGTGACACCTCTCCTGTGCAAGCTGCACTGGCTACCGGTTGTTCTTCGGATCCGCTTCAAGGTGCTGGTTCTTACCTATAAAGCCCTACATGGCATGGGCCCAGGGTACTTGCAGGACCACCTCCTACCGGCCTCCCATCGCCCTGTGCGGTCACATAGGGCTGCCCTCCTCCAAGTACCATCGGCCAGACAATGTCGGCTGGTGGCCCCCAGGATGAGGGCGTTCTCAGTGGCCACACCAACCGTCTGGAATGAGTTACCCATCAGGCTCCGGACGGCCCCTGACCTCCGCACTTTCTGCACCGACCTGAAGACATGGTTGT
The DNA here is from genome assembly GCA_022577455.1 of Arizona elegans. Lineage (NCBI taxonomy): Eukaryota > Metazoa > Chordata > Lepidosauria > Squamata > Colubridae > Arizona > Arizona elegans. The sequence continues at coordinate 16,589,416 of JAKOOJ010000010.1, forward strand.
TTCAGCAATTTCCCTGATCTGCTATGAGATTTTATTCTGTTTGGGGTTTTATATTGGCTGCTTTTAGGATTTTTATTGTTATATGTTTTTAATTTCCACCTGGATTTTCCCTAACTGTGGGGAGGACTATTTAAATCTGAAATGGGGGCTGGTACATGGCTCCATCCCATCAGCTGAGGAGGCTGGGCGTCAGTTTAAACCACCGTGAGAGGGTGGCTCTGATGTCGGGGCCCCTGGGAACTGAACTGGGATGATATCAAATCTTCTTGCATTTGCCAGCAGAGGGGACTTGACCATCGGACCAACCGCCGTGAGAGGGCGGTTTTGGACCTGAGCCCCGGGTGCTGTGCTGTCTGCATTGGTTCATCGCTGCCATCTCACCACAAGAGGGGGTTGACTGGCTGACCGGACCACCGTGAGAGGGTGGTTGGATCTATCCCCCTCCCTTGGATTGTGGTCGACCTGGAACTTGACTTTGTCCTCTGTTGTGAGGGGACAGTGGACCTGGTCTTGTGAAAATGTTTTTGAGACTCCCATTCCATGTCTCTCCCCTGGACCTTTTATATGGACCCCTAGGATATGGTCACTCCCATCCTCTGTGGTCAAGATGTATTCAGCAGCGGAGCTTCTTGGTCTGCGAGACTCCCCCCTCTCACAGGCTTGGCCCTCCACTCTATCGAGGGCCTATCTCGATGATGGGTTTTGGAACCCCGAGAGGTGGCATGCCGCAAAGAGGGGGTTGCGGGGTTTTTTAAAATTGTCTTTTTGTAATCTTTTAAGGGGTTTAGGGCGGGGGGTGGGGAGGGAGGGGTATAGGTCAGGCTCGACACAGGGGCATGGAACAGAAGGCGGGGAGCGGGGTGTGGAGGAGCTCAGTGCTGATAGGGCGGAGGGCGATTCTATCAGGACCGTGGTTGGGAGGGGCAGATATGGCGGGAGTAGGGGGCCACATCAGGTGGTGGGGGCATGCACCCGCTATCTCCAAGCGGTGGCATGCCTCGGCCCCCATGACTCTTCTCGTTCTCCCAGCTGTCCAGAGTTTCAGAGCCCAGGCCTTAGACTGATGTTGTGCAACGCCAGGTCCGTGGTTAATAAGGCCCCCCTCATTTGTGAGTTAATACAGGAGGGGGGTGCGGACCTGGCAGGTATTACAGAGACCTGGTTGGGCCAAGAAGGGGGGTCCCCCTCGTAGAGATGTGCCCACCAGGTTTCCGCACATTCCATCAGCCAAGGGCCCAGGGCAGGGGTGGGGGGGGTGGCGGTCATTATAAAGGAAGGTCTTGATCCGAGGGAGGCCACTGTACCTCAGATAGCTGGATGTGAGTCTCTCCTGGTGAAGTGGGGCCATGGGATGCAGGTGGGCCTGCTGATCACGTACCTGGCTCCCTGCCATGTGACAGCGGCCCTGCCCGAGCTTCTCAACGTTATTGCCGGGGTGGCGGTTGATACCCCCAGACTTTTGGTCATGGGGGATTTCAACCTGCCATCTGCCGGTGAGGTGAGGTGTCTGGGATGGCTCGGGAGTTTATGGCTTCCATGACAGCCATGGACCTGACACAACTAATTTTTGGCCCTACTCACGCGGGACTTGGTTTTTATCTCTGGTCAGTGGCTGAGTGGTCTGGATATAGGGGATATAGTTATTGAACCCCTGTCATGGTCAGACCATTCTCTCCTGAGGCTGGACATTTTGACCGCTGCACCCCACTGCAGGGAGGCGGAACCGCCCCAGGCACCTGATGGATCCTGATAGGTTCCAGAGGGAGCTTGGGCCAGTTCCTGAAACTCTGGCTCACGACTTGGCTGAAGACCTGGTGGCTGCCTGGGATAGGACAGCCACTGGTGCTCTGGACTGAGTCGTGCCTTTGCAGCCTCTGACCTGACGCCGAACCTGCCCGGCCCCTTGGTTCTCCGAGGAGCTGAGGGAGATGAAGCACCGGAAAAGACGCCTAGAGAGTGGTTGGAGGGCTAGTCGCTCCGAATCCGACTGAACACTAGTTAGGTCTCATATTAAGACCTATCTAGTGGTGATAAAAGCAGCAAAGCGTAATTACTTTTCCGCTCTTATTGCATCGACAGATAACCGCCCAGCCGCCTTGTTTAGGGTGACTCGCTCCCTCCTACATCAGGGAGCGCGGGAAGACCCCTTGCAAGGGCAGGCTGAGGACTTTGCACAGTATCTGCACGATAAAATCGCTCAGATTCGGGAAGGCTTGGACTCTGACTGGGTAGATCTAGGCAGGGTGACTGAGGCCGGTCTTGAGAATGTTATCTGGGATGAGTTCGACCCTGTGACTCCTGAGGACGTGGACAGGATCCTGGGGAGGTTAAACGCAACCACATGTTTAGTGGACCCGTGTCCCTCCTGGCTGGTACTGGCCACCCGGGAGGTAACACGAGGCTGGCTCCAGAGGATTATAAATGCTTCTTTGAGAGAGGGTTTCTTGCCTCCCGCCTTGAAAGAGGCGGTGGTGAGGCCCCTCCTCAAGAAGGCTTCTCTGGACCCAGCTGTTCTGGCAAACTACCATCCGGTCTCCAACCTTCGCTTCGTTGCGAAGGTTGTGGAGAGTGTGGTTGCGTGACAGCTCCCACAGTACCTGGATGAAACCGTCTATCTAGATCCGTGCCAGTCCGGCTTCAGGCCTGGGTACAGCATGGAGACGGCATTAGTCACATTGGTGGATGATCTCTGGAGGGCTCAGGACAGGGGTTGTTCCTCTGTTCTGGTCCTGTTAGACCTCTCAGCGGCTTTTGATACCATCGACCATGGTATCATGCTGCGCCGGCTGGGGGGATTGGGGGTGGGAGGCACCGTGTTGTGGTGGTTCTCCTCCCATCTCTCTGACCAGTCGCAGTCCTTGTTGGCAAGGGGGCAGAGGTCGACCTCGAGGTGCCTTGCTTGCGGGGTGCCGCAAGGGTCGGTCCTCTCACCGCTCCTGTTCAACATTTATGTGAAGCCGCTGGGTGAGATCATCCGTGGTTTTGGGGTGCGATGCCATCTGTACACTGATGACACTCAGTTGTACATCTCCACCGCAGACCACCCCAATGATGCTCTCGAAGTGATGTCCCAGTGTCTGGAGGCCGTGCGGGTCTGGATGGGGAGGAACAGGCTTCGACTCAACCCTTCCAAGACCGAGTGGCTGTGGATACCGGTGTCCCGATATAGCCAGCTGGTGCCGAGTCACTGACCCCCACAGAGGGGGCTCGCAACTTGGGTGTCCTCCTGGACACACGGCTGTCTTTAGAAGAGCATATGATGGCCGTGGCCAGGGGGGCTTTTTATCAGGTCCGCCTGATACGCCAGTTGCGCTCCTTTCTGGATCGGGACTCCTTGTGCATGGTCACTCATGCCCTCGTCACGTCACGCCTGGACTACTGCAACGCTCTCTACATGGGGCTCCTCTTGAGGAGCACCCGGAGGCTCCAGCTGGTGCAGAATGCGGCCGTGTGGGTAATTATGGGAGCGACGTGGCGCTCCCATGTAACACCTCTCCTGCGTGAGCTGCATTGGCTCCCGGTGGTCTTCCGGGTGCGCTTTAAGGTATTGGTTCTCATCTTTAAAGCGCTCCATGGCTTAGGGCCAGGATATTTGCGAGACCGCTTGCTGCTACCGATAACCTCCCACCGGCCAATACGCTCTCACAGAGAGGGCTCCTCAGGGTGCCGTCGGTCAGGCAATGTCGGCTGGTGGCCCCCAGGGGGAGAGCCTTCTCTGTGGGGGCACCCGCCCTGTGGAACAAGCTGCCTCCTGGAATACGACTGATCCCGGACCTCCGGACCTTCCGTAAGGCCCTGAAGACTTATTTATTCCACCAAGCCGGCCTAGCCTAAATGGTTCTTAATTGGAATTTTAAATTTTATAGACTTGGGGGTTTTAAATTGGGAAGCCAATGATTTAATTCTTTTTAATTATCTTAACTTTTGTATTGTATGTATTTTAATTTTGGCTGTTCACCGCCCTGAGTCCCTTCTGGGAGAAGGGCGGTATACAAATTAAATAATAATAATAATAATAATAATAATAATAATAATAATAATAATAATAATAATTCTGTGCGCCGCCCCGAGTCCTACGGGAGAAGGGCAGCATATAAATTTAATAAAAATAAATAAATAAATAAATAAATAAATAAATATCTGTACAACTGTACTATATTGCTCCTGAACTATTACAATATCCTATGTGTGTGGTTTAGAAACTGATCAATCTTCTTCTCCTGGCTTATTTTCTTAGGAAGGTTTGTTCTCCCTAATTTTTGCCATTTGCCCATAACTTGAATTATTTGCAGGAAGTCCTTCACTTATGACCACAATTGGGACCAGAACTTTAGTTTCTAAGCAAGGAATGGTTAAATAAGTAATGTCCAATTTTGCAACTTTTTTGTATAGTTGTTACATGAATCATGTGGTCATTAATCGAATCTCGCTTTCCTCATTGGTTTTGCTTGTCACAAGCTAGCTAGAAAGATCACAAATGGTGGTCACGTGACCCTGGGATGTTGCAAACATTGTAAATACATACCGGTTGCCAAGCACCCAAATTTTGATAATGTGACCATGTGGATGCTGTGAATGATCGTAAGTGCAAGGACCAGTCACAAGTCACTTTTTTCTGTGCCGTTGTAACTTTGAACAGTTGCTAAGTGAATGGCTGTAAGTCAAGAACTATCTGTATAATCATAAACATTATTTTATCTATTTATTAAAATTAGATGCCACCCATCTTGCTTAGAGCCAACTCTAGGCCACTTAATCATAAAAGTAAGATAAAACATTAAAACAAATATTAATACTAAAATTAATTTAAAACATTATGTGCTAGCCTGACATCAACTCATTGAAAGTAAATCTCAGTGTCTGGAAGTTGAGTCATGGCTGTTGCAATATTTTGAGGATCAGACTCAATAAATAATTCAGGAACAAAGTATTCAAACAAAGTACTATTTATTTACAATAGGCATTCTATATTCTCTGAATGATCACAGATAGAAGCAAGAGGGAGGTGCATACATCCCCTTTTATATCAATAAGGCGGAGTAAAGGATGGGAGTGGTTACATATGAATATATTAAGGAAGGAAGAATAAATTAACCCCTGATACCCTGTGTATGTACATTGTCCCCATTTGAGAATAAGGCATTTACTTGTGACAAATCCCCCTCTAAATGCCGATTCGATATACAACAATAATTACATTCAAATTCAGAACAATATAAGACTTGTAATTTTGAAGTTAAATATTTATGTTGTTTAGATTGCAAAGGCTTAGTCAATATATCAGCTATTTGTTCTGAAGTTTCGCAATGAATGGCCTTTATGAATCCATCTTGAGATAATTGCCTTACATGTTTGAATTTGATATCTATATGTCTGGACCTTTGACCAATGGCATCAGATCTAGATATCTCTATAGCAGCTTTATTATCTTCATGTATAATAAATGGTAATGAAGGATTTTTCCAAACATCTGATAACAAATCATTAAACCATACTAGATTATTTGAGGCTTTAGACAAACAGACATATTCTGCCTCAGTTGTTGATGTGGCTACTAAATCTTGTTTCCCAGTATACCAGTAGACTGGACAATCGTTAAGAAAGAATACATAACCTGAGGTGCTTTTTCTGCACTTAGTATCACCTGCCCAATCCGCATCAGCGTAACAAGTGAGAATGGGTTCTTTAACATTATTGGGTTCCAAAAGTAGGCAGAAATCTATGCTATGCTTTAAATATCTTAATATTCGTTTAATAGCTTCCCAATGATATATTAGTGGCTTACTAACATATCTGGATAACAGATTAAGGGGTAAGGCAATATCAGGTCTAGTCCAATTAGATATATACAAAAGGGAACCAATAACCGATCTGTAAAGTGTATTATCTTTAAATTCAGGGGATGATTCATCCATATTTCTTAGAAAATCAGTTTGCATTGGAGTATCACAAGGTTTAGCATCAATTAAATTACATTTATTCAGAAGTTCTATAATTTTATCTTTCTGAGATAATTTAAATCCTTTTTTTGTCTTACTGATTTGAACTCCAAGATATTTATTTACTTTCCCCAGTGATTTCAAAGAAAAATGTTCATTTAGTTTTGTTACAAATATATCTCTTTTTTCTTTATGTTTACCAATATATAAAATGTCATCCACATAAATTAATACAAATTCCAATGAATCACCTTCCTTTTTAACAAAGAAACAGTTGTCTGCAGTTGTGGCATTGAAATTCATGGTTTTGAGTACATTGACCAAACATTCATACCAACGTTTGCCGGATTGCTTTAATCCGTATAAACTTTTGTTTAATAACCAAGTTTCATTTTTGTTTGTGTATTGGCTGTGAGGTGCTCTCACATATATCTCTTTATCAAGTTTTGCATGTAAATATGCAGTTTGTATATCATATTGAAAAACATCAAGATTAAGTGCAGATGCAATAACTAAAGCTGTTTTAACACTCTCAGTTCTTACAGTGGGAGAGTATGTGTCTGTGTAATCCTCAGGATACTTTTGAGCGTAACCTTGTGCAACTAGTCTAGCTTTATATAATGTGTTGCCTTCTTCCAAATTTTTAATTTTAAATATCCATCTGGTGCCTATAATTGTTTTGTCTTTAGGTGCAGAAGTTGGTGTGAATACATCTAATTCTCGCAAGCTGTCCATTTCTTTGGCCATGGCTAATTCCCATTTTTTTCTTTCTTCAATGGGGAGTTTTAATACTTCCTCGTATGTGTTGGGTATTGATGTTTCGTTGTTCATGCACATTATGTAATCTTTATATTTACTTGGTACTTGATTTCTGTTACATCTAATTGTCTTTTTTGGTATGCTTTCGTTATCGTGTAAGTATCTTGCTTCCTTATTGGTTAATGAATCTGTTCTTATTCTGGTGTGACTATTTGTCCATGTTTTATTCTTGTTTTCATGTATGTTGTGGTTATGTTCTTCTCTCTCTATTTTATCTTGATGTTTAATGTCTGTTTTTGTAATTGGAAATATCTCATTAAGATGTATCTTAGACCAATTGGCCTGTTCATGAAATACAGCTGTTCTAGAAATTATGAATCTGTTGTTATTATCAATAAACCTGTATCCTTTTGTGCCTGTTTCGTATCCCATGAATCTAAGTCTTCTGGATACATTATCTCCTTTACATCTTAATTGTTTTGGTATGTGTACATCCGCTGTAACTCCAAATATGTGCATGTGTGATATTTTAGGTTTTCTGTTATACATTAGTTCATATGGTGTTTTATTTATGATGCTGGACCAAGTTCTGTTTTGAGTGTAATTTGAATATAATAAGGCTTCTGACCAGAATTGTTTTCCTAAGCCAGCATCTTCTAATGTACATCTAATCATGGTTTGTAGTGTCGAGTTTTTTCGTTCTACCACTCCATTTTGGAATGCAGAGAAAGGGCTAGATGTGAAGTGTAGCATTCCTTTATCCTTTAGCCATTGAGAGAATTCTTTTGACATGAATTCAGATCCCCTATCTGTCATGATTTGTTTTATTCTAATATTGTGTTGTGTTTCTACACGTTTATAAAACTTTTTAAATTTTTGAAAAGTTTCATCTTTGTGTTTCAAAGTATAGACAAACCCGTAACGACTATAGTCATCTACAATAGTTAGGAAATATTGTTTTTTATATGTGATTGATGGGGTTAATGGACCAACTAGATCCATATGTACCAGATCAAAAATGTGGTCAGATGACCTTGTTGCCCTTTTTGGTTTGGGATTAGTTCTGAGTTTTGAGGATTTACATACTGAACATTCCAAATAATTTTTACATTTTTTTATTTTAACACCTTCTGCATGTTCAATCATTTTTTGTATTACAGGAAAACTAGCATGCCCTAATTTTCTATGTAATATATGTGCACATTCATCATGAATTGGTTTCCCAATGGTGGGTTTCTTGTTATTGAGTGTATCACTAGTGGATGTGTTTTCGTGATCATGGTTTGTTTCATGTTCCTCATTATCACTATTACTGTTGTCTTCATTCTCTATGCTAGTGTTACCTTCTGTGTTTGAATCAATATTATGTAGCCATTTTTCTTCTGTGATTAAATAAGGTAGGCCCCCTTTGATAACCACACTACCCAAATTTGTTTTGTTTTTCTCTAGGATTGCCTTTCCTTTTGAGAATACTATATTTATGTCAGAATCTCTGCTTAGTTTTATTGCACTAAGTATGTTGTGAGGTATTTCTGGTATTAATAATACCCCCTCTATTTTCCCTAGACCAGGTAAATTCACACTTCCTCTTCCAATAACTTGGACATTTTCTTGATTGGCTACCTTTATTACAAATTTATCTTCTATAAATGAAGATAGTATTTTCTTGTCATGTGTTGTGTGATTAGTTGCTCCAGAATCAATGAGCCAAGCATTATCACTTGACTTTTGTATGTTAGTTATGTTATGTTTATCTAATCCATTTAATGATCCAGATTTTCTATCTCTTGAATTATCTCTGCCCCCTCTACGCTCTCTAAAGTTTGGTGAGTTTCTATATCTATATCTATCAATAGATGATTGTCTGTTATGATATCTGCTTCTATAGTCATGTTTTTGTCTTTCTCCAAGAAATTTAGGACAATCTCTTCTACAGTGTTCTTTGGATCCACAATTATAACATTCAATTGATTCTCGATGTTTCTCTTGAAATACTACTCTCTTAGTCTGTCTATGTTCTGTGTGTGTACTATAGCGGCTTCTTCTCAGATTATCTTCAGCTATTAGCTTATTTGATAAGTTTTCTATAGATAGGTATCCCAAATTAATTGTGTCTAAGTGTGATATGTAGTTATCCCATGATGAGTCTAATGAATTAAGGATAACACTTTTCATTGTTTGATCTGATATTATTTCTCCCCTTAAATGTAGTTCTGCTCTGATTTTGTTTAGTGATATTAAGTGTTCACTTATAGTGGTCCCAGATTTTATCCTAGCTGAGAAGAAATCTTTAGACATTCTTGTTGTGGTTGCTACGCTTTCACTATGAAACAGTTTAAACATGCAATGAATTATTTCTGAGACAGTGAGATTATGCTTAATACTATAATACATAGCAGGAGATATACTAGATATTAATAAGTAGAATGCTCTGTGGTGCAGGCAGTCCAATTTTAAAGTCCAAGGTTTTTTGGGAGGGTTAGTTATGAAAAATAATAAATTCTCTTTTAGAAAAACAACCTGAAGTTGTTGACACCATTCTTGTAAATTAATACCATCTATTCTCAGCTTTGGGAAATCATTAGGCAAGTTCCCAATATTGTTTATTCCATTACTTACAACTGGAGGTTGTCCATGATCTTGTAGATGTTGGTAGTTGCAGAATGGTGTGGGTATGCTCGCAATGAGTCTGAATGGTTCTCTTTGTTCTTCATGTCTTCCGTAGTTGTCTGTGTGTGTTTGCGCATGCGCGTTGCTCATTTCACTTCTGAAGCTGTTGGGAGAGGTTCTCGTCGCTGTAGCTACCTCGTTGTGCTCTTCCTCCGACGACTCGGTCTCTGGTTCGACCTTGGGTGTCCAGGAGATGGCCGGCGCTCGCTTCCTTTCGCTGAAGCTGTCCTGGTTGAAGTCTCTGGCTCCCGGAAGCGTCTGCGGCGTGGGGGAGTATTTGCAAGGTCCTCTGGGTTCAGGCGCTGGTGTTTTCGCCGTCCGGATGGAAGCGGGTGAATTCAGAGACGTTTGCTTGCTTGCTTGTTTTTTCTTTATTTTTTGATCAGCAGCTTCGGTTGATTTCTTTGTAATTTTTAAATTTGGGGCAAATGTCGCGAACAGCGTTCTCATGGCTGATTTTATTTTTAGTTCGGTAGAGGTTTCTTTGATGTCTGTATCGGATTCTTCTGAAGAATAGAGTTTTTCTTTTTTACTTTTCACACTGTGTATGGCTTTTCGCGCCAGGGATTTTGAATCCTGTTTTCTGATTGGCTCTGCTTCGCTCATCTTAGTGGTCGGTTGAAACCAAGATGGCTGCCATTCAAAATTTTGTGCGGGACCGTTAGTCTTTCTTTTCGTTACATTTTCATCTATAGGTAATTCGCTCACCATTTTTAGGTCTTTAGATTCAGCTGTTACGATGTGGTTTTCTCTCGCTGCTCCGCTGTCTTTTATGATGTCTCGGAGGTTCGCGATGAGGTTACAGTCATTTTTTTGGCTTTTTAATAGTCTCAGTATCTCCGATCTGAGATCGTTGCCCTCTATCTCTTTCTCTTCTTGGTCATCAGTTTCATCGATTACCTCTTCGTTGTCTGTAATGCAGTCTTCAGATTCTTCAGTTATTATAGCCGTTGTTTCATCAATCATTTCTTGATCCGTTTCCATCTCTTTATCGTGTGCCCTGGTGTTGGGTCTTTCTCTTCTGTTTTTGAAGTTTCCTTTCTTAGGCATGTCTATTTTTATTGAGTCAATTCAACCATCCTCTGCTACCAGTTTGTTGCAATATTTTGAGGATCAGACTCAATAAATAATTCAGGAACAAAGTATTCAAACAAAGTACTATTTATTTACAATAGGCATTCTATATTCTCTGAATGATCACAGATAGAAGCAAGAGGGAGGTGCACACATCCCCTTTTATATCAATAAGGCGGAGTAAAGGATGGGAGTGGTTACATATGAATATATTAAGGAAGGAAGAATAAATTAACCCCTGATACCCTGTGTATGTACATTTTCCCCATTTGAGAATAAGGCATTTACTTGTGACAATGGCAACTGGACTTCTTTTTTGGAGGGAGGGGGGTTGAAAGGCTTCATTGCTTATCCAAGTAGCTTCTTCAGTCTGAGCAAATTGGTTAGGGGGACCCCACAGGTTCACTACAAAAGCCACATTTAATGGCCCACCTAGCAGAAAGGATTTAGGAGCAAGGACTCTTAATGACTCTCTGCCTAATTTAAGGAATTTATTCAGATTAGGTGAGTAATAAACCACCCTGTGGAGGACATATATGTGTGTCTCCCTAACCAACTTGCTCAGCCTGAAGAAGCTACTTGAATAAGCAGCGAAACGTTTCAAACCAAGAAGAAAAGAAGTCAAGTTGCCATGACTCAACTTCCAGACAACTCAACATGGATGGCTGAGAATCTTCATTGACATAAATTCCACTAGATCAGGGGTCTGCAACCTTAAACACTCAAAGAGCCACTTGGGCCTGTTTCCCACAAAAAACAAAACACCGGGAGCCAAAAAACCTGGGTGGGTGTGGCCAACTCGACATCACTCACTCCCACCCAGTCACATGACACCCCCAGCCACACCTACCCAGGTTTTGTGGCTCCAGGTATTTTCTTTTAAACAGGTCTCTCTCTCTCTCTCTCCCCCCCCCATCTTTCTCCTTCTCCCTTTCTCATCTTTCTCCCTCCCTCTCTCTCATATCTCTTTCTCCCTCTCTCCCTCTCATATCTTTCTCCCTTTCTCCCTCTCTTTCTTTCTCCCTCTCCCTTTCTCCCTCTCCCTTTCTCCTCTCTTTCTCCCTCTTTCTTTCTCCCTCTCTCTCATCTTTCTCCCTCTCTCCCTTTCTCCCTCTCCCTTTCTCCTCTTTCTCCCTCTCTCTCTTTCTCCCTCATCTCTCTTTCTCTTTCTCCCTCTTTCTCATCTTTCTCCCTCATCTCTCTCTTTCATCTTTCTCCCTTACCCTTTCTTTCTCATATTTCTCCCTCTTTCTCATCTCCTTCCCTCCCTCCCTCCCTCCCGTCTCTCTTTTTCTTTTTCCCCTCTCTTTCTCATCTGTCTCTCATCTCTCTACCTCTCTCTTTCTCCCTCCCTCCCTCTCTCTCTCTCATGTGTGTGTGTGCATGCGTGCACGCGCGCGGGTTCCCTCTTGAACCATTTCCAAAAACAGGCGAGGGTTGGGTTTTTTTTTTCTGATGTTGTTCTTTCTTCTTCTTTGGGTGCTTTTTACCATATGATTTAATTTTAAATCAAGAGTCATTTCAGGTTCCCAGATAAATGAAGCTCTTTCATACCCCTGCTGTGGCTCCCTGTCAGCTGGCTGCCCCCCTCCCGCCCCTCACCCTCCCCTCCTCCTCACTCCTCACTCCTCACATTCACTGAGAAGAGAAGGGCAGCGGAGGCAGATGGAGACTCTCTCCGTATTTCAGAGTGGAAGCGAAGCACCCCTCTACTTGGCTCTTTTTCCAGCCCTTGTTGGGAGACGCACGACTTTCTTCACCCCGAGACACCAACTGGGGCACCCCAGCCGATGCTCCATGTCGTAATGGGCTCCAGGAGGAGGAGGAGGGGACTCCATCTCCCCCATTGTGCAGCGCGCTAAGTTTAAATGCAAGAGCAGCAACCAGCCATGGAGGCGGCGAGAGGAATATGGGGAGACGTGTGACTTTCTCCACCCCAAGACACCGGCTGGGGCGCATCTCCCCATATTCCTCTCGTCGCCTCCATGGCTGCTTGCTGCTGTTGCATTTAAATTTAGTGCGCTGCACAATGGAGGAGACAGCGTCCCCTCCTCCTCCTGGAGCCCATTAACACATGGAGCATTGGCTGCAGCCGGGCGGCCCAGCCAGTGTCTTGGCACAGAGCAAGGTCACGTGTCTCCCCCAGCGGCCGAGGTGTGCACAGCACTAACAAGGGATGGAAAAAGAGGCAAGTAGAGGGGTGCTTCGCTCCTGCTCTGAAATATGGAGAGAGTCTCCATCCGCCTCCGCTGCCCTTCTCTTCTCAGGGCAGGCAAGGAGTGAGGGGGAGGGGCGGGGCCACCCAGTGGTGGGATCATCTGACAGGGAGCCGCAGGAGAGGGCCCAAAGAGCTGCATGCAGCTCTAGAGCCGTACATTGCCAACCCCTGACTTAGATCATTAGATATGAGTACTCCAAGGTCCTTGACAGAGTGAGGGTCATCTACAAGGTGGTGTCCACTCAGCTTGTATTTTGTGTTCTGGTTCTTTTTGCCAATATGTAAGACAGAGCATTTGTTCGTTGAGATTTGGAGTTGCCAATTGTTTGACCATTCCGACACAAAGTCAAGGTCTTTTTGAAGGGTAGCAACATTGTTTGTGGTATTAAATATTTTTACATCATCGGCGAAGAGAACACAGTTGCTTATAATATGATCGCAAAGGTCATTTATGTATAGTAAATAAATGGTTTCAGGCACGGTTACAGTATGGAAACGGCATTGGTCGCCCTAGTGAATGATCTCTGGTGGGCCTGGGATGGGGGTTGTTCCTCCATCCTGGTCCTTCTTGACCTCTCAGTGGCTTTTGATACCATCAACCATGGTATCCTACTGCAGCGACTCGGGGGGTTGGGGGTAGGAGGCACCGTTTTACGGTGGTTCTCCTCCTACCTCTCAGGCTGCTTGCAGTTTGTATGGATGGGGGGACAGAGATCCTCCCCGAGGCCCCTCACATGTGGGGTGCCTCAGGGGTCGGTTCTCTCCCCTCTGCTCTTTAACATCTATATGAAGCCACTGGGTGAGATCATTCGTGGTTTGGGGGTGAAGTACCATCAATATGCTGATGACACTCAGCTTTATCTCTCCACCCCGGACCACCCTGGGGATGCCCTTTCCATGATGTCCCGCTGCCTGGAAGCAGTGCGGGCCTGGATGGAAAGAAACAGACTCAGACTCAACCCATCCAAGACTGAGTGGCTGTGAATACCGGCATCCCGTGATCTAGTGGTCCCATCACTTGTGATAGGAGGGGAGGTACTCACTCCCTCAGAAAGGGTAAGCAATCTGGGTGTCCTCCTGGATTCATGGCTATCTTTAGACGATCATCTGATGGCCGTGACCAGGGGGGCCTTCGCACAGGTATGCCTGGTGCGCCAGTTGCACCCTTTCCTAGACCGGGATGCCCTTGCCACGGTCACCCACACCCTTGTTACTTCTCGGTTGGACTACTGTAATGCCCTCTACATGGGGCTGCCCTTGGGATACACCCAGAGGCTACAGCTAGTCCAGAATGTGGCTGCGCGGGTTGTTACGGGGGCCTCTTGTTACTCCTGTGTGACACCTCTCCTGCATGAGCTGCACTGGCTGCCGGTGGTCCTTCGGGTTTGTTTCAAGGTGCTGGTGCTCACCTATAAAGCCCTACATGGCTTGGGCCCGGGGTACTTGCAGGATCATCTCCTGCCATCCTCCCATCATCCTGTGCACTCCCATAGATTGGGCCTCCTCAGGGTGCTGTCAGCCAAACAATGTCGGCTGCCGGCCCCCAGGGGGAGAGCGTTCTCTGTGGGAGCGCCAACCCTCTGGAACGGGTTGCCCACCGGGCTTAGGACAGCCCCTGACCTCCTCTCCTTCTGCCGTGAACTGAAGACGTGGCTCTTTCATCAAATGGGCTGACCCGTTGGGGGATTTTCACATTGAAATAATTTTAAGTAATTTTTAATTGGATTTTAATTTTTATGTAATTTTTGAATGTGTTGAATGTCTCTTTGTAAGCCACCCTGAGTCCTTCGGGAGAAGGGCAGCATATAAATTACATAAATAAAATAAAATAAATAAATAAATAAAATAAATAGTAGGAAAAATGTTGGTCCTAGAATGCTGCCTTCGGGGACACCGCTATTAACAGGTGCAGGGTTTGATAGGGTGCTCCCTATTTTGACCACTTTCTTTTTTTTTCTTTTTTTTTTTTTTCTTTTTGCTTTAATTTATATGCCGCCCTTCTCCGGAGACTCAGGGCGGCTTACAATGCGTTAAGCAATAGCCTTCATACTTTTGTATATTTATACAAAGTCAGCTTATTGCCCCCACAATCTGGGTCCTCATTTTACCTACCTTTGAAAGGATGGAAGGCTGATTCAACCTTGAGCCTGGTGAGATTTGAACTTGCAGTAATTGCAGGCAGCTGATGTTAATAACAGTGCTTTAGTCCACTGTACTACCAAGGCTCTTGTTGTCTGTTTGACAGGAACGCAGCTTTCCAATTATGTAGGGGTCCGGAGATGCCATAGGATTTTACTTTTAGAAGTAGTTTGTCATGTACCACTGAATCAAAGGCTTTACAGAAGTCTATGTAAATTGTGTCTATTGCTTTGCCCTGATTGAGATTTGTAGTCCATATGATCTTGCAGTGTTGAAGTTGTAGATTACAGGATAATTTTTTTCTGGAACCAAATTGTTTATTAGAGAGTAGGTTGTTTGTTTCTAGGTGGAGGGTAATGGAATGGATTGATTCCATGACTTTGCAGGTGATGCAGCATAAAGAGATTGGTCTGTAATTTTCAACTAGGCTGGGGTCTCCCTTTTTGAAGATAGGGATGACCATGGCTAGTGACCATACTTTGAGTAGGGAGCTGGTCCTGAAGGATTTTTCAAAGATTATGCTTAGAGGTTCTGCTATAGCAGTGGAAAGCTTTTTTAAGAAGTATGCACATAGTCCATCAGGTCCGATAGAGATGGTTTTAGTCTGCATAATGCCTTTTCAACGTTATCTTCTGTGAAATCTGTTTGTGTTAGATCGTTGTAGTTATTTGTGGTACGATTAGGGAATGTTGGGCATGAACCATTGCTGTTTACAAAGACTGAGTTGAAGAATGTGTTGAAGAGGTTTGCTTTAACTGCTTCATCATTGCATTCTTTACTGTTAGGTCCTTTTAGGGGTGGGATGGATCTTGAATCTTTAAGTTTGTTGTTTACAAAATTATAGAAGGCGCAGTTGGATTTCGTGCGCAGGAAGCTCTCTTCTTGTTTGGTGTGGTAATTGGTGCTTTCAGTCTTTATTTGATGGCATATATTTTTGTAGCAGCTTTTAAAGAGACTCATGACACAGTACTGTTAAAAATGCTTATTTTTATGTAAATTGGAAAAATGGAAAATTAAAATTAAAAAAAAAATAAAGTTAGCTACATAGCCAGTTTTGTTTTTTCACCAGAGGGATTTTTTTTTTTTTTTTGGATTGGAGCTTTCTTATTGATATGGGTAATTTGTTTTTCCTGGTTTTGGTGGTGATTAGTGGTACATATAGTTTGATAACTCTATTGATTTCGAGCAAGAAAATGTTTTAATGGTCTTCGGCAGTGTTACAGCCAGAGAATAGAATTTGCCAATCAAGAGATGAGAGGTCGGTGTTTATGAGATCATAGTTGGCTTTTTTGAAGTTGTAGTTGGGTATCCCATTATTTTGGTGATTTTTGTAAGGGCATATATTGAGACAAAAGTCAATCATGTTGTGGTCACTGTTGGAAAAGGGTTCTTTTATTTGTAGTCCATAAATTGAGTTTAAGCTGTTGCAGAAGATGAGGTCGAGGCAGTTGTTGAGTCTAGTGTTGTTAGTTACTAGTTGATCTAGACCTAGATTTGTAACAGCATTGTATAGGGTTGTATGGATGGGTTCAGTTGTACAATCGTTTATTGTCCAATTAATAAGAGGTAGGTTGAGGTCACCAAGAAAGATGAGAGGGTATGGGCAGGAGGCTTCCCACGTTAGTAGTGAAGTTAACTTGTTCGCATGTGCGATATCGTAGTCAGGGGCTCTGTAACATAGTAAGAAGCAAAGTGTGGTGTTTAAGGACAGTTCTCAGATGATAGTTTCCGGAAGAGCGAGTTCATGTGCAATTTGAATATTTTTTAGGTTTAGTGACTTTTTGTAGAAGATAGCTACTCCACCCTCTCCGCGGGTTTCAGACTGGTATTATAGATGCACATCTAATAATTTTTAACAGAAATCACATCAAATTGATCAAGTCAAATTATCTGAGTCTTCCCGTTTAGACAGGCTTTACCTTTTTATTACCTGCTAAACCCCAGGTGGGAAGAACAATAAACCTTTTTTTCTTTCTTCTTAGTTCTTTCAGAGTTTTCTGGCTCCTTTGAAAATGGTAAATTCTCAAGATCTTTATAACACTGCAGTATTTCTTTTCCTCTACTCCTGGGTCTTCCTACCACACATAACAGCATAAACTAACCATATTTTCTTTGGTCAGCCCCAACTTCTGAATCATCTTACTGGATCCTCTCGCTGCTCCTGCACATCACGATTCACAAATACTTTCTGAGCCTCTGCTAACAAATCTGTTATACTCTTTTCTCCCCATCCTTCCATTTTCTGTATCTTTCTTTGTATATCTCCATAAACTCCTATCACGAACTGATTCTTCAATAATTGACTGAAACCTTCACTATCTTCCTTCATTCCTCCATATTTCCTCATCTGGTCTCTAAGTCTCTAAGTATTCCCCTGGTGACTTCTCCTTTTTGTTTTACATTAAAAGCCTTACTGATATTTTTACTTTGGAGCACACAGTTTCAAATGTCCTCAATAATTATTTGCTTTAAATCATCCATTTGCTATCTATGGGCAGGACCGTTATTATCCCAAACTGGTCATTGTTTTTCCTCCTTCATCTTAAAAATTATATCTTCTTCTGGTGGAACGGTCCTTCCCAATTCACAAAATACCATGGCTTTACGTATAGTATTTCACTGCTTAGGGTGGGTCTTTTAAGGATATATTGTTCTAATTTCCCTATCCAATATATATTTGGCTCTCCCAGCCCATCCCAACGATAATCGGGTGGACTGATTACATAATGAGGCCATTTCTTTAGACACAAAGTTATTATCTTACTTTTTGTTATCTTACAAGTCCATGCTTCCAAATTCTCATTATTTCACTGATTTAGTAATTGTCCTAACGGACTGTCGGAAGGTATTTCTACCTCCCAGTTAGTTAATTTTATAGTTTTTTTTTTCTTTAGGTTTACAACAACTACAACAATTGCCCATCCTCTTGCAAGTTTCCCTGACTATGGTTCCCTGAGGTTCTCGATTTTACAGCCACTCAAAATCCACAACACCAGTTCACTTCCCTTCAGGCTGGCCTTCCCCCTCGCGGGAGTAAGGAAACGCAACCTTTCAGGTCCACACTCACTTTGGACTCACCAGTGTTCCCAGAACACAGTCCAACACACACACACTGCCATTATCGCAGAACCTCCCACAATCGCTCTCCTGACCACCCAGGTATAATTACGTGTTTCCCTCCTTTGGGGCAAAAGTTTTCTTACCTGGGCCAGTGCACTGGGTTACCTGGTCCTGGTCCTCAGTTGTTGACTCTCTCTCTCTTTTTCTTCTTTGATTTCGAAGACCAGAGTTGTTAATTTAGTTTGGCTCGGAGCCCGCAATGGGAAGCTAGGTCTCAGATAACTCTAGGCAGTTGAAATCAACAGGCGCGCCCCTGGAATTTACAGCTCCCCCCCTTGAGGCCCTCGAGCCCCACATTGGGCACCAAGATTGTGAAATATAAGACCCAAATAGCTGAATCCTCACAATTCATAAACAAGTCTGGTTCACAAAAGCAAAGGTTTATTGGAGATAAAATGAAGAAAAATAAAAAGCGGTTGTAAGCGCGGCCTCTTAGACCCTTCCCAAATGGATTGAGTTCAAAGAGTACAAAAATCAGTTTTCAAGCTACACATTTTATACTCCTACACAATGCACGCCACGCCTAAGAAGCCCTCCCAACTCCCCTTTATTCTCCTATGTCATTCTCCAAGTTATTTTACACTTTAAAAGGGTCATCTTGACAATGCTATCATGTTTACTTTTAACTTCACCTTGGGCGGATGTTCCTTTTTTTACTGATAATGGTTTTGCCCAAGGTGTAGGTTCCTGTCTCCAAGGGAGCTTTTAGCAAGTCATACCACATTGTCTCTACTGATTACAATTTGTGGTCAGTTTGCAACAGTAAGAACATCATAGCTTTTTAATACATGTAACACTTTTATAAAAGAGTAACTTATTATTCATTTCCTTCAAATCCACCCTTTTTCTTTTCTACCTGACTTACTCTTTTATACTTGCAACAATTCATAATTTCCTACTTTCGCTCTAGGTTCTTGTGGAAGTATACAGTTAGTTCCAGCAGTTGTTTCTGTTTGATGGGGAGGAGGAAAAAGCTTGGCTTTATTATTCCTAATATGCAAGATCCATACCACCCCTTGGGTAGATACCCATAGGCATATTTTCCACATATATCCAATACATACCCTCCGGGGCTATCCAGTCCAGGGTGTCGCTTTCAGGATCCTTCAAATAAGCCATCTCAGTTATTTCACTTAATGCCTCCTCCTTTGAGGTTCCACTTCCTCCCCACCAACTGCCGTTGTTCCATACAGTCAGGCAAATCATGTCTCCTACTGCTACTCTTCTATTCTTCCTCTTTCTTTCCTAACATACTTTCCCTAATAAATTTGTGGTTAATGCCCAAGTTCCTTCCTTTCCCTTTGTGAACTTGAGAGTTTTATTTTTCTACATATTCACCACAGTTTCATGTCTCAATTCTTGAGCTTCCCATGGCCACTGTTCCCTATATTTGTTCCCCCACACACAAAACAGTTCTTTACCGTAAGGCTATTTGGCTATTTCTTCAGCTATTTGTACAAACATGTGTACTGCATTCTTAGGGAATTCAGGCAATTCTAATTTTTCAAACTGCTCAGTTATAGTCTTAAATTACAAAAATAGCCCAGATAATGAAAAAAGCTATTCTCACTGGTAATGTTACTGCCCACCAGTCCATTGGGTTCTTCGGATCGTCCACTTCAGTGGATCTCCTTGGTAAGATTCCACCTTCCCCTCCTTTGGGGCTGGCACGGGCCCTTTCACTCGGGAGTAATGAGTCCAACCTTTTTCAGTGGTCCAAATTGCAGTCTCAGTGATCAACAAGATGATGAAAGGTCCTTCCCAAATTGGAGTCAGTTTCTCGTCCTTCCAGGCCTTTATCAGTACCCACTGTCTTGCTTTATATTGGTGTACAGCAAAGTCCAAGGGTGGTGTTTGCGCAGGAATGCTTTTCTGTCGCAAAAGAGAAAAATATCTGAATGTCAGCATTCTAGAAAAAACCCCAGCTGCAAGTAAAGACTCTGAAGCAAGCCTTTTCAAAGTTCCATTTACTAGAATAGGTAAACTGGCAAATCTGGGAAAACCCGAATCTGAGAGGTCCGGGTTTTCTCTCAGTAAATCAAAACCTCCAAAACCATCCCCTCAGTCCTCAGTCGATCACATGCTCCAATCAATGTCCCATATCGAGACATCACTCCGACCACTCCTTCTCCAGATGCAGGATCACCCTGACCTTGACCGACAGGAAGAATGCTATTATGTCTACAGACACCCCTCTACTAAATCCCCCCTCCTACTTTCCCACACATGAGAAGGTGGCAGCATTAAAGCTTCCGGCCTAATATGGCTTCCAAAGCTGACAGGCGTCCGCCCCCCCCCCGGCAGATAAAAACACACCCTGAAAAATAAAACAGACAAAACACAAAGAAGGGGTTAACACCTTGTACAGGACCCCCTAACCCCCCTCCCCCCTCCAGGCAGACGTTTTGGTTTCTCAGGGAATTTATCATGAAATTGCTTTACTAGAATATCAGCATTCACATCCCAACTTTTCACCCAAGTAGCTTCAGACAACGGGTACCCTTTCCAGTGTACCAAATATTTTTTTTTAATTTTTTTTTATTTTATCTTATACATCCAACAAACATTAAATCTATAGCGGTCTACATCACAACGTGAGAAGGAAATAAACTTGTACCAGTATACCAAATATTGTAACCGACCCCTGTATAGTCTAGAGTCAAGGATCTTCTTCACTTCATAATGAGTCTCCCCTTGTACTACCAAAGGAGGGGGGGGAGCAGCTGGTAAGGGCCTTAAGTTAGATTTTCTTGCTGGTTTCAATAAGCTACTGTGGAAAACGAGGTGTATTTTCCCTAATATGCAAGGGAAGCTAAGTTGGACAGTCACTGGGTTAATCACTTTCACTATAGGGAAGGGACCTATGAATTTGGATCCAAACTTCTTGCTAGGTAACCCCAATCTTAGGTATTTGGTTGACAAATACACCTTATCTCCTATTCGGAGAGGTGGTTGGAGAGACTGGCGTTTGTCAGCCTGGGCCTTGTATTTTTCTGCTGATTCAGCTAAAGCTTTCTTAGTATTCTCTCAACCCATTTTTAATGAGGTCATCCATTCTGTTAGGGACATGGAAGTGGGCGGCTCTCTAGGCAACTCAGGCATCGGCACAAAATCCATGCCCGTAGTTATCTGAAAAGGAGTCAACCCAGTACTGCTGCGTACTGCATTATTATAAGCCACTTCCGCGAATGGTAATAAGTCCGCCCAGTTTTCTTGTTGATAATTTACATAACATCTAATGCGGGGATCGACAATGTGCGGCTCTAGAGCCGCATGCGGCTCTTTGGGCCATCTCCTGCGGCTCCCTGTCAGATGATCCCACCACTGGGTGGCCCCACCCCTCCCCCTCTCTCCTCGCCTGCCCTGAGAAGATAAGGGTGACTGCAGCAGATGGAGACTGGCTCCGTATTCCAGAGTGGGAGCGAAGCACCCCTCTATTTGCCTCTTTTTCTGTCCCTTGTTGGTGCTGTGCACACCTCGGCCGCTGGGGGAGACGCATGACTTTGCTCTGTGCTGAGACACTGGCTGGGCTACCCGGATGCAGCCAATGCTCCAGGTCATAATGGGCTCCAGGAGGAGGAGGAAGGGATGCCATCTCCCCATTGTGCAGTGCGCTAAGTTTAAATGCAAGAGCAGCAAGCAGCCATGGAGGTGACGAGAGGAATATGGGGAGACGTGCCCCAGCCGGTGTCTCGGGGTAGAGAAAGTTACACTTAGTGGGTTATGGTAGTCTGTTGCAGGCAGTGAAGTGTGCTTGTTTGGAGAATAAATCAATGCCAGTCCAAATCACCTTGTTCCCTCCACTGTCAGGGAGTTCGACTATGAAGTCCATTGCAATCTCCTCCCAGGGTTTGGTGGGTTCGACCACGGCCTGGAGAAGCCCAGGGGGCTTCCCTGGTCTGGACTTCATGGTGGCGCAGGTGGCGCAGCTTTTCACACAGTCTTCTACATCAGCTTTCATTCTTGGCCACCAGAATTGTCTCCTAGTCAAATGGAGGGTTTTTAAAAATCCAAAGTGGCCCCCTAGTCGAGAATCATGACCCCCCCGCCCTTAGCACCAGAAGTCGCATGCTGCTGGGCGCATAAATCTTACTCCCCTTCCAAGCCAATCCCTCTCTTAGGGTTAGGTCCATCTGGTTTTCCTTGAACCAGGAATCGGTCGAGAGTGCTGCTTTTAGCTCTGCTGTCAACTTGTCTTCAGGGAGGTTGGAACCATGGTGCATTTGCGCTCTAGTGCGGGCTTGGGCTGCTGGCTGAGTTTCAGAGATCATGGCATGAACTATCTCTTCTCGTCAGCCAGGTTTCCCACAAAAAACTAAACACCCACCCAGGTTTTTTGGCTCCCGGTGTTTTGTTTTTTGTGGGAAATGGGCCCAAGTGGCTCTTTGAGTGTTTAAGGTTGCAGACCCCTGATCTAAGTGCCAAAGCCCACTGTAACAACATTGCCAAAAAGGCCTTAAAAGTTGTAAACCTAATCTTGCGTAGCTTCTTCTCTGGTAACATCACACTACTAACAAGAGCATACAAAACATTTGCTAGACCAATTCTCGAATACAGCTAATCTGTCTGGAACCTGCACTACATATCGGATATTAATACAATTGAACGTGTCCAGAGATATTTCACAAGAAGAGTCCTCCACTCCTCTGCTCACAACAAAATACCTTATGCCACCAGACTTGAAATTCTGGGCTTAGAAAACTTAGAACTACCCCGCCTTCAGTATGACCTAAGCGTAGCTCATAAAATTATCTGCTACAATGTCCTACCTGTCAATGACTACTTCAGCTTCAACCACAACAATACACGAGCACACAATAGATACAAACTTAAAGTGAACCACTCCAAACTTGATTGCAGAAAATATGACTTCAGCAACAGAGTGGTCAATGCCTGTAATGCACTACCTGATTCTGTGGCTTCATCCCAAAACCCCCAAAATTTTAACCTGTTGACCTCACCCTAAGAGTCTAAGACTAAGAGGTCTGTAAGGGGCGTGCATAATAGCACCAGCGTGCCTTCCGTCCCTGTCCTAATGTTTCCTCTATTTGTATCTATTTTATGTATCCAATCTATGTGTCGAGCCGTGGCCAGGACTCGACACACTTGGGGGGAGGGGAGTGGGAGACGCTGCTACAGCTACCTGTAAAGAGGCTGGGACGGGGGTGGGAGGCCAATCCGGGAGGCGAGAGGATGGTCGGCATCGAGAGGCTATCAGCAAAGCAGCAGGAGGCCACCAATGACTGCAGAGAGGTCCCCAGCTTCCGGGAGAGATGTTGGACGGAAGACGAGGAGGGGGAGTGGAGCTATTCCACCAGCCCTGGCCCCAACACCATGGACATTCTGCGGGAACGGATTGGGGAAGCCAGTTTCCGTGATGCTCCATCTTGGCAATCTTGGGCCACAGGGTTGGATCCTCCAGCGTCATGGCAAGGAGCATTAGGACCCAGCTCAGCAACTCGATTCCATCTTGCTAGTCCAAAGTTCCGAATGGACCATGCACCTAGTCAGCCTCCTGAACACCCAGTGGCCTGGGATCAGGGGTCATCTATGGGAGAGGTTGTTAGGAGTACTGAGCAAGCCCCAAAGAAGACGATGGTGGAGCAGGGGCCCAACCGGGGGCCTCAGGGTGGCCACTCGGGCCGGGTGAGGGGTGTTCTGTCCCCATCTCACACATGCACACCAGCAGTCGACCAAGAGTTAAAATAAACCAGCAGACAAGAATTCCCTTTGATAACAGAATTTTTTTTTTTTTATTGAATTTGTATACCGCCCTACTCCCGAAGGACTCAGGGCGGTGAACAGCCATGGAATAAAACATATAAATACAAAATTTAAAATAGATTAAAACGAATTAAATAATTTGGCTGAACAAATTTAAAACCCCAATAATTTAAAATTTAAAATTTCCATTTAAAAAGGGGAAAGACTTAGGTCAGGCCGGCTTGGTGAAATAGGAAGGTCTTAAACGTGCGATGGAAGGTACGCAGATCCGGGATCCTCCATATCTCCGGGGGGAGCTCGTTCCAGATATTAGGTGCCCCCACAGAGAAGGCTCGCCCCCTGGGGGCTGCCAGTCGACATTGTTTGGCCGACAGCACCTGGAGGAGCCCCTCTCTATGGGAGCGTACTGGTCGGTGGGAGGCTATTGATAGTAGCAGGCGGTCCCGTAAATAACCAGGTCCTAAGCCATGGAGCGCTCTAAAGGTGATAACCAAAACCTTGAAGCGCACTCGGAAGACCACTGGGAGCCAGTGCAGCTCACGCAGGAGAGGTGTTACATGGGAGCGCCACGTCGCTCCCGTCACCACCCGCGCGGCCACACTCTGCGCCAGTTGGAGCCTCCGAGTGCACCTCAAGGGGAGCCCCATGTACAGAGCGTTACAATAGTCCAGACGGGAGGTGACGAGGGCATGAGTGACCGTGCGTAACGAGTCCCGATCCAGAAAGGGACGCAACTGGCGGATCAGGTGATCCTGATGAAAAATCCTCCCGGTCACGGCCGTCAAGTGCTCTTCTAAAGACAGCCGTGAGTCCAGGAGGACACCCAAATTGCAAGCCTTTTCCGTGGGGGCCAAAGATTCGCCCCCAATAGTCAGCGATGGCACCAGCTGACTATATCGGGACGTCGGAAACCACAGCCACTCGGTCTTGGATGGGTTGAGCCTGAGCCTGTTCCTCCCCATCCAGAGCCGCACGGCCTCCAGGCACCAGGACATCACTTCAAGGGCATCGTTGGGGTGGTCTAGGGTGGAGATGTATAGCTGGGTGTCATCAGCCTACTGATGGTACTCCACCCCGAAACCACGGATGATCTCACCCAGCGGCTTTACATAAATGTTGAACAAAAGGGGCGAGAGGGCCGATCCTTGTGGCACCCCACATATAAGGGGCCTCGGGGTCGACCTCTGCCCACCCCCCCGTCAACACAGACTGCGACCGGTCAGAGAGAAAGGAGGAGAACCACCGTAATACGGTGCCTCCCACCCCCAACTCTTCCAACCGGTGCAGCATGATACCATGGTCGATGGTATCAAAAGCCGCTGAGAGATCTAACAGGACCAGGACAGAGGAGCAGCCCCTGTCCCGAGCCCTCCAGAGATCATCCACCAACGTGACCAATGCCGTTTCCGTGCTGTACCCAGGCCTGAAGACCGACTGGAACGGATCTAGATACGTCGTTTCATCCAGGTACTGGGGGAGCTGTCGTACAACCACACTCTCAACAACCTTCGCCACAAAGCGAAGGTTGGAGACTGGACGATAGTTAGCCAATACTGCCGGGTCCAGGGAAGGCTTCTTGAGGAGAGGTCTCACCACCGCCTCTTTCAAGGCGGCGGGAAAGACACCCTCACCCAATGAAGCATTTATAATCCCCTGGAGCCAGCCTCGTGTCACCTCCCGGGAAGCCAGCACTAACCAGGAGGGGCACGGGTCCAACAAACATGTGGTCGCATTCAGTCTACCCAGAATCCTGTCCACGTCTTCGGGAGTCACAGGATCAAACTCATCCCAGTTAACATTCTCAGGACCTGCCTCCGTCATCCCCGCTGGATCTACCCAGTCGGAGTCCAGATCTTCCTGAATCTGAGTGATTTTGTCATGCAGATACTGAACAAAATCCTCGGCTCTTTCCTCCAAGGGGTCCTCCCGCGCTTCCTGGTGGAGCAGGGAGCTGGTCACCCTAAACAGGGCGGCCGGGCAATTATCTGATGATGCAATAAGAGCAGCAAAATGAGTACATTTTGCTGCTTTTATCGCCACTAGGTAATTCTTAATATGAGATCTTACCAGTGTCCGGTCAGATTCAGCACGACTGGCCCTCCAACTACTCTCTAGGCGTCTTTTCCGGCGCTTCATCTCCCTTAGCTCCTCAGTGAACCAAGGAGCCAGGTGAGATCAGTACCGGGTCAGAGGCCGCAAAGGCACGACTCGATCCAGAGCTCCAGCAGCCGCCCTATCCCAGGCGGCCACTAGGTCTCCAGTCGAGGCGTGAGCCAGAACCTCAGGGATTGGCCCAAGCTCCATCTGGAACCTGTCAGGTTCCATCAGGCGCCTGGGGCGGTACCATCTTGTCGGTTCCGCCTCCCTGCGGCGGGGTGCAGCGGTTCGAAGATCAAGGCGAAGGAGAGAGTGATCCGACCATGACAAGGGCTTGATGACTATATCCCCTATCTCGAGATCACTCAGCCACTGTCCAGAGACAAAAACCAAGTCCAGCGTGTTTCCCCCCGCATGTGTAGGGCCCTGAATTAACTGGGTTAGGTCCATAGCCGTCATGGAAGCCATGAACTCCCGAGCCGCCTCAGATGCCTCACCCACGGACGGCAGGTTGAAATCTCCCATGACCGCCTGGGGGTATCAACCGCCACCGCGGTGATGACATTGAGAAGCTCGGGCAGGGCTGCTGCCACGTGGCAGGGAGCCAGGTACGTGATCAGCAAACCCATCAGAACCCCATGACCCCACTTCACGAGGAGAGACTCACAGCCGGCCGTCTGAGAGACAGTGGCCTCCCTCGGCCTAAGGCCTTCTCTAATAACAACCACTACTCCCCCACCCCTCCCCTGTGACCTTGGCTGATGGAATGCGTGGAAGCCTGGTGGGCACATTTCTACCAGAGGGACCCCTCCCTCCAGGCCCAACCAGGTCTCCGTAATACCCGCCAGGTCCACTCCCCCCTCCTGAATAAGATCACAAATGAGGGGGGCTTTATTTACTACAGACCTGGCGTTGCACAACATCAGTCGCAGGCCCAGGCCCTGGGGGTCTGTGCAACCTGGAGAATGAGTGGAGCCTTGGGGGCCGGAGCGCACCACCGCTCGAAGACAGCGGGCGTGCGCTCCCTCCACATGATATGGCCCCTTGCTCCCGCCATATCTACCCCTCCCACTCACAGTACCGATGGTAAAAACACAATCTGGACAAGCTCGACCCCCCCATCACCCCCGGATCCCCTACCCCCCCGCCGCGCGTCATGGCCAGGCCCGACCCTTCCCCTCCCCTTAGTGGGTTATCCCCCAAACCCACTACTCTAGTTCGAATCCTACCCTCCCCCCCCGGGACCCCTTAAAAATTTATCCAAAAATTTACATAGAAAACCCCTCAACCCCCTCTTTGCCACATGCCACCTCTCTGGGTTCCAAAGCCCGTCATTGAGGTAGGCCCTCAATAACGTGGAGGGCCAGGCTTGCGAGAGGGGGGAATCTCGCAGACCAAGAAGCTGAGACCTTAGATACATCAGAAGCCCTGAGGTAGTAGTGAGGCACGGCCAAGGGCTCCATTATGATAGTCCAAAATTGTCCAGGAAAACAAGGCAGGTTGACCATAACGAGAGAGTCTCCACTGTCCTCTCACGGCAGTGGCGGAGTCCAATGTTCCAACCAGCTCAGGGTAATCCTCCAACCAGCCTCTCACGCTGGTCGGCCAACTGGCCATGGGGAGATGATGCAACCCAGTGGCTGCTTGCCAAAAGTTTTTACTTACAAAGGGAGGTTTATCTCCTCCAACCGAAAACATCAAAGTAAGTCCACAAAAGCCAAAGAATAGTCAAGTCCAGTCCAAAAATCAATCCAAGCAGAGCATATAACAAAGTTCCAGAAATGCAGAATGACTTGCTAGCTTTCAGTTTTGTCCGTCACAAAACCTGAATGGCCACCACACCCCCTTTTATCCCCTGTGGGGTGTGGTCCAGTGACTCAGCTTAATCTCTGGCACGCCTCCTTCTCTGCTGTGCGCGCTTGTCTTTCCGACGCTGTCGGGGATCCAGCCAAGACTTATCTCCGTCGCTGTCTAACTGCGGCTGCTCGGAAGTGCCTGGCTCCTGGCCTTTCTCTTCTCCTTCAGAAGACAACTGAGGCATTGCCAGAGAGGAGGGTCCTGGAGAGGGAGGCCTTGCCAACTCCTCTCCTTCACTTTCAGAGTCTTCTCCCTCCGATAAGACGGGCTCGGGGGTCAGAGTCACAACAAGGGGGAATAGGAGGGCTGCTGGTGTGGATAGAACACCAGACCAAGCCCCATGGTGGAGCCCAGGGATGTGGCCTCAGCAGGGTTTCTGGGGTCCGCCGGCGATCCAGGCCACATTTGATGGTAGCTCTGACTGGGTGGCTCTCTTCCTCAGTCAAGTCATAAGCCACATGGATTTATACGGACAGTATTACCCATCCCAGTGGGCAATGGTGCTGGCTATTACAGCAGTACTGATGGGGAAGGCAGTGGATTGGGTGGCTGGCCTACACAGCGACCATGCACGAGAACTAGTGGACATGGGCCTGTCCAGGTTTGAGGATGAGACATGTACACAGGTAGCAGAGGGGGAGCTCATAGCACTCAGACAGAAAGGCCGACACGCAAAAGAGTATGTCCGAGAATTCAGGAAGACTGCTGGCCGGTTGCGGGCATGGCTGGAGCGACTTCTGGTTCACCACTTTTGCATGGGCTTGGACCGGGACCTCCGGCAAGCCTGTGTATATCGAGGCTTGCCTCCTCGACTGATCGACTGGTTTCGAGCGGCGATAGATCTAGATATGGGGCTACGAGAGTTTAGAGTACGGGGAGAAGGGAGCACGGGACAACAAAAAAAGGAGATAGAATGTCCTCTGCCCCCAAGGGAGATAAAGACTGTAAGCATTGTTCCCCATTCTACTGACAGGGCCCGGAGGCCATCATTCCATTGTTTTAGGTGCAACCAGATGGGACATCGGGTGGCAGAGTGTCCCATGCCAGTGCCATGAACGGCGGCTCCAAAACCATCTTCTGGTGGGGACAGGGTGAGAGGACAACCTCGAGCGACACCAGAGCAGTCCCAAGTGACGCAGACCCTGCCAGCACATGCTGAGACAATAACCAGGGAGGTTGTGGTTACACCAAGCCCAGGGCAGTTCCCGGTGGTATCTGGGGATAGTGACGATGAGGACCCAGAAGATCCGAAGGTGAGTGACCCCATTTGTAATTCCTGTTGTCATCGAATACGGGGCCCTGGTAGATTCAGGGTGCACGCGTTGCCTGATCCGTCGTGTTGTGGTAACCGAACTGGGGGTCAGAACCGTCAGGATGAAAACCCCTATTAAGTTTGAACAGATGGATGGCTCATTACTTGGGGGGGGGAGGGGGCGCAGGCCACCCATGTAACCGAACAAGTCCAGTTAGAGATAGGGAACCATCGGGAAAGCATCCGATTCATTATAGTGAAAAGGATGATTGAACCAATTGTATTGGGGTTAGCGTGGCTCAACAAAAAGGAGCCCATGATATGGTGGGAAGGGGGTTTCTGGAAACTACATTTGACACTTGGTCCAGAGCCGCCTGCGAACAACCAGATAAAAGAGGGAACAGGGGTGAGGGGAAAGCCAGTGATAGCTCCGCCAGATCAGGGATTCCCTAGTATATACGGGGCTTTGGCTGCTGTGTTCAGTGAAGAGGAGTGTGAGATGCTCCCCCCTCACAGGTTGACTGACTGTGCCATCGAATTGATCCCGGGGGCCAAGCTGCCAAAACCCCGTATGTACTCAATGACACCGAAAGAACTGGAGGAATTGAGACGATACATTGATAAAAACCTAGTAAGGGGTTTCATTAAAGCCAGCAGGTCCAGGATGGCAGAACCTGTTCTGTTGAGAGAGAAGAAAGATGGGGGGTTACGCTTGAGTGTTGACTTCTGTGACCTCAACAAAGTATGTGTGGAGCATCTGTACCCACTGCCATTAATGAAGGACCTGCTCGCTACTTTGGCAACAGGCCGTATTTTCACAAAACTTGTGTCAGCTTTGGAAGCCATATTAGGCCGGAAGCTTCAATGCTGCCACCTTCTCATGTGTGGGGAAGTAGGAGGGGGGATTTAGTAGAGGGGTTGTTGGTAGACATAATAGCATTCTTCCTGTCGGTCAAGGTCAGGGCGATCCAGCATCTGGAGAAGGAGTGGTCAGGGGGCTGAGTCAAGATGGGATGGACGTTGATTGGAGCATGTGATCGACTGGGGAGTGAGGGGATGGTTTTGGGGGTTTTGATTTACTGAGGGAAAACCCCGACCTTTCAGATTCGGGATTTCCCAGATGTGCCAGTTTACCTATTCTAGTAAAGAGAACTTTGGAAAATGCTTGCTTCCGTGTCTTTACTCAGACTTGGGGTTTTCTGGAATGCTGACAGTAACCTGAATCACCCTTATGCAAAGCCAATCCTTAACTGGGCTCCCAGAGCGTTTTGAATGGATGGAAGTGGGAAGTTACGCACCCATCTCCCAACCTCTTGAGGTGAGATGGAGATTAGTGCAACCTACATTCACCTTCCCTGATCTGGGACATGGAGGGGGGTTAGTAGGGTGCAGTCCCCCCCTTACCCGGCCAGGGGCAAAACGAGAAGATTAGTGCAGCATGGCCATCCTGCAGCAGTGGGGCACCAGGCGCAGCCGGCATACGGAATGCAAACACACACCCCGGTTGGGGCCCCTCACCAGCCTGCCTTTGGGCTACCTCCTGCTGAGAATATACCATCCGGATGGGGTTTTTATTCCAGCCAGGGATGGTTCCAGTGCCAGTGGTATTCCGCACTGTCTGTTCCAAGCTTCCAGGGATCCCCACGGCCCCCCTCCTATGGCCCAACGATTCTGGCACCACAGGGGGGACTAATCCAGCAGCTGGCTAGAATGCCCCCCTCCCTCCAGCACAGCAAGCAGCTCAACAGCCGGGTCCCCTCCCCCAGCAGCCAACGACGTTGCCCCCCTGCTCTCCAGCCCAGCAAGTCCCACAGCAGCCAGCTGGAACGCAGCAACCAGGAGCAGCCCTGCAGCAAGTTCTATCCCAGCCAGCCGCGGCCGCAGCACCTCCACCCACGAGGCCAACACCACCCCGCTTCAGAGCAACCTTTAATGGGACACCGGCCAAACTAGCTTATTTCCTCAGCAGGGTCTGGGCTCACGTAGATCAGTATGGGGACCAATACGAGTCAGACCAGGACTTGGTATCGGCGATTTCTGATGGGATGAATGAGGGGGAGGCTTCTGAATGGATAGCCCAGCTGCACAATGAGGGCGCTGTGGAACTGAATGATGCCGACGGGTTTATTGTGCTGCTCCGTGCCTTATTTGAAGACCCAGACCGAATAAATGAAAGTGAAGCCACGCTAAAGGTGATGAAGCAAGGTAATCGACCTATAAAAGACTGTGTATGGGACTTTATATAAAATTTTATTAAGGCATTTTGAAATTAATATACAATAATTTTTCTATCACGGTGTAACATCACCAAAATATCCATATATATATATATATATATATACAAACACACACACATACACCAATAATCAGAGAGTAAAATTAGAAAATATTTGCAAATTCTTATTTACAAATTTACATTTCCCATACTTATAAATTACCATAAGTATACCATCATCTATAATTATAATCCAACATTATCCTTTGTCTCTCTCCCATCGTTTCTGGATCCAATCATACCACATATTCCAACTATCATAAAAGTCTGATTCTCTTTTACCCTTGATCAGTTTTGTAAGTCTATCGGACTCCGCACATTCCATGATTTTATATATTATTTTTGAGTCCGTTGGTAAGTCCTCATTCTTCCATTCTTGCGCGAATGCCAGTCTCCCTGCAGTGATTATGTGCAGCATCAAATAGCATTTAGTCATTCCAATATTTACGGGTCTAACCCCCAATAAGAAGGTTTCCGGTTTCAGTTCCACTCTACAGTGTGTAATTTCAAGCAACCGTTGTCGTATTTTCATCCAATATTTAGCTGCCAGCGGGCATGTCCACCATTGGTGGAAGTAAGTTCCATTGCTATGCCCACATTTCCAGCACTGTGAAGATGTCCCGGGGAACATTTTAGCTAATCTTGCTGGAGGTAGGTGCCATCGATAAACCATCTTGTAAATATTCTCTTTATAAGAGGATGCCATAGTTAATTTTAAGTTTTTAAACCAAATCTCCTCCCATTTTTGAAAATCCAATGAGTAACCCATATTTCGCCCCCAGGCAATCATGGAGTCTTTAACGACATCCTCCTCCACTTTCAATGATAATAGATAAGAATAGCATTTCGATAAAACTTTCCTGTCATTACCTGATAAGATTTTATCCAATTCTTGTTTTCCATAATATATCCCTTCACTCTCCTTATCTTTCTTCCACCTTGAGTGTATTTGGGTGTAGGCCCACCAGTCTGTGTTATACCCCTCCAATCTCAGTTGTTCCCATGTCTTCAATCTGCCCTGAGTATCCAAAATATCTTCATAGGTCAAGACCTTCTCTCCTTTATATAACGTTGGGTATACCAGGGCCTCATGAGTCGAGATCCAACATGGTATCTTCAGATACAACTTTCTCCTAAGTCTTTCCCAGGTATCCCCTAGGATCTTACGTAAAGATTCCGAAAATACCTCGGTCGGGCTGACTGTCCTGGCCATAAAAAGTGGTGCCAACCGTGTTGAAGGTCGTGGTCTTCTACCACCAATAGCCGCCTCCTTTTCAGGGCGATCCAATCCTTTACCCATATCAGAATGGCTGCCTGATGGTAAAGCTCCCAATTTGGGAGTCCAAATCCCCCTCTAAGTCTAGGTTCCTGCATCATCCTGAGCTTAATCCTTGATTTTTTATTTTGCCAAATAAATTTAGAAATAACTGTTCAAGGTGTTAAAGAATTCCCTATCCAGACTTACCGGGGCAGTTTGGAACAAAAACAGCCATTTGGGGAGAATGTACATTTTGACGGCAGCTATCCTTCCCATAAGTGATAGCTTTAAATTTTTCCACCTCTCCAGATCTCTAACTGTCTGATTATAAAGGGGAACATAATTATCCTCCTTTACTGAAGAACACCTTGCTGTCAACCAAATTCCCAAATATTTTATATTATTAGTTATCTGCATCCCCAGGAGTCCCTCCAACTGACATCTCTGCCTCTGTGTCATGTTTTTAACTAATATTTTCATTTTTTCTTCATTAATTAATAATCCTGCTACTTTCCCGAAATCCCTCAGTACCTGTAATAGCTTCGGTCCTAATTCTGATGGGTCCTCCAGTATGAAGACTAGATCGTCCACGTATGCCTGAACTTTCACCTCCTCGTGCCTAACCCTCATTCCTCTTATTTCCATGTTCCTCCTAACCTCCCTAAGCAATGGTTCTAGTGTTAGCACAAATAATAGCGGGGAGAGTGGACATCCCTGCCGTGTACCCCTACCAATCCAAATCTTCTCTGTTTCCTCTCCATTGATTAATACTTTTGCTGTCTGTTCACGGTAGATTGCATGCACTGCTCCCATGAACCTCTCCCCAAAATCCATATATTTCATCTGAGAAATCATGAAGTCCCAGCTCACTCTGTCAAACGCCTTTTGGGCATCGACAAAAATCATGGATAACTGTTTGTCCAGACAATTTTCGTAATACTCTAAAATATTCATCACCATTCTCGTATTATCATGTAGCTGTTGGTTGGGCAGGAATCCATTCTGATCTGAGTGTATAAATTGGTTAAGGAAACATCCAAGTCTCGCGGCCAGAAGTGCCGTAAATATTTTATAGTCCAAATTAAGCAATGAAATGGGTCTGTAATTTTTTTTTTTCTTTCAATGCCCAGAATGGATCCTCCACTTTTATTGAAAAAGTTTTCAAATACAAGTTTTTCCCCCTTTCCCCCCCCCTTCCCTAACCCACCCTTTCCACCCAACCCCCCCTGTGACTTCTTCACAACAATAGGCTATTTCATAACTAGTTACATACATAATATCTTCCCTTTCCCTTAATCCCTTCTCGGAATACTGACCCTTAACTTGTTAATCTTATAACTCCCATTTTTACGGTAATCTGCCCTTTTTCTCCTCCCCTAAACTTATTGAGTATTATTACAAATTAACCTTTAATCTTTTATATATATTAATATAACATTTTAAATCGGCCTTCTCCCTGCAACCAAATTTATTCAATTCTGTCCACTTCCTCCACTCCTCTAAATATATGACTTGAAATCAGACAATACAATTCTAAATATAATCCACTACCCACTTTACTAAAATATACACATATCTATATATGCATCCCATTTTATAACAATCAGTAAACTAACCTATTTCAACCCTTCAATTCCTACAAAATCATGCAGTACAATTCTAAATATAATCAACTGCCCACATTACTAAGATATACACATATCTATATATGCATTTCATTATGTAAAAAGAGAAAAGACAATAACTTTAAGTTTATGATCCATATAATATCTTCTTTGATGTCTTTCCACTAGATTGTTAAATCCATCACCCATAATAGGGTAAAATAACATGCTGGTGCAACAGTTTGTTCAAAATCTTCAGTCATCTTCTGCCCCCATCAGTAGTAGATATCCTCACACCTGTATAAAAGTAAAAACAACCACCCGAGTGACATTATAATTATGAATATATCCGTATGGTTATAGTTGTGGTATTCATCAGGATTGTTAATTCCCATCATCCTACCGAGTAACATCCAGATCTTCTGCATGCCCCGGCAGAACTCTCCTGCCTTATAACTCAAAGTAGTTATAATATATTTCCAAGAGAAAAAAAAGGTAAATAAGAAAAAATTAGATGATTCAAATCCAACAAAGTGAGGCTCTTTCCACATCCCAAAATCATGGCCTTGCAGAGATCTGCCACAATCCTCAGGATAGTATCAGACAATTGTTCGCCGCCACTATCTTTTCTAATATTCATTCATTTTTTAAAGCGCCTGGCTTCACTGTTGCTTAGTTTAGAAATTGCTGTTTCTATAAGATCTGTTTCTTTTCTTTTTCTTTTTCGGGTTGAATTTCCATCCTCTTTTCTTGCCTACCAATTGTATATCTGCTGGTTGATTTTCATTCTGCTTTGTGGATTGTTCTTGTTGGGTTAATTTTATCATCTCATCTTTCTTCTCCATCACTTGTATATCAACTGATTGATTTGCGCACTTGTCTGTGGCTTGATGATTCATCACCTTGGGTTCGGATGACACTGCTCTCTTATTTATAAACAGTCCAGCTGGGGTCTCCAAGGAGTCCAAAGACAATTTATCCATCACAGCCTCTGTAATTTGATGTTTTCCTTTTATTTCCAACTCCTTTTGCTTATCCTGTATTATGCCTAAAGGTGTTAAATTCATTTTTAGAATTTTTTGATAAAAATCTTCCGCTTTTTCAACAGTGTGCAATTGATATCTTACGCCTTGATATCTCAATATTAAACCAACTGGGATGTCCCACCTGAATAGGATATTTCTTTTTTTTAATTCAGTCACTAAAAAGCCAAATTTCTTCCTCTCCATTAACATCTTGGGCGGGAGCTCCTTGAAAATCCAAATCTTTCTTCCATGAAATTGCAAATTGGAATTAAAAGAGTTCTGCACAATATTATTCCTAATTTCTTTATCTGTAAAATAGATCACCACATCTCTAGGCAATTGCCTTTGCTTTGCCCACCAGGAGTTTATTCTATAAGTTCTATCAATCCTGCAATACACTTCATCAGGTTGAACCTTTAAGATCCCAGCCAGAATTTCAGAAGATACTTTCCTTAAATCATCTCTATTATTTTCCTGCAGACCTCTCAGTCTAATTGCATATTCTGTAAAATTATATTGAGTCATTAAAACTTCTCTTTCAATCCTCTGTTGTACATTTTCCTCATTACCAATCTTTTGGTCAGTCTCCATTTTAGATTTGTCTTCCAAGCTATTATCCTGAATGTTTATCAAATCCTTTTTAATTTTTTGAGTCATGTCATCCAAATTCTCCTCGATTTCCTTCATTTTAGTCTCTAATAATTCAGTCTTTGCCTCCACCCGAATCAGAAAGCCTGATAAACCATTAGCAGCTTTTGAAATCTTTTTATTCAAGAAGTCAGACTTTGATTTCACCAATTCACCAATTTCTTTAATTTCCTGCTTAAATTTTTCAAGTTGCTGATTCACAATCTCATCCCTTCTTACAATCTCTTCAAGGATAAATTCTAATATATTAAAATCGGGTTTCTGACGCTGGAGAGTTGAAATTTGTTGGCGCAATTTCTTAAGGGGGGAAATTCCCCCCCCCCTGTTTGTCCAGCTGTATAAGTCCTGATGCCATTTCCCACACAGACAAGATTTAGCAAAAATAAGAGAAGAAATAGAAAACAAAAAGACTTTCCCTCATTAAAAAAAACTTCTGAGCAGCACAGGAGCGAGGTTTTCTCTAGAAATGTAGCCAGTGATATTTATTCCGCTACATTGTAATAATGAGAAACGGAAGGACTTTCCCTTTTAGCCCTTCTCCAGCCACAGCAGACGCCATTTTAGAAGGCTCTTTTTCCCTCTTTTCCTCTGCTCTTTTCTTTTAAATAGTTTTTGAAAGGGTGAGATACTTGCGGTTCAGTATTAAGGGTCCAGTTCTTCATTTCTTTAATTATTCTTTTAGATTCACAGGCTTGCTCTTGACGCCTGGCTCTGCATAGGCAGAGGTCTCCCAAAGCCCGGAGCAGCGGCAGGGGATATGGGGCTTCTCATCCGCTCCGTCCCAAAAGTTAAAAAAAAAACTTTTGGGACTCTGCGGAGAGTTCTACCCACCCCTGCCGGCTCTCTCTCCGTTTCCTCTTGGAAACGGAGTTTTTTCGAGCCGCCATCCGCTGTAACGGCGGCTCTATACAGGCAGAGGGAGCTGACGATCCCAGAGGAACGTCTGGCGGCGGCCAGCAGCAAACCGGAAGCCCGGTCTGTAATTTTTAATAAGTGTCAAATCAGTGCCTTCTTTCAGTAGAATAGATATATAGGCCTCTGACCAAGATGCCGGTATTTGGGAATCTTTCATCACCCCGTTAAATAATTCCACCATGTGCTTACCCAGCACCTCAAAACCCATCTTGTACACTTCTGGTGGCACCGCAGGCGTCAATGGCTGCTTCTTTCAGAGCGCTAGACCCGTGATCTCGTTAAAGCCGCTAGAACAGGGAAAATCAGCTGTCTAGTGGCTTGGAAACTTTCCCCTCGGGAAAAGGGGGGAAAGAGAGCAGCCAGGCTTGGGCAGAGCTTCCCAAGAACCCCAGGAATAATTCTGGGGGCTTGAAGGGTGAGAGCTCCCTGGAAGCCTGACATAAGCTCCGGACCCGGGACGCTTCTGCTTTAAGCAGAACAAGACGCCGCGACCACTCCTGCAACAATTTTACAACATACTGGATACAAAAGCAGGCAGAGCGAAGTCAGGAGGGACTCTAATTGCAAGTATTAAACTTTAACTCCTGTGTATTGAATACTTCCTTCTTGATTGCCAAGGGAAGAAAGTGAAAGGAAATGGCACCGAGTCTTAATTGGGCGTGGTAATGAAAGTTAACTGTAAAGTACTCTTCAGCGCTGACAGCCCTTGCTGATAATAACTGAAATTTGTTTTAAAAGAAAGAAGAATTAAATTGGACTGCAGATAAATTTAAAACTTATTGAGGACTGGAAACTAACTGGAAATTAAGCCAATTTATTGGACTTATTGTGCTGGCTGTTGTAAAAGTTTTAAGTTGAAACTGAAAATTGGAAAATGGCTTCCAGGCAAATAAAAACTGCTGTGCCCAAAAGTACCGGGAGCTCTCCTGCCCCACCATCTAAACCACAATCTTTGTCAGCCCCAGTAGAACCACAAGTTTTAATACTGGAAGCCTTGCAGCAAGCTTTAAAGCTACAAGCCTTTACTTTAGAGGGGGAAATTACCTCTGCCTTTGAGGAAAAAATGAAGGAGGTGACTGAAAAAATGAAGGAGGTGACTGAAGAGATGGCAGAAATGAAAGATGTAATCCAAGTTCGAAACAAGGAAATTAGAGAAGACATTATCTTTGCATTTCAGGGTTTGGCAAGCCATATTGAAGGGTGTGAAAGATTAGAGGAAATTAATCAATCCAACGTGAACCTGGAGAATAAAACGGGGGAGGTTCAGACACAGATGGAGAGGGCAGACTTAGAGGTGATGATGATACAATACAGGTCAATGGAATTTGCCATAAGAGTAAGAGGTTTGAAAAAAAATAACCAAGAGAATCTGAGAGAGATTTTTGCAGAAGCCTTTGTACAGATAACTGGAGAAAGAAAGGAAGATCTGGAATGGCAAATTGACAAAATTTATTGTGTAAATTCATGGGTGGCCAGACAGAGAAATTTACCAAGAGACATTGTAATCTACTTCACAACAAGGAGGATAAGAAATGAAATTTTACAGGCTTCTTATAAAAACAAACTCCAAGTGGCAGGGCAGGAGGTTTTAACATTGAAAGAAATCCCCCCCAAAATGTTGAGAACAAGGAAGGACTATGCCTTTTTGGTGGAAGAACTCAGAAAGCGCCAGATACAGTATAGATGGGAGGTTCCAACCGGATTGGTGGTGAATTACTCAGGACAGAGATATCGTCTTAATACAGTATGGAAGGCAAGAGATTTTTACTCCAATGTATTAAAGGCTGGAGGTTCATTTTCCCCAGAAACTAGAAGAAGAAAGGAAGCAGAGGGAGCAAGAAAGGGAGAGAAAGAATTTATGCAGGCCCAGGCCCAGGCCCAGGCTCAAGGAGGGGCCTTGATTGCTGAAGAAGATTTAATACAATTTACGAGCTCCGCCCAAGACCTGGAGCTATTTGGCAAAACAGAGGAACCAAAGGACCAAAGACAGACTCGAGCAGCAACTAAACGCAAAGAGGAATTAAAGGTGCAGCAGGCTCAGACAAAAATACAAGAAATTACAAAAACAGAAGCGGGGGGGGGGGGGGGAAGGCCGAAGATCAAAGTGAAAGATGACCTTCAGCTAATGCTTCAAAAGCTTCAAATTGCCAAAGATGGCAAATAAATTCCTAACCTGGAATGTCAATGGTTTAAACTCACCGCAAAAGAGGAGGAAAATACTTCATTACCTGAAACAGTATAAAAATGACATTATTTGCTTACAAGAGACACATATTAGAATGAAAGATCAAAAATATTTAATAAATGCAAGGTTGGGGACACATTTTATAGCATCTGCACCAGAAAAGAAAAACGGTATAGTTATATACCTAAAAAAAGGCTTAATAGCTAAATTAATTGAAGCAGATGTGCAAGGAAGATATATTGCAATTGAAATCTTAATAGAAGGGAAAAAAACACTCTTGATTGGAATATATGTACCAAATCAACAACAAGAAAAATTCTACAAGATTTTACATGCTAAACTAACACAATGGGACTACAAATCGTACATATTGATGGGAGATTGGAATGGAGTTTTGGATACTAAAAAGGACAAAAAAGGATCTTTGCAAAATATTCAAACGCGTGCTAGACTGCCTAAATCCTTTTTTGATATGATGGAAGACATGGAGTTGAGAGATATTTGGTGAGAGCGGAATGTAGAAGAAAAAGATTTTACTTTTTTTTCCCGATAGACACCAGTCATTTTCTAGGATTGACTTTATACTAATTACTAATGACTTCCTTTCCAGGGTGAAGAAAACGAAGATATGTCCAAGAACATTAACAGATCACAGCCCGGTTTGGATGGAATTAGAGCATGAAAAGGGGCCCAGGAAGTCCTGGAGATTGAATGAAAATTTGTTTAGATATGCGGAAAATGTGAAAGAATGTAAAAAAATTCTGAAAGAATTTTTTGTTATGAATATGCATAAAGGTACATCTATGGAAATGGTTTGGGATGCAAGTAAAGCATATATGAGAGGTATTTTAATATAATTGAACAATAAATATAGACGTAGACAGGAAAGAAAACGGAAGGAACTAGAAGAGGAAATAAAAAATAAAGAGCAAGTATTAATATTAAATCCAACAGATAAGAAAATAAAAGAAGCAATTAATTTATTGCGAGGGCAATTTAACATGTTGATGGCAGACCAGGTGGCAACTAATTTGCAATATGCCAAACATAATACTTTTTGTAATGCTAACAAACCAGGTAGATGGTTGGCATATTTGCTTAGAAAAAAACAAAAGTCACGCACCATAGAGAAAATAGAATATAAGGGTAAAGAGGTGTATCAGCAAAATATGATTAAAAAAGCATTTTTAGAATTTTATACAAAGTTGTATACTAGTGATAAAATCCAAGGTACAGATATAGATAAATATCTACAGAAGGAGAATATTTCTATAGTTTCAGAAGAGCAAAGGGAAGATTTGAATCAATTGATAACTTCTGAAGAAATTGTTTTAGCAATTAAACAATTGAAAGTGGGAAAAGCCCCTGGGACAGATGGATTGACAGCTGTTTACTATAAAAGTCTGCAGACAGAAATGGTGGAACCACTTAAAGAATTATTTAACAAAATACAAACTGGAGGAGAAGTACCTCCTTCCTGGAGAACAGCATTTATTTCCTTGATCCCAAAGGAGGATCAAGATCATACTCAGCCAAAAAACTATAGACCCATATCACTTTTAAATACAGATTATAAGATTTTTACTAAAATATTAGCAAATAGGCTGATGCCACTTATGCAACAAATGATTCGTAATGATCAAACCGGTTTTATTAATAGGCGATATATGAAAAGTAATGTAAGGCAAATAGTTAATATTTTGGAGTATTTGGGAAAGAACAACCAGGTCCCTGCGGTGCTTATATTCTTAGATGCGGAGAAGGCGTTTGATCGATTGAACTGGAATTTTTTACTGAAAATAATTGAACAGATGCAGTTTGGAGAGTACTTTATACAATCTATTAAGGCAATATATCAGCAACAAACAGCACAAGTAATAATCAATGGTAGTTTAACGGAAACTTTTAACATAGAAAAAGGAACAAGACAAGGATGTCCCTTATCTCCATTACTGTTTATTTTGACTTTGGAACTTTTGTTGAATAAAATACGTGGCTCAGATAAAATAAGGGGAATTAAAATTAGTCATGATGATTACAGATTACGAGCATTCGCAGATGACCTGGTTGTGACTTTGACCCAACCAGTACAATTGGTTATAGGTCTAATGGATATAATTAATCAATATGGACAAGTATCTGGATTTAAAATAAATGCAGGGAAAACAAAGATAATAACTAAAAATATGGTTACAAGTCAAAAAGAAGAAATAGAAAGAATAACGGGATTTGAAACAGTAAAGAAGGTTAAATATTTAGGGGTTTATATTATGACATCAAATGCAAGATTATATAAGTATAATTATGAATTGTTGTGGCAAAAAATACAGAAAGAAATGGAAAACTGGAAAAAATTGCAACTATCATTGCTGGGAAGGATAGCTGCAGTGAAAATGAATATTTTGCCAAAGTTCTTATTCCTTTTTCAAATGATACCAATATTGCAAAAAGATGGAAATTTGAATGAATGGCAGAAGGGCATTACTAATTTTGTGTAGGCAGGAAAGAGACGGAGAATAAAACAAAAAATAATGCAAGATATACGTGAAAGAGGAGGTCTCAAAATGCCTAATTTAAGATTGTATTATGAGGCAGCTACCCTCTCAGCGATTAGTGATTGGATTAACTCAACAGAAGAGAGAATATTGAATATTGAGGGATATGATTTGTTATATGGGTGGCATGCATATTTACTATACGATAAAAAGGTGGACAAGAATTTTAAAAGTCATATATTAAGGAATGCATTACTACATGTATGGAAAAAGTATCAATATAAATTAAATAATAAATTACCTATATGGGCAATACCTAGACATACGATAGAGAATAAAAGTTTAGAACAGAAACAAGATGTGATTACTTACAAAGAGCTTCTTATTATGGAAAGAGGTACATTGCAGTTAAAGTCTTTAGAGGTATTAAGGGAAGAAAGGATAATTCAAACTTGGTTTCAGTATGGACAGTTGTACATTAGATGGAAAGAGGATCAGAAAATTGGTATCTTGCAAAATGAGGAAAATTTGATAAAACAAATTAGGGATCAAAGTTCAATGCATATCAAAAGGTTGTATAATGCACTGATAGAAATAGATTCAGAAACTGAGTTAGTGAAGGACTGTATGATAAAATGGGCACAAAATATTGAGGAACCAATAATGATGGAAACATGGGAAAAAATATGGGTCAGAAATGTAAAATTTACCCAAGCCCAAAACTTGAGAGAAAATTTTTACAAAATGTTTTATAGCTGGCATTTAGATCCCAAAAAGTTAACTTGTATGTATCCAAGTTTACAACCTACGTGTTGGAGATGTAAATGTGATGATGCAACGTATTATCATATATGGTGGACATGTAAAAAAATTAAGGCATTTTGGATTAAGATATGCTGGATTATACAAAATATTCTTAAAAAGAAGATAAAATTTACTCCACAGTTGTTTTTATTGGGTATAATTACAGACTGTACGGTTATAGAGACTAATTTGATTCTGAACTTAATAACTGCAGCCAGACTTTTGGTGGCGCAGTATTGGAAGAAGGAAGACTTACCTACTATTGAAGAATGGACATTAAAAGTAGCTAATTTGGTGGAGATGGCTAAAATCTCTGCATATTTGAAGGATTGTTCGAATGAAAGATACATATTGGAATGGAGAAGATGGATTGATTATATTCAAAACAAATATGGGACTAAAAAGTTGCAAATAGCTTATGAATGAAATATTTAGGTGAATTCTTATATTCTTATATTTTGGTATGTATGGGGGAGTTAAAGTGTAAGGGGGAGTGAAGAGCTTATAGTTAGTTTGTTTATGTTTGATTATGTTTGTTAAATGCTATACCCTGTATTTTGCTCTGGGAAGTCGGGGGGGGGGGGGAGGGAGAAGGGAATGGGTGGGGGGAGGAAGGGGGGAATTTGTTTGTAAAAATATTTTAAAACTTTTCAATAAAAAAAAAACATCTTGTAGAATTCTATAGGTAGTCCATCCATCCCTGGTGTCTTCCCATTCGCTTGTTTTCCCATAATCAATTCTACCTCACCCTCGGTAATTTCTGCGTTAAACAATTGTTTCATTGTCCCAGTGATTTTTGGCAAATCTGTGCTCTCTAAATATGTCCAAATATCTTGCTCCCTTTCTTCACCCCTTTTATACAGCTGAGTAAAAAATTCTTGCACCACCCTTCTCTTACCTTCCATGTTAACATGCAACCTTCCAGCCTGATCTTTTAGCCCCTCTATTCTTCGATTTTCTCTCTCCTTTCTTAGACGGTAGGCTAACCACCTCCCTGGCTTGTTGGCGTTCTCAAAATGATTTTGCTTTGCCCATTTTATTTTATTGGCTAGCTCTTCCTGATCCAACAGCCTAATTTGATGTTGCCAAAAATTCCTCTCTTCTATCCAATTTCCAGTTTCCTGACCCCTTTGCATTGTGTATGGGACTTTAGACGAGTCGCAGGGAACCTGGGGCACTGGCCAGACCGCATACTCCTACACTATTTTAAAGAAGCTATTGACCAAGAAGTCAGAAAAGCCTGTGAGATCGGGGGGGGGGGGGGGTGCCTGAGCATCTGCACGACTGGTATACCATGTCCATAGCTCTAGACAGAGAAATCCACCCCCACAGCAAAACCCCAGCAGAGAAGCCGCCTCAAAGTGTGTTATCTAGATGGCCCATTTCAAAGGCTACTGAAATCACACACACACACCCCTCAGCCGACAGGGGTGATTAAATGCTATTGGTGTGGGCAACCGGGACATCGATCTTCTGAGTGCTTGGCCCCTGCCCCAGTTCCACAACAACGTCCTGCCACAGCTGCACGAGGCAGGAGGACTCCAAGAATAGCCCCAGACACCAGCCGATTCTCCAGACAAGCCATAGAGGTTCCCCTCCCCACCGAAGGCAGTGAGGATCCTCCAGCTAAAGAAGCCCCTCCCGGCGAGGCTAGTGAAGATGAAGACCCGATGGTGAGTGCACCTATCCCCCCTTTTCAATTAAAGTGAACCTGGTGGTGCCAGAGACAGGGAAACAAGCAGAACTGCCAGCAATAATAGATACCGGCTGCACCAGATGTCTAATTGGGCTTCCTGTTGTTGAACAATTGGGGAGCAGAACAGCAACCTTAAAGCGCCCGATTAAATTTCACCAGGTGGATGGAACGTTAATTGGGGGAGTCCCCGCCACCCATATTACAGAACTTGTTAAATTAGAAATCGGGAGACATCATGAACTTATACGATTTATAGTAACCCCAAAAATGTCAGAATCTGTCATACTGTCAAATCAGAATAGGGGTTGGCCCATTTCCCCCAGCCCCTCCTCCCAAAGAGTAGCCTACCCATAACGGCCAGCTGCCAGAAACAGCAGCGGCTTGTTCAGATAGGCCTCCAGGCGAACACCAGATTCCTAAGGTGCATACAGACTTAGCCGAAGCTTTCAGTGAGGAGGAATGTAACTTCCTCCCCGCTCATCGGCCCACGGATTGCGCCATCGAATTAAAACCAGGAGCCAAATTGCCAAAACCCAGGATGTACTCCATGACACCTGCTGAAATGACCGAGTTGCGGAAGTACATTGACACCAACCTAGCCAGAGGGTTCATCGAGCCTGCAAAATCCAGGGTGGCCACCCCTGTATTGTTTAAAGAGAAAAAAGATGGTATGCTGAGATTATGTGTTGATTTTAGGGGTGTGAACTGCATTTGCATACAAAATACCTACCCCCTCCCACTGATGAAGGACTTGCTGAACCACGTATCAAAAGGCAAGATTTTCACCAAGCTAGATCTAAGGGAAGCCTACTACCGAGTTCGCATAAAGGAGGGAGACGAATGGAAGACTGCTTTTGGAAGGCAGCTTCCAATTCCGGGTCATGCCTTTTGGACTCCAAGGGGCCCCCACAGACTTCATGCAACTGATCAACCAAGTTTTGCATGAGCACCTGTATAAGGGGGTCCTTGTTTACCTTGATGACATTCTTATACTCAGCAAAAGTATGGTGTTCTGTCCCCGTCTCACACACGCACACAAACAGTCAGCCAGGAGTTAAATAAAACTTGCAGACAATAACTTCCTTCGATAACAGGATTGGCAGCAACCCAGTAGCTGCTTGCCAAGAACTTTACTCACAGAGAACCAAAACAAATACACAAAGCCACAGAATTGTCAA
Organism: Arizona elegans; assembly: GCA_022577455.1. Classification (NCBI taxonomy): domain Eukaryota; kingdom Metazoa; phylum Chordata; class Lepidosauria; order Squamata; family Colubridae; genus Arizona; species Arizona elegans. The sequence continues at coordinate 16,634,348 of JAKOOJ010000010.1, forward strand.
GTCCAGTCCGTATTAAATCCAAGGCAGGCAGATAATGTAGTTTCAGAGATACAATGCGACTCGCTAGTTGTTTAGTTTTGTCCGTCACAGAGCCTGAATGGCCACCACACCCCCTTTTATCCCCTGTGGGGTGTGGTCCAGTGACTCAGCTTAATCTCTGGCACGCCTCCTTTTCTGCTGCATGCGCTTGTCTCTCCGACGCTAGCGTGGATCCAGCCAAGACTTATCTCCGTCACTGTCCGACTGCGATTGCTCGGCGATACCTGGCTCCTGGCCAATCTCTTTTCCTTCGGGAGACACCTGAGGCATTGCCAGAGAGGAGGGTCTTGGAGAGGGAGGCCTGGCCAACTCCTCTCCTTCACTTTCAGAGCCTTCTCCCTCCGATAAGACGGGCTCAGGGGTCGGAGTCACAATATATGGAAGAACATGTCAAATTGGTCAGACAAGTGCTGAAAAAGCTCCTAGCAGCCAAGCTTTATGCAATGTTGTCCAAATGCGAGTTCCATAAGGAGTCCTTGGACTACCTGGGGTACAGGGTGTCGAATCAGGAAATTGAAATGGACCCAGGGAAGGTTAAGGCAGTGCTGGACTGGCAGCCCCCATGAACCCGTAAGCAACTCCAAAGCTTCCTGGGGTTTGCAAACTTTTACAGACAGTTCATCCCTTCCTTCGCTGAGGTTGCTCTCCCCTTGATGGAATTAGTAAAAACCGGTCCGTCTCCCACCAAGCCAAAACCTAGCCAACCCCTAGCTTGGACAATGGGCTGTCAGAAATCCTTTGAACAATTGAAACGCCTATTTGCAGTGGAGCCGATCCTACAGCACCCTGACCCAAATAAGCCATTTGTGGTTCAGGTGGACACGAGTGATGTGGTGGTGGCTGCTGTTGTACTGCAAAGGAACGCCCAAAACAATCTAATGCCATGTGCTTACGTATCGAGAAAGTTAACGGACACTGAGTGCAGATGGGCGGTATGGGAGAAAGAGGCTTTTGCGGTGCGATCCTGGAGACACTTCCTAGATGGGGTTAATGAGCCTTTTGAAGTGTGGACTGACCAAAAAAATCTCAAGGCGCTGAAGACCCTGAGGAAACTTTACTGCCTGCAACGGACTACCCTCGGCCAAGAAACTGGCAAAGCTTTTTGTGAAACACATCTACAGGCTACATGGGGTCCCAAGGAGAATAATATTGGATCACGGGGTCCAGTTTACCGCTAGGTTCTGGAGAGAGTTTCTACGGTCCATTGGGTCGTCCCAGGGGCTTAGCTCAGCTTTCCACCCATCAACTAACGGATCGGCTGAAAAATTGAACTCAATGGTGGAACAATACATTAGATGTTATGTAAATTATCAACAAGAAAACTGGGCGGACTCACTACCATTTGCAGAGGTGGCTTATAATAATGCAGTACACAGCAGTACTGGGTTGACTCCTTTTCAGATAACTACGGGCATGGATTTTGTGCCGATGCCTGAGTTACCTAGAGAGCCGCCTACTTCCATGTCCCTAACAGAATGGATGACCTCATTGAAAAAGGGTTGGGAGAATACTAAGAAAACTTTAGCTGAATCAGCGGAAAAATATAAGGCCCAGGCCGACAAAGGCCGATCCCTCCAACCACCTTTCAGAATAGGAGATAAGATGTATTTGTCCACCATGTACCTAAGATTGAGGTTACCTAGCAAGAAGTTTGGACCCAAATTCATAAGTCCCTTCCCTATAGTGAAAGTGATTAACCCAGTGACTGTCCAACTTAGCCTCTGTTAGGATATGGTATAAGTCTAATGGGTTGTCCAGGCAATATATGTGTTCTATAACTTTAAATGTAATGCTGAGTAATTGTACTGCTGAGTCATTGTAATGACTAATGACTGCTGACTGAATGCTGACTGCAATTATAATCGTACTGTTGAGTCATTGCACTGCTGACTTCACTTATCTTAAGTGGATAATTACTAGTGTAAACTGTATATAAGAAGGAAGCCGAGCTATAGATATTGTTGGATCTGCTCTCATCATTGCTTGACTTGTTGCTTGACTTGCTGCTTGACTTGTTGGTTGGAACTGTTACTGTCGTGTGTGAAGACGTGGATGGATATGCTACCATCATGATTTGTTACCAGCGTGAATTACTGCTGTTTGTCTGGTAAGAAGATATCTGTAACTTCGGATTGATTTGAATGGCTAAAGACTTGGATGGATTAAAAGACTATGCAATTGTTTTTCACTACAAAGTAAAAGCTTTGTTAAACCAGTTTGTATGTATTGTATTCATTGCTCTCAGTACCATTTCTTTGTGCACTTACTCTGCTGGTTGGTAACACAACAATATCCTTAACAGCCTCCCTCGCATATTAGGGAAAATACACCCCGTTTTCCACAGTAGCTTATTGAAACCAGCAAGAGAATCTAACTTAAGACCCTTGCCAGCTGCTCTCCCCCTCCTTTGGTAGTGCAAGGGGAGACTCATTACGAAGTGAAGAAGATCCTTGACTCTAGACTCTACAGGGGTTGCTTACAATATTTAGTATACTGGAAAGGGTACCCATTATCTGGAGAAACAAAAAGGTCCCCCTGGGGTGGGGGTTAAGGGGTCCTGTCCTGTACAATGTGTTAACCTCTTCTTTTGTGTTTTGTCTGCTTTATTTTTCAGGATGTGTTTTTTTCTGCGGGGGGGGGGAAACGCCTGTCAGCTTTGGAAGCCATATTAGGCCGGAAGCTTTAATGCTGCCACCTTCTCATGTGTGGGAAAGTAGGAGGGGGGATTTAGTAGAGGGGTTGTTGGTAGACATAATAGCATTCTTCCTGTCGGTCAAGGTCAGGGCGATCCAGCATCTGGAGAAGGAGTGGTCAGGGGGCTGAGTCGAGATGGGACGGACGTTGATTGGAGCATGTGATCGAATGGGGAGTGAGGGGATGGTTTGGGGGTTTTTGATTTAATGAGGGAAAACCCGGACCTTTCAGATTCAGGTTTTCCCAGATGTGCCAGTTTACCTATTCTAGTAAAGAGAACTTTGGAAAATGCTTGCTTCCGCGTCTTTACTCGGAGTTGGGGTTTTCTGGAATGCTGATGACTTGACTTACGTGAAGCTTATTACAGGGTGCGGATCAAACCAGGGGACAAGTAAAAAACTACATTCAACTGTCCCCTGGGGAATTACCAATTCCAGGTAATGCCGTTCGGGTTGCAGGGGGCCCCCACGGAGTTCGTGCAGTTAATCAATGAGGTCCTGCATGAACACTTGTACTGGGGGGTCCTTGTGTACCTGGATGACATTTTGATCTATACCCGAATGATGGAGGAGCACACCCATTTGGTTCATCAAGTATTGAAAAAGTTACTAGCAGCCAAATTATTCGTGAAACTATCAAAATGTGAGTTTCACCAAACAAGATTAGATTATCTGGGATATAGAATATTGGGGGAAGGAGTCGAAATGGATCCCAGGAAAGTCCAGGCAGTGTTAGAATGGCAAGCCCCGAGGACTCGAAAACAGTTACAGAGCTTCCTCGGGTTTGCCAATTTCTATCAGCAGTTAGTTCCTGTTAAGGATATTGTTGTGTTAACCAACCAGCAGAGCGTAGAGCACAGGGAAACGGTGCTGAGAGCGATGAATAAAATACATACAAACTGGTTTATCAAAGTTTTTACTTTGTAGTGAAAAACAATCTCATAGTCTTTAAACAATCCAAGTCTTAGCCAGTCAAATCAGTCCAGTGATACAAAAGTCTTCTTACCATACAAAACAGCAGTAGATAATAAATAGCAGCACATTCACGCTGGTAACAGATCACGATGGTAGCATCTCCACCCACAATGATAGCATCTCCACACACGATGGTAGCATATCAACACACGATGGTAGCATATCATCAATGACTACATTTCAGCTCCCTTCTTAAATACAGTTACAACAGAGCTTATCCAATCAGGATACAATGACTCAGCATTACAATGACTCAGCATTACTTATTAAAGTCATAGAGTACATATTCATGTTAAAGTCATAGAACACATATATTGTCCATATATTGCCTGGACAACCTGTTAGGCATACACCATATCCTAACAGTTCCCTCCTTTGCTAAGGTGGCTTTGCCCCTGATGGACTTCCTGCGGACCAAACCCGCAATAGCAAGACCAAGACCAGGGCAACCGTTACGGTGGACTACTGAATTTCAACGGGCTTTTGAGGAACTGAAGGGGCTTTTCCCCCGTGAACCAGTCCTCAAACACCCCGATCCCAAACAAGCCTTTGTAGTGCAGGTAGACGCCAGCGACGTGGCTATAGGGGCCGTTCTCTTACAGAAAAACGCCCAAGGCCAATTGCAGCCCTGTGCATATACCTCCCGGAAACTGGCACCAATGGAACGAGGGTGGGCAATCTGGGAGAAAGAAGCGTTTGCCGTACGGTGGGCGCTCCTGACCTGGCGACATCTTCTTGAGGGTGCTCCACACCCATTTGAGGTGTGGACGGATCATAAGAATCTGGAAGCCCTCCAAACACCAAGAAGGTTGTCCCCAAAACAGGTGAGGTGGGTGCAGTACTTCCAGCGATTCTCATTTCATCTAAAGTACGTTCCGGCTGGGAAAAACTTCCTAGCCGATGCCTTATCCCGGATGCCCCAATATAACATCTAGAGCGACGCTGGAGGACCAGTAAATCCGAATTTGACCGAACAATTTTGAGAGTCTTTGTTAGGACTTACTTAGTGGCGATGCGGGCGGCAAAATGTTCACATTTTTCCGCACTTATTGCATCCGCGGATTCTCGCCCAGCCGCCCTATTTAGGGTAACTCGCTCCCTCCTTAAGGTTGGGGGAATGGAGGAGCCCTTGCAGGGTAGAGCTGAGGAATTTTTGCAGTTTCTGTCAGATAAAATCACTCAGATTCGGATGGACCTGGACTCTGATTGGGCAATACCGACCAAGATGACGGGGACGGGTCTTAGTCCTATTGTGTGGGAGGAGTTTGAGCCAGTGACTCCTGAGGAAGTGGACAAGGCTGTAGGGGCGATGGGCTCCTCCACTTGTTTGTTGGACCCGTGACCCTCCTGGCTGGTTTCGGCCAGCAAGGAGATGACACGAGGCTGGCTCCAGGCTTTAGTTAACGCGTCCTTGAGGGAGGGGTCCTTCCTGCAGCCATTAAAGGAAGCGGTTGTAAGGCCCCTCCTCAAGAAGCCTTCCCTGGACCCAGCAGAATTAAAAAACTTTCGTCCAGTCTCCAACCTACCCTTTGTGGGAAAGGTTGTAGAGAAAATGGTGGCACTTCAGCTCCTGCGCTCATTGGATGAAACGGATTATCTGGACCCTTTTCAGTCTGGCTTCAGACCTGGCTACAGCACGGAAACTGCCTTGGTCACGCTGATGGATGATTTCTGGCGAGCCCGAGACAGGGGTCATTCCTCTATCTTGGTGCTACTTGACCTCTCAGCGGCTTTCGATACCATTGACCATGGTATCCTTCTGGGGCGACTAAGAGAGCTGGGAGTGGGAGGCACCGTGTTGCGGTGGTTCACCTCCTATCTCTCTGGTCAATCACAGTCGGTGCTGGTAGGAGGACAGAGGTCATCCCCTAGGATCCTCGTCTGCAGGGTGCCTCAGGGCTCGGTCCTCTCTCCCCTCCTATTTAACATCTACATGAAACCACTGGGTGAAATCATCCAATGACACGGGGTGTGATATCAGCAATATGCTGATGATACCCAGCTGTATATCTCCACCCCTCGTCAGTTCAGTGAGGCGGTAGATGTGATGTGCCGGTGCCTGGAGGCTGTGAGGATCTGGATAGGAGTCAACAGGCTCAGACTTAACCCAGACAAGACCAAATGGCTCTGGGTATTGCCCCCTAAAGACTATGTCGATTGTCCATCCTTGGTTCTGGGGGGAGAGAAAGTCCCCCCCTCAGAACGGGCTCACAATTTGGGTGTTCTTCTAGACTCACAGCTGAGATTGGAACATCTGACAGCTGTAGCTAGGGGGACCTTTGCACAGGTTCGTCTGGTGCACCAAATACGACCCTACTTGGATCAGGAGGCTCTCCTCACAGTCACTCATGCCCTTGTCACCTCACGGTTGGACTTGCAATGCACTCTACATGGGGCTACCCTTGAAAAGTGTTCAGAGACTACAGTTGGTCCAGAATGCAGCCACGCGAGTTATAGTGGGTGCACCTAGATACACCCACATTACACCAATTCTCCGCAAGCTGCACTGGCTCCCTATCGGTCTCCGGGCACAATTCATGGTGTTGGTTATTACCTTTAAAGCCCTACATGGCTCAGGACCAGGCTATCTTTGAGACCACCTTCCACCACATAGCTCCCAGCGACCGGTAAGATCCCACAGAGTCGGTCTCCTCCGGGTCCCGTCAGCTAAACAATGTCGGCTGGCGGTCCCCCAGGGGAGGGCCTTCTCTGTGGCTGCCCCGGCTCTCTGGAACCAATTACCTCCTGAAGTCTGGACCGCCCCCACCCTATTGGCCTTCCGGAAAGCAGTGAAGACCTGGCTCTTCCGGCAGGCCTGGGGATGTTGATCTCATTATAGTGATCTTGCGAGACCCGGCCACAAATTGGAGTGTATGTGTTTTAACGTTTTAATGTTTTAATGTTTTAATGTCTTCTTTTAACTTTTGTATGGGATATTGTTGCATTGTTTTATTCTCTGTTGTAAGCTGCCCAGAGTCCCACGAGAGTTGGGCGGCATAGAAATGCGCCAAAATAAATAAATAAACAAACAAACAAACAAACAAACAAATAAATAAATAAATAAAAGCAAACGGGAGGAGGTAGTGGAAGCTCTCATACCACCTGGACAGCCGGTGAACTGCATATCAGCAGGTAACACGTCAGGCAACCCGTTCCAGGATGAATTAAGAACGGCATTGATAACTGATCCGTGGCTAGCTAGTAATCGAGATCTGATAAGTCTCAAAGAGGATTTGACTTGGAAGGGGGACAAATTATATATCCCTAGCAGCCTACAGACTGCTGTATTGAAACTCTGCCATGATGCCAAACCAGCTGGCCATTTCAGTTTTCTAAAGACATTGCAGTTTTGGTGGCCCCGGATGCGGGTGGAGATTGAGGAATATGTGAAGGGGTGTCCAACATGCGCAGTGGCCAGACCGAGGACGGGACAGCCCCTCGGTCTATTACAACCAGTGGCTGATCCTCGGCATCCATGGGATGAAATTGCTATGGATTTCATAGTTGACCTCCCAAGTAGCAACAGTTTTACGGTAATATGGACAGTGATGGATTTGTTCTCGAAACAGGCTCATTTCGTGCCATGCAAAGGGATACCATTCGCACGGCGACTAATGAGACTGTTTCTCCAACACATCTACCGCCTTCACGGAGTGCCAAGACGCGTTGTATCTGACAGGGGTGTGCAGTTCACCACTAGATTTTGGAGGGAGTTTATGCATCTGATAGGGTCAACACAAGGGCTGAGTTTGGCATTCCATCCCAGCACCAACGGGGCGGCTGAATGAACCAATGCTATGGTGGAACATTACCTGCAGTGTTACGTGTCATACAAGCAAACGGACTGGTCAAACTTCCTACTGTTTACGGAGGTGGCGTACAACAACACGGTGCACCGCAGCACGGGCCTGTCCCCTTTCCAGGTGGTGTATGGTATGGAACTCCCGGCGATCCACCACTACTGGGGAAAATCCATCCTGTCTTCCACAGTAGCCTGTTGAAACCCGTAGCAGCAGAATGAAGCAGGGACCCCCTTAATCTGCCGGGTCCAGTACACATAGACTACTATGAAATAGACAGAATACTGGATTCCAGAATGCATAGGGGCAAGGTCCAATATCTAGTGCAATGGAAGGGGTACTCATTCACTGATGCTACTTGGGTGGCAGCGCCAGACGTCCACGCTGCACAGCTACTGAGGCGATTTCACCATAAATATCCAAACAAGCCAAGGGGACCAAATCACATAACCGGCAATACTAACCCTTCTGCTTTCTCCCTTACAGGTGGACCCCTGGTAGAGGGGAGCCGCCTGTCGAGCCCTGGCTGGGAGTCAACACACTTGAGGGGAGGAGAGTGGGAGACGCTGCTACAGCTACCTGTAAAGAGGCTGGGACGGGTGTGGGAGGCCAATCTGGGAGGCGAGAGGATGACCAGCATCGAGAGGCTATCAGCAAAGCAGCAGGAGCCCACCAATGACTGCAGAGAGGTCCCCGGCTCCCAGCATGGATTGGCAGCTTGTGATGACGTTTCAAAGTGCCGGAGAGCCGTGGAAAGGCGGGAATTACAAGAGACCCAATGGACAGCTGATGGGGGGGGTGTGTGTGGCTTCGAATGCCGGATGCTGGCTAACCAGACCTAAGTGAATAAATAGCACTGAGAGGCAGTTGCTCTCAGTGCTGACTTTCACCTGATTACTTGCCTTGTCCTGCCTGTTGGCTGTGTTCGGCAATTAAAGCTTTGCAACTATCGCCATCTGCTGGTGTTTTATCTGAATCACACAGACCCGGAGCAGAAAGGCCGAGACTATGTTTATACATATTACCTAATACGTTCTTGACAAATAAAATAAAAATAAAATAATAACAATAGCGTGTAGAATTGAATGGGATTGAATTGATTGTGATATGTTTATCCGGATGGCCAATTAAGTAAACTTCTCAGCTTGGGCTTGAAGCTGTGGGAAACTGGCAGTGGTTAGGGCCCAAAATCACATTTTTGATTAAAACTACTTCCTGAGTTTTCCCACTGCTTGAAGAATGAGCTACAGATTGACTAAGGAAAGAAAAAGTGGAGATTTAAAGGGATGGACAAAACTTCCACAGATCTGGAAATGTTGTTTAATGGTATATGTGTGTGTCTGTGTCTGTGTGCAATCATTTCCAGACCTAGATGGAGGATGAAACCCTCTAATAATAGTACACAAAATTATTTAGAAAATGGAGCTCATTGGCTTGTGAAAAAGCTCCCTGAGACTTCCAGCGGTGACATCATCACGAACGGGTGAGGAAACGGAGGCTCCGTCTCTGATACCCAAATTTCCTCATTAATTGCTCTTTAAGGGCATTCCCGAACTTGGAGGGATTGGGAAACGAAAGAGGAACTCGCGAAGCCCCCTGGTGTTGCGCTGTCATCAGGGAGGACGAGCGATCAACCTCTTAAATTGGTGGAGAAGAAGTCGGCCTTATCGGCGGACAGGAGTGATGGCGCTCGCCTAGATCGAAGCAAAAAGTGGAAGCAAATCCGAGTGACTGTCAGATAGATCACCTACAATAGAGGCGGTAAACAGGGGATGCGCGATCGAATCAGAGGAAGACAAGTGAGTTACAACAGCGGCGATACAAGAGGAGAAGGAAAAAGGGGGAAACAACTACAGCGCGGAAGAGAGGAACCCATAGAATGACTAAGCAAACATAAGAAAAGGAGAAATAGCGCTCGAAGCGGTGTGAGTGCAGACTTTTACCGTTGAGCAAAGGGAGCAGCCTGTGGATTCTGTGGATATAGACAAGCCGTTTGAACCTGGGAATTATAACTGATTCAACCCCCAAAATATCAGAAAACTGAGTGCAGAGACTGAAATACCGGACTAAGTGGTGAAATTCACGGATACAGAAGACCTGTCTGGATTTCGGACTTTGGATTTACAAATAACTTTGGACAATAAGAACTTAAGTTTTAAAAAAAAAAGATTTGAAAACTGAATGCCGAGATCCGATTACTGGGAGAAGTAATTAAAAAAAAAAAGACTGAGACGGACACAGATCGCGTTTTTTATGACTGTGAAAGAACGGATTGAGAGAGGTAAAGCAAGAAGACAATAAAGACTAAAGAAAATAAAAATTAAGTGAATTATTAATTTTGAACTGTTTAATTAGTTAATAAGTTTAATATTTAAAAGAAATATATAAGTTGATAATATTTTTATAGCTATAAATTGTATTGTGAAATTGTGATTAGATAAGGAATTGTTAAAGTGAAAGGTTGATTTTTATACAAAATAACAGATGAGTTGACTGTATGTCTGAGACAGACTGATTGAAAAAGGGGGTAATTGAAAAGCTTGCTAATTAGAAAATTAAGAAAATTAAACTAAAATCTTGATTGATAAGTAAATTTATTTATACTGTGAATAAGAACTAATTGCTCAATTGGGATAACTGGCAATATAATATAATATAACTATATATAAGCTGTGCGGTGTATAAGCAGTGTTTGGAGGGGAAAAGAGATACTAAGGAATAACTTAATAATTGATGTTAAGGCTGGAAAGCTTTACACGAATATTGAAAATGTCTACAACATCCACCATAACAAAGACAGGGAAAAAACCTACAACCAATACGTTAGTAATGACTCCTACCCCCTCACAACAAAAAACAATAGATAGCATGATGGGGAAAGAAAAAGAAAAAGAAAAACTGGAAATGGCACCAAATGTAATACAAGATATGTTTCAAAAGATCCAGGAAACACTGCTCCAAACACAAGAAAAAATAGCTGAAAATCAGGAAGAAATGAGAACGTTCCATGCAGAGATCAGAAATGAATTAGGAGAAGTCAAGGAAGATATCAAGACTATGAAGGATAAAATTGGGGGCATTCAAAATTCTATAGCAGAAAATGAACAGAGAATTAGGAAAACGGAAACAAAAATAGATCATATGGAATTAAAAGTAGAAGCAATGGAACAAAAAACCCTACAACTAAATAAAGAAATGTCAGATTCCTTGGCCATGCTCGAAATGGAAAAGGCCTCATACTTCTTGCATTTTCAAAATATTCCAGAAGAAAAAAATGAGGATTTAGAAGGGAAGATGGTGGAAATTATTGCAGGAATGATCCAAAAAGAGCCAGAAGAAATAAAAGGACAATTGGAAGAAACTTACCGTGTACAAACAAATTATATAAGAAAACACAGACTGGCGAGAGAAGTCCATGTCAAATTCTTAAAAAAATCAATCCGAGATGAAGCCTATAAGAAATCTAGAGAAGAAATGGTGATCTATAATGATAAAGAAATTATAATCTTAAAACAAATACCCCGAAGAGTAAGAAATCTACGACAACAATATCAGTTTTTAACACAACTATTGATCAAATACAAGATAATGTACAGATGGCTGCCAATAGAGGGGATCTTAATTACGTGGGAAGACAAAAAATATAAAATAGACACTCTAGAAAAGGCAAGAGAATTTCATAACACACACTTTAGACTAGAAGAAGAACAGGAAAGCAAGGAGGAAACAGATAGTAAAAGTCAAGAAGAAGAACCAATAGAAACGCTGCCAGACGGTCCCTCGGGACTGCCAGCCCCGTCGCCTGTAAAGAGCTGCCTTTACATCTGAAAGGCGGCTCGAAAAACTCCATTTCCATAAGGAAATGTGAGACAGTGTCAGCCTCAGCTTTTCCTGCTTCAGCTGCCATAAGAAACGGGGGAGGGATTAGTTATGGAGCAAACGGGGGGAAGGAGCGGGAGATGGGTTTTTTCTTTCCTGGTAGGATGTGTCTTCATGAGAAAACGAAACTGGATCTTCAAAAGGAGACGGCTGACCAACTGCCCTACATTCCTGATGAATGACGCTGCCAGACGTGTTGCCACCTGACCTTTGGAAGACCTTTGGATTGGCTGATGATTTATGAACACGAGGGGGGGGAAGCTTAGTAGATGCATTTCACGCATTTTGCTCACTTCCAGCTTTACCTGGGTTGCTATCATTTCATATTCAGTAAAAGTACTAAATTCTTCAAAATGCTTGAGTTTGGGGGTTTCTTTCCTGGATACTGAAGGAAGCATACCTGACATTAAGCTGGAAGTGAGCAAATGGTTGGAAAACTCCGTTTGGAGACGGAAGAGGCTAGATGGTCAAAGGGAGTGGGGAGACTGCCGGACTGGGGAGAGGAACCCCGGGGAGTGACAACTTCCAGACCCCGGAAAAAGGAGGCAGTGTGGATGCAAGAACAAAAGGAACGTCTCATGATAGACCAAGCCTTGCAACTTATCCGTGATGTAGAGGAAAGCAGAAGAAACCGTGAGTCTTTTGAAATTCCTGGGGAGAAGGGGAGAGAAAGCCCCGGGGGGAGCCAGGAGAAACAGCCTGTGGGGGAGAGGAAGAGTTTGAAGAGGGAGCATCCCAGACTTCGGCAGCTCGAGGGAGAGATGCAGCCAGCCAGAGAACCCCACCCTTGCACCCCCCTCCGCAGACGTAAAAAGCCAAAAATCCCCCCCCCCCTTCCTGGGAAGTTTGATGGGAATCCTAAAGCCTTGGGATTTTTCCTGACCCAAGTGTGGAACCACATGCAGGACTGGGGGGAGGACTATGAAACAGAGGCGGCAAAAGTCAGAAGTGTCGCGAATGCCCTAGAGGGAGTAGCTGCTGAGTGGATGGTGGTTCTCCACAATAACAACTCCCCCTTGCTGAGAAATTACAACCAGTTCATGAGGGCCCTTAGAAGATGGTTTGAAGACCATTTAGCTGAACGAAAGGCGAGACTCAGAATGAAGAGCATTCAGCAGGGCCGGAGGCTGGTGGCAGAGTATATCCAAGAGTTTCGTGAACTGGTACCCTATATGACAGGCTGGTCAGAAATGGCTCTTTTGGAGAGTTTCAAAGATGGATTGAATGAAGAGATATATCGAGACTGCAGGAGCATGGGGATCCCCGATGATTTGGATAGATGGTACATAGTAGCTGAGGATGTGGAGATCGAGCTGAAATGGAGCGAACTCCGAGGAAGGCGGATGGGGGACCAGTCATCCTCTTTCTACCATAAGGGGGCGCCCAAGATGACTGGCGGGAAGACCGAATCCAAACCCAAGTCAAAGCCCTTCACCTGCTTCAAATGTGGGAAGGAGGGTCACCGAGCGGCCGAATGTTTCTCCAAACCACCGCCAAAAGCCACCGGGGCCGGCCAAAAGAAAGGCGATAAAATACCCGCCAAAACCCGCGGCACCGCCCTGAAAGGAGAAGTCGTTGAGTTCGCTCCCCGGAACCCGGGTGATCTGGGAACTCCGACCAACGATGACGACAGTGAGATGGACTCCGACTCCGACACCAATGAACGGGTGAGTCACACGGAAGAACCCTTACTCATCCCCGTAGAAGTAAGGGTGCCCTCCACAGGAACTCACGCGCAATTGTTAGCCCTGTTGGAGTCAGGGTGCACTAGGTGCATAATTAGCCCCAAAGTAGTGGAGGAAATGGGACTGAGACTGAAAACTTTAAAAAGACCCATTGCATTTTGTCAATTAGACGGGTCGATTGCAGGAGGGGGCCCAGCTAGTTTTATGACCGAACCCCTTGAACTGCAGTTGGGGAATCATGTAGAGAAGCTCAGCTTTATTGTAGCACCTGGAATGGAAAGGCCCCTCATTCTAGGACTGCCCTGGCTTCGTAAATGGAATCCACGAGTAAATTGGAAGACGAGGGTCCTGTGCATCCGCACGGCAGAACCGACTCCGGAAAAGGAAGCCCCCCCCCCAAGGGACGACATAAGGCCAGAAAGGGTGGCAGTAGCCATTAACTATATTGAGGGAGAAGAAAAAATTCCTAAAGAATATTGGGACCTCAAGGAAGTGTTTAGCGAAAAAGCATCAGATGCCCTGCCTCCCCACAGGGCCACTGACTGCACCATTGAAATACTCCCTGGGGTGAAGCTTCCCAAACCAAAAATTTACCCCATGACACCTCGAGAATTGGGGGAGTTGCGGAATTTTATCAATAAAAACTTAGAACGTGGATTCATCGAACGAGCCAAACCCAAGGTGGCAGCGCCAGTAATGTTCCGCGAAAAGAAAGATGGATCCTTCAGATTAGTAGTTGATTATAGAAACATGAACGCCATTTGTGTAGAAAATGTCTATCCCCTCCCACTCATGAAGGACATGTTAGCCCATTTAGGGAGGGGAAATTTTTTTACCAAACTTGAATTAAGAGAGGCATACTACTGAGTGAGAATAAAAGAGGGAGATGAATGGAAGACAGCATTTAATTGCCCACTGGGATGTTTCCAGTTTAGAGTACTCCCTTTTGGACTACAGGGAGCCCCGGCTGTATTCATGCAGTTGATCAACAAAGTGTTGCATGAGCACCTATATAAGGGGGTTTTGGTCTATTTGGACGATATTCTAATTTATTCTGACAACATGGCCGACCATGTACGACTGGTTCGAGCGGTCTTGAATAAACTCAGAGCAGCTGAACTCTATGCCAAACTTTCTAAATGTGAGTTCCACCAAGACAAAATCGACTATCTTGGATATCGTATATCGCATGAGGGAATAGAGATGGACCCGGAAAAGGTCTGGGCAGTGATGGAATGGGCCGCACCACGCACCCGTAAACAATTACAGAGTTTCTTAGGGTTTGCAAATTTTTATAGACAATTTATCCCCTCTTTCGCGAAAATCGCACTGCCAATTACAGACTTGCTAAAAACCAAAGGGGAAGTAAAACCCAAACCCTCGAAACCACTAGAATGGACTATGGAATGTCAAGCTGCTTTCGAGAAACTGAAACGACTGTTTGCAGCTGAACCGGTGCTCAAACACCCCGACATGGAACAACCTTTTGTAGTACAAGCTGATGCTAGCGACGTCGCTGTAGGAGCAATACTCTTGCAAAAGAATGAGAACGGGATATTACAACCCTGTGCTTACACGTCCCGTAAACTATCAGACACGGAAAGGAGATGGGCCATATGGGAGAAAGAAGTGTTTGCAGTTAGATGGGCGCTGTTAACATGGAGACAATTTTTAGAAGGGGCGAAACACCCTTTCGAGGTGTGGACTGATCATAAGAATCTAGAAGCACTAAAAACACCACGCAAACTATCACCAAAACAGGCTCGCTGGGCCCAACACTTCAAGCGGTTCAATTTCACTTTACGTTACCTTCCTGGTGGGAAAAACTTCATGGCGGACGCACTTTCCAGATTGCCACAGTACAACAGCATCAAGAAGGAAGTGGTTCAACCAATGATCCCATTGACACAATTAGCAACACCTGTCACTACCAGAGCTCAGCGTAAAACCGAACCAGAACTCTCGGGAGATTTACTTGAAAAATTGCGAGAAGCTCTAAAAACCGACAAGTGGTTTAAGAATCACTTGAATGAATGCACACTTCGTGACAGACTAGCTTGGGTGGGATCGAAGTTGTATGTTCCAGCCACTTTAAGGACAATCGTATTAACATATGCTCATGATGCTAAGGCTGCAGGACACTTTGCGTTTGTCAAGACTCTGCATCTTGTTAAGAGACAATTTTGGTGGCCTGCACTTAAAAAGGACATAGAGGCATATGTAGCTAGCTGTCCAGTATGTGCCTTGGCTAAAAGACCTCCAGGAAAATCCCCTGGATTATTGCAAAGTGTGGCTAGACCGAACGCCCCATGGAAGGAAATATCTATGGATTTTATCGTGGATTTACCAGATAGTGAGGGTTGCACTGTCATTTGGGTAGTAACTGATTTGTTTTCCAAACAAGTACATTTCATTCCTTGCTCAAAGATCCCTTCAGCAAAAACCCTTGCAAAACTGTTTATTCGGCAAATTTACCGACTACATGGATCTCCAAAAAGAATAATTTCTGACAGGGGGTGCAATTTACTTCCAGTTTCTGGAAGGAGTTTTTGAAATTGATAGGTTCAGCACAGGGGTTAAGTTCCAGTCACCACCCTCAGACAAATGGGGCCTGTGAAAGAACCAATGGGGTACTCGAGCAATACCTGAGGTGTTACGTAAATTACCAGCAAGACAATTGGGTAGACTTGTTGCCATTTGCAGAAGTGGCATATAACAATTCTGTACACAGTAGCACCGGATTCACCCCTTTTAAGGTCGCATCGGGCCAGGATTTTGTACCCATTCCCGAGTTACCACAAGATGATCCTCAAAATCCTTCCTTGATGGATTGGATTGAACAGCTAAAGAGCACATGGGCAGTGACTCGGAAGGCATTAGATGAGGCACACCGGGCTCATAAGGCCCAAGCCGATAAGAAAAGGTCCCCAGCTCACAAGTATAAAGTGGGTGATAAAGTCTATTTGTCGACCAAATACTTACAGACTACCCAGAAGTCCAAAAAG
This sequence comes from Arizona elegans, assembly GCA_022577455.1. Taxonomy (NCBI): domain Eukaryota; kingdom Metazoa; phylum Chordata; class Lepidosauria; order Squamata; family Colubridae; genus Arizona; species Arizona elegans. The sequence goes on from JAKOOJ010000010.1 coordinate 16,650,424, forward strand.
CTGGGGCCTAAGTATGTGGGACCATTTCGTGTGATTAGGTTGATTAATCCAGTAACAGTTGAATTGGAATTGCCAAAAACTTTGAGATGAATACATCCTGTATTTCATGTTAGTTTATTGAAACCTGAACACTCATCTCTTTTAAGGGCTGATCAAAGCACCCCTCCAGTTCCCATTCTCATAGAAGGGGAGCAACATTTTGAAGTTAAAGAAATTTTAGACTCGAGAAAACACCATGGTAAAGTCCAATATCTGATTGCCTGGAAACATTTTCCTTTATCACAGGCTGAATGGGTGAATAAACGAGATGTCCGAGCTCCCAAAAAAGTACAGCAATTCTATACCAAATACCCAGATAAACCATAATTATTGTATATATTCTGTTTCTCTCTCTTTTCTTTCCCTTTTACTTAGGAATAACTTCTTTTCTGCAAGGGGGGCTGAATGTCAGCCTCAGCTTTTCCTGCTTCAGCTGCCATAAGAAACGGGGGAGGGATTAGTTATGGAGCAAAGGGGGAGAAGGAGCGGGAGATGGGTTTTTTCTTTCCTGGTAGGATGTGTCTTCATGAGAAAACGAAATTGGATCTTCAAAAGGAGACAGCTGACCAACTGCCCTACATTCCTGATGAATGACGCTGCCAGACGTGTTGCCACCTGACCTTTGGAAGACCTTTGGATTGGCTGATGATTTATGAACACGAGGGGGGGAGAAGCTTAGTAGATGCATTTCGCGTGTTTTGCTCACTTCCAGCTTTACCTGGGTTGCTATCATTTCATATTCAGTAAAAGTACTAAATTCTTCAAAATGCTTGAGTTTGGGGGTTTCTTTCCTGGATACTGAAGGAAGCATACCTGACAGACAGAGCAGGTGAGGGCAGGTAGAGCTCTCTGCGAAGCCCCCAGAGTTTTTTTTTTACTCTTGGGGACGAAGCAGATGAGGCTCCCTATTTCCCTCACCGCTGCTCCGGGCTTCGGGAGACCTCTGCCTTTTTGCAGAGCCAGGTGACGAGAACAAGCTTTTTAATGAAAATTAACAGATTGTTTAATCAAAGAGGATGAGATCTGGACCTGGGACCCTAAATCGCAAGTATTTTCATTGACTTTATAAATGATATTGAAGAAAGGAAAAAAGAAATTTAAAATGGCGACTGCCAAGGCTTGAGAAGGGAAAGCTGAAAGAGAGAGTCCTTCCGTTTCAATAGTTTAACAAGCCACAAAGTAGCGGAATAAATATTGCTGGCTACAATTGAGAAGAAAAAGTTTTACTTTTATGTTTCTTTCTTCCTGGAGATTTGATACTGATCTTGTTTGGAAAGAAGCTTTCTTTTCATAAAATAGAGTTTGTCTGTGTGGAAGGATGGTGTTTAAACTGACAAAGCCAGACAAACAAGCAGCGGGGGGGGGGGGGGGTTCCCCCATTTATAAACTATGTGAACAAGTTTCAAACCTACAGACTCAGAAAAATGATTTTAACTTAATTACATTTCTCTTGGAGGAGATGGTAAGAAGGGATGAGATTGTGAACCAGAATCTTGAAAAATTCAAGCAGGAAATTAAAGAATTGATACAATCAAAGTATGACAATTTGAAACAAAAGATTATAACAGTGACTGATGCCTTTACAGAACTATTTATAAAGATGGATGATAATATTAAGTTATTAGAGTCTAAAATGGAGGAAGTTGATGACAAGATTTATAATTTGGATAATAAAATACAAAGAATTGAAAATGATTTGATAAATACTCAAGACAATAGCTCAGAAGAAAAATTTAAAATGGAAGTTGATCATAAGACTTGCAATGTAGAAAATATAAAACAACAGATTGAAAAAGAAGTTTTAATGATGCAACACAGGTTCACAGAATTTGCGATCAGAGTGAGAGGAGTACAGGAAAATAATAGGGATGATTTAAGGAAAATATCTGCTGAAATTCTGGCTGGGATTTTAAAGGTTCATCCTGAGGAAGTATTTTGCAGGATTGATAGAGTCTACAGAGTAAATTCTTGGATTGCAAAGCAAAGGCAACTGCCTAGAGATAATAATAATAATAATAATAATAATAATAATAATAATAATAATAATAATAATAATAATAATAATAATAATAATAATAATAATAATAATAATAATTTTATTTCTATACCGCCCTTCTCCCGAAGGACTCAGGGCGGTGTACAGCCTATTTAAAAACACAGAAACAAAACAACAATTTAAAATTTAAAATCATTAAATAATTAGGCTCCAATTAAAATCCCAGAAATTTAAAATACCCCCAATTTAAAACGTTATGTTAATAGCCCTGCCTGGCGGAAAAACAGGGTCTTCAGAGCACAGCGGAAAACCCGGAGGTCGGAGATCCTACGTATTTCGGGGGGCAGTTCATTCCACAGGGCTGGGGCTCCCACAGAGAAGGCCCTCCCCCTGGGTGTCGCCAGCCGACATAACTTGACCGATGGCACCCTGAGGAGACCCTCTCTGTGGGAGCAGACTGGTCGGTGGGAGGCTACTGGTGGCAGAAGTCGGTCTCGAAGGTACCCGGGTCCTATGCCATGGAGCGCTTTAAAGGTGGTAACCAACACCTTGAATTGCACCCGGAAGACCACTGGGAGCCAGTGCAGCTCGCGCAGGAAGGGTGTCACGTGGGCGCAACGAGTTGCACCCATAACCACCCGCGCGGCCGCATTCTGGACCAGTTGGAGCCTCCGAGTGCTCTTCAAGGGGAGCCCCATGTAGAGAGCATTGCAATAGTCCAACCGGGAGGTGACAAGGGCGTGAGTGACCGTGCGCAAGGCGTCCCGATCCAGAAAGGGCTGCAACTGGCGAATCAGGCGAACCTGATAAAAGGCCCCCCTGGCCACGGCCATCATGTGCTCTTCTAAAGACAGCCGTGTGTCCAGGAGGACACCCAGATTGCGAGCCCTCTCTGTGGGGGGCAAGGATTCACCCCCAATAGTCAGCGATGGCACCTGCTGACTATATTGGGGCGCCGGAAACCACAGCCACTCGGTCTTGGAGGGGTTGAGTCTGAGCCTGTTCCTCCCCATCCAGGCCCGCACGGCCTCCAGGCAGCGGGACATCACATCAAGGGCATCGTTGGGGTGGTCTGGGGTGGAGATGTACAGCTGAGTATCATCAGCGTACAGATGGCACTTCACCCCAAAACCACGGATGATCTCACCCAGCGGCTTCACATAAATGTTGAACAGGAGAGGCGAGAGGACCGACCCTTGCGGCACTCCCCATGCGAGATGCCTCGAGGTCGACCTCTGCCCCCCTGCCAACACAAACTGCGAGCGGTCGGAGAGGAAGGAAGAGAACCACCGCAGAACGGTGCCCCCTATTCCTAACCCCCTCAACCGCTGCAGCATGATACCATGGTCGATGGTATCAAAAGCCGCTGAGAGGTCTAATAGGACTAGGACAGAGGAGCAACCCCTGTCCCGAGCCCTCCAGAGATCATCCACCAACGCGACCAATGCCGTTTCTGTGCTGTACCCCTGCCTGAAGCCCGACTGGTACGGGTCCAGATAGATAGCTTCATCCAGGTGCCGGGGAAGTTGTCGTGCCACCACGCTCTCAACAACCTTCGCCACAAAACGAAGGTTGGAGACTGGACGATAGTTGGCTAATTCAGCCGGGTCCAGGGAAGGCTTCTTGAGGAGGGGCCTCACTACCGCCTCTTTCAAGGCGGCAGGAAAGGCACCCTCACTCAGAGAAGCACCTATAATCCCCTGGAGCCAGCCTCGTGTAACCTCCCGGGAGGCCAGCACCAACCAGGAGGGACACGGGTCCAATAAACACGTGGCGGCACTAATCTTACCCAGAACCCTGTCCACATCCTCGGGAGCCACAGGATCAAACTCCTCCCAGATAACATTCTCAAGACCTGCCCTCGTCTCCTCCCGTGGACTCATCCAGTCGGAGTCCAAGCCATCCCGAATCCGAGCGACTTTATTGTGCAGGAATTGCACAAAATCCTCAGCACGACCCTGCAAGGGATCTTCCCGCACTCCCCCCCGGAGGAGGGAGTGGGTCACCCTAAACAAGGCGGCTGGGCGGTTCTCTGCAGATGCGATAAGAGCGGAAAAGTGGTTAGACTTTGCTGCTTTTATCGCCACTAGGTAGGTCTTGATATAAGACCTCACCTGTGTCCGGTTGGAATCGGATTGACTAGTCCTCCAAATGCTCTCTAGGCGTCTTTTCCGACGCTTCATCTCTCTCAGCTCCTCAGAGAACCAAGGAGCCAGTTGAGATCGGCATCGGGTCAGAGGCCGCAAAGGCACGACGCGGTCCAAAGCTCCAGCGGCCGCCCTTTCCCAGGCGGCCACCAGCTCTTCAGTCGAGTCGTGTGTTAGGGTCTCAGGGAACGGCCCAAGCTCCGTCAGGAACCTTTCGGGGTCCATCAGGCGCCTGGGACGGAACCATCTAGTTGGCTCCGTCTCCCTGCGGCGGGGGACGGCAGTAGGAAAGTCTAGTTGGAGGAGCGAATGATCTGTCCATGACAAGGGTTTAATATCTAGGTCCCCTCTACCAAGATCATTCAACCACTGACCAGAGACAAAAATCAGGTCCAGAGTGTGTCCCCCTATGTGAGTTGGGCCATGAACTAACTGGGTCAGGTCCATGGCCGTCATGGAAGCCATGAACTCCCGAGCCACCTCTGACGCCTCACCCGCGGATGGAAGGTTGAAATCCCCCATGACGATAAGTCTGGGGGTATCAACCGCCACCCCGGCAATGACGTCGAGTAGCTCGGGCAGGGTCGCTGCCACGTGGCAGGGAGCCAGGTACGTAGTCAGCAAACCCATCTGCACCCCACGGCCCCACTTTACACAGAGGGACTCACATCCGGCTATCTGAGGAACAGTGGTCTCCCTCGGACAAAGACTTTCCCTAATAATCACCGCCACTCCCCCACCCCTCCCCTGGGCCCTTGGCTGATGAAATGCACGGAAACCTGGCGGGCACATCTCAACGAGGGGGACCCCCCCTCCTGGCCCAACCAGGTCTCCGTAATACCTGCCAGGTCCGCACCCCCCTCCGAAATAAGATCACAAATGAGGGGGGCTTTATTAACCACCGACCTGGCATTACACAACATCAGCCGCGGACCCTGGGCCTGAGACTCTACACAACCCAGGACACGAGTCACGCATCGGGGGCCGGAGTGCGCAATCACTCGTAAACAGCGTATGTGCACCCCCGACACTTGATATGACCCCCTGCGTCCGTCATACCTGCCCCTCCCACTCATTATTTCAATTTCACAGCCCTTCCTGTCATCCCCCTGCTCCCCGGTTAAATTTCCTTTCGCGACCCTCCTGCTGCAACTAATCGACCCATCATCCCGCTCAGTCGCTATCTGGACCCCCCCAGGTCCGCTTTTACAATCCCCTCCCACCCTCCCGGGTCCCCTTAAAATTTTCTTTAAAAATTTAACTAAAAAACCCCTCAACCCCCTCTTCGCTACATGCCATCTCTCGGGGTTCCAAAGCCCGTCATCAAGATAGGCCCTCGATAATGTGGAGGGCCAGGCCTGCGAGAGGGGGGAGTCTCGCAGCGCAAGAAGGTCGGCTTTTTGGAGCATCAACCGAACCAGAGATGGGAAAAAAAGGCCAGTCCGGGGGTCTATCATAGTCCAAAGGGATAACTGAGCATAAGGATCACAAAATGTCCATTTGTAGAGCTGGACTCCACTGTCCTCTCACGACAGGGAGAAGGTCCAATGTTCTTTTTCTCCAACAGAGGCTAATAGCCAACCATCTTCTCACGACGGCCGGTCCCGTTACAAGAAGTTAACGGGGACAGTGTTCTATCCTCCCCGTTGGGATACAAAAATCTCTCAGTTCTTTCAAATGGTGCTCAGTTTCTCCTGCCAGCGAGGGCATGAATGGAACATGGGGGGGGGGGGGGTCCAAAGTGTCCAGAGTGAGATGTGGTGATTTATTTTACAGACAAAGAAATAAGAAATGATATTGTGCAAAAATCTTTTAATTCTACTTTACAACTGTATGGAAGAAAGATTTGGATATATAAAGAACTACCACCTAAGATGCTAGTAGATAGAAAGAAATTTGGATTCCTGGTGACTGAGCTTAAAAAACAAAATATTTTATTTAGGTGGGATGTTCCAGTTGGAATAATATTGAGATATCAAGGAGAAAGATACCAATTAAATACTGTTGAAAAAGCGGAAGAATTTTATTATAAGATTTTGAAAATGAGTTCAACATCTTCATGCATAACACAGGATAAGCAGAAGGAGTTGGAAATAATGGAAAAACATCGAGCTACAGAGGTCTTTATAGATGAATCGCCTTTGGATCCTTTAGATGTCTCAGTTGGACTACCTATAAATAAGAGAGAAGCGGTGTTGGATTCTAATGTGATGACTCATCAAGTCACAGACAAGCATGGAAATCAATCAGTTGATACAGAACTTATAGAAAAGAAACATGAATGGCGATCTAAGCCACAAAAGCAAAACCAACAAGATCAAGTTATAGATCAGAATGAAAACCGAACAGTTGATATACAACTCATAGAAAGGAAACCAGGATGGAGATCAAACCCACAAAAAGTCAAGAAAAAAAGAAATAGGTCTCACAAAAACAAAAATTTTTAAACTAGGCAACAGCGAAGCCAGTTATGTAAAAGATGATTGAATACATGAAAAGACAGTTGAGGCGAAGTATTGGTTAATATTATCCTGAGGAGAGTGACAGACCTCTGCAATGCCGTATTTTTGGGATGTGAAAAGGGCCTTAAACTGTTGTATTGGAATTATCTATTTTGGATTCTTTGATAAATGTGTTACGTTTATGCTGAGTTATATGGCAAGAGAGCTACGTTGGGGCATGCAGAAGATCTGGTTGCTACCCCATTATGATGGTTGGAATTAATAATCTTGAAGAAAGCCACTACTACAGATACTATATGGAATACAATTATAATGTCACTCGGGTGGTTGTTTTCTTTTTTTATATATATACATGAAGATATTTATTATTGATGGGGGCAGATGATAACTGAGGATTCTGAACATTCTGTTGGAATTAGGATGTCATGTTACCCTAATATGGGTGATGGAGTTAACAATCTAGTTGAAAGTTATTACAGAAGACATTATATGATTACAAGTTTAAAGTTATTGATTTTATTTATATAAGGGAATATTTTTTTTTAGTAGGGCGGGCAGAAGAATAAAGATATTAAGAATTGTTATGTATGGAAATTTTGTAGGAAAGTGGGTGGAGACAGGCTAGTTTATTGATTGTTTAGTTTAAGAAAAGGGATGTTTAAGAGATATATTTATGGGAGTGGAGGAAATGGACAGACTATGAGTTGAATAAATGTTAAATTAGGATTTATTATATAGTTTTATAGTGGAAGGCTGCTTTGAAATATTATATTAATATACACAAAAGATTAAACGTTAAATTAGGATTTATTATATAGTCTTAAAGTGGAAGGTTGTTTTGAAATGTTATATTAATATACATAAGAGGTTTGATTTAAGAGATATATGTATGGGGAGGGCAGATTATTGTTAAATTGGGAGTTATAATAATATTATTATGTTAAACTAGAAGTTATTACATAATGTTATAGTAGAATGTTATTTTGAAATGTATAGTAAAAGGGGGATATAATAATATAATTAGAAAGAAAGGGTCAGTATTTGGGGGATGGAGTAAGGGGATGGTAAAGTATTATATAATCTGTTATGAATTTGGATTTTACTTTGAAGAAGTCACAGGGGGAGGGGTGGTGAGGGGGGGTTAGGGAGGAGGGGGGAGAAAAAAGGGGGAAAAATCTGTATTTGAAAAAACTTTTTCAATAAAAAAAGAAAAAGAAATAAGACAGAGGCAAGAAAAAGAGAGAGAACAGAGAGAAGGTGCAAAAGCTAAGGCACGGATGGAAACAAGAAACACAAAAAACCAGATACGATAGGCAATGGATGAACAGATCAAACTCTTTTCGGTAAACATTAATGGCTTAAATGCCCCAAAGAAAAGGAATCAAATTTTCACAAAATGACGAAAGTTAGAAGCAGATGTGATATGTCTGCAAGAAGTACACATTCAAAAAGATTATCAAAAAATCCTAGAAAACCCCAAATTAGGAAAACTATATTCATCTCTGGCCCAAAAAAAGAAAAAAGGAGTAGTGATTTACATAAAAGAAAAAATACAATCTAAACTAGTCTATACCGATGAGCAAGGTAGAGTGGTGATGGTTGAACTAGAAATAGGAAAGCAGAAAATGTTAATTGTAGTGATTTATGCACCTAACCAAAAACTACAGGTTTTTTTTAAAAGATCTACATATAAAATTAGCAGAATTAGAATATGATGATATTTGTGTAATAGGGGATTATAATGCAATAGTAAATGCAAAGAAGGACTACAAAACTGGGGAAAAAAACAAAAGAAAAAAGAAATACTTCCAAAAGAATTCTTTACTATGGCTGAAGAACTAAATTTGGCAGACGTATGGAGGGAAACACATGAAGAAGAGGCCCAATACACCTTTTACTCCCATCCACATAACTCCTGGTCAAGACTGGACATGGCATGGATGACCCCAAATACCAAAATAGAAGTAGAAAAAATTGAGATAGGCACAAACCAATGGGCAGACCACAATCCACTATTCATAAACTGGAAAGGGGAAAGAAGACGTAAGAGATGGACAATGAACCAAAGATTATGTAAAGAGAAAGAATTTAATTCGATGTTAGAAAAGGAAGTAAAAATATTTTTTCAGTTAAATAAAATAGAGGAAACCTCTTTACAAAACACATGGGATACTTTAAAAGCATATATAAGGGGCCTAGTAATAGCATATACGAGGAAAAAGAATAAAGAGAAGAAAAAACAATTAGATAATTTAGAGAAAGACCTAAAACAAATAGAACAAAAACTCCAGGAAAAGCCCCAAAACAAAACAATAAGAGAAGAATGGGAAATGATTAAGCATAAATTGAATTTGATAAACCAAATAGAACTAGCCCAAAAAATAAAAATGGCGAAACAAAATTATTTCGAACACACAAATAAAATGGGCAGATGGCTAGCCTATAAACTGAAAAAAGAACAGAAAAAAAGAATGATATACCAATTGAAAGACGATAAAGGAGAAATTCAACATAGTAAAGAGGCCAAAAAAGAAATTATTAAGAAATTTTATACGAATCTATATAACCAGGGGAAAATAGAGGAAGACAAGATAAAACAGTACATAGGGAAATCAGGATTGCCAAAAATCACAGAAGAACAAAGAATAACTCTCAATAGGCCAATAACCAAATTAGAATTAGATGAAGTACTGAAAAAGCAAAAAAACAATAAAACACCGGGACCCGACGGGCTATCGGTAGAAATATACAAAACAATGCAAGAAGTATTGGGAGAGAATATGTTGCGATTATATAATGAAGCTATGGAGAAAGCCAAAATACCAAATTCATGGACAGAAGCCATAATAACAATCATTCCAAAAGAAGATACAGATCTCCAGTTAATACAAAACTATAGACCTATTTCATTATTGAATGCCGATTACAAAATATTTGCAGCAATCTTGGCCGAAAGGATCAAATCAGTATTAAATACATATATACACCCAGACCAAAATGGATTTCTGCCGGGACACCAAATAAAGAACAACATGAGAATAGTACTTAATGCTCTAGAATATTATGAATCACACCCGGAGAAGCAGGCAGCGTTGGTTTTACTTGACGCCCAAAAGGCCTTCGATAATCAAAATTGGAAATTTATGATTGAACAACTACAAAATATGCAAATTGGGGAAAAATTTGGGAAAATTATAGCAGAAATCTATACCAAGCAATCAGCAAGGATAATTATGAATGATGACATAACAGACAAATTTAATATAACAAAAGGAGTCAGACAAGGCTGTCCACTTTCCCCCTTACTATATATTCTATCATTGGAAATCCTGTTGAAAAAAATTAGAGAAGACCAAGGAATTGAAGGTTTAAGGATCAATAGAGAAGAATACAAAGCTCAAGCCTTTGCTGATGACCTAGTGTTTTTGACAGAAAATCCTATGGAATCTATACCTAATTTGTTCCAAAAAATAGAAGAATTTGGAGAAGTGGCCGGACTAAAAATCAATAAAAGTAAATCGAAGCTAATTGTAAAAAACCTTACGGAAATCCAAACAAAAGAATTGACAGATAATATACAAATCCAAACAACAAAAAAAATAAAATATCTAGGAATCTGGTTATCTACAAGAACATCAGTAATTAAAGAAAACAATTATGATAAATTACTAGAACAAACAAAGAAAGACTTAGAAAAATGGGAAAATTTACACATTTCATTCCTAGGAAGAATTTCGGCCATCAAAATGACTATATTACCTAAATTTTTATATTTGTTTCAGGTCACCCCAATTAAAATAGATAAACTGTTTTTTGAAAAGCTGAATAAAATAACATCTAAATTTATATGGCAAGGGAAAAGGCCACGAATAAAATTTAAGGTGCTTCAGGATACAAAAGATAGAGGAGGAGCTGCACTCCCTGACTGGGAGGTATATTACCAAGCAGCAGTACTATCGTGGGTCAAAGATTGGATAGAATTAAAGGACTCTAGAATTTTAACAGTTGAGGGACACGAACTCCAAACTGGCTGGCACTCCTTTATGTGGGATGAGAAATACAAAACACATTCATATTTTAAAAGACACACAATAAGAAACTCATTATTACAAATTTGGCTTAAAATTAAAAAACAACATTATATGAAGATACCAAATTGGCTAGCACCGGCAGAATCAATTAGGCACCCAAATTTAACAGATAAGACAAAAATAATTAGATATAAAGATATAATTGACTATCAAGGCAAATTAAAGACAAAACAACAATTGGAGACAGATTTACACAGAGAAATAGACTGGTGGACTTATACTCAAATACAATCCAAATACAGAGAACATATAAAAACATATGACATTTATAATAAAAAACAAGAAATAGATAAAATTATATTAGATTCAGAAAATAAATTAATTAGTAGAATTTTTAAATTTCTTCTACGCTAGAAATTGGAAGAAGAGACAGTCAAAGAAACGATGATTAAGTGGGCTCAAAACATCAAACACACAATACCTTTGGAAAAATGGGAAAAGTTCTGGCAGGTAAACCTAAAGTTAACGAAAGCAACGGCGTACAAGGAAAACCAACTGAAAATGTTTTATCGGTGGCATATGTCTCCAACCAGATTGGCAAAAATACAACCTAAAAATAGCCCGATTTGTTGGAAGTGCAAAAAGGCACAAGGGACTTTCTATCATTTATGGTGGACATGCCCGGCAGCAAAGAAATTTTGGCCTAACATCAAAAAATGGTTGGAACAAATAACAAAAACACAGATTGAAAAAGAACCAGAAACATTTCTATTAGGAATCTTTAACAAATCATATCCTAAGGATATCAAATATCTCACAATTCACATATTAACTGCTGCAAGAATAACCTACGCAAAAAATTGGAAGCAAGAAAAAATACCAAATGAAACAGAAGTAATAGGGAAAATTTTAGAATGCGCTGAAATGGATAGGTTAATCAAAGAATTACAAGAAAGAGAAGAATCAGACTATTATAAAATATGGAATAATTGGTATAATTGGTTAAAAATCAGAAATATACAAAAAATATAGGGGAAATATTACCGATTTAAATATATATATATATATATATATATATATATATATATATATATATATATAATAAAAAATGTTATTAGATTAAGGAGAGGTGAAGGAATATATCATAAGTAGAATTGTAGAACGTCACTCTGAAAAAATGCTTAAGAAGAAATTACACTCTTTTTGTGTATATGTTGTATAAATGGTTGTTGTGTATATGTTACGTATGTCTTTTTTAATATTTATATTCAATAAAAACTACTTTAAAAAAAAAAAGCTCCCTGAAATAATTGTAATGATTGGTTTGCATGAAAGGGGATTTTGGCATGTGAAATTGGTTTACACAAGCAGTTTGATTGCAGTGCAAATGTGAGTATGTTGAGGGTAAAAGTTGGTGTGAATGTACTTTGATTCCCTTTCATATAAAGAAGCAGCAAATTGCACGGAAAAGAAATGAAAAAGATCCCATACAGAATGTGAGAAATGTGTGTGATTTACTAAAGCTAGACATAAGGGGGAGAAACAGAGAAAATTATTTTGTTGAGAGAATGCTGAGTGAAGAAAAAAAAGGGGTGAGATTTCTGTGTAGTTTTTTTTTTAAAAAATTGGCTTGTCTTCACTGGTTGTTAACTCAAGGACTTTTTGGAAAAGTGACAGCAGCAGATAAGGGGGGAGTGAGGTTTTTCTGCTTGTTTTAACTTTTTTTTCTTTCTCTTGCTGGGAGATATGTGGTAGAAGGCGGTCTCGAAGATAGCCTGGTCCTGAGCCATGTAGGGCTTTAAAGGTAATAACCAACACCTTGAATTGCGCCCGGAGACCGATAGGGAGCCAGTGCAGCTTGCGGAGAATTGGTGTAATGTGGGTGTATCTAGGTGCACCCACTATAATTCGCGTGGCTGCATTCTGGACCAACTGTAGTCTCTGAACACTTTTCAAGGGTAGCCCCATGTAGAGCGCATTGCAATAGTCCAACCGTGAGGTGACAAGGGCATGAGTGACTGTGAGGAGAGCCTCCTGATCCAAGTAGGGTCGCATTTGGTGCACCAGACGAACCTGTGCAAAGGTCCCCCTAGCTACAGCTGTCAGATGTTCCAATCTCAGCTGTGAGTCTAGAAGAACACCCAAATTGTGAGCCCGTTCTGAGGGGGGGGGACTTTCTCTCCCCCCAGAACCAAGGATGGACAATCGACATAGTCTTTAGGGGGCAATACCCAGAGCCATTTGGTCTTGTCTGGGTTAAGTCTGAGCCTGTTGACTCCTATCCAGATCCTCACAGCCTCCAGGCACCGGCACATCACATCTACCGCCTCACTGAACTGACGAGGGGTGGAGATATACAGCTGGGTATCATCAGCATATTGCTGATATCACACCCCGTGTCGTTGGATGATTTCACCCAGTGGCTTCATGTAGATGTTAAATAGGAGGGGAGAGAGGACCGAGCCCTGAGGCACCCTGCAGACGAGGATCCTAGGGGATGACCTCTGTCCTCCTACCAGCACCGACTGTGATTGACCAGAGAGATAGGAGGTGAACCACCGCAACACGGTGCCTCCCACTCCCAGCTCTCTTAGTCGCCCCAGAAGGATACCATGGTCAATGGTATCGAAAGCCGCTGAGAGGTCAAGTAGCACCAAGATAGAGGAATGACCCCTGTCTCGGGCTCGCCAGAAATCATCCATCAGCGTGACCAAGGCAGTTTCCGTGCTGTAGCCAGGTCTGAAGCCAGACTGAAAAGGGTCCAGATAATCCGTTTCATCCAATGAGCGCAGGAGCTGAAGTGCCACCATTTTCTCTACAACCTTTCCCACAAAGGGTAGGTTGGAGACTGGACGAAAGTTTTTTAATTCTGCTGGGTCCAGGGAAGGCTTCTTGAGGAGGGGCCTTACAACCGCTTCCTTTAATGGCTGCAGGAAGGACCCCTCCCTCAAGGACGTGTTAACTAAAGCCTGGAGCCAGCCTCGTGTCATCTCCTTGCTGGCCGAAACCAGCCAGGAGGGTCACGGGTCCAACAAACAAGTGGAGGAGCCCATCGCCCCTACAGCCTTGTCCACTTCCTCAGGAGTCACTGGCTCAAACTCCTCCCACACAATAGGACTAAGACCCGTCCCCGTCATCTTGGTCGGTATTGCCCAATCAGAGTCCAGGTCCATCCGAATCTGAGTGATTTTATCTGACAGAAACTGCAAAAATTCCTCAGCTCTACCCTGCAAGGGCTCCTCCATTCCCCCAACCTTAAGGAGGGAGCGAGTTACCCTAAATAGGGCGGCTGGGCGAGAATCCGCGGATGCAATAAGTGCGGAAAAATGTGAACATTTTGCCGCCCGCATCGCCACTAAGTCCTAACAAAGACTCTCAAAAGTGTTCGGTCAAATTCGGATTTACTGGTCCTCCAGCGTCGCTCTAGATGTTATATTGGGGCATCCGGGATAAGGCATCGGCTAGGAAGTTTTTCCCAGCCGGAACGTACTTTAGATGAAATGAGAATCGCTGGAAGTACTGCACCCACCTCACCTGTTTTGGGGACAACCTTCTTGGTGTTTGGAGGGCTTCCAGATTCTTATGATCCGTCCACACCTCAAATGGGTGTGGAGCACCCTCAAGAAGATGTCGCCAGGTCAGGAGCGCCCACCGTACGGCAAACGCTTCTTTCTCCCAGATTGCCCACCCTCGTTCCATTGGTGCCAGTTTCCGGGAGGTATATGCACAGGGCTGCAATTGGCCTTGGGCGTTTTTCTGTAAGAGAACGGCCCCTATAGCCACGTCGCTGGCGTCTACCTGCACTACAAAGGCTTGTTTGGGATCGGGGTGTTTGAGGACTGGTTCACGGGGGAAAAGCCCCTTCAGTTCCTCAAAAGCCCGTTGAAATTCAGTAGTCCACCGTAACGGTTGCCCTGGTCTTGGTCTTGCTATTGCGGGTTTGGTCCGCAGGAAGTCCATCAGGGGCAAAGCCACCTTAGCAAAGGAGGGAACTGTTAGGATATGGTGTATGCCTAACAGGTTGTCCAGGCAATATATGGACAATATATGTGTTCTATGACTTTAACATGAATATGTACTCTATGACTTTAATAAGTAATGCTGAGTCATTGTAATGCTGAGTCATTGTATCCTGATTGGATAAGCTCTGTTGTAACTGTATTTAAGAAGGGAGCTGAAATGTAGTCATTGATGATATGCTACCATCGTGTGTTGATATGCTACCATCGTGTGTGGAGATGCTATCATTGTGGGTGGAGATGCTACCATCGTGATCTGTTACCAGCGTGAATGTGCTGCTATTTATTATCTACTGCTGTTTTGTATGGTAAGAAGACTTTTGTATCACTGGACTGATTTGACTGGCTAAGACTTGGATTGTTTAAAGACTATGAGATTGTTTTTCACTACAAAGTAAAAACTTTGATAAACCAGTTTGTATGTATTTTATTCATCGCTCTCAGCACCGTTTCCCTGTGCTCTACGCTCTGCTGGTTGGTTAACACAACAATATCCTTAACAGGAACTAACTGCTGATAGAAATTGGCAAACCCGAGGAAGCTCTGTAACTGTTTTCGAGTCCTCGGGGCTTGCCATTCTAACACTGCCTGGACTTTCCTGGGATCCATTTCGACTCCTTCCCCCAATATTCTATATCCCAGATAATCTAATCTTGTTTGGTGAAACTCGCATTTTGATAGTTTCACGAATAATTTGGCTGCTAGTAACTTTTTCAATACTTGATGAACCAAATGGGTGTGCTCCTCCATCATTCGGGTATAGATCAAAATGTCATCCAGGTACACAAGGACCCCCCAGTACAAGTGTTCATGCAGGACCTCATTGATTAACTGCATGAACTCCGTGGGGGCCCCCTGCAACCCGAACGGCATTACCTGGAATTGGTAATTCCCCAGGGGACAGTTGAATGTAGTTTTTTACTTGTCCCCTGGTTTGATCCGCACCCTGTAATAAGCTTCACGTAAGTCAAGTCATCAGCATTCCAGAAAACCCCAACTCCGAGTAAAGACGCGGAAGCAAGCATTTTCCAAAGTTCTCTTTACTAGAATAGGTAAACTGGCACGTCTGGGAAAACCTGAATCTGAAAGGTCCGGGTTTTCCCTCATTAAATCAAAAACCCCCAAACCATCCCCTCACTCCCCATTCGATCACATGCTCCAATCAACGTCCGTCCCATCTCGACTCAGCCCCCTGACCACTCCTTCTCCAGATGCTGGATCGCCCTGACCTTGACCGACAGGAAGAATGCTATTATGTCTACCAACAACCCCTCTACTAAATCCCCCCTCCTACTTTCCCACACATGAGAAGGTGGCAGCATTAAAGCTTCCGGCCTAATATGGCTTCCAAAGCTGACAGGCGTTTCCCCCCCCCGCAGAAAAAAACACATCCTGAAAAATAAAGCAGACAAAACACAAAAGAAGAGGTTAACACATTGTACAGGACAGGACCCCTTAACCCCCACCCCAGGGGGACCTTTTTGTTTCTCCAGATAATGGGTACCCTTTCCAGTATACTAAATATTGTAAGCAACCCCTGTAGAGTCTAGAGTCAAGGATCTTCTTCACTTCGTAATGAGTCTCCCCTTGCACTACCAAAGGAGGGGGAGAGCAGCTGGCAAGGGTCTTAAGTTAGATTCTCTTGCTGGTTTCAATAAGCTACTGTGGAAAACGGGGTGTATTTTCCCTAATATGCGAGGGAGGCTGTTAAGGATATTGTTGTGTTACCAACCAGCAGAGTAAGTGCACAAAGAAACGGTACTGAGAGCAATGAATACAATACATACAAACTGGTTTAACAAAGCTTTTACTTTGTAGTGAAAAACAATTGCATAGTCTTTTAATCCATCCAAGTCTTTAGCCATTCAAATCAATCCGAAGTTACAGATATCTTCTTACCAGACAAACAGCAGTAATTCACGCTGGTAACAAATCATGATGGTAGCATATCCATCCACGTCTTCACACACGACAGTAACAGTTCCAACCAACAAGTCAAGCAGCAAGTCAAGCAACAAGTCAAGCAATGATGAGAGCAGATCCAACAATATCTATAGCTCGGCTTCCTTCTTATATACAGTTTACACTAGTAATTATCCACTTAAGATAAGTGAAGTCAGCAGTGCAATGACTCAACAGTACAATTATAATTGCAGTCAGCATTCAGTCAGCAGTCATTAGTCATTACAATGACTCAGCAGTACAATTACTCAGCATTACATTTAAAGTTATAGAACACATATATTGCCTGGACAACCCATTAGACTTATACCATATCCTAACAGAGGCTAAGTTGGACAGTCACTGGGTTAATCACTTTCACTATAGGGAAGGGACTTATGAATTTGGGTCCAAACTTCTTGCTAGGTAACCTCAATCTTAGGTACATGGTGGACAAATACATCTTATCTCCTATTCTGAAAGGTGGTTGGAGGGATCGGCCTTTGTCGGCCTGGGCCTTATATTTTTCCGCTGATTCAGCTAAAGTTTTCTTAGTATTCTCCCAACCCTTTTTCAATGAGGTCATCCATTCTGTTAGGGACATGGAAGTAGGCGGCTCTCTAGGTAACTCAGGCATCGGCACAAAATCCATGCCCGTAGTTATCTGAAAAGGAGTCAACCCAGTACTGCTGTGTACTGCATTATTATAAGCCACCTCTGCAAATGGTAGTGAGTCCGCCCAGTTTTCTTGTTGATAATTTACATAACATCTAATGTATTGTTCCACCATTGAGTTCAATTTTTCAGCCGATCCGTTAGTTGATGGGTGGAAAGCTGAGCTAAGCCCCTGGGACGACCCAATGGACCGTAGAAACTCTCTCCAGAACCTAGCGGTAAACTGGACCCCGTGATCCAATATTATTCTCCTTGGGACCCCATGTAGCCTGTAGATGTGTTTCACAAAAAGCTTTGCCAGTTTCTTGGCCGAGGGTAGTCCGTTGCAGGCAGTAAAGTTTCCTCAGGGTCTTCAGCGCCTTGAGATTTTTTTGGTCAGTCCACACTTCAAAAGGCTCATTAACCCCATCTAGGAAGTGTCTCCAGGATCGCACCGCAAAAGCCTCTTTCTCCCATACCGCCCATCTGCACTCAGTGTCCATTAACTTTCTCGATACGTAAGCACATGGCATTAGATTGTTTTGGGCGTTCCTTTGCAGTACAACAGCAGCCACCACCACATCACTCGTGTCCACCTGAACCACAAATGGCTTATTTGGGTCAGGGTGCTGTAGGATCGGCTCCACTGCAAATAGGCGTTTCAATTGTTCAAAGGATTTCTGACAGCCCATTGTCCAAGCTAGGGGTTGGCTAGGTTTTGGCTTGGTGGGAGACGGACCGGTTTTTACTAATTCCATCAAGGGGAGAGCAACCTCAGCGAAGGAAGGGATGAACTGTCTGTAAAAGTTTGCAAACCCCAGGAAGCTTTGGAGTTGCTTACGGGTTCATGGGGGCTGCCAGTCCAGCACTGCCTTAACCTTCCCTGGGTCCATTTCAATTTCCTGATTCGACACCCTGTACCCCAGGTAGTCCAAGGACTCCTTATGGAACTCGCATTTGGACAACATTGCATAAAGCTTGGCTGCTAGGAGCTTTTTCAGCACTTGTCTGACCAATTTGACATGTTCTTCCATATATTGTGACTCCGACCCCTGAGCCCGTCTTATCGGAGGGAGAAGGCTCTGAAAGTGAAGGAGAGGAGTTGGCCAGGCCTCCCTCTCCAAGACCCTCCTCTCTGGCAATGCCTCAGGTGTCTCCCGAAGGAAAAGAGATTGGCCAGGAGCCAGGTATCACCGAGCAATCGCAGTCGGACAGTGACGGAGATAAGTCTTGGCTGGATCCACGCTAGCGTCGGAGAGACAAGCGCATGCAGCAGAAAAGGAGGCGTGCCAGAGATTAAGCTGAGTCACTGGACCACACCCCACAGGGGATAAAAGGGGGTGTGGTGGCCATTCAGGCTCTGTGACGGACAAAACTAAACAACTAGCGAGTCGCATTGTATCTCTGAAACTACATTATCTGCCTGCCTTGGATTTAATACGGACTGGACTTGACAATTCTGTGGCTTTGTGTATTTGTTTTGGTTCTCTGTGAGTAAAGTTCTTGGCAAGCAGCTACTGGGTTGCTGCCAATCCTGTTATCGAAGGAAGTTATTGTCTGCAAGTTTTATTTAACTCCTGGCTGACTGTTTGTGTGCGTGTGTGAGACGGGGACAGAACACCATACTTTTGCTGAGTATAAGAATGTCATCAAGGTAAACAAGGACCCCCTTATACAGGTGCTCATGCAAAACTTGGTTGATCAGTTGCATGAAGTCTGTGGGGGCCCCTTGGAGTCCAAAAGGCATGACCCGGAATTGGAAGCTGCCTTCCAAAAGCAGTCTTCCATTCGTCTCCCTCCTTTATGCGAACTCGGTAGTAGGCTTCCCTTAGATCTAGCTTGGTGAAAATCTTGCCTTTTGATACGTGGTTCAGCAAGTCCTTCATCAGTGGGAGGGGGTAGGTATTTTGTATGCAAATGCAGTTCACACCCCTAAAATCAACACATAATCTCAGCATACCATCTTTTTTCTCTTTAAACAATACAGGGGTGGCCACCCTGGATTTTGCAGGCTCGATGAACCCTCTGGCTAGGTTGGTGTCAATGTACTTCCGCAACTCGGTCATTTCAGCAGGTGTCATGGAGTACATCCTGGGTTTTGGCAATTTGGCTCCTGGTTTTAATTCGATGGCGCAATCCGTGGGCCGATGAGCGGGGAGGAAGTTACATTCCTCCTCACTGAAAGCTTCGGCTAAGTCTGTATGCACCTTAGGAATCTGGTGTTCGCCTGGAGGCCTATCTGAACAAGCCGCTGCTGTTTCTGGCAGCTGGCCGTTATGGGTAGGCTACTCTTTGGGAGGAGGGGCTGGGGGAAATGGGCCAACCCCTATTCTGATTTGACAGTATGACAGATTCTGACATTTTTGGGGTTACTATAAATCGTATAAGTTCATGATGTCTCCCGATTTCTAATTTAACAAGTTCTGTAATATGGGTGGCGGGGACTCCCCCAATTAACGTTCCATCCACCTGGTGAAATTTAATCGGGCGCTTTAAGGTTGCTGTTCTGCTCCCCAATTGTTCAACAACAGGAAGCCCAATTAGACATCTGGTGCAGCCGGTATCTATTATTGCTGGCAGTTCTGCTTGTTTCCCTGTCTCTGGCACCACCAGGTTCACTTTAATTGAAAAGGGGGGATAGGTGCACTCACCATCGGGTCTTCATCTTCACTAGCCTCGCCGGGAGGGGCTTCTTTAGCTGGAGGATCCTCACTGCCTTCGGTGGGGAGGGGAACCTCTATGGCTTGTCTGGAGAATCGGCTGGTGTCTGGGGCTATTCTTGGAGTCCTCCTGCCTCGTGCAGCTGTGGCAGGACGTTGTTGTGGAACTGGGGCAGGGGCCAAGCACTCAGAAGATCGATGTCCCGGTTGCCCACACCAATAGCATTTAATCACCCCTGTCGGCTGAGGGGTGTGTGTGTGTGATTTCAGTAGCCTTTGAAATGGGCCATCTAGATAACACACTTTGAGGCGGCTTCTCTGCTGGGGTTTTGCTGTGGGGGTGGATTTCTCTGTCTAGAGCTATGGACATGGTATACCAGTCGTGCAGACGCTCAGGCACCCCCCCCCCCCCGATCTCACAGGCTTTTCTGACTTCTTGGTCAATAGCTTCTTTAAAATAGTGTAGGAGTATGCGGTCTGGCCAGTGCCCCAGGTTCCCTGCGACTCGTCTAAAGTCCCATACACAATGCAAAGGGGTCAGGAAACTGGAAATTGGATAGAAGAGAGGAATTTTTGGCAACATCAAATTAGGCTGTTGGATCAGGAAGAGCTAGCCAATAAAATAAAATGGGCAAAGCAAAATCATTTTGAGAACGCCAACAAGCCAGGGAGGTGGTTAGCCTACCGTCTAAGAAAGGAGAGAGAAAATCGAAGAATAGAGGGGCTAAAAGATCAGGCTGGAAGGTTGCATGTTAACATGGAAGGTAAGAGAAGGGTGGTGCAAGAATTTTTTACTCAGCTGTATAAAAGGGGTGAAGAAAGGGAGCAAGATATTTGGACATATTTAGAGAGCACAGATTTGCCAAAAATCACTGGGACAATGAAACAATTGTTTAACGCAGAAATTACCGAGGGTGAGGTAGAATTGATTATGGGAAAACAAGCGAATGGGAAGACACCAGGGATGGATGGACTACCTATAGAATTCTACAAGATGTTTTTTTTTTATTGAAAAGTTTTAAAATATTTTTACAAACAAATTCCCCCCTTCCTCCCCCCACCCATTCCCTTCTCCCTCCCCCCCCCCGACTTCCCAGAGCAAAATACAGGGTATAGCATTTAACAAACATAATCAAACATAAACAAACTAACTATAAGCTCTTCACTCCCCCTTACACTTTAACTCCCCCATACATACCAAAATATAAGAATATAAGAATTCACCTAAATATTTCATTCATAAGCTATTTGCAACTTTTTAGTCCCATATTTGTTTTGAATATAATCAATCCATCTTCTCCATTCCAATATGTATCTTTCATTCGAACAATCCTTCAAATATGCAGAGATTTTAGCCATCTCCACCAAATTAGCTACTTTTAATGTCCATTCTTCAATAGTAGGTAAGTCTTCCTTCTTCCAATACTGCGCCACCAAAAGTCTGGCTGCAGTTATTAAGTTCAGAATCAAATTAGTCTCTATAACCGTACAGTCTGTAATTATACCCAATAAAAACAACTGTGGAGTAAATTTTATCTTCTTTTTAAGAATATTTTGTATAATCCAGCATATCTTAATCCAAAATGCCTTAATTTTTTTACATGTCCACCATATATGATAATACGTTGCATCATCACATTTACATCTCCAACACGTAGGTTGTAAACTTGGATACATACAAGTTAACTTTTTGGGATCTAAATGCCAGCTATAAAACATTTTGTAAAAATTTTCTCTCAAGTTTTGGGCTTGGGTAAATTTTACATTTCTGACCCATATTTTTTCCCATGTTTCCATCATTATTGGTTCCTCAATATTTTGTGCCCATTTTATCATACAGTCCTTCACTAACTCAGTTTCTGAATCTATTTCTATCAGTGCATTATACAACCTTTTGATATGCATTGAACTTTGATCCCTAATTTGTTTTATCAAATTTTCCTCATTTTGCAAGATACCAATTTTCTGATCCTCTTTCCATCTAATGTACAACTGTCCATACTGAAACCAAGTTTGAATTATCCTTTCTTCCCTTAATACCTCTAAAGACTTTAACTGCAATGTACCTCTTTCCATAATAAGAAGCTCTTTGTAAGTAATCACATCTTGTTTCTGTTCTAAACTTTTATTCTCTATCGTATGTCTAGGTATTGCCCATATAGGTAATTTATTATTTAATTTATATTGATACTTTTTCCATACACGTAGTAATGCATTCCTTAATATATGACTTTTAAAATTCTTGTCCACCTTTTTATCGTATAGTAAATATGCATGCCACCCATATAACAAATCATATCCCTCAATATTCAATATTCTCTCTTCTGTTGAGTTAATCCAATCACTAATCGCTGAGAGGGTAGCTGCCTCATAATACAATCTTAAATTAGGCATTTTGAGACCTCCTCTTTCACGTATATCTTGCATTATTTTTTGTTTTATTCTCCGTCTCTTTCCTGCCTACACAAAATTAGTAATGCCCTTCTGCCATTCATTCAAATTTCCATCTTTTTGCAATATTGGTATCATTTGAAAAAGGAATAAGAACTTTGGCAAAATATTCATTTTCACTGCAGCTATCCTTCCCAGCAATGATAGTTGCAATTTTTTCCAGTTTTCCATTTCTTTCTGTATTTTTTGCCACAACAATTCATAATTATACTTATATAATCTTGCATTTGATGTCATAATATAAACCCCTAAATATTTAACCTTCTTTACTGTTTCAAATCCCGTTATTCTTTCTATTTCTTCTTTTTGACTTGTAACCATATTTTTAGTTATTATCTTTGTTTTCCCTGCATTTATTTTAAATCCAGATACTTGTCCATATTGATTAATTATATCCATTAGACCTATAACCAATTGTACTGGTTGGGTCAAAGTCACAACCAGGTCATCTGCGAATGCTCGTAATCTGTAATCATCATGACTAATTTTAATTCCCCTTATTTTATCTGAGCCACGTATTTTATTCAACAAAAGTTCCAAAGTCAAAATAAACAGTAATGGAGATAAGGGACATCCTTGTCTTGTTCCTTTTTCTATGTTAAAAGTTTCCGTTAAACTACCATTGATTATTACTTGTGCTGTTTGTTGCTGATATATTGCCTTAATAGATTGTATAAAGTACTCTCCAAACTGCATCTGTTCAATTATTTTCAGTAAAAAATTCCAGTTCAATCGATCAAACGCCTTCTCCGCATCTAAGAATATAAGCACCGCAGGGACCTGGTTGTTCTTTCCCAAATACTCCAAAATATTAACTATTTGCCTTACATTACTTTTCATATATCGCCTATTAATAAAACCGGTTTGATCATTACGAATCATTTGTTGCATAAGTGGCATCAGCCTATTTGCTAATATTTTAGTAAAAATCTTATAATCTGTATTTAAAAGTGATATGGGTCTATAGTTTTTTGGCTGAGTATGATCTTGATCCTCCTTTGGGATCAAGGAAATAAATGCTGTTCTCCAGGAAGGAGGTACTTCTCCTCCAGTTTGTATTTTGTTAAATAATTCTTTAAGTGGTTCCACCATTTCTGTCTGCAGACTTTTATAGTAAACAGCTGTCAATCCATCTGTCCCAGGGGCTTTTCCCACTTTCAATTGTTTAATTGCTAAAACAATTTCTTCAGAAGTTATCAATTGATTCAAATCTTCCCTTTGCTCTTCTGAAACTATAGAAATATTCTCCTTCTGTAGATATTTATCTATATCTGTACCTTGGATTTTATCACTAGTATACAACTTTGTATAAAATTCTAAAAATGCTTTTTTAATCATATTTTGCTGATACACCTCTTTACCCTTATATTCTATTTTCTCTATGGTGCGTGACTTTTGTTTTTTTCTAAGCAAATATGCCAACCATCTACCTGGTTTGTTAGCATTACAAAAAGTATTATGTTTGGCATATTGCAAATTAGTTGCCACCTGGTCTGCCATCAACATGTTAAATTGCCCTCGCAATAAATTAATTGCTTCTTTTATTTTCTTATCTGTTGGATTTAATATTAATACTTGCTCTTTATTTTTTATTTCCTCTTCTAGTTCCTTCCGTTTTCTTTCCTGTCTACGTCTATATTTATTGTTCAATTATATTAAAATACCTCTCATATATGCTTTACTTGCATCCCAAACCATTTCCATAGATGTACCTTTATGCATATTCATAACAAAAAATTCTTTCAGAATTTTTTTACATTCTTTCACATTTTCCGCATATCTAAACAAATTTTCATTCAATCTCCAGGACTTCCTGGGCCCCTTTTCATGCTCTAATTCCATCCAAACCGGGCTGTGATCTGTTAATGTTCTTGGACATATCTTCGTTTTCTTCACCCTGGAAAGGAAGTCATTAGTAATTAGTATAAAGTCAATCCTAGAAAATGACTGGTGTCTATCGGGAAAAAAAAGTAAAATCTTTTTCTTCTACATTCCGCTCTCACCAAATATCTCTCAACTCCATGTCTTCCATCATATCAAAAAAGGATTTAGGCAGTCTAGCACGCGTTTGAATATTTTGCAAAGATCCTTTTTTGTCCTTTTTAGTATCCAAAACTCCATTCCAATCTCCCATCAATATGTACGATTTGTAGTCCCATTGTGTTAGTTTAGCATGTAAAATCTTGTAGAATTTTTCTTGTTGTTGATTTGGTACATATATTCCAATCAAGAGTGTTTTTTTCCCTTCTATTAAGATTTCAATTGCAATATATCTTCCTTGCACATCTGCTTCAATTAATTTAGCTATTAAGCCTTTTTTTAGGTATATAACTATACCGTTTTTCTTTTCTGGTGCAGATGCTATAAAATGTGTCCCCAACCTTGCATTTATTAAATATTTTTGATCTTTCATTCTAATATGTGTCTCTTGTAAGCAAATAATGTCATTTTTATACTGTTTCAGGTAATGAAGTATTTTCCTCCTCTTTTGCGGTGAGTTTAAACCATTGACATTCCAGGTTAGGAATTTATTTGCCATCTTTGGCAATTTGAAGCTTTTGAAGCATTAGCTGAAGGTCATCTTTCACTTTGATCTTCGGCCTTCCCCCCGCCCCCGCTTCTGTTTTTGTAATTTCTTGTATTTTTGTCTGAGCCTGCTGCACCTTTAATTCCTCTTTGCGTTTAGTTGCTGCTCGAGTCTGTCTTTGGTCCTTTGGTTCCTCTGTTTTGCCAAATAGCTCCAGGTCTTGGGCGGAGCTCGTAAATTGTATTAAATCTTCTTCAGCAATCAAGGCCCCTCCTTGAGCCTGGGCCTGGGCCTGGGCCTGCATAAATTCTTTCTCTCCCTTTCTTGCTCCCTCTGCTTCCTTTCTTCTTCTAGTTTCTGGGGAAAATGAACCTCCAGCCTTTAATACATTGGAGTAAAAATCTCTTGCCTTCCATACTGTATTAAGACGATATCTCTGTCCTGAGTAATTCACCACCAATCCGGTTGGAACCTCCCATCTATACTGTATCTGGCGCTTTCTGAGTTCTTCCACCAAAAAGGCATAGTCCTTCCTTGTTCTCAACATTTTGGGGGGGATTTCTTTCAATGTTAAAACCTCCTGCCCTGCCACTTGGAGTTTGTTTTTATAAGAAGCCTGTAAAATTTCATTTCTTATCCTCCTTGTTGTGAAGTAGATTACAATGTCTCTTGGTAAATTTCTCTGTCTGGCCACCCATGAATTTACACAATAAATTTTGTCAATTTGCCATTCCAGATCTTCCTTTCTTTCTCCAGTTATCTGTACAAAGGCTTCTGCAAAAATCTCTCTCAGATTCTCTTGGTTATTTTTTTTCAAACCTCTTACTCTTATGGCAAATTCCATTGACCTGTATTGTATCATCATCACCTCTAAGTCTGCCCTCTCCATCTGTGTCTGAACCTCCCCCGTTTTATTCTCCAGGTTCACGTTGGATTGATTAATTTCCTCTAATCTTTCACACCCTTCAATATGGCTTGCCAAACCCTGAAATGCAAAGATAATGTCTTCTCTAATTTCCTTGTTTCGAACTTGGATTACATCTTTCATTTCTGCCATCTCTTCAGTCACCTCCTTCATTTTTTCAGTCACCTCCTTCATTTTTTCCTCAAAGGCAGAGGTAATTTCCCCCTCTAAAGTAAAGGCTTGTAGCTTTAAAGCTTGCTGCAAGGCTTCCAGTATTAAAACTTGTGGTTCTACTGGGGCTGACAAAGATTGTGGTTTAGATGGTGGGGCAGGAGAGCTCCCGGTACTTTTGGGCACAGCAGTTTTTATTTGCCTGGAAGCCATTTTCCAATTTTCAGTTTCAACTTAAAACTTTTACAACAGCCAGCACAATAAGTCCAATAAATTGGCTTAATTTCCAGTTAGTTTCCAGTCCTCAATAAGTTTTAAATTTATCTGCAGTCCAATTTAATTCTTCTTTCTTTTAAAACAAATTTCAGTTATTATCAGCAAGGGCTGTCAGCGCTGAAGAGTACTTTACAGTTAACTTTCATTACCACGCCCAATTAAGACTCGGTGCCATTTCCTTTCACTTTCTTCCCTTGGCAATCAAGAAGGAAGTATTCAATACACAGGAGTTAAAGTTTAATACTTGCAATTAGAGTCCCTCCTGACTTCGCTCTGCCTGCTTTTGTATCCAGTATGTTGTAAAATTGTTGCAGGAGTGGTCGCGGCGTCTTGTTCTGCTTAAAGCAGAAGCGTCCCGGGTCCGGAGCTTATGTCAGGCTTCCAGGGAGCTCTCACCCTTCAAGCCCCCAGAATTATTCCTGGGGTTCTTGGGAAGCTCTGCCCAAGCCTGGCTGCTCTCTTTCCCCCCTTTTCCCGAGGGGAAAGTTTCCAAGCCACTAGACAGCTGATTTTCCCTGTTCTAGCGGCTTTAACGAGATCACGGGTCTAGCGCTCTGAAAGAAGCAGCCATTGACGCCTGCGGTGCCACCAGAAGTGTACAAGATGGGTTTTGAGGTGCTGGGTAAGCACATGGTGGAATTATTTAACGGGGTGATGAAAGATTCCCAAATACCGGCATCTTGGTCAGAGGCCTATATATCTATTCTACTGAAAGAAGGCACTGATTTGACACTTATTAAAAATTACAGACCGGGCTTCCGGTTTGCTGCTGGCCGCCGCCAGACGTTCCTCTGGGATCGTCAGCTCCCTCTGCCTGTATAGAGCCGCCGTTACAGCGGATGGCGGCTCGAAAAAACTCCGTTTCCAAGAGGAAACGGAGAGAGAGCCGGCAGGGGTGGGTAGAACTCTCCGCAGAGTCCCAAAAGTTTTTTTTTAACTTTTGGGACGGAGCGGATGAGAAGCCCCATATCCCCTGCCGCTGCTCCGGGCTTTGGGAGACCTCTGCCTATGCAGAGCCAGGCGTCAAGAGCAAGCCTGTGAATCTAAAAGAATAATTAAAGAAATGAAGAACTGGACCCTTAATACTGAACCGCAAGTATCTCACCCTTTCAAAAACTATTTAAAAGAAAAGAGCAGAGGAAAAGAGGGAAAAAGAGCCTTCTAAAATGGCGTCTGCTGTGGCTGGAGAAGGGCTAAAAGGGAAAGTCCTTCCGTTTCTCATTATTACAATGTAGCGGAATAAATATCACTGGCTACATTTCTAGAGAAAACCTCGCTCCTGTGCTGCTCAGAAGTTTTTTTTAATGAGGGAAAGTCTTTTTGTTTTCTATTTCTTCTCTTATTTTTGCTAAATCTTGTCTGTGTGGGAAATGGCATCAGGACTTATACAGCTGGACAAACAGGGGGGGGGGAATTTCCCCCCTTAAGAAATTGCGCCAACAAATTTCAACTCTCCAGCGTCAGAAACCCGATTTTAATATATTAGAATTTATCCTTGAAGAGATTGTAAGAAGGGATGAGATTGTGAATCAGCAACTTGAAAAATTTAAGCAGGAAATTAAAGAAATTGGTGAATTGGTGAAATCAAAGTCTGACTTCTTGAATAAAAAGATTTCAAAAGCTGCTAATGGTTTATCAGGCTTTCTGATTCGGGTGGAGGCAAAGACTGAATTATTAGAGACTAAAATGAAGGAAATCGAGGAGAATTTGGATGACATGACTCAAAAAATTAAAAAGGATTTGATAAACATTCAGGATAATAGCTTGGAAGACAAATCTAAAATGGAGACTGACCAAAAGATTGGTAATGAGGAAAATGTACAACAGAGGATTGAAAGAGAAGTTTTAATGACTCAATATAATTTTACAGAATATGCAATTAGACTGAGAGGTCTGCAGGAAAATAATAGAGATGATTTAAGGAAAGTATCTTCTGAAATTCTGGCTGGGATCTTAAAGGTTCAACCTGATGAAGTGTATTGCAGGATTGATAGAACTTATAGAATAAACTCCTGGTGGGCAAAGCAAAGGCAATTGCCTAGAGATGTGGTGATCTATTTTACAGATAAAGAAATTAGGAATAATATTGTGCAGAACTCTTTTAATTCCAATTTGCAATTTCATGGAAGAAAGATTTGGATTTTCAAGGAGCTCCCGCCCAAGATGTTAATGGAGAGGAAGAAATTTGGCTTTTTAGTGACTGAATTAAAAAAAAGAAATATCCTATTCAGGTGGGACATCCCAGTTGGTTTAATATTGAGATATCAAGGCGTAAGATATCAATTGCACACTGTTGAAAAAGCGGAAGATTTTTATCAAAAAATTCTAAAAATGAATTTAACACCTTTAGGCATAATACAGGATAAGCAAAAGGAGTTGGAAATAAAAGGAAAACATCAAATTACAGAGGCTGTGATGGATAAATTGTCTTTGGACTCCTTGGAGACCCCAGCTGGACTGTTTATAAATAAGAGAGCAGTGTCATCCGAACCCAAGGTGATGAATCATCAAGCCACAGACAAGTGCGCAAATCAATCAGTTGATATACAAGTGATGGAGAAGAAAGATGAGATGATAAAATTAACCCAACAAGAACAATCCACAAAGCAGAATGAAAATCAACCAGCAGATATACAATTGGTAGGCAAGAAAAGAGGATGGAAATTCAACCCGAAAAAGAAAAAGAAAAGAAACAGATCTTATAGAAACAGCAATTTCTAAACTAAGCAACAGTGAAGCCAGGCGCTTTAAAAAATGAATGAATATTAGAAAAGATAGTGGCGGCGAACAATTGTCTGATACTATCCTGAGGATTGTGGCAGATCTCTGCAAGGCCATGATTTTGGGATGTGGAAAGAGCCTCACTTTGTTGGATTTGAATCATCTAATTTTTTCTTATTTACCTTTTTTTTCTCTTGGAAATATATTATAACTACTTTGAGTTATAAGGCAGGAGAGTTCTGCCGGGGCATGCAGAAGATCTGGATGTTACTCGGTAGGATGATGGGAATTAACAATCCTGATGAATACCACAACTATAACCATACGGATATATTCATAATTATAATGTCACTCGGGTGGTTGTTTTTACTTTTATACAGGTGTGAGGATATCTACTACTGATGGGGGCAGAAGATGACTGAAGATTTTGAACAAACTGTTGCACCAGCATGTTATTTTACCCTATTATGGGTGATGGATTTAACAATCTAGTGGAAAGACATCAAAGAAGATATTATATGGATCATAAACTTAAAGTTATTGTCTTTTCTCTTTTTACATAATGAAATGCATATATAGATATGTGTATATCTTAGTAATGTGGGCAGTTGATTATATTTAGAATTGTACTGCATGATTTTGTAGGAATTGAAGGGTTGAAATAGGTTAGTTTACTGATTGTTATAAAATGGGATGCATATATAGATATGTGTATATTTTAGTAAAGTGGGTAGTGGATTATATTTAGAATTGTATTGTCTGATTTCAAGTCATATATTTAGAGGAGTGGAGGAAGTGGACAGAATTGAATAAATTTGGTTGCAGGGAGAAGGCCGATTTAAAATGTTATATTAATATATATAAAAGATTAAAGGTTAATTTGTAATAATACTCAATAAGTTTAGGGGAGGAGAAAAAGGGCAGATTACCGTAAAAATGGGAGTTATAAGATTAACAAGTTAAGGGTCAGTATTCCGAGAAGGGATTAAGGGAAAGGGAAGATATTATGTATGTAACTAGTTATGAAATAGCCTATTGTTGTGAAGAAGTCACAGGGGGGGTTGGGTGGAAAGGGTGGGTTAGGGAAGGGGGGGGGGGAAAGGGGGAAAAACTTGTATTTGAAAACTTTTTCAATAAAAGTGGAGGATCCATTCTGGGCATTGAAAGAAAAAAAAAATTACAGACCCATTTCATTGCTTAATTTGGACTATAAAATATTTACGGCACTTCTGGCCGCGAGACTTGGATGTTTCCTTAACCAATTTATACACTCAGATCAGAATGGATTCCTGCCCAACCAACAGCTACATGATAATACGAGAATGGTGATGAATATTTTAGAGTATTACGAAAATTGTCTGGACAAACAGTTATCCATGATTTTTGTCGATGCCCAAAAGGCGTTTGACAGAGTGAGCTGGGACTTCATGATTTCTCAGATGAAATATATGGATTTTGGGGAGAGGTTCATGGGAGCAGTGCATGCAATCTACCGTGAACAGACAGCAAAAGTATTAATCAATGGAGAGGAAACAGAGAAGATTTGGATTGGTAGGGGTACACGGCAGGGATGTCCACTCTCCCCGCTATTATTTGTGCTAACACTAGAACCATTGCTTAGGGAGGTTAGGAGGAACATGGAAATAAGAGGAATGAGGGTTAGGCACGAGGAGGTGAAAGTTCAGGCATACGTGGACGATCTAGTCTTCATACTGGAGGACCCATCAGAATTAGGACCGAAGCTATTACAGGTACTGAGGGATTTCGGGAAAGTAGCAGGATTATTAATTAATGAAGAAAAAATGAAAATATTAGTTAAAAACATGACACAGAGGCAGAGATGTCAGTTGGAGGGACTCCTGGGGATGCAGATAACTAATAATATAAAATATTTGGGAATTTGGTTGACAGCAAGGTGTTCTTCAGTAAAGGAGGATAATTATGTTCCCCTTTATAATCAGACAGTTAGAGATCTGGAGAGGTGGAAAAATTTAAAGCTATCACTTATGGGAAGGATAGCTGCCGTCAAAATGTACATTCTCCCCAAATGGCTGTTTTTGTTCCAAACTGCCCCGGTAAGTCTGGATAGGGAATTCTTTAACACCTTGAACAGTTATTTCTAAATTTATTTGGCAAAATAAAAAATCAAGGATTAAGCTCAGGATGATGCAGGAACCTAGACTTAGAGGGGGATTTGGACTCCCAAATTGGGAGCTTTACCATCAGGCAGCCATTCTGATATGGGTAAAGGATTGGATCGCCCTGAAAAGGAGGCGGCTATTGGTGGTAGAAGACCACGACCTTCAACACGGTTGGCACCACTTTTTATGGCCAGGACAGTCAGCCCGACCGAGGTATTTTCGGAATCTTTACGTAAGATCCTAGGGGATACCTGGGAAAGACTTAGGAGAAAGTTGTATCTGAAGATACCATGTTGGATCTCGACTCATGAGGCCCTGGTATACCCAATGTTATATAAAGGAGAGAAGGTCTTGACCTATGAAGATATTTTGGATACTCAGGGCAGATTGAAGACATGGGAACAACTGAGATTGGAGGGGTATAACACAGACTGGTGGGCCTACACCCAAATACACTCAAGGTGGAAGAAAGATAAGGAGAGTGAAGGGATATATTATGGAAAACAAGAATTGGATAAAATCTTATCAGGTAATGACAGGAAAGTTTTATCGAAATGCTATTCTTATCTATTATCATTGAAAGTGGAGGAGGATGTCGTTAAAGACTCCATGATTGCCTGGGGGCGAAATATGGGTTACTCATTGGATTTTCAAAAATGGGAGGAGATTTGGTTTAAAAACTTAAAATTAACTATGGCATCCTCTTATAAAGAGAATATTTACAAGATGGTTTATCGATGGCACCTACCTCCAGCAAGATTAGCTAAAATGTTCCCCGGGACATCTTCACAGTGCTGGAAATGTGGGCATAGCAATGGAACTTACTTCCACCAATGGTGGACATGCCCGCTGGCAGCTAAATATTGGATGAAAATACGACAACGGTTGCTTGAAATTACACACTGTAGAGTGGAACTGAAACCGGAAACCTTCTTATTGGGGGTTAGACCCGTAAATATTGGAATGACTAAATGCTATTTGATGCTGCACATAATCACTGCAGGGAGACTGGCATTCGCGCAAGAATGGAAGAATGAGGACTTACCAACGGACTCAAAAATAATATATAAAATCATGGAATGTGCGGAGTCCGATAGACTTACAAAACTGATCAAGGGTAAAAGAGAATCAGACTTTTATGATAGTTGGAATATGTGGTATGATTGGATCCAGAAACGATGGGAGAGAGACAAAGGATAATGTTGGATTATAATTATAGATGATGGTATACTTATGGTAATTTATAAGTATGGGAAATGTAAATTTGTAAATAAGAATTTGCAAATATTTTCTAATTTTACTCTCTGATTATTGGTGTATGTGTGTGTGTTTGTGTATATATATATATATATATATATATATATATATATATATATATATATATATATATATATATATATATATATGGATATTTTGGTGATGTTACACCGTGATAGAAAAATTATTGTATATTAATTTCAAAATGCCTTAATAAAATTTTATATAAAGTCCCATACACAGTCTTTTATAGGTCGATTACCTTGCTTCATCACCTTTAGCGTGGCTTCACTTTCATTTATTCGGTCTGGGTCTTCAAATCAGGCACGGAGCAGCACAATAAACCCGTCGGCATCATTCAGTTCCACAGCGCCCTCATTGTGCAGCTGGGCTATCCATTCAGAAGCCTCCCCCTCATTCATCCCATCAGAAATCGCCGATACCAAGTCCTGGTCTGACTCGTATTGGTCCCCATACTGATCTACGTGAGCCCAGACCCTGCTGAGGAAATAAGCTAGTTTGGCCGGTGTCCCATTAAAGGTTGCTCTGAAGCGGGGTGGTGTTGGCCTCGCGGGTGGAGGTGCTGCGGCCGCGGCTGGCTGGGATAGAACTTGCTGCAGGGCTGCTCCTGGTTGCTGCGTTCCAGCTGGCTGCTGTGGGACTTGCTGGGCTAGAGAGCAGGGGGGGCAACGTCGTTGGCTGCTGGGGGAGGGGACCCGGCTGTTGAGCTGCTTGCTGTGCTGGAGGGAGGGGGGCATTCCAGCCAGCTGCTGGATTAGTCCCCCCTGTGGTGCCAGAATCGTTGGGCCATAGGAGGGGGGCCGTGGGGATCCCTGGAAGCTTGGAACAGACAGTGCGGAATACCACTGGCACTGGACCCATCCCTGGCTGGGATAAAAACCCCATCCGGATGGTATATTCTCAGCAGGAGGTAGCCCAAAGGCAGGCTGATGAGGGGCCCCAACCGGGGTGTGTGTTTGCATTCCGTATGCCGGCTGCGCCTGGTGCCCCACTGCTGCAGGATGGCCATGCTGCACTAATCTTCTCGTTTTGCCCCTGGCCGGGTAAGGGGGGGGACTGCACCCTACTAACCCCCCTCCATGTCCCAGATCAGGGAAGGTGAATGTAGGTTGCACTAATCTCCATCTCACCTCAAGAGGTTGGGAGATGGGTGCGTAACTTCCCACTTCCATCCATTCAAAACGCTCTGGGAGCCCAGTTAAGGATTGGCTTTGCATAAGGGTGATTCAGGTTACTGTCAGCATTCCAGAAAACCCCAAGTCTGAGTAAAGACACGGAAGCAAGCATTTTCCAAAGTTCTCTTTACTAGAATAGGTAAACTGGCACATCTGGGAAATCCCGAATCTGAAAGGTCGGGGTTTTCCCTCAGTAAATCAAAACCCCCAAAACCATCCCCTCACTCCCCAGTCGATCACATGCTCCAATCAACGTCCATCCCATCTTGACTCAGCCCCCTGACCACTCCTTCTCCAGATGCTGGATCGCCCTGACCTTGACCGACAGGAAGAATGCTATTATGTCTACCAACAACCCCTCTACTAAATCCCCCCTCCTACTTCCCCACACATGAGAAGGTGGCAGCATTGAAGCTTCCGGCCTAATATGGCTTCCAAAGCTGACACAAGTTTTGTGAAAATACGGCCTGTTGCCAAAGTAGCGAGCAGGTCCTTCATTAATGGCAGTGGGTACAGATGCTCCACACATACTTTGTTGAGGTCACAGAAGTCAACACTCAAGCGTAACCCCCCATCTTTCTTCTCTCTCAACAGAACAGGTTCTGCCATCCTGGACCTGCTGGCTTTAATGAAACCCCTTACTAGGTTTTTATCAATGTATCGTCTCAATTCCTCCAGTTCTTTCGGTGTCATTGAGTACATACGGGGTTTTGGCAGCTTGGCCCCCGGGATCAATTCGATGGCACAGTCAGTCAACCTGTGAGGGGGGAGCATCTCACACTCCTCTTCACTGAACACAGCAGCCAAAGCCCCGTATATACTAGGGAATCCCTGATCTGGCGGAGCTATCACTGGCTTTCCCCTCACCCCTGTTCCCTCTTTTATCTGGTTGTTCGCAGGCGGCTCTGGACCAAGTGTCAAATGTAGTTTCCAGAAACCCCCTTCCCACCATATCATGGGCTCCTTTTTGTTGAGCCACGCTAACCCCAATACAATTGGTTCAATCATCCTTTTCACTATAATGAATCGGATGCTTTCCCGATGGTTCCCTATCTCTAACTGGACTTGTTCGGTTACATGGGTGGCCTGCGCCCCCTCCCCCCCCCCAAGTAATGAGCCATCCATCTGTTCAAACTTAATAGGGGTTTTCATCCTGACGGTTCTGACCCCCAGTTCGGTTACCACAACACGACGGATCAGGCAACGCGTGCACCCTGAATCTACCAGGGCCCCGTATTCGATGACAACAGGAATTACAAATGGGGTCACTCACCTTCGGATCTTCTGGGTCCTCATCGTCACTATCCCCAGATACCACCGGGAACTGCCCTGGGCTTGGTGTAACCACAACCTCCCTGGTTATTGTCTCAGCATGTGCTGGCAGGGTCTGCGTCACTTGGGACTGCTCTGGTGTCGCTCGAGGTTGTCCTCTCACCCTGTCCCCACCAGAAGATGGTTTTGGAGCCGCCGTTCATGGCACTGGCATGGGACACTCTGCCACCCAATGTCCCATCTGGTTGCACCTAAAACAATGGAATGATGGCCTCCGGGCCCTGTCAGTAGAATGGGGAACAATGCCTACAGTCTTTATCTCCCTTGGGGGCAGAGGACGTTCTATCTGCCTTTTTTGTTGTCCCGTGCTCCCTTCTCCCCGTACTCTAAACTCTCGTAGCCCCATATCTAGATCTATCGCCATTCGAAACCAGTCGATCAGTCGAGGAGGCAAGCCTCGATATACACAGGCTTGCCGGAGGTCCCGGTCCAAGCCCATGCGAAAGTGGTGAACCAGAAGTCGCTCCAGCCGTGCCGCAACCGGCCAGCAGTCTTCCTGAATTCTCGGACATACTCTTTTGCGTGTCGGCCTTTCTGTCTGAGTGCTATGAGCTCCCCCTCCGCTACCTGTGTACATGTCTCATCCTCAAACCTGGACAGGCCCATGTCCACTAGTTCTCGTGCATGGTCGCTGTGTAGGCCAGCCACCCAATCCACTGCCTTCCCCATCAGTACTGCTGTAATAGCCAGCACCATTGCCCACTGGGATGGGTAATACTGTCCGTATAAATCCATGTGGCTTATGACTTGACTGAGGAAGAGAGCCACCCAGTCAGAGCTACCATCGAATGTGGCCTGGATCGCCGGCGGACCCCAGAAACCCTGCTGAGGCCACATCCCCGGGCTCCACAATGGGGCTTGGTCTGGTGTTCTATCCACACCAGCAGCCCTCCTATTCCCCCTTGTTGTGACTCTGACCCCCGAGCCCGTCTTATCGGAGGGAGAAGACTCTGAAAGTGAAGGAGAGGAGTTGGCAAGGCCTCCCTCTCCAGGACCCTCCTCTCTGGCAATGCCTCAGTTGTCTTCTGAAGGAGAAGAGAAAGGCCAGGAGCCAGGCACTTCCGAGCAGCTGCAGTTAGACAGCGACGGAGATAAGTCTTGGCTGGATCCCCGACAGCGTCGGAAAGACAAGCGCGCACAGCAGAGAAGGAGGCGTGTCAGAGATTAAGCTGAGTCACTGGTCCACACCCCACAGGGGATAAAAGGGGGTGTGGTGGCCATTCAGGTTTTGTGACAGACAAAACTGAAAGCTAGCAAGTCATTCTGCATTTCTGGAACTTTGTTATATGCTCTGCTTGGATTGATTTTTGGACTGGACTTGACTATTCTTTGGCTTTTGTGGACTTACTTTGATGTTTTCGGTTGGAGGAGATAAACCTCCCTTTGTAAGTAAAAACTTTTGGCAAGCAGCCACTGGGTTGCATCATCTCCCCATGGCCAGTTGGCCGACCAGCGTGAGAGGCTGGTTGGAGGATTACCCTGAGCTGGTTGGAACACTGGACTCCGCCACTGCCGTGAGAGGACAGTGGAGACTCTCTCGTTATGGTCAACCTGCCTTGTTTTCCTGGACAATTTTGGACTATCATAATGGAGCCCTTGGCCGTGCCTCACTACTACCTCAGGGCTTCTGATGTATCTAAGGTCTCAGCTTCTTGGTCTGCGAGATTCCCCCCTCTCGCAAGCCTGGCCCTCCACGTTATTGAGGGCCTACCTCAATGACGGGCTTTGGAACCCAGAGAGGTGGCATGTGGCAAAGAGGGGGTTGAGGGGTTTTCTATGTAAATTTTTGGATAAATTTTTAAGGGGTCCCGGGGGGGGAGGGTAGGATTCAAACTAGAGTAGTGGGTTTGGGGGATAACCCACTAAGGGGAGGGGAAGGGTCGGGCCTGGCCATGACGCGCGGCAGGGGGGGTAGGGGATCCGGGGGTGATGGGGGGGTCGAGCTTGTCCAGATTGTGTTTTTACCATCGGTACTGTGAGTGGGTGGGGTAGATATGGCGGGAGCAAGGGGCCATATCATGTGGAGGGAGCGCACGCCCGCTGTCTTCGAGCGGTGGCGCGCTCCGGCCCTCAAGGCTCCACTCATTCTCCAGGTTGCACAGACCCCCAGGGCCTGGGCCTGCGACTGATGTTGTGCAACGCCAGGTCTGTAGTAAATAAAGCCCCCCTCATTTGTGATCTTATTCAGGAGGGGGGAGCGGACCTGGCGGGTATTACGGAGACCTGGTTGGGCCCGGAGGGAGGGGTCCCTCTGGTAGAAATGTGCCCACCAGGCTTCCACGCATTCCATCAGCCAAGGTCACAGGGGAGGGGTGGGGAAGTAGCGGTTGTTATTAGAGAAGGCCTTAGGCCGAGGGAGGCCACTGTCTCTCAGACGGCCGGCTGTGAGTCTCTCCTCGTGAAGTGGGGTCATGGGGTTCTGATGGGTTTGCTGATCACGTACCTGGCTCCCTGCCACGTGGCAGCAGCCCTGCCCGAGCTTCTCAATGTCATCACCGCGGTGGCGGTTGATACCCCCAGGCTTATGGTCATGGGAGATTTCAACCTGCCGTCCGTGGGTGAGGCATCTGAGGCGGCTCGGGAGTTCATGGCTTCCATGACGGCTATGGACCTAACCCAGTTAATTCAGGGCCCTACACATGCGGGGGGAAACACGCTGGACTTGGTTTTTGTCTCTGGACAGTGGCTGAGTGATCTCGAGATAGGGGATATAGTCATCGAGCCCTTGTCATGGTCGGATCACTCTCTCCTTCACCTTGATCTTCGAACCGCTGCACCCCGCCGCAGGGAGGCGGAACCAACAAGATGGTACCGCCCCAGGCGCCTGATGGAACCTGACAGGTTCCAGATGGAGCTTGGGCCAATCCCTGAGGTTCTGGCTCACGCCTCGACTGGAGACCTAGTGGCCGCCTGGGATAGGGCGGCTGCTGGAGCTCTGGATCGAGTCGTGCCTTTGCGGCCTCTGACCCGGTGCCAATCTCACCTGGCTCCTTGGTTCACTGAGGAGCTAAGGTAGATGAAGCGCCGGAAAAGATGCCTAGAGAGTAGTTGGAGGGCCAGTCGTGCTGAATCTGACCGGACACTGGTAAGATCTCATATTAAGAATTACCTAGTGGCGATAAAAGCAGCAAAATGTACTCATTTTGCTGCTCTTATTGCGTCATCAGGTAATTGCCCGGCCGCCCTGTTTAGGGTGACCAGCTCCCTGCTCCACCAGGAAGCGCGGGAGGACCCCTTGGAGGGAAGAGCCGAGGATTTTGTTCAGTATCTGCATGACAAAATCACTCAGATTCGGGAAGATCTGGACTCTGACTGGGTAGATCCAGCGGGGATGACGGAGGCAGGTCCTGAGAATGTTAACTGGGATGAGTTTGATCCTGTGACTCCCGAAGACGTGGACAGGATTCTGGGTAGACTGAATGCGACCACATGTTTGTTGGACCCGTGCCCCTCCTGGTTAGTGCTGGCTTCCCGGGAGGTGACATGAGGCTGGCTCCAGGGGATTATAAATGCTTCATTGGGTGAGGGTGTCTTTCCCGCCGCCTTGAAAGAGGCGGTGGTGAGACCTCTCCTCAAGAAGCCTTCCCTGGACCCGGCAGTATTGGCTAACTATCGTCCAGTCTCCAACCTTCACTTTGTGGCGAAGGTTGTTGAGAGTGTGGTTGCACGACAGCTCCCCCAGTACCTGGATGAAACGACGTATCTAGATC
Organism: Arizona elegans; assembly: GCA_022577455.1. Taxonomy (NCBI): domain Eukaryota; kingdom Metazoa; phylum Chordata; class Lepidosauria; order Squamata; family Colubridae; genus Arizona; species Arizona elegans. The sequence continues at coordinate 16,689,059 of JAKOOJ010000010.1, forward strand.
CGTTCCAGTCGGGCTTCAGGCCTGGGTACAGCACGGAAACGGCATTGGTCACGTTGGTGGATGATCTCTGGAGGGCTCGGGACAGGGGCTGCTCCTCTGTCCTGGTCCTGTTAGATCTCTCAGCGGCTTTTGATACCATCGACCATGGTATCATGCTGCACCGGTTGGAAGAGTTGGGGGTGGGAGGCACCGTATTACAGTGGTTCTCCTCCTTTCTCTCTGACCGGTCGCAGTCTGTGTTGACGGGTGGGGGGCAGAGGTCGACCCCGAGGACCTTATATGTGGGGTGCCACAAGGATCGGTCCTCTCGCCCCTTTTGTTCAACATTTATGTAAAGCCGCTGGGTGAGATCATCCGTGGTTTCGGGGTGGAGTACCATCAGTACGCTGACGACACCCAGCTGTACATTGCCACCCCAGACCACCCCAACGATGCCCTTGAAGTGATGTCCCGGTGCCTGGAGGCCGTGCGGATCTGGATGGGGAGGAACAGGCTCAGGCTCAACCCATCCAAGACTGAGTGGCTGTGGTTTCCGAAGTCCCGATACAGTCAGCTGGTGCCATCGCTGACTATTGGGGGCGAATCATTGGCCCCCACGGAAAGGGCTCGCAACTTGGGTGTCCTCCTGGACTCATGGCTGTCTTTAGAAGAGCACTTGACGGAATGGAAATTTTAAATCTGGTTTTAAATTATTGGGGTTTTAAATTTGGGGTTTTTAATCTATTTTAAATTTTGTATTTATATGTTTTATTCCATGGCTGTTCACCGCCCTGAGTCCTTCGGGAGTAGGGCGGTATACAAATTCAATAAAAAAAAAAATCTGTTATCAAAGGGAATTCTTGTCTGCTGGTTTATTTTAACTCTTGGTCGACTGCTGGTGTGCGTGTGTGAGATGGGGACAGAACACCCCTCACTCGGCCCGAGTGGCCACCCTGAGGCCCCCGGTTGGGCCCCTGCTCCACCATCGTCTTCTTTGGGGCTTGCTCAGTACTCCTAACAACCTCTCCCATAGATGACCCCTGATCCCAGGCCACTGGGTTTCAGGAGGCTGACTAGGTGCGTGGTCCATTCGGAACTTTGGACTAGCAAGATGGAATCGAGTTGCTGAGCTGGGTCCTAATGCTCCTTGCCATGACGCTGGAGGATCCAACCCTGTGGCCCAAGATTGCCAAGATGGAGCATCACGGAATCTGGCTTCCCCAAACCGTTCCCGCAGAATGTCCATAGTGTTGGGGCCAGGGCTGGTGGAATAGCTCCACTCCCCCTCCTCGTCTTCTGTCCAACATCTCTCCCGGAAGCTGGGGACCTCTCTGCAGTCATTGGTGGCCTCCTGCTGCTTTGCTGATAGCCTCTCGATGCCGGCCATCCTCTCGCCTCCCGGATTGGCCTCCCACCCCCGTCCCAGCCTCTTTACAGGTAGCTGTAGCAGCGTCTCCCACTCTCCTCCCCCCAAGTGTGTCGAGTCCTGGCCATGGCTCGACACATAGATTGGATACATAAAATAGATACAAATAGAGGAAACATTAGGACAGGGACGGAAGGCACGCTGGTGCTATTATGCACGCCCCTTACAGACCTCTTAGTCTTAGACTCTTAGGGTGAGGTCAACAGGTTAAAATTTTGGGGGTTTTGGGATGAAGCCACAGAATCAGGTAGTGCATTACAGGCATTGACCACTCTGTTGCTGAAGTCATATTTTCTGCAATCGAGTTTGGAGTGGTTCACTTTAAGTTTGTATCTATTGTGTGCTCGTGTATTGTTGTGGTTGAAGCTGAAGTAGTCATTGACAGGTAGGACATTGTAGCAGATAATTTTATGAGCTACGCTTAGGTCATACCGAAGGCGGGGTAGTTCTAAGTTTTCTAAGCCCAGAATTTCAAGTCTGGTGGCATAAGGTATTTTGTTGTGAGCAGAGGAGTGGAGGACTCTTCTCGTGAAATATCTCTGGACACGTTCAATTGTATTAATATCCGATATGTAGTGCAGGTTCCAGACAGATTAGCTGTATTCAAGAATTGGTCTAGCAAATGTTTTGTATGCTCTTGTTAGTAGTGTGATGTTACCAGAGAAGAAGCTACGCAAGATTAGGTTTACAACTTTTAAGGCCTTTTTGGCAATGTTGTTACAGTGGGCTTTGGCACTTAGATCAGGGGTCTGCAACCTTAAACACTCAAAGAGCCACTTGGGCCCATTTCCCACAAAAAACAAAACACCGGGGGGACTTCCGGTTTGCTTGCCTCCAGTGAAGACGGTCTCTTCTTAAGGACCGCCAGCCCCACCGCCTGTAAGAGTCGCTTCGATACCGAGAAGCGGCTTGAAAACTCCGAAATCCTTAGGATTGCAGGAGGAGAGTAGGCAAGGTACAGGTTGAGCCCCTGTGACCCCCCAGAGAATCGCTACTGGGGAGGAAACAGGCACGGCTCCCTTTCAACTTGCTGAGACTCCGGACGGCGTGGGACGACTCTGCCTTCCGCAGAGCAAGCCGGCTGCAGCAAACATTTAAACTGATTGAAACCAACCTTAACAAATAGCGGAAATATTAACTTGAACCCTCAAACCTGGAAATCGCAAGTATTATTGCTTTGGTGACTTTTTGACTTAAGAGAAAGTACGAACGAGTGAAAGTGGTTTGAAAAAAAAATGGCGCCCAGCGGCAGAGTTAACGAGCTAGTGAGAGTGGATTTGTGAAGTTATTTTGATCTGTTACAAAGTTGTGCTGCCTGCAATAAGGAGCAACAGGAGAAGAGGAAAAAAATCTTTTTTAAAATCTGAGCTTGCTTCAGTCTAATTTCTATCCCCAATTTGATTAAACCTGGGGGATTTTTTCAGAGGACTTTGTGGTGGAGGAAAAGGAAAAAGGATCTCCTTTTTCAGAAAATCTAACCTACATGGCAGGATGGCCTCTAAGAAGCAGGAAGGAAAGGCAGTGGGGGGGGATCCCCCACACACAAACATGAACAGCAGCTTCCTCTTGCTCAATTGACTCAGAAAAAAGACTTTGATTTTGAAAGTTTAAAAGAATTTATTACTCAGGCTTTGGATGATAAATTTCAAAAATCTCAACAGGAAATAGATGATAAATTTCAAAAATCTCAACAGGAAATTATGCAGGAAATTAATGAAATTAAAAATGTGGTGAAGCAGGATTATGGCAAGGTGACTAAAAAAATATCGAATGTGGTGTCTGGCCTGTCAGAAATTATTGTTAAAGTAGATTCCAAATTGGAAGAATTTAAATCAGAAGTCAATGTTAAAATTAAGGATACTGATTATAAAATTTCTGATGTGGATGATAAAATGCAGAGAGTTGAAAATGAAATTACGATGATGCAATTCAGGGCCATGGAATTCGCTATAAGGCTCAGAGGTATTAGAGAGAATGATAGACAGGACTTGAGACAGATCTGTGCTGATGCTTTGGCTGTGTTATTAAAAATTAATCCTGAAGAGGTTTTTTACAAAATAGACAAAATTTACAGAGTGAATTCCTGGGTGGCCAGACAAAGACAATTGCCTAGAGACGTGGTGATATATTTCACAGACAGAAAAATAAGAAATGATATCTTGCAAAACTCTTTTCTTTCCTCCGTGCAAGTGGAGGGAGCTCAAATAGGAGTTTATAAAGAACTCCCACCTAAAATGTTAAAAGATAGAAAAGATTTTGGTTTCTTAGTGAATGAACTGAAAAAACAACAAGTACCATATCGGTGGGACGCCCCAACTGGCATAATTCTGAAATACAATGGAGAAAGATATCGGTTGAACACTGTTGAGAAGGCGGAACATTTCTATTCTACTATTTTTAAAGAGAGATCACCATCTCCACGTACATCTACAGTGTTGGAGATTAAGGAGAGTGATAAGAAGCAACCTCAGCAAGAGATAGAAGAACAGTCTAAGCAGGCGGAGCCAGTGGAAATGCAGGGTGCTACAGGAGGTTTTCTGGAGGAGCACCTGTTAGAATCTTCCCCAATTCTGGACCCGGCTCGGATGGTTGAAGTTAAAGACCAGCGTATAACTCGTGCAAAATCTAAGCAACTTAAAGAAGAGCAACAACAGGAAAGACAATACAAAAAGGGAGCTAAGAGTACTACACAAGAAACTGAAGCCATGTGGGGAGCAAAACCGAAGATTTCGGAAGATCCTCGGCTATTGTGCTCGTCGCTTCAAAAAGATGAAGATGACAATTAAGTGTTTATCTTGGAATGTGAATGGGTTGAATTCACCACAGAAAAGGAAGAGGTTATTTACATACTTGAAACAATTTAATAATGATATAATTTGTTTACAAGAAACCCATATTAGGACTCAAGATCAAAAATATTTGATAAATTCAAAATTAGGAACACATTTTATAGCCTCAACTTTGCAAAAAAAGAATGGTGTGGTTATTTATGTAAATAAAAGACTGACAGCTAAAATTATAGAAGCAGATGAAGATGGTAGGTTTATAGCAATTGAATTGCATACAGTAAACGGCCAAATTCTTTTGATTGGAATTTATGCTCCTAACCAACAACAAGATAATTTTTATAAAACTTTACACACTAAAATACTGCAAAGGGACTATAGATCTATTTTAATTATGGGAGATTGGAATGGAGTAATTGATTCCAAATTGGATAAAAAGAGTTTGGCGAAATCAAGGATTAGACTACCACAGACTTTTTTCGATATGAAAGAAGATTTGGAATTAAAAGATATCTGGAGAATACATAACCCAAAAGAACTGGACTATACTTTTTTTTTCTGATAGACATAGATCCTTCTCTAGGATTGATTTTATTTTGTTATCAGATGATCTACTTGTTAAGACAAAAAGAACAAAGATTTTTCCAAGAACTTTGACCGACCATAGCCCAGTATGGATAGAAATTGAGATGGGTAAGATTGAGAGACGATCATGGAGATTAAATGAAAACTTGTTCAGATATGAAAAAAATATAACAGAACTTAAAAAGCAGCTGAAAGAATTTTTTGAAATAAACTTGAATAAGGGTACCCCAATTGAAATTGTGTGGGATGCGAGTAAAGCTTATATGAGAGGGGTACTCATTCATATGAATTCTAAACATAAACTGAATCGACAAAAGAAAAGATCTGAACTGGAAGCAGAAATAAAGAATAAAGAACAGCTACTTATAAAAAACCCAACAGATGAAAGAATACGTGGTGCTATAAAACTTTTGAAAGATCAATTCCAAATGTTTATGGCGGAACAAGTTGCAACAAATTTACAATATGCGAAGCACAACACATTTTGTAACGCCAATAAACCGGGCAAATGGTTGGCCTATACATTAAGGAAGAAGCAGAGCATACGGACTATTGATAGTATTGATATCGGAGGGAAAGAAATTTTTCAACAAAAACTAATTAAAGAAGCTTTTGTAGATTACTATACCAAACTATATGTCAAAGATGATATGCAGAATGGACTTATAGAAAAATATCTAGATAATAAAAGAGTCACAAAAATTACTAATCAACAAAAGGAAAGAATGAATTATCCTATAACAGAGGAGGAGATAATAGTAGCAATCAAACAATTAAAAACAGCTAAAGCTCCTGGAACGGATGGTTTGACTGCAGTGTATTATAAAACTTTGCAAGCAGAAATGGTGGAACAACTCAGAGACTTATTTTGTAACATTCAACAAGGGGGTAAAATACCCCCATCATGGACAACAGCGTATATTTCTTTGATACCAAAAGAGCAAGTAGGTCCTAAAAAAACAGAGAATTATAGACCAATATCTCTTTTGAATAATGATTATAAAATTTATGCAAAAGTACTAGCCAACAGGTTGATGCCAGAAATCCAAGAGGTGATTCATAATGATCAAGCGGGATTTATTGAGGGCAGATATATGAAGGACAATGTAAGGCAAGTAATAGATTTATTGGAATATCTTGAGAGGAATAAACAGATCCCTGCAGTGCTGGTCTTTTTGGATGCGGAAAAAGCCTTTGATAGAGTGGACTGGAATTTTCTATTAAAGACTTTAAAAAAGATGGACTTTGGGGACCAATTTATACAGGCGGTCTCAGCAATTTATCAAGAGCAAAAGGCACAGATTATTATTAATGGAAGTTTGACAACAGATTTTAAAATTGAAAAAGGAACAAGACAAGGATGTCCGTTATCCCCATTGCTATTTATTTTAACACTAGAAGTCTTGTTGAATACAATACGGGACTCTAATATCTTGAAAGGCATAGTGATAAGGCAAGAGGATTACAGAATAAGGGCATTTGCAGACGATCTGGTCGTTACCCTAACACAGCCGATGGAATCAATAATCCAGATGAAAGACATTATAAAAGACTATGGCACAGTATCAGGATTTAGACTGAACCAGAAAAAAACTAAGATGATAGTTAAAAATATGACACAAGATCGCAAACACGAACTTGAAAGGAGGGCAGGTTTTGAGATTGTACCAAAGGTTAAATATCTAGGAGTTCAGGTTGCAGAATCAAATATGAAACTGTTTCAAAATAATTATGAGGTGTTGTGGCGAGATGTGCAGAAAGATATGGAGACTTGGAAAAAACTGCAGCTGTCTCTACTTGGAAGAATAGCAGCAGTTAAGATGAATATTTTGCCAAGATTTCTTTTTTTGTTTCAAATGATTCCGGTGCTTAAAAGCGATAAACAATTGAAAGAGTGGCAAAGTGGAGTGAATAAGTTTGTCTGGAACGAGAAAAAACCGAGAGTGAAATTGAAAATTATGCAAGATGTTCCAGAACGGGGAGGTCTTAAACTTCCAAACCTACAGTTATATTATGAAGCAGCAGCTTTATCTCAAACAAGTGATTGGTTTGGAAGGAAAAAGACTGGAATACTGAATATAGAAAGTTTTGATCTTGAATTTGGATGGCATGCTTATTTATTTTATGAAAATAAAGTGGATAAAGTATTTAAAAGCCACATACTTAGAGACTCTTTGATGAGAGTTTGGAAGAAGCACCGACTCAAATGGGATTATAAAATACCGTTATGGCTGGATCTTGGTCATATTATTTGGAATACAAATATAATGTCACTCGGGGGGGTTTTATACAAAGAGGTTCTTTTTACAGATGCGGGCAGATGGCAGTTGAAGACATTAGAGACTCTGTTGGACGAAGGGATTAATTTAACTTGGTTACAGTACAATCAACTCCAACTGAGATGGAAAGAGGACCAAAAAACTGGTATTATGTTGCATGAGGAAGAATTGGTTAGACATATAAAAGAGAAAGGTCCAATGCATATTAAAAGGCTTTACAATGTTTTGTTAGAAAGGGATTCAGAAACTGAATTGGTTAAAGATTGTATGATTAAGTGGGCACAAAATTTTGCAGAACCAGTGATGTTGGAAACATGGGAAAAAATTTGGGTTCAGAACGTTAAATTTACACAGTCACAGAACCTGAGGGAAAATTTCTATAAAATGTTTTATAGATGGCATTTAGATCCTAAGAAATTGTCATGCATGTACCCTAATGTTCAGCCAAAATGTTGGAGATGTGATTGCTTAGATGCTACATATTATCATATATGGTGGACTTGTAAGGAAGTTAAGGCTTTTTGGATAAAAATTTGGTGGGTTATCCAGAATGTTTTGAAGAAAAAAATTCAATTTTCTCCTCAATTGTTTTTACTGGGTATAGTTAAGGGTTTTACATTGGGTGAAACAAAGTTGATATTGCATATGATAACAGCAGCGAGATTATTGATAGGTAAATATTGGAAAAATGAAGTTTTGCCCACTATCGAGGAATGGACATTGAAGATGGCCAGTTTTGCAGAGACGGCGAAGATTTCAGCATACTGAAAAGACTGTTCACAAGAGACTTATGAATGGGAATGGAAAAAGTGGATAGATTATGTGCAGAACAAATACCAAACCAGGAAGTATCAAATAGCTTTTAATTGAAAATGTTATGTTAAGATAGAAATATTTTAACTTAGTGAAGATGAAAAATTATATGGGGGATGGAAGGGTTCAAGTTTTATATAAAAGGGGGGGGTTCTGATGTGAGTATATTTTGTGGAAGTCCGGGGGGAGGGGAGGGTTAGGGAGGGTTAGGGAGGATGAGGTTGGGGAGTTTGGGGTGGGTTGGGGGGGGGAAATGGGGTGAAAATGTAACTGTAAAACTTTTGCAATAAAAAAAACAACAAAAAAACAACAAAACACCGGGAGCCAAAAAAACTGGGTGGGTGTTTTGTTTTTTGTGGGAAACCTGGCTGACGAGAAGAGATAGTTCATGCCATGATCTCTGAAACTCAGCCAGCAGCCCAAGCCCGCACTAGAGCGCAAATGTGCCATGGTTCCAACCTCCCTGAAGACAAGTTGACAGCAGAGCTAAAAGCAGCACTCTCGACCGATTCCTGGTTCAAGGAAAACCAGACGGACCTAACCCTAAGAGAGGGATTGGCTTGGAAGGGGAGTAAGATTTATGCGCCCAGCAGCATGCGACTCCTGGTGCTAAGCGGGGGGTCATGATTCTCGACTAGGGGGCCACTTTGGATTTTTAAAAACCCTCCATTTGACTAGGAGACAATTCTGGTGGCCAAGAATGAAAGCTGATGTAGAAGACTGTGTGAAAAGCTGCGCCACCTGCGCCACCATGAAGTCCAGACCAGGGAAGCCCCCTGGGCTTCTCCAGGCTGTGGCCGAACCCACCAAACCCTGGGAGGAGATTGCAATGGACTTCATAGTCAAACTCCCGGACAGTGGAGGGAACAAGGTGATTTGGACTGTCATTGATTTATTCTCCAAACAAGCACACTTCACTGCCTGCAACAGACTACCCTTGGCCAAGAAGCTGGCAAAGCTTTTCGTGAAGCATATCTACAGACTACATGGAGTTCCAAGGAGAATAATATCAGATCGCGGGTGTTAGGTGTTTTGTGCCAGCCATGGCAGTCTCTTCAAAGGCCACCAGATGGGAGCAAAGAGGCATATTTGCAGCCCCATTGGGGAGAGTTAATGGCCCTCCAGCCCCCTCACACACATGGGTAAGGGAGGGGCCAGGGGCCCCTATAAGAACCCCTGCACAGGGGCTGCTCTCTGCTTTTTGCTTTTTACCCTTTTCCCTTTTTCCCTGCTCTTGTTCTACTCTTCTATGGGACTGAGCCATGGGCTCAATCCAGGCATGGATGCCTCCATGCCTGGGAACTTATTTTACTCTACTTTTACTTCTAAATAAAAACTTAATTTGATTGCATCCTTGCGTGCAGACCTTTTCTTGGAAGCGCCCTCAACGAACCATCGTTCTTTGTGAGATCCCTCACAAAGTGGTAGCCGAGGATGGTTTGAGGCAACGCTTCCAAGCCAGCAGAAGCAAGATGCCAGGAGATTCCAGCAAGAACTCCCAAGAGATGGATGGTAGGACTTCCCCGGTTATGACCAGGAGTCTCTAAGCAAGGTTGGCAACCCTGCATCCAGTCCCTGATGCGTGCTTCGATCCAGAGGAGGGTACAGATGATCTCTATGCCCCCAGAGGACCCAGCGGAAAGCAAGGGACCCCTTTACATGCTTCCTTGCAGCTGCAAGCCACAGAGGAAGGCATGGAAGACCAGCAGTCCACCCAGGACTGCCAGGACACCGGGGAGGAGGCCAGGGACCAGGCCACTCCCAGCGTAGACCAGCTCACTGGTGAGGAATGCAGAGAGCTGCTACGAACGCTCCTAGCAACCCGAGGGATGCCAGGAGCCCAGCCACGTGGGACACCAGTGCAGGGGGCCTCTGGACACTGGGTAAGTCCTTCCCCAGTGCCCAGGAGGCTCCCCAACATCCCGCCAGCTACCCTGGGGGCCCCTAGGCCCCCGGAGCTTTTGGCGGGAAAGTTCCGGCCAAATCGCGACCTGCAGCTTCCGGGGCCAACCGGAAGCAACATGGCGGCCCCCAGGCCACCTACTCCAGCGAGGGTTGGTGGGCCTCAGCTAGGCCACGACGCCCACAACAGATGGCAGCCAGCCAAAGCAGCATGCAAACTGCTCCCCCCCCCCCACCGGCAAGCCTCGAAGTCTGCCCAGGTGCTCCTGCTGCAGTGGGCATCAGAGCTGCAATCCAAGTCCTGGTCACAGCTCTGGAGGCCACGATGACCGCTGCCTCAACCTCGGGGGCAGCCAGCCTCCCTCAACACCCCCAGGAGACCAACGAGGGGGGGCGTCCAGTCTGGAGCCTGGACCCATGCCTCCAGAGAGCCCCAGAAGAACCCCTGGGGGCTCCAGCCTTCCTAACACCCCCACCGAGGCAATGGAGGACTCACCTGGATGGCTTCAGGGGGCCTCCAGCCGAGCCCCCCACCTTCCAAGAGGGCTGCCTCCTCCGGAGTCTTCAGGACCAGCGGTGGGCCCCTCCAGGCGATCCTCAGCATTTTCAGGCTTTTCCAGCCCCATCCTGCAGCCTTCGCCCCCTGGTAAGTGTTCCAGTACCAGGGGGGCTTCCAGGAGACTCTTCAGAGCTCCACAGGCCTAGGCCCAGGCCTGGCTCTGAAGCACAGAGGGAGAGGTCCGCTCCCGTCGGCTCCTGGGCTGGAATGAGTTCTGAGCATGCTCAGTTGGCCCCATCTGAAAAGGAGAAAAATAATCAGAGAAAAATACCTACACTGGCCAGCAGAGGGATCCCTCTCCCATTTACTTCAATGGAACCAAAGCAAAGATACTTTGGACAGCAAAATACATCAGCATTTTCTGCCCCAGCTGTGTCTGTTCTCCCAAATAACTTTGAAAAATTACATCTGGGAGGGGAAAATTTTAACATATGGAATACAGGTATGTCTCCTAAAAGAGGGGACCCTAGAAATGGTTTTAGACCCCGCCCCACCTTTCCCTTGGGGACCTCAAAAAGTGTGGTACCACAGGAGAGCCACTCTACTGAGCTCACTGGATGCTAAATTGTACCGTAGCATTCCAGATGGGTTCACAGATGGTGAAATTTAGGGGGTTGTTATATAGCTTATTTAATAGTGATAGCTTGGGCTCCACCACAAGACTCACAACCGAGTTCTATAACACCAAGCTAAAATTCGGGGCTAGCATGGCTGAGCACCTGGGAAAGCTGAAGGCACTCAGGGCAGAGCTGGTGCTCAGGGACTACCCCGTGACTGAGGCCAACATGATCGCTGTCATTCTGGCATCCCTGGACAAAAGTTGGGGCAATTTTATTGTCTCACTAGAGGGAACCAGAAAGGAAGCCATGACTCTGTCCTACCTCACAGGGAGGCTCAATGAGGAAGACAGGAGGCGTGGAGATGCGGGAGAGTACACCAGGGCCACAACTCATTGCATCAACAGAAGGCACCAGAGTTCAGAGCAGGTTAACGCTCTACCCAAGTGTTTCATCTGTGGCTCTGAGGAGCATCTGAAGAAGGACTGCCCCCATTACCAGCAAGGACCTAAGCGTGGTTCCAATTAAGGAAGGGGCAGGGGGCAGAGAAGGGGTCCTGGCGGGGGAAAAGGTGGTGCTAAGGGCAATTTTGTGTATACTAGTTACCTCACCCCCGCCACAAAGGCTGATGGCCCTACTGGCCTCTGGTTACTGGACTCTGGGGCTTCATCTCACATTGCTAACATGAAGCAAGGCTTTAAGAGGTTAAGGAAAATTAACTCCTCTGTCAAGGTTGCCAATGGTAACAATGCTTTGGTTGTTGGGGAGGGTACTGTCTCTGTACCAGAGCTGGGCAATGTTGAAGGTGTATTACATGCTCCTTCTATAGCCAATAACCTGTTAAGCATAACCAAGCTATGTGATGATGACAGGGTGTAGGTATTGTTTCGCAAAGGGGGAGGTCATGTCACTCGAGACAAAAGGGTCATTGGGAATGTTACCATTATAAATGGTTTGCCATATTTCTCCCCCGAGTACCCAGCCACAGGAGACAGCTCACAGGGTGCCACCCCAGAAGGGGCCTGCGTGCAGAGAGAGAGAATGGCTCCACAGCCAGCTCCCAGGCTGTCAAAGATGCACAAGACTGAGGCAGTTGTGCCCACGCCGCCTCAACCAGTACCACGGCCTTCCAAGGCCAATGCGGGCAAGAAACCCGAGCCTCAGCAGGCACCTAAGGCAGATAAGCCCCAAAAAGGGCCTAAAGTGCCAGCACCGCCCAAGGCAACCAGAGCCAAGGGGGTGTCAGTGGGAAAGCTGCTCCATACTAAATGTGCCCACCTCTTACATCGGAGGTTAGGCCATGCAAGCTTCCCAGTGGTTAAAAAGATGGGGGAATTTGCTGAGGGGATTCATCTCCAGGATTGTGAGGTGTTTCTGGACTGTGCCATCTGTAAGAGGGCAAAGAGGAAGGCCGCCCCAATATCTAAGGTGTCACTGTGTAAAACTAAATACCCATATCAATTAATACATGTTGATTTGGTTGGGCCATTTACACCGTCCCTAGGAAAGAGGCAGTATTTCCTCACTGCCGTTGATGATTTCTCGAGGTACGGCCATGTGTATACCCTCACGGAAAAGTCTGAAGCCTTTGATGCCATAAAATCATTGTACAACTATGTGGAAACTCAGTACAAGACAAAGATCGCGCAGCTGCAGAGCGACCGTGGGGCTGAGTTCATGTCCCGAAAATTCCAGGACTGGATAAGGCACAAGGGCATACACCATTTTCGTACAGCGCCTTTTACACCTGCGCAGAATGGTGTGTCAGAAAAACGTAACGGCATTCTGCAGACCATGGTGCGCAGCCTGATTACGGATGCTGGGGTTGCGGAATCGTACTGGACGGAGGCGGTACACTACGCCAACTACACCCTGAACCGCACCTGGAGCAGCGTTGTGAACCAGACCCCATATTTTCTGGTCCACGGTAGGAAGCCAAATTTGGGACACTTGCGTGTGTTTGGCTCCTACGCTTGGGTGCACATCCCCAAGCAGCTGCGGAAGAAGGGGAGATCCGTCTCCCAGAGACTGAGGTTCTTGGGCTATGCCCCTGGCTCCAAGGCCTACCGATTCCTGGGAGAAGGGGGCAGGACTGTGACCTCCCAATCTGCCTCCTTCAAAGAGGACTCCAATTGGACCCAGATCCACTCAAATGATCTGGGCCCATACATCAACCGGCCCAGCAAAGCTGCACCAACCATGACACCGCCTGAGACAACCACAGACTCTGCCACCGACGAGAGTGAGGAACAGGATGAAGAGGTCAGCCTACCTGGTCTAGATGAGGAGGGTGAGCCGTCCAGTCCTGAGGGGGAAGACACGCCATCTTCACCTGACTCTTCGCCTCCAGTGACGCTTCAGAGGCCCATGATGCCCAATGCCTGGGACCGAGGGCCTCCACATCCCGGTCGTGAACAGCCAGTTGGCGAGGAACCCGCAGAGGAAAAGGGTGGTGAGTGGCAGGAGGTCAGAAGGTCAAAGCGGTCCAACAAGGGGGTCCCACCGAAGAGAATTGACATTGGACACGTCGCATCCGTCAACAGCGTTGTGGTCACCCCAAAGACTTTCTCTGACATCCAGGAGCTGCCCATCGAAGAACAGGAGAAGTGGCAGCTCGCGATGGAACAGGAGATGGAGAGCCTGAGAAAACTCAAGGTCTTCACCCCCGGGCAGCCACCCAAGGAGAAGAAGGTCATTGGCACAAGGTGGGTTTTCAAGGCCAAACCACTTGCCAATGGCTGCTACCTGTACAAGGCCCGCTTGGTAGCACAGGGGTTCGCCCAACGCTACATGGAGGACTACATAGAGACCTACTCTCCAACTGTCTGGGCAGAAAGAGTCAAGGCCACCCTCGTAACTGCAGCCGCTCTGGGAAAGGAAGTCTACCAATTCGACATCCAGACGGCCTACCTCCACGCCAACTTGGACCGGCAGATTTACGTGAGGGCACCTCCTGGCTACCAGCAGGAGGAGGGAAACACATGGTTACTCCAAAAAGGATTATATGGCCTCAAGCAGTCGGGGAAACTCTGGTACGACTGCCTCAAAAAGGGTTTAGAGTGAATTGGCTTCAGGGCATCCCATGCCGATGAGTGCGTTTTTACACGTGACACCAAAGGTGACATAGAACAGGTGTTGGTTTACGTGGATGACCTCCTATTCGTAGGTCCTGGCAAGGAAAGGTGTGATGAATTTGCCAAGGCCCTGGGGGAAAAGTTTACCCTGAAGTCCTTGGGGCGGGTTGACAGGTACCTAGGTGTACATATCTTGGCCACTAAAAAGGGATTTGCATTATCCCAGAAAGAAAAAATTGAAGAATTGTTGGCCAAATGTAAAATGGCGGAGTCTAACCCAACGCGTAGCCCCATACAAAATGATTACTACGGCCACGATCACAAAGACAGCCCTGACTTCACAGACAACAAATTATATAGATCTGTGATTGGCTCCTTGCTATACATAAGCAATTGGAGCAGGCCTGACATAGCTTTAGCCGTGAATCTATTGTCCAGGCACATGGAAAACCCAAAGGAATTCCACTGGAATGCTGTCAAGAGGGTACTTAGGTACCTCAGGGGCACTGCTGATGCCCTCCTTATGCTGAAGCCAGAGAAGGGGAAGCCAGCCCAGCTCTCTGCTTACTCAGATGCAGATTGGGCTGGGGACATCAAGAGTAGACGGAGCACTTCTGGTTTCCTCATACTGCTAAATGGCTGTCCTATCCATTGGCATGTTAGACAGCAAAAATTTGTTTCTTGCTCCACGGCCGAGGCAGAATATGCCAGCCTATCAGACACTGCAAATGACTTGATTTGGTTCAATGCTCTGGTAACGAGCATTTGGGCACCTCCTACTCTGCCCATCCAAATTCAGGAAGATAATACGGCCGCAATTGGGATCTTAGGAGCATACGCGGTGGGCTCTAGGTCCCGCCACATAGACATCCGCTACAAGAATGTCAGGCAGCTTGCCAGAATTGGGTTTGTACACATCAAACATTGTAACACAACCGACCAGTTAGCTGACCTGTTTACAAAACCTGTGCCCATTGACCGACACAACCTTCTGTGTAAGCATTTGTGTTTGGTCCTGTAAACGATGCATCTGTATGTCTATGACACCTGCTCGCCCTCTCAGACATATTCACCATCACCTGTCATTGGCTGGCAAGAAGGAGAATTGTTAGGTGTTTTGTGCCAGCCATGGCAGTCTCTTCAAAGGCCACCAGATGGGGGCAAAGAGGCACCTTTGATCCCACTGGTGGGTCAAGGGGCTCCAGCCCCTGCAGCCCCATTGGGGAAAGTTAATGGCCCTCCAGCCCCCTCACACACATGGGTAAGGGGGGGCAGGGGCTCCTATAAGAACCCCTGCACAGGGGATGCTCTTTCCCTGCTCTTGTTCTACCTTCCTATGGGACTGACCCATGGGCTCAATCCAGGCATGGATGCCTCCATGCCTGGGAACTTATTTTACTCTACTTTTACTTCTAAATAAAGACTTAATTTGATTGCATCCTTGCGTGCAGACCTTTTCTTGGAAGCGCCCTCAACAAACCATCGTTCTTCGTGAGATCCCTCACAGAGCCGCAGGAGAGGGCCCAAAGAGCCGCATGCAGCTCTAGAGCCGCACGTTGCCAACCCCCACATTAGATGTTATGTAAATTATCAACAAGAAAACTGGGTGGACTTATTACCATTCGCGGAAGTGGCTTATAATAATGCAGTACACAGCAGTACTGGGTTGACTCCTTTTCAGATAACTACGGGCATGGATTTTGTCCTGATGCCTGAGTTGCCTAGAGAGCCGCCCACTTCCATGTCCCTAACAGAATGGATGACCTCATTAAAAAAGGGTTGGGAGAATACTAAGAAAGCTTTAGCTGAATCAGCAGAAAAATACAAGGCCCAGGCCGACAAACGCCGGTCTCTCCAACCACCTTTCCGAGTAGGAGATAAGGTGTATTTGTCAACCATGTACCTAAGATTGAGGTTACCTAGCAAGAAGTTTGGATCCATATTCATAGGTCCCTTCCCTATAGTGAAAGTGATTAACTCAGTGACTGTCCAACTTAGCCTCCCTCACATATTAGGGAAAATACACCCCGTTTTCCACAGTAGCTTATTGAAACCAGCAAGAGAATCTAACTTAAGGCCCTTACCAGCTGCTCCCCTCCTCGTTTGGTAGTACAAGGGGAGACTCATTATGAAGTGAAGAAGATCCTTGACTCTAGACTATACAGGGGTCGGTTACAATATTTGGTATACTGGTACTAGTTTATTTCCTTCTCGCATTGTGATGTAGACCGCTATAGATTTAATGTTTGTTGGATGTATAAGATAAAATAAAAACATTTTAAAAAAAATATTTGGTACACTGGAAAGGGTACCCGTTGTCTGAAGCTACTTGGGTGAAAAGTTGGGATGTGAATGCTGATATTCTAGTAAAGCAATTTCATGATAAATTCCCTCAGAAACCAAAACGTCTGCCTGGAGGGGGGAGAGGGGGTTAGGGGGTCCTGTACAAGGTGTTAACCCCTTCTTTGTGTTTTGTCTGTTTTATTTTTCAGGGTGTGTTTTTATCTGCCGGGGGGGGGGGGGGGCGGCGGACGCCTGTCAGCTTTGGAAGCCATATTAGGCCGGAAGCTTTAATGCTGCCACCTTCTCATGTGTGGGAAAGTAGGAGGGGGGATTTAGTAGAGGGGTGTCTGTAGACATAATAGCATTCTTCCTGTCGGTCAAGGTCAGGGTGATCCTGCATCTGGAGAAGGAGTGGTCAGAGTGATGTCTCGATATGGGACGTTGATTGGAGCATGTGATCGACTGAGGACTGAGGGGATGGTTTTGGAGGTTTTGATTTACTGAGAGAAAACCCGGACCTCTCAGATTCAGGTTTTTCCAGATGTGCCAGTTTACCTATTCTAGTAAATGGAACTTTGAAAAGGCTTGCTTCAGAGTCTTTACTTGCAGCTGGGGTTTTTTCTAGAATGCTGACATTCAGATATTTTTCTCTTTTGCGACAGAAAAGCATTCCTGCGCAAACACCACCCTTGGACTTTGCTGTACACCAATATAAAGCAAGACAGTGGGTACTGATAAAGGCCTGGAAGGACGAGAAACTGACTCCAATTTGGGAAGGACCTTTCATCATCTTGTTGACCACTGAGACTGCAATTTGGACCACTGAAAAAGGTTGGACTCATTACTCCCGAGTGAAAGGGCCCGTGCCAGCCCCAAAGGAGTAGAAGGTGGAATCTTACCAAGGAGATCCACTGAAGTGGACGATCCGAAGAACCCAATGGACTGGTGGGCAGTAACATTACCAGTGAGAATAGCTTTTTTCATTATCTGGGCTATTTTTGTAATTTAAGACTATAACTGAGCAGTTTGAAAAATTAGAATTGCCTGAATTCCCTAAGAATGCAGTACACATGTTTGTACAAATAGCTGAAGAAATAGCCAAATAGCCTTACGGTAAAGAACTGTTTTGTGTGTGGGGGAACAAATATAGGGAACAGTGGCCATGGGAAGCTCAAGAATTGAGACATGAAACTGTGGTGAATATGTAGAAAAATAAAACTCTCAAGTTCACAAAGGGAAAGGAAGGAACTTGGGCATTAACCACAAATTTATTAGGGAAAGTATGTTAGGAAAGAAAGAGGAAGAATAGAAGAGTAGCAGTAGGAGACATGATTTGCCTGACTGTATGGAACAACGGCAGTTGGTGGGGAGGAAGTGGAACCTCAAAGGAGGAGGCATTAAGCGAAATAACTGAGATGGCTTATTTGAAGGATCCTGAAAGCGACACCCTGGACTGGATAGCCCCGGAGGGTATGTATTGGATATATGTGGAAAATATGCCTATGGGTATCTACCCAAGGGGTGGTATGGATCTTGCATATTAGGAATAATAAAGCCAAGCTTTTTCCTCCTCCCCATCGAACAGAAACAACTGCTGGAACTAACTGTATACTTCCACAAGAACCTAGAGCGAAAGTAGGAAATTATGAATTGTTGCAAGTATAAAAGAGTAAGTCAGGTAGAAAAGAAAAAGGGTGGATTTGAAGGAAATGAATAATAAGTTACTCTTTTATAAAAGTGTTAAATGTATTAAAAAGCTATGATGTTCTTACTGTTGCAAACTGACCACAAATTGCAATCAGTAGAGACAATGTGGTATGACTTGCTAAAAGCTCCCTTGGAGACAGGAACCTACGCCTTGGGCAAAACCATTATCAGTAAAAAAAGGAACATCCGCCCAAGGTGAAGTTAAAAGAGCCTTGATGGTACAGTGGTTTAATGCACCCTGTTATTAACACAGCTGCCTGCAATTTCTGCTGGTTCGAATCTCTCCAAGGCTCAAGGTTGACTCAGCCTTCCATCCTTTCTAAGGTAGGTGAAATGAGGACCCAGTTTGTGGGGGCAATAAGCTGACTTTGTATAAAATATACAAAAGAATGAAGGCTATTGCTTAACGCATTGTAAGCCGCCCTGAGTCTCCGGAGAAGGGCGGCA
Source organism: Arizona elegans (assembly GCA_022577455.1). NCBI lineage: Eukaryota > Metazoa > Chordata > Lepidosauria > Squamata > Colubridae > Arizona > Arizona elegans. The sequence goes on from JAKOOJ010000010.1 coordinate 16,707,456, forward strand.
TATAAATCAAATTAAAAAAAAAAAAAAAGTAAACATGATAGCATTGTCAAGATGAACCTTTTAAAGTGTAAAATAACTTGGAGAATGACATAGGAGAATAAAGGGGAGTTGGGAGGGCTTCTTAGGCGTGGCGTGCATTGTGTAGGAGTATAAAATGTGTAGCTTGAAAACTGATTTTTGCACTCTTTGAACTCAATCCATTTGGGAAGGGTCTAAGAGGCCGTGCTTGCAACCACTTTTTATTTTTCTTCATTTTATCTCCAATAAACCTTTGCTTTTGTGAACCAGACTTGTTTATGAATTGTGAGGATTCAAATATTTGGGTCTTATATCTCACACAACTATGGGTGTTACAGTCGGAGGTAGCTATTCCCTTGCTGAGCTTTAGCAAGTTTTGAGTTACCCCGTGTTCTTTGTTTCCAAAATAGCCCGATGTCATCCAGGTCACACAATCCCATCCAGAACATGTCCAGCTATTGCAGGGGTTGAAACTAAAATAATTACCTTGTTTCTGATTTTGGTTTTCCACACACATGTACAGTATTTATGACTATAAGCATAGGCTATCCGCACCCTGTTCATACTGAGGACTGATCTATTGCTTTACAGGCATCAAACCCCAACGAGACAGTATTTACTTTACTATTTACTTTAGTCTGGTTCAGGGTTCCCCTTTTGATGTCTACTATCCTTATTGTTCTTGTGTCTTCCAGTGTTTTTGTTGGGTTTGTGTAGATCCATAATCCGAAGGGACACCCTTGAGCTTCAGTGTTTTTCACTTGAGTATATTCTTGGTTGTCCTCTTTACACTTTATCTGCTCTTTCCCTATGCACGCTGGATCGAGATTGTTATGATAGACCAGCATTGGTTTGGGTCTTTCCTGCTAATACTGTATTCTTATAGCATTTAGTACAACTAGTCATCTTAGTTACTGATTTGACCCCTAGGCTGAGGAAAATCATTCCCACATATCCATAAAAGTCATAAGAGCTATCCATTCTATTCTTGGTGGGATAGTTATATCACTATCTCCTAAGACTACTGTGTTTAAATCTGGCTGGTCTATTTCCCCTCCTACTTCTACATCTTCCGGGGAATACCTCAGAAATAGGGTTTCTATCAGGGGTGAAATGCTCCCGATCCGGTAGCAATGGTGGCGGGTGGTTTGGAGAACCGGTAGCAAAAATCCCTGCGCCCCCCACCCCCACCCCACCATGCCTAGCTGAGCCGCATGATCATCAGAGACTTTTTTTTTTTACTTTTAAAGCATTTTTTCTACAAACTCTTCCGATGAAAAAATGCTTTTAAAAGTAAAAAAAAAAAGCCTCTAATGATCGCGCGGCTCAGCTGGGATCATCAGAGGCTTTTCAAAGCATTTTTTTCTGCAACCTCTTGGCCAAAGAGGTGGTAAAAAAAATGCTTTGAAAAGTCTCTGACGATCCCAGCTGAGTTCCCTGATCGGCAGAGAGGCATTTTTTAAAGAGCCTCTCTGACGATCCCTGCTGAGTTCCTGATAGTCAGAGAGGCTTTTCAAAGCATTAGAAAAAATGCTTTGAAAAGTTTTTTTTAAAAAAAGTTGGCCACGCCCACCCAGTCACATTACCCCCCCCAAGCCACGCCCACAGAACCGGTAGTAACAAATTTTACATTTCACCCCTGGTTTCTATGGGGAGTAGTCCTTTACACATTCACTCTTCTATAATTATAATATCACAAGGAATCATACTTCCACACACTGGTCTACAATCACAACAATGATAGCAGCAACAACATTCAGTAATACAATTATAATTACAAAACCAACACATCAGGGAGTTGCTGGAGTTCAATATTTATTGTGGAGTCTGTTAGATCGGCACAGGAAATGGAAGACGTGACCAGCTCGTTACATTAGTAACTTTTATTGAGTACAAGAAACAGTAGCAAGACTGGCCGTGCGCTGCCGGAGCTCTCCTTATATTCGCTCCGGCAGACGCACCGCCCCCTGACAGGGATTCAAACTTTCCCGCCCGGTTGCAGGCAGCCAATCCGGGCGGATGTCCTTATAAGGACATAACACTCCTCCCCCCTAGTCCAAAGAAAAAACGTTCAGTGTTCGTCAATAAACGTGACGTAGTCCCGCAGGTACGTAGGACGCCTAGGCACCCTACTTGACCTGCGCAGTCTCATTTCTTCCGTGTCCCCGCCCTGGACGGACGGGGTTCCTGTTGCTCCTGGCTCCTTCCCCGGAACCGGGCTCGGTTCGGCTGGCGAGTGTGCGGGGTCACCCTCAGCGCCTCCGGCCGGACCGCAAACCTTGGATGGCTGGTTCTGGTGGTCTTCCTCCTGGCCTGTGGGTCTTTCGCCTCGGCGGTGCTGTTCGGTTCCGACCCGGGGAGAGCGTCTGAGTCTCGGTAAGACCCCGGCTGTCACTTGCTCTTCCTCGGTCTCCCGGTGGCTGCGGTTCTGCTGCGGCCCAGTTCGCTGTGGTCCGGAGGGTGGTTCGGGCCGGTGCCCTTGGGTCCGGTCTGCTCGCTGTGGGTGGTGTTGGCTCGGGTAGCGGTGTCCGACCTTGCAGGGGTGGCGCAGGTCTCCTCTGCCGGGCTGGCGCTGGCCTTCCCCGTCGGGTTGGTGGTGGTCGACCTGGTTGGGGTGTCGTTGTGGGGCTTCCTCCTCGGGCTGGTGGAGGTCTCCCCTGCCGGGGTGGCGCAGGCCTCCCTGGCCGGGTTGTTGTCGGCTTTCCCTTCCCCCTAGTCCCTGGTCTACTGCCTGTTGGTGGTTGGGGTTGTCTGGGTTGGGTTGTTGTTGCCGGGTTGTTTCTTGCGTTGGGCGGGGGTCCCCCTCGCCGGGGAGTCGTGTGCCACCCTCGCCCATGTGCTGTGGTGTGCCCATCTGCGAAGGTCCCCGGTCTACTCGCCTTGCGTTGAGGTCTCCCTGGTAGGGCTGCCGTGGGTTGCCTTCACTGGTAGGGTGCGGTGCTCCCCTTCTGGGCAGGTCCCGGTCTACCTGCGGGCTGGGTCGGGGGTCCCTGGGCCTGCTGTGCCGGGTGCCCACCTGGCCGGGTTGGTGTTGCCATCCCCCGTGCGGTTGGCCCCGGTCTACCTCGCTGCACTGCTGACGTGACAGTGCCTGGTAGTGTGCTGGGCCGACCTCGTCGGGATGGCGTTGCTCTGCCTCGCAGGGGTGTGGTAGGCCTACCTCGTCTGGGTGTTGTAGGCCTACCTCGCCGGGGTGTTGCAGGCCTACCTCGTCTGGGTGTTGTAGGCCTACCTCGTCAGGCTGGTTTTCGTGTGCTCCCCCCCACCTTTTCCGGAGTTGGTCGATGTGCCGTCTCACGACCTGTCCATCTTCCAACTCGACGGTGTAGGATTTGGGGCCGGTTGTGCTGGCAATCTTCCCCTTCAGCCACTTAGGAGAGCCATTGAAATTCAGCGCGAAAACTGAATTTCCTTTGCTGAAGGCGCGAAGCGGGCGGCTGGCGGTTGCGGTCACTTCCGGGCTGTATTGGGGGTGCAGCCGGTCCAAGGGTGACCTCAACCTTCTGCCCATGAGGAGTTCGGCCGGGCTCTTGTGGGTGGTGGCATGCGGCGTGATGTGCTGGGTGAGGAGGAAGTTGTCGATGCGTTCTTGCCAGTCTCCCGGGCCCATCTTGGTGAGGGCTTCTTTTGTGAGCCGGACCATCCGTTCCGCTTGTCCGTTTCCGGCCGGCCTGTACGGAGCGGAGAGGGCATGGCGGATGCCCAGTCCTGCCAGGAAGGACTCCATGGCCAGGGATGTGAGCTGGGGGCCGTTGTCTGAGACCAGCACGTCCGGTAGTCCGTGTGTGGCAAACAGGCGGCGCAGGGCTCGGATCGTCGCTTCTGTTGTGGTAGATGCCATGGGTACCACCTCGAGCCACTTGGAGAAGGCATCTACCACGATGAGGAGGTGACGCCCTTGCATCGGGCCCGCGAAGTCGATGTGGACCCTCGACCATGGGTTGCTGGGGGTCTCCCAGTTCGTGACTTCGGATTTTGGCGGTGCTGGGCGGACTTCTTGGCACGGGTCACATCTGGAGACCCATTGTTCAATGTCTCTGTCCAGTGAGGGCCACCAGACGTAACTCCGTGCCAGGGCCTTCATGCGGACGATGCCTGGGTGCCCGTTGTGCAGTGTCTCTAGCGTTCGCCGTTGCAGAGTGCTTGGGATCAGCACCCTGTCTCCCCATAGCAGACAGCCCTTCATGGTGGACAGCTCCTTCTGTTTCCTGGTGAACGGGCTGAACCTCTCTTCCGTCTGTTCCGATGGCCACCCCCTGAGGATCCAGGACCTTACTTGGCGGAGGGTGGGGTCTCTCTGGGTGTGTGCGGCCACATCTGCGGAGGAGACTGGACAGCTGGCGTCGTCATCTATGTGGAATAGATGGAGCGTGGGGGCTGGGTCTTCCACCGGGTTCTTCGACGGGCATCTACTGAGTGCGTCGGCGTTTCCTATGGCTGTGCCTGGCTGGTGCACGAGCCTATAGGAGTAGCCGGCCAGGAAGATGGCCCATCTCGTCATCCGCGGGGACATGAAGGTTGGGGTGGGTTGGTCGCCTGCGAGTAGTCCCAGGAGTGGCTTGTGGTCGGTGACTATGGTGAAGCGCCTTCCGTACAGGTATTCGTGGAAACGCTTCACCCCTGCCACGATTGCCAGGGCTTCTTTGTCCAGCTGGCTGTAGTTCCGCTCTGCGCCGGACATGGTTTTCGAGAAGTAGGCGATGGGGGCTTCCGTGCCGTTGGGCAGCTCGTGGCTGAGGACTGCCCCCACCCCGTATGGAGACGCATCACACGTCAGTTTGATGGGCAGCGTCTCGCTGTATTGGATGAGGACGCTTCCGGACGTCAGTAGTCCCTTGATGGCCCGGAACGCTGCTTCCTCTTCCTGTCCCCACTTCCAGGAAGCCGATTTCCCCAGCAGGCGGTGGAGTGGCTCAGCAACTGTGGCTTTCTGTTTTAAGAAAATGGCGTAGAAGTTGAGCAACCCAAGGAAAGCCTGAAGCTCCGTTTTGTTTTTTGGGCTTGGAGCTTCATGGATTGCTTCCACTTTTGATTTGGTGGGGTGGATACCTGTGCTATCAATGAGGTAGCCCAGGAACTCGACTTCCTGTACTCCTATGATGCACTTGTCCCGCCTGACCCTCAAGCCCTTGGCCTTGAATCGCTGCAGGACAAGCCTAAGCCTTTCAAGGAGTTGGGCTTTTGAGTCCCCGGAGACGAGCACATCGTCGAAGTAAGGCACCACCCCTGGAACGCCTTGGAGGAGGCGTTCCATCATGGATTGGAAGATGCCGGGGGCAGCGCTGACTCCAAATTGGAGCCGGTTGCATTTGAATGCCCCCCTGTGTGTGACAATTGTTTGAGCCTCCGCCGTTTTTTCATCCACTGGCAGTTGCTGGTAAGCCTGGGCCAGGTCCAGTTTCGCAAAAATTGATCCAGATCCCAGGGAATGCAGCAGGTGTTGCACCACTGGGACTGGGTATGCGCTCTGTGCCAACGCCTTGTTGATGGTACAACGGTAGTCGGCGCAGATGCGCACAGACCCATCATGCTTCAGTGGGGTCACAATGGGGGTCTCCCATGAGGCATGATCGATCGGTTCCAGGACGCCCTGGGCGATCAGCTTATCCAGCTGCTCATCTACTTTGGGCCGCAGGGCAAACGGAACTCGGCGGGGCTTGAGCCTAATTGGGGTGATTCCCTTGTCCAGATTGAACGAGATTGGCCTCCCCACAAATTTTCCCAGCTTACCATCGAAGACTTCCTTGAACTCTTCGATGAGGTAGTCGAGTTCGTCCCTGCAAATTTGGTTGATGCCTTCGATTGAAAGCCCCAGCGGCTTGAACCACTCCACTCCTAGCAGGTTCGGTCGGCTGTCCTTTACGACGGTGATGGGGAGCTTGCCTTCGAACTGCTTGTAGGTGACTCGGATGTTGGCTCTTCCTAGCACTCCGATGGGATTTCCCCCGAAGTCGACGAGCTTGGAGTGTAGTGGCTTCAGCTCTCGCTTGGTGATGCTGGGTTGCAGGCGCTTCAACTGCTGCCAGTCCATGATGGAGTAGACCGAGCCCAAGTCTACCTCCATTTTGCAGGGTGCTCCCTCCACGTGGATGGTCACGTGGAACTTGGTGGCCTTGTCTGAGGTCGTGTGTGCGATGGTCGTCTGGTGGACCGCTCCGCTCCGGGGGAATTCGTCGTCTCTGCGTCTGGAAGGGCCAGAGGACCGTTTGGATGATCTCTGGTACTCCTTCCGATTCTCGCGGGGACGGTGGCTGGAGGGCTCTGGGGCTGGTTCCTCAGCTCTGCATGCTTCGGCGATGTGACCCCTTCTGTTGCAGCATCGGCAGGTCGCATCTCTCCACTTGCAGGTTGCTCTGGCATGGTCCCCTCTGCAGCTGGCGCAGCGCTCCCCCTTGTAGTTCCGTTGGGCGGTTTCCCGCCTTGGGGGTCTGGATACCTTGTGGACGGTGGACTCTCCCTCCGACTCGGATCCAGCCGTGGAATCCTCTGTTGATGATTGCTCTGTGGAGCGAATCTTGTGGATTCCCTTAGGTCTGCTTACTGCGGCAGCTGCTTTCTCCGAGATTTCGGATGCGGTGGCTTCCTCCACCACATCCTTGAGCACGAGCTTCTTCCTGCTCAGGAATTTCTTTTGCAGGCCTCTGTCCCTCATGCTGAAGACCACGCGGTCAGCGATGGCATTGTCCACGTGGTCGAACTCACAGCTGGCTGCGATCTGGCGTAGGGCGGCCACGAATTCCTTGATCGTCTCACCTTCCTTCTGGTCCCGTTGGTGGAAGGTGAAACGGTTCGCCACCGGTGTTCCTGTTGGGGCGTAGTGGTCCTCCAGGATCTGCAGCAGGTCTGTCCATGGCACTTCTTCGATGTCTCGTGGTGCTACGAGATCGATTGCCATGTCGAGGACCTCGGAGCCGCAGTTGGCCAGGAAGATGCCCTTCTTCCGGTCATCATCGGCATCCCTGATGTTGTTGCCTCTCAGGTATTGCCGGAATTTCACTACGTAGGATTTCCACTTGTCCTTCCCTGGGCGGAAAGGAGCAAGGGCTGGCAAAGTGACTTCAGCGGATGCCATGCCTTTGGAAATGCCTACTGTAGTTCCCGGTGCCGGAGTCTTGTCTTGTTGGCTTGGTGCCGCGAGGTTCGTTCTTCTCTCTAGTCCTTCGTCGCCAGTGTTAGATCGGCGCAGGAAATGGAAGACGTGACCAGCTCGTTACATTAGTAACTTTTATTGAGTACAAGAAACAGTAGCAAGACTGGCCGTGCGCTGCCGGAGCTCTCCTTATATTTGCTCCGGCAGACGCACCGCCCCCTGACAGGGATTCAAACTTTCCCGCCCGGTTGCAGGCAGCCAATCCGGGCGGATGTCCTTATAAGGACATAACAGAGTCCTTAGGATGAAACAGCATAGGTGTCAACGTCTGAGACAGCGCGCCATTCAAAGTTGCTACAACACACCATTTTGAAGTTGCCACACACACGCAGGGGAAGGGGATGCATGGGGTGCACAGATGGGTGTTGGGTGATGGGACTCACTCTGGGAGAGGAGCCAGGAAGGCAAGCCAGCTGCGGTCAGTTCAGAATCCAACCAGCCCTGAACAGTACTTGCTGCAGCCAGCCAGGGAGCAACTGGGCTCAAAGAGTACTTGCTGGAGCTGAGCCCAAAGAGTACTTGCTGGAGCCAGCCAGGAGCAACCAGGAAAAACCAGGAACAGGAGGGCGGGGTGTGCTGAGTCCATATAGCCATCTGGCTAGCAGAAGCCAGTATTGCTGGCTAGAAACCCTTTTACTTGTATTGTTCACCACGTGCTAAGATGAGACTCCAATAAAGAGACCCATTTTGCTCACAGTGTGGCCTCTTCTTTTGCTGGCTTGGCTTGGCACTGTGACAATAGGTAGCCAACTCCGTCAGAAACAATATAAAGCTATGATTCCTGCAATGAGAAAAATAGACAACAACAGCCAGGCTGTTCACCATTCCATAAAATCCACATTAAGTTCTGGTAATTTTTAATTTCAGAGATCCTTTCCCTGGTTCTGCCCTCTACTCCTTAGGTTCTTCCACAGGTCCTTTCACTCTGATGCAATGTGTCCACCCTTTTTCTTTTGTCCAAACTGCCGTTTCAGTTGTCAGGAGGACTTGATAGGGCCCGTCCCAGGCTGGAGTAAACTTCTCTTCACACCAGCTCTTTATCAGGCCCCAATCACCAGTCTGGAACTTGTGAACCACAAATTCGAGTGGAGGTGTTTGCGCCAGGAGACCTTTATTCCTGATGGAAGACATAGCAGAAGACAGCCCCAGTATATAATTCCTTAGCAATTTATCCTTTGTTTCTATCATTGGGTATCCAGTCTCCCTTCCCAAATATAGTAAGTCAAACATCATTTCATAAGGTGAAATACCAGTATCCCTTTTGGGCAGGTTCGAATTCTGAGCAAGGCCAAGGGTAAACATTTGGTCCATGGCATAGACTGTGGGTGTCAATCTCGCCGCGTCACGTCATCACATGACTATCGTGACTTTTTTGCATTTGTGGAGCTGGGATGGGTGTGGCCTGCGCGTGACGCATCTGGCTCGTGGGCCACCAGTTTGACACCCCTGGCATAGACGAATTTGCATTCCATGGAACGTGATATTCCCACTTAATTCCCACTGCCTCCATGATTGATTGAAACACTTTTGCAGTAAAATGAGTCCCTTGGTCACTGTCTATAAGTTATACTATTCCATATCTAGGTATTATCTGTTCCAACATAATATTGGTGACTACTGCTGCGGTGGCCCTCATGGCTGGATAAGCTTCAACCCATCCAGTCAAGTGATCCACCATCACCAATAAATATTTAAGTCTCCCCACTTGAGGTAATTCAGTAAAATCAACTTGAATTCATCGAAATGATCTCACGCTAAATGTCGCCCTCCCCTTTCTTTATGTTGTAGAACTTGTTTATTAACTCTTTTACATACCATACATTTGTCACATATTTGTTTAGCTACTGTATACAATCCACAGCATCCATAAGCTTCCAAAAACAAATCACATAATGCCTTAGTCCCTCAATGACTACCCTGATGTAGTACTCCCCAAATCAGCATTTGCCTTCCATCAGGTAATACCCATTTACCTCCTCCACTTTCTATGGCTCTCACTTTCTCTAACTCCCTTTTCTCACTTTCTCTAACTCTCTTTTCTCATAACATTAAACATTCAGTTCCTTCTGCTGCTGCCATCTTGGCTTCCAAGTCAGCTAAATTATTGCCTCGAGCTTCAAAGGAATTTAACAATCTCTTCAGGCAACATTAAATTGGCCAATACTTATGTAATCAGTTCCCCATGAACTAAATCCTTCCTTGCTATTAATCAACCCCCGTTCTTCCCAGATTTTTCCAAAAGTGTGCACTACTCCAAAAGCATACTTTGAATTAGTGTATATAGTCCCTCTTTGTTCCTTCAACAATTTCAAAGCTTGATTTAATGCATACAATTCACAAGTTTGTGCAGACCAATTTAAAGGTAACTTTCCAGCTTCTACCAAAACTCCTTCTCTTCCTTCTACTATTGCATATCCATTCCTTTGCTTCCCTTCTACCACTCGGGAGGACCCATCTATAAACAAATTAACTCCTTCACCCGAGGGAATATCTGTTAAATCAGGTCTAACTCTAGTCTGTAATTCAATTACTTCAACACAATAATGTTCAATACCCGATCCTCCTTCTAAATCTCCTCTTAAAAACTGAGCTGGATTTAAGCTAACATCAGTGGTTAATACTAAATCATTGTGTTCCATAAATATACTCTCATATTTCAAAATCCTTGAATCTGTCAGCCATCGACTGGCTTTTTGGTTCAAGATCGCCCTCACTTGATGAGGGGTGTTAACCACCAAGGCTCCTCCAAAAGTCAATTTTCTGCTTTCCTTCACGAACACTGCCGTAGCCACCATCCTTGACAGACAGGGTCTAATATTTTAGACAAAAATACCACTGGGTCTCTCTTTCCTCCCCACTTCTGGATTAAAACTCCCAAAGCCATTCCCTTATCCATGTTTACAAACAAATGGAATGGTTTACTTAGTGAAGGAAGAGCCAACACAGGCACACTTACCAAACTCTGTTTGAGTTTGTTCAGTAATTCTTTTTCCTCCTCAGTCCATTGTATAACACTAGTTTGTTCTAATAGTTTTGCATCCAAGTATTTAGTCAAAATAGCACAATTATCTATCCACAGCCCACAATATCCAGTCAATCCTAGAAATTTCCTCAACTCCTTCTTCATTTTAGGAAAGGGTTGAGTTATTATTCCCTCAATTTTTTCAGGTGTTATTTTTCTACTTCTTTCACTAATCAAAAGTCCTAAGTATTTTAATTCTCTTTCTACATATTGTAATTTCTTTTTAGATACTCGGAGTCCTAGAAAATTTAGTAACTCATCTCTGTAACAATTCTTGAAAGGGCAGCAACTTGTGCTACTAATAAAAAAAAGTACTGTGGGAACCCCCCCCACCCAAGAATGAAATATTTTTGGGAATATTAAAAGAAGCAGAATATTATATTTCTCCAAAGGGAGAAATAGAGAAACATGTTCTTAATGACAGAAAGCAGACTATTTTGTGCCCATTAAGAAAGATTGGGCCAGCCTATCTACAAAACAAAAGACCTTTAGCTCCAGGGTGATGGGATTAAGAAGAACAAGACATGACCCTTCAGGACATAATAGGATTAAACCACTATCATTTGTCAGAAGACACAGAGCTCACTACATTGCACAATTTCCTAAGGGCATTTCAGACATTGCACAACCCCCCTAGCAGCATCTCTGAAACTTATAAAAATCCATGTACTCATCAAACCAATTGGTCAGCTGTCCCAGAACTGCACGCTGCTGGTGGTTCTGCTTCATCAATAAACCAACTTTCTTTCCAACCAGCCTCCATGTTATTTCCAGCACCTTTCTCCCAGCTTGGAACTGAACCAGATGGATTTTCCTTCCAACAGTACCATAGGTTGGAGCACCTTGACTCCTAAATATTCAAAATCAGTGTCCCACACACAGACATAAAGACATAAAGGAGGAAGTAAGAAGAGCAACTTCAAAAAGAAACAAACAATCTTAATGAGGTATTCTGAGCCAATGCACTGAAATATAACCTGTTTCCCCCAAAATAAGATATCCCCTAATAATAAGCCCAATTGGGCTTTTGAGTGCATGGCAATAAGGCCAAGCGCTTATTTCAGGGTTCAAAAAATATAAGACAGTGTCTTATTTTTGGAGAAACACGGTATGTGGGTCAAACTTTAGTATCAATTTTCTGCTTTTAATAAAAATTGAGTCAGATTCAGATTCCATTCAGATGGAAACAAATTCTCATTAAGTAGGTTAAAAACATTTACAAATCTAAGCAAAAGATTTCAGAGTCATTTCTTTTGGTTGATAGATATACAGGTTTAACGAAGCATTTTCAACCTCAAAGATTTCCAGAAAAAAACCAAAACTGTAACAGAAAAGAAAAATATATCTGCATAGCTGTCTATATGCAGACCAAAAACAGTGCAAACCAAAACTGCAAAAGCAGGTATCAGATGTCACATTTACACTGCTTTTCTCAGGCAAGAGCTCAATGTTTCAACTAAGCAGAGAAAAAAAATGGTTAAAAGGAACAGTAAAATCGGATACACACCTTTTCTGCTTCTCTTGCTCTTCCAAGGCAAAAAGTCCTTGAGTAAATGAATGAAAAGTAACAACCAGCGAAAGATACAGGGGAAAATGTTTAAAAGACTATACAGAAATCTCACCCCCTTTCTCCATTCAGCATCCTTTCAACAAAATAATTTTCTCTGTTTCTCTCTCTCTCTTTTCAGTAAATCATTGCATTTTGCCTTTCCACTTACTTCAGAACAAGAAAAAAAAAATCTACATCTTACTGTTTCTTTGTAAGAAAGGGAATCAAAGTACTAGCTCCTTTCAGTCTGGGGTGGGGTCAACACACAGGGATTCATACCAACTTTTTACCATCAACATACTCACACATTTGTACTGCAATCAGACTGCTTGTGTAAACAATTTCACATACAAAAATGTCATTTCATGCTTTCTCCAGGCAAACCAATCATTATAATTATTTCAGGGAGTTTTTCACAAGCCAATGAGTTCCATTTTTGAAATCTTTTTTTAAAAGAACTTTTTGTGTACTGTGAGGGTCTCATCCTCCCTCCAGGTGTTGGAAATGGCTGCATACAAACACATATACATACATACCAATACCATTAAACAATATTTCCAGACCTGTGGAGGTTTTGTCCCTTTAAATTTCTGTCACATATAAATACCTGACCTCATGCCCATGCCAGGGGGCAGGGAGCTGATGAGATTAACTCCCAGGGTCCACCCTTACCCATTGACCCCTCTTTACCTTAGCTCTGCCCCACAGGTACTTAAGGTCCAGCCATGCGGTCCAGAGCCAGTTCCAGTCCAACACCTGTAAGGAAGAGACATGTGAATAAAGAGGAAGAGAGAGGAAGTGAATAAGGAAGAGAGATATGAATAAAGACCTTTAATTAAATGAATGCTTGTGTGATGGAGTTATTGGGCTTGATCCTTGAACACCTTTAACAAAATGGCAGCAGAGGATGGTTAATTAGCCCAAACCACTCCAGGATATGCCAAGGAACTCCAAGTCGACAGGAGCAACGAGCAGAGTGAATACCAGGGCATTCACGAAGAAGATGGCAGAGCAACTACTGTTGGCGGGAACCATGCAAGGAGAGATGCCAGAGGCGAGTGACCAGCCTTCCAACCCAGGCACCCCAACCAGATCTAACGAGGAAGAAAACAAATCTGAAAACGCAGCATGCGAGGAAAGTGACCTCAAAAGGAAACTCCTCAAGCTAATAAACTGAGCCCCGACCAACATGGACCTCATCGCAGAACTCTGGAGCCTAGTTGAGGACTGCGGAGCAGTGACTGAGGAAGATGAGGCCGAGCCAGACTACACAACCAAAGATGCGGTAAGAGACGATTGCCCCTGCCAGAGACCCACTGAAAAGGCCGAAAAAGAATTTGCGCCCTTTTCGTGGTGGCCATCTTGGACGGTGACATCACCAAAGATGGCCGACCAACCACCAATAGTTTCCCGAGATTCAAATCTCATGGCGGGAATCGGGGCCTAGACCAAAGCGACCACCCAGAACTATGGCGGCAACTGGGACGACCCAAAACCAAAGCCCACAAGCTCGCCTACCGAGCTCGAGATCGATGAAGCCATAAGGTTACTAACCGCGGCCTTCGGGGACAAGATAAGACTACCGGACGCATACTCCGGCACCCCAGAGAGGCCCAGAGGGACCACCAACCCAAAAGAAACTGGCATCGACACCCACCCAGGGAGAGCGACCACCGCGACATGGGCACAGCACCAGCCGCGACCCACAGAGGACCCCCCCATGCCCGCACCGAGACCAGCGATGGAGTACCGAGGGTGATGAGACTACTCACCGGACCGACGACCAGGACCGAGGCTCACGGAACCATCGGCGGGCATGGGAGTCGGCCCGATCCCAGGACACAGCCTCCGTGCCAGGCCGAGCCATCCGCACCAGCACGCGGCATCCGCAGGACCTCCAGGCTTTGCAGCCGACCCGCACAGCTTTCCGGCGATCCAGACGACAATCCGAGGACCCTTCAACCACGTGAGGCCACCCAAGGATGAGCCAAAGGCCCATCCTGACGAATGGGGCCTCCACCCAGGAGCTGCAGGAACAAGCTCCTTCCTCCACAGCTGCTGGACAAGAATGGAACCCGAGCATGCGCAGAATCCATCTGTAAAAAAAAGAGAAAGGAACATAGAAGCAAGTCAGTACAAGAACATAGAAGCAAGTCAGGTCAGACTCGCAACAATCATCCCCCTGCCTTATTGCGAGTTCCCTTATGCGCAAAACCATGGACAGCGACATACTGTAAGTAATTTAACTTACAATTCAGGGACACTGCCAAATGACTTTCCAAAGCTGAGATTAGATGGGAATAATTTCTTGGAGTGGAACCAGCAACTCCAAGTCATCCTCCTAAAGGAAAATCTGTTGTTTCTGATTACTGATCCCCCTGAAAAACCATGGACTTTTGATTTAGATTGTATGCACCACAAGGCGTATTACATACTAATTGCCAGTATTTCCCCCAGTATTTCCCCCAGCATTAGCCACCATCTAACAGTTTCAGAGGTGATACACAAAATGCACAGCTTATTCTACAGCAAGAGTGTAGCAACTACTACTAGAATCTCTAGGGAGTTCCACTCAGCCAGGCTCAAGGCAGGGGCCTCCATGAGTGAACACCTATTAACATTAAATGCCACTAGAGCTGAACTAACACAGAGGGGGGAAATCATAAGTGAGGGAAGCATGATCAGTATCATTATCAATTCACTGGACTCCAGCTGGGACAGTTTCATTACACAATTAGATAGTCTCAGCCTAGAAAGACTTACATTAGAGACACTAATCAACAAACTCATTGCTGAGGATAACCTAAGGAGGGACCGTTCACTAAGCCGCAGGGAACAGAGACCAGCAAAAAGAGTGGAATTCCAGAGTAGGGGCCACAATATGACCGAGTGTTTCCTGTGCGGTTCTAGGAATCACTATAAGAGGGATTGCCCTAGAAATATGAGGGACAGGGATCAAACACATCGTAGGGATAGGCCAGAACATAAGGCAAGGTTTCCTGACAGACATTCACCCGACAACAGACACAGATGTAGAGATTCTCCCAATCCCAGAGATAGAAGAGGACACCGGGATAGTTCCAGAGAGAGCCAAACAGGGTCACTGTATGGACTGGGGGACCAGGGACACCTCACTGACCAGGGCAAGGAAGAGGGCACATGGCTGTTAGATTCAGGGGCCACCAATCATACCACCTATGATCAAAAATCACTCACCTCATTCACCAAGGAGAGCTTCATAATAAAAGTGGTGAACCAAAATAATGTTCAGGTAACAGGAAAGGGGAACACGTACGTGCCAGGGATAGGAGTAATAGAGGGGGTACTACTCGTACCAAATATACCATATAACATACTCGCCACTTTGAAGCTAAGCAGGGACAACAACGTTGAGGACAACGTCAAGAAAGGAGAAGTACACATAACCAGGGGAGGCAAAAGTGTAGGAAGGACCGTAGTTAGGGGAGGCCTACCATATTTCCATCCAGACAGCGACATCCACCCAAGGGTGAACGCCAATCTCAAGGCCAAGCCAGACACTACAGTCAGCGGAGACAAAGGGGGCAACAGTAAGGAAATAGAGGGGGTTAGCCACGAACACACACCCAATGACCCAAGTGGTCATGAGTCATCTGATAGGCGGAAACCATCAATAGGGAAGCCAGTACATGGCAATTGTGCACACTTATTGCATAGGAAGTTGGGGCATATTAGCTTTCCAGTTATACAGAAAATGATTAACTGTTCCGAAGGCATAAAATTAAAAAACTGTGAGAACTATCTCGAGTGTTCTGTATGCAAATGTTCAAAACTCAAGACAAAACCCAGGCCAAAAAAATCGGTACGCACTACCGATTCCATTTTTCAACTCGTACATATGGACTTAGTGGGACCACTAAAGCCATCCATTAAATACAAGAAGAGATTTTTCCTGACCATAGTTGACGACCTCAGTCGTTATGGGTTTGTGTACACTCTAAAACATAAAAATCAAGCATTCCAAAAATTCAAGGAATTTTATGCAAGGGTAGAGACGCAACACAACACTAGGATCAAACAGATAATGACAGACCGTGGGTCTGAATTTCTATCAAGCAATTTCTCACACTGGTTAAAAACACGCGGGGTATTACATTACACATCTTCGCCGTTCTCCGCCTTTCAGAATGGCGTCGTAGAACGAAAAAACGGAACACTGCAGACCATGATGAGGTGCGCCCTAGAGGATGTGGGGCTAGGGCAACACTTTTGGTCAGAAGCACTCACATACTCAAATTACACCTTAAACAGGCTATGGTCCAGCGTATTAGACAAAACTCCATACGAGTTAATGTACAAGAGAAAGCCACAGGTAGCACACCTACACGTATTCGGGGTTACAGCTGATGTACACATTCCCAGACAACTACGACGCAAGGGAGACAAAGTATCTAGGAGATTAAGGTTCATGGGGTATGAATCGGGAACCAAGGGATTCAGATTTATAGATAGTAACAACAAATTCGTAATATCCCGAACAGCTATTATCCATGAAAATGCCAATTGGTCTAAAATACATCTCAATGAGGTATTTCCCAGTAGGGAGTGACCCAACAACAGCCTAGAGGGGGCAGAACACACTACAGAAGGGGACATAGGACAGGAAAAGGCCAAACCAAAGAGTCAGGGGATACAAGTCAGAGAGTGGAAAGAGAACCACCCAAACATAAAGCTGGACTCACTCACAGAGAAGGAGGCCAGGTACTTACATGATACAGAGACACCACCAGCCAGGCCAATTAGGGCAAACAGGGGTAAGGCACCAAAGAAACTAGAGGACTATGTCCTATCTATGCACACTAATCAACTAACCCCCAACACCTATGAGGACGTGTTAAGGCTACCGGAGGAGGAAAGATCTAAATGGGAACAGGCCATGGAGTGGGAGATGAATAGTCTCAGGGAGCTAAATGTATACACCCTGTCCGAAGTCCCAAGGGATAAGACCCCCATAGGCACCAGGTGGGTTTACAAGATTAAGGCATTGGAGGATAACAAAGTCTTATACAAAGCCAGGCTAGTAGCGCAGGGGTTCGCACAAAAATACCCAGAAGACTACACAGAGACATACTCCCCCACAGTCAGGGCTGAGAGTGTCAAGTGCGCCCTTGTGATAGCGTCCATCCTAGGCCTAGAAGTTCACCAATTCGATGTACAA
This sequence comes from Arizona elegans, assembly GCA_022577455.1. Classification (NCBI taxonomy): domain Eukaryota; kingdom Metazoa; phylum Chordata; class Lepidosauria; order Squamata; family Colubridae; genus Arizona; species Arizona elegans. The sequence goes on from JAKOOJ010000010.1 coordinate 16,724,392, forward strand.
ACCGCTTACCTACACGCTGAGCTCGATAAGGAAATTTATGTCAGAGCTCCCCCCAGCAGAAACACAACAAAGGGAGAAACCTGGATCCTAAACAGAAGCTTGTACGGACTGAAACAATCAGGAAAACGGTGGTACGAGTGTTTATCCAAAATCTTGAGGTCTATGGGGTTCTCAGCTACATCAGCGGACAACTGCTTCTTGATTAAGAAAGTAGATGATTCCATTGAATACGTTCTAGTATACATGGACGATATATTGTACATTAGTGATCAGGCCAGCAAATGCAATAGTTTTGCTGAGGAGTTAGGAAAACACTTTTCACTGAAAATATTAGGTAAAGTCGACAAATACTTAGGGGTACAGATCACAAAAACCAACAAGGGCTTCCGGCTATCACAAAGGGACAAAATACTAGAACTCTTACAGAAATGCAACATGATTAATGCCAAACCTTGTGAGACCCCAATGCAACCGGACTTTTTAAAAGATATGTATAATGAAGCGGAAGCGTTCAAGGACAATACACTTTACAGATCCACCATAGGCTCACTACTGTACATTGCGAACTGGACAAGGCCCGACATCGCCTTGCCAGTCAACTTGCTATCCCGACATGTAGGTAACCCCACCATGTACCATTGGGAGGCTATCAAAAAAGTACTGAGGTATCTGAAGCACAGCGTTGATGCTTACCTATCTTTGGAACCAGAGGCATCCACAAAACCCACACTAACTTGCTACGCTGACGCTGATTGGGCTGGAGATGTGAAAAGTAGAAAGAGCACATCAGGATACGTGTTCTTTCTCAACAACAGCCCAGTACATTGGTACACGGGTAAGCAGAACTTGGTAGCCACCTCTACAACAGAAGCTGAGTACATATGCCTATCTAAAGCCGCCAACAACCTGGTCTGGTTTGACGATCTACTCACCAACGTTTGGGCCGAACCTACCTACCCAATCACTATCCATGAGGACAATACAGTTGCCATTGAGATATTGAGAGCTGATGCAGTGGGTCAGAGGTCGAGACACATCGACATTAAACATAAGCATGTCAGGCAGTTTTCTAACATTGGGTTCATAGAAGTCATACACTGTGATACTGAAGAACAGACAGCTGACATACTAACAAAACCTTTACAAAACAAACAACATCCATACCTAACATCCAAACTGGATATTCTTTCATAGGTAACCCCATGTGCCAACATCACCTATTGTCACCCAGGTCAGGCATTTAGAGGGGGTTTTGTCACATATAAATACCTGACCTCATGCCCATGCCAGGGGGCAGGGAGCTGATGAGATTAACTCCCAGGGTCCACCCTTACCCATTCACCCCTCCTTACCTTAGCTCTGCCCCACAGGTACTTAAGGTCCAGCCATGCGGTCCAGAGCCAGTTCCAGTCCAACACCTGTAAGGAAGAGACATGTTATGAATAAAGACCTTTAATTAAATGAATGCTTGTGTGATGGAGTTATTGGGCTTGATCCTTGAACACCTTTAACAATTTCAACCTTTTTCTTTCCTTGGGCAACCTGTGGCTTATTCTCCAAGCAGTGGGAAAACTCAAGGAGTGATTCCAATCAAAAATGTGATTGGGGGCCCTAACCACTCCCTATCTGTTTCCCACAGCTTTAAGTCCAAGCTGAGAAGCCTACTTAATTTGCCAGCTGGCCAAACATGTCACAAGTTTTGTTTTTTTTAAATTTTGTTTTGTTTTTTGTTTTGTGCTGCAGCTGCCCAATTGGGGCTATACACAGGTAAAGGATTTTTTCCCCAATTCAATCCCATTCTATTCTGCATGCAATTATTATGGAGGCACATCAAAGAATTTTGAACAGAAATCACATCAAATTGGTCAAGTCAAATTATCTGAGTCTTCCCATTTAGACAGGCTTTACTTTTTTTAATTACCTGCTAAACCGGGGTGTCAAACTCTTGTCTCCACGGCATCGTCATGTGATGTATCAGGACTTTTTTCCCTTTTGCTAAACCGGGTGTGGATGTGGACAGCGTGTGACACATCCAGCCTGGGGGCCACGAGTTTGACATACCTGTGCTAAACCCTGGGTAGGAAGAACAATAAACCTTTCCTTCTTTACTCTTAGTCCTGGTTTTCCTGGTATACTCCCAGTACTTCAACATTGTGCCCCATGGACTATCTGGTGAATGTTCAGAGAGGATTCCATCTTCCCTTTTTGTCTCTTCTACTTCACATTTTTTTGACATGCGATATATTCCAACATCGGGTATCCAAATTTTTGCATAACTTATTTCTTCCTAACTTCTCTTTTCTATCACTACATACTCCACCAAATTTTGACAGGTATAGTAGTCTGTACTACCAAATTTAGGCCAGTACACTATATACATCCAAATGGCGTGTTTCAGCCAAGTGAAACAACAATACTTAATCATGGTACCTTTACTCTTATCCCAGGTGTATTTTCCCCAGATGGGTCCATCCCATCCTGCTAGCATTTGTCCCAACGGGCTTTCCGGGGGAATCCAAATATTCACCTCATCAGTCCCCTCACTCACAGGTTTACTTTTCCTGTTTCCTATAACTGGTCTTTCCCTGTATGCGAGACCTCTGTTCACATGTTAACCAAACTGTTCCACTTTGTCCATCTCTGACTGATCTCCTTGCAGAGGTACAGAACTGCAGTTCGGAGTCCGCACTTGCTTATTTACGGGGTCTTAATGACTCCTAATACATCTCACACATCCTGTCAACCAGATCTCACAGACATACCAGTCCTACCTGACCACCCAAGCAGTACTTCCCCAAATTCCACTTTTTGGGTTTTCTTACCTAGGTTCGTGCATGGAGTTTCCCGATTGCGGCCAATCTCAGCCCGTTTTCCTATTCCTTTTCCCCTGACTTTGTTATCTTTCCAACATGTTTCGTTTGAGTAGACCTCAGGCCCCCAGGTGGCTCACATCTCCAGGCTGCTGACCCTGAATTACACTGGAGCCAGCTAGGGGATTGCCAAGAGTTACTCGAGCCCCACGTTGGGCACCAATTGTGAGAAACAAGGCTCACACTCAAATTGTTGGAAATAACAAAGTGTTTATTAAGAAAGCATTTGCAAAGGCTGGTGGATCTCTAAACTGCAAGCAAGAGACCACACTGGTTACAGATTTCAGTATATTTTATACATTTCTATTATCGGCCACTTGTTCCTCCTTCCCAGGTCCAGTTGATAGGCCCAGGTCAGTCACATGCTAACAGTCCACCTATAATCTGCTATTCCACCTAAAAGTTTTAAAATTAGTTAAGCCCTTGTTGCTAAGCACTCAGCTCCTTCATTTCTCACCTCTTTGGTATTCCCTTATCAGCTCTCTTGTTTTTCTGTACAATGCAGTGCCTGGTACATATCTCAAGCCAGAAACTGTGTATGTCATTGCCCAGCAAAGTTCATGCATCGGGCAAACATGGCTGTGCCTTGGCTATGTAGCAGTGTGGCTATACTTTAAAATACTAACTTTAGTTAGTTTGAACAAAGAATAAATCTTATATAAATTGTATAATATGTCTTTTATAAGCTATATGCTAGTCTACATTATGGAAAATTACAACTTATTATATTGTACCTCACAGGTTGAGGTGGGGAATGCTGTTTCTACAGGGGAAGCTACAGAAAAGGCACATTGCAACATCCCATAAAATGACAAAGCATCACAACTGGGACCTGCAGTTGGCCATTCTTTCCAGAACTTCATGGTTAGGTAGAAATGACCGGTTATTATCTGCAGTAATCATTGACCAAATGTCCCCTACAACCTCTGTACATCCCACTTTCCAGTTCATCCCATTTCTTCCTACCCCACCGCCCCCACCCCAGTTAGGAAATTTAAACCTTCCTTTTCTTTCCTATTTAGTTAATGTCCTTGTCTACATTTTCTCATCTTGGTTTCTTGCTAGAGAGAGAGAAAAAAAATACTATATATGGCAGGCCTGTTTTCTGGTATTGTTTACATTTCAGCACAACTTCTTCTTCCTCCCCACCCATTTTAAAACTTTTCTTTCCACTTCTTCCCCTAATGCAGAATCTTAGGTTTGATTTTACACAACTCCATCCCCCCACTTTCTAAAAAAAATCTCCCAATTGCACTTTCCCATAATCCCTGTTTTCTGCTTTTTTTCTACACCCCCCCCCTTCTCTTTGTTTGCTACAACTGTTGTTCCCAAACTTTACATATCCCATTATTTTTTTCTCTGGAAATCTGTCTTTCTTTTTCCAGCCCAAATCTCACATTTGCTGCATTCAATTCCAGGCATCATCTCCTATTGTAGTCTTTCTGGCTTAGTTTCCTCTGACCTCTCCTCTCGGCTTCAGTCTCCTCACTCCCCAAAAAAACATTCCCTGTTCTATGTGCCACATTAATTGCACCCTTCCTGATTCCAGTCCCTCTCGATCCCCACCCAGTTCTTCTAAGCAGCAGTTTCTGCCAGTTCCTCTGTTGCCACGTGTGCATCCAAGGTACCTCATTCCCAGCTCATTGCCATGGTGACCATTAACCCCTTCTATGTTTGCCAGGAGGCTGAGTGGCTCTTGATGCTTCCTTATGTTGAATGAGAAAGTTGACAGACCTCCAGCCTCTCTGGATTTCTGCTCTCCTGAGCTCTGTGGAGAAAGGGTCCCCTGGACAACAGCCCAAAAGTCCATCCCCCAACCCGCAAAACTGACCCTACCAGATCCCACTTTCCCTTTTCTGATAACAGTAACCTTTTCTCATTCCAATTTTGGGAACAAATTTCCTTCCTTTTCCTGCGTTCTGTAAATTTTCTCCCCATGGAGAATCAAAATTCTGCTGGTTCTGCCCTGGAATAAGTGAACCAATGAAAGAAGGTACCTCTTATTTTTTATTATTTATAGCCCATCTTTCTTTACTTTTTCTTTTTTCTTTTTTTTCCTCTTTCTTTTTCTTCCCTCCTTCATTTATATAATTAACTTAAAGCAGTGAACATAACTTCTTCCTCCTATCCCTGTGGGTTGGGCTGAGAGTGAGTGACTGGCCCAAAGGCACCCAGCTGGCTTTCATGCCTGAGGTGGGACTAGAACTCCAGTTTCCTGGTTTCTAGACCTGTACCTTAATCACTATATCAAACTGACTCTCTATGACCCATTCTTTTAACCCCCTGGGGCTAAAAGAAAAAAAATCCTAATGATTGGGTAGATTTCCATAGCCTCATGCACTCTGGAAGTTGTTAGGATCCCACCAGGTAGGGAATTCCATAGCCATGACGAGGTCAACTTTTGTTTGAAATAAAGTTTATTGAAGTTGTATTTACAGTATAATACAGAGTAAATATTTTGTTGTCCCAATCCCTCCTCATTGTAAGGAGGGAGATGGGGTTGGGACACTGTATTAATAATCATAGTAATTAATAACTATTTCCTTGTAATTATTTTTTTTTAAAAAACAGGTTCTTTTGTTCATTAAATCCCTCCCCTTAGAATCCCCTTGCACCTACTCCATTCCATCCAAAAAGCTAGGATGCAGACTAAGGAAATAACATTAGAGTCTCTCGTAACCAGCACTGTGGCTCTGCCTCATTTGTTGCAGATCCCATTTTTCTCACAATAGCAGCTTCCTACTTGCTTTATATTTGAAGTTTCATTCTGTTTAGTTTTACTATTAATAGAGAATAAAATGCCGGGCTGGTACCAGAGTGTGTGTGTGTGTGTGTGTGTGTGTGTGTGTGTGTGTGTGTGTTGCACAAAGCAGAACATTTCTGTTTCTTCCAAAAGGTGATCAAATAGCAATATTTTACTTTAGGGAAGTATATGGCTTGATCATATACATTTTTCTCAAGCCATCCTTCTAACCTCAGTGCTGACAACACCCTCAATTCCTCTTCTCTTTCATTGGTGTAAATGTACAAGATGGCTTTTAGCCCTTGAAAGTCTTATGTAAAATGTTTAGCTCTGTGCATGTGGAACCCAAGTCTTGACAAATATGTTATTTCTCTGTGTCAAAATCCATGAGCCAGAGCCATCTTTATTTCTTTGCAAAATTTGTGTGTCTTAGCAGTTCTAGATTGGATGGAAGCTAAACAGGTGCATCTTTCCCAGCCATGAGCTGTAGAATTGGTAAAGACTCAATTATTTGATTTTCATTCATCTGTAAAGGCACATGAGCCCTGCTCTTTCCCAGCACAATAAAAATAAAAGCTTTCATCTTGCTGCTTTCAGCCCTTTTCTGAAAGTAACCATGAATGCAGTTAGCAAATTGAGGTTCTGAAAAGACACTTGCACCTTTAGGAGTTACATTCAGGAGAAATTCTCACCAGATGTTTTCACCACATGCTTTACCATTCTTAAAGTTATGGGAAGCATCTCAGAAATCAGGCTGCCATATTTATTTGAAGTTTTCCCTTTCCTTTGTATGCTCTATGTCTCCTTCCTCATGGATAGGAACATGGATAGATGAAGAGGAGTAGTTGTCCTTTCTTGATTCATATATACTCGGACTGTGCTGCCATGGTACATAGAAATGTTCTAATTTCTGGATTCATATAACAGGCTGAAACTTAAACTAGCCACAAAAATGGGATCACACAGTCATACATTGCCTTATCTAGATTGCAAAACCCTAGATGACCTCTAGATGCAGCAGCAGAGATATAAACCAGTGGTCACCAACTGGTGGTCCGCGAACCACTGGTGGTTCATGAGAACATTTTGGTGGTCCGCAGAGAAATCTTTGTATTTCTCTCGAGGTGCCTGGCTGAAGTTCCTGTGCCGCTCGTGCTTCAGCGCTTTGACTCCCAGGGACAGGATGGGGTCCTTAAGGCAGTTAGCTTGGCCGCCTGTTAGCGGAGAGAAGTGCCCAGAGTCAACCCTAGCTTTGCTGTCCATTGCAGCTAGAAATCTCAAATGTGGCCGAGAATGAACATTTCTCTTGTAGCCAGTCCGGATGCTAGATCGCCCCCCTGCAAACTCTCATCTCTCGAGGAGCGCTCACTGAAGCGGCGTGGGAAACTTCTTCCGGGCTCCTTGAGAGACGAGAGTTTGCAGGGGGTCGATCTAGTGTCTGAAAAGGACAGGAAAGCTAAGGTTGACTCTGGCTGCTTCTCTCTGCTGTAGTGCTTCCCGGATGCGGTTTACCGCTCCAAGCGGCAGGTGACGAGAGCTGCCTTGATGCCACCAGCTGGTGCAAATATTTCATAGCGAAGGCAGAATGCTGATGCCACGCAAATGCAAGTAGTGCTTCACTCCCACACCTTCCAGCCATTGCCACCGCCGCTTCGACCTACTTGCGCCTCCCCACCACAACAGCACCATTACCTCATTTCAGCCGGCGAGGGCTGCGCTTTTTGCATGTTGCACCACCTGCAAAGTTGCACATTGCACGTGCCACCCCTTATGGTGAAGATTTCCAGCCCCACCACGAGCCGGTCCCATATTCCAGAGCTGTAGTAGTCACAGGACTGGCCCTTTGGTCATCCTGGAGCAGCTCCTCCACTCAGGTGCACTGGCCTGACCAAAGGGCCAGTCCTGTGACTACTACAGCTCTGGAATATGGGACTGACGTTCCCACCAATGTCAGCAAGCCACCGTCAGTCTGCCCGTCTTTGTTTCCCTTCACTCAGATTGACCAAGGTTCTTGACAGAAGGAACACAAAAGAGGTTTCCAGGCTGTGTGCCTGGATCAGGCACTTTCTCTTGGGCCTCCCATCTGGAGGCCTCGCAGAAGCAGAGAGGTAGGCCCGAAAGGCGGCTGAGACCCCGCCCCCCCACCAGTGGTCCACGGAATTTAAAATTATGAATTTGGTGGTCCCTGAGGTCCAAAAGGTTGGAGACCCCTAATATAAACTACTTCTTGGATGCCATCTAGTGTTCAGCTCGGGTACAGTAGCTTAACAATACACTCAGCTGAAATCTGGATGGCTAGTTTGTACTGTCTCCTGTAAACCCAGCCTTAAGCACCCTTTGGTGGCTGCTAGGGCACCGAGCCCATGTGAAGCAATGATCCAAGGCCACATATCACTAATAGACATCTCTCCACCCCTCATTCAGAGGTGAATCAGCAAACTATCCAAACACAACAGATGCAGGTATCCAGTCATACCAAAGGTTTATTCCTGAGTCAGAATGCACAATACAAAGGACTTGCAGATAAGACTTTCATTGCACAGTCACTTTGCTTAATGACCCCAGTCTCCTTCCTACTGTTTGTGATTTTTCACCTTCCTTATTCTTCTAGGCTTTATATCTAGAACTGCAAAAAGCTTTCTCTTCCGAAGCATCCCTCCTTTAAGCTGTTTCAGCAATCCCTAAATTTTGTGCAGACCCTGTAGTAGGAGAACCATGCTTAGTCAATAGTAGCAAAATGATCAGCAGCTCATGAAAACTTATGCTTTTTAATGCAACACATTAATTGGAAATGGTGCTATGGAGGGCTCCTGGTTTTGGGGTGGTTTAGGGGTTGGAATGTGACAAAAGCCTGAGAAAATAAACACTGCCCTAATTGAATGTGCTTGGATCCATCTCTTGAAGAGATTCATGGCAGCCAAGATTGCAATGTTGATTTTTTTGATTTTGTTGCTGTATCTCAGAGCTAGAAATCATCTGGAAGCTTGCCTCTTACACATCAGCCACAGGATACAAAAGGATGACATTCCCACAAACTACCAGTTAGAAAAAGGTGGGAAGAAAGCAGTGGGCACTCTTATTTTTGTCAGAATATTCATGACTGGGAAGACACGGTAACAAGGTCAACCAATGAATAGGCATAGCAACTGGGTCAGCCAATGAGAGCTGTTTAGAAACAGAAACTTAAGCAAGGAGTCTGGGCGTGGCTTAGTTATTAAGCTCTGAGCTCTGAAGCTGCAAACTTGTCTGTCTGCTGTACTCTACTTGTGTTTTGCTTGTAACTGCTATGTTGTATATAAAGAAGTTAATGAATCCTGCTGCATCAGTCTGCCTGTGTGTGCTTCCTGGATTTGATTTTTTGCAACAAACTCTGACAGGTTATGGGCCCAGAGCACACAGAAAGACTGAATTGTAATTAGGCTGAAAGACTGCCTGTGTTAACAAGGAGAAACAAGGCAGAGAAAGCTTGCAGGATGGCTGCTGTTGACTTTAAAGGAGAGCTCTCTGCCTCGTTTGGGACAGAAGAACTATATTATTTGGGCTGCAAAGATGGAATGTTTCCTGAAGGCTAAGGAGCTCTGGGATATTGTTGTTAATCCACAGCAGGCACCTTTAGCAGCTGCAGACCAGAGGCAGCATGATAAAGCAATGGCATATATCATCTTAAGTTTAGAAGATGAACAATTTCTCAATGTAGCTGATTTAAAGACTGCAAAGGAGGTCTGTCTGAAGTTGAGAAGTGTGCATGTGAGTGTGTCAGCATTCAAAATTGTACAATTATCAAGAAAATTATACAGAGCCCATTTGCAACCAGGATAATCTGTGGAACAGCATTTTTTTACAAATGCAAACTTTATTTGTTGAGTTAGAACAGCGTGGCATGAAGTTTCCTGAATCTCAGAGAGTGCTGCTGGTGTTAAATAGTCTTGATGAAACTTGGGACATTGTTTCTGCAGTATTTGAGTGCAAACCAGAGCAGGAGTTGCATTTGGAGGCATTAAAGGCTTGTTTGATTGCTGAGGAGAACAAGCGCCATTTTAGAAAGAGCCATGAGGAGGAATTCCTGAGGTGGGGGCCCAAGGAGCAGAGAGAAAAGAGTGGAAAATTCCATAGACTGGCTAGCTGCAGAGAAGAGAAAAGCAACAGAAGATATCAGATTACAGCCCAGCAAAGACTTTCTAAGCAGAAAGAACAGCAACAATGGAGGTGCTTCATTTGTGATGAAAAAGCACATTTAAAGAAAGACTGCAAAGGAAAAGCTGTTTGCAAGGAAGAAATTATATGCAAGACAGGAACTGTTTGCAAGAAAAATTGCAAGATGGACAGCTTGCTGTTCCAAAAGTTAGCTATTGCAATAGCAGAGACAAATGGTTGATAGACAGTGGGGCAAGTCAAACAATTGTTAATAATTCTAAATTGTTTTACAGGATGGATTCAGCTGCTGGAGATGCAGTAGCCTTGGCAAATGGCCAGAAGGCTAAAGTCATTGGAAGAGGCAGTGTGCAAATACCGTATCTGGAATAGAGGTTTAATGATGTATTATGTGTGCCTGAAATGGAGCATAATTTATTGAGTGTCTCTAGTTTAGACAAGCAAGGATTTGAGACCACATTTGCAAATGGGAGGTGTCTCATAAAGAGAAATGGGAATGTATGTGCACAGGGCACAAAAGAGGATAATCTTTATGTGTTGCAGGGACAAAAGGTTCAATGTGCACAAACATTTGGAAATGAGGCACCACATGATTCATGTGTTCATCTCTTGCACAGAAAGCTTGGCCATGCCAGCTTCAGAGTTTTGCAAAAGATGGACCAGTTTGCAGAAGGATTAAACTTAAAGGGATGTAAGGCATACTTGGACTGTGCAGGTCATCAAAGTCCAAGGCATTCCCAGTAAGCAAGAGTAGCACAAGGCAGACAACAAGAGCTCTAGAGCTGGTACATGCAGATTTGGTTGGGCCAATGCAAGCCAGTTTGGGAGGAGCAAAATATGTGCTGGTCATTGTTGATGACTACAGCAGGTTTGGGTTCTGCTATTTACTAAAGAGTAAAATAGAGGTGCAACAGAAATTTAAGCAATGGGTAAGCTTCGTGGAAAGAAGATATAAACAACAGGTATGTCAGCTGCAAACTGACAGATGTTCAGAATTCATGTCAACAAGTTTTCAACAATTGTTGGGACAGTTGGGAATAAAACACAGACGCACAAATCCGTACACAGCAGCTAAGAATGGTGTTGCTAACTTTGGTTATACGATAGAATTGGATAAATGGCAGAAATTGTGGGATAGGAACTACAAATTAACGATATCAACCGCATAAAAAGAGAATTTGTATAAGATGTTTTACAGATGGCACTTACCACCGGCGAGGTTGGCAAAGATGTTTAAAAATAAATCAGCTAAATGTTGGAAGTGTCACCAACTACCTGGATCTTACTATCATATGTAGTGGACACGTGAAGAAGCAAAGAAGTACTGGAAAAAAATTAAGACATGGTTGGAAGAGATGATACAACAATGTATTGAATTGAAACCAGAAATATTTCTGTTAGGACTTTTACCGGAAACCTATAATAAAGAGAATGTATATTTAATTATGTATGTATTAACTGCAACTAGAATTGTATATGCACAACATTGGAAAAGTGGAGATTCCTATTGAAGAGAAGGTGATAAGGAAAATATTAGGATGTGCAGAAATGAATAGATTAACATTAGCAATTAAAGAGAAAGAGCAAACAGAATATTATGAGATATGGGAAGTATCTTATCAATGGTTGGAGAATAAAAATGGAGTTTGGAAATGAAGGAGACCAAAAATAAGTAGAAAATATTTATTTTTTTAATTTGATGTATATGCCGCCCTTCTCCAGAGACTCAGGGCGGCTTACAATGTGCTCAGCAATAGCCTTCATCCTTTTGTATATTTATACAAAGTCAGCTTATTGCCCCCACAACTGGGTCCTCAATTTACCTACCTTAGAAAGGATGGAAGGCTGAGTCAACCTTGAGCCTTGGCGAGATTTGAACCTGCAGTAATTGCAGGCAGCTGGTCTTAACAACCAGCTTAATAACAGGGTGCCTTAGACCACTGTACTACCAAGGCTCTATATTAAGAAAGAGTTATAAATAAGATGAAAATTGTTAGTATATGTATGAAGAGAATAATGATATTTGATGTTAATGGTATTATTGAAAGATGCTAAGAAGAAAATGGGGAATTTTACAATATTTAAATGTGTAATGTACTTAACACATTATAAAATTAATGTTAATGTGAACATGAAAGATGTGATAAATGATGAATGATGTAGCACAGAGATGTATGTACCCAGACAACACACTGCATAAGGAAGGATGGAATGTTTTATATTTGTTTTGTTAAAAAAAAATTATATAAAAAAAGTGTTGCTGAGAGACGGAATGGAGTCTTTCAAACCATGAAGGACTCACTGCTGGAGGATTCTGGTCTGAGCAGATCATATTGGGGTGAAGCCATGTTGATTGCTAATTATTTAATTAATAGGCTGTGGAGTTCCTCTATTAATGATACTCCATATGCAGTGCTATATGGGAGAAAACCATCTCTGGCACATTTAAGGGTTTTTGGAAGTAATGCGGAGGTGCATATTCCAAAAGCAATTAGAAGAAAAGGACAACCAAAGGCTAAAAAGCTCAGGTTTATGGGCTATGAATCGCTTTACTGCTGCACCAACGCAATTGCATTGGATGGGTGCAAAAAGGGTTCTCAGGTATTTGAAGGGAACTGTGAATTTGGGTCTTCAAATACAAGTCTCTGAAGAATTAAAATTGAAATGCTATGTTGATAGTGATTATGCAAAATGATGTAAAAACCAGAAAGTCCAATTCTGGGATTGTGGTATTGTTTGGAGGGGCTTTAATTGGTTGGAAGTCCAGGAAGCAAACAACTGTAGCCATTTCAACTGCGGAGGCAGAATTTATTGCTGTGTCTGAACTCTGTTCTGAGGTAACCTGGTATGTACAGCTGTTACAGGATTTAAATGTAAAGGTAAATGAAGCTGTAACGTGTATGAGGATAATGCTGTCTGCATTAAAATGGCCACAGGTGACAGTAAAGAATAGAAGCAAGCATGTGGACATTAAATTTATTTTATTTATTTATTTTATTTTATTTTATTTTAATGGGACTTGTATGCCGCCCTATCTCCACAGGACTCAGGGCGGCTCACAACAATTAAAACAGAACAAACAAACCATTAAAACAGAAGTCCAAGTTAAAATTAAGAAATTCAATAAAACCCAGATTAAAACCCCCATCAGTCCAAGGCGGCCAGGTGAAATAGCCAAGTTTTCAGCCCACGATGGAAAGAGCGAAGGTCGGGGGCCACCCGGAGCTCCAGAGGGAGTTGATTCCAAAGGGCGGGTGCGCCCACAGAGAAAGCTCTCTCCCTGGGGGTCGCCAGCCGACACTGTCTGGCCGATGGCACCCTGAGTAGGCCCTCCCTGTGGGAACGCACCGGGCGATGGGAAGCTGTTGCTGGCTGCAGATGGTCCGCCAAATATCCCGGGCCTAGGCCATGTAGGGCTTTATAGGTTTACAGCACCTTGAATCTCACCCAGAGGGCAACCGGCAGCCAATGCAAGTCGCGCAGGAGAGGTGTAACATGGGAGTGTCAGGACACTCCCATCACTACCCGCATGGCTGCATTCTGCACCAGCTGAAGCCTCCGAGTGGTCTTCAGGGGCAGCCCCATGTAGAGAGCATTGCAGTAGTCAATATGAGAGGTGACAAGCGCATGAGTGACCGTGCGTAGGGCATCTCGGTCCAAGTAGGGGCGCAACTGGCGCACCAGACGAACCTGGGCAAATGCCCCCCTGGTCACGGTCATTACATGATCTTCCAAATTTAACCGTAAATCCAGGAGGACGCCCAGGTTGCGCGCCCTATCTACCGGGGGCAACACCTCACCCCCATAACCAAAGATGGAATATCTTGTTCGAGCCGAGATGCCGGTACCCACAGCCACTTGGTCTTGGCAGGGTTGAGCCGAAGCCTGTTTCTCCCCACCCAGGTCCGCACCGCTTCCAGGCACCGGGACATCACGTCAAGGGCATCACTGGGCTGGTTCGGGGTGGATATAAAAAGCTGGGTATCATCAGCATACTGATGATACCTCACCCCAAAACCATGGATGATCTCCCTCAGCGGCCTCATATAAATGTTGAACAGAAGGGGAGAGAGGACCGACCCCTGGGGCACCCCACAAGTGAGGGGCCTCGGGGCCGACCTCTGCCCCCCCACCAACACCACCTGAGAACGCCCCGAGAGGTAGTAGGAGAACCACTGTAAAACAGTGCCTCCCACTCCTAACCCCTCAAGGCACCGCAGCAAGATACCATGGTCGATAGTATCGAAGGCTGCCGAGAGATCCAATAGGACCAAGACAGAGGAAAATCCTTTGTCCCAGGCCCTCCAGAGATCATCCACCAGCGCGACCAATGCCGTCTCTGTGCTGTACCCGGGCCTGAAACCCGATTGGTACAGATCTAGGTAATCTGCTTCCTCCAGGGCCAACGGGAGCTGCCGTGCCACCAAATAAATATTCTAATGTCAGGGAAGCCATCAAATGTAAATTGATTAACTTGCTTCACTGTTCTTCAGAGGACAATTTAGCAGACATAATGACCAAGCCATTGGGTGGAGTGCACCATGGGAAGAATATTAAGTTAATTGGATTTATGTCTATTCCAGTCATGAAGGGAGAAATGTCAGAATATTCATGACTGGGAAGACATGGTAACAAGGTCAGCCAATATTCATTGGCATAGCAACTGGGTCAGCCAATGAGAGCTGTTTAGAAACAGAAACTTAAGCAAGGAGTCTGGGCGTGGCTTAGTTATTAAGCTCTGAGCTCTGAAGCTGCAAACTTGTCTGCTGTACTCTACTTGTGTTTTGCTTGTAACTGCTACGTTGAAAGAATCTGCTGATTAACTTCAAATAATTTGTCTAATCGGTTGGGGTTTAATTCAATTCCTCCTTCCTCTTGATCTTTTTTATATCTTTTTTTCTTTTCTTTTTTCTCTTGTTTTTCTCTTTTTTCTTTTTTCTTTCTCTTTTTTACTGTTCTTTTACTTTTCTTTATTTCATATTTTATAATGTATGTAGTTAATGTGATATTTTATCTTTTTATATTTAATAAAGTTTGTTTTAAAAAAGAAAATCTGCTATTGGTATTGTACATTTATCTTCATATGTTATTATGTATATAAAGAAGTTAATGAATCTTGCTGCATCAGTCTGCCTGTGTGTGCTTTCTGGATTTGATTTTTGCAACAAACTCTGACAATTTTTCACACCATATTTGCATTTGCTTGCGGGTGTGAATTTTCATTCACAGCCTGTATACCTTAATCTTCCATGTGTCAGCAAGCATATACAAAGCTGCAAGATTTTACACACCTGATTACTACAGCAAACAGCCACCCACTTTAGTGGGATTTATTTCTGTGTAAACAATCAGAATATGATACATTTTTTTTCCTTATAAAAACATAATCCTGCATTCACTGCTCTCTTCTGTCATTCAGCCATTTATGACTGTTATATATATATTGGAATTGGTCTGACAGTATAAACATTGCTTTTTTTAAAGCTGAATATTCTGATTCTTTAATCATTTTTAAGGAGATACAAGGAATAAGCTTTTTTCCCCTAAAGAATTCCTTATCATAAATGAGGCTGCAATCCTGAATAAATATGATGACATCAATGAATCTTTTCATGGACATCTGTTAAAAACATATAAAATAAAGAATATATGCTTATTTATTTAGAAGAGTTTGTTTTCTGAAAATGCATGATTGAATATGCTGTCATAGGATCTCACCAAGCTCACTGGTTGGGGGCTTACATATCTGTGACTAAATTCACTTAAGTCCTACTTAAGAACAAGAAATTCTTTTCAGCTTTCTGTAACTGAGTAACGTCTGAGTAAATATGCATAGAACTGACTGGTAAAACCACTTTAATCCCACAGCAATGTTACTCGGTATTTGATTACTTGCTAACATTTCCACTGAAAAGGTTGTAGGAAGTTAGCACCCACCCCTCTCCTAGAAGAATGAAATTTTCTAGGAAATATTAAAAAGACAGAATATTATATTTCCCTGGATGAGAAATGGAGAAACATGTTTTTAGGCAGGAAGCAGATTCACTCTTAATAGCCCCCACCCTCCTCACTACCCCACAGCAGATGTCAGCACTTAAGAGATAAAGAGATAGGTAGGTCTATTCATAAGCAAATGCCCTCACCCAAGATCCAACAAAGACAGGATTAGCCCTCTACCCATCTAGCAACAGAACTCACCACATGGCACCTGGGGAGATTGCATCACCCAGCAAGGCTCAACCAAGCCTGGGACTCAAAAGACAACCTACAAAGTTACCCCTGCATGGCCCCATGGGAGTCTGACAACCAATCAGAATACAAGCTCAAATTCAAAGCCTAACAGGTATAAATCTCTCTCTCACCCATGTGCTTTTTTGCCCAGGACCTCAAAACCATGTGGTCCTGTCCACCATTAAACCATCTTATCAAGCAGCCTCCATGTTTCCAGTGTCTTTCTCCCCACTTGGAACTGAATCCAGATGGACATTTCTTCCAACAAGTTCTTACATCTACAGATTCCCTATGGCAAGTGGTCCCCACCCTTCCGGGCTTGGCAGACCGGGGGGGAGAGGGGATTGTTCTGTGCAAGCAACAGGCATCCACAACTGCACGCAACTCCATTTGTGTGGGCGGCAGGTGCACATGTGCCACTCATGCAAATGGAGCTTTGCGCACAAGTGGCCACCTCTCGTGCAAATAGAGCTGCGTGCACGCTCACCCACTACTTGCGTGACCCAGTTCCAAATGTTGGCTACAGCCCGGGGGTTGGGGACCCCTGCCCTACAGTTTCTATTAATTTTTGCCCATCATCAGAATTTTCCTAGTTGTCAAATCAGAGCTTCACTGAGGCCAGATGTTGTATTCCAAAAGGAAAACCACTGGCCCCAGATAAAGAGTTTTCCAGGAGATGGACAACTATTTGGAAAATCTGAGCTCTTGTCTTCTCTCTCATTATTCCTGCTTACCAATCAAGAGAAGACCTTTCCTTTGGATTTGTCCTGGTTAGGCTTAGATCCCACCTGAATGCCTCTTGTGGACCTATAGAACATTATAGATTATTCTTAGTTGTAAAAGAACATTTTACCTTCATGGGGGTTGTATGGACTGGCTTACAGAGAATGTTCAAGATATATAGGAACAGAATGGGTCTACCTAGGACCGTGATGGCGAACCTATGGCACGTGTGCCACAGGTGGCATGCGGAGCCATATTAGTGGGCATGCCAGCTCAGCTCTGGGGCGCATGTGCGCGCCGGCCAGCTGATTTTCGGGTCTTCTGGGCCCACCAGAAGTAGGGAAACAGGCTGTTTCCTGCCTCCGGAGGGCCTGGGGGTGGGGGGGTGGGGAAGGCCCATTTTTTTTCTTACCTGGCTCCAGATCCTCTCTATGCATCTGGGAAGGGCGAAAACAGCCTTTCCCACTCCCTTGGAGGCCCTACTGAGGCTGAAAGGGCCCATTTCCCGACTCCCGGTGGGACAGGAAGTGATGTTTTTTCCTGTCCCCAGCCTCCAGAGACTCCTAGAGAGGCTCCTACAGACTCCTAGAGAGGCTCCTAGAGAGGTTCTGGAGGCTGGGAACAGCAAAAAATGTCACTTCCTGTCCCACCGGGAGTTGGGAAATGGGCCCTTTCAGCCTCCGTAGGGCCTCCAAGGGAGTGGGAAAGGCTGTTTTCGCCCTTCCCAGATGCATAGAGAGGATCTGGAAACAGGTAAGAAAGAAAAACGGGCCTACCAGGCCATCATGTGCCAGGAGCGGGGGTGGGTGGGGTTGTGTGCACATGCACGTGGGCACGTGCGTGCGCGACCCTCCCCCGCCCCCCCCTCTCCTGGCACGCGATGGCAAAAAGGTTAGCCATCACTGACCTAGAAGTGATCCTGACCAAAGCCACACAAAATCTGGAGAACACACAAAAGAATAAAGCTAGGCCTTCAGACTTTGCCATGCAGAGTTTACAGTGGCTCGTTCCTCTTATCTATGCCATGGTCCTTCTTCTGAAAAAAACAGCATTTACATAGGAAGCAGAAGTCAATATTACTATGTATGAGGACCCAGACTGTTGGAAGCAATATGCTGACTCTGTAAACCGCTTAGAGAGGGCTGTACAGCACTGTGAAGCGGTATATAAGTCTTAAGTACTACTATCTGTCACAGTAATGTTTTCTTAGAGCTATGAGATCAAAAGGACTAGAAACTTAATTCAGGGCAAAGAGTAATTCATACGATCCCGTTCATTCACAGTGCCTCCTAGAGGGCAGATGTTTCCATAATTCATTCCACAGTCCCATTCCCCCACCCAACCCCACCCCAAGATTAGAATGTCTTATAGTGTCACTATATACAGCCATGAAAATTCAATGGTTGACTTTGGGTCGATCGCTGTCTCTCTGCCCAGCCTACTTCACAGGATTGTTGTGGGAAGCATGAAAGGAGAAGAGGAAGACTTATTTGAACCAGGTACACCCTCTTGCAACAGAACAAGTTTAGCAACTCCTTTACTTTGAATAAGCTACCGAGGCTGGGATGAAGAAGAAAATGGCAAATAAAACACCTGCAGAGATGCCCTTGAGCGAGGACAAGGAAAAAGCACGTGCACAAAATAGACCTTGTACTGGATTGTGATCTCCAACGCAGTATCTGAAGGTGAACTGAGCTGCAGTTGATGCTGACACAGCAGCAGGAGGAGACATGCGGGGGAGGGGGGGAGATTCAGAAGGCTCTTTGTGCGCCAAATCTGAGTCAGCAGCATTTTTTCTTTCTCTCCTTTTCAAAGCCATTCAGAGGGATCTGATGTTCTTAAAGTTGCCAAAGTTGAGAAACATTGATCTACCTCTTGCAAAATAGGTATGGATAGGTATCAAACCAATATGGTATTCCCTATATATATTACCTGTCATTTCTTACTTACACATGGAAAGATTACTGTTTGCAGATGGATAAAGCTGGAGAAATGGGGCTTTTGGGCATAGAGGAAAATAATGCCATTTGCTGTCAGAAAACTAAATACAGCGCCAATAAGAGTAAAGCAATTATGTGCTGTTTGATAAGATGGGGACACTGAACCTCTCCAATCAGGAATTGATTTTAAAAAACAGCAGTTGGTAATTCTTCCTCTCGAGATCTGAAAAGCAGAGATGGTTTCACAACCCCATTTTTGTCAAATCTTTGGGGAGAAGGTTGAGGGAAGCATGCTTGGTGAGCTGTTTCTTGGTAGCTATTTCAACTCTCTGAGTGAAAGGAAAAAACATTTGAGGCAGCATCACAGAAGTAGAAAACATGTTCCTTTGTGTTGCTTCTTACACTGGTCTGTGGAGGATCAGGAAGGTAGGAAAGGGTGAGGAAGAATTTTCAGTTGGGTGGTGGAGCTTCCTGAAAGAGGCCAAAAATGAGAACAGTTTTCAACATGAGCATCAGCAATTCCATAGGTGGCTTGGAAGACTCCCACTAGCTTGAGATGGAGAAAGTGGGAGAAAGGGGAAAAGAGAGAGAGAGAGAGAGATGGCATTTATAGCAAAGCAGGTGGTAGAAGGTCTTCAAAGATGGAAAGAGGTCCCCATTAGTAGGGCAGCCTCACAGGGAGCTGGGGGGATTGGACAATGTAGTCTACAAGCAAAGGCCAGGCTCCTTGTCCACCATGTTCTATGGCAGGTCTAGCAAGGTGATGTTGATATGTGCATATGTTCAGGATACTTGATGGCTGGTGGGTAGTTCTGAGTCATCTGGATGGAAACATCGCTGGAGATTTCAGAGGGGCTGCGTCCACGGTGCCACACTTCAGGGTGCAAGAACTGGCCCGAGTAGTCAGAACAGTTGCTCAGGCGCGGATGGTAGAAGGCTGGGTACGGGCGATACATTTCCTCTTCGGCATAACGTTTGGTGAAGAGGTAGACGGACATCACACCTGCACCCTGCAGAGCAGTGACAGAAGGAAGGGTCAAGATTAGGACAGAGATTGATGGTCATCATCCAAATCACATTACCAGATAGGTGCCACCAATATTAGGAACTCTGAGTTGGACACCTTCCGGATGGGACAGCTATTATCTGGAATAAAATACAGTGACAAATCACTGTACCAGTAGTCCTCAATTTATGACAATTGAGCCCAAAATTTCTGTTGCTAAGTGAGACAGTTGTTAAGTGAATTTTGCCCCATTTTACGACCTTTCACGCCACAGTTGTTAAGTGAATCACTGCAGTAGTTACCGTATTTTTCGGAGTATAAGATGTACCTTTTTCCCCCAGAAAAGAGGGTGAAAATCTGGGTGCATCTTATACACCAAATGTAGCCCCGCCCACCTGCTGGCCCCCACCCTTTGGAGCAGGGGTGGGTTCTACTTACCTTTACTACCGGTTTGCAACGGGGCCGCGCACGCATGCTCGCTTCGCTCGCTTGTGCACGTGCTCTTCTGCACAAGCACAGAAGCTTCTGCGCATGCGCAGAAGCATTTTGATGACGTCAGGGTCAGTGGGCGGAGCCTCCCGGCGGTTTTACTACTGGTTCTATAAAACCGGTGCAAACCGGGGGCAACTACTTTGGAGGTTGTTGGCCTCCATGCGTCGCATTTTCCGGCGGTTCCAGGCAGCGGGGACCCTCACTTCCACTCGGATTTTGATAACGAGCAGCACAGATCTTTTTATCCGTTTAAAACAAATCGTATCACTCTATGTGCATTTAACTGGAGTGGGTGGAGTGGGAGATGATTTTCATGGGGGCAGAAGAGGGACTTGGCACCGAAGGCTCCACTCTCGAGATGCCCCTACCTATAGCCGTAGGCGTTGAAACCCTGGCTTTCTCGCAGCAAGGCCTGATAGAGATGCAGCACTTCAGTCCTCCTGGACGCTGCCATCTCATAAACACGGTGCTGGGCTTCCTGGCAAGCCCCCTGCGCCTTTGCTGCCTTGGTCAGAGCCTGATTCCGAAAGCGACCCAGGGAAGCGCAGAGGTTGGGACTCAGTTGCGGGCGCTGCACAGGAGGTGTAAGGCAAGGCGCTGCCACCCGAAAACACTGTTGCCGCGATCTCCGCCACCTGGAACCATCTGAAAATGCAATGCTCTTTTTTTGCCTCCGCACAACCCCGTTTTTGAAATCGGAGAGGAAAGTGTTTTCGGGTGGCAGCGCCTGCCATGTTTCACCATGTGATTTTGTTTCACCAAATCACCATGCAATGCAGTTGGCGGCATGACTAAACATTTGGCTGCTCAAGCCAGCCTCCAGCGACCATCAACCGACCAAATACTGACGCCGACAGATCTGTTCAACTTTTGCGACAGAAACATTCATGGACTTAAATATATATATATACGTTCCAAAGGAAGTAATCGAAGACAGCAGGATGCTGTAAGAAGAAAGATGGAAAGTTAGCAGCACAATAGCTGGCACAAGAGATCATCACCAGTTTGTGCCAGTTGATTCAAATTCGATTTCTGTCAGCAAAGTTTCAAATGACACGATTAACTTTGTGGCCAAAATGTCCAATACTGTCGATCCGAATTTAAAATTGGCCAACATATTTCCCGGTTGTTATGTTGCTTGCATTTGTAACAAAAAATGGTGGATAGGCAACGTCATGGAAATTTCTATCGAACAAAATGATGCGTTGGTAACATTTATGCATCCATGAGGCCCTGCTCATTCATTTTATTGGCCTGAAAGACAAGATGTTTGTTGGGTTCCAGAACCACATCTTATTTACGATGCTTCCAGCACCTTCAGTTACATCGTCAGGTCGACAGTATCAATTCCCAGAAGTGACGCTAAAGAATGTGGCACGTAAATTCAATAATAAATAAGCGATTATTGGAATTTAGCAGTTCATACGAACAGTACGGACTTCGGCTTGGGAACCATGTAAGATACCTACTTTAGGCTTGGGAACCTAGAATAAGCTGCCCAAATGCTGGCTTGGAAACTGGGCAGATACCCACACAAGGTTTTGGAACCGCAAGGAAGAAAACAAACTACAGGCTTGGGATCCTGAACCAAGAAACCCACCTGTGGCTGGTATTGCATGGCTATCAGGCATGCCCCCTATGGCGATGGGGTTGCTGGGTCAAGTGCCTGAACTGGTAGTGACAATGTCACCATGGACCAATGCAATATAATAGTAGTAATGATGTCTATATAAAACAAACAAGACAAAACAATAATAGAATGCATGTGACGCTGCCATAGCAACGTCCTCAACTTTGTCCCTATTTTTAGGGCTTTATACGTCAGCGATGAAACACCAACCCTACTTTTTTAGGGGGTTTGAAACATACTCTTTCTAATGAGAATGATTTAACAGTTTCCAGAAGGTCTTTTTTTGTAAAAGTGGGCTGAAAATACCCTATTTTTGGCGTTTTTACAAAAACTGTCACCTTTACACTCAATTTGTGAACTATTGGAAAGGAGTGGGAGAATGAAATTTTATATTCGAAAACCTTCTGTTGCTAAGTTATTACGCACAAAGTTTCACGTTTCTCATACCTTTCCTTCCAGAGATATAAAAAGCCAAACTTTACCCTTTTTCGAGCCGCAGTAATTTTGGGCCAACTTTGCTCCAAATTATTTAGATGGAGATCGCTCATGAGAATGTTTTTATTATTTTGTTTAATACAGCACAAAAAGTTGTACAAGATGGCCAAGTTTTGTTTCTCTCAACAAAGTATTACCAGAGATAATATGTCTCAAAGTTGCTGAAACCTCAGAGTCATACTGTAGAAGGCTGTGGTATGGGGTCACACAAATGACTATATCTCCACAAGTATTGCATCGGCACACGTAACACTTTACCAATGTTCATTGGGGACGTGTGTGCATGTTCACACCACATTTCATCAAAATCCGTGATGGTTGAGCAGGGCACTTTTCTGAAATCAGACCACTTGACATGGAATGACCCTTAAGCAAACCAATGGTTCCCTATGGGCTAGTTTTACTGAAAACCAGAAGCAAATGCCAGGTTTTTGGCAAAAACATCATAACATGTGGTCATATGAGCATGGGACGCTGCAAATGGCTGTAAATGCAGTCTGGTTGCTGAGTGCCCAAAATGTGGTTATATGACTGCAGGGGAAGTGGCTGTGGGAACTTCTGAACCAGGGGTGGTGCGTTGTAACTTCAAATGGTCACTAAGCAACTAGTTGTAAGTTAGGACTACGTGTATCTCCATAGCTACCACTTCTCTTGGAAGGAATGGTCAGAACAACAACAACAAAAAGCTGAGGATGACAGGCCCAGTAGACAGGAACTCTGTTAGATCGGCGCAGGAATGGAAGACGTGACCAGCTCGTTACATAAGTAACTTTATTAAAACAGCAACAGTAGCAAGACTGCCGTGCGCTGCCGGAGCTCTCCTTATATTCACTCCGGCAGACGCACCGCCCCCTGACAGGGATTCAAACTTTCCCGCCCGGTGGCTGGCAGCCAATCCGGGCGGATGTCCTTATAAGGACATAACACTCCTCCCCCCTAGTCCAATGAAAAAAAGTTCAGTGTTCGTCAATGAACGTGACGTAGTCCTGCAGGTACGTAGGACGCCTAGGCACCCTACTTGACCTGCGCAGTCTCATTTCTCCCGTGTCCCTGCCCTGGACGGACGGGGTTCCTGTGGCTCCTGGATCCTTCCCCGGAACCGGGCTCGGTTCGGCTGGCGAGTGTGCGGGGTCACCCTCAGCGCCTCCGGCCGGACCGCAGACCTTGGATGGCTGGTTCTGGTGGTCTTCCTCCTGGCCTGTGGATCTTTCGCCTCGGCGGTGCTGCTCGGTTCCGACCCGGGAAGAGCGTCTGAGTCTCGGTAAGACCCCGGCTGTCACTTGCTCTTCCTCGGTCTCCCGGTGGCTGCGGTTCTGCTGCGGCCCGGCCCGCTGTGGTCTGGAGGGTGGTTCGGGCCGGTGCCCTTGAGTCCGGTCTGCCCGCTGTGGGTGGTGTTGGCTCGGGTAGCGGTGTCCGACCTTGCAGGGTTGGCGCAGGTCTCCTTGGCCGGGCAGGCGTTGGCCTTCCCCGTCGGGTTGGTGGTGGTCGACCTGGTCGGGTTGTCGTTGTGGGGATACCTCCTCGGGTCGGTGGAGGTCTCCCCTGCCGGGGTGGCGCAGACCTCCCTGGCCGGGTTGTTGTCGGCTTTCCCTTCCCCCTAGTCCCTGGTCTACCGCCGGTTGGTGGTTGGGGTCGTCTGGGTTGGGTTGTTGTTGCCGGGTTGTTTCTTGCGTTGGGCGGGGGTCCCTCTCGCCGGGGAGTCGTGTGCCACCCTCGCCCATGTGCTGTGGTGTGCCCATCTGCGATGGTCCCCGGTCTACTCGCCTTGCGTTGAGGTCTCCCTGGTAGGGCTGCCGTGGGTTGCCTTCACTGGTAGGGTGCGGTGCTTCCCTTCTGGGCAGGTCCCGGTCTACCTGCGGGCTGGGTCGGGGGTCCCTGGGCCTGTTGTGCCGGGTGCCCACCTGGCCGGGTTGGTGTTGCCATCCCCCGTGCGGTTGGCCCCGGTCTACCTCGCTGCACTGCCGACGTGACAGTGCCTGATAGTGTGCTGGGCCGACCTCGTCGGGCTGGCGTTGCTCTGCCTCGTAGGGGTGTGGTAGGCCTACCTCATCTGGGTATGGTAGGTCTACCTCGCTGGGGTGTTGTAGGCCTACCCCGTCTGGGTGTTGTAGGCCTCCCTCGTCAGGCTGGTTTTCGTGCGCTCCCCCCCACCTTTTCCGGAGTTGGTCGATGTGGCGTCTCACGACCTGTCCATCTTCCAACTCGACGGTGTAGGATTTGGGGCCGGTTGTGCTGGCAATCTTCCCTTTCAGCCACTTAGGGGAGCCATTGAAATTCAGCGCGAAAACTGAATTTCCTTTGCTGAAGGCGCGAAGCGGCCGGCTGGCGGTTGCGGTCACTTCCGGGCTGTATTGGGGGTGCAGCCGGTCCAAGGGTGACCTCAACCTTCTGCCCATGAGGAGTTCGGCCGGGCTCTTGTGGGTGGTGGCATGCGGCGTGATGTGCTGGGTGAGGAGGAAATTGTCGATGCGTTCTTGCCAGTCTCCCGGACCCATCTTGGTGAGGGCTTCTTTTGTGAGCCGGACCATCCGTTCCGCTTGTCCGTTTCCGGCCGGCCTGTACGGAGCGGAGAGGGCATGGCGGATGCCCAGTCCTGCCAGGAAGGACTCCATGGCCAGGGATGTGAGCTGGGGGCCGTTGTCCGAGACCAGCACGTCCGGTAGTCCGTGTGTGGCAAACAGGCGGCGCAGGGCTCGGATCATCGCTTCTGCTGTGGTAGATGCCATGGGTACCACCTCGAGCCACTTGGAGAAGGCATCTACCACGATGAGGAGGTGTCGCCCCTGCATCGGGCCCGCGAAGTCGATGTGGACCCTCGACCAGGGGTTGCTGGGGGTCTCCCAGTTCGTGACTTCGGATTGCGGTGCCGCGGGGCGGACTTCTTGGCACGGGTCACATCTGGAGACCCATTGTTCGATGTCTCTGTCCAGTGAGGGCCACCAGACGTAACTCCGTGCCAGGGCCTTCATGCGTACGATGCCCGGGTGCCCGTTGTGCAGTGTCTCTAGCGTCCGCCGTTGCAGAGTGCTTGGGATCAGCACCCTGTCTCCCCATAGCAGACAGCCCTTTATGGTGGACAGCTCCTTCTGTTTCCTGGTGAACGGGCTGAACCTCTCTTCCGTCTGTTCCGATGGCCACCCCCTGAGGATCCAGGACCTTACTTGGCGGAGGGTGGGGTCTCTCTGTGTGTGTGCGGCCACATCTGCGGAGGAGACTGGACAGCTGGCGGTGTCATCTATGTGGAATAGATGGAGCGTGGGGGCTGGGTCTTCCACCGGGTTCTTCGATGGGCATCTACTGAGTGCGTCGGCGTTTCCTATGGCTGTGCCTGGCTGGTGCACGAGCCTATAGGAGTAGCCGGCCAGGAAGATGGCCCATCTCGTCATCCGCGGGGACATGAAGGTTGGGGTGGGTTGGTCGCCTGCGAGTAGTCCCAGGAGTGGCTTGTGGTCGGTGACCATGGTGAAACGTCTTCCGTACAGGTATTCGTGGAAGCGCTTCACTCCTGCCACGATTGCCAGGGCTTCTTTGTCCAGCTGACTGTAGTTCCGCTCTGCGCCGGACATGGTTTTCGAGAAGTAGGCGATGGGGGCTTCCGTGCCGTTGGGCAGCTCGTGGCTGAGAACTGCCCCCACCCCGTATGGCGACGCGTCGCAGGTCAGCTTGATGGGAAGCGTCTCGCTGTATTGGATGAGGACGCTTTTGGACGTCAATAGTCCTTTGATGGCCCGGAACGCTGCTTCCTCTTCCTGGCCCCACTTCCAGGACGCCGATTTCCCCAGCAGGCGGTGGAGTGGCTCAGCAACTGTGGCTTTCTGTTTTAATAAGATGGCGTAAAAGTTGAGCAACCCAAGGAAAGCCTGAAGCTCCGTTTTGTTTTTTGGGCTCGGCGCTTCATGGATTGCTTCCACTTTTGATTTGGTGGGGTGGATGCCTGTGCTATCAATGAGATAGCCCAGGAACTCGACTTCCTGTACTCCTATGATGCACTTGTCCCGCCTGACTCTCAAACCCTTGGCCTTGAACCGCTGCAGGACAAGCCTGAGCCTTTCAAGGAGTTGGGCTCTTGAGTCCCCGGAGATGAGCACATCGTCGAAGTAAGGCACCACCTCTGGAACGCCTTGGAGCAGGCGTTCCATCATGGATTGGAAGATGCCGGGGGCAGCGCTGACTCCAAATTGGAGGCGGTTGCATTTGAATGCCCCCCTGTGCGTGACAATTGTTTGTGCCTCCGCCGTTTTTTCATCCACTGGCAATTGCTGGTAAGCCTGGGCCAGGTCCAGTTTAGCGAATATTGAGCCAGATCCCAGGGAATGCAGCAGGTGTTGCACTACTGGGACTGGGTATGCGCTCTGTGCCAACGCCTTGTTGATGGTACAACGGTAGTCGGCGCAGATGCGCACAGACCCATCATGCTTCAGTGGGGTCACAATGGGGGTCTCCCATGAGGCATGATCGATCGGTTCCAGGACGCCCTGGGCGATCAGCTTATCCAGCTGTTCGTCTACTTTAGGCCGCAGGGCGAATGGGACTCGGCGGGGCTTGAGCCTGATTGGGGTGACTCCCTTGTCCAGATTGAAAGAGATTGGCCTCCCCACAAATTTCCCCAGCTTACCATCGAAGACTTCCTTGAACTCTTCGATGAGGTTGTCGAGTTCGTCCCTGCCAATTTGGTTGATGCCTTCGATTGAAAGCCCCAGCGGCTTGAACCACTCCACTCCTAGCAGGTTCGGTCGGCTGTCCTTTACGACGGTGATGGGAAGCTTGCCTTCGAACTGCTTGTAGGTGACTCGGATGTTGGCTCTTCCTAACACTCCGATGGGGTTTCCCCCAAAGTCGACGAGCTTGGAGTGTAGTGGCTTCAGCTCTCGCTTGGTGATGCTGGGTTGCAGGCGCTTCAACTGCTGCCAGTCCATGATGGAGTAGACCGAGCCCGAGTCTACCTCCATTTTGCAGGGTGCTCCCTCCACGTGGATGGTCACGTGGAACTTGGTGGCATTGTCTGAGGTTGTGTGTGCGATGGTCGTCTGGTGGACCGCTCCGCTCCGGGGGAATTCGTCGTCTCTGCGTCTGGAAGGGCCAGAGGACCGTTTGGATGATCTCTGGTAATCCTTCCGATTCTCGCGGGGACGGTGGCTGGAGGGCTCTGGGGCTGGTTCCTCAGCTCTGCAAGCTTCGGCGATGTGACCCCTTCTGTTGCAGCGTCGGCAGGTCGCATCTCTCCACTTGCAGGTTGCTCTGGCATGGTCCCCTCTGCAGCTGGCGCAGCGCTCCCCCTTGTAGTTCCGTTGGGCGGTTTCCCGCCTTGGGGGTCTGGATACCTTGTGGACGGTGGATTCTCCCTCTGATTCGGATCCAGCTGTGGAATCCTCTGTTGACGATTGCGCTGTGGAGCGAATCTTGTGGATTCCCTTTGCTCTGCTTACTGCGGCGGCTGCTTTCTCCGAGATTTCGGATGCGGTGGCCTCCTCCACCACATCTTTGAGCACGAGTTTCTTTCTGCTCAGGAATTTCTTTTGGAGGCCCCTGTCCCTCATGCCGAAAACCACGCGGTCAGCGATGGCATTGTCCACGTGGTCAAACTCACAGCTGGCTGCGATCTGGCGTAGGGCGGCCACGAATTCTTTGATGGTCTCACCTTCCTTCTGATCCCTCTGATGGAAGGTGAAACGGTTCGCCACTGGTGTTCCCGTTGGGGCATAGTGGTCTTCCAGGATCTGCAGCAGGTCTGCCCATGGCACTTCCTCGATGTCTCGTGGTGCTACGAGATCGATTGCCATGTCGAGGACTTCGGAGCCGCAGTTGGCCAGGAAGATGCCCTTCTTTCGGTCATCGTCGGCGTCCCTGATGTTGTTGCCTCTCAGGTATTGCCGGAATTTGACCACGTAGGATTTCCACTTGTCCTTCCCTGGGCGGAAAGGAGCAAGGGCTGGCAAAGTGACTTCAGCGGATGCCATGCCTTTGGAAATGCCTACTGTGGTTCCAGGTGCCGGAGTCTTGGTCTTGTTGGCTTGGTGCCACAAGGTTCGTTTCTTCTCTCTAGTCCTTCGTCGCCAGTGTTAGATCGGCGCAGGAATGGAAGACGTGACCAGCTCGTTACATAAGTAACTTTATTAAAACAGCAACAGTAGCAAGACTGCCGTGCGCTGCCGGAGCTCTCCTTATATTCGCTCCGGCAGACGCACCGCCCCCTGACAGGGATTCAAACTTTCCCGCCCGGTGGCTGGCAGCCAATCCGGGCGGATGTCCTTATAAGGACATAACAAACTCATTTCATCTCATCACAAGATACCCACTGTGGTGTCCATGATGCTACAAATTTGCCTGAAATGAATCAGAATGGCAACATAGTCTGTGTGTTGTGCTCTACAAGCCAGAAGAGGAACAACAATGCAGTGGCATGATACAAACAAAGACTTGCTTGTGAACCTATCATTAGCCTAAAAGTGACTGTGGCAGGAGAGAGTGACTTAAGACACTGGTTCATCTTAAAGTCCATAGGTCAGATTCTAAAATGCTGTACCACACTGTTCAGAAATCCTTCTTGTTGCAATTCTAATGTGGATATTGCTGGCAGCTACATTACACATGGGGCATTTCCAGCCATCTGGTAGGTAGAGGAGGCAAGCAATTATCAATAGCAATAGCACTTAGACTTATATACCACTTCATATTGCTTTACAGCCCTCTCTAAGCAGTTTACAGAGTCAGCATATTGCCCCCAATAGTCTGGGTCCTCATTTTACCAACCTCGGAAGGATGGAAGGCTGAGTCAACCTTGAGCCTGGTGAGATTCGATCTGCCAAACTGCTGGCAGCCAGTGATCAGCAGAAGTAGCCTGCAATACTGCACTCTAACCACTGCGCCACCGACCTGAAAGCCTGTAAAATGCTATTTGAGGCACACTGGATTCACACATTGCAGTGAGCCATGATTTTTTAAAATCACACTCTGACAGCTGAAACCTTTTCCTCTCTTGTAACTCATAGAATCATCCAAGTAGTGTGCTGATATAACAACAATGTGGACAAGCTAAAGTGGGGGACTTTAGAAAATAGTCACAACGGCAAATGGCCTGACACATCGTTTATTGTGCTCACACAACCCATGAAGCCCAAACCAAACTAATTGCATTTTGTACGATATGAATGGAACCTAACAATGAGTGGTGCCTGCTGGAATTGAAAAGTTTTGTATTCTCTTCTGTACCTCTTTGAGCAAGAAAGAAGAGGCAGCAAATGCGAAGGACCATCCATAGCGATACTGAAAATACTGCTCCGAGCCACTGGGACGGTTCATCACTTCGTCATTGATGCTGGAGATGTACAGAACCAAGCCCACCACCAGGGATAGCCCTGAAGAAGAGCAGAGAAGACAAAGGTTGGGATTGGGAGAAGAAACACGAGGTAAAAGGGGTGTTATCTTACTTCTACCAACTTCCAGGTAAGTCTAAAGGTAGTGGTTTGTAGAAGCTTCATTTGGGGTTGAATTGTGGTCCAATCTCTGCAACTGTTCCTTAGCCAACCAAAGGTCTTTCATGTTTAGCTTTGTGGGTAGATTGCTCCTTGGCAGATAATGCTTCCCCCTCCCATCCCCACTGTTATATTCCTCTCAATGAGACATCTAGAGGCAATACTGCTTATTCTGCTTGCCCTTTCCTCTTGCTTCAGGCATAGATGTTACCTAGACTTATGAAAAGAATAGAATACTTTATTTGGCCAAGTGTAATTAGACATACAAGGAATTTGCCTCTGATACAGAAGCTTTCAATGTACATGCAAAGCAACAAAATAATAATCATAATATGATACCAATAAGAGGGGATAGTAGAGAAGATGAGAATAATAATAATAATGCTATAGCCATACAACATGGGTAAATACACTTAGACATCAAACAATACTGTGAGGATTAGGTGTTCAGTGGAGTGATGGCACAAGGGAAAAATTGTCCCTGTCTCTAGTTGTTTTGGCATGCAATGTCCTATAGCACTGTGCTGAAGAGAGGAGTTGAAACAGTTTATGTCCAGGATGTGAGGGGTCTGTAGCAGAGGTGGGTTTCAGCAGGTTCTGACCAGAACCGGTAGTGGAAGTTTTGAGTAGTTTGGAGAACCGGTAGTAAAAATTCTGACTGGCCCCGCCCCCATCTATTCTCTGCCTCCCAAGTCCCAGCTGAGGAAATGGGGATTTTGCAGTAACCTCCCCCTGGATTGGGGAGGGAATGGAGATTTTACAGTATCCTTCCCCTGGAGTGGGGTGGGAATGGAGATTTTACAGTATCCTTCCCCTGCCACGCCCACCAAGCCACGCCCACAGAACCGGTAGTAAAAAAATTTGAAACCCACCACTGGTCTGTAGATATCTCCTCAGCCCTCCTTCTGACCTGCACAATATACAGGTCTTCTATAGAAGGCAGGCTGATTGCAGTTCTTTTTTACTGCAGTTCTATCTATCCTAAAAGAACTAACCAACTAATCTAAAAAAACAGTTCTAACTATCCTAAAACAAAATGACAGCCATTTTCTTTTCTCTCTCCCTTTCTTCCTCCTGATGATTGCAATTCCTGCAAAATAGTTTGTGTCAGGAATCAATAGTCCTGACTTGGAGCCTTGGTGGCGCAGCAGACTAAAATGCTGTTAAGTAGCACTTAGCTGCCAGCTGCCTGCAATTACTGCAAGTTCAAATCTCACCAGGCTCAAGGTTGACTCAGCCTTCCATCCTTCCGAGGTAGGTAAAATGAGGACCCGGATTGTGGGGGCAATAAACTGACTTTGTATAAAAAGAACACCACTTAGGGGCCCCCGAAAGCTCTACTAAGCAGGTACTGTATATACAAAAGTATGAAGGCTATTGCTTAACGCATTGTAAGCTGCCCTGAGTCTCCGGAGAAGGGCGGCATATAAATTGAACCAATAAATAAATAAATAAATAAATATGACCAGGGACTGGAGGAAATGAGAAGGGCTGAACTGGTGCCCACCTGAATTGGCCAATTGGTGCTGGGCTAATTCCAACATTTTGGGCTCTAGGCACTGTCATCTAGGAAATTCTGCTTGGAGTGGTGGGGAAGTCCTGTTCTCTCCCCTCTGTAGGGTGCCCTCCAGAGACTTAGTTCAGCTTGAACAACAATTGGTCTCTAGGTGGCAGAGAGGAGTTGAACATCCCCACCCCACAACTGTGCCTGTCAATTGTTTAGGATGCTTCTGAATACAGGTTTAGTGCTCTTTTAGACAAGCACTAAACTCATATTCAGCATCAGCCTGAACCAAGAGCTGACAGCTGGGAGGGGTTGGCTGGGCTGTGAAGCAGCAGAGAGTAAGCAAGCAAGAGATGGCTTGGGCACTCTTCCCTGCACTGATTAACTGTCAGCAGTGCAAGCTTATCCATGTCTTCAAGACAGGATTCTTGGTGAGTAAACAACCTCTTCATCTACCATCTCCACCAGCCCAGTGGGGTAAGTTCTGACAAGATGTCTAAGCCCATGAACCAACATCTTCTCCACCCACAGCAGTGCCGCAACTGACATTTATATCGATAAAAGCAGCAGAGTTTGAAATAGGATGAACAATGAACTGTTGTGTGATAACAGTGAAAAAATGGCAAATGTCCTCCTATCAAACATCCAACATGCACCAGAGGTTAAGAGATTAGTCCTAAAAACTTGCATTTCCACAAATACTGGTAGTTCTCGCTGAATGATCACCAGTGGCAGCTGCAATTCCATTGCTAAACCACATGAAAGTTCAGCAAGACATCTTGTGACCACAATGAGCTTACAATGTCACTTCCACCAGGGTTGTTAAGTGAGGCATCACATGACCACAACTTGTTATTTTACTGCTGGGTTCGCCATTGATCTTGCCTATCGGAAACCAGCTGTGAATTGCACAAGTGATGATCACGTGACTGCAGGACACTGCGATGGTGGTAAACACCCATTGGTTGCTAAGCACCCAAATCTTGATCATGTGATCACAAGGAGGCTGTGACCATCACAAACATGAAGTTACTTTTCCAGCACTGTCATAACTTTGAACAGTCACTAAACAGGTCAGTTGTTAAATGAGCTCTACCTGCAGTTTTGAACTCCTAGAATCCTCAGTTAATAGAATAATAATAATAATAATAATAATAATAATAATAATAATAATAATAATAATAATAATTTTATTTATATACCGCCCTTCTCCCGAAGGACTTGGGGCGGTGTACAGCCAAGATTAAAAACATAAATATACAATATCATAGTTAAAATTAATTAAAATCATTAAATAGTTTTGGCCAAATTTTAAAAACCCAATATTAAAACCCAATTTAAAATCATTCAGTTAGACAGCCCCGCCTGTCGGAACAGTAGGGTCTTGAGGGCACAGCGAAAGACCCGGAGGTCAGAGATGTTACGAATATCCGGGGGCAATTCATTCCAAAGTGCAGGAGCTCTGACAGAGAAGGCTCTCCTCCTGGGTATCGCCAGCCGACATAACTTGGCCAACGGTACCCTGAGGAGTCCCTCTCTGTGGGAGCGGACTGGTCGGTGGGAGGCTATTGGTGGCAGAAGGCGGTCCCGTAAATATCCTGGTCCTATGCCATGGAGCGCTTTAAAGGTGATGACCAACACCTTGAATTGCACCCGGAAGGCCACTGGGAGCCAGTGCAGCTCGCGCAGGAGAGGTGTTACATGGGCGTAACGAGGTGCGCCCATAACCACCCGCGCGGCCACATTCTGGACCAGTTGGAGCCTCCGAGTGCTCTTCAAGGGGAGCCCCATGTAGAGAGCATTACAATAGTCCAGACGGGAGGTGACGAGGGCGTGAGTGACCGTGCACAAGGCTTCCCGGTCCAGAAAGGGACGCAACTGGTGGATCAGGCGAACCTGATAAAAAGACCCCCTGGCTACGGCCGTCATATGCTCTTCTAAAGACAGCCGTGAGTCCAGGAGGACACAGATTGCGAGCCCTCTCTGTGGGGGGCAAAGATTCACCCCCAATAGTCAGCGATGGCACCAGCTGACTATACCGGGACGCCGGAAGCCACAGCCACTCAGTCTTGGAAGGGTTGAGCTTGAGCCTATTTCTCCCCATCCAGACCCGCACGGCCTCCAGGCAGCGGGACATCACATCAAGGGCATCATTGGGGTGGTTTGGGGTGGAGATGTACAGCTGGGTGTCATCAGCGTACTGATGGACTCTCGCCCCAAAACCACGTATGATCTCACCCAGCGGCTTCACATAAATGTTGAACAGAAGGGGTCAGAGGACCGACCCTTGCGGCACCCCCCAAGCAAGGCACCTCGAGGTCGACATCTGCCCCCCTGCCAACACAAACTGCAAGCGGTCGGAGAGGTAGGAGGAGAACCACCGTAACACGGTGCCTCCAATTCCTAACCCCCTCAACCGCTGCAGCATGATACCATGGTCGATGGTATCAAAAGCCGCTGAGAGATCTAATAGGACCAGGACAGAGAAGCAACCCCTGTCCCGAGCCCTCCAGAGATCATCAACCAATGCGACCAATGCCGTTTCTGTGCTGTACCCCTGCCTGAACCCCGACTGGTACGGGTCCAGATAGACAGCTTCCTCCAGGTACCGGGGTAGCTGTCGTGCCACCACACTCTCGACAATCTTCGCCAGAAAACGAAGGTTGGAGACTGGACGGTAATTTGCTAATACAGCCGGGTCCAGGGATGGCTTCTTGAGGAGGGGCCTCACCACCGCCTCTTTCAAGGCGGCGGGAAAGGCACCCTCACTCAAAGAAGCATTTATAATCCCCTGGAGCCAGCCTCGTGTAACTCCCGGGAGGCCAGTACCAACCAGGAGGGACACGGGTCCAATAAACATGTGGCAGCACTAAGCCCACCCAGAATCCTGTCCATGTCCTCGGGAGCCACAGGGTCAAACTCTTCCCAGATAATATTCTCAAGACTAACCCCCGTCTCCCTCCCCGGACTCACCCAGTCGGAGTCCAAGCCTTCCCGAATCTGAGCGACTTTATCATGCAGGAATTGCACAAAATCCTCAGCTGGACCTTGCTCGACCCTGCAAGGACATTGCAGGACATGATTTTCACAGATTTTATACCCTGACTTGCAGACTCCCCACTCCTATGGGACCTTGGAGCTGATTTTAAAGGAACATGGGAAGGGTACAGAGAAGTGAAAGAAGTGGAAAGCATTTCCTAATCCTCTTCCATTAATAAGTTAAGATAGCCTTAAGATAGCCTTTATTCCGTGTTTCCTCGAAAATAAGACCCACCTCGAAAATAAGCCCTAGCCTGATTTTTTGGGGTGGCCTAATATAAGACCTACCACAAAAATAAGCCCGGGAGGATGGGTGTGGCCAGTACAAGAGGTGGTGAGCGCGTGGGGAACGACAGTATCTGGCAGCAGCCACAGCCCACCAGCCCCTTGGTGCAGTGCAAATAAGCGCAGAGGCAGAGGAGGGGGGCGACAGGTGATCTGGAGGTGCTGCGCGGCTGCCTGGCTCACAGGAGGCTCACAGGAGGCTTGTGCGGCAGCATTGGCAGCAGGCAGAGGCAGAGGTACAGGGGAGGGGGGAGACAGGAGATCCTAATGCCCCTGCAGGTGCTTGCCCAGCACAACCGTGAGCAAGCCAAGAGATGGTGGGATGGAGTGGGCGACACATTGGGATCGCCTGCCCACCCCCACTCTGTGCCTCTGGCTCCGCCTGCTGCCGGTGCCTTTGTCTCCCTCTGGGCGAAAAGTGTGCGGCGGAACTAGGCAGAGCCACAGGCACCAGATTGGGCGGGGGAGGCAGGCAATCCCAACACACTTAGCTCCATTTCAAAGCATCCCATTTGCAAGCAGACGAAGCTTCGAGTTTCTGTCATTTCCCCATCTGGGTGAAAAGTGCATCTGCCCTGGGAAGCCCTGTAAGCCATTGCGGCCGCGGGCAAAAAGATGGTGGGAGTGGGCGGGCGGGCGGCCATAAAATAAGACACCCCCCCAAAAAAAATAAGACCTAATGGGTCTTTTGGTCAAAAAAATATATAAGACCCAGTCTTATTTTCAGGTAAACACGGTTGTCACTTTTTTCTGTAAACACACTTGCACACATTAAAAATGAAATTCTTATGCCTGCTCTCAGAATATATACAGTATATACCCATACATATACATGCACACACATATACATATGCTATAAATACACACACACATATTAATATATATTAATCACTTTCCATTTTATTAATGGAAAGGCAAATCTGGATGCTACCCATAGATATTTATTCATTCATTTACCAAACTAGCGTGCTAGCTTTTTGTTCAAAACCAAACATTTAGGGTAGTTTATGTGACCCCAGGGCAGAATTTAAAGTCTCTGTCCTTTCTTTTATCTCATTTTTTATTTAAAATGTAATTTCTATTTGTATCTGTCTTGGATCTGACAGCACTTATTGATCACAATATGTTTGTTTTGCTTTGTGGTGTTGAAACCTCCTTGATGTCACTCATTCTAAACCAAAGGCACAGTCCCA
The DNA here is from genome assembly GCA_022577455.1 of Arizona elegans. Taxonomy (NCBI): domain Eukaryota; kingdom Metazoa; phylum Chordata; class Lepidosauria; order Squamata; family Colubridae; genus Arizona; species Arizona elegans. Next base: position 16,760,167 of record JAKOOJ010000010.1, read on the forward strand.
CTAGATCAGGGGTCTCCAAACTTGGCAACTTTAAGACTTGTGACAAGCTGGCTGAGGAATTCTGGGAGTTGAAGTCTACATGTCTTAAAGTTGCCAAGTTTGGAGACCCCTGTAATAGATCAGTGTTTCCCAACTTTGGAAACTTTTAAGATGGGTAAAAACTCATCACAGGGAGATGTAATCTGGAACTAAGGAGAAGTCTCCTGACAGTGACAACAATTGGTTAATAGAACAGCTTGGCTCTGGAAATTGTGGGTGCTCCATCACTGGAGGTTTTTAAGAAAAGATTAGACAATACTTTGTCCAGGATGGTATAAGGTCTCCTACCTTGAGCAGGGACTTGGACTAAAAGACCTCTAAGTTCCTTTCTAGTCCTATGATTCTATAAGATGTGTGGACTTCAATTCCCAGAATTCTCCAGCCAGCTTGCTGGCTGAAGAATTCTGGGAGTTCAAGTCCATACTTCTTAAAGTCCACAAGGCTGGGAAACACTGTGCTAGATCTTCCCCTCTTCACATTGTAAACTCCCACCCTCAGTCTTCAACCCAGGACTGTCCCCGCTATTACAATCAGCCCAGAGCTTGCAGATCAAACTCCCTTAGTAGAAGAGCCCCAGCTTCTGAATCCTTACCAGAAAGGATGAAGAAGATGCCTGAAACGAAAGCCAGAATGGTTCTCTGTGGGCGGATATGTCCAATATTGCTAATGACAAAGGCTGTGAAGACCAGGAAGAGGCTGACCATGGGAAAGGGGGTGGCTGTGCGAATGGTCTCTGCCAGGAGAAAGGGAGTAAGAGAAAAAAGAAAGGGGGTGGAGTTAAATTTGAGTCCATCACCAGACTTAAGGCTTAGACCAGAGGGATCCCACAAATGAGAGAGTTTAAGAGCATATACAGCAATCTTTTTCTTCGTTGGTAAATAACTAGCAGCAATGGATGGAAACTAATCAAGGAGAGAAGCAACCTAGAACTAAGGAGAAATTTCCTAACAGTGAGGACGATTAACCAATGGAACAGCTTGCCTTCAGAAGTTGTGGGTGCTTCATCACTGGAGGCTTTTAAGAAGAGACTAGATAGCCACTTATCTGAAATGGTATAGGGTAGCGATAGCTAACCTTTTTCTCTTCATGTGCTGGCACCCATAATGCAATGTGCGCCCCCCCGCACATGCGCGCATGCCACCACACCCCCTGCCCCCTGTGCATGCACATGCGACCCCCCCATGCTCCCTGACCCCCCGCGCATGCGCGCATGACCCCCCCACCCCATTTTGGGCCTAGTAGGCCTCCTGCAGCCTCCTGGGCCCAAAAATGGGCTGTGGGGAGGCACGCCGCACCCCCCCCACACTCCCCCTCATGCATGTGCTCCCCCCACACATGTGCAAGCATCTCCCGCATGCGCCCTGCCCCCCACACATCCCGAAAATCAGCTGGCCAGCAGGAGGCACACGCATGCATGTGCGGTGGATCTGAGCTGGGTGGCGGCTCACGTGCCCGCAGAGGGCTGTGCGTGCCAGCTGTGGCACACGAGCCATAGGTTCACCATCACGGGTATAGGGTCTCCTCCTTGAGCAGGGGGTTGGACTAGAAAACCTCCAAGGTCCGTTCCAACTCTATTATTCTATATTCTATATTCTGATTCAATCTGGACTTTTTTGACCCATCCCTGTGAATAAGTTTAGCAGCCTCCTTATTTAAATCAGACACTTCTTTCTGAAATCAACCCACCCACATGTAAAAGGTGGGGTGCAGAATTTTGTCAGGGTCAACCAGAATGCTTTTTATTCCCTTGCAATTTGAATCTGTTCTCTCTGTAAGGAAAGGAAAACCTCAAATGAATCATAAGAACTCCCTGTCAGGTTCTGTCACAGCAACTGAGCCAAAATGTTTTTAAACCCAAATCAAATTGTCTGGAACCCGCACTGCATATCGGACATTAATACAATTGAATGTGTCCAGAAATATTTCACAAGAAGAGTCCTTCACTCCTCCGCTCGCAAAAAATACTTTATGCCACCAGACTTGAAATTTTGGGCTTAGAAAATTTAGAACTACGCCGCCTTCGGTATGACCTAAGCATAGCTCATAAAATCATCTGCTACTTCAGCTTCAACCACAACAATACACAAGCACACAATAGATACAAACTTAAAGTGAACTGCTCCAAACTCGATTGCAGAAAATATGACTTCAGCAACTGAGTGGTCAATGCCTGGAATGCACTACCTGACTCTGATTTCATTCCAAAACCCCCAAAATTTTAACCTAAGACTGTCTACTGTTGACCTCACCCCATTCCTAAGAGGTCTGTAAGGGGCGTGCATAAGAGCACCAGCGTGCCTACCGTCCCTGTCCTAATGTTCCCTTTAATTGTATTCATTTTATGTATTCAATTCATGCTTATACTTATGTCCAACATAAATGATAGAAAGTCAAAAAAGAAAAATCAACTCGCTCTCACCTCAGGGTTAGTAAAATGCTTATTCTGAAAAAACTGTGCAACATATCTCAGCTGTTTCAGAAGTGACACTGATGACTACAAAAAGAAGGGTGCGATGATGAAAAATGCTAGAAAACGTGATAGCAGAACTCAGAAGGATATTATAAAAGATTTGAAGTCCAATCCTAGAGCTTAAATAATAAATTAAGGTGTATGTAACATCTTATGGAACAAGGTTATAGTATTAAATATATCTCATCACAGTCAAGTGAGACAAAGTCTATTGTAACTTAAAGCACTGTCCTTACTGCAATTTTGAGCACAATTTTGAGAGACACACACACACACAAAGTGAAAGCCAGTGTGGTCCAGTGGTTAAGACACCAGACTAGAAAGGGGGAGATAGTGAGTTCAAGTTCTGCCGTAGTCATGAAAGGTAGCTGGGTGACTTTAGGCCAGTCAGTCTCAACACAACCCATCTCATAGGATTGTTGTTGGAAAAATAGGAGGAAGGTGTCTTGGATATGTTTGCTGCCTTGGATCGTTGGAAAACTAATAAAGGTGGGGCAGAAAAAAACAAACTAACTAACTGTCAACTCGCAAAAGCATTTCTAGTCTGCTCTCAAGTTCCCATTAGAAGCAAGGGGGGGAGCACATTCCATGCATACCTTCTTCCAACGGTGAATCTCAGATTACCAAAGCTGGGGTGATGGTGGTGGTGAGGCGTGTTATGTGATTTATGACACAGACTGAAAGGAGGGGGGGAACAGGGTCAAAGGTGGGCCGTAACTTACATGAGGCAGAGGAAACCTCACTAGAGTAGATGCCGGCATGCTGCTCCTAATAAATAATTGGATCCCTTTTGAAACTTGGCTCAAGACTCATGATTTAGTTAGGGCATCTGTCAGAACCTTCACACAAATACATACATACCCGTGTTTCCCCGAAAATAAGACTGGGTCTTACTTTCTTTTGGGCCCCAAAATTAGCACTAGGGCTTATTTTCGGGGGGTGTCTTATTTTTTCCCCATCTATGGGAGGCCCACTTCTTCTGCTTGCTTGTGGCAGGGCAGAAGGCTGCGCGGCGCGCCAGTGCCGCTGCCACAAGGCAGGGGGTGGTGGAGCTGCCCCATGCACCCCGCACCGGCTTACCTCAGGGCCCCTGCAGCCAGGTCATCCACACTCTGACACTGCTCAGCCTCCTGCTCTGTTGCAGCTGCAAGCAAGCAGAAGAAGTGGGCTGGTGGCCACGTGGGCTCCATGGCTGCTAGTGCTACTGCCACAGGGCAGGTGTTGGGGCATGGATGGCCTGGCTGCGGGGGCTCTGAGGTAAGCCGCTGTGGGGTGTGTGGGGCAGCTCCACCACATCCTGCCTCACGGCAGCACCATAAGCACCCAGACAGAATGGGCAGGCGGCCAGCTGCACAGGTGTTTAAGTAGGGCTTATTTTTTGGGGGGTAGGGCTTATATTAGGCGCACGTGTAAAAACCATGCTAGGGCAGACATGTCAAACACAAGGCCCATGGGCCAGATCCAGCCCATGATATGGTTAGATCTGGTCCACGGGGCCGCCCTGGAAAGGACCAGCCCACGGTGCCTCAGCCTGGCCCAGGACAACTGAGCACTGGTCTACAACCTGGTGGCAACCATCTGGGCCAGTACACAGTCAGCCTTAGATCTGTGGGGCCGCCCATGCCCCGCCCCGTGTGCACGCACAGGTGGTGAGCATGCAGGGCCTGCTGTCTGAGGGGACTGTCTGACCCTGCAGGCTGACTGCATTCTGAGTGCTTCCCTTTCACTCAGGATGCCAGCGCTCACTGCCTCCTGTGCACATGCCCAGGGGGCAGGGGCAAGGTGGCAGGGGCAGCCCCTTGCTGGTTCCAGGGCGGCCCCACAAGTCAGATCTAAGGCTGACTGCGTTCCAGCCCAGATGACCGCCACAAGTTGTAGATCAGCGCCACGCCTGCACCAGCTCCTCCATGCCCTGCTCGTCAGCCTGGCCTCGCAGACCTCGAGGCTTCCCTTTTGCCGAGGCAGCAGGGTGGCCCCTCGCTGGCTCCAGGTTGGCCGCGTGGGTCAGATCTAAGGCTGACCATGTTCCGGCCCAGATGGCTGTTACAATCTTCCATGCCACATTTGCCAGCCTGGCCTCGCAGCCCACGAGGCTTCCCTTTCACTGGGACTGCTCCCACCCCTGTGTGGGAAAGCCACAACTGGTGACCATGCTGCCAATCTCTCCCCCTCCCATTGTCCCTTCCTGAGCATGGAGGAAGGAAGGAGATGGGAATGAGAAGCAGAGAAGGAAGGAGGGGAGGGAGGAAGGAAGGAAGGAGATTATGAGAGGGAGGGAGGGTCTGAGGGAAGTCCTGCCTTGGCACTTGGCCACCGGCAGCCCTGCTGCCCTTTCGCCATCCCCTTGTCCCCTCCTCTCCTGGTGGTCTCCCATCCTATCGCTGAGGATGCTTTGGTTACAAAGCCGGGTCTCCTTGCAAGGAGAGGGACTGGGCCAGAGGTGAAATCCAGCAGGTTCTGACAGGTTTTGGAGAACTGGTAGCAGAACTTATGAGCAGTTTGGAGAACTGGCAAATACCACCTCTGGCTGGCCCCAGAGTGGGGTGGGAATGGAGATTTTGCAATATCCTTCTCCCAAGAGTGAGGAGGGAATGGGGATTTTGCAGTATCCTTCCCCTGGAGTGGGGTGGGAATAGAGATTTTGTAGTATCCTTCCCCTGCCACGCCCACCAAGCCACACCACGCCCACCAAGCCACGGCCACAGAACCAGTAGTAAAAAAAATTGGATTTCACCACTGGAGTGGGCCTCCCTCTGACCCACACTTTGCCTTCCCACACACACCATGAGCAACCTGGCCAAAGAGAGCGAGCACAGCAGCAGCAGCCTTGAGGAGGTAAGTGCAGCCGGGCGACCCTTGGACCGGGAAGGCTTGGACTCTGACTGGGTAGATCCTGGCGGGGTGACTGAGGCTGGTCTTGAGAATGTTATCTGGGATGAGTTCGACCCTGTGACTCCTGAGGACGTGGACAGGATCCTGGGGAGGTTAAACGCAACCACGTTTATTGGATCCGTGCCCCTCCTGGCTGGTACTGGCCACCCGGGAGGTAACACGAGGCTGGCTCCAGAGGATTATAAATGCTTCTCTGAGAGAGGGTTTCTTGCCTCCCGCCTTGAAAGAGGCGGTGGTGAGGCCCCTCCTCAAGAAGCCTTCTCTGGACCCGGCCGTTTTGGCAAACTACCGTCCAGTCTCCAACCTTCGCTTTGTTGCGAAGGTTGTGGAGAGTGTGGTTGCGTGACAACTCCCACAGTTCCTGGATGAAACCGTCTATCTAGATCCATGCCAGTCCGGCTTCAGGCCTGGGTACAGCACGGAGATGGCATTGGTCGCATTGGTGGATGATCTCTGGAGGGCCCGGGACAGGGGTTGTTCCTCTGTTCTGGTCCTGTTAGACCTCTCAGCGGCTTTTGATACCATCAACCATGGTATCATGCTGCGCCGGCTGGAAGGATTGGGGGTGGGAGGCACCGTGCTGCGGTGGTTCTCCTCCTATCTCTCTGACCGGTCACAGTCTGTGTTGGCAGGGGGGCAGAGGTCGACCTCGAGGCGCCTTGCTTACGGGGTGCCGCAAGGGTCGGTCCTCTCGCCGCTCCTGTTCAACATTTATGTGAAGCCGCTGGGTGAGATCATCCGTGGTTTTGGGGTGTGATGCCATCTGTACGCTGATGACACTCAGCTGTACATTTCCACCCCAGACCACCCCAATGATGCCCTCGAAGTGATGTCCCAGTGTCTGGAGGCCGTGCGGGTCTGGATGGGGAGGAACAGGCTTCGGCTCAACCCTTCCAAGACCGAGTGGCTGTGGATGCCGGCGTCCCGGTATAGCCAGCTGGCGCCATCGCTGGCTATTGGGGGCAAGTCACTGACCCCCACAGAGGGGGCTCGCAACTTGGGCGTCCTCCTGGACACACGGCTGTCTTTAGAAGAGCATATGATGGCCATGGCCAGGGGGGCTTTTTATCAGGTTCGCCTGATACGCCAGTTGCGCCCCTTTCTGGATCGGGACTCCTTGTGCACAGTCACTCATGCCTTGGTTACGTCACGCCTGGACTACTGTAACGCTCTCTACATGGGGCTCCCCCTGAGGAGCACCCGGAGGCTCCAGCTGGTGCAGAATGCGGCCGCGCGGGTGATTATGGGAGCGACGTGGCGCTCCCACGTAACACCTCTCCTGCGCGAGCTGCATTGGCTCCCGGTGGTCTTCCGGGTGCGCTTTAAGGTGTTGGTTCTCATCTTTAAAGCGCTCCATGGCTTAGGGCCAGGGTATTTGCGAGACCGCCTGCTGCTACTGATAACCTCCCACCGGCCAATACGCTCTCACAGAGAGGGCCTCCACGGGGTGCCGTCGGTCAGGCAATGTCGGCTGGCAGCCCCCAGGGGGCGAGCCTTCTCTGCAGGGGCACCCGCCCTGTGGAATGAGCTGCCTCCTGGAATACGATTGATCCCGGACCTCCGGACCTTCCGTAAAGCCCTGAAGACGTTTTTATTTCATCAAGCCGGCCTAGCCTAAATGGTTTTTAATTGGGATTTTAAATTTTATGGATTTTGGGGTTTTAAATTGGGTAGCCAGTGATTTAATTCTTTTAATTATCTTAACTTTTGCATTTGTATGTTTTTTAATTTTGGCTGTTCACCGCCCTGAGTCCCTTCTGGGAGAAGAGCGGTATACAAATTAAATTAATAAATAATAAATAAATAAATAAAGATTTTTTTCTCTCTCATCCTGAAACAAACATCAGGCGTGCCTTCATTTCTTGCTTAAAATCCATCCTCAATGTGCTTTTTCCCTACACATTGTCATAGCTGGGTTTTTCCCCTTTAGTGTGGAACTGAACAAGAGTTTGCTGCTAATAAAATGGGATGGGCATGGCAGAGAGAAAGAAAACCCATTTTCTCCACAAAAATAATTGCCAACTTGTTAACTCTTCTGGAATTCTTGGATAAGAATTCATAATGGAGCCTTCTGCAAGGCTCCATTAATCATCTCCTTTTTGCCAAGAAAATAGCCCATATTAAGAATATTTTATTTTGAATTAGCAATCTGGGTTAGAGCAAAGAGCATTTTACCAATCCCTTAATAAGAAAATAGAGGACTAAAAACAAATAAACTTTGAGGCACCAATGAAACCCATCTCTTTGATTAGGATCCCTGATTCCTGGGTTGGTGGGAGAATACTGTTTTAGTTTATAAATCAGAATCAGAAACTTTTCAACGGAGGTGTCCTGGGAGGAGGGCTAATGTTGAATCAAGCATCATGCATCATAACACACACTGTCTGTTTGTATGTGAGAGGGGTGGAGATTGTGTGGCTCTATTGCTTCTTGTGTGGCATCATTCTGACACACTCTGTAAATGTTTCTGCTCTTTGGGCAGAATGGGGAATAAACTGCATGCCTGTGAAATCAACAGATGTTGAAACCCTGCTCCATTCTGGAAAAGTTTATGCCTGATTAGTTGATCCTCTGTACAGGGACGTGAAAAAATACACCTCAAGCCAATTCCTGTAATTTGAATGTAGTAATTTAGCAAAATGTAGAAAACAGGGTTGATATAACTATTTGAAATTGCTGGTTGTTGGACTTTACCTGAAGAAAATATAGGGGCATTTGGGAAGGAGACAGAGCGAAGCCACCAAAGTAGAGAAGACCTTAATTCTGTTCACTAAGAACAAATTAACCATTAATGCATTGGGCGCCATTTTGGTCTGTCATGACTTCATGACACTGTCTACATCTCAATCCCAACCAATATCTGAGACAGTTTCAAGCCATCCTTAGATGTTCCATTTGGTGTTTTCTCTTTTCTTCCAACATAATGTTTGCCATGGGGACAATCTGGAATGCATCATTGTGAAGATGGTTGCTAACTCGGTCAGGGAATGAGACCCGGTCAGGTCCTATTGGCCATTTTAGGCTAATGAGGGTCTTGTTGGTTGTGGTAACCTGCCCTTCATAGCCAATGCTTGAGCTGCCAGAGAACCTAGAAACCTGGCTTCCGCAAAGACAGTTTTCCAAAACATTGCTAGCTCCTTATAAACACAGATTTAGTGCTCTTTTGAAAGAGCACTAGATCTTTGTTTGAAAACAGGTTTAGCGCCTTCTTACGAGAGAGATCATTCTGTAATGCATAAAAGGTTGATTTAAACCAGGAAATAAAACTGGCTCCTCCCAGTCGTGTTTTTGTGATTCTATCCTCGTTAGGTACATTACAGATTTTGCACAACTTTGGCTTGGTTTTGCATGGTTATAACTTTTATTTTATTTTACTTTCTTTTTTACTTTGGTTGATTGGAGAGGGTGGCTCCATTTTGATGTATTCTGACCAGTGGCAGTGACTGTTGTTATTATGCACAGGGCAATCATAACTGCATGTTCTCCATCATCATCCACTAGCCCAGGGTTGGACAACCATGGCCTCTTTATGCCCTGTGGATTTCAACTCCCAGAATTCCTGACCCAGCCATGCTGGAAACTTTGTGCTCGAAAACTTGGCCATCTTGTACAACTTTTTGTGCTGTATTAAACAAAATAATAAAAACATTCTCATGAGCGATCTCCATCTAAATAATTTGGAGCAAAGTTGGCCAAAAATTACTGCGGCTCAAAAAAGGGTAAAGTTTGGCTTTTTATATCTCTGGAAGGAAAGGTATGAGAAACGTGAAACTTTGTGTGTAATAACTTAGCAACAGAAGGTTTTCGAATATAAAATTTCATTCTCGTACTGCTTTCCAATAGTTCACAAATTGGGTGTAAAGTTGATGGTTTTTGTAAAAACGCCAAAAATAGGGTATTTTCAGCCCACTTTTACAAAAAAAAGACCTTCTGGAAACTCTGTTAAATCATTCTCATTAGAAAGAGCATGTTTCAAACCCCCTAAAAAAGTAGGGTTGGTGTTTCATCGCTGACGTATAAAGTCCTAAAAATAGGGACAAAGGTGAGGATGTTGCTATGGCAATGTCATATGCATTCTATTATTGTTTTGTCTTGTTTGTTTTATATAGACATCATTACTACTATTATATTGCATTGGTCCATGGTGACATTGTCACTACCAGTTCAGGCACTTGACCCAGCAACCCCATCGCCATAGGGGCCATGCCCGATAGCCATGCAATACCAGCCATGGGTGGGTTTCTTGGTTCAGGATCCCAAGCCTGTAGTTTGCTTTCTTCCCTGAGGTTCCAAAGCCTTGTGTGGGTATCTGTCCAGTTCCCAAGCCGACAATTGGGCAGCTTATCCTAGGTTCCCAAGCCTAAAGTGGGTAATTTATATGGTTCCCAAGCCGAAGTCCGTACTGTTCGTATGAACTGCCAAATTCCAACGATCGCTTATTTATTATTGAATTTACACACCACGTTCTTTAGTGTCGCTTCTGGGAATTGATACTGTTGACCTGACGATGTAACTGAAGGTGCTGGAAGCACGCAAATAAGATGTGGTTATATGCAGTAGGCAATTCTGCGGACTGATAGCAATACCATTTGGCCTTCAATACCATTCTGCTGAGCATCCTTATCGAAAAGCTGACTGACTTGGATTTTCCATCTTCCATCTGCGACTGGATCAAAGACTTTCTGAGGGACCGGACACAAACAGTGAGGGTTGGATCTGTTGTATCCACCTCCCTGAAGTTTAGCACTGGTTCACCACAGGGCTGTGTGCTCAGTCCCTACCTGTATTCACTGTACACACGATTGTGTATCGTCTGACCCATCCACTGTGATCATTAAGTTCGCAGATGACACCACCGTACTGGGTCTTATTACAGGTGGAGACGAAACAGCGTACAGGGGGGAGGTTCAAGAACTATCCACATGGTGCTTAAAAAACAACCTGCACTGGGGAGGGCGGAGCTGACGTCGTGACGGTACGACGGGCGATCTTGAAGCTCCAAGATCGCCGTCTATATCGTCGCTGGACGGTCCGTTTTGGACCTCACCATCCTGTAGAGATGGTGATAGTGGAGGGCACATCCTGCTGATCCCAGGGACACAGCAAAGTCCCTGGTTGATCCAGGAGAAGCCCTTTTTTCCGGCGACAAAGAGGCAGCCATTGAAGCTGCTGAATTTGGGACAGCTCCGAAATGGAAGAAGCTGGGAAGAAAGTGTGTCAGCTTGGTGAGATAATTTTTAAATAGATTATTTGAGAGAACACTCTGAGGTTAAAAGAAAATTAAAATCAAGGAAAGAAGAGGTCAAGCGGCGGAATTAAGCCTGAGTCTAATGTAGTTTTTCCTATTTTTTAACATAATTTTACTTGTGGATGTTTATGGACGTTTTTATTTTTTAATTTGGACTGGACTGGACTGGAATGGAATGGATATTTCCATTTTATCTACTTAACTAATAAATTCTTAGTGCCTTTTTGGTACAAATTTTCTCTTTGGTCTATTTTTCGTTTACTTTTTTCTTTTTTTGTTTTATTGTGTATTGAATATAAGAAGGGAAGGGAAAGTGGAGATAATAAGTAACACTGCCATCTAGTGAATTGGAAATATTGTTTCCTTTTTTTCTCTGGTTTAAGAAGTAACAACTGTGTTACATTTCAAGGACTCAGAGCCTATTTATAGATAAGATAGTGGGAAGAGCATCAAAGACTGTTTATTCAGGTGTTCTTCTGGGAAACTATCAGTGGCAGGAGTCTGGTACTGAAAAGAAGAAGATTGCAGTGACTCTGGAAAGAGAGCTGTGAATAATTGTTTGAAATTTAACAAAAGAGTTTTGGTTATTATACAGTGGTGGATCTACTGTACCTTACAGACAGAAAGCTTTTTTTTTCTCTCTCTCTCTTTTCTTTTCCTTTTTTGGTGTTACTTCTCCACTTCCCATTTATTCAATTATTTTTAGCTGGACTGTGGCCTATTGGAGGATTTTTAACTTTTTATACACACATAGATCTTTTCCTATTGTCTTTTTACCCTTTTCTTTTTTGGCTTTTTCCTTTTCCTTTTTTATTTCTTTGATTGGAGATTGTTAATTTGGTCAATATCTTTCTATTTAATTGGATTAAGGCATACAAGAGCCTGAAGATTTTTCCCCCTCTTTTCTTTCCTTTTTTTTCTTTTCCTTTTTTTGGGACAATATCTGCCCTCCATATAAGTGAATTAAGGTATAGAAGAACCTGAATATTTTCTATTTGTTTGATTTTTTTTTTAAAATCACTACACAGAAATGAGTAGAAAGGCAACAGTTATTGGTTCTTCTACATCAACTCCTTCCTCTTCACCATCTGGAGGACAACGATCAATATAGACGATGTTGCAACAAGAAAAGGAGAAGGAACAAGAGAAGGAAAAGGAAAAGGAAGTGACATTGCAGATGATTTGGCAAGGAATTCAAAAAATACATCAAGAGTAGAGAATATTGAACAGAGAACAGAAAAAAATTGAACAAAGAACAGAAAAAACAGATGAAAAAGTTGAAAACATACACCAAATGATGAAGAAATATGAGGATAGACTCCAAAAAATTGAAAAGGAGGAACAAAGGGACAAAAAAAATCAGAGATATTGACAGTTGATTGGATGAGGTTGAACGAGACAAGAGTGGAATAGGATGGGAGATGGATAGATCAGAATTTTACCTCAGATTTCAAAATGAGCGTTGGTCTTACCTGATACGCCACTTCTAGTCACTAGGAAACGCCGGTCACTAAAGGGTTACAACCAAGCCAGTAGCTCTAGGACCGAGTCCACCAACAAAAGAAGCCCCGCCTCTTCCTGTATCCAGTTTGAGACGAGGACGAAAGGTAGACTGTCGTGTCTGTAGAAAAATAAAGGAAAGGTAAAAAAATCCCCAGGACCCACCCCCCTCTGTCAACAGTCAAAAGCCAGCACGAGAGGTGCCGGACCAATTGGGAGGGGGTGACCGGTGTTTCCTAGTGACTAGAAGTGGCGTATCAGGTAAGACCAACGCTCATTCTCAGTCACAGAGGAAACGCCGGTCACTAAAGGGATATACCAAAGCCCGTGTACCTATTGGGAGGGAGAAGGCCGGCGCCTCTCCTGGTTCTGGGAAGATACCCGCTGCAGCACACGTCTTCCAAAGGAGGCTTCCGCCAATGCATAAACATCCAACCGGTAATGCCGGATAAATGGAGATGGAGACGTCCAAGTAGCGGCTCGGCAGACCTCCTCAAGTGAAGCTTGGGTAGACCAGGCAGCCGAAGTAGCCGCGCTCCTGGTAGAGTGGGCTGTAACACCACGAGGCACTGGCAACGATTGAGCTTCGTAAGCTAAAGAAATGGAAGCCCTGAGCCATCGACCCAAGGTAGTAGAAGAAACCTTTGACCCCATGGACTGGGGTTGGAAAGACACAAAGAGAGCCTCGGAGCGACGAAAGGAAGAAGTCCTGGAGATATAAATCTTGAGAGCGCGACGAACATCAAGCTTGTGCCACACCGTCTCCAAGTGATGACGGGGGGAAGGACAGAAGTTGGGAAGAATGATCTCTTGAGAACGATGAAAAGTTGAATTGATCTTTGGAATAAAAGCTGGATCCAATCTCAAAATTACTCGATCAGGATGAATAATACAGAGATCCTGGCGAACTGAGAGGGCAGCCAACTCCGAGATCCTCCTAGCCGAGGTGATAGCCACTAGAAAGGCTGCCTTAAAAGACAAGAACTTCAGCGAGACTTCCCGGAGAGGTTCAAAAGGAGGACCAGTAAGAGCTAACAGAACCTTATTCAGGTCCCAGGTGGGAAACCGATGAACAGCCGGAGGACGTAGATTGGTTGCGCCTCTGAGGAATGAACGGATGAGAGGATGAGTGGACACAGACTCAGCGGTGCCGCAGGTGAGGATAAATGAGATGGCAGAGATTTGCCTCCGGAGGGTATTGGGAGAAAGCCCCGAATTGAAGCCATTGTGAAGGAAGCCCAGGATGTCAAGAATGGAAGCAGCAGTAGGAAGGACCTCCTTACGGCGACACCAGGCAGAGAAGGCCATCCAAGTGGCATTGTAAATACGGTTTGTTGATCCTCGACGAGAGGCCTGGATCATAGAAATTATTTCCGAAGCCACCCTGGCTGAGGACAGGAGGAACCGCTCAACCTCCAGACGGTCAGCCGGAACCACTGAGGGTCTGGATGAGCTAGACGGCCCTGCCACAGAGATATTTTGTCGGCCGGGATCTGCCAATGGGGAGCAACAGAGAGAGCCATCAGATCCGCAAACCACGGTTGTCTGGGCCAGAAGGGAGCCAGAAGGATGAGCTCGGCTTGTTCCTGCAACAGCTTCCTGATGACCCTGGAGATGAGGGGAAGAGGTGGGAAAGCATAGAGAAGAAGACCACAAGGCCACGGGCTGATAAAGGCGTCCACAGCTTCGGCTCCCGGGACAGGAAATCTCGTGTAAAACCTCGGAAGCTGGTGGTTGGATTCGGACGCGAAGAGGTCCACTGCTGGAAGGCCAAAGCGATGCACGATGTCCTGGAACAAAAGTGGATCGAGGCTCCACTCCGTCTGGTCCACCACCAAACGACTGAGAGCGTCCGCCTGAACATTTGCTGACCCTGAGATGTGAGAGGCGTGGATGGATGCCAAGTGACTCTCCGCCCACCTGAAGAGACGAGATGCCTCCCTCATGAGAGCCTTGGAGCGGGTCCCTCCTTGCCGATTGATGTGGGCCTTGGCAGCTACGTTGTCTGTTCTGATCAAGACATCGAGACCTCGAAGGAGAGGAGCGAACTTGCGAAGAGCTCGGAAGATGGCTCTGAGCTCCAAGATGTTGATGTGAAGTCCCCTCTCCTGGACCGACCACTGCCCTTGGGCCAGCTGAGACCCCAGGTGAGCCCCCCATCCGAAGAGGCTCGCGTCCGTGGTGATGCTCACGCGTTGAGGCACTCTGAACAGGCATCCCTGAGCAAGAGCCGGAGAGGTCCACCATGCCAAGGACCGGAGAACTTGAGGAGTCAAGGGGACTCTGGCCTCTGACGTGCTCCTGCGAGACCGTTGAAACGGAAGTAAAAACCATTGAAGTTCCCGGCTATGAAACCGAGACCAGGGAGTGATCCCAAAGGCAGAAACCATTTTCCCTAGCAAGCGGGAAAGCCCCAGGAGGGAAAAAGAGCGAGAGGCCTTAACCTGACCTACCAGCTCAACAAAGCTGTCCTGACGATCCTGAGAAAGGGAAACCTGCAACCTGACAGAATCAATAACAGCCCCTAAATGCTGAATGCACGTGGAGGGAACTAGATTGCTTTTAGAATGATTAACCAAAAAACCATGGGATTGCAGGGTCTGAAGGGTGACCTGAATATCCTCATTACCCCTAACCTCAGAACTAGACAAAATAAGAATATCATCTAGATAAAACAAAACTCTAACAGGAAAAGATCTCATATGTCCCGATAAGGCAGCCATGATCTTTGTAAAGACCCTAGGAGCTGAGGAAAAGCCAAAGGGAAGGGCTCTATACTGATAATGCCTACCCCGATAACAAAAACGGAGGTATTTCCGATGGTCCGGAAAAATGGGCACATGGAGATAAGCCTCCGTCAAATCGATGGAAGACAAAAAATCACCTGGACGGATAGAAAGGAGAATGGTCTGGAGGGATTCCATCTTGAACCGACGATAGATTATATATCGGTTCAAGGATTTAAGATCCAATATGGCCCTCCAGCCTCCTGAAGCCTTGGGAACTAGAAACAAACGGGAATAGAATCCCTGGCCAACTTCCCCTAGGGGAACACATTGAACAGCCCTAATCTCCGAAAGATGTTGAATAGCCTCATCTAGCAGAACCCTCTTGGACCTGACATGAGAGACAGGGCACCTGACAAACAAGTCAGGAGGAACTGAAGAAAACTCAAGGGTCAACCCAAACCTAATAGTACGTCTAATCCAGGGGTCTGAAACTGAACAATCCCATTGGTCAGCAAAAAATGCTAACCTACCTCCAATTAAGGAGTCAGAGATAGGTAAAGGAGAACTAACGGGACCTGCGAAAGGGACGCCCCCTACCCCCCCTGAAGGGTCTGCGGGGAGGGAAACGGGATCCCTGCCTGACCTGGAAATCCTGATGTTGTCCGCCCCTGGGCTGAGAGTACCGCTGAGGCCTGGACTGGAAGGAAGAGAAGTCGGAGCGAAAGGAATGGCTTCGAAAGGGACCCTGCTGACGAGGATCAGATCTTCTCGATAAGGAGGGCAGAATCTTGCGATGATCCTTCGTCTCGATGAGGAGTGGGTCCAAGGCTGGGCCGAAGAGATAGTTCCCCGAGAAAGGAGCTGATGCCAGTCTCCACTTGTTCCGAACATCTGCCTGCCACTGACGAAGCCACAGGAGCCTACGAGAAGTGACTGAAGCCCCGATAGCCTTAGCTGAAAACCTTGCCGCATTCAGAGTAGCATCAGCAGAGAACTCAACAGCAGCTAGGATCTTGTTGATATCCTGGTGAGATCGCATATCAGAAGGAGGCAGCCTTTCCTGCAGTTGGCGAAGCCAAAGGATGGAGGCCCTGTTAAAAAAGGAAGCTGCCGAGGAGGCCTGAATGGACCAAGCTGAGGCCTGGTGGTCCTTGACCAAGGAGCGTTCAAACTTCTTATCTTCAGGGCGCAGGAATTCCTCTGATGGACCAGTAAGAGGAGATGCAGAAGAGAGGGCGACAACGGGAGCATCTACAGAAGGAACTTGAAGAATATTAGCAAAATCAGATGCCATATTATAAAATCTTTTATCTAGACCATTGGGAACCGGGCCGGAACTAGGAGAAGACCACTGTCTTTGAACGACATCAGAAAACAGCTTGGGAGCTGGAACGACCTCTGCACGAATGGAAGGTTCCTGAAATAATAATGATGAAGAGGGATGCTGAGAAGAGGATGTAGAAGCCCCTTGAGAGGAAGGAGTAGAAGAAATTCCCAGGCCAGTAACATTTTGAGCTTTAAATAGAAGGGATCTGAATAATTGAGGCTTGAAAAGACCAATGAAGGAAGGCTGGTCTGGTTCTAGACCTTCATCATCTGAGAGATCTTGATCAGGGGCAATTTCCCCCTCAGACAGGGAACCTTGACTTGCATTTTCCGGGGAATCCACCCTTTCTTCACATTGCACAGGATCAGCAACAGCCTGGGCCCTCACAGAACGGCTCTGCTGACTCACATAACTGGAGGCCTCAGAAGAGGCCCTTTGCTGAAGGCCTTCAGCAATACCCTGCCTAATTGAAACAGAAATAAGTTCAGCTAGGGCAGGAGTTAAATTTACAGGAGCCTCAGACCCCTGAATGCAGGATTGGGCTTGAGCCTCAGGAAATTCTTGCCTTGGGGGGGCCTGAATAGAAACAATTGGAGATAGAGGCCTAGCAGCAGGAAAAACTGAAGAAGCATCAACAATTACATTCTCACCCAGAGTAGACTGATCAGGAGAAAAATCATGTTCAATTTGAATTTGGGAAGAAGGAACAGCCACGTTGGAAGTGGGGAGGGCAGGAGATTTAGAAGGCCCCACAGAAGGAGATGAAACTCTAGAGGCCTCTGAAGCAGCTTTTTGAAAGGCCTTTTCCATGGCCTTATGCCTCCTGGTCTCTTCTCTTGATGATGCAGCAAAATTAGTACTCTTGGAGTGATTAGATCTAGTAGAAATTCTGGCTGCCTTGGGAGGAACAGAATCCCCTGAGGAACTTTCTTTAGGATCAGAAGAATGGCCCCTTTTTCCTTTGCTTTGGGATTTATTGCTCCTAGCATCAGCCATGACAAAGCAGAAATTTACTTTTGCAGCTCAGAATAAATGCAAAGGATAGAAATCACCCTTAAATGCACCCACAGGGGATAATTGGTTCAGGTAACTCACTGCGCCAGGAGAGAAGCAGAGTAGAATTCAGGAGCCAGGAAGATTACTCAGGAGGCAGGAAAAGGCCACTAGCCAAATGGCTTAACAGCGCGGCAAAATAGGGCGTGGAAAGGCCTTGGAGCTAGAAATTAGCAGCCAGAATTTTCCCACAGCAGCTGGAGGCAGGGAAACCTCTCCAAAAACCTCCAAAATCCTTTGAAAGAGCTGCAAATAGTAGGGGCGTTGCAAAACGCACGTGGGCGTTGCTGCAGGGCTGCTCAGGGCAGTTGGAGAGTTTCTAGCACTCCCAACCTGATTCCAATAAAGTTTTTGAAGAAAACACCAGCAATTTGAGCAGAAAAGAGCAAACTAAGTAGAAATAAGCCAGCAATGGCCAAATAACTCCCCCACAAAGAGTTAATGAGAGAGAACTAACAGACACGACTGTCCTCTACCGGACCGAGTCAAAAAACTGGATACAGGAAGAGGCGGGGCTTCTTTTGTTGGTGGACTCGGTCCTAGAGCTACTGGCTTGGTTGTAACCCTTTAGTGACCGGCGTTTCCTCCGTGACTGAGAATATAGAAGAGGGAAAGGGAGAAAATTTGGCAGAAAAAATGATAGAAATTTTAGCAGAAGCACTAGAAATCACTAAAGAGAAGATGATGGATGGCATAGACGAGGTATTTCGAGTCTTCACAAGATACGCAATGAGAAATAAGCTACCAAGAGAAGTCCACATAAGATTTACTTAGAAGTCAATTGAAACGCAAATACTGCAGATTACAAGAGAGAAAACATTGAAATATAAAGATAAGGAAATTGCAGTTCTGAAACAAATACCGAGAAGAGTGAGGGAGATGAGAAGAAAATATCACTCTTTGACCAAAATATTACTTAAGAAAGGTGTGAATTACCGATGGCTGATACCAGAAGGCCTGGTGTTTACATGGCAACAACAAAAATATAGAATAGATTCAACTGAGAAAGCAGAATTATTCTGTGCAGAATACCTTAGAGAGAAAGAAGAGGAGACAAGAAGAGAAGATACATTGATTGAATTACATGAGGAATGCCTTGCAACGACTGAAAAAGAAGAAGGTGCAGTGGGTGGCAACGTGGAATATAGAGAATAACGTGAACCGAGATCCACTAGAGCAATAAACCCTTCTTATAAAATACAAATATGGAAGAGAAAAAATTGATAACAATAAACATAAATGGACTTAATTTAGCTATTAAAAGAAGAAAGATATTTCATAAATTAGAGAAATTAAAGTTTGATATAATTTTTTTACAAGAAGTACACATTAAAAAGCAGCATGAACAAATATTGATACAGCCAAAATTAGGGAAAATATTTACTTCATTGCCACAATGTAAGAAAAGAGGAGTCGTTTTATATATTAGAGACACAACTCAAGCGGAGCAAATTTATTCAGATGACGATGGAAGAATTTTGATGGTGGAAATAACAGATAATAATATGAAAATACTTTTAATAGCAATATATGCTCCAAATGATAATCAAGAAAAATTTTATAGAAAATTACATATGAAAATAATTGAATTGGACTATGATAATATTTGCATGATGGGAGACTACAATACAAAGAAAATAACAAAGCAAAGTAGAAAGATTCTTCTGAAATCCTTCTTTAAAATGATAGAGGAAATAAACTTAAAAGATGCATGGAGAGAAAGAAATGCAAAAAATAGACAATATACTTTTTATTCTAACAGACATTTATCATGGTCTAGAATAGACATGATATGGATGACAACGGATTTGACTTCTAACATAGAAGAAATTGACATAGAAGCAAACACCTGGGCAGATCATAATCCAATGACAATGAAATGGAAAGGACAAAGGAGAAGATCTAGGTGGACCTTAAATAATACAGTACTAAAAGAAAAGGAATTTGTACAGAAAATGGAAAAAGGATTGGCTTTTTTCTTTAAAGAAAATAGAAAAGAGGATACATCAATGCAAAATCTTTGGGATACAATGAAGGCTTATGCTAGAGGTTTGATAATAGACTATACAAAGAAAAGAAACACTAAGAAAAGACAAGCTTATAAAACATTAGAGGATGATTACAAGAAACTTGAAAAAGAATTACAGAAATTTCCACAAAAAAAGGACATTAAAATAAAAATGGACACAACTAAACATAAAATGGGATTAATAGAAAAAGAGGACTTGGCACAAAAAATTAGAAGTGCTAAACAGAACTATTTTGAAGGTGCAAATAAACCAGGTAGATGGTTAGCATACAAACTGAAAAAAGAGAGAGAATCAAGAAAAATAACACAATTAGTAGATGATCAAGGGCAAATTAGATATGGGAATAAAGAGAAGAAAAAAATATACAAGATTATTATAGAAAACTCTATGAGCAAGAGAACATTGAGGAGGAAAGTGTTAAACAGTACCTGCAGAAAGCGAATCTACCCCAGATTTCTAAAGACACTGAAATGATGTTAGAAGGAAATATAACGATGATGGAATTAAGTGAAGCACTCAAAAAACAAAAGAATTGGAAGGCACCAGGCCCGGATGGACTGCCAGCGGAATATTATAAGACACTACAGGAATCATTGAGTCTCCCACTGTTAGATGTCATGAATGAAGTCATGTCAAAGATGAAATTACCCAAGTCATGGTCAGAAGCATACATTACACTTGTTCCAAAAAAGGATACCGACCCACAACAAATCAAGAATTATAGGCCTATATCACTGCTAAATTCAGACTATAAAATCTTCGCTTCAATACTGGCAGAAAGACTTAAAAGATATTTAAATAATTTCATACATTCTGATCAAAATGGGTTTCTGCCAAAAAGACAGATTAAAGATAATATGAAGATAATTCTGGACACTTTGGAATATTATGAGGCACACCCTGGAAAACAAATGGCTTTGATATTTCTAGATGCACAGAAAGCCTTCAATAATGTGAATTGGCAATTTATGTTATTACAGCTGGAGCAGATGGGCTTTGGTAGAAAATTTATTCAAGCCATAGTAGCCATATATTGCAAACAGCAAAAGTAATGATAAATGGAGAATTGACAGTCTATTGAAATAAAAAAAGGAACAAGACAAGGTTGTCCACTGTCACCTCTGTTGTTTGTGTTAACATTAGAAGTGCTAAACAGAAATATCAGAGCAGATAAAGATATAAAAGGAATGAAAATTCAAAAGGAAGAATACAAATTGCAAGCATTTGCAGACGACCTGGTTTTTATTCTTGAAGATCCATTAGAAACAGCAATTAAACTGTTAGACAAGATAGGAGAATATGGAAAAGTAGCAGGTTTGAAAATAAATAAAGACAAAACGAAGATTTTGGCAAAAAATATGTTAACAAAACAAAAAGAAGAGCTGGCGGAAGTATTGAAGATACAGGTCACAAACAAGGTTAAGTACTTGGGGATATACTTGACAGCAAGATGCAGTACACTCAAAGAGAACAATTATAATAAACTCAAACTGCAGATAGTGACAGATTTGACAAAGTGGGAATTTACAACTATCATTAATAGGGAGAATATCAACGATTAAGATGAATATACTACCTAGAATTCTATACTTGTTCCAGACAATTCCAATTAGGTTGGGGAAAGATTTTTTTGAAGATTTAAATAAAATAGTGTTGAAATATATTTGGCAGAAAAAAAAAGCGAGGATAAAACTTAAATTGCTGGAAGATCCTAGAATAAGAGGAGGATTTGGCTTGCCTAATTGGGAATTATACTATCAAGCGACAAATTTGATGCGGATCAAGGAATGGATAACATTAAGAAATACTAGATTATTGACTTTAGAAGGACATGATTTGTTGTTGGGGTGGCATGCTTTTTTATGGTACAAGGGAACAAAAACACAGGGGTATTTTAGAAGACACTTTATACGAGAGGCTTTGCTATTAAATTGGGAGACGATTAAAAGACAACATTATTTAAAAATACCAGTCTGGTTATCAACTATTGAAGCATTCTCATATTCAATAACATTTAGAAAGGAACAAATTGTTAGATATAGTGAATTACTGAATGGAAAAGGTGAACTTAAATCTATGCAAGAATTAGAAGAACAAGGTATATGAATTGGTTTTCTTATTTGCAAATACAGTCTAGATACGATAAAGATTTTAAGACAGAAGGTTTTTATGATAATTTGACTAATTTAGATAAAATTCTAACAGGTACTGATGAAAATGTAATTAAAAAACTATATGGATATTTATTAGAGGTTAAATTGGAACAAGTTAAAGAAACAATGATTGCTTGGGGGAAAAATTTTGGACATGGGATAGATTTAGAGAACGAACATTGGATTTACCTGAAGGTTCTTTCTCCTTGCGCTGCATGAGAGTCCATTGAGTGGGAGGTTCTTCATCCGATTACCCTCTGACTGAGTAAGAAATTAGACTAAACACACCTCCTCTTCCGGTTTAGCCCAGTTCCGCACGAAGTCCGAATCCGAAGAAACTGACATCCTGAGCGAAACAGAAACAGAAGGAAAAAAACCAAACTAGAAAAACACAGCAAGGGCGGGTATGGACTCTCACGCAGCGCAAGGAGAAAGAACCTTCAGGTAAGTCCAGTGTTCATTCTCCCTTGCGCTGCTTAGAGAGTCCATTGAGTGGGATATACACAAGCTAAATATCCCCAGGGTGGGAAGAAACAGAGGAGGTGGAATTGCCCTCCACAGGGAGGACGCGCTGAAGAACTCTACGACCAAAGGCCGCCTCGGCTGATGCAAATCTGTCCAACTTGTAGTGGCGGATGAACGAATTCGGTGATACCCAGGTAGCTGCCCGGCATATCTCAAGGAGAGGGGCCTGAGTCGCCCAGGCCGCGGTGGTGGCAGCACTACGAGTCGAGTGGACTGTAATAGGACCAGGAAGTTGTCTGTTCCTATGCTCGTAGGCCAGGGTGATGCATGCCTTGAGCCACCTGGTGATGGTGGATGAAGAAACCTTGGAGCCGAGTGAGGTAGGTTGGAACGAAACAAACAAGGATTCCGACTTGCGGAGGGAAGCTGTCCGGGAGATATATGTACAGAGCGCTCAACGAACATCCAACTTATGCCAGCAGCGTTCGGAGTGATGAACGGGATGGGGACAGAAGTCCGGAAGAATAACTTCCTCTGATCTGTGGAAGTAGGAATTGACCTTTGGGAGAAAGGTGGGATCCAAGCATAGGATGACTCGATCAGAGTGAAAAGTACACAGATCCCTGTGTACGGAAAGAGCGGCTAGTTCGGAAACTCGGCGAGCAGAAGTGATGGCCACTAAGAAGGCGACCTTGAAGGACAGAAACTTTAGACTGACCGTGGACAAAGGCTCAAAGGGGGGTTCCATAAGGGCTTGCAGAACCAGACCCAGGTCCCAGGAAGGATATCTGTGAATGACGGGAGGGTGTAAATTGGCTACTCCCCGTAGAAAACACCTGACGCGGGGATGAAGGGACAGGGATCTGTGACCTTTGCAGGAAAGAACAGTAGACAAGGCTGCCACTTGTCGCCTAAGGGTATTGACCACCAGACCTGCCTTGAAACCCACCTGGAGAAATTGCAAGTCCTGCGGGATGGAGGCCCATGTAGAATCAATGTGTGACGAGGCACACCAGCAATGGAATGCGGACCACGTGGCTTCGTAGATGCGAGTGGTGGAACCTCTACGAGATGCAAGGAGAATGTCTATCACTTCCTCGGAATAAAGCTCTCACTTCAGTAGGTCCCTTTCAATAGCCAGACGGCTAGCTGAAACCACTGGGGGTCTGGATGAGTCACAGCCCCTTGAAGCAGAGAAACTTGGTCCGGTGGAATCCTCCAGGGAGGAGCAATGGAGAGATCTTTGAGATCCGCGAACCAGGCTCTCCGGGGCCAGAAGGGAGCAATTAGGATGACCTCCGCTCTCTCTTCCAAGATCTTCCGTACGACCCTCAGAATCAGGGGAATGGGAGGAAAGGCGTAGAGTCGACCCGGAGGCCACTGGCAGCATAGAGCGTTGGTGCCTTCCGCTCCTGGTGTCCAGTACCTGGAGAAGAACCGGGGCACCTGTGCATTAGCCAGGGTGGCGAAGAGATCCACTGCTGGTGGGCCGAAGAGCTGAACAATCTGATGAAATAGGGAGGAATGCAGCTGCCATTCCGCCGGATCGATGTCAGTGCGGCTCAGCCAGTCTGCGCGAACGTTGTGGATTCCTGCTATATGCTCCACTTGTAAAGAGAGCAGGTGCCTCTCTGCCCAAAGACCCAACTGAGCGGCTTCGTCCATGAGGATTCTGGAACGAATGCCGCCCTGGCGATTCATGTGGGCTTTTGCCGTGACATTGTCCGTCCGTAGAAGAATGTGATGCCCCGACAGGTGACTCTGGAAGTAACAGAGAGCCAGATGGGCAGCCCGCAACTCCAGCCAGTTGATGTCGTTGTGGAGATCCCTGGCCGTCCAACGCCCTTGAGTGAACTGGGAGTTGAAGTGAGCCCCCCAACCAACCAGACTGGTGTCCGTGGTAACCACCAGGCAGTGTGGTTCGAGAAAGGGGGACCCTTTCCTCAAGGCGGGGGAAATCCACCAGAGCAACGACTTGAGGACCTTGGGAAGAAACTTGACCCGAAGGGACAAGTTGCTGTTGCCTTCCTTCTGGCGTGGAAGAAGGAGCCATTGAAGGGGTCTCAAGTGCAGCCGTGCCCAGGGAACGATTGACAGGCACGAAATCATCTGCCCTAGCAACTGGGAGAGCAGGAGAAGCAGAACCCTGCGAAGAGCCCTGACCTGTCGGACTGTTGCCCTGATGTTGTGACGTCTTTCCTGTGACAAGAAGACCTGACCCAAGGTCGTATCGATACGGGCTCCCAGGTGAACCAGGTCGGTGGTAGGACTTAACTGGCTCTTCTCCCAATTTACAGTGAAACCGTGTTGTTGGAGAGCCTCGATGGTGAATTGAATATCCTCGCGGGCCTGTTGAAATGAGGAAGACTGAATAAGAATATCGTCCAAATAACATTGCAGTCTGATAGGAAAGGAACGTAAATGGGCTGCCACCACGTCTAGAAGTTTAGTAAAAATACGGGGGGTGGAGGAAAGGCCAAAGGGCATGGCCCTGTATTGATAATGGGCGTGCCCGTAACAAAATCTAAGAAACCTCCTGTGGGAGAGCCTAATGGTGACATGTAAATAGGCCTCCCGCAGATCAATAGATGCCAAAAAGTCTCCCAATCTAATGCCACTCAGGATGGAATGTAGGGAGTGCATTTTAAAACGCCTATAACGAATATGAATGTTCAGGCGCTTCAAGTCCAATATGGTCCTATAACCCCTCGACTTTTTTGGAACTAGAAACAAAATAGAATAGAACCCAGAGCCCTGGTGTTCTGGGGGCACCAGTTCAATGGCCCGAATGGAGAGAAGATGAAGAATCTCAGCTTCCATCGAGGCCCTTTTGGAAGGGTCCGAGGGGATAGAACATTGGATAAATCAATGTGGGGGGGGGAGAAACAAATTCCAAGGTGACTCCCATGGACACCGTCTGAATGGCCATGCATCTAAGGTCGTGGTACGCCAAACCTCAGCGAAGTGAGTGAGCCGACCACCAATGGGCTGTAAGGGGGAGACAGTTCTATTTTCTGCGATAGGGCTGAAAACCGGATCCCCTGAAGGGGCGTCTGCCCTGGGATTGACGGCTGCGATCTCTGAAGGCTTGACGCTCTTGAGGTCTGTTGGAGGTATGACCGAATTGTCGTGCAGGCTGTGGGTTCTGAAACCCCTGTTCAGTGGGAGGAAAGGACTGCCTGCGATAAGGAAAGGTAGACCGTCTGTTGTAGCGTCTGGACGAAGAGGGAAGGACTTTCTTCTTGTCCCTACCTTCCACTAACACAGGATCCAATGCCTCTCCAAACAGAGACCCCCCCTTTGAACGGGGCTGCTGCCAAATGCCATTTGGTCTTCATGTCCGCTTGCCAGAGAAGGCGACGTGAGGCAATGTTGGAAGCCATGGCGCGGGAGGCAAACTTGGCAGAGTTGAATGTCGCGTCTGCCATGTATTCGGTGGCAGAAATTATCTTGTTAATATCTTGGTGTAGACGGGCATCCTCTGGAGATGCTCTAGCCTGCATTTGCTTCAGCCAGATGAGGGATGTCCTGGCGAAAAAGGAAGCTGCCGTAGCTGACTTGATGGCCCATGCAGAGGCCAAATGAGTCTTACGTGTAGAAATTTCATTTCATTTCATTTTCATTTATTGGATTTGTATACCGCCCTACTCCCGAAGGACTCAGGGCGGTGAACAGCCACAGAATAAAACACATAAATACAAAATTTAAAAACAGAATAAAACCGAATTAAACAATTTGGCCGAGACAAATTTAAAACACCCAATAATTTTAAAAACAAATTAAAATTTACATTTTAAAGGGGAAAGATTTAGGCCAGGCCGGCTTGATGAAATAAAAAAGTCTTGAGAGCGCGACGGAAGGTGCGCAGATCCGGGATCCTCCGTATCTCCGGGGGGAGCTCATTCCAGATCGTAGGTGCCCCCACAGAGAAGGCTCTCCCCCTGGGGGCCGCCAGTCGACATTGTTTGGCCGACGGCACCCGGAGGAGGCCCTCTCTATGAGAGCGTACCGGCCGGTGGGAGGCTATTGGTGGTAGCAGGCGGTCCTGTAAATAACCAGGTCCTAAGCCATGGAGCGCTCTAAAGGTGATAACCAAAACCTTGAAGAGCACCCGGAAGACCACCGGGAGCCAGTGCAGCTCGCGCAGGAGAGGTGTTACATGGGAACGCCACGTCGCTCCCATAACCACCCGCGCGGCCGCACTCTGCGCCAGTTGGAGCCTCCGAGTGCTCCTCAAGGGGAGCCCCATGTAGAGAGTGTTGCAATAGTCCAGGTGTGAGGTGACGAGGGCATGAGTGACTGTGCGTAAGGAGTCCTGATCTAGAAAGGGACGCAACTGGCGAATCAGGCGGACCTGATGAAAAATGAAATTTCAGCCCGCTTGTCCTCTGTGCGAAGGCCTTCAGCCGCATCAGATGGAAGGATGTTGGGAGAGGTCAGACTGGCCATTGGAGGATCAATGACAGGAAGTTTCAAAAGATCCTCAAATTCTTGTTCAACAGAGTACAACTTCTTGTCCAGACCACTAGAATTGGAGATAGAGCCGGGCTGTGACCATTGACGCTGAACAGTGTCCACAAAGAGTGTTGGAGAGGGAACGGTATCTTGTTGAGCGACCCGTTCAGTGAAAAGGCAGGTGTTGGAATCTGAAGAATCCGGAGCAGGTAATGGAGGAGGCTGAACTAGACCCATGTTGGTGGTGACCTTGGCCTTATGCAGCAAAGTCTTGAACATCTCATGACGGAAAAGGCCTGTGGAAGGAGAACTGCTGGAAGAGGGATCCTCCTCATCACCAGAAAGACAGTAGTCGAAGGTCTCTTCATCATCAATAAAGGATTGGTCACTGTGATGAGAATCTGAAGGAGAACGAGGAGCTGCAGTGGCCTCGTGGGCCAATTGCAAAGAAGATCTGAAAGAATGAATCACTGGAGCTGGAACAGAAGAAGGAGCCAAAATACCCCTTTGCAAAAGGGCGGAGTTAATGCCTCTGGCCACAGACTGAGCAATTAGATCACACATCTCTTGAGGAAATAGAGAAGATTGACCCTCCAACGGGCAGAGCCCCGCCACTGTAGGAGTGAACGTGGCCGAAGGTTGATTGACAGCGGGTGGGGACATCTCGGTTTCCTGCGCAAAAACCTCTCTCACCATGGACTGATCTCCTTGATCCGTAGAGACAATGTTTGGAGACCAAGAGGAGGAGTTTTGGATGGGAGGAGGCTCTGAAGTTTGTTCTGGAATGAGATCAAGAGGAACTAGCATGACAGAGGGAGGAGAATGCACAATGGCTTCCGCTTGCTTCTTTGCTTTATCAAACTGCTTAGTTAGAGCCATGTGCCTTCTCTGGGCATCCTTCTCTGCAGCAGCAGAAAGTGAGGCAGAAGTGGTAGAGTGAGGGTTGGATCTGGACCCTCCTTTTTGCTGAGAGGGTGGTTTAGTGCTTCTGGTGGAGCGGGTACAATCTGCCATTCTGAGGAGAAGCAGGTAGAATAAACAGATCAAACAGCAGAAAAAAGAGAGGCTCTGTATTGCTGCTCAATATGAATCTGAAATAAACAGGGAAGAGCAGATAAATAAATAAACCCAGAGAGAAATAATGCAGAAAGACAGTAATGATAACTGGGCAGGCAATCTAGTACTGCTGATTATAAAGGCCCCAATGTAAACAAAATGGCGCTCACTGACTCAGCAGCTCTGAGGGGGCGGGAAAACATGGTGGCCATAGTGAGGGAACCGGCAACACAGTTCCGCTCTTAATTTGGCTCCAAATTCTAGGTGGGAGAAAACCCCAACGTAGACCCAAACACACAATAGGCAGTCTAATTTAATGCTTAATGGCTCAGGACTGACGAAACAGTCCCGCACACGCCAAAGAAACAAGTCAGTGGAGTCAATGCGAGGCAATCTAGGGAAGAGCTGAGCCACGGCACCACGAGGCTTCTCTCCATTCCCACAGCGTGAGGCTGAGCAACACAGCCTCCCATGCCCTCTGCTTTGCGGTTAAATTGCCAATTAAGACTAAAGATAACAACACCAGCCTCTGACTCCCTCGCCGCAATAAATAGTAATAATCTCAAAAACAGCGCGAGGCCAGCAACACAGCCTCCCACACGCCCTCCAGTAACTCACGATTAAACCGCTGAGATGTTAGCAGTGATGCGAGCCGCTGCCGAGGCAATTGCTCTACAGCTGATCAGCGTTTCGGTGAAAATCCACCTTTCAGATAAAAAGCCTCTTGAGAGAAGAAATCCCAGCGCTGAAAACACTTTTATTTTAATTTTAGAGAGTCCAATGAGTGGAGCTCCAGGGAAACAAGTATCGAAGGCTCGGACTGAGTAAGGAACTGGGGTAAACCGGAAGAGGAGGTGTGTTTAGTCTAATTTCTTACTCAGTCAGAGGGCAATCGGATGAGGAACCTCCCACTCAATGGACTCTCTAAGCAGAGCAAGGGAGAAATGGCAAGAATTGTGGTTGCAAAATTATAAAATTGTTGTGGCTCCGTTACCTGAGCCTGTGTCATCAGCAGGAGAGGACTCCGAGAGTGAAGGAGAGGAGTTGGCAAGGCCTCCCTCTCCAGGACCCTCCTCTCTGGCAATGCCTTCAGTGTCTGCTGAAGGGCAAGAGATAGGGTTGGGGCCAAGCATGTCCACGCAGCCACAGATGGACAGTGATGAGGGTAATGAGTCTTGGCTGGATCCACGCCAGCGTCGCAGAGATAAGCGCGTGCAACAGAAGAAAAGGCGTGCCTGAGATTAGGCTGAGTCACTGGACCACACCCCACAGGATATAAAAGGGAGCGTGGTGGCCAGTCAAACCTTGTGACGAACAAAGCTAAAAGCTTCCACGCCATTCTGCATTGCCGGACTTTTTGCTATAGACTTTGCTGGATTATCTCTGGACTTGATTGACTCCGTAATTATTGAGCTGTTTCTTTTGATGTACCAGGAGTGGGGAGAAGTTATCTCTCCTCTTCGTAAATAATAAACTCTTAGCAGGCAGCCTCTAGGTTGTTGCCAAGTTCCGTTATCATAAGGAAAAGGATTTTGCCGGCTGGTTTGGTCTTTAACTCTTGAACTTCTGTTGGTGTGTGTGCGTGTGGTTGGTGACAGAACAAAAATGACAATGTCAACTGCATATAAAGAAAATTTGTATAAGATGTTTTACAGGTGGCATCTACCCCCAACGAGAATAGCCAGAATGTTCAAGAATAAATCTGAAAAATGTTGGAAATGTCATCAGATACCGGGTTCATATTACCATATGTGGTGGACGTGTGCAGAAGCCAAAAGATATTGGACTAAAATCCACACATGGTTGGAAAAAATGACAAAAAAACACATAGATTTTAAACCAGAGGTTTTTTTTTATTGGGGATTGTACCTGGAATATATAATAGAGAATTGAGGTATTTGATTGTGAATGTATTAACAGCGGCTAGAATTGTATTTGCTAAAAATTGGAAAAATGAGAAAACACCAGCGCAAGATGAAGTTATTAAGAAAATAATGGAATGTGATGAAATGAGCAAATTGACATTTAAAATTAGATACCAAGAAGATAAGCAATATTATAAGATATGGGACTTATTTTATCAATGGTTAGATAAAAAAAATATGGAAATGAAATATGATAGAGATTTTTATAATATAAGAATTGTAGAAGTATATAAAATATAGCACAAAGATGTATTATTATTGGATTGATTTAGGATGATGAAATGAATGTTATAATACAAATTAACTTAAATCTTAGAATATTTTGTATAAAATGAGAAGAATAGCTATAGTCAAATAAATGATTAATGAGAACAATAATACACAGATATATATTAGATCGATAATATAAGAATTTAGGTAAACTGTGAGTTATGAATATGGTGAAGACGCACAAAAGACTTGTAACCAACCGACACACTGAGTGTAATTGAAGATGGATTTATGTTTTTAATGTATGTTTGTTTAAAAATAAATAAAAAAAAAACAAAAACAAAAACAACAACCTGCACCTGAACATCAGCAAGACCAAGGAGATGGTGTTGGACTTCTGGAGGAAGAGAGAGGAACCTGCCCCACTTTACATTGAGGGGGGCTGTGTAGAGAGAGTTTCCTCCTTTAAATTCCTGGGAGTCCATCTCAGCGAAGACCTCACCTGGAAAAACAACACAATCCAGGTGGCCAGGAAGGCCCAACAGAGACTCCATTTCCTTAGGGTCTTGCCTAAAAACAGGGTGGAACAACAACTGATTACCTCCTTTTACTGGTCCACAAGAGAAAGCGTCCTCACTTATTGCATCACGGTATGGCATGCCGATTTGACAGCCGCGGATAGAAAAATATTACAGAGGGTGGTGAGCACAGCATAAAACATCATGGGCTGTCCTCTGATACCACTAGATGAGATCGCTGGGGCTCGCTGCCTTAGAATAGTGAGGAAAATTCTCAGGGACGACTCTCACCCTGATCACCACTTCTTTACCCTCCTACCATTGGGAAGAAGATATAGAAGTATAGCCAGCCGCACAAACAGGCTGAAGAACAGTTTTTATCTGTGGGCTGTCAGACTCCTGAATGCAAAATAACATCATAACTATGTAGCATGATGGACTTGCAGGGCCGGCGCAATGTATAACATGTTCACACTGGTGCAATAGGACTGGGTGTTTTGTTAATATGATTTTTTTTTTTAATTTGATTTATATGCCGCCCTTCTCCGAAGACTCAGGGTGGCTTACAATGTGCTCAGCAGGATGGTTGGGTTAGGGATTTTCTGTCTTCACTGTGAGTTGCATTGTGTTGGGGGGCGTGCACTGAGGGAGCTCAACCAATCTCATTGTACATAAGTTATGCACTGACAATAAAGATTTGAAATTAGTTCGATTCTCACCGGCTCGAAGTTGATTCAGCCTTCTATCCTTCTGAGGTCAGTAAAATGAGGACCTGGGTTGTTGGGGGCAATATGCTGACTATGTAAACCACTTAGAGAGGGCTGTAAAGCACTATGAAGCAGTATAAAGTCTAAGTGCTATTGCTAAACACTCCAGACAGGTGATTGATGAGTGGAGAATCTGCAGGGTAAAATTCATAGTTCCAGCCTTTGGAGGGTTGTCGGCCATGGCGCCCAGCATCTCTTTTTACCCCAAGGAGAAAAGGAAGAATACCTGAGAATACATGTGGATAACTTAGTGGGTCATCTGATTGTGCCAAAGAAATGCACAATGAGATTTTAAAGGTGCCATGGATTGCAACTGGCATAATAGTGAAAAATCACACTCCTTCAGAGCAGCAAAAATCACTGAGATTGAGATTAAGGTAATTTTGTGGGAATTTGGCAGCAAGAAAAGATCTCCATCGCAGCAGTTAGGAGCAAGTGGGGCTACCATATCTGTTGTGCACAAATCCAGATAGCCACTAGATGGCAGTAATGAGTTCAGAGTTCGCTTTGTCTTGCTGATTCCATCTAATAATTTTTTCACTTTTTGCTACAGATGCTGTAGTCCTAAATTCTAAGAGAGTATGTTTTGTGTGTATGTGTGTGTGAGAGAAAAATAAATATATATTCCTGCCCCCTCTGCTGGATAAAATAAGGAACTACTTCACTCTTATACTTTAACCTGGAAAAAAACCCTGTATTTTGTGCTCCCAGAAATCAGCGCTGGTCAGAAAATGGTGCAATCCTGGCATGCAGAGAGTAGAAAGAATTATGCAGCTCATTATTAGTGCTGTCCCAAGCAGAACTTCCAGCAAGGACAAATGGGATAGTCAACGGAAATGTCATTTTATCAGCAGCAAACTCTTGTTCAGTTCCACACTAAAGGGGAAAAACCCAGCTATGACAATGTGGAGGAAAAAAGCACATTGAGGATGGATTTTAAGCAAGAAATGAAGGCACACCTGATGTTTGTATCAGGATGAGAGAGAAGAAATGTTAAAACAGGTGAAAAGGAGTGAGCAGACTTTATTGTTCTAAAGCACATGCTCAAGATGGCGGTTTCTACCTGAGTCGCTGTTGCTGTAGGGATGATTTTTCGGCTGGTTTTGGAGTCTTCGGGGGCCAACTGGTCATTTCTGGCCCCTGCCCGGCTAATTGAGCGCTTCGCTGGCCAGTAGAGCGCCTTTCCGCGCTCCGGAACATGCTGGCCATGGAAGGAGCCAAGGTCTCTACGGGCGCCATTGGGAGGACGGCAGTAGTGGCCTGGCCTGCAGCGGCCTGATTCCGCTTGCATTGTTGGCGGTGGCCGAGGCAGCGGCGGCGGTGTGGCGGCGATGACGCTATAGTCTTTGTCGGCTCCCTGGTTGCCTCCGGGAGTTCCTGAAGGACCTGGGGAGCGATGTGGGCGTTGGCGGCGATGGTGGTGGTGGCGGCGGTTGCGGCGGTGACCGTGACGATGACGGCAGCAATGGCGGCGGCGGCCTAGCAACCATCAGCTGACGGTGACGCGGGGTATTCTGCCAGTGGCCTACACTTCTTACCACCCTGGAATTACCTAGGACGGAGGGTGTCTGGCCCAATTTTGGTGAGCCAGCCCCTACAGCGATCTGGAGGTCTCCATGAGGATCTGGTGGAGGCTAGGGGCGTGAATTTTTGACCACAGGAGGGCGTCTGGAGAGGCTGGAAGACGACTACGGAGGGGCTATTTCAGTCGCCCCCATGCAGTTCTCCTCCCCCTTGTGGCCTGGTGCTGGGCCTATTATGGTCATTGACTACCCTGACTGATTCCTGCCTGTTGCAAATCATCTCCCTTTATTTGTCATCTTTATCCTCCCCTTGGTGTCACCACTAGCTTGATCCCACGGACCGGCTCTATATTTTTCATCTGAACCTCTTAGCCGTAAAGAGAGATGGTAGCTTCTGATGCGGGTACTGAAGGAACCGGTCCTTTGCTGCTGTCTCGCCACCGGAGGTGATGGTCCATCAATTTCCACTGCCATTTTTTCATTCTTGGCCAACTGTCATGAGAGGGCAGCTTTTGGATATTTTATTCCCCGGTGTTTCGAAACAGCATGAGACTCCTCCCACTGTCGTGAGAGGACAGTGGAGCCCAGTCAATCTGCGTTTAAGTCCTTCATTTGTCTTCTCCGGGTCTTTTTGAATATTGTTTGACTCCCTGGCTGAATGTCTTCATCATCCCTGGCTCCCGGATGTACTCAGCGGTCGAGCTTCTTGCGCTGCAAGATTCCCCCCTCTCACAGACCTGGCCCTCCATATTATCGAGGGCCTACCTTGATGACGGGTTTTGGAATCCCGAGAGGTGGCATGCTGCGAAGAGGCGGGTGAGGGTTTTTTTTAAAAAAAATTTAGCTAAAATTTTAAGGGGTTCCAGGAGTAGGGTAGGTTATCTTGTGAAGAATGGACCTGGGGGGGTCCTTACAGATCAGCAACTTAGCCTGTTGGATGGTTATGGTGGGGGGGACGGGGAGCGGGGGCTGGACGAGGTACGGTGGGGTAGGGGTCACTCTATTACTGTGGTGGTTGGTAGGGACAGAGGTAGTGGCAGCGGAGGGCATTATGGCATCAGTGGAGTGTGGCCCCGCTGCTTGCAGGCGGTGGCACGCTCTGGTTCCCTTCGCTCTTCCTGTTTACCTGGGGGGATGGGAGTGCAGAACCCCGGACTCCGACTGGTGTGTGTAAATGCCAGGTCTGTTGTGAACAAGGCCCCCCTCATGCGTGAGCTTATTGACGAGGGGGGCACGGACCTGGCTTGCATCACTGAGACCTGGTTGGGCCCGGAGGGAGGGGTTCCTCTCTCCAATCTATGCCTGCCGGGTTTCCGTGCGCTGCACCAGCCGCAACTCTGGGGAAGGGGGGGGGTGGCAGTTATTATTTCTTTCTTTCTTTCTTTATTTTATTCAATTTGTATACCGTCCTTCTCCTAGTGGACTCAGGGCAGTGCACAGCCAGAACTAAAACACATAACAATACAAAATTTAAAATTATTAAAAGAATTATATACTTTGGCCCAAATTTAAAACAATTCGAATTAAAACCCATTAACAGATTAAAAGCTAAACAATTAAAAAACTAAAAAAGGGGGCGGGGTTCACGCCAGCCCTGCTTGATGGAAAAGAAAAGTTTTCAGGGCACGGCGAAAGACCCGGAGATCCGATATCCTTCTTATCTCCGGGGGCAAATCGTTCCAGAGGGCGGGAGCTGCCACAGAGAAGGCCCTCCCACTGGGGGTCTCCAGCCGACATTGCCTGTCTGACGGCACCCTGAGGAGTCCCTCTCTGTGGGAGCGTACTGGTCGGTGGGAGGCTATCGGTGGCAGAAGGCGGTCCCGCAAATACCCAGGTCCTATGCCATGGAGCGCTTTAAAGGTGGTAACCAACACCTTGAAGCGCACCCGGAAGACCACTGGAAGCCAATGCAGCTCATGCAGGAGAGGTGTCACATGGGAGCGACCCCTCGCTCCCATAATCCCCCGCGCGGCCACATTCTGCACCAGTTGGAGCCTCCGGGTGCTCCTCAAGGGGAGCCCCATGTATAGAGCATTGCAATAGTCCAGGCGGGAAGTGACGAGTGCCTGAGTGACTGTGCGTAAGGAATCCCTATCCAGAAAGGGACGCAACTGGTGAATCAGGCGGACCTGATAAAAAAAACCCCTGGCCACGGCCGTCATATGCTCTTCTAAAGACAGCCGTGCATCCAGGAGGACGCCCAAGTTGCGAGCCCTATCCGTGGGGGCCAATAACTCGCCCCCAATAGCCAGTGATGGCACCAGCTGGCTATATCGGGACGCCAGAAGCCACAGCCACTCGGTCTTGGAGGGGTTGAGTCGGAGCCTGTTACTCCCCATCCAGATCCAGATCCGCACGGCCTCCAGGCACTGGGACATCACTTCAAGGGCATCATTGGGATGGCCTGGGGTGGAGATGTACAGCTGCGTATCATCAGCGTACTGATGGAACTCCACCCCAAAGCCACGGATGATCTCACCCAGCGGCTTCACATAAATGTTGAACAGAAGGGGCGAGAGGACCGACCCCTGAGGCACCCCACAAACAAATTATTAGAGAAAGTCTTAGTCCTAGGGAGGTCACTGTCCCTCAGATAGGCGGGTGTGAATCTCTACTGTTGAAATGGAGCCCTGGAAGACAGTCGGGTTTGTTGATTACGTACCTGTCTCCCAGCTGCGTGTCTTCAGCCCTGCCTGCACTGCTCGAAGTCTTAGCCGAACTGACGGTTGATCTCCCCAACCTGATGGTAGTGGGAGACTTTAATCTCCTGTCAGCCGGAGAGACATCTGAGCTGGTTCGGGAGTTCATGGCCCCCATGATGGCCATGGACCTGACTCAGGTTGTACAGGGTCCAACTCACAGTGGTGGACACACACTTGACCTGATTTTTGTCTCTGGGCAGTGGATAAATGTTCAGGGGAGGGGGGAATTATCTATTCAACCCCTGTCATGGACTGACCATTACCTCCTTAGGCTGGACTTTCTATCCACTAACCCCCACCGCTGGGAGGCGGGACCAATACGTTGGTTCCGCCGCAGGCGCCTGATGGATCCTGAAAGATTCCTGACGGAGCTTGGGACATTTCCCACATCCCTAGCCCGTGATTCGCCAGAGGCCCTGGTGGATGCCTGGGAACGGGCCGCCACCGGGGCATTGGATTGAATCGCCCTTTTGTGGCCTCTCCTTCAACAGGGATCCCGGGCAGCTCCATGGTTTACCGTGGAGCTCAGGGAGATGAAGCGTTGGAAGAGACGTCTAGAGGGCTGTTGGAGGTCTTCCCACTCCGAGTCTGATCGAACACAGTTGAGAACCTATATTAGGTCCTATCTTGTGGCGATGGAAGCGGCGAAGCGTGATTACTTTGCTGCTCTCATTGCGTCTGTAGAGAATCGACCAGCAGCCTTGTTTCGAGTCACCCACTCCCTTCTTAACCAGGGAGTGAGGGAGGACCCCTTACAGGGCAGTGCTGAGGATTTTGCTCAATTCCTGCAAGACAAAATCGCTCAGATCCAGACGGGTTTAGACTCTGACTGGACGTGGTCTGACGAGGAGATGGGAGCAAGTCTTGAAGGTGACATCTGGGTTGACTTTGACCCTGTATCCGTAGAGGAAGTGGACAGGATTGGGGGTAGATTGGGGGCCTCCACGTTTGTTGGACCCATGTCCCTCCTGGCTTGTTGCGGCGACCAGGGAGGTGACTAGAGACTGAATCCAGGCTATTTTCAACGCTTTGTTGAGGGATGGGGTCTTCCCTGCCACCCTTAAGGAGGCGGTGGTTTGACCCCTTCTCAAGAAGCCTGCCCTCGATCCAGCCTCCTTGAACAACTTTCATCCTGTCTCCAACCTTCGCTTCATAGCGAAGGTTGTTGAGTCTGTGGTGGCATACCAACTTCCACAATTCCTGGAGGAAACGGATTACCTAGACCTGTACCAATCGGGTTTCAGGCGTGGACACAGCACGGAAACGGCATTGGTCGCTCTGGTGAATGATCTCTGACGGGCCCGCGATGGGGGTTATTCCTCCATCCTGATCCTACTTGACCTCTCAGCGGCTTTTGATACCATCGACCATGGTATCCTACTGCGACGACTCGGGGGGTTAGGGGTGGGGGGCACTGTTTTGCAGTGGTTCTCCTCCTACCTCTCGGGTCGTACGCAGTTTGTCTGGGCGGGAGCTCACGTGTGGGGTGCCTCAGGGGTCGGTTCTCTCCCCCTTGCTCTTTAACATCTATATGAAGCCGCTGGGTGAGATCATTCGTTTTGGGGTGTGGTATCATCAATATGCTGATGATACCCAGCTTTACATCTCCACCCCGAACCAACCTGGAGATGCCCTTTCCGTGATGTCTAAGTGCCTGGAGGCGGTGCGGGTCTGGATGGGTAGAAACAGGCTCAGACTCAATCCTTCCAAGACGGAGTGGCTGTGGTTGCCGGCATCCCATGATCTAGTGGCCCCATCACTTCGGATGGGAGGGGAGTTGCTTACTCCCTCTGAAAGGGCGCGTAATCTAGGCGTCCTCCTGGATTCGCAGCTGTCTTTAGTGGACCATCTGACGGCCGTGACCAGGGGGGCTTTTGCACAGGTTTGCCTGGTGTGCCAGTTACGTCCTTTCGTAGACAGGGATGCCCTCCACACAGTCACCCAAGCTCTCGTCATTTCTCGTTTGGACTACTGTAATGCCCTCTACATGGGGCTGCCCTTGGGGTGTACCCGAAGGCTCCAGCTGGTCCAGAATGTGGCCGCGTGGGTTGTTACGGGAGCTTCCCGTTACTCCCGTGCAACACCTCTCCTGTGCGAGCTGCACTGGTTACCGGTGGTCCTTCGAATTTGCTTCAAGGTGCTGGTACTTACCTATAAAGCCCTACATGGCATGGGCCCGGGGTATCTACAGGACCACCTTCTGCCTGCCTCCCACCACCCTGTACGCTCACACAGGGCTGCCCTCCTCCGGGTGCCATCGACCAGGCAATGTCGGCTGGGGGCGCCCAGGATGAGGGCGTTCTCTGTGGGTGCACCGACCCTCTGGAATGGGTTACCCACGGAGCTCCGGACGGCCCCCAACCTCCGCTCTTTCAGCCAAGTAGTTATTTTTATTGCTTTCATTGTCTCAACTTCTGTAAGCCGCCCTGAGTCCCTCGGGAGAAGGGCGGCATATAAGTACAATAAAAATAAATAAATAAATAAATAAATAAATAAATAAATAAATAAACAAATAAACAAATAAATAAATAAATATTGAAAAGGAGATGTTACCAACCAGAGGTGGTATTCAGCTGGTTCAGACTGGTTTGGGTGAACCGGTAAACAGCACCTCTGGCTGGCCCCTGCACCCCCGCCCACTTGCCGCTCACCCCCGCCTGCCCGCTGGCCCCGCCTGCCCGCTGGCCCCACCCATCCCCGCCCCACCCCACCCTATATATGTTGCCTTCGCCATGCGGCCCAGCTAATCGCCTCGCCTTGCTTCCACGCCTCGCCCACTCTGCTCACCAAAGGTAAGCATGCCACCCGCTCACCATTCGCCTTCACCGGGTCAGGGCCCAGGAACGCAACCATTCGTAGCCTCCACCCACTCGGCTTTCTCCTTGACCAGGTTGGAGAACGCACCATTCCCCGTCTCCAGCCTTGCCCCGGAGCCTCCACCCGCTTGCTGTTCACCTTGGCTGGGTCGGGGAATGCACCATTCCCTGGCTCTCGCCTTCCCCGGGGCCGCCGCCCACATGCCGCCCACTCGCTGGTGAGCCTCCAGCCACCGGTAGTTTTCAGCTGCCGGCAGTGACAGGACTTCTTCAGGCCTCTTTTTTGGCCTGTAGTTTTTGGTAGTTTTCGGCGCAAGAAGCTTGCAGCCGCCGCCTCTTTTTGGCGCAAGAAGGTTCCAACTGGCAAAGAGGCTTCTTGCGCCAAAAAAGAGGCAGTGGCTCCAGGGTTCTTGTGTTGAAAACTACAGGCCAAAAAGGAGGCCTGAAGTCCCATCACCTCCGTCACCGCCCTGTTCTTCTCGCTGGCCGCACACAAGCACACCATTGGCTGCTGGTGCGTGTGCACGGCTGCACCCCATTGCCAGACCTGGCCAGGAGAACGGCCTGCTGCGCTGGAGGGATGGTACTTTTCTGAAATCAGACCACTTGACATAGAATGACCCGAATGCAGATTTTGTTCCGTTCAGAAAAACTGGGCCAATCTATTCATAAACAAAATACTTTCAGCCACAGCTCCCATTAAGAATTTACACTCTCCCACCCAAATTCTAAGAACAGGACATGACCTTTAGGACGTAATAGGATTAACCCACCATCATTGAAATAGTAAAAGACACAAGGCTAACTACATTGCAAAACTCCCTGGAGCATCTCAATCACAAAACCCCAGAACCAGGGGTGGGCTGCTGGGGGTTTGCAGGGGTTCGGGAGAACCTCTAACTAAGATTCTGTGCAGTTTGGAGAACCTCCAAATCCCACTCCTGGCTGGCCCCGCCCACCCCTCCCCACCCCTCCCAGGAGTCCCCACGCAGCCCGTTTTGGATGTAGGTAAGTGAAGGGCGCGCACGGAGGCTCGGGAAGGGCGAAAAACAGGCCTACCGGAAGTTTGGGAAGGCCAGAGGGCCTCC
Organism: Arizona elegans; assembly: GCA_022577455.1. Lineage (NCBI taxonomy): Eukaryota > Metazoa > Chordata > Lepidosauria > Squamata > Colubridae > Arizona > Arizona elegans. Next base: position 16,799,133 of record JAKOOJ010000010.1, read on the forward strand.
AGAGCCTGGGGAGGCCGTTTTCACCCCCCCCGGAGGCTCAAAGAAAGCCTCCGGAGTCCGGGGAGGGCAAAAACACCTGCTCCCCCGCCGTGGTGCAGGAACAGAACAGAACAGAACAGAACAGAACAACAGAGTTGGAAGGGACCTTGAAGGTCATCTAGTCCAACCACCTACTTAGGCAGGAAACCCTATACCACTTCAGACAAGTGATTATCCAACATCTTCTTAAAAACTTCCAGTGTTGGAGCATTCACAACTTCTGGAGGCAAGTTGTTCCACTGATTAATTGTTCTGTCAGGAAATTTCTCCTTAGTTCTAAGTTGGTTCTCTCCTTAATTAGTTTCCATCCATTGCTTCTTGTCCTGCCCTCAGGTGCTTTGGAGAATAGTTTGACTCCCTCTTCTTTGTGGCAGCCCCTCAAGTATTGGAACACTGCTATCATGTCTCCCCTAGTCCTTCTTTTCATTAAACTAGACATACCCAGTTCCTGCAACCGTTCTTCATATGTTTTATCCTCGAGTCCCCTAATCATCTTTGTTGCTCTTCTCTGCACTCTTTCTAGAGTCTCAACCTCTTTTTTACACCGTGGTGACCAAAACTGAATGCAGTATTCCAAGTGTGGCTTTACCAAGGCATTATAAAGTGGTATTAACACTTCACGTGATCTTCCTGAAATAAGATCTTCCTGAACTAACCTCCTTGTGGTGTCAACCCCTGTGAGGGATCTCACGAAGAATGATGGTTCGTTGAGGGCACTTCCAAGAAAAGGTCAGCACGCAAGGATGCAATCAAATTAAGTCTTTATTTAGAAGTAAAAGTGGAGTAAAATAAGGTCCCAGGTATGGAGGCATCCATGTCTGGATTGAGCCCATGGGTCAGTCCCATAGGAGACTAGAACAGGAGCAGGGAAAAAAAGGCAAAAGGGTAAAAGCAAAAGGGCAAAAAAGGGGGGGAGCAGCCCCTGTGCAGGGGTTCTTATAGGGGCTCCTGGCCCCTCCCTTACAAGGTGTGTGAGGGGGCCGGAGGGCCATTAACTTTCCCCAATGGGGCTGCAGGGGCCGGAGCCCCTTGACCCACCAGTGGGATCAAAGGTGTCTCTTTGCCCCCATCTGGTGGCCTTTGAAGAGACTGCCATGGCTGGCACAAAACACCTAACAACCCCAGACCTGATCAAGTCCATCTTCATCTGTAGAATTCACTGATTATTTTACTTTGCAGGGTTGTTATGGAGGAAAACGAGAGGAGGAAGTGATATTTACACTGGTTTGAGCTTAGAAGATAGAAGGTGTAATGACAAATGTATTTCTCCTAAGATCTGAAAGACCAGGTTAGGGACAGATTGTCCTGGAGAAAGTGTATGTGGCTGTTAAAAGTTCACAATGCCTCAACAAACATGTAATCAATCAAATAAGTCAGTTTTAAGCTTGGTTATCTGCTTCTTTAATTGCAAAGAGGGCTACAGTTGGCAACCTTGGATGCACTACTCCAACTTGTATTATATCTTCATGGTAGAGTTGATTGGCCCTAGCAGTAATTTAATTCTGCATTAGAGGTGCCCATGTCCATATTTTTAGTCAAAGAATGGATGGAGGCCATTTTTCAGCAGCCCCTCTGATTAATTGTCAAAGAGCTATTCATAATTTGCCACTAAGGGGGAATAACAACCATGGCCCTTTGGTTCTTTTCAAACTGTGAGAATTGGAGCAGCTTGAATTGGAGGTCAACTAGGCCACGCCCACCCAGGAACCAGGTAGAGAACCCCTTGCTAAAATTTTTGAAGCCCACCTCTGCCCAGAACCCTATAAAGATCCATCCACTCACTCAGCCATTTTGTCAGCCATCCCAGAAACATGCTGCTGTCACTGAAGTTTCTGGAAACCAAATAAACAGAGACCTTCTTTCCTTGTAGCAAGCCTCCATTGATTTTTTTTTATTTCTCCCGGCTTGGAACCAGACAGGATTTTTCTTCCAACAGGAGAATAAAGTTTATAAATCACTTCCTTCCATTTCACCACCACCCCTCCCCCATCTCATAACCAGGCCTTTTCTCTTTCATTCAGACTATTTTCAGACGGGGTTTAGCACCCTTTCAGAAATGTGGTAGACCCATGTTCAGAAATAGGCTGAGGGACACGTCATATGCCTGGGCACCTCTGCCACTGTGCCAAATATGTCATTTCAAGAACATTCTTGTGTGCTCAAGCCTGGCCCTTGTCAAGGAGAGTGATTATTGTTTTCCTGCCAGCAGTTTACTTTCGTTGGGAGGAGGAATGAACTTTATTTTTATTTACTTTACAAGATTCTCTTCTTGAAGCACCTCTGAGTGGCTTACAAGTTGGGGGCACCAACCAATTGTTTTCTTTAACTTGCCCCCTAAATCCCTATGGTTAGCAACCATTGATGATTTTGTTCCTAGGACTAAGCAGGGGTCAGCAATGAGGGGAGGCACAATTTTTAGACCTTTTCCATCTCCTTATGACTACCAAAATCAGTGGATGTCTTCCTGCCAGCTGGTAATGTTAGGGGTAAAAAACAAACCCAATCACTTCTCTTACACATATGTAAAAGGGGTGGTGCTTTGATGACATGATTATGACCACCATCTTGATTTTTCTGATTGCCTTCATGCAGACCTCAGTCTCTGCATTGGAGAACTGGTGGCTTGACCTAGAGCATTGATAGCTGAGATGAGATTTAAAGATGCCAGACCTCAAGCCCTTTGGTTGAAATGCGCTGCACATTTATACATGGCTGCGACTTCAAGCAAATGTCTTAGGTTTGTGGCCTGTGGACTCCTTCCAGTCAACCTAACCAGGTCATTTTTGATGGTCCATACAAGTAGTCCTTGATTTATGACAATTGAGACCAGAATTTTTGTTGTTAAGCTAGGCCAGGGGTCAGCAACCCGTGGCTCCGGAGCTGTGTGCGGCTCTTTGGGCCCTCTGCCGTGGCTCCCTGTCCCATCACTGGATGGCCCTGCCCCTCGCCCCTCGCCCCTCGCCCCTCACCCCTCACCCCTCTTATTTCTTTTTTGGACTCCAGCCCGAAGCAGCAGGAAGCGAAGGCTGCCTTACGCACAAATGTGGCGTGAAGGCAGGTACAGGGCAGCTTCGCTCCTGCACTCTCCTCCCGCCTGAGCCGGGAGCGTGCGCACGTGCGGAGAGACTGTCCTCAAGCGAGCGCCAAAGCGCAGAAAAGGCGTGTGTGGGGTGGGCGGGCCGCTCGCTTAGGAGGGTCTTAGCAGGACATGACTTCTCTCCTGCACTAATGATCCGCCCTGTCACTGCGTTAAGTGTTTGCCAGCTGAGCTCCCATTCTAAGACTTACGGTAGCCTGGCCAGGGAACTTATCTGTAGCTGAGATAAGGCTGGTCTTGTGAGACATTGGACTACTGCGCATGTCTACATTCTTTCTTTTCTAACTTCCTGATTTATTTCTTCCTTTGTCCGTCTGTGTGATATGACTGCCGGGAACGATGTAGTTAGCTAGTTTTATACTTTTATAATAAAATGTTTCTTAGAATTTATACTTCGGGTTTTCTTTCTTTGGGAGTATACTCCATGGAAAACAAGATTCATCCACCTCTAATTAATTAGTTTTCCCCAGGGGGGAACAAGGCTGATTCACGCTTTGACACGCCCATCGCCAGATCTCCTCCTCCCAATTTCATGATGCCCTGGCTGTGGCTGAGCCAGGAGCATGCGCACGCACGGGGAAACCCTCCTCAAGCAAGCCCCGAAGCTCAGGAAAGGTGCATGCGGGGCGGGTAGCGGCTCGCTTAAGAAGTGTCTCAGGTGCGCATGCTCCCGGCTCAGCCACAGCCGGCCAGGGCGTCATGAGAATGGGAGGAGGAGGAGAGTGCAGGAGCGAAGCTTCCCTGTACCTGCCTTCATGCCACATTTGCACATAATTTAATTTAATTTAATTTAATTTCCAATTTATATACCGCCCTTCTCCCTGAGGAGAAGATAAGCCAAGATAAAAAACATAGAATACAAATATTAAAAAACATTTAAAAATATATATAAATTTTGGCCCGAAAGTTAAGAAATCACAGACTGATTAAAAGAATTTAAAAATTTCTTCTTAAGCCAACCCGGCTTGCTGGAAAAGATGGGTTTTAAGGGAACGACGGAAGGCATTGAGGTCATGGATTCTCCTTATCTCCGGGGGCAACTGATTCCAGAGGGTGGGAGCCCCCACCGAGAAGGCCCTCCCCCTGGGGGTCACCAGCCTACATTGTTTGGCTGATGGCACCCTGAGGAGGCCCTCTCTATGGGAGCGCAGGGGTCGATAGGAGGTCGTCGGTAGCAGCAGGCGGTCTCGCAGATAGCTAGGCCCTATGCCATGGAGCACTTTAAAGGTGATAACCAACACCTTGAAGCGCACCCGGAAGTCCACCGGGAGCCAGTGCAGCTCGCGCAGGAGTGGTGTTACATGGGAGCGCCATGTTGCTCCCATCACTACCCGCGCTGCTGCATTCTGGACCAGCTGGAGCCTCCGGGTGCTCTTCAAGGGAAGCCCCATGTAGAGAGCATTGCAGTAGTCAAGGCGAGAGGTGACGAGGGCGTGAGTGACTGTGCACAAGGAATCCCGATCGAGAAAGGGCCGCAACTGGCGAATCAGGCAAACCTGATAAAACGTCCCCCTGGTAACAGCCGTCAGATGTTCCTCCAAAGACAGCTGCCTATCCAGGAAGACTCCCAGATTGCGAGCCCTTTCAGTGGGGGCCAAAGATTCGCCCCCAATAGTCAGTGATGGAGTCAACTGACTATATCGGGATGCCGGGAGCCACAGCCACTCAGTCTTGGAAGGGTTGAGCTTGAGCCTGTTCCTCCCCATCCAGATCCGCACAGCCTCCAGGCACCGGGACATCACTTCAAGGGCATCGTTGGGGTGGCCTGGGGTGGAGATGTACAGCTGGGTGTCATCAGCATACTGATGGTATCTCACCCCAAAGCTACGGATGATCTCGCCCAGCGGCTTCACATAAATGTTGAACAGAAGGGGCGAGAGGACCGATCCCTGCGGCACTCCACAGATGAGAGGCCTCAAGGTCAACCTCTGCCCCCCTGCCAACACAAACTGCGACCGGTCAGAGAGAAAGGAGGAGAACCACCGCAACACAGTGCCTCCCACCCCCAACTCTTCCAGCCGGTGCAGCATGATACCATGGTCGATGGTATCAAAAGCCGCTGAGAGATCTAATAGGACCAGAACAGAGGAACAACCCCTGTCCCGAGCCCTCCAGAGATCATCCACCAATGCGACCAATGCCATTTCTGTGCTGTGCCCAGACCTGAAACCCGATTGGAACGGATCTAGATAGGATGTTTCCTCCAGGAATTGCGGAAACTGTTGCGCGACCACACTCTCAACAACCTTCGCAATGAAGCGAAGGTTGGAGACAGGACGATAGTTAGCCAATATTGCCGGATCCAGGGACGGCTTCTTGAGGAGAGGCCTCACCACTGCCTCTTTCAGGGCAGCGGGGAAGTGACCCTCACTCAACGAAGCATTAATGACGCCCTGGAGCCAGCCTCGTGTAACCTCCCGGGAAGCCAGTACCAACCAGGAGGGACACGGGTCCAGTAAACATGTGGCCGCACTAAGTCTCCCCAAAATCCTGTCCACATCATCGGGAGTCACAGCATCAAACTCCTCCCAGATAACATTCTCAAGACTGTTCCTTGTCACCCTGCCCTGATCTACCCAGTCAGAGTCCAAATCCCCCCGGATCTGAGTGATTTTGTCATACAGGTATTGTCCGAAATCCTCCGCCCTGCCTTCTAAGGGATCCTCCCGCACTCCCAGATGGAGCAGGGAGCGGGTCACCCTAAACAGGGTGGCCAGACGATTCCCTGATGACGCAATAGAGGCGGAACAGTAGTTAGACTTTGCCGTCTTTATCGCCATTAGGTAGGCCTTAATATGCGACCTTACCCGTGTTCGATCAGATTCAGCGAGACTGGCCCTCCAACCGCTCTCCAGGAGTCTTTTCCGGTGCTTCATTTCCCTCAGCTCCTCAGTAAACCAAGGAGCCGCACGGGATCGGCATCGGGTCAGAGGCCGCAAAGGCACGACTCGGTCCAAGGCCCCACCAGCCGCCCGATCCCAGGTGGCTACCAGGTCCTCAGCCGAGTCATGTGCTAGATCCTTAGGAAATGGCCCAAGCTCCATCTGGAACCTATCAGGATCCATCAGGTGCCTGGGGCGGATCCATCTAATTGGGTTCGCCTCCCTGCGGTGAGGGGTTGCGGTTCGAAGATCTAGGCGAAGGAATGAGTGGTCAGTCCATGACAAGGGTTCCATGTCTATATCCCCTATAACAAGACCACTCAACCACTGGCCAGAGACAAAAATCAAGTCCAGAGTGTGACCTCCCCTGTGAGTAGGGCCATGAACTAACTGGGTCAGGTCCACGGCCGTCATGGAAGCCATGAACTCCCGAGCCACCTCAGACGTTTCACCAACGGATGGCAAGTTGAAATCACCCATGACTAAAAGCATGGGTGTATCTACTGCCACCGTGGCTATCACGTCGAGTAGCTCAGGTAGGGCTGTTGCCACGCGGCAGGGAGCCAGGTACGTAAGCAACAAGCCCATCTGGACCCCACGGCCCCACCTCACAAGGAGGGACTCACATCCGGCTATCTGAGGCACAGTGGTCTCCCTCGGACCCAGATCCTCGTTAATAATAACCGCCACCCCCCCTGCCCCCCCCCCTGGGCCCTCGGCTGATGGAATGCTCTGAAGCCTGGTGGGCACATTTCAACCAGAGGGACGCCACCCTCTGGGCCCAACCAGGTCTCCGTAATACCCGCCAGGTCCGCTCCTCCCTCTTGTATAAGATCGTGAATGAGGGGGGCCTTATTGACCATGGACCTGGCATTGCACAGCATCAGTCGAAGGCCCAGCTCCTGAGTATCTAAGCCACCTAGTATCCGAGCGGAGACTTGGGGACCGGGGCAAGCAATTGCTCTCAGACAGCAAGTGCGAGCCCCCAACACCTGATGTGGTCCCCTGCTCCCGCCATATCTGCCCCTCTCATCTACCGTGCCGATGGTACAGCCCTCATAGATATCGTCCCCCATCCCTTTCCCAATCCCTCGTCCGGTGCCCCCCAAATCGTTACCCTGTGCCGGGCACGGCTCTGACCCTGGTGGATTTCCCCCCCACATCCGCCATAGTCGTCTTCCCAGTATCTTTAAAAGAATAATTACAATCCCCCCCCCAGAACCCCTTAAAATCTTTAAAAAATTCCCTAAAAAGCCCCATAAATTCTTCCTTGCTCCATGCCATCTCTCCGGATTCCAAAGTCCGTCATCGAGATAGGCCCTCGATAATGTGGGGGGCCAAACCTGCGAGAGGGGAGAATCTCGCAGGGCGAGGAGTTCCGACACCTAATACATATAGTCATCAGGGAAAACAGTCCAAGGGTGGGGGAACGCTGATGTTACAGACATAGGGAAAATTCCAGTCCATGGTCAGGCCTCCAAGCTCCACTGTCCTCTCACGACAGTGGCTAAGGAGGTGCATATCATTCAATCCCGAAAGTTTCCAGGGCGGCCATCTCTCACCAAGGCAACCTTTGCTTCCTGCCGCTTCAGGCTGGAGTTCGCACCCTCCGCACTCGGCTGAAGAGCTGCCAGGGGTGAGGGGTGAAACGGCAAGGCGATGGCCGGAGCATTAGTGTGGTCAACTCGACATCACTCACATCAAGGGGCGCCTCACCCGGCCCCTCCCCTCCCAGCCACTCCTTGTCACACCTGGCCTCAACGTATCTATAGTTCTGTATAAACGTTCACCTTTTTTCAACTTTATTATCTGCATCTACATACTATAGATGTACTTTCATGGACCACTGAAAGGAGAAAATGGCTCACATGCTTTGCGCAAGAGTGTGATAGGCAGGTCACAAAACAGGCTTTTGAGGGGCTGCCACAAAGAAGGAGGGCAATATATTTTCCAAAGAAGCAGAAGGCAAAACAAAAAGCAATAGATGGAAACTGAACAAAGAGAGAAGCAACCTAAAACTAAGGAGAAACTTCCTGATAGTGAGAACAATTAACCAGTGGAACTGCTTGTCTCCAGACGTTCTGGGTGCTCGATCACTGGAAGTTTTTAAGAAAAGACTGGACAGCCATTTCTCTGAAATGGTATAGGGTCCCCCCCAAAAGTCCCTTCTAAGTGTTATTCTGTTATTCTGACACCTTTCCCAGGCCCTCCATTCAGATTTTGGCATCCTCAGTTTTCCTGCCTGAGCAGGGGGTTGTACTAGAAGACCTCAGAAGTCCCTTTCAACTCTGTTATTCCATTATTATTGAGAAACACACACACACACACTCAATTTAAGCAAATTCCCTTGTTTTGGAGACTTTAGAATCAGAAGGTACGTTGGTGTACTGGTGGGCTGCAAATTTTTTAACAACCAATTCTGTGCCCTAATGACTGGGTGGGTGGGTGTGGGCAGGGGGCGTGACAACACTCAGCCTCCTGCAGCACTCTACCAGTCAAAACAGGGTGCAGGGGTTAATTACAAAATGTGGGCTTTGCTTTGTGACATCCAGATCCAGTAAGCAAGGGGTGTGAACTGCACAGAAAATACCCTTTTGTTTGGTTATGAAGAAATATCCCCAAAGTCAGATGTACACTAAATGTAAACTGACTTTTAGCTACACATCTTCCTAGCAAACAGCAAATTTTGAAGCTCCAGATAAAGAGGATTCATTTTAGGATGAGTAACCACAGTTTGCATGTTGGAGGTTTCTAAAGGAATGCTGGGAAACTCTGTATTTAAAGAACATTTGAGGGAGGGGTGCAGAATAGCCCTTCTCTGCCTGAGGCTGTTAGAGACCTGGCACCAATCAAAGCAGTGTTTGTGAAGCAACTGATCAACACTGACAGGTGGAAGCCACTAGTATATGAAAATAAGAGCAAACTCCACTCCCTTCTAGTACTGATGACGTTACCTAGTTTGGTAATGAAACATCTACAAGAAAACCATCAACCTCAGAGAGCACCAAGGACCCCACAGTTCAGCCCTGAGCTACAAATATTCTCTTCTATCGAAAAACATTTTTTGGTTAGAGGGACTCAGAGCCTGCCTTATATGTGATTGCTCCCAGTGGATTTCATTCTAAATTTTGATACAATTTCTGTAAATAAGGAATGTAGAATTATAATGGCTGAGTATTTGAACCTTCAAACATCAAAAAAATACAAAGCTAAGGGATAAACAAATAAAAAAGAAATTTGAAAAAAGAAAAGGCTCAGGAAAGAAAAAGAGTGAAAGTGTAAGAAAGAAAGAGGAAAAGAAGGAAAACCAAAAAAGAATGACTTCCAACTTTCTTTGGTACAGATATAAGTAAAAAATATATCAAACTCTTACTCTAAGATTAACATTTGTCTACATTATTTCCATAATCTCATATCTAATCATCAAAGCACAGATTAACTTTTGGACTTCCGGTCGGCACCGCAGGCTCCGTGGACGGTCTTTTAAGACCGCCTGCCCTGTGTCTTCGTAAAAGCCTCTTTGACAGCGCAAACCGGCTGTCTGGCGGCTGAAAAACCTCCCCTTCGGGAAAAGAAGGAGAAGAGAGCCGGTGGGCGAGAGTAGAGCTCCCCGAAAGCCCTCTGGAACATTTCCAGAGGCTTGGAGGGTGAGAGCTCCCCAGCCAGCCTGCCAAGAAGCTCCGAAGCCAGGACGACTCTGCGAAAGCAGAGCGAGAAGCCACGAACCGATCCTGCTTTTAAAAGTGAGTTTGACTGATAACAAGCGCAGGCAGAGCAGAAAACAGGAGAACAAGCCTTAAAAGTACAGAGCTTAACTCCTAAGTTACTTTGTTTCAATCTGAATCTCATTGAGCTGGAGGCTGAAGATGGCGTCTTTGTTATGGTTTTGAAAGTGAAAGCCAGAAACGAAAGTGCTTGAGAACTTTGCGCTGGGAGAGTGGATTAGCTGCTTATTAACTGCTGGGAAGTGAGAGCTTGTGGGAAAAAAATTATCTTGCCTGATAAATTAGACTATAAATTACAAACATTTTAAAGTTGTTTAAAGACTTTGTGGCTTTGTGGCTTTGTGGGAAAAAAAAGATCTCTTTAAAAGAGGGGAAAAAATGGCTTCTAGACAAGTGAAACCAGGAGTTGTTAAAGGAGGGGGAGGTTCTCCAGTTGTGTCAGTGGTGACACAGAACGCACAACTTCCGGCTGATTCACAGAGCCAGAGTCAGAGTCAAGATGCAGCACTTAATGATTTTAAAGAATTTATGAAAGAAGCCATTAATAATCAAGCAACATCAATGAGAGAAGCTATGGACAATCAAGCAACAGCAATGAAAGAAGCTATGAATAATCAAGCCACAGCAATGAATAATTTAACACTACTTGTGGAAGGGAAATTAAAGAAAGTTGAGGAGGATATAAGTTCAATTAAGGAAGTGGTTGCAGAGAAACACGATGAGATAAGAGAGGATATTGTTTATGCTGTATCAGGATTGTCAAACCTTGTTATCCAGCTTGATGGGAAAGTTGAAGAAATTAATCAAGCCAATTTAAATTTGGAAAGCAAAATGGGAGATGTTATGACCAGAACAGAGAAAGTGGATGATGAATTGGTAATGTTACAATACAGGTCCATGGAGTTTACTCTGAGATTGAGAGGCCTGAAAGAAAATAGTAAAGAAAACCTAAAAGATATTTGTGCTGATGCTATTGCAGAGATAATTAAAGAAAGACCGGAAGATGTGGCAAGCCAAATTGACAAAATTTACAGGGTTAATTCCTGGCTGGCAAAACAAAGGCAGCTGCCAAGAGATGTGGTGATCTATTTTACAACTAGGAGGATCAGAAATGATATCTTACAAGCTTCCTACAAGAATAAAGTTCAGGTGGCTGGGCAAGAGGTGGTGGTTTTGAAAGAGATTCCTCCAAAGATGCTGAGAAGTAGAAAAGACTTTGGCTTTTTGGTAAATGAGCTGAGAAATCAACAAGTGGCATACAGATGGGACGTTCCAATTGGCCTAATAGTGACTTATAATGGAGAAAGATACCGGTTAAACACAGTCTGGAAGGCAAAAGACTTCTATGTAAATGTTTTAAAGGCTGGATACCCACCCTCACCGGGGTGGGGGGAAGGAAGAAAATGGAGATGTTACAACAAGAAAAAGATGGAAAACAGATACAAACCTATGCTGAAGTTGCACCTGGAGGAATTATCATGGAAGAAGATTTGGTTGGGGGCTTACCTCCAACTTTGGAACCACCTAAGAAGGGAGAGCCGAAAGTACAACGACTGACCCGATCAACTTATAAACTTCAAGAACAACAATCAAAAAGGCAACAATTTTTTACGATCGAAGTGAAAAAGAAGAAGGAGAAATTTGTGACCTGCTTCTGAAAGCTTTAGAGAGCTCTGGGGAAACAGGAAGTGCATCCATTGAGCCACAAGATTGAAGCAGCAGAGGATTGACAAAGAGACGCTCTAGCGGTGAGCCTTACCACTGAGAAGCGCCGGAACTTAGTAGAGCTAAGAAGCGAAGACTTAACGCTGGGAGTTCACCATATCCCCCATAGATACTCTTCTATTTCTTTTCTCTCCCCTGATCCCTCGAGTAGTTGCAATTTCAATACTCAGAACTTTGCCTTTGCCTTCGATAAGTTAAAAGAAAAATATCTATTTATATATATATATATAACTTACCTTCAACTAGATTTGCTTTATGTTAGGAAATATTGAATATATAAACTTGATTATTTAAGCATAGATCTTATTAAATAGTGATTGGATATAGTTTTATATAAGGTTTTAGATTTGCATTAATTGAATTGATACAGCATACATATATTTATCTAGGTATATTTATTCTACTTTTTGAATTTATTTAATCTCAAATATCAAATAGCTTAAATCTTAAATATTTATTCTGGTTGGTAATAGCTTTTTATATATTTATTTATTTATTTGATAGTAATATTGTACACTATAGTAAGGGTTCAATTTAGATACTTAGAAACTATTAAGAGAATTTATCAAGTTATTAATTTATTGATTACTGTTTAATTAACTTATCGATTAATTTAATCCTTCAACTGTCTAACCTATTAACGTATTAACATATTCACAATTAACAATTATATTAAGATTCTATTTAGTTCTATAAGAACCTTATCTGGACTTATTGCCTAGAATTCTCATATCATACTAATCTATAAACCAAGCTCTAGCTGAATCATATTAAGAGATTAGTGGGAATTAATTAAGGAGGAAGGGATTTAAGATAGTCTCTTCGAATAAAAGGTGGCAAGTCACATTGGATGATTATATGGTGTAAGATTGAGAATATAATTAGAGACCAAAAAGCACTCCTGAAAGAAATGGCAAGTATGACATCCACAATCGCAAAAACTAACAAAAAAGGGCCATCCATTCCCACGATAGCAATGTCATCGCCAGCCATCCAGAAAGTAGTAGAAGGTTCACAGAAAACTGACAAACCTCCAGCAACTCCAACGTTGCAAACATTACAATCGTCGCTATTAACAATACAAGAAACAATGCTTGCGATGCAAGAAAAGCTTTTAAATAGCCACTCCGAACTGAAATTAGATATACATGGACTGGATGCTAAAATGAACGAGATCCAAATTTCGATTGCCAGCAACGAGAACAGAATCCAAAAAGCGGAACAAAGAATAGAAAAAAACGAGAAGAAACTGGACATGGTCGATCAAACCCTGTGGGCGCAGAATAAAGATACAGAAGATGCTTTAATTCAACTCGAGATGGACAAGGCCTCGTTTTATTTGCGTTTCCAGAACATAGCGGAAGACAAAGAAGAGGATCTAGGAGATAGGATGGCCGAGTTGATTGCAGAGACGCTCCAACAGGATAAGCAAGATATAATCCGAGAGATTGACAAGGTCTACAGAGTTCAAACCAACTACGTGAGAAGGAACAGGCTCCCTAGAGAAGTCCATATTCGCTTCGCTAGGAAAAAAGTGAGAGACATTCTGTATAACATAGCTAGGGAGGAAAAAATCACATACGGGGGAAAAGAAGTGAACATCTTAAAACAAATTCCAAGGAGAGTGAGGGAGAGGAGGAAAAACTATAGGTTTTTGACAAACCAATTAAACAGGAGAAGCATAATATTTAGGTGGCTCCTCCCAGAAGGAATGCTAATATCGTGGCAAGGGAGGAAAATCAGAATTGATTGTGTAAGTGAAGCCCAAGATTTCCTAGAACAACTAAGGGGAGGTGAAGAGGAACAAACCAGTAAGGAGGAAAACGAAATACAAAATACGGAAGAAGAGACATCGCAAGAACAAATCACTAGAGAAGACATAGAAGAGGAGAAGAAAAAGGAAGACACAGAAGAAAGAGGGAAAAAATCTAGACCAGTGAGAGCAGTCACACTAAAAGGCAAATAAAAACCAGATACTAGAGGACAGCTACAGCAATAAACGATACTAAGATCCTATCGCTCAATGTGAACGGCTTAAATGATTACAAAAAAAAGGAGGATAATACTGTCGAATCTGACGAAACAAAAGCCTGATATAATCTGTATCCAAGAGGTCCATATAAAAAAGGACGAAGCCAACTATTTAAATTATACCAAATTCGGTATTCTTCTCATTAGCTGAGAAAAGAAAAAGGGGGGTGGCTATCTATGTTAAGAAAGGAATAGAGGCAGAATGTAAATATAAAGATGAAAAAGGGAGAATACTGATAGTAGAGATAACGAGAGGCAATTCCAAGGTGTTAGTGGTGGGGGTTTATGCCCCGAATAAAAAACAAGGGAAATTTTATCGGAAATTACATGAACAGCTGGCAAAATGGGCAAACAATGAAATTTGTATGGTTGGGGATTTCAATGGAATTATAGACCCTAAATATGATTATAAATGTGATATAACTAAAAAGAACAAAAGATCTCCCTTACCAAAGACTTTTTTTGATTTAGTGGATGAGATTAACCTAATCGATTTGTGGCGCACTTTACACCCCCATGACAGACAATTTACTTTCTATTCAATGCCACATAACTCCTGGTCCAGAATAGATATGGTCTGGACTACCAGAAAACTGGGCCTTGAAATTAAAAACGTTAACATGTGCACAAATGCTTGGGCAGACCATAAGTTTCTCGAAATTAGCTGGCACCACAATACAAAGAAAATACAACAGAGATGGAGCTTAAGGACTAAGTTGTTATACGAAGAAGAGTTTATTCGGAAATTGAACGAAGAAGTCAAACGCTTCTTCATAGAAAATGGAAATCGAGAGACAGCTAAAGAAATCGTGTGGGACACTATGAAGGCCTACGTGAGAGGGGTAGCCATATCATATACTGCCTTCAAAAACAAGGAAAAAAGAAAGACCACAGAAGAGCTCACCAATAAGCTATTGCAAGCCGAAGATAAACTCCAGCAATGCCCGGGAGATGAGGCGTCCAAACAACAGTGGTCGATGACGAGACATAGATTGAACTTATTGGACCAGGAGGAAATGGCACAGAAAATAAAAAGATCCAAACATTATTGTTTTGAGAACGCTAACAAATCGGGGAGATGGCTGGCGTATAAACTAAAAAAAGAGAAGGAAAAAAACCAAATACTAGTATTAGAAGACTCTAAGGGCAACTTGCTGACGAAGGAAGAAGACAAATTAGAGAGTATAAGAAAATTTTATGAAGATCTATACAAAAATGAAGGAATAGCGTCAAGCAAGGTAGAACAGTATTTGTGTGAAGCTAAACTACCGCTAATTTCTGAAGAAGAAAAGGAATTGTTAAATGAAAAGATTACCATAGAGGAATTAAAAACGGCCCTTTCTAAAATAAAGAAGAATAAAACTCCAGGCCCAGATGGTCTCCCCGGGGAATTATACCAAAAATTTGATGATACCTTAAAATTAGAGCTGTTAGAAATATTAAACGAGGCCCTGGCGGGTATCACAATCCCAGATTCGTGGAGGGAAGCGTATTTGACGCTTATACTGAAAGAAGGTGCCGACCCAAAACAGATATCCAACTATAGACCTATCTCATTGTTGAATGCAGATTATAAACTGTTCATGAATATAATTGCGGAGAGGTTCAAAAAAATATTAAATCGCTGGATTCATAAAGACCAAAATGGCTTTCTCCCAGGGAGACAGATCAGGGACAATTTGAGGACAGTTTTAAACACCTTTGAATATTACGAACAACATCCCGAAAAACAGCTGGCCTTAATGTTTGTCGATGCCCAAAAGGCATTCGACAATTTGAACTGGACCTTTATGATAAATCAAATTGATCTAATGGGATTTGGTACCAACTTTA
The DNA here is from genome assembly GCA_022577455.1 of Arizona elegans. Classification (NCBI taxonomy): domain Eukaryota; kingdom Metazoa; phylum Chordata; class Lepidosauria; order Squamata; family Colubridae; genus Arizona; species Arizona elegans. Next base: position 16,814,465 of record JAKOOJ010000010.1, read on the forward strand.
GGAAGATGATTGAGAACATATATAAAAACCAGAGGGCAAACATTCTAGTGAATGGAGATAGAACCCAGTTGTTCCAGATCCAAAAAGGAGTGAGACAGGGATGCCCTTTATCTCCCTTACTATATATCCTGGCGCTAGAGGTGCTACTCAGAAAGATAAGAGCCAACAAAGAGATCAAGGGATTAAAGATTAGGAATGAAACCTTCAAAACCCAAGCTTTCGCGGACGACGTAGCCCTCATAATGGAAGACCCACTAGAATCTGGTGTAAAATTAATGCAGGAAATCCAGGAGTATGGAGAGGTGGCGGGCCTAAAACTTAATAAGAATAAAACCAAAATTATAGTGAAAAACATGACAGATTTACAAAAGGAAGAATTGGAAAAATCATTAGGCCTCCAGATAGTTAGGAAAATAAAGTATCTGGGAATATGGATTACCGTGAGATTCTCCTCACTAAAAGAGGATAATTACACTCCCTTTTTACAGAAAACACACCAAGACCTTGAAAGATGGAAAAAGCTCAAATTGTCTCTGATTGGTAAAATTGCAGCGATCAAAATGAACATCTTACCAAAAATTCTGTTTCTATTCCAAAATATTCCGCTACCACTAGACAAGAAATTCTTTTTGGACCTGAACAAATACATCAGGAACTTTTTGTGGGAGGGTAAGAAATCGAGGATTTCTTTTAAGATACTCCAAGGGAAAAGGAATCTGGGAGACTTTGGGCTCCCTGACTGGGAACTATATCAAAAGGCCGCAAAATTAATTTGGATCAAGGAGTGGATCAAGTTACAGGATAGGAGAACTCTGACTTTGGAAGGCCATGACCTCCTAGAAGGATGGCATTCTCATCTCTGGGATATAAAGAATAAGAAAAAATCCTATTTTCATAAGCATAAAATCAGGGAGACCCTCATTTGTACGTGGATCGAAATTAGACAGAAGATCTATACTAAGGTACCCATTTGGCTCTCTATTATAGAATCGCTGGCGGCTCCAATCAGGAGAGATGATCAAAAATGGGGGTACATATAAAGACATCCTCGATGAAGAAGGGAAACTAAAATCCCTGGAGCTATTGAGGGAGCAGGGCTTTAGTTTGGACTGGTGGAATTATATTCAGATCAATTCAAGATTTCAAAAAGACAGAGACAAATTTGGAATAGCAGCGAAACATGGAAATTTTGACAAAATAATCTGGGGACCAGAAAAAAAAATGTTAACAAAAATTTATCACTTTTTATTAGATGAAGATAAGGCAGAGTCTATAGCAAAAAGACAATTAAACATCTGGGAAAAAAACTTAGGATATAGATTAAATTTCAACGATTGTGAGACAGCTTGGAATAGAAATTATAAAATAACCAAATCGACAACGTTTAGGGAAAACCATTACAAATTGCTTCATAGGTGGTATCTAGCCCCAGCGAAGCTAGCTAAGATGTTTCCAAATCTCTCTCCCACATGTTGGAAATGTGGAAAATCGGTCGGCACCTTTTATCACCTATGGTGGACTTGCCCTGAGACTAAAAAGTATTGGTCCAAAATTCAACACTGGCTCTGTGAAATAACAGGACAGGAGGTAGCCCTAGTCCCGGAATTTTTCCTCCTAGGCATAACTGAAGAGGGCCTAAACAACAACAAAACCCAATTGATAATCCAGATTATAACTGCGGCTAGATTAGCCTTTGCAAAATGGTGGAAAAACAAACTTTTACCCTCAGAAGATACTCTAATAAATAAGATCTTAGAGTGCGCAGAAATGGCGAAACTGACAAGCGAGTTAAAAAATGAGGATAACTCAAGATACTATGATGTATGGGGTATTTGGTACCATTGGCTTAAAAATAAGACGAAAACATGACTTTAGAACTTTGACCTGGCACATGTATTATAGTCATATTGTATAGTATCATGTATAGTTAAGACTGAAGCCTTATGTTTACCAATTTTTGTTTCACTATATTGTAAATACACTGTACCTCCGATAGCAGAGATTGATTGTATATTTTCTTTTTTGTTTTGGAAAATCAATAAAATTTCTTCTTCAAAAAGGCAACAATCTCAAGATTCATCTCAAGAAGTTCAAAAAACAGAAGCGGGGGTGGGGGTGGGGGGTGGGGCTAAGCCGAAGAGTAAGGTGGAGGAGGTGCTTCAGCTGATGCTCATATGGCTTCGAAAGGCTAAAGATGGCAACTAAATTCCTATCTTGGAATGTCAATGGCCTAAATTCACCACAAAAAAGAAAGAAAGTATTTCACTACTTGAAACAATTTAACAATGACGTTATTTGCTTGCAAGAAACACATATTAGATTACCAGATCAAAAATATTTGATAAATTCAAGATTAGGTACACATTTTGTGGCATCAGCGCCAGAGAAGAAAAATGGGCTAGTCATATATGTAAGGAAAGGACTATCAGCTAATCTAATAGAGGCAGATGATCAAGGAAGATATATTGCAATTGAACTATCAACACAGACTGGAAAAATGCTTTTTATTGGAATATATGCCCCTAATCAGCAACAGGACAAGTTTTATAAATTTTTACATACTAAAATAATACAATGGGATTATAAATCTTTTATATTAATGGGTGACTGGAATGGAGTAATAGACACACAGAAAGATAAAAAAAGTTTATCAAAGATATCAATACGTGCAAAATTACCTAAATCTTTTTTTGATATGATGGAAGATATAGAACTGAGAGATATTTGGAGAGTACGTAATGTGGAGGAAAGAGACTTTACTTTTTTTTCTGATAGACATCAATTCTTCTCCAGGATTGATTTTATACTAACCACAAATGATTTTATTTCTAGGGTGAAGAAGACGAAGATATGTCCAAGAATTTTAACTGATCACAGTCCGGTTTGGGTGGAATTTGAGCAGGAGAGGGGAGAAAGGAGGTCTTGGAGGTTAAATGAAAATTTATTTAGATATGAAGAAAATGTGAATGAGCTTAAAAAACAAATGAAAGAATTTTTTGTTATTAATATGAATAAGGGTATTTCTATGGAAATGGTCTGGGATGCTAGTAAGGCTTATATGAGGGGTATGTTAATACATATGAATAATAAATATAGACTAAAACAACAAAAGAAGCGGAAAGAGATAGAGGAAGAAATAAAAAAGAAAGAACAATTACTTATATTTAATCCGGGAGACAAGAAAGTAAAAGAAACAATAAATATACTAAGAGGGCAATTTAATATGTTAATGGCTGATCAGGTGGCAACCAGCTTACAATATGCTAAACATAATACATTTTGTAATGCCAATAAACCAGGTAGGTGGTTGGCCTACATGTTGAGGAAAAAACAGAAATCACGAGTCCTTGGTAAGATAGAATTTAGAGGTAAGCAAGTTTACCAACAGAATATGATCAAAAAGGCTTTTTTAGAATTTTATACAAAGTTATATGCTAGTGACTCAATACAAGGTATAGATATAGATAGATACTTAAAGGAAGGGAATATTCCTGAATTAACGTTGGAACAGAGGGAAGGATTGAATCAACCAATAACTTCTGATGAGATTACTGATGCAATTAAGCAATTAAAAGTAGGGAAAGCTCTGGGAACAGATGGATTAACAGCTGTTTATTATAAGAATTTACAGCTTGAAATGGTAGAACCGCTTAGAGTTCTATTTTGTAAAATTCAATCAGGGGGAGGAGTTCCACCCTCTTGGAGAACAGTTTTTGTTTCACTGATCCCGAAGGAAGATCAAAATTGTACTAAACCTGAAAATTTTAGGCCAATTTCACTTTTGAAAACGGATTATAAAATTTTTGCTAAGATATTAGCAAATAGACTAATGCCAGTTATGCAACAAACAATTCATAATGATCAATCAGGTTTTATAAAAGGGAGGCAAATGAAATATAATGTTAGACAAATTATAAACCTATTGGAATATTTGGAAAAAAATAACCAGGTCCCTGCTGCGTTCATATTTCTGGATGCAGAGAAAGCATTTGATCGATTGAACTGGCAATTCCTGTTTAAGATAATAGAAAAAATGCATTTTGGGGAGTATTTTATACACTCAATTAGAGCAATATATCAGGAACAAACAGCACAAATAATAGTTAATGGAGGTTTAACAGATGCGTTTAAAATTGAGAAAGGTACGAGGCAGGGTTGTCCCTTGTCGCCATTGTTGTTTATTTAACTTTAGAAGTTTTGTTGAATAAATTACATGACTCTGATAAAATAAAAGGAATTGTAATTAGACAGCAGGATTATAGATTAAGAGCGTTTGCAGATGACCTGGTTCTTACTTTATCTCAACCTATGGAAGCAGCTCCCTATATGTTGGACATAGTAGCTCAATATGGCAAAGTATCTGGATTTAAAGTAAATCTTCATAAGACAAAGATGATAACTAAAAATATGTCCATAACTCAAAGAGAAGACTAAGGGAGAATAACGGGATTTGAAGTAGTTAAAAAGGTTAAGTATCTAGGAGTATATATTGCAGCCTCAAACACGAAATTGTTTAAAAATAATTATGAAATTCTTTGGCAAAAAGTACAGAAAGAAATGGAAAATTGGAAAAAGTTACAACTATCATTACTGGGAAGGATAGCAGCAATAAAAATGAATGTATTACTTAGGTTTTTATTTTTGTTTCAAATGATACCAGTGCTTAAGAAAGATGGAAATTTGATGGAATGGCAGAAAGGGGTTAATACTTTCATCTGGGCTGGGAAGAAACCAAGAGTGAAACTGAAAATTATACAGGATATACATGAGAGAGGTCTTAAAATGCCTTATTTAAGATTGTATTATGAAGCAGCTGCTTTATCACAAATTAGTGATTGGTTTAACTTAACTGAAGAAAGAATGTTAAACATAGAAGGTTATGATTTGTTATATGGATGGCATGCTTATTTGTTATATGAGAAAAAAGTGGATAAAGTGTTTAAGGGTCATATATTCAGAAATGCGTTGTTGAGGGTTTGGAAAAAGTACCAATATAAGCTAAACTATACGATTCCCATATGGGCAAATCCCAGACTTGCAATAGAAAATATAAGTATAGAGCAAAAAATGGAGGTGATTACTTATAAAGAGCTTCTTTTTTTGGAAAGGGGTAAGTTGCAACTGAAATCTTTAGATGAATTAAAAGCAGAAGGGATAATTTATACTTGGTTTCAGTATGGTCAGCTTCAAGCTAGATGGAGGGAAGATCAAAAATTTGGTGTTATGCAAAATGAGGAAAATTTGGTGAAACAGATTAGAGATCAAAGCCAGATGCATATTAAAAGGTTGTATAACGCATTATTGGAAATAGATTCAGAAACGGAATTGGTTAAGGATTGCATGATAAAATGGGCACAAAACTTTCAGGAACCAGTGATGATGGAAACGTGGGAAAAGATTTGGGTCAGAAATGTTAAATTTACGCAAGCACAAAATTTGAGAGAGAATTTTTATAAAATGTTTTATAGATGGCACTTAGATCCTAAAAAAATATCATGTATGTACTCTAATTTGCAAACTAAATGTTGGAGATGTGAATGTAATGATGCAACCTATTATCATATATGGTGGACCTGTAAGAAAATCAAGGCGTTTTGTGTTGTGGCCCCGCCCTCTGAGCCTATCCCATCGGAGGAAGAAAGCTCCGAGCATGAGGAAGAGGAGTCAGCCAGGCCTCCCTCTCCAGGCCCCTCCCCTCTGGCACTGTCTCAGGTGCCGGCCGAGGGAGAGGAGATTAGCAGGGAGACAGGTGTCTCGGATGAGAGTGAAGGAGAGACATCATTCCTGGACGCACGCCTCCGAAGGCGTGATAAACGATTGCAGCAGCTCAGGAGGTGTGCTAGGGATTAGAACTGAGTCACTGGACCACACCCCAGAGACTATATAATAGAGGGTGGTGGCCAGTGATCCCTGTGACGAACAAAAATAAACCTTGGATAGTCATTAAAGCCTCGTCCGAAACTGCTGAGAGGAATATTTATTTTTGTTGGACTCTTCTACACTGAGTATATTATCTTTCTGTTTCTGTGGAAATAAAGCACTTGGCAGACGGTGTGTATATCGCTGCCAAGTTGGAGATAAAGACCTGGGTGTGTGCCAAGTGCTTCCTTAACCCTCGGCTGGCTGTGTTTGTGTGTGTGTGTGGACGGGGACAGATCATTTTGGATAAAAATTTGGTGGGTGATGCAGAACATTCTGAAAAGAAGGTTGAAATTTACTCCTCAATTGTTCCTATTGGGTATAACTATGGACTGTACAGTATCAGAGACTAAATTGATTTTGAATCTAATATCAGCAGCTAGGCTGTTGGTAGCGCAATATTGGAAGAAGGACTCTTTGCCTACTATCGAAGAGTGGATATTGAAAGTAACGAACCTAGCAGAAATGGCGAAAATCTCAGCGTATTTGAAGGACCATACACAAGAAAGATATGTATTGGAATGGAGAAGATGGATTGACTATATTCAAAATAAGTATCAGACAAGAAAATATCAAATAGCTTATGAATGAACGTTAAGTATTATGTTATCTATAGTGGAGTTAAGGTTTCAGGGGGTGAGTTAGTAGTCTGAGGATAAGTAGGTTAATCTAGTTTATGATTGTTAAATGAAACACCTTGTATTTTGCTCTGGGAAGTCTGCGGGGGAGGGTGGGATGAGGGGAGGGAAAGGGTGGGGGGAATATGGGGGGGGAGAATTTTTTTGCTTTTTGTAAAACTTTTCAATAAAAAAAAGCACAGATTAACTTTTAATTTGTTTCTCACAAAAAGTCCAGCAATGGTTCATATCGCTTTAATTACTATTTGTTAAGGAAACCATAACTGATACACTTGAAGCATTGTGCAATACAATCTGACCAGAAACAAGAAATTTGACAAGCCTAATGTACAATGCTTGATAGTAGCATTATAAAAAGACTTCCATGAAATGTTTAAACACTCAGAATTTTTAAATCTGGCAATTTTATGTCAAAAATGGCTAAAGTTGCAAATCAGGGACATTTTTAACATATAGTTCTTTTATATTTTTAAACATAATCTTAATAGATTGCATTCATGCTAACTTAATTACCTTTACTTCCCACTGAAAATAATGGAAATGTTAATCATGCCAATTATTTTATTACTTACTTTTTAAAGATCTTACTTTTTTGAAGATCTCCAGAGGTCCAGAAGAGGCCAACCCACTGGCAGAGAAGCCAAAGTGTTTTATTCAGATGATGGTGAAGCTGTAAGAACTTGAAATCTAAGGAAAACGTTTTCACCATTGAGTAAAACACTTCGGCTGGGGCCATGTGACCAGCAGGCCTAGGCCTGGAAGCACAGCTTCCTGCTTCAGGGATTGAGGCAGCAACAGCAGCAGCCAATGAAAGGAGAGGTAGCTTCCTTTGTCTCATAGGGCTGATGCAAGGCCCTTGTTGATTGGCTGCCACGCCCCAATCCCTGAAGCTGCTCATTCGAACTAGCCAGTCAGCAGCAAGCAGACTGGGCCTAAACTAAGCCAGACCAGACTGAGCAAAAACTAAGCCTGCAGGGCCTCATGGCAGAGAAGCCAAAGTCTTTTATTCAGATGGTGTTGTGACCCAGGCCCAAGTAAGTAGTAGGAAAATCAGTCAGTGAAAAAAACAAACAAACTTTATTTGAACAGCTGAGAATTACTTCATTCCCAGCGTCGTTCAACTAAATTAAAGCAAATTCCTCCCATCACAAATTCCTCAGTCCTATTGCAAACCTTAGTCCAATTAGGCAAACTGCCAAAGGCCTTTCTTGGCAAACGTTCAGAAGTCACAGATACAAAAATAAATACAAGACGTAGACGAAGAAGAAGACGAAGCTACCAACATTGTTTTCCGGCAAAGAGGCCAAGAGCCGTTGCTGGTCTTTTAAGCCTTATGGGAGGGGCCAATCATCTCTTGGCCCTACTCCCAAGTTGTCCTCTTTGCTTGAGCTGCTCTTGCCTTCTGGCAGCTCTTCTCATGCGTGCATTAGGAACAGGCTCCTCCTGTTACTCTGCCTCACTCCTATCAGGCTCTGGAGGCTCTGGAGTCGGCACCTCACTCCCCGATGGCCTTGGCCCCATCTCTGCCTCAGACACAGAGCCCTCATCCGGGCCTTCCCCAGCCTCCAGGACTGGCCCATGTTCTTCGTCAGCCTCATCACTGTCCGACTCCGCTGCCAGCTCCGCAGGCTGCTGGCAGACCACAACAGATGGGGAAAGCTGTTTTCCTTACATCTCACGTTCTTACAGCTTCACCATCTTCGGAATAAAACACTTTGGCTTCTCTGCCACGTGACTCAGCCTCTTCTGCAGCTCTTCAAAAAGTAAGTATAGTAAAACCATGGGAAATGGGGTGGGGAGGGCGGATCGGGCCCAGGAACTCTCCATTTCGGTCTGTAACAGGCTGGGGGATCCCTAGGAAGGCCCGGACAGGGCCCGGATGGGTGGATTGGGGCCAGGGACACTCCATTTTGGCCTGTAACAGGCCGTTCACACCAACAAAGAGGCGAAGGCTCACCAGACAGGCAGGTAGCTGGGCCACGTTGGAGGCAGCGGAGAATGGCGAAGGAAGGCTCGGCAGGGATCTGGGCCACATCAGAGGCCGGGGCAAAGGCAGGCAAGCTGGTTGGCCTGCAGAGACCGTGTGGTCGAGACAAGCGGCCAGACAGAGCAGCAGCAGCAGCTATGCCAGGCAAGCGGACAAGATGAGGACTGAGCGGGGCAGGGAGAGCGGGGAGAGCCAGAATTGTTACTACCGGTTCGCCCAAACTGCCCAGAACCAGCTGAATCCCACCACTGGAGGGGATGACCCACAAGAGAACAGAGGGACTAGATCCATTAGGACAGATGGATGGGGCACACTTGATCACAGTCAAGTGGAGGCCTGCACTGCTCAGATCAAGAGATCAACTGAATCTGGGTTGGGTAGATGTCCCAGCCCAACAGCTGAGAGGTGGCCAGAGGCAGTGTTTGACTTATTTACCAATATGGTGCTCAGCACAGAAACCTGGCTCCATTTTTATGGATTGATTGATTTGATTTCTATCCTGCCTTTATTCTTATCCAACTCACAGTGGCATACATACTCCTGTGAGGTGGGTTGGGCTGAGAGAGGGGGACTGGTCCAAAGTCACTCAACTGACTTTCATGCCTAAGGTGGGACTAGAACTCATAGGTTGCTGGTGATTGGCCCAAACTCACCTAGCTGGCTTTGATTCCTAAGGGGGGACTAGAACTAGGTAAGTCCTGTAGTTTCTGACATGCACTCCAGCCATAGGGGGCTTAGTGCCCAGGTCCTCGGTCATTGCCCCTTCTGTACATGGCAGATTTCTCTTAAATGCTATGGACAAACCATTGGCAAACCAGGATTCAACCCCGAAGCTGTGTCTTGAAATCCAGCTGTTTTTGGGGGTGGGGATGCCCCTCCCGCCACTCTGTCAGTTGCCCGACTTGCCAGTTGCCCTGAACTGTTTCTGCTGCTGTTGGACAGACAGGGAAGGGCCAGGCAGGGCAAGAAAGTTGGTGGTCTCTCTCTCTCCCCTCCAAGTGTGTCTCTTTTAGTACATTTAGTGCCCTTTTCCTCAACTGCAAAGTGTGCAAATACTTTTTCTCATCTGTGAAAATTAACAACTCTGTATTGAGGCTGTCTCATAAACATTTCTGACTTACAAGAACTCAAAATACATGTCATCACCGTAATGCTGGAAGAGGCAGGCTTGCAACCTTAACTTTTGTGAGCAGGTGGCAGCCAAGGGTTAACGTAATACCGTTTGTGATTGTCGTTGCTAAAATCTTGGAAATGATGGAGATGTGCATCTGATGTGGATAAAATAAATAATGGCAAGGAATGCATTGAGGGCTGAGATTTCTGTCCTTTAAATGGAAGAAATCTGTATTTTATGTGCAAGACCTTTCAGGTAATGAACTTGCAATTGTGTGAATAGCTTTAAAAATTAAAGGTGGGCTGACATATAAATTAGGAACCAGGGGGTATATATGGGTGCACAGGGTCATACTGTATGTAGAGCTTTTCCTTCGGCTGCTGTGCTGATTTGGCTCACCTCTCCAATATGCACCTAATATTAATTTATCCATTGTTAATGCTGGGAATCACATCATGTCTTAGATGTCTTATCTACTTACTGAGGATATTTTCTGTGTTCTCCGTAACAAGGGGCCCTTCAGGATCAGGGTCAGGCCTCGGCTCGAGGAAGTATTCAGAAGCCACACAGCTGCCTTTTTTCTGACCTAGAAAGAGAGACAATGCATAAAAATTCACATAGCAAAAGTGGCCCATATTGGACAGTGTTTCTGAACCTCAGCAAGTTTAAGAAGTGTGGACTTCAACTCCCAGAATTCTCTATCCAGCACAGCTGGGGATTCCCAGGAGAATTCTGTGAATTGAAGTCAATACATCTTACAGTTGCTGAGGTTCAGAAAAATTGGCATGGGACCTTCAGGGAAAAAATTTGTGGAAGGAAGTCCCAAATCAGCAAGGTCAAATTACTTTTGTTGTTAGTTGTGAAGTTGTGTCCAACCCATTGCTACCCCATGGACAACATTCCTCCAGGCCTTCCTGTCCTCTACCATCCTCTGGAGTCCATTTAAGCTCATGCTTACTGCTTCAGTGACTCCATCCAGCCACCTCAATCTCTGTCGTCCCCTTCTTCTTTTGCCCTCAATCTTTCCCAGCATTAGGCTCTTCTCCAGTGAGTCCTTCCTTCTCATTGGGTGGCCAAAGTATTTGAGTTTCATCTTCAGGATCTGGCCTTCTAAAGAGCAGTCAGGGTTGATCTCCTCTAGGACTGACCGGTTTGATCGCCTTGCAGTCCAAGGGACTCGCAGGAGTCTTCTCCAGCATCATAGTTCAAAGGCCTCAATTCTTTGGCACTCAGCCTTTTTTATGGTCCAACTTTCACAGCCATACATTGCAACTGGGAAAACCATAGCCGTGACTATACACACTTTTGTTGGCAGCGCGATGTCTCTGCTTTTTAGTATGCTGTCTAGATTTGCCATAGTTTTCCTCCCCAGGAGCAAGCGTCTTTTAATTTCTTGGCTGCAGTCTCCATCTGCGGTGATTTTGGAGCCCAGGAAAATAAAATCTGTCATTACCTCCATTTCTTCCCCATCTATTTGCCAGGAATTGAGAGGGCTGGATGCCATGATCTTAGTTTTCGTAATGTTGAGTTTCAAGCCAACTTTTGCATTATCCTTCTTCACCCACATCAAGAGGCTCTTTAGTTCCTCTTCACTTTCTGCCATTAGAGTGGTATCATCTGCATATCTGAGGTTGTTGATATTTCTCCCGGCAATCTTAATTCCAACTTTTTATTCATCTAGCCCCGCCTTTCTCATGATGTGCTCTGCATATAAGTTAAATAGGCAGGGCGACAGTATACAGCCTTGCCGGACTCCTTTCCCAATTTCGAACCAATCAGTGGTTCCATGTCCAGTTCTCACTGTTGCTTCTTGACCCGCATATAGGTTTCTCAAGAGACAAATAAGATGGTCTGGTACTCCCATCACTTTAAGAACTTGCCACAATTTGTTGTGATCCACACAATCAAAGGCTTTAGCATAGTAAATGAAGCAGAAGTAGATGTTTTTCTGGAACTCCCTAGCTTTCTCCATGATCCAGTGTATGTTGGCAATTTGAACTCTGGTTCCTCTGCCTCTTCGAAATCCTGCCTGTACTTCTGGTAGTTCTCGATCCACATACTGCTAGAGCCTAGCTTGTAGGATTTTAAGCATAACCTTACTAGCATGTGAAATGAGTGCAATGGTGCGATAGTTTAAACATTCTTTGGCATTGCCTTTCTTTGGAATTGGAATGTAAACTGACTTTTTCCAATCCTGTAGCCACTGTTGAGTTTTCCTAATTTGTTGGCAAATTGAGTGTAGCACTTTTACTGCATCGTCTTTTAAGATTTTGAATAGCTCAGCTGGAATACTGTCCCCTCCACTACCTTTGTTGTTCAGATTTCCTAAGGCTCATTTGACTTCACATTCTAGGATGTCTGGCTCGAGGTCAGTGACCACCCCATCGTGGTTATCAGGGACGTAGCTCGTTCTTGTATAGTTCTGTGTAATTTTGCCACCTCTTCTTAATCTCTTCTGCCTCTGTTAGGTCCCTGCCATTTTGGTCCTTTACCGTACCCATCTTTGCATGAAACATTCCCTTCATATCTCCAATTTTCTTGAAGAGATCTCTGGTCCTCCCTATTCTATTGTTTTCTTCTATTTCTTTGCACTGTTCATTTAAGAAGGCATTCTTATCTCTTCTAGCTATTCTCTGGAATTCTGCATTCAATTGTGTGTGTCTTTCTCTTTCTCCCTTGCCTTTCGCTTCCCTTCTTTCCTCAGCTATTTGCAAAGCTTCCTCAGACAGCCATTTTGCTTTCTTGTCTTTCTTTTTCTTTGGGATGGTTTTAGTTGCTACTTCTTGTACAATGTTGCGAACCTCCATCCATAGTTCTTCAGGCACTCTGTCTATCAGATCTAATTCCTTAAATCTATTTGTCACCTCTACTGTATATTCATCAGGGATATGATTTAGTTCATACCTGAGTGGCCTAGCGCTTTCCCCTACTTTCTTCAATTTAAGCCTACATTTTGCAACGAGAAGCTCATGATCTGAGCCACAGTCAGCTCCTGGTCTTGTTTTTACTGACTGTAAAGAGCTTTTCCATCTTTGCCTGCAGAGCACATAGTCAATCTGATTTCTGTGTTGACTGTCTGGTGATGTCCATGTGTAAAGTCGTCTCTTGGGTTGTTGGAAAAGAGTGTTTGCTATGACCATCGTATTCTCTTGACAAAATTCTATCAGGCCAGAGGAGACAACCGGGGCCTCACCGGGCCGATAGTCGAGCTATAGGCATGGTTCAAGCACCTGACCAAGCTACACTGTGGACCCCAGGGATGTGGCCTCAACAGGAGATCTGGGGTCCCCCACCAATACAGGCCACCTTTGATGGCAGCTCTGACTGGATGGCCCTCTTCCTCAGTCAGATCATCAACCATATGGATCTTTACAGACGCTTTTACTCATCCCAGTGGGTGAGGGTAGTGGCGGTCATGGCAGTGTTGACAGGGGAGGCTACGGATTGGGTGGCTGATCTCCATAGTGACCACGCCAGAGAACTGGTGAATATGGGACTTTTCCTAGAAGCGCTGAGAGCAAGGTTCGAAGATGAGTCCTGGGCACAGATGGCAGAGGGGGAGCTCATGGTGCTGAAGCAGAGGGGTCAGTCAGCAAAGGAGTACATGTGTGACTTCTGTAAGATCACAAGGAGGCTGAAAGCATGGCCAGAGCATTTATTGGTCCATCAATTTCATATGGGCCTGGACCGGGACCTCCGGCAAGCATGTGTGTTGTGACCCAGGCCCAAGTAGTTAGTATTAAATACAAACAGTTCAAAAACAAACAGACTTTATTAGAACATCTGAGAATTAACTCATTCTCACCGTAGTCCAAACTAAATTAAAGCAAATTCTTCAAAACACCATTCCTCAGTTTATCACCGACCTTGGGATAATTAGGCAACCTGCCAAAGGCTTTTCTTGGCAAAAGTTCAGAAGCAGAAGACGCTGACAAGAAATGAATACAGTGAAACAAGAAGCAATTCTCTCAACATTGTTTTCTGGCAAAGAGGCCAAGAGCCGTTGATGGTCTTTTAAGCCTTATGGGAGGGGCCAATCATCTCTTGGCCCTACTCTTGAGTTGTCCTGTCTGCTTTATCTGCTCCTGCCTTCTGGCAGCTCTTCTCATACGTGCACTAGGAACAGGTGCCTCCTGTTCCTCTGCCTCTCTACTGTCAGCCTCTGGAGGCTCCGATGTCCGCGCATCACTACCCGATGGCCCTGGCCCCATCTCTGCCTCCGACGCAGAGCCCTCATCCGGGCCTTCCCCAGCCTCCAGGACTGGCCCATGTTCTTCCTCAGCCCCATCGCTGTCTGACTCCGCTGCCAGCTCCACAGGCTGCTGGCAGACCACAACACTCCCTCACTGCAGGGCCCTTCCCCCAGGTCTGATGATCCGGATGCGGCCATGATGGGAATTGGTCATGGAAGGCTTTCACCTAGAGAGGTTCATGTACGGAGGTCACATCCTCCCAGGTGAAGTCCTCCGGCCCATATCCCTTCCACTCAATGAGATACTGGAACCGTCCTTTTAGCCACCGGGCATCCCGAATGATGGTGACCTCGTACTCAGGTGGTTCATCTCCATCTCATGGCACTGGTTGGGGACTGTCAGGTTGGCGGAGCGGACAGGCTGGTTGTTCTGGGATGAGGGATCTATGAAAGACTGGGTGGACACGGATCGAGCGTGGCAAGGTCAGGCGGTAGGCAGCTGGGTTAATAACCGCCTCCACAGGGAACAGACCAAGGTACCGGTGGTCTAGCTTTTTGACCGGCCAGTCTGACAGAAGGTGCCTAGTGGACAACCAAACCCGATCCCCAACAGCCAATGGCGACATCTCCCACCGAGATCGGTCCGTGACTCTCTTATAGTCCTCTTTGGCTTTCTCTAGATACCATCGCATCAACTGATGGACGGTCTGCAACTCAGACAGGTAGTCATTAGCTGCTGGTACCGGGGAGTTGAGTTGCATGAGGGGAAAGAACCGAGGATGGTATGCCATATTAGTCAGGAAAGGGGTCGTTTGCGTGGAGGTGTGCTGCGAGTTTTTGAACGCGAACTCTGCTACTGCCAAATAGTCACGAAGCAGTGCAGGTATTGCTCCAGAATGCCGATAACATTTTCAGTCCCACCGTCGGTTTCCAGAGGATGTGCTGATGACAGGCAGATTTTCACATCCAAGGCCATCATCAGCCCTTTCCAAAACTGGGCTATAAATTGAAGCCCTCTGTCCAAAACGACCCTATCAGGTAGGCCGTGCAGCCGGAAGATGTGTTGGATAAACATGTGGTCGGTGTCGAGCCTGATCTCCTGCTCAACAACACATGGGAGGAGGAGGAGAGGAAGCTGTGGGAATGCGACCCAATGATACCTGAAAGCATGGAGGTACTCTTCATAGGGGCTGGTGATGGTGGCACAGGGTGTTTAGGCGACCGGACGCGTCGGGGGAGAGGATCGGCAGTGAATGGAGGGATCATGGACAAGCCGAGGAGTCAGCAGCATTTGATGACATCACGGGCCGGCACATGGATGACTGATGGCCTGTTTGAATGCCTCACTCAGCTGGATATAGCTCAGCTGTTCCTTATGTGTGTGGGATGGGTGGAGCCTGCGCGGACAGATAAAAAACGCTGAGAGGCAGTTGCTCTCAGCGCCAACTTTAAACTAATGTAACTTAGCGTTGCCGTGGAGCTGCCTTGCAGCTGCAATAAACCATTTGCCAACTCCAGTTTCACAGTGGATTGTTTGGGGCTGTCAAGGTTTGTTTAGGAACACTGAGAGGCGGTGGCACGAGCCGTTGGTAACCCCCGACATGGGATGAAATGTGCCATCTTCATCAGCATTTCCACCACCACGAACACAGTTGTGAATCCAGAAGACGGAGGCAAATCTGTGAAGAAGTCCATGGAAATGGCACCCCAGGGTCTTTCTGGTGTCGGCAATGGCTGAAGCAGTGAATCCCATTGCCGACTTGGCCTGACGGCAGCGAACACAGAACGTGACATAAGCCTGGACATCGTGTCGCAATCGGGGCCACCAAAAAGTGCGGGAAACTAGATGTAATGTCTTAAAGAGGCCGAAGTGCCCCACCACAGGATTATCATGGCACTGCGACAAGATAAGTCCCTGGAGCAGCCCCACTGGCATGTAGAGCCTGTCTTGGTACTGCAGGAGTTCCTCGTGAAACATCCATGGAGAGGTGAGCCCCATCCCTTCCTTCCGTTGCTCCACGTAAGCATCGTGCCACTGCGCTTTCCGTAACTGAGCCCGTAAATCCACTTGTTCCTGAACCGCGGAGAAAGACTCTACAGGCAACACCGTCCGGAGCGGAAGCGGGTCTTTGATGTTGGAATACTCCGGTTTCCGCGAGAGCACATCCGGCCTTTGGTTGCGACCACTGGGGATGTATGTCACACGGAAATTGAACTGGGCAAAGAAGAGGGACCACCGAATCTGCCGTTGGTTCAGTTTCCGGGCGGTCTGTAGGAACTCCAAGTTTTTATGGTCCATCTGGACTTCAATTTGATGCCGGGCCCCCTCCAGAAGATGTCTCCAGGCCTCAAACGCCGTCTTAATGGCCAGTAACTCCTTCTCCCAGATGGTGTAATTGTGCTTGGAAGGGTTGAGCTTCCGCAAATAATAGGCGCAAGGGAAGAGGGTACCGCCGGATGCGCGAGCCTGGAGTAACACCGCACCAACAGCAACATCCAATGCATCTGCTTCCACCACAAACGGATGGTGGGGGTCAGGATGCCTCAAGATAGGCTCCTTCACGAAGGCCTGTTTCAAGGCCTGGAATGCCTGCTGCTTGGGGGTACCCCACCGGAACGGGACTTTTTTCTGCAGAAGCTGAGTGAGGGGCACGGTCAAGGCAGCAAAGCCGGGGATAAAAGTTCGATAGTAGTCGGCGAACCCGAGGAGGCACTGGACATCCTTCACTCGTCGAGGTTGCCAACTACACAGAGTCCACCTTGCTCGGCTCCATGGCAATGCCCTTGGGAGAGATGCGATGTCCCAGGAACTCGGTGGACTGGAAAAACTGGCATTTCTCCAGTTTAGCATACAGATGATGCTCCGAAGATGTTGCAGGACCAGGTGGAGGTGCTGTTGGTGGCTCTCCCGGGAAGGAGAGTAAATCAGAATGTCGTCCAAGTAAATGATGACAAACTTGTCCAAGAGGTCCCTAAAAATGTCATTCATGAAATGTTGGAAGATGGCAGGAGCATTGGTCAGCCCAAACGGCATGACTGTATACTCAAAATGTCTGTAATGGGTGCTGAACGCCGTCTTCCATTCATCCCCGGGACGGATCCGAACAAGATTATAAGTCCCTCACAAGTCCAATTTAGTGAACACGGTAGACTCCTGAAGCCATTCCAAAAGTTCGGGAATAAGGGGCAGAGGATACCGGTTGCGCACTGTGATGGCATTTAACTTGCGGTAGTCGCAACAAAGCCCCAAGTCTCCGGTCTTCTTTTTCATGAACAGGACCGGGGTGGACAATGGCGACGACAAGGGCCAGATAAAACCCCGAGCCAGGTTTTTGTCCACAAAGTCCCGTAACGCAGCCAACTTCAGGTCCAGCATCGAATACAAACGCCCCACTGGGAGTGGCGCATCCGGAATCAAATCAATGGGGCAGTCATATGGCCAGTGCAGGGGCAATTGGTCCGCCTCCTGCTCACTGATAACATCCGCAAAATCCTTGAGGTCGGAAGGCAAGGACAGCCCGGTTGGACCCAGCAGCTGGCCTGCGCAGACTTGGCGGGTGTGGTCCACACATTGCAGGCTTGGAAAAGAGATGAAGTTCTGGGACCAATAGATCTGCGGGTCGTGTGTCCGGAGCCAAGCCAAGCCCAAAACCACGGGAAAATGCAGGCCAGAGGTAATATAAAACTGAATGGCCTCCTCATGAGACCCAATGGTCAGGCACAAGGGTTGCGTGATGGCCGTAATAGGCCCAGACAGAAGCACCCGGACATCAATGGTCTCCATGAGCATGGGAGGATCCAATGGACACTGAGGAACTGCATATTTGGCTACAAACGCCGTGTCCATAAAATTAGTTGTAGCTCCAGAGTCCACCAAGGCGTGAGCTGGAATCCCCTGCAGACTATTGGACAGGAAGACTTTTGCCACCAAAATCAAATACCGGGGGGGGGGGGTCCAGGCTCCACATCTGCTGGGCATGCCTTGGTATTAGTGCACGCCCGACCGAGGGTCTCCCCTAGATCGGGCTTAGGGCATTTCCCGACAGGGTTTTCTGTGGCTTTGGGGCAGGCCCAGGAGCCGACTCCCCTCGTTGTTTCTTTGGGCAAGAGGCAGCCATGTACCCGGGTTCCCCGCAATACAAACACAACCCCCCTGATCGTCGTCTATTTTTCTCGGCCGACAGACGAGGTCTGGCTGCACCTGTTTCCATGGGCTCCTCCCATGGAGCCAGGGTCTCACGTCGGACCGGAACCACACGGGTCTCCTGGCAGGCATGGCGACTGGTCCGTATCTGCAACCGGGCGTCGATCCCAAGGCACAGATGTACCAGCGCATTGAGGGTCAGAGGGATATCAACCCGGACCAGCTCATCCTGCAACTCCTCCAATAAGCCATCCTGGAACGTGTCCATGAGGGCTGCCTCATCCCAGGCCGAATCCTGGCTAAGCAGCCGAAACTCACTGATATATTCCTGCAGTGGTTTCCGGCCCTACTTCAGAGTCTTCAGTCGTCTGGTGGCAGTCTGCATTGTGATGGGGTCCTCGTACATAAGTCTGAGATGCTCACAAAACCCCATGAAATCGTCCAACAGAGGACTAGCCTGGACCAGCAGGGGCATGGCCCAGTGAGCTGCAGAGCCGGAGAGCAGGCTGAGTACAAACCCCACTTTATCCCGGTCAGTGAGGAAGTCCTCCATTCTCAGGCTGATAAAAAGCTGGCATTGTCCCATAAAAGCAGGAAACATGGCTTGAGTGCCGTCAAACTTGTCTGGCACAGCAACATGACATCTTCTACGGGGAGGGGGAGAAGCTGGAGCTTGGAGCTGAGCCATCTGTGCAGCTAACAAAGCTACTTGCTGCTGAAGCTGCGCGTTCTCAGCATGGAGCTGCTCCATTATGACAGAGGTTTGTTAATAATTATCCTTGTTGGGCTGGAAAACAAAATGTTGTGACCCAGGGCCAAGTAGTTAGCATTAAATACAAACAGTTCAAAAACAAACAGACTTTATTAAAACAGCTGAGAATTAATTCATTCTCAGTGTATTCTAAATGAAATGAAAGCAAAGTCTTTAAAACACCAGTCTTTGGTTTATCACTGACCTTGGGATAATTAGGCAAACTGCCAAAGGCTTTTCTTGGCAAAAGTTCAGAAGCAGAAGACGCTGACAAGAAATGAATACAGTGGGGGCTTCCGGTTTGGCTTCCGTCACTGTCAGACGGTCCCTTGGGACCGCCAGCCCCATCGCCCATAAAGAGCCGCCTTCACAGCTGAAAGGCGGCTCGAAAAACTCCATTTCCATAAGGAAATGTGAGATAGAGCAGGCGAGGGCAGGTAGAGCCCTCTGTGAAGTCCTCAGAGTTTTTGTTTTACTCTTGGGGACGAAGCAGGATGAGGCTCCCTATTTTCTTCGCTGCTGCTCCGGGCTTCAGGAGAACTCTGCTTTTTGCAGAGCCAGGCGACGAGACCAAGCCTTTCAATGAAAATCAACAGATTGTTTAATTAAAGAGGATGAGATCTGGACTTGGGACCCTAAATCGCAAGTATTTTTAATAATTTATAAGCGATCTTAAAAGTGAAGGAAAAAAAGTTTAAAATGGCGATTGCTGAGGCTTGAGAGGAAGAAAGCCGAAAGCGAAAGTCCTTCCATCTGAATAGTTTAACAAGCTACAAAGTAGCAGAATAAACAGTGCTGGCTAGAATTGAGAAGAAAAATTTCTATTTTATGTTTCTCTCTTCTTGGAGATTTGATATTGACTTTGTTTGGAGAGAAGTCTTCTTTCTTTAAAAAGAGTTTGTCTGTGTGGCAGGATGGCGTCAAAACTAACAAAGCCAGACAAACAAGCAGCGGGGGGGGGGGGGTTCCCCCATTTACAAACTAAGTGAACAAGTTTCGAACTTGCAGACTCAGGAGAATAGCTTTAACCTAAAAGAATTTGTTCTGGAGGAGATGGCAAGACATGACAAGATTGTGAACCAGAATCTTGAAAAATTTAAGCAGGAAATTAAAGAATTGATACAACTAAAGTATGATAATCTGCAACGAAAGATTGTAACAGTGACTAATGCTTTTTCAGAAATAGTTATAAAGATGGATAAAAATATCAAGTTATTAGAGTCTAAAATGGAGGAAGTTGATGATAAGATTTATAATTTGGATAATAAAATACAAAGAATTGAAAATGATTTGATAAATATTCAAGATAATAGTTCAGAAGTAAAGTCTAAAAAGGAAGCTGATCACGAGACTTACAATGCAGATAATATAAAACAAGGGATTGAAAAAGAAGTTACAGTGATGCAATACAGGCTCACGGAATTTGCGGTTAGAATGAGAGGATTACAGGAAAATAATAGAGATGATTTAAGAAAAATATCTGCTGAAGTTCTGGCTGGGATTTTAAAGGTTCATCCTGAGGAGGTATCTTGTAAGATTGACAAGGCCTATAGAGTAAATTCTTGGATTGCAAAGCAAAGGCAATTGCCTAGAGATGTGGTGATTTACTTTACAGATAAAGGAATAAGAAATGATATTGTGCAAAAATCCTTTAATTCTACTCTACAACTGAATGGAAGAAAGATCTGGGTATATAAAGAGTTGCCGCCCAAGATGCTAAAAGACAGAAAGAAATTTGGATTTTTGGTGACTGAGCTAAAGAAACAAAACATCTCATTCAGGTGGGATGCTCCAGTTGGTATAATATTGAGATATCAAGGAGAAAGATATCAACTAAATACTGTTGAAAAAGCGGAAGAATTTTATTATAAGATTCTCAAAATGGGTTCAACATCTCCATGTATAATATATGAGTGCAATAAAGAAAACCAAAATCAACAAGAGATAGAAATTCAGGATAAGCAGATGGAGGTGGAAGTAATGGAAAAACAACAAGTTACAGAGGTCTTTGTAGATGAGCCGCTTCTGGATTCTCCTTCAGAGGTTTCAGCTGGACTATCTATAAATACAAGAGAGGCGGCTTTGGATTCTAATGTGATGACTTATCAAGTTACAGACCAGCATGGAAATCAATCAGTTGATATACAACTCATAGAAAAGAAACCAGAATGGAGATTTAAGCCACAAAAGCAAAACCAACAAGATCAAGTTATAGATCAGCATGGAAACCAAACAGTTGATATACAACTTATAGAAAGAAAACCAGGATGGAGATCTAACCCACAAAAAGTCAAGAAAAGAAGAAGCAAGTCCTACAAAAATAAAAACTTTTAGACTAAACAACAGTGTAATGCCAGTTATCTAAGAGATGATTGAATACATGAAAATATAGCTGAGGCAAGGTAATGGTTTATATTATCTTGAGGAGAGTGACAGACCTCTGCAGTGCTGTACTTTTGGGATGTGAAAATGGCCTTAAATTGAATGGATTGGAACTATCTACTTTGGATTCTTCGATAAATGTATTACGTTTATGCTGAGCTACAAGGCAAGAGAGTTATGGGATTGGGGCACGCAGAAGATCTGGTTGTTACCCTATTACGGTGGTTGGAATTAATAATTTAGATGAAAGACATTACAATAGACACTATATGGAATACAAATATAAAGTCACTCGGGTGGTTTTTTTTATATATGAAGACATCTACTATTGATGGGGGCAGAAAAAGGGGGAAAAATGTGTATTTGAAAAACTTTTTCAATAAAAAAAAAAGAAATGAATACAGTGAAACAAGAAGCAATTCTCTCAACGTTGTTTTCTGGCAAAGAGGCCAAGAGCCGTTGCTGGTCTTTTAAGCCTTATGGGAGGGGCCAATCATCTCTTGGCCCTACTCTTGAGTTGTCCTGTCTGCTTTATCTGCTCCTGCCTTCTGGCAGCTCTTCTCATACGTGCACTAGGAGCAGGCTCCTCCTGTTCCTCTGCCTCTCTACTGTCAGCCTCTGGAGGCTCCGAAGTCTGCACATCACTCCCCGATGGCCCTGGCCCCATCTCTGCCTCCGACGCAGAGCCCTCATCCAGGCCTTCCCCAGCCTCCAGGACTGGCCCATGTTCTTCCTCAGCCTCATCGCTGTCTGACTCCGCTGCCAGCTCTGCAGGCTGCTGGTGGACCACAACAATGTGTATACTAGGGATTACCACCCCGTCTAGCCGACTGGTTCCGGGCAGCTTTAGACTTGGACGTTGGACTGAGGGAATTCTGGCCACGGGGAGATGGAGGACCAAGTCAGCAGAGAAGGCCTGTGGACAGGGCAACACCTCCCAGGGACGCAAGGCCCACTGTAGTGGCCCCAGAGGCTATCGACCAGGCCCAGAGGCCACTATTCCGCTGTTTCAGGTGTAACCAGGTAGGCCACCTTTCAGCGGAGTATCCAACTCCACCACCACGGATGCCGGCTCCAAAACCATCACCAACCGAGGGGAAGGCCAGGGAACGACACCGCTCGACTCCTGAACGATCCCGGGTCGCAATGCAGACACTTCCAGCAGACGCCCAGACACCAACCCGGGAGGTCAGAGTCTCGCCAGGAACTGGATGATTCCTGTTTGTGTCCAGTGACAGTGACAACGAGGACCTTCAGGATCCGATGGGGAGCGATCCAGTTCATCCCTTTGTGATCCTGGTGATAATCCGGAACATTCACACCTCCCAAGGTGTTAGGCATGGTGCTTTGGTTGATTCAGGGTGCACTCGGTGCCTAATACGCCGTGCCATGGTCAACGAGTTGGGGGTGCGCATGATGAGGATGCGTCGGCCCATTAAGTTTGAACAGATGGATGGATCCATGCTGGGCGGGGGCAGCTACCCATTTCACAGAACCGGTTTGATTAGAAATAGAAGATCACTGGGAGAACATCAGGTTTATTATAGTGGAAAAAATGATTGAGCCTATCATTTTAGGGTTAACCTGGCTGGACAAGTGGGAACCTACCATCCGGTGGGAAGGAGGGTTCCGGAAGTTAAGAATGGCGATCGGTCCTGAGCTGCCAGCTATGGGGCAGGCGAAAGGGGGGATAGGAGTGGATGGAGATATACAACAAGACAGGGCACCCACAGACGGGGGGTTCCTGAGTATGTACGGGGATTTGGCAGATGTCTTCAGTGAGGAAGAATGTGAGGTCCTACCACCTCACCGCTCAACCGATTGCGCCATTGAGTTG
This sequence comes from Arizona elegans, assembly GCA_022577455.1. Taxonomy (NCBI): domain Eukaryota; kingdom Metazoa; phylum Chordata; class Lepidosauria; order Squamata; family Colubridae; genus Arizona; species Arizona elegans. Next base: position 16,837,429 of record JAKOOJ010000010.1, read on the forward strand.
ATACCAGGAGCTAAACTGCCAAAGCCCCGTATGTACTCGACGCCAAAGGAGCTCAAGGAATTAAGATGCTACATAGATAGGAACTTAGCCAGGGGATTCATTCGGCACAGCAGGTCACGCATGGCTGCACCTGTTCTGTTCCGGGAGAAAAAGGACAGTGGTCTATGTTTCTGTGTAGACTTTCATGGGTTAAACAGGGTGTGTGTGGAGCATCTATACCCGCTACCACTAATGAAAGATCTACTCACCACCTTAGTGACAGGCTGCGTTTTCACTAAATTCGACCTGCGAGAAGCCTATTACTAGTTGCGTATCTGACCAGGGGACGAATGGAAGACAACATTCAATTGTCCCCTGTGGAGCTATCAGTTTCAGGTGATGCCATTCAGGTTGGAGGGAGCCCCAGCTGTGTTCATGCAGTTGATCAACGAGGTCCTGCATGAGCATTTGTACCGGGGGGGGGGGGGGTGTGTGTGTACTTGTGTACCTGGATGACATTTTAATTTATACCAAGACAATGGAGGAACACACACGTTTGGTACGGCAGGTATTACAAAAGTTGCTGGCCGCCAAACTGTTCGTGAAACTCTCCAAGTGTGAGTTCCATCGAACAAGGTTGGATTATTTGGGCTATCAAATATCTATAGTGAGGGGGTGGAGATGGATCCCCGTAAAGTCCAGGAAGTGTTGGAATGGCAAGCACCGAGGACAAGGAAACAGTTGCAAAGTTTCCTCGTTTTTGCCAACTTCTATCGGCAGTTTGTTCCATCATTTGCTTGGGTGGCATTGCCCCTGATGGACTTACTGCATACCAAACCCACCATAACGAAACCACGACCAGGGCAGGCGTTGAGGTGGACGACTGAATGCCAGCGGGCATTTGAAGGGCTAAAATCACTTTTTGCCCATGAACCAGTCCTGAAACACCCCAATCCGACACAATCCTTTGTAGTACAGGCGGATGTCAGTGATGTGGCTGTGGGAGCCATCTTGTTACAAAAGAACAGCCAGGGTAGGCTGCAGCCCTGTGCCTCCACATCCTGAAATCTCACACTGACGGAACGAGGCTGGGCAATTTGGGAGAAGGAGGCCTTCGCGGTGAGGTGGGCACTCCTAACATGGCAACATCTTCTTGAGGGTGCAAGGCAACCATTTGAGGTGTGGACAGACCACAAAAACCTGGAAGCCCTCCAAACACCAAGGAAGTTGTCCCCGAAAAAGGTGCGGTGGGCGCAGTACTTCCAACAATTTACCTTCAAATTGAAGTACGTTCTGGCTGGGAAAAACTTTTTAGCCGATGCCCTGTCCTGTATGCCCCAGTATCACAGCAGACGGGAAGAGATAGTACAGGCCATTATACCTCCTAGTCAGCCAGTGAGACGGATTACGGATGAGGCTTCAGTTAACCCATGGCATGATGAACTGCACAGTGCCTTGTTAACTGACCCTTGGTTAGCAGAAAATAAAGCATTGTTGACCCACAGGGAGGGCCTCGCCTGGAAGGGAGACAGGTTGTATATTCCCACAGATCTTCAGCCTCCAGTGCTGAAGCGGTGCCATGACATCAAGCCGGCCGGTCACTTTGGCTTTCTTAGGACGTTGCATCTCGCGAGGCAACAGTTTTGGTGGCCACGGATGTGGGCGGAGATCGAGGCCTATGTAAAGAGTTGTCCAGTTTGCACATTTACTAAACCACGGCTGGGCAAACCACTCAGCTTATTACAACCAGTTGCCAATCCCGGTCGGCCATGGGATGAAATTGCCATGGATTTCATCGTCAACCTCCCGGACAGCAGCGGTCATACAGTAATATGGACAGTGATAGATTTGTTTTCAAAACAAGCCCACTTTGTGTCTTGCAGTGGGATACCGTCAGCACGGCGGTTGGCAAAAATGTTTATCCAACACATCTACTGCCTGCACGGGGTACCATGCCGGATCAGATAGGGGGGTGCAGTTTACTGCCAGGTTCTGGCAAGGCTTCATACAGCTAATAGGGTTGTCACAGGGGTTAAGCTCGGCATTCCACCCTAGCACCAATGGAGCAGCTGAAAGGACCAATGCTATGGTGGAACGCTACCTGAGATGTTACGTCTCATACCAGCAATCGGACTGGTCAGGCCTTCTACCCTTTGCAGAGGTAGCCTACAATAACATGGTACACTGCAGTACTGGCCTCACCCCCTTCCAGGTGGTGTATGGGATGGAGTTCCCTGCCATTCTGGAACTAGAGCTTAACCACCAAACCCCAGAGGCCCCGAAAGAGTGGGCAGTTAAGATACGAGAAGTCTGGCCCCGGGTAAAACTAGCGTTACAGAAGGCTGCAAAGGAGTATAAAAAACAGGTCGATAAGAGACGGGCGGATCACAAACCGTTCCAGGTGGGGGACTGGGTATACTTATCCACTAAGTATCTAAAACTACGGACACCCAGTAGAAAATTGGGTCCTAAGTATCTCAGCCCATTTACTGTGACTCGAGTAATTAACCCTGTAACAGTGGCATTAAAGCTACCACCATTACTAGGCAAGATCCATCCTGTCTTCCACAGTAGCTTGCTAAAACCTGTGGAGGCCACCAGGCCCCTCCCCGACCCTCCCGGGCCCATGACCAAGGACCACTATGAAATAGATGAGATACTAGACTCCAGACTTTATAGAGGGAAAGTACAATACCTAATGCGATGGAAGAGGTACCCTGCCATGGAGGCTTCCTGGGTGGCGGAGCATAATATCAATGCTGTACGGCTATTACGGTAGTTCCATCGCAAGTACACATTTGCTCTGATGAAACTAACCCTTCTGCTTTATCTCTTATAGGTGGAACCCTGGTAGAGGGGAGCTGCCTGTTGAACCCCAGTCCAGGGCTCGACACACACCTGGGGGGAGAGTGGGCAGAGCAGCGGCCGAAGCCGATGGTGGTGTGTTAGGAAATGATTATTACTCTAACTTGTTGGGTTGGCAATATATAAGCCATCAATATAGCTTTAAGACTGTTGTATTACATCATACTGTGTCCTGATTGGTTAGCTCTGTAGCCAATGTCCTTAAGAAGGAGCTAGAAACATGGCATGTTTCTCTTTGCTAATATCTTTGCTGTGTTTGCTACTGTTTGCAAATATAGAACTGTTACTGTTTATGACTACAACGACTGGTAAGAAGACTTTGTTATTGGATTATCCCTGGACTATTGTTTTACTATCTACTGCTTTATCTGTGTATGACCTGGACTGTTTATTGGACTGTGCCTTATTACTATTTCCTAATAGTAAACACAACTCAGTGTATCTGTATGTTGGCTGTTTTATTTTGTAACTACTCTCAATCGCTTTCATGTGCACATCCTTGCTACTCAAGGGTTGCTCTGCGAATTCCTTAACATTGGTTATGGGCCCAGGATATTGAGAGTTAGTGTGAATACACAGTACCATATTCAGACAGCTGTTTTTGTGGTTTATTGTCCAAGTGAAGATGGCACAAGAACAGTCAACCACTATGTCTCTGATAACCCAGTTGGATGGAACAAACTACGTTTCCTGGTTGTTAGATCGGCGCAGGAAAGGAAGACGTGACCAGCTCGTTACATTAGTAACCTTTTATTGAGAACAGAAAACAGTAGCAAGACTGGCTGTGCGCTGCCGGGGCTCTCCTTATATTCGCTCCGGCAGACGCACCGCCCCCTGACAGGGATTCAAATCTTCCCGCCCGGTGGCTGGCAGCCAATCCGGGCGGATGTCCTTATAAGGACATAACACTCCTCCCCCCTAGTCCAAAGAAAAAAAACAGTTCAGCGTTCGTTAATGAACGTGACGTAGTCCCGCAGGTACGTAGGACGCCTAGGCACCCTACTTGACCTGCGCAGTCTTATTTCTTCCGCGTCCCCGCCCTGGACGGACGGGGTTCCTGTGGCTCCTGGCTCCTTCCCCGGAACCGGGCTCGGTTCGGCTGGCGAGTGTGCGGGGTCAACCTCAGCGCCTCCGGCCGGACCGCAGACCTTGGATGGCTGGTTCTGGTGGTCTTCCTCCTGGCCTGTGGATCTTCCGCCTCGGCGGTGCTGTTCGGTCTCGACCCGGGAAGAGCGTCTGAGTCTCGGTAAGACCCCGGCTGTCACTTGCTCTTCCTGGGTCTCCCGGTGGCTGCGGTTCTGCTGCGGCCCGGTTCGTTGTGGTCCGGAGGGTGGTTCGGGCCGGTGCCCTTGGGTCTGGTCTGCTCGCTGTGGGTGGTGTTGGTTCGGGTAGCGGTGTCCGACCTTGCAGGGGTGGCGCAGGTCTCCTTTGCCGGGCTGGCGCTGGCCTTCCCCGTCGGGTTGGTGGTGGTCGACCTGGTCGGGGTGTCGTTGTGGGGCTTCCTCCTCGGGCTGGTGGAGGTCTCCCCTGCCGGGGTGGCGCAGGCCTCCCTGGCCGGGTTGTTGTCGGCTTTCCCTTCCCCCTAGTCCCTGGTCTACCGCCAGTTGGTGGTTGGGGTCGTCTGGGTTGGGTTGTTGTTGCCGGGTTGTTTCTTGCGGTGGGCGGGGGTCCCCCTCGCCGGGGAATCGTGTGCCACCCTCGCCCATGTGCTGTGGTGTGCCCATCTGCGACGGTCCCCGGTCTACTCGCCTTGCGTTGAGGTCTCCCTGGTAGGGCTGCCGTGGGTTGCCGTCACTGGTGGGGTGCGGTGCTCCCCTTCTGGGCAGGTCCCGGTCTGCCTGCGGGCTGGGTCGGGGGTCCCTGGGCCTGCTGTGCCGGGTGCCCACCTGGTCGGGTTGGTGTTGCCATCCCCCGTGTGGTTGGCCCCGGTCTACCTCGCTGCACTGCCGGCGTGACAGTGCCTGGTAGTGTGCTGGGCCGACCTCGTCGGGATGGCGTTGCTCTGCCTCGCAGGGGTGTGGTAGGCCTACCTCGTCTGGGTGTTGTAGGCCTACCTCGCCGGGGTGTTGCAGGCCTACCTCATCTGGGTGTTGTAGGCCTACCTCGTCAGGCTGGTTTTCGTGTGCTCCCCCCCACCTTTTCCGGAGTTGGTCGATGTGACGTCTCACGACCTGTCCATCTTCCAACTCGACGGTGTAGGATTTGGGGCCAGTTGTGCTGGCAATCTTCCCCTTCAGCCACTTAGGAGAGCCGTTGAAATTCAGCGCGAAAACTGAATTTCCTTTGCTGAAGGCGCGAAGCGGGCGGCTGGCGGTTGCGGTCACTTCCGGGCTGTATTGGGGGTGCAGCCGGTCCAAGGGTGACCTCAACCTTCTGCCCATCAGGAGTTCGGCCGGGCTCTTGTGGGTGGTGGCATGCGGCGTGATGTGCTGGGTGAGGAGGAAGTTGTCGATGCGTTCTTGCCAGTCTCCCGGGCCCATCTTGGTGAGGGCTTCCTTTGTGAGCCGGACCATCCGTTCCGCTTGTCCGTTTCCGGCCGGCCTGTACGGAGCGGAGAGGGCATGGCGGATGCCCAGTCCTGCCAGGAAGGACTCCATGGCCAGGGATGTGAGCTGGGGGCCGTTGTCCGAGACCAGCACGTCCGGTAGTCCGTGTGTGGCAAACAGGCGGCGCAGGGCTCGGATCGTCGCTTCTGTTGTGGTAGATGCCATGGGTATCACCTCGAGCCACTTGGAGAAGGCATCTACCACGATGAGGAGGTGCCGTCCTTGCATCGGGCCCGCGAAGTCGATGTGGACCCTCGACCATGGGTTGCTGGGGGTCTCCCAGTTCGTGACTTCGGATTGTGGTGGTGCTGGGCGGACTTCTTGGCACGGGTCACATCTGGAGACCCATTGTTCAATGTCTCTGTCCAGTGAGGGCCACCAGACGTAGCTCCGTGCCAGGGCCTTCATGCGGACGATGCCTGGGTGCCCGTTGTGCAGAGTCTCTAGCGTCCGCCGTTGCAGAGTGCTTGGGATCAGCACCCTGTCTCCCCATAGCAGACAGCCCTTTATGGTGGACAGCTCCGTCTGTTTCCTGGTGAACGGGCTGAACCTCTCTTCCGTCTGTTTCGCTGGCCACCCCCTGAGGATCCAGGACCTTACTTGGCGGAGGGTGGGGTCCCTCTGGGTGTGCGCGGCCACATCTGCGGAGGAGACTGGACAGCTGGCATCGTCATCTATGTGGAATAGATGGAGCGTGGGGGCTGGGTCTTCCACCGGGTTCTTCGATGGGCATCTGCTGAGTGCGTCGGCGTTTCCTATGGCTGTGCCCGGCTGGTGCACGAGCCTATAGGAGTAGCCGGCCAGGAAGATGGCCCATCTCGTCATCCGCGGGGACATGAAGGTCGGTGTGGGTTGGTCGCCTGCGAGGAGTCCCAGGAGTGGCTTGTGATCGGTGACTATGGTGAAGCGCCTTCCATAGAGGTATTCGTGGAAGTGCTTCACTCCTGCCACGATGGCCAGGGCTTCTTTGTCCAGCTGACTGTAGTTCCGCTCTGCGCCGGACATGGTTTTCGAGAAGTAGGCGATGGGGGCCTCCATGCCGTTGGGCAGCTCGTGGCTGAGGACTGCCCCCACCCCGTATGGCGACGCGTCGCAGGTCAGCTTGATGGGGAGCGTCTCGCTGTATTGGATGAGGACGCTTTTGGACGTCAGTAGTCCCTTGATGGCCCGGAACGCTGCTTCCTCTTCCTGGCCCCACTTCCAGGAAGCCGATTTCCCCAGCAGGCGGTGGAGTGGCTCAGCAACTGTGGCTTTCTGTTTTAAGAAAATGGCGTAGAAGTTGAGCAACCCAAGGAAAACCTGAAGCTCCGTTTTGTTTTTTGGGCTTGGAGCTTCATGGATTGCTTCCACTTTTGATTTGGTGGGGTGGATGCCTGTGCTATCAATGAGGTAGCCCAGGAACTCGACTTCCTGTACTCCTATGATGCACTTGTCCCGCCTGACCCTCAAGCCCTTGGCCTTGAATCGCTGCAGGACAAGCCTGAGCCTTTCAAGGAGTTGAGCTCTTGAGTCACCGGAGACGAGCACATCGTCGAAGTAAGGCACCACCCCTGGAACGCCTTGGAGGAGGCGTTCCATCATGGATTGGAAGATGCCGGGGGCAGCGCTGACTCCAAATTGGAGCCGGTTGCATTTGAATGCCCCCCTGTGCGTGACAATTGTTTGAGCCTCCGCCGTTTTTTCATCCACTGGCAGTTGCTGGTAAGCCTGGGCCAGGTCCAGTTTCGCAAAAATTGATCCAGATCCCAGGGAATGCAGCAGATGTTGCACCACTGGGACTGGGTATGCGCTCTGTGCCAACGCTTTGTTGATGGTGCAACGGTAGTCGGCGCAGATGCGCACAGACCCATCATGCTTCAGTGGGGTCACAATGGGGGTCTCCCATGAAGCATGATCGATCGGTTCCAGGACGCCCTGGGCGATCAGCTTATCCAGCTGCTCATCTACTTTGGGCCGCAGGGCAAACGGAACTCGGCGGGGCTTGAGCCTAATTGGGGTGATTCCCTTGTCCAGATTGAAGGAGATTGGCCTCCCCACAAATTTCCCCAGCTTACCATCGAAGACTTCCTTGAACTCTTCGATGAGGTAGTCGAGTTCGTCCCTGCCAATTTGGTTGATGCCCTCGATTGAGAGCCCCAGCGGCTTGAACCACTCCACTCCTAGCAGGTTCGGTCGGCTGTCCCGTACGACGGTGATGGGGAGCTTGCCTTCGAACTGCTTGTAGGTGACCCGGATGTTGGCTCTTCCTAGCACTCCGATGGGGTTTCCCCCGAAGTCGACGAGCTTGGAGTGTAGTGGCTTCAGCTCTCGCTTGGTGATGCTGGGTTGCAGGCGCTTCAACTGCTGCCAGTCCATGATGGAGTAGACCGAGCCGGAGTCTACCTCCATTTTGCAGGGTGCTCCTTCCACGTGGATGGTCACATGGAACTTGGTGGCACTGTCTGACGTCGTGTGAGCGATGGTCGTCTGGTGGACCGCTCCGCTCCGGGGAAATTCGTCGTCTCTGCGTCTGGAAGGGCCAGAGGACCGTTTGGATGACCTCTGGTAATCCTTCCGATTCTCGCGGGGACGGTGGCTGGAGGGCTCTGGGGCTGGTTCCTCAGCTCTGCAAGCTTCGGCGATGTGACCCCTTCTGTTGCAGCGTCGGCAGGTCGCATCTCTCCACTTGCAGGTTGCTCTGGCATGGTCCCCTCTGCAGCTGGCGCAGCGCTCCCCTTTGTAGTTCCGTTGGGAGGTTTCCCGTCTTGGGGGTCTGGATACCTTGTGGACGGTGGACTCTCCCTCCGACTCGGATCCAGCCGTGGAATCCTCTGTTGAAGATTGCTCTGTGGAGCGAATCTTGTGGATTCCCTTGGCTCTGCTTACTGCGGCAGCTGCTTTCTCCGAGATTTCGGATGCGGTGGCTTCCTCCACCACATCCTTGAGCACGAGCTTCTTCCTGCTCAGGAATTTCTTTTGCAGGCCTCTGTCCCTCATGCCGAAGACCACGCGGTCAGCGATGGCATTGTCCACGTGGTCGAACTCACAGCTGGCTGCGATCTGGCGTAGGGCGGCCACGAATTCCTTGATCGTCTCACCCTCCTTCTGGTCCCGTTGGTGGAAGGTGAAACGGTTCGCCACCGGTGTTCCTGTTGGGGCATAGTGGTCCTCCAGGATCTGCAGCAGGTCTGTCCATGGCACTTCTTCGATGTCTCGTGGTGCTACGAGATCGATTGCCATGTCGAGGACCTCGGAGCCGCAGTTGGCCAGGAAGATGCCCTTCTTCCGGTCATCATCGGCATCCCTGATGTTGTTGCCTCTCAGGTATTGCCGGAATTTCACTACGTAGGATTTCCACTTGTCCTTCCCTGGGCGGAAAGGAGCAAGGGCTGGCAAAGTGACTTCAGCGGATGCCATGCCTTTGGAAATGCCTACTGTAGTTCCCGGTGCCGGAGTCTTGTCTTGTTGGCTTGGTGCCGCGAGGTTCGTTCTTCTCTCAGTCCTTCGTCGCCAGTGTTAGATCGGCGCAGGAAAGGAAGACGTGACCAGCTCGTTACATTAGTAACCTTTTATTGAGAACAGAAAACAGTAGCAAGACTGGCTGTGCGCTGCCGGGGCTCTCCTTATATTCGCTCCGGCAGACGCACCGCCCCCTGACAGGGATTCAAATCTTCCCGCCCGGTGGCTGGCAGCCAATCCGGGCGGATGTCCTTATAAGGACATAACACTGGTCTATGAAGTGCAGTCTACTTCTGCATAAAGGACTATGAGCTGTAGTTCATGATCCACCGGATGTAACTGCTTGGGATCCAGCAGATGATGAAGATGCAAAGAAAATAGCCAAATTTAACCAGGATAATGAAAGGGCTCTTTGTATAATCGGACTGACACTAAGTGACCAGCAGCTAGTCCATATTTGTGGTGAGAAGTCTGCTGCCAAGTGTTGGGACACTCTGAAGAGGATTTATGTTCGTGATAGTGTGGGTGCACACATACATCTTACACGTAAACTGTTTAGAGCTCGTCTTCTGAAAGGTGCAGATATGTTAGCTCATTTGGAGTTTATGAAAGGAACTTTACAAGTTTACACTTGCAAATTCTGCAAAGATTGTAGTTCTTTAGTCATTGCACCTCTCCACACTTTCTGGTCTTCAGGTGGAAATGTGGTCAACTCATTAAATGTAGTAGGGACTTTATTTACTTGATAGACTGTAGTTGCCTGATACCTATCAGGTGGTCTTGTTACTCTACTCGACCTTCTTGGGAGTTCAGGACTTACAGATTGCCTCTCCACCTTAACCTCTTCCTGTATTACGTCTTTCTCTACCTCTTCGCTCTGGATATCTGGCATTTCATTGGTAGCTTCAGTCTGAGTTTCAATGATAACCTCATTTTCAGTACCTAATTTATTCCACCCTACATGCTCCATAAACCTGGCATTTGCACTGTTAACTACCGTTGCTGTTCCTTTTACCCAAAATCTGTAGGACCTGTGGTTTGAATTATAACCAACAAATATTAATTGTTGTGCCCTACTCTGGCCCTTACGCCTTAACTGCACTGGAGTATGTACCCATGCAGGTGATCCAAATGTGTGTATGTAGCTCAAATCTGGCTTCCTTCCATGCCATACGGTATATGGAATTTTGTTAGTGGTTGTATTTATGGTGTTGTTTAAGCGTGTATTTGCACACATAATGGCTTCTCCCCATAAATTAGCCGGTAAACCTGCATCAGCTAACATTGATCTCATCATTGCTTGTAGAGTTTGTCCTCTCCTTTCAACATATGTGTTATGCTATGTTATGTTATGCTATGCTATAGCTATGCTAGCCATCAAACCTATTAGCAGGGATTGTTCTACTTTTCTGCTGATTACAAATATTGCAATTTAAATACTGGTTACATGGTTTCAGCTTCAACCCATCAACTAATTTTACAGTTTTCTGTAACATCTTAAAACTGATATGCCCCATACGCCTGTGAAGCAAGTGAACACATTCATCATGTGGTTTGACATTTGAGTATACAGCATTTGTAACATGGTTACTAGATAATACATATAAACCATCTTTCAGTTTTCCAATAATCTTGGTTTCACCTTTTTCAATTAAACAATCATTGGTTCTAAACGTTACTGTATATCCTAGCTTAACCAATACTCTAACCGAAATCAAATTAAAGTTTAGGTTTGGAACATATAACATATGCATTTTTTCTTTTACATATGGACATATTGCCATTCCCTCACCACATACCTTTAGCTTCCACCCATTTGCTAAAGAAACCTTATTATTACTAGGCAACATTTTCACAAAATAGTTTTGTGTTCTGACAATGCATAGCGACGCCCCACTATCAATAACCCACGAATCGGGGTTAACTGATTTCTTATCAGACATAGCTACATTACATTGTTTTTTATCATTAACCATGATTTTTGGTTTCAGCCTTCTGCAAAACTTGGCTATATGACCCTTCTTGCCACAATTAAAACAATGTTTTACAGCACATACATGGTTATTTGCCTTTACATTTACATTAATCAACTCAGGTTCTTCCGTTAGTTGTTTTCTTTCTTCTCTCCTTCTGGCCTCTTCTAGTAGTCGTGAGGTTACATTGGCCAAAGTTAGTTCCTGCTGTGTGAGAACTTCAAATGATGTTACTACGTCGTCGTAGCTTTCATCTAGCGATGATAACAGTATATAAACCTGTTGTTGCTTGGAAAAAACCACCTCCTTCTTATGCAGCTCTTGAAAAATGCTTTTTATGCAATTCAGGTGTGTTAACATGTCACCACCCTTAAGGAGTTGTGTGCGAAACAACTTTCGTGTAATGTTAATTTGTGCCCCTACAGTGTCACGAACATAAAGATGTTTCAAATTTCCCCAGCATTTTGCAGCAGACTGTTCACCCTCGATATGAACAAGCTGGGTATCGTCTAGAGACAAACCAATAATACACAATGCACTTTCATTCCTCCTCTGGAACTCGGCTATCTTCCTGGCATCCTCAGCATCCTCAGCATTCCAGGAGGTCACATCTGGTGGATTCTGCACTACATCCCATAGCCCTTCTTTGCACAACAGGAGACTGCACTTGGTGGATCAGGATTTGTAGTTGGTGCCATCCAGCCAGGTAACCAGCGATAAGTTGGGAGCTTGACCTTGTGCCATCCTCAACAGGATATTTAAATACGTATCAGAACGTATGGAGCAATAATGTGTGTCGCAACTCTCTTATTGCTGTAACTGGTACACAAACTCTGGCACTGGGCCCATAACCAGTGTTGAGGGTAAAACTGCCCTCTGCAAAGTAGTGCAACAGACCAGACAGCGAATAGATACGATGCTTAGCAAAACACACAGATAGTCACAGACTCTGAACGTTTAAAGAAAAATAAACAGTCTTTACTTGTAGTATAAAAACAAACTTGGCTTCTCAAAACAACTTCTTCAAACAATCATGGTTTAACACAAAACATAGTTTGCTTACAATTCCAGTTCTCTTCAAACACAGACACAGTTCCTTCAAGCAGTTCAACCTTCTAATAGCAGGAGCAGGAGCAGGAGAGGAAGTGAACAAACTTCCTGCCTTCCTTTTATGTCTGCTTAGCACAGCCAATTGGTCATCTTTGTAGCAGTTAAAGTTACAGAACATAGTTTTCTATATATTATCTACCCAACCGTAGGATAAGCATCCAACATTCTCCCCTTTGGGTAGACTAATATATTTACAATCTTAAACCATACTGTTCACATGTATCTATATGTTTCCTACTTCCCTGTGCTTTTGTGAAATGATCAGCCACATTGTCCTCTGATGCACAATATACAAGTTCTATCATCTTGTTCATTATACATTCTCTTACATTGAGATACCGAAGATCTGTATGTTTTGTTCTAGTCTTTACAGCTATATTTGTCGCCATTTTTATCGCTGCCTGATTATCTTCGTATACTATTATAGGATCTTGTATATCTATTCCTAAATCTAGCATCAGCTGCTTAATACTGATCAAATCCGTACATAACAAAGATAAACAAGAAAACTCTGCTTCCATTGTAGACATACTTAAATGCTTCTGTCTTATTGAACGCCACCATATCAAAGATTTCCCCAGAAATACAGCGATTCCTGAAGTTGATTTTCTTGTATTCACATCTGTTGCGAAACTAGCATCTGCATAAGCGGTTACATGCAATTCTTCTGATGGTTGTAGATACAATGCATGATGCATGGTATATTTCAGATATCGAAGAATACCTTTTTCTCCTTGCCAGTGTCTTTCTGTAGGTTCCGTGTTGAATCTAGCTAATTGGTTCACACTATAAGAAATATCGGGTCTAGACCAATTGCTAATGTATGATAAACTGCCAATCAACGATTGGTATATCCCTTTATCAAACAATGGACTTTGCAGATCAGTGTTGCAATAATCCTGAATCATAGGTGTCTTTGATGGTTTACACAATTCCATTCTGAACTGTTTTAATAGATTATTAATTTTATCAGTTTGGGATAATTTAAATCCTCCCCTAGTTTTTTCAATCCTTACACCTAGGTATTGTTGTATCTCCCCTAGATTTTTAATCCTGACATGAGCTTTTAATTCATCAACAATCCTGTTGGCCTCTTGCTCATTCTTTGTAATCAGAGCTATATCGTCTGTAAAAAGAAGTAATAATGATGCTATACCATCTCTTTCCATTTTAAATAAACATGGATCTGCTAATCCTGCCTTAAATCCAATATTCTTCAGTGTTTTTACAATGCACTGGTTCCATTCATAACCTGACTGTTTTAACCCATACAGACTTTTCTTTAATAACCAACAGTCAGCCTTCCCATTTTCCTCAATTCCTGAGGGTTTCTTTAAATAAATTTCATGCTGTAATGGTGCATGCAGATATGCAGTCTCTACATCTAAATGATTAACGATATATTTATTGTTGTTGGATGCTTATCCTACGGTTGGGTAGATAATATATAGAAAACTATGTTCTGTAACTTTAACTGCTACAAAGATGACCAATTGGCTGTGCTAAGCAGACATAAAAGGAAGGCAGGAAGTTTGTTCACTTCCTCTCCTGCTCCTGCTCCTGCTATTAGAAGGTTGAACTGCTTGAAGGAACTGTGTCTGTGTTTGAAGAGAACTGGAATTGTAAGCAAACTATGTTTTGTGTTAAACCGTGATTGTTTGAAGAAGTTGTTTTGAGAAGCCAAGTTTGTTTTTATACTACAAGTAAAGACTGTTTATTTTTCTTTAAACGTTCAGAGTCTGTGACTATCTGTGTGTTTTGCTAAGCATCGTATCTATTCGCTGTCTGGTCTGTTGCACTACTTTGCAGAGGGCAGTTTTACCCTCAACAAGCTACCGTATTTTCCGGAGTATAAGACGACTTTTTAACACATGAAAATCTTCTCAAAAGTCGGGGGTCGTCTTATACGCCGGGTGTCGTTCTCCTGTAACCAGGCAGACCAGCCCAAAAGACTCTAACGAGCCTTAAATGGCTCTGGCGATCGAAGCTCTGACGATCCCAGCTTTGCCTGCTAATCAGGCAACTCAGCTGGGATGCCAGAGCCATGTTAAAGGAAAAAACTTTTTTACTTTCATGTGGCTCTGCAAGCTCTGACGATCCCAGCTGAGTTCCCTGCCAATCAGGCAACGCAGCTGGGATCGCCAGAGCCCAGAGCCCTGTAAAAAGAAAAAAGTTTTCCCCCTCCAGCTTGCTTACCTTAGCTGGTAATCGCAACGCTTGCCTTGCTTCGCTTGCCTGAATCCATTCCATCAGCAAGCCACTCTCTGCCTGCAATCATGCAGGCAGGAGTTGTGGACTTCAACTCCCAGAATTCCTCAGCCAGTAAAAACAAAGCTGGCTGAGGAATTCTGGGAGTTGAAATCTACAAGTCTTAAAGTTGCCAAGGTTGGAGACCCCTGTTCTATTGGGTAAGTTTTTTTCCCCTTTGGGAGCTTTAAAAAAATAGTTAATTGGGGTTTTTTTAGTTGTTCTTTTTTAGACCTAGCCATTTAACGTTTAGGAAGTTTTAAATTTAGTTTTCATATAAAAATAAAAATAAAATAATATTTGTGCAGCTTTCTGAGATGTGGTGTGTTTCTGTAGTGTTTCACTCTAACTACAACATAAACACACAAAATCTCACAAAGCTGTATGTGGAATTTTGTGTGTGTAAAGTGTGAAAGTTGATTTTTTTGGGGGCTTTTTATGGCTGTGTGAGGTTCCTGCTTGTTGCAGGGGCCATTTTGGGTCTAGCACAGCTGCTTTTACATTGTGGATGAGCCAGTTGTGTTGTGTTGTGTTGTGTGTGTGTAAAGTGTGAAAGTTGTTTTTTGGGGGGCTTTTTGTGGCTGCGTGAGGTTCCTGCTTCTTGCAGGGGCCATTTTGGGTCTAGCACAGCTGCTTTTACATTGTGTTGAGCCAGTTGATGTTTTTTAATTTTTATTTGGTGTGCATTGGAAGAGGGCAGTCTTATATGGCGAGTATAGCCCAAACCCTATATTTTAACAGGAAAAGTCGGGGGTCGTCTTATACGCCCAGTCGTCTTATACGCCGGAAAATACGGTACATGAAAAGGAGCTGATTTTCTCAGAGCTTCATCAGGTTTATATCATTCTTTCCTCTTTGGATGAAAGTTATGATGATTATGTGTCTTCACTGGATGTCCTGACCAGAGATGAACTGACATTGACTGGCATAACCGGGAGATTGTTAGAAGAGTCCAGAAGAAGGCAAGATAAAGACCAACTGAGAAAGAGACAACCACAGGAAGAAAACCTGTCTTCAACTGCCTATACTGTTAGAAAATGTTTTTCTTGTGGGGCTAAGGGTCATATACAGTAGCTAGATTCTGTAAAAAGGGCAAGAAACTGAATACTGGTAGTCAACAGAGAACTAAAAAGGATGTTAGTTTAGCTATATCCAGCTCAACTACAACTGTAAACCATGATTTGTGGGTAGTTGACAGTGGAGCATCGCAGTCTATAACTAATAGTAGAGAGAGGTTTGTTAACATGAGTAAGAGTACACAACATGTATCATTAGCAAATGGATGGAAAATGAAAGTATCTGGAGAAGGTACTGCATATTGTTCATGTATAAATGAGCATTTACCTATGTTGTATGTACCTAAACTAAAATTTAACCTGCTATCTGTGAAAGCATTGTTAAAAGCTGGGTTTGTCGTAACATTTAGGGGAGATAAATGTTTGATAGAAAAAGATGGTGCAAGTGTTACTGCAAAGTTAGAGAATGATTTGCTTGTTCTGAATGATGATCCATTAATCATGGCTAATGCTAACTCAGTTTATGATAACACAAAGCCACATGATGAATGCATTCACTTGCTTCATAGGCGTTTGGGACATGTAAACTTTAAAATGTTAAAGAAAACTGTGGAATTATCTGATGGGATAAAATTAAAACCTTGTAAAAAATATTTAAACTGTAATGCTTGCAGTCAAGAAAAGAGTAAGGTAACTCCTGCAAACAGAGTTAATGGGTTTACAACCAATGAACCTTTAGAGGTAGTGTTTGCAGATATCATTGGTCCTAAAAAATCTAGTTTAGGAGGAGCCTGTTATATATTGAGCATAATAGACCATTTTTCCCGTTATGGTTTCTGTTACCTTATGAAAACCAAAGCAGAAACATTCCAGCATTTTTCAAACTGGCTGAGATTTTCTGAGTGGAAAAAGAAACACAAGGTTCTTTGCCTGGCAACTGACAATGGTACTGAGTTTACCAATAACAGGTTTCAAACTATGTTACAGAAAGCTGGCATTGAACACAAGTGTTCTGCCCCTTATAGACTGCAACGTAATGCGTATATTGAACGCAGAGGGCAAATATTGCAGGCTATGGCTCGAACCATGTTATCTGATTCTGGTTTGCCTGAGACACTTTGGGGTGAGGCAATAATGTGTGCTAACCATGTCTTGAACAACGTAGCTAATTCAACAACTGGTGAATTACCATTCACACGTTGGCATGGAAGACCAGAATTAAGCTATTTGCATACATTTGGAGCCCCAGCATGGGTCCATATTCCTTCGCAATTGAGGCAAAAGGGGCAACATAGAGCAAAGAAGCTGTTTTTTGTTGGTTATGAATCTAACCACAGGTCATATAGATTTTGGGCGCCAGGTACCACTAGTGTGTACTGCAGTGCTAGTGCTAAGTTCCTGGAGCATGTTGGTTGGAGTAAGCTTGAGCAGGAATCCGACAAGGGGAATGATAGTGTTATTGTGGATACTCAAGTATTTGCTGATAACCCTGATAATGAGATAGTTGAGAAACCTTCAATTACTGTAAAGGAGGAGGAGGTTATAGGGGAGGTAGAAGAGGAAATACCTATATTGAGTCCTGAGTTAACTAGACGTTCAACTCGAGAGACACGTCCACCTGATAGATATCAAGCAAGTGTTGTATGTCAGGTGAACATAGAGCCATCTAACTTTAATGAAATTAAACTGTATCCTGAAAAGGATCAGATATTTTGGAAGAAAGCAATGGACAAAGAGCTGACATCATTGAAGGAATTAGATGTTTATGAGAATGTTAGGTTACCACCAGGTGAGCATGCAATTGGTTGCAAGTGGGTTTATAAATTAAAAACTGGTGTAGATGGGACTGTTACCCATAAGGCAAGATTAGTTGCTCAAGGATTTGCTCAGTCAGATAAGGACTATGATGAAGTGTTTGCACCTAGTCTGAGGGTGACTACTTTGAGAGCAGCATTAGTATGGGCAGCTAAGAATAGTTACAGGATAAATCATATAGATGTTGAAACTGCATATCTGCATGCGCCATTCCAACATACCATCTATATGAAGAAGCCACTAGGTTTGAATACTGATGGGAAGACTGATTGTTGGAGACTGAAGAAAAGTCTTTATGGCTTAAAGCAATCAGGTTATGAGTGGAACAAATGTATTGTTAATGAGTTGGTTGACATGGGTTTTGTAGCTAGTATAGCTGATCCATGTTTATTCAAGAAAGAGAAAGATGGTTTAATTTCTTTATTGTTGCTATTTACTGATGACATACCACTTATAACAAAATCTGAACATGAAGCAACTGAAATTGTTTCTATGTTACAAAATAAGTTCAGAATTAGGAATTTGGGAGAAATTAAGCATTATCTTAGTCTTGATATAGTTAAAACTAGTAAAGGTTACAAAATTTCGCAAGCCAAGAAAATTAACCAATTGTTTAAACGTTATAATATGGAACTCTGTAAGTCTGCAAAAACACCAATGAGTCAGGATTTTAAACAAAGTAATATACAAAGTCCTGTATTCAATAAGGAAATATATCAATCCTTAATAGGCAGTCTATCATATTTAAGTAATTGGTCTAGGCCAGATATATCTTATAGTGTGAACCAACTGGCTAGATATAATGCTGAACCTACTGAACAGCACTGGCAAGCTGCTAAGCGAATACTTAGATATCTGAAGGAAACGATTTATTATTCATTATATTTGGAGCCTAGTAGTGACCTAGTTTTAACGGCATTTTCTGATGCAAGTTTTGCAACTGATTTACCTACTCGTAAATCAACATCAGGTATAGTGATAATGTTGGGTAATGTTTTGATAGGATGGAAATCAATTAGGCAAAAGCATATTAGTTTATCAACTATGGAAGCCGAATTTTCATGTTTATCCTTGATGTGTATGGAATTAGTATATTATAAACAATTGTTAATTGATATAGGATTAAATGTGAATGATCCGTTTATAGTTTATGAAGATAATCAATCTGCAATCAATATGGCTACTAATTTAGCTGTAAGAACATGGTCTAAGCATACTGATTTGCGATATTTAAACGTTAGACAGTGTGTAAAAAGTAAATTGATTCAGTTGGAGTACTGCATGACTGAACATGAGTGGTGCAGCAGACTAATGCTACTGTTAAAGGTAGTATTTAGGTTCCAGCTGCCTGCAATTACTGCGAGTTCAATTCTCACCAGGCTCAAGGTTCACTCAGCCTTCCATCCTTTCTAAGGCAGGTAAAACGAGGACCCAGTTTGTGGGGGCAATAAGCTGACTTTGTATAAAAATATACAAAAGTATGAAGGCTATTGCTTAACGCCTTGTAAGCCGCCCTGAGTCTCCGGAGAAGGGCGGCATATAAATCAAAATTAAAAAAAAACAAAAAAAAAAACCCCATAATATTGCAGATCATTTCACAAAGGCTCAGGGTGCAGTTAAGCACAAAGCGTGTTGTGAAAACTATGGTTTAAGAATGTAAGGTATTATATACCGTCCTACCCAAAGGGGAGAATATTAGGAAATGATTATTACTCTAACTTGTTGGGTTGGCAATATATAAGCCATCAATATAGCTTTAAGACTGTTGTATTGCATCATACTGTGTCCTGATTGGTTAGCTCTGTAGCCAATGTCCTTAAGGAGGAGCTAGAAACATGGTTTGTATCTCTTTGCTGATATCTTCGCTGTGTTTGCTACTGTTTGCAAATATAGAAGAACTGTTATTGTTTATGACTACAACGACTGGTAAGAAGACTTTGTTACTGGATTATCACTGGACTATTGTTTTACTATCTACTGCTTTATCTGTGTATGACCTGGACTGTTTATTGGACTGTGCCTTATTACTATTTCCTAATAGTAAACACAACTCAGTGTATCCGACGCGAATTGGAGAGCCGCACCAGGCAGGCCATTTGAAACACCGCCGAACAGCTGAGAGGGGGAGGGTTTCGGGCGCCGGATGGTGGCTTGCTGGGGGGGGGTGGCTCGAGTCATTAAAAAGTCGCTGAGAGGCGGAAGCTCTCAGCGCTGACTTTGAATAACAGTTTGGCTCGGTGTTAAGGAATATGCGCAGAGTAACCCTTGAGTAGCAAGGGTGTGCACATGAGAAAACGGCTGAGAGTGATTGTGAATAAACACTGTCAATACAGACACACTGAGTTGTGATATTCTTTTACTTTTAGGAAAAAGTAAAGCAAAGTCCGATAAACAATCCATGTCATACACAGATAAAGATAGTTAAATTGTCAATCCAGGGATATTCCAAGAACAAATTCTTCTTACCAGTTGTTGTAATCATATGCAATAAAACAGTTCTTTTTGGAGTTGCAAACAGGAACAAGTACATCAGTAAAACAATCAGTAAAACAGTAGAAAACAACAAGTAGCAATGATCAAGCAGTGATCATACAGAGAGAACAGGCAGAGAGGAGCAGAGGTAGCAATAATAATGTAATAAGAACAATAAGCCATGATTCAAGCTTCCTCTTAAGTACATTGGCTACAGAGCTAGCCAATCAGAATCCTGTATGATGCAATACAGCATTACAGTCTTAAAGGTATACATTACTTTTTGACTGCAAACATGCATTGATGGTTTATATATACACTGCTCAAAAAAATAAAGGGAACACAAAAATAAGACATCCTAGATCTGAATGAATGAAATATTCTTAGTAAATACTTTGTTCATTACATACAGTAGTTGAATGTGCTGACAACAAAATCACACAAAAATTATCAATGGAAATCAAATTTATCAACCCATGGAGGTCTGGATGTGGTTACACTCAAAATTAAAGTGGAAAAAAACACTACAGGCTGATCCAACTTTGATGTAATGTCCTTAAAACAAGTCAAAATGAGGCTCAGTAGTGTGTGTGGCCTCCACGTGCCTGTATGACCTCCCTACAATACCTGGGCATGCTCCTGATGAGGTGGCGGATGGTCTCCTGAGGGATCTCCTCCCACACCTGGACTAAAGCATCCCCCAACTCCTGGACAGTCTGTGGTGCAACGTGGCGTAGGTGGATGGAGCGAGACATGATGTCCCAGATGTGCTCAATTGGATTCAGGTCTGGGGAACGGGTGGGCCAGTCCATAGCATCAATGCCTTCGTCTTGCAGGAACTGCTGACACACTCCAGCCACATGAGGTATAGCATTGGCGTGCATTAGGAGGAACCCAGGGCTAACCGCACCAGCATATGGTCTCACAAGGGGTCTGAGGATTTCATCTTGGTACCTAATGGCAGTCAGGCTACCTCTGGCGAGCACATGGAGGGCTGTGAGGCCCCCCAAAGAAATGCCACCCCACACCATTACTGACCCACTGTCAAACCGGTCATGCTGGAGGATGTTGCAGGCAGCAGAACGTTCTCCACGGCGTCTCCAGACCCTGTCACGTCTGTCACATGTGCTCAGTGTGAACCTGCTTTCATCTGTGAAGAACACAGGGCGCCAGTGGCGAAGTTGCCAATCTTGGTGTTCTCTGGCAAATGCCAAACGTCCTGCACAGTGTTGGGCTGTAAGCACAACCCCCACCTGTGGACGTCGGGCCTTCATACCACCCTCATGGAGTCTGTTTCTGACCGTTTGAGCAGCCACATGCACATTTGTGGCCTGCTGGAGGTCATTTTGCAGGGCTCTGGCAGTGCTCCTCCTGTCCCTCCTTGCACAAAGGCGGAGGTAGCGGTCCTGATGCTGGGTTGTTGCCCTCCTACGGCCTCCTCGTCTCCTGATGTACTGGCCTGTCTCCTGGTAGCGCCTCCATGCTCTGGACACTACGCTGACAGACACAGCAAACCTTCTTGCCACAGCTCGCATTGATGTGCCATCCTGGATGAGCTGCACTACCTGAGCCACTTGTGTGGGTTGTAGACTCCGTCTCATGCTACCACTAGAGTGACAGCACCGCCAGCATTCAAAAGTGACCAAACCATCAGCCAGAAAGCATAGGAACTGAGAAGTGGTCTGTGGTCACCACCTGCAGAACCACTCCTTTATTGGGGATGTCTTGCTAACTGCCTATGCTTTCCACCTGTTGTCTATTCCATTTGCACAACAGCATGTGAAACTGATTGTCAATGAGTGTTGCTACCTAAGTGGACAGTTTGATTTCACAGAAGTGTGATTGACTTGGAGTTACATTATGTTGTTTAAGTGTTCCCTTTATTTTTTTGATCAGTGTATATTGCCAACCCAACCAGTTAGACAATAGCTATTTCCTAACACTCAGCATGGGCTGAGGTCTGGGCTTGTAGCAGCAATAAAGCTCTGCATCACAAACACATAGTTGGATACTGGCTTTTTTGTGCATCCGCACAGGCTTGGCTTAGCCAGGCCGAGAAGTGGTCAATTTCATCCTCTTTAGCACTAGTGGTTGGGGCATAGATTTGGACTACTGTGATGTTGAATGGTTTGCCTTGGATTCGAACTGAGATCATTCTGTCACTGATTCCTAAAATGTCAATTTTCAGTCTTGTCATCTCTTGTTTGACCACATCCAGCTTGCCTTGATTCATGGATGTTACATTCCAAGTTCCTATGGAGAATAGATCTTTACAGCATCAGACTTTCCTTTCACCACCAGATACACCCACAGCTGAGCGTCATTTCAGCTTTGGGCCAGTCACTTCACTCTTTCTGGCACTACTAGTACTAACCCTCTGCTCTTCCCCAATAGCAAATTGGACTCCTTCTGACCTGAGGGGCTCATCTTCCAGCGTCATATCTTTTTGCCTTTTGGTACTGTCCATGGGGTTTTCATGGCAAAGATACTGGAGTGGGTTGCCATTTCCTTCTCCAGTGGATCACGTTTTGTCAGAGCTCTCTGCTATGACCTGTCCCTCTTGGGTGGCCCTGCACGGCATAGCTCATAGCTTCATTGAGCTATGCAAGCCCCTTTGCCACGACAAGGCAGTAATCCATGAAGGGGTCAAATTACTATGTAGTCATATATATTTCCATTCAAACAAGCCACTTCTGTTAAACAAGTCAGCTCAGAGCTAGTACCAAGTAGGATGCCTCTGACCATTTCCAAAGCCCTAAGCTAGACTAGAAAGAAGGCAGTCAAGTTTTTGTTCTGCTGTCCAGAACATCACATGGATATGGTCCTGAGGGCCCAAGAGCCATCCTGGAAGAGATGTAACTTGTTTCTTTTACTACTTTATTTCGGGATAAAAATTAACCAATGGCCCCAATATGTTCACCACCTCTAGGGATAGGAGAGCAGAAGGGGAGGTTGGTGGAGACAAGTGGGGATCCTTTTTAGTGAGTGCCATGAAAGAACATCTCCTCACAGATCCTCTCATGAAGGTCTAATTGAACTGATTTATTGCTAATTATGCCTACGCACAAGAATCTTCTCAACTAACTGTTAATATCCGTTTGGGTTAGGGTCAATAGAATTCAAGGAAGGTTGGGCTTAGTTCACTAACGGTAGTTACGTAGGGATTCTAGACTGATCTCTCTTTTAACTCCTCCCCCACAGGTTCTGCCACTCCTCCTACATCACTTCAACAGCTTCCTGGCAGCTCGTTCAGCCAGTTAACCCGCCCCTTCTAGCATGCCACAGGAAAGGCCACCAAGAAGGGCTCCTGAGTCAAGGAACAAGTAGCCAAAGTCCCACATTCCAAAGGAGCATACACACTGCTCTGTTCATGAGATCTAGTAGTTCAGATGTTGAACCAGCACTGGAAACTCAGATTCAAGTTCTACTTCCAACTATGAAAGTTCAGTGGGTGACATTGGGCCACTCACTCTTCCTCAGTGGCACCACCACCTCATAGGAATATTGTCATGGAGCAAAAGAGGAGGAGGAACTAAAGAGCACAGGACTTTGAGCTCCAGGATAACAATCTAACAAGAAAACAAATAAATGTCTCTGAAGTGCACCTCTTTATTGCACTGTTCCACCCCCCCACCTTAGATGTAATAAAGGCATATTGTCATTACCAGTAACATTGATTATGTGCCATAAAATTGTTTTAAATTACTGGTATGTGTGTGTGTGTGCATGTCCATACATACATACATACATACATACATACATACGTTTTCTGAGGTTTTCGTGGGTGTTTGTATGTAGGTCTTTGGTTATTCGGGTTTTCTCCCGCGTAAAATTGGAAGTGTCTTGGCGACGTTTTGACGAAGTCTCATTCGTCATCTTCAGGCTGGTGTTTTCGGCTTCGTGCTTCTAGGAGCAATGTGTGATCGCAGCTGTTTCTTCCTTTTAACTGCCAGTGGGGGTGTGAACTGATTGGGTGGGAGCTTGGCTGTGTTCTGATTGGGTGGAGGTGTGTTCTGATTGGTTGGGGGTTTGGCTGTGCTCTGATTGGATGGGGGGTTGGCTGTGCTCTGATTGGATGGGGGTGTGTTCTGTTTGGGTGGGGGCTTGGTTGTGCTCGGGTTAGTCTGAGTTGCAGGGGGATTTGAGCTAGTGAGCTGTGTTGCTGTTGTTTGGCTTCGCGTTTGTGGTCGTGCCACATCTTCATGGTGGGTGTCAGTTTGCTTCATGTATGGATTGGAGGGGTTTAAAGTGGCTAATGATGCAGCTGTGGTCTGGCTTCTGGTTTGTGGTCGTGCCTCATCGGTGTGGGTTTGCTTTTTGCGTGGATGTGTGGTGGTGACATCCTGTGTGGTTTTCGTGAGTGTGGGTCTGGTGTCATTCTTTGTGTTAGGGACTCGTTTGTCAATGAGGGCGGGTTTCCAAATGGCTGGTAGGTGGGAGGTATCATCTCGTTTATTCATATTGTGTGGGCGTTTTTCTATCTCGATGGCTTCTCTGGTTATTCTGTTGTTAAAGTGTTCAGTTTTGGCGATAGTTCTGGTCTTTTTAAAGTCAATATCATGTCCTGTGGCTTTAAGGTGTTGGACCAGGGAAGAAGTTGGTTCCTCTTTTCTGACTGAGTTCTTGTGTTCTTCAATGCGTGCACTTATTCTTCTGTTGGTTTGTCCGATGTATGTGGTGGGGCAGGCGGTGCATGGGATTTCATATACTCCTTGATTTTCTAGGAGTTTATGAAAATCTAGGATTTTCAATTTTGTCTCCCCAAAGACAAAATTGAGTTAGAAAATCAAGGAGTATATGAAATCCCATTTGGCAAATTTTATAAAACATTTTATGACACAAAAATCATCATAAAACAGTTTATGGTGTAACACAAAATGTCACAAAACATTTTCTGTGCTGATGTTTGATTGTGCTATACAGTTCAACAGGGTTTTTTTCAAGACAGACACATCTCTGAATGCATTTCCAATGAAGGCAGTGCCTTAGAAATTCTGTCATTGTTAAAAACTCTGAAGAATCTGGTAAGGAAATACTTCTGAAAGGATGACCCAGTGGGTTACAGAGTTCCTAGTATAGGTAGTCCTTGATTTACAGCCACAATTGAGCCCAAAAATTCTGCTGCTGAGCAAGGCAGTTGTTAAGTGAATTTTGCCCCATTTTACGACCTTTTTGCCACAATTGTTAAACTAATCACTGCAATTGTTAAGAGAATCATGCAGCTGTTAAGTGAATCTGGCTTCCCCCATTGACTGCTTGTTGGAAGCTGGCTGGGAAGGTTACAAATGGTGATGATGTGACCATGGGACCATGCAACTGTCATAAATACACATGATCATGTGACCATGGGCTGCAATAGTTGCAAGTGTGAAAACTGGTCATAAGTCACTTTTTTTCAGTGCCACTGTAACTTTGAACGGTCACTAAACAAATGGTTGTAAATCAAGGACTACCTCTATGCATGCTATTTTATGTGTCTAAATCAATGTTTCTCAATCTCAGCTATGTTAAGATGTGTGGAGTTCAACACTCAGAACGTTTCAGCCAGTTGGATGGGGAATTCTGGGAATTCATGCATCTTAAAGTTGCTGAGATTGAGAGACACCAATTTAAATGTATTTTTTGGAGAGGGGTCTGCAGCTTTCACCAGACTGTCAAAGGGATCTATGGCACAAAAATGGTAACAATCCCTGGCTTAGAGGCAGGAATAAAGGGCGATATCATTGCATAGGAAAGACAAGATAGCTAAATGTGCATGGGTGGATAGTTGAATTGTGTAATTTAAACAAATGCAGTATTTGTAAATGCAGTATTTGCAATATTTTCTAGCATTATTCGATGAAAAGAAGACAGGAAGACCTTCTCATTACAAGTCCCTTAATGATTTCTCCTCACTTGGAGATAACATACTCCTAAGGTCAACTTTGCCCTGCCTCCCCAGCCTGATTAGCATAGCTTGGAATTCAGAGCCAACTTTTTAGCCACATCTAAGTGAATGACAGCTCTCTGAAGAACCTTGTCAAGAGCTGAACTGCAGACCACTCCAGACTTTCTGGGAAGAACTCAATTTCTTGAGTTTCCACATTGCCCGGTGATTTCAACTTTGCATGTAATCAACCAGAATTAAGTTGACTAGAATTTACCCAAATATCAATTTTGCCCTTCACTAAAGGCATTATTTTGCTACTCTAGCTATCAAACGTTGATCTGTTGAGAAATTACCAGCTAGGCTGGAAGGAGAGATCAAGCAAGGGCCTAGCTTGGAGTCTTTCTGCAGCCATAAGCAGCATAAGGTAGACCTCCCTCAAGATCCATGAAGCCTTATCTGGTTGTTCCCAAGAGAAGCATTCTGGTGAGATTCTTGTAACATAGATGGTAGACAATAAAGTTACTGATTCTCGTTATTCATGAGTGGCTCTGGTTGCTTGCATCTGATATGATCTGAAGAATATAGAGGAATTTAGGAAATGAGGAAGCTTGAGTCTGGTTTAGTCCTGAGGTCCTAAGATGGAGATACTAAGATTGGTCCTAAGATATGGTCCCAAGATTCATAAATGAAAGCAGCATTGGAGGAGAGTCCTCGGACCCTTACCTGCAAAGAAGCAAACCCTCCAGAGGCCAGCATGGAGTGCCATGACTATTTCCGTGGTCTGGTTTTGCGGAAATACAATCCCTTCCTCCATGAATAGCCAATAGTCAGTACTGACAGCAATGCCCACCAGGAGCAGCCCGCATGCTCCAAAAACACTAGACAGCAGGGTCAGGGCGCGACTGCTGCAGTTACTCATCCTAGGTGACAGAGAGAACGACTGGCCAAATGCAGCGCAAGGACCTGGAAGAGAAATAAACCCCAATCAATCAAAAACTCCTGGGGAGTACTAAAACCAAACCAGACAGACAACAAACAGAATAACAGAGTTGGAAGGACCTTGGAGGTCTTCTAGTCCAACCTCCTGCTCAAGCAGAGAACCCTATACAATTTCTGACAAATTCAGACAAAAACCCTTGTGATTTTACCAGAACATTTATTTATTTATTAGTTCAATTTATATGCTGCCCTTCTCTGAAGACTCAGGGCGGCTTACAATGCACTTATAGCAATATTCATTTGTTGCCCGTTTTTGAATCAAATGTGTTGATTCCAGTGGTGAAATCCAATTTTTTTTACTACTGGTTCTGTGGGCGTGGCTTGGTGGGTGTGGTGTGGCTTGGTGGGCATGGCTTGTTGGGTGTGGCAGGGGAAGGATACTGCAAAATCCCCATTCCCTCCCCACTCTGGGGCCAGCCAGAGGTGGTATTTGCTGGTGCTCCAAACTGCTCAAAATTTCCGCTACTGGTTCTCCAGAACCTGTCAGAACCTGCTGGATTTCACCCCTGGTTGATTCCCAGAGATCTCCAGAACTGCTGGTTTTCAAATGCTTTTATGTTGTCTTGGATCATTTGAGCATGTGGGGCCACCAAATTCATTAAAACTTTCCCCAGGCCCCAAGGAGCCTGATACCTAAATTCTGAAAGATTTCCTAAGGATGGTCTCTCCTCTTTGCATTTTTCTGACTTGGAAATGTGGAATATTTGACCATGAAATCCAGGGCAGTGATAAAGTTTTCTTCTGTAATATGTACTACAGCAGGCTTCCCCAAAGAAGGCAAGCCTTGATGAATCAGGATCACAAGTCCCATAACTTCTAGCCTCCCAGGATTTGTATTTATCAATACAGGGTGCAAAAATCCTACGCCAGCATTTGGCAAGAAAATATTCAGAATGGCTCCACATGGTTTGAAAACTCTTAGGATCACTGTGTTTCTCCCTCTGGTCTCTTATTGTTCTCATATGCCAGGAATTTTAGATTCTACTCTTGCCCATTAAAGTGACAATTTCCTCCCATAACAATAAAACAGAGGAATCAAGATTGCTTGTATTCAGCCTAACCAATTTTCTGACATTATGCAAGTGTCATACAGAAGTCATTTTCCAACATTTTCTTCTTCTTTTTGAAAGAGTAATCTGATATCTACTGTGAGATAGAATAAGTTGTAATTTTCCATAATGTAGACTAGCATATAGTTTATGAATGACATATTATACAATTTATATAAGGTTTATTCTTTGTTCAAATTGCCTAGAGTTAGTATTTTAAAGTATAGCCACACTACTACATATCTAAGGCACAGCCATGTTTGTCTGATGTGTGAACTCTGGTAAGGAATGTATGTATGGCTTCTGGCTTCAGGTATGTGCCAGACACTGCATAGTACAGAAAAACAAGAAGGGGCTGAGTGCTCAGTATGGGCTTAATTAACTTTAGACATGTAGGTATAATAAATTATAGGCGGACTGTTAGCATGTGACTAACTTGGGCCTATCAATTGGGCCTGGGAAGGATGGACAAGCGGCTGGTGATAGGTATGTATAAAATAAGCTGAGATCTGTAACCAGGTGTGGTCCCTTACCTGTATCAAGATGCACCTACCTTTGCAAATGCTTCAATAAAATTGTTGTCAGCGTTCCAGAAAACCCCCCAACTCCAAGTAAAAACTCTGACGCAAGCATTTTTCAAAGTTCTATTTACTAGAATAGGTAAACTGGCACATCTGGGAAAACCCGAATCTGAGAGGTCCGGGTTTTCCCTCAATAAATCAAAACCCCCAAAACCATCCCCTCACTCCTCAGTTGATCACATGCTCCAATCAACGTCCCATATCGAGACATCACTCCGACCACTCCTTCTCCAGATGCAGGATCACCCTGACCTTGACCAACAGGAAGAATGCTATTATGTCTACAGACACCCCTCTACTAAATCCCCCCTCCTACTTTCCCACACATGAGAAGGTGGCAGCATTAAAGCTTCCGGCCTAATATGGCTTCCAAAGCTGACAGGCGCCCCCCCTCCCTGCAGAAAAAAACACACCCTGAAAAATAAAAAAGACAAAACACAAAGATGGGGTTAACACCTTGTACATAACCTCTTAACTCCCTCTCCCCCCTCCAGGAGGACCCTTTGGTTTCTCAGGGAATTTATCATGAAATTGCTTTACTAGGGTATCAGCATTCACATCCCAACTTTTCACCCAAGTAGCTTCAGACAATGAGTACCCTTTCCAGTGTACCAAATACTGTAACCGACCCCTGTATAGTCTAGAGTCAAAGATCTTCTTAACTTCATAATGAGTCTCCCCTTGTACTACCAAAGGAGTGGGGGGAAGCAGCTGGTGAGGGCCTTAAGTTAGTTCCTCTTGCTGGTTTGAATAAGCTACTGTGAAAAACTGGGTGCACTTTCCCTAATATGTGAGGGAGGCTAAGTTGGACAGTCACTGGGTTAATCACTTTCACTATAGGGAAGGGACCTATGAATTTGGGTCCAAACTTCTTGCTAGGTAACCTCAATCTTAGGTATTTGGTTGACAAATATACCTTATCTCCTATTCGGAAAGGTGGTTGGAGAGACCAGCGTTTGTTGGCCTTATATTTTTCCGCTGATTCAGCTAAAGCTTTCTTAGTATTCTCCCAACCCTTTTTTAATGAGGTCATCCATTCTGTTAGGGACATGCAAATGGGTGGCTCTCTAGGTAACTCAGGCATCGACACAAAATCCATGCCCGTAGTTATTTGAAAAGGAATCAACCCAGTACTACTGTGTACTGCATTATTATAAGCCACTTCTGCAAATGGTAATAACTCCACCCAGTTTTCTTGTTGATAATTTACATAACATCTAATGTATTGTTCCACCATTGTGTTCAATTTTTCAGCAGATCCATTAGTCGATGGGTGGAAAGCTGAGCTAAGCCCCTGGGACGACCCAATGGACCGCAGGAACTCCTTCCAGAACTTAGCAGTAAACTGGACCCCGTGATCTGATATTATTCTCCTTGGAACCCCATGTAGTCTGTAGATATGCTTCATGAAAAGTTTTGTTAGCTTCTTGGCCGAGGGTAGTCCGTTGCAGGCAGTGAAGTGTGCTTGTTTGGAGAATAAATCAATGACAGTCCAAATCACATTGTTCCCTCCGCTGTCAGGGAGTTCGACTATGAAGTCCATTGCAATCTCCTCCCAGGGTTTGGTGGGTTTGGCCACGGTCTGGAGAAGCCCAGGGGGCTTCCCTGGTCTGGACTTCATGGTGGCACAGCTTTTAACATAGTCCTCTACATCAGCTTTCATTCTTGGTCACCAGAATTGTCTTCTAGTCAAATGGAGGGTTTTTAAAAATCCAAAGTGGCCCCCAGTCGAGAATCATGCCTCTGCTTTAGCACCAGGAGTCGCATGCTGCTGGGCACATAAATCTTTTTCATTTATTTATTTATAAACTTTATTAACAAATAAATAAAACATGCACAAAACATATATAACAAAACACAACAAAAAAAAGTACATTACACAATAAAACAATTATATATATTCATTCATTTGAAGCGTCTGTTTCGTAGTGATGTATCCAATTACACAATTATACATATTCCCATAAATCTGAACTCACTAATTCCTTTTTACATCTTTACCCTCTCCTCTCTTCTGCTCTCTAAAACTTTTTTTTTTGTTCTGTATATTACCTTCACTTTCTGAGTTTCTCTCTAAATATTTTACCGCCCATAAGGAGGTGGTTACATGCAGAACTATACTTTTATTCTATCTGATTTCTAATTATATTTCTTCCGTAGCTACCCTATGCCAGTGATACCATTTATTCCAAACTTTATAAAATTCAGTGTCTTCTTTTTCCTTTAATTCTTTTGTCAACCTATCCATTTCCGCACATTGTGTTATCTTGTCTATTATATCTTCTTCGGATGGGATTTTTTCCGATTTCCAATTGCTGGCATATATTATCCTTGCCGCCGTTAAGATATGTATTAGCAGATATTTTATTTCTTTGGGGTAAGACTTTGTAAAGATTCCTAATAGAAAGGTTTCAGGTTTTTTATCTATTTTTAATTTGGTAATTTGTTCTAACCAATTCTTGATGATGGACCAGAATTTCTTTGCCGCTGGGCACGTCCACCATAGGTGATAAAAAGTGCCTTGTGGGTTCTTGCATTTCCAACACGCCAAACTGTTTTTTGGATTTATTTTAGCCAATCTTGTTGGTGACATGTGCCACCTATAAAACATCTTTAGCTGGTTTTCCTTGTATGCCACCGCCAGAGTTGCTTTTGTGTTCATTTGCCAGAATTCTTTCCATTTATCCAATTCTATTGAGTATTTGAAATTCTGCATCCATTTAATCATTGTGTGTTTGACTACTTCCTCCTCCATCTTATACCTTAGCAAAAATTTGTAAATCTTACTGATTAGTTTCTCTTCAGAGTCTAATATGATGGTGTCTAATTCCTGTTTCTCTTTACATATTTGATACTTTTTTATATATTCCTTATGTTTGGATTGTATCTGTGAAAAGGTCCACCAATCAATTTCCTTATTTAACTCTGCTTCCAATTGCTGTTTGGATTTTAATTTTCCTTGGTAGTCAATTAATTCTTTGTATTTCATCATATTTTTAGATTCTGATAAATTTGGATGTTTTAAGGCTTCTGAAGGTGAGAACCATAACGGGATTTTTGTGTATTGTTGTTTTTTAGTTTTTAACCAAATTAATAATAATGCATGTCTAAGTGTATGCCTTTTAAAATAGGTGTGGGATATATTATATATATATATATATATATATATATATATATATATATATATATATATATATATATATATATATATATATTTGAAAAGTTTTACAAAGAGATTTCCCCCCCCTCCATATTCCCCCCACCCTTTTCCCACCCTCCCCCCCAAGATTTCCCAGAGCAAAATACAGTGTATTTCAATTAACAATCATAAGCTAAATTAGCCTAACTATTCTTAAACTACCTATTTCCCCCCTGAAACCTTAACTCCACTATAGATAACATAAACTTCTAAGATAGAATTTAACCTTCATTCATAAGCTATTTGATATTTTCTTGTCTGATGCTTATTTTGAATATAATCAATCCATCTTCTCCATTCCGATATGTATTTTTCTTGTGTATAGTCCTTCAGATATGCTGAAATTTTCGCCATTTCCACTAAATTCGCTACTTTCAATGTCCATTCTTCAATAGTAGGCAAAGAGTCCTTCTTCCAGTATTGCGCTACCAACAGTCTAGCTGCT
This sequence comes from Arizona elegans, assembly GCA_022577455.1. Taxonomy (NCBI): domain Eukaryota; kingdom Metazoa; phylum Chordata; class Lepidosauria; order Squamata; family Colubridae; genus Arizona; species Arizona elegans. The sequence continues at coordinate 16,869,032 of JAKOOJ010000010.1, forward strand.
GATATTAAGTTCAAGATCAATTTAGTCTCTAATACTGTACAATCCGTCATTATACCCAATAAAAACAATTGAGGAGTAAATTTCAACCTTTTTTTCAAAATGTTCTGCATCACCCACCAATTTTTTATCCAAAATGCCTTAATTTTCTTACAAGTCCACCATATATGATAATAAGTTGCATCATCACATTCACATCTCCAACATTTAGCTTGCAAATTCGGGTACATACATGATAATTTTTTAGGATCTAAGTGCCATCTGTAAAACATTTTATAAAAATTCTCTCTCAAATTTTGTGCTTGCGTAAATTTAACATTTCTAACCCAAATCTTTTCCCATGTTTCCATCATCACAGGTTCTTGAAAGTTTTGTGCCCATTTTATCATACAGTCTTTAACCAATTCCGTTTCTGAATCTATTTCCAATAAAGCATTATACAACCTTTTAATATGCATCTGACTTTGATCTCTAATCTGTTTTACCAGGTTTTCCTCATTTTGCATGACACCAATTTTTTGATCTTCCCTCCATCTAGCTTGAAGCTGACCATACTGAAACCAAGTATAAATTATCCCTTCTTCTTTCAATACATTTAAAGATTTCAATTGCAGTTTACCCCTTTCCATAAAAAGAAGTTCTTTATAAGTAATCACCTCCATTTTTTGTTCTGTACTTATATTTTCTATTGCGTGACTAGGATTTGCCCATATAGGTATCTTGTAGTTTAACTTATATTAATACTTTTTCCAAACCCTCAGCAACGCATTTCTAAGTATATGACCCTTAAACACTTTATCCACTTTTTTTTCATATAACAAATAAGCATGCCATCCATATAACAAATCATAACCTTCTATATTTAACATTCTCTCTTCAGTTAGGTTAAACCAATCGCTAATTTGTGATAAAACAGCTGCTTCATAATACAATCTTAAATTGGGCATTTTAAGACCTCCTCTCTCACGTACATCCAGAATAATTTTCAGTTTCACTCTTGGTTTCTTCCCGCCCCAAATAAAAGTTTTTGTCAGTCCCTCAAGTTTCCATCTTTCTTAAGCACTGATATCATTTGAAACAAAAATAAAAACCTAGGTAGTACATTCATTTTTATTACTGCTATCCTTCCTAGTAGAGATAATTGTAACTTCTTCCAATTTTCCATTTCTTTCTGCACTTTTTGCCAAAGAACTTCATAATTGTTTTTAAATAATTTCGTATTTGAAGCTGCTATATATACTCCTAGATATTTAACCTTTTTAACTATTTCAAACCCCGTTATCCTTCCTAAATCCTCTCTTTGAGTTATGGACATATTTTTAGTTATCATCTTTGTCTTATGTTGATTTACTTTAAACCGGACACCTTACCATATTGACCTATAATGTCCAACATGTGTGGAGCTGACTCTGTAGGTTGAGATAAAGTAATAACCAAGTCATCTGCAAATGCTCTTAATCTATAATCTTGCTGTCTAATTACAATTCCTTTTATTTTATCAGAATCACGTATCTTATTCAGCAAAACTTCTAAAGTTAAAATAAACAACAATGGAGACAAAGGACAACCCTGCCTTGTACCTTTCTCAATTTTAAAAACATCTGTTAATCCTCCATTAACTATTATTTGTGCTGTTTGCTCCTGATATATTGCTCTAATTGATTGTGTAAAATACTCTCCAAAATGCATTTTTTCTATTATGTTAAACAAAAATTGCCAATTCAATCAATCAAATGCCTTCTCTGCATCCAAAAATATAAACGCTGCATGGACCTGGTTGATTTTTTCCAAATATTCCAATAAATTTACAATTTGTCTAACATTATATTTCATTTGCCTCCCTTTTATAAAACCTGATTGATCAGTATGAATTGTTTGTTGCATAACTGGCATTAACCTATTCGCTAATATCTTGGCAAAAACTTTATAGTCAGTATTCAAAAGCGATATTGGCCTAAAGTTTTCAGGTTTGGTACAGTTTTGATCTTCCTTCGGAATCAGTGACACAAAAACTGTTCTCCAAGAGGGTGGGACTCCTCCCCCTGATTGAATTTTACAAAATAATGCTCTAAGCGGTTCTACCATTTCAAACTGTAAATTCTTGTAGTAAACAGCTGTTACTCCATCTGTTCCCGGAGCTTTCCCTGTTTTTAACTGTTTAATTGCTGCAATAATATCCTCAGAGGTTATTGGCTGGTTCAGCCCTTCCCTCTGTTCTAACGTTAATTCAGGAATATTCTCTTCTTTTAAGTATCTATCTATATCTATACCTTGTATTGAATCACTAGCATATAACTTTGTATAAAATTCTAAGAAAGCCTTTTTGATTATATTCTGTTGATAAACTTCCTTACCTCTAAATTCTATCTTACCAATAACTCGTGATTTCTGTTTTTTCCTCGACACATAGGCCAACCACCTACCTGGTTTGTTAGCATTACAAAATGTATTATGTTTAGCATATTGTAAACTAGTTGCGACTTGATCAGCTATTAACATATTAAATTGCTCTCGCAATATATTTATTGTTTCTTTTACTTTTTTATCTCCTGGATTAATTATAAGTAATTGTTCTTTCTTTTTTATTTCCTCCTCTATCTCTTTCCGCTTCCTTTGTTGTTTCGATCTATGTTTATTATTCATATGTATTAAAGTTCCCCTCATATAAGCCTTACTTGCATCCCAAACCATTTCCATAGAAGTACCCTTATGCATGTTAATAGCAAAAAATTCTTTCATTTGTTTTTTAAGCTCATTCACATTTTCTTCATATCTAAATAAATTTTCGTTTAGCCTCCAAGACCTCCTTTCTCCCCTCTCCTGTTCCAGTTCCACCCAAACCAGACTATGATCAGTTAAGGTTCTTGGACATATCTTCGTCTTCTTCACCCTGGAAATAAAATCATTTGTAATTACTATGAAATCAATCCTAGAAAAGGATTGATGTCTATCAGAAAAAAATGTAAAATCTCTCTCCTCAACATTGCGTTCTCTCCAAATATCTCTCAATTCCATATCTTCCATCATATCAAAAAAGGATTTAGGTAATTTCGCACGTGTTGAAATCTTGGATAAAGTTTTTTTTATCTTTCTGTGTATCTATTACTCCATTCCAATCACCCATTAAAATAAAAGATTTATAATCCCATTGTATTATTTTAGTATGTAAAAATTTATAAAACTTGTCCTGTTGCTGATTAGGGGCATATATTCCAATAAAAAGCATTTTTCCAGTCTGTGTTGATAGTTCAATTGCAATATATCTTCCTTGATCATCTGCCTCTATTAGATTAGCTGATAGTCCTTTCCTTACATATATGACTAGCCCATTTTTCTTCTCTGACGCTGATGCCACAAAATGTGTACCTAATCTTGAATTTATCAAATATTTTTGATCTGGTAATCTGTGTTTCTTGCAAGCAAATAACGTCATTGTTAAATTGTTTCAAGTAGTGAAATACTTTCTTTTTTGTGGCGAAGTTAAACCATTGACATTCCAAGATAGAAGTTTAGTTACCATCTTTGGCCTTTCGAAGCTTTAAGAGCATCAGCTGAACATCCTCCTCCACCTTACTCTTCGGCCTAGCCGCCCCCCCCCCCCCACTGCTTCTGTTTTTTGAACTTCTTGAGGTAAATCTTGAAGTTGTTGCACTTTTAGTTGTTGTTTATAAGTTGCTCGGGTCAGTCGTTGTTCTCTTGGCTCTTCCTTCTTAAGTGGTTCCAGAGTTGAGGGTGGGCCCCCAAGATCCAAATCTTCTTCCATGATGGTTCCTCCAGCTGCAACTTCAGCATAAGTTTGTGTCTGCTTTCCATCTTTTTCTTGTTGTAACATCTCCATTTTCTTTCTACCACCTCCTGGTGAGGGTGGATGTCCAGCCTTTAAAACATTAACATAAAAATCTTTTGCTTTCCAAATTGTGTTTAACCGGTATCTTTCTCCACTATAGGTCACTATTAGTCCAGTCGGAACGTCCCATCTGTACTGCACTTGTTGGTTTCTCAGTTCATTTACCAAAAAGCCAAAATCCTTTCTGCTTCTTAGCATTTTTGGAGGGATCTCTTTCAAAAACAGCACTTCTTGTCCAGCCACTTGAACCTTATTCTTGTAAGAAGCTTGTAGGATGTCATTTCTGATCCTCCTGGTTGTAAAGTAAATCACCACATCTCTTGGTAACTGCCTTTGTCTTGCCACCCAAGAGTTAACCCTGTAGATTTTATCAATTCAAGTTGCCACATCATCTGGACTTTCTTTGATTAGCCCTGCATTTGCTTCTGCACAAATGTCCTTTAAGTTTTTCTGGCTCTTTTCTTTTAACCCTCTCAGTCTCAAAGCAAATTCCATAGATCTGTATTGTAACATTACCAGTTCATCCTCCACCTTCTCTGTTTTAGTCATGATGTCTCCTACTTTGTTTTCCAGGTTCAAATTGGCTTCATCAATTTCTTCCACTCTCCTTTCCACCTGGATAATAAGTTTTGACAGTCCTGAGACTGCAAAAACAATATCATCTCTTATTTCATCATGCTTTACTGCAACAACTTCTTTGATTGACTTTATATCCTCCTCAAATTTCTTTAATTTCCCTTCCATAATTACTGTTAGATTATTCATAGCTACAGCCTGGTTGTTCATGGCTTCCTTTATAAATTATTTGAGATCATTAAAAGAAGCCTTCTGGCTCTGTGAATCAGCCGGAAGTTGTGCTTTCTGTGTCACTATTGACACTACATGGGAGCTCCCTCCGCCTCTAGGAGCTCCTGGCTTAACTTGTTTACAAGCCATCTTTTTTTAAAAAAGATCTTTTTTCCTTTCACAGCCTCAAAGTCCCTTGAGCAATTTTCAAAAGCTTACAATTTATAGTCTATGATTTATCAAACAAAATAGTCTTTTCTCCACAAGCTCTCAATTTCCAGAAGCTTTAATCCACTCTCAAAGTGAAAAGTTCTCAATAAACACTTTCGTTTCTGACTTTCACTTTCACACCCATAACAAAGGCGCCATCTTCAGCCTCCAGCTCAAAAAAATTCAACTAGAAACAATGTAAATCCGGAGTTAAGCACTGTTACTTTTAAAGCTTGTTCTCCTGTTTCCGCTCTGCCTGCGCTTGCAATCAATCAAACTCACTTTTGACAGCAGGATTGGACGCGGCGTCTGGCTCTGTTTAAACAGAGTTGTCCTGGATCCGGAGCTTCTTAGTGGGCTGACCAAGGAGCTCTCACCCTCCAAGCCTCTGGAATCCTTCCAGAGGACTTTCGGGGAGTTCTACTCACACCCACCGGCTCTCCTCTCCTTCTTCTCCTGATGGAGAGGTTTTTCAGCCGCCAGACAGCCGATTAGCGCTGTCAAAGCGGCTTTTACGAGATTGCGGGGCTAGTGGTCTGAGGAGACCGTCAACAACGCCTGCGGTGCCAACTGGAAGTCCTGGGATTTATATTTTTCATCCAATAAAAAGGAATGCCAACCCGCTTGCAGGTCATGACCTTCAATGGATAGTATTCTATTATTGCTTAGTTCCATCCATTCTTTAATCCATACTAGTCCTGCTGCTTGGTGGTAAAGTTCCTAATCCGGGAGTGCTGGTCCTCCTCTTTCCTTGGAATCTCAGAGTAGTTTTAATTTTATTCGTGGTCGTTTTCCCTGCCAAATGAATTTGGAAATGATCTTATTTAAGCCCACAAAGAAATTTTTCCCTAAGTTAATTGGAGCAACCTGAAATAAATACAACAGTTTTGGTAATACATTCATTTTGATAGTGGAGATTCTTCCCATAAGTGAAATTTGCAAACCTTTCCAATTATCCAGATCTTTTTTTAACTTTATTATTAGTTTATCGTAATTATTTTCTTTTATGGAAGATGTTCTTGGTGACAGCCATATACATAGATATTTAATTTTATTAGTCACTTGAATTTGTGCGTTTTTTTCCAACTCTGTCTCCTGGGTTTTCGTCAAATTTTTAACTAGTAATTTGGATTTATTTCTATTTATCTTTAACCCAGCCACCTCTCCGTAGTCTTCTATTTTTTTAAGGAGTTTTGGTATCGTTTCTAGGGGTTCTTCTGCTATAAGTACTAGATCAGCCTGGGTCTTGTACTCTTCTTGTCTTACCTTTAATCCTTTAATCTCTTGGTCCTCCCTTATTTTTTTTAACAGAATCTCCAAAGATAAGATATACAGTAGAGGGGAAAGTGGACAACCTTGTCTGACCCCTTTTGTTATGTTGAATTGGTCAGTCATGTCGTCATTCACAATTACCTTCGCTGTTTGTTTTGTATATAGTTTCCCTATAATATTTTCCAAATTTGGTCCCAATTGCATATTTTTTAACTGTTCTTTTAAGAATGTCCAATTTAGATTATCGAATGCTTTTTGGGCATCAAGGAAAACCAGCGCTGATTTTTTCTCTGGGTGGGCTTCATAGTATTCAAGTGCGTTTAGTATCACTCTCATATTATTTCTAAATTGGCGGCCCGGTAGGAATTCATTCTGGTCCGAATGTATGTAGTTGTTCAATATTTTTTTCAGTCTTTCTGCTATGATTATGGCGAACACTTTGTAGTCTGTGTTTAGTAGAGATATCAGTCTGTAGTTCTGAATTCATTGAGGGTCAGCGTCTTCCTTATGAATGATAAGTGATTATTGCCTCTGTCCAGGTCTGTGGGATTTTTGCCTTCTCTAAGGCCTCATTGTATACCTCCAACATGTTCTCTCCTATTATTCCCTGCACTGACTTATATAATTCCCCCGGAAGTCCATCCGGTCCCGGGGTTTTATTGTTTTTAAGTTTTTTCAGTGCAGTATCCAATTCCAATAGTTATCGGTCTATTTAATACTTCTCTTTGTTCATCTGTGATTGAAGGCATATCCGATCCTTGTATATCATGTTTTATCTTTTCTGCATCTACCTCTTCTTGTTTCTATAATTCAGTATAAAATGTCTGGACAATTTCTTTCTTCTCTTTCCTACTATAGTGAATTTCCCCTTTTGAGTCTCTGAGTTGGTATATCATTCTTTTATCTCTGTTCTTTTTCAATTTGTAGGCCAGCCATCTTTCCATTTTGTTCGCAAATTCAAAATAGTTCTGCTTGGCCATTTTTATTTTCTGTGCTAATTCTTTTTGGTTCATAAAATTTAAATTATGTTTTATTTCTTTCCATTTTTCTTTTATATTTTTATTATGAGGATGTTGTTGAAGTTCAAATTCTATATTTTTTAAGTCTTCCTGGAGCTTATTTAGTTGTTGTTTTCTTTCTTTATTCTTTCTCCCTGTGTAGGCTATAATCAGACCTCTTATAAACGCTTTTGCAGTATCCCATGTATTCTGAACGGAGGTATCCTCTTTCTTATTTATTTTAAAGAACCAACCTAATTTTTTCTAGCATTTCTTTAAATTCTAATTGTTTGCAAATTGTCTGATTCATTGTCCATCGTTTAAATCTTTTCACTCCTTTCCAATTTACCAGTATTGGGTTATGATCTGCCCAATGATTCACTTCTATATCTATTTTATCCACCCCATTTCTGATGTTTGAGGTCATCCACGCCATGTCAATTCTAGACCAGGATTGGTGGGGATGAGAATAAAAAGTAAATTGGTTCTGGTCTTCATGGCTTTCCCTCCAGACATCCCTCAAGTTTAGTTCCTTAGTCATATCAAAGAATTCTTTAGGAAGAGTCTTTTTTTTCTTGTTCTTTTTCCCCATTTTGTAATCTTTTTTCACGTCTACTATTGCGTTATAATCGCCAATTAAACAAATATCTTCGTATTCCAACTCAACTATTTTATTGTGTATTCCCTTGAAAAAGTCCTGTTGATTTTGATTCGGAGCATATATTACTACTAGCAATATTTTCCTATTTTCCAATACTAATTCAATCATGACTGTTCTACCATCTTCATCAGCATATTTTAATTTCAACAAGATCCAGTCTTTAACATATACCGCCACTCCTCTATTCTTTTTTGAAGTCAACGATGTGTATAATTTCCCTAATTTGGAATTTTCTAAAATCTTTTGGTGTCTTCTTTTTATATGTACTTCCTGGAGGCATGTCACGTCCGCTCCTATTTTTTGTAATTTAGTGAAAGTTTGAGATGTTTTTTTCGGCGCATTTAAGCCATTAATATTTACTGAAAAAAAATTCAAAGCCTCTTCCATTGTCTAGTGTAGCTGTTTTTTTGTATTCCTTGTCTCCATCCGTCTTTTCGTCCTTGCACCTTCTTTCTCCCCTCTTTCTTTATCCTGTCTTGTCCTTATTTCTTTCTCCTGAGATGTCTCTGATAGAGTCTCTTCTTGACTTCTACTTTCTAGCTCACCTTTACTGTCTTGGTCATCTTCCTGATTAAAGTGTGCATCATGAAACATCATGAAGCTTTCTCTAGAGTGTCCAGTTTGTATTTTTTTTCTTCCCACGTAACCAGAATCCCTTCTGGTATTAGCCATCTGAAGGTTATTTTGTGTCTATTCAACTGGTTTGTTAGGAATTGGTATTGTTGTCTCTGATTCCTGATTCTTCGGGGTATTTGTTTTAAAATAATAATTTCCTTGCCTTTATATGTCAACGTCCCTCCTCAGGATTTCATATAGACCTCATCCCTAATTGATCTTTTAGAAAATTTCATGTGTACCTCTCTCGCCAGCTGGTGCCTTCTTATGTAGTTTGTCTGAACGTGGTAGATTTCCTCTAATTGTTGCTGTATATCCTGTTTATCTTTTTCTGTTATTTCTGCTATTATTTCTGCCATTTTTCCATCAAGGTCTTCATCTTTCTGTTCTGAGATATTTTGAAATCTCAGAAAATATGAGGCTTTTTCCATCTCGAGAATTGCTAAAGAGTCGGACAGTTCTTTATTTATTTGAGCTGTTTTCTGTTCCATTTTCTCTACTTTCGTTTCTACTGAGTCTATTTTAGATTCTGCTTTCCTAATTCTTTGTTCATTTTCGGTTATTGATTGTTGAATGTCTCCAATTCTATCATTCATATTTTTAATGTCTCCCCTAACTTCTCCAATTTCGTTTCTGATTTCTGTGTGAAGTGATCTCATTTCTTCCTGGTTCTCTGCCATTTTTTCTTGTGTTTTTAGTAACGTTTCCTGTATCGTCGAAAACATATTTTGCATAGTGTTGTGTCATTTCCGTTTTTTCTTTCTCCTTTTCTTTTAGTACCATACTGTCTAATGTTTTTTGTTGTATAGGTGATGCTGCTGCTGTTGTTGTATTTACAGCTGTTTTTTTCACTGTTTTCGTAATGGTGGAAATTGTTGACATCTTTAGTGCTCTAGAGAAACTTTCCCAGGCTAACATATAATTTTTGTATGCTCCTCTGTTTCTTTTTTTTCTTCAGCAAGGTTTGTTTCTGTTGTTGTCCACTATCACACTTTAACCACACCTTAATCCCCCACTGATCATTTACGAAGCATCTAGCGTTACTGTATCAGTAGTTAACTATTTTTCATTTTTTCAATCAATCAATTCAATCAGTTATCACCTTTTATTTGCAATATCAATCAGAAAATCTTAATTAATGTTAATTAAATTTCATCCAATCCCCTTTGCCTTTTTTCAGATTTATAAAACCATAACACAATCAATATTTAAAGTTTATGACTTAAATAAGTTGATAAATAGGTTAATAAATAAGTAGATAAGTAGATAAATAAGTAGATAAGATTTCAATTTTAAGTTATGAAATATAAATTATGCAAGATTTAAATTGCAATATGTATATCTATTATCACTTTTAAATGTCTAATAAATTACTATCTTTACAAATATACAACATGAGCAACGTGTCCAAATTGTTGGTAGATAGGAAAAGATCTAAAGGGTCACCCCCCCCTTTTTTTGTACTTAACGTTTTTAGTTCAGTGGTTAATCCAATCTCTTCTGTGAGTCTAATATGGCTACTGCTTCCCGTTCAAAACAACTTTTCTTCCTTTCCATCTTGTCACTGCAATCCTCAATAACACCAATAGACAGCTTAGCGTCCAACAACTGCTTTAGATTTCCAAGATCTTTTACTGCTAATTGTCTTTGGTCTTCTTCTTTTGTGCTTATTTCACCACCGCAGGATTGCTCATCAGAGTCTTAGAGTCCCAAGTTCACCAAATACGCTTAGTCACTCCACGAGGTTTTTTTTCACTCACTGCCGTTTTAACCTGGTATATGCGCTCCACTCGTAAGTCGCCACCACAAATTAGTTTATCCGATCGCGCTCCTTCTCCGCTTTTCTCTCGTCACGCCTCGCTGCTGGGGATCTCTGCTCCACTCTGCCACTCGAAACCGCTTTTCTATAGATAGCTTCTCTCTAGGCGGCCATCGCTCCTGTTCGCCCTAAGAGCGGACTTTTTCTTTGATAGATTCGGGGGGGTTGTCCCGTTTCCCCTTCGACGCTAGCGCTGTGTCTAGAGGCTTTAGAACTTCCCCTCTTATTTTCTGGTCTCTACGGGATCGGAAAAGCCTTTAAAAGGCTTCTATCAAGGAATATTGGGGTTCCAGAGATGGCAGCTGCCGTTCTTCACCCCGCTCACGATGTCGTCACCCCCGGAAGCCCCTGGGCACATAAATCTTACTCCCCTTCCAAGCCAATCCCTCTCTTAGGGTTAGGTCCGTCTGGTTTTACTCGAACCAGGCATCGGTTGAGAGCGCTGCTTTTAGCTCTGCTGTCAACCTGTCTTCAGGGAGGTCGGAACCACGGCACGTTTGCGCTCTAGTGTGTGCTTGGGCTGCTGGTTGGGTTTCAGAGATCATGGCATGAACTACCTCTTCCTGTCGGCTGTCAAACTGGGGTTTCCTGGATAGAGCATCAGCTAATAGGTTTTTCCCCTCCCGGAATGTATTTCAGTTTGAAGTTAAAGCATTTGAAATACTGAGCCCAGCGAACTTGCTTGGGGGAAAGCTTCTGAGGGGTCTTCAGTGCCTCAAGGTTTTTGTGGTCAGTCCACACTTCGAAAGGCTCCTTAACCCCCTCTAGGAAGTGTCTCCAGGATAGGAGAGCCCATCGCACTGCAAAAGCCTCCTTCTCCCGTACCACCCATCTGCGTTCCGTGTCTGTTAATTTTTTCGATATGTAAGCACACGGCATTAGTTCGTTTTGGGCATTCCTTTGCAGTAGAATAGCTGCCACCGCCACATCACTAGCGTCAGCCTGGACTACAAATGGTTTATTGGGGTCAGGGTGCTGGAGGATCGGCTCCACTGTGAATAGGTGTTTTAATTGTTCAAAGGATTTTTTTTTACACAAACATACAAACAAACATACATTTTTCTGAACAGAATATTGGCCAGTTCACAAATTTATGCAATTTTTAGTCATCTCCAATACAATTTTTTATATTCACTTTTTGCCATAGTGTTTATTCTAATTTTTATAAACCAATATTACCCTTCATCCTAATCTCTAATCTTAATGAAATTCAATTTTTCCCCTTTCATCTCTAAGTTAAACCCCTAAATTTAAAATCTCACAACATAATGTAATTATCCAACATCTTAATAAAAATCAGTTAAATATATAACATTACAATCATTCATTTCTTTTCTATTATTTTTTTCAAATATATAATCTCTTATTAAATAAGCCAAATTACTTAATGTTAAGAAATGGTTATTGTCTAACTAGTTGGTCAGGCAATATATAAACTATCAATACAAGTTTGTCAAAAGGTATTATATTGCTTTAAGACTGTATTGCATCATCCTGTATCCTGATTGGCTAAGCTCTGTAGCCAATGTACTTAAGGGGAAGCCTGAATCATGGCTTCTGGACACTACACCATTTTATCTGCTTATTTGCTGTTACTCTCTACCTGTTCTCTCTGTATGATCACTGTTTGATCATTGTTACTTGTTGCTTTCTACTATTTATTGAATGTTTTAATACTGAACTTGTTCCTGTTTGAAACTCAAGAAGAACTGTTTTATTGTGTAATGACAAAAACTAGTAAGAAGACTTTGTACTTGGAATATCCCTGAATTGATATTTTAACTATCGCCTTATCTGTGTATGACTTGGATTGTTATTGGACTTTGCTTTATTTTTTTCTAAAAAGTAAAAGACTACCACAACTCAGTGTGTCAGTATATTAACTGTGGTTATTAACTCTCAGACGCTTTCATGTGCATACTCAAGGGGTACTCTGCTCAATAACCCATAACATCGGTTATGAGCCAAGAATATCCTTAACACTTTATACATTTTCTATTATCTTAACTCCAATTTTCAATTGCTTTATGAAATATATGTATTTATACCTCTTCAAACAGTATCTTAATTGTTTCTAATTTCACAAGTCTGATTAATTCACAATACACTATCATTTCCAAATTTTTTTTTAGTTAAATTCCAAAATTGCACTTAAAAATATTCCAATTGGGAATAGGAATGGGAAAAGGAGAGGAAGAAGGAAGGGGAAAGAAGAGCAGGAGAGAGGGAAAGAAGGGGAGGAAGAAGAGAGGAGAGGGGAAAGAGGAAAGGAAGTAGGAAAGGAGAGGAGGAATGAGGAAAGAAGAAAGGAAGGAGGAGCAAGAAGGGAAGGGAAGAAGGAAAGGTTGTAGTAAAACAAAAGAAGGAAATGGTAAAAGAGCAGACCCGAACAAATAATTAATTACCTAATGGAAGTTAAAGAAGAAGATGAACGAACAATGTATAAGGATGGATAAAAGACTGTACATTTAAACATGTTGATGAAAAATAAAAATAAAAAACTTTTTTCAAAAAAAAAATATTCCAATTGTTACAATTTCCCTAATTAATTTAAAATATTCCAACTATTACAATCTCATATATTAAACTTATTCATATTTCTAAATCTTATTTCAATTCATTTATACATCCATGTAATTTTCCATTACTTTATACTTACTTAGTTAATTTCATTATTACAGTTCAATACCTTCCAAGTATCACAATCTCAATGATTACATTTAATTACTTGGTCAAAGGCGGGGAGCGGGGTGTGGAGGAGCTTAGTGTGGATAGGGTGGAGGGCAATTCTATCAGGACCGTGGTTGGGAGGGGCAGATATGGCGGGAGTAGGGGGCCACATCAGGTGGTGGGGGCACGCACCCGCTATCTCCAAGCGGTGGCATGCCTCGGCCCCCATGACTCTTCTCGTCTCCCCGGCTGTCCAGAGTCTCAGAGCCCAGGCCTTAGACTGATGCTGTGCAACGCCAGGTCCGTGGTTAATAAGGCCCCCCTCATTTGTCAGTTAATACAGGAGGGGGTGCGGACCTGGCAGGTATTACAGAGACCTGGCTGGGCCAAGGGGGGGGTCCCCCTCGTAGAGATGTGCCCACCAGGTTTCCGCGCATTCCATCAGCCAAGGGCCCAGGGCAGGGGTGGGGGGGGTGGCGGTCGTTATAAAGGAAGGTCTTGATCTGAGGGAGGCCACTGTACCTCAGATAGCCGGATGTGAGTCTCTCCTGGTGAAGTGGGGCCATGGGATGCAGGTGGGCCTGCTGATCGCGTACCTGGCTCCCTGCCACGTGACAGCAGCCCTGCCCGAGCTTCTCAACGTTATTGCCGGGGTGGCGGTTGATACCCCCAGACTTTTGGTCATGGGGGATTTCAACCTGCCGTCTACCGGTGAGGCATCTGGGATGGCTCGGGAGTTTATGGCTTCCATGACAGCCATGGACCTGACACAATTAATTCATGGCCCCACTCACGTGGGAGGACACACTCTGGACTTGGTTTTTATCTCTGGTCAGTGGCTGAGTGGTCTGGATATAGGGGATATAGTTATCGAACCCCTGTCATGGTCGGACCATTCTCTCCTGAGACTGGACCTTTTGACCGCTGCACCCCACTGCAGGGAGGCGGAACCGACCAGGTGGTTCCGCCCCAGGTGCCTGATGGATCCTGATAGGTTCCAGAGGGAGCTTGGGCCAGTTAATGAAACTCTGGCTCACGACTCAGCTGAAGACCTGGTGGCTGCCTGGGATAGGACGGCCGCCGGTGCTCTGGACCGAGTCGTGCCTTTGCGGCCTCTGACCCGACACCGAACCTGCCCGGCCCCTTGGTTTTCCGAGGAGCTGAGGGAGATGAAGCACCGGAAAAGACGCCTAGAGAGTGGTTGGAGGGCTAGTCGCTCCGAATCCGACCGAACACTAGTTAGGTCTCATATTAAGACCTATCTAGTGGCGATAAAAGCGGCAAAGCGTAACCACTTTTCCGCTCTTATTGCATCGGCAGATAACCGCCCAGCCACCTTGTTTAGGGTGACTCGCTCCCTCCTACATCAGGGAACGCGGGAAGACCCCTTGCAAGGGCAGGCTGAGGATTTTGCACAGTATCTGCACGATAAAATTGCTCAGATTCGGGAAGGCTTGGACTCTGACTGGGTAGATCCTGGCGGGGTGACTGAGGCTGGTCTTGAGAATGTTATCTGGGATGAGTTCGACCCTGTGACTCCTGAGGACGTGGACAGGATCCTGGGGAGGTTAAATGCAACCACATGTTTATTGGACCCGTGCCCCTCCTGGCTGGTACTGGCCACCCGGGAGGTAACACGAGGCTGGCTCCAGAGGATTATAAATGCTTCTCTGAGAGAGGGTTTCTTGCCTCCTGCCTTGAAAGAGGCGGTGGTGAGGCCCCTCCTCAAGAAGCCTTCTCTGGACCCGGCCGTTTTGGCAAACTACCGTCCAGTCTCCAACCTTCGCTTTGTTGCGAAGGTTGTGGAGAGTGTGGTTGCGCGACAACTCCCACAGTTCCTGGATGAAACCGTCTATCTAGATCCGTGCCAGTCCAGCTTCAGGCCTGGGTACAGCACGGAGACGGCATTGGTCGCATTGGTGGATGATCTCTGGAGGGCCCGGGACAGGGGTTGTTCCTCTGTTCTGGTCCTGTTAGACCTCTCAGCGGCTTTTGATACCATCGACCATGGTATCATGCTGCGCCGGCTGGAAGGATTGGGGGTGGGAGGCACCGTGCTGCGGTGGTTCTCCTCCTATCTCTCTGACCGGTCGCAGTCTGTGTTGGCAGGGGGGCAGAGGTCGACCTCGAGGCGCCTTGCTTGCGGGGTGCCGCAAGGGTCGGTCCTCTCGCCGCTCCTGTTCAACATTTATGTGAAGCCGCTGGGTGAAATCATCCGTGGTTTTGGGGTGCGATGCCATCTGTACGCTGATGACACTCAGCTGTACATTTCCACCCCAGACCACCCCAATGATGCCCTCGAAGTGATGTCCCAGAGTCTGGAGGCCGTGTGGGTCTGGATGGGGAGGAACAGGCTTCGGCTCAACCCTTCCAAGACTGAGTGGCTGTGGATGCCGGCATCCCGGTATAGCCAGCTGGTGCCATCGCTGGCTATTGGGGGCGAGTCACTGACCCCCACAGAGGGGGCTCGCAACTTGGGCATCCTCCTGGACACACGGCTGTCTTTAGAAGAGCATATGACGGCCGTGGCCAGGGGGGCTTTTATCAGGTTCGCCTGATACACCAGTTGCGCCCCTTTCTGGATCGGGACTCCTTGTGCACAGTCACTTATGCCTTGGTTACGTCACGCCTGGACTACTGTAATGCTCTCTACATGGGGCTCCCCCTGAGGAGCACCCAGAGGCTCCAGCTGGTGCAGAATGCGGCCGCGCGGGTGATTATGGGAGCGACGTGGCGCTCCCACGTAACACCTCTCCTGCGCGAGCTGCATTGGCTCCCGGTGGTCTTCCGGGTGCACTTTAAGGTGTTGGTTCTCATCTTTAAAGTGCTCCATGGCTTAGGGCCAGGGTATTTGCGAGACCGCCTGCTGCTACCGATAACCTCCCACCGGCCAATACGCTCTCACAGAGAGGGCCTCCTCGGGGTGCCGTCGATCAGGCAATGTCAGCTGGCGGCCCCCAGGGGGCGAGCCTTCTCTGTGGGGGCACCTGCCCTGTGGAATGAGCTGCCTCCTGGAATACGATTGATCCCGGACCTCCGGACCTTCCGTAAAGCCCTGAAGACGTTTTTATTTCATCAAGCCAGCCTAGCTTAAATGGTTTTTAATTGGGGTTTTAAATTTTATGGATTTGGGGTTTTAAATTGGGTAGCCAGTGATTTAATTCTTTTAACTATCTTAACTTTTGCATTTGTATGTTTTTTTAATTTTGGCTGTTCACCGCCCTGAGTCCCTTCCGGGAGAAGGGCGGTATACAAATTAAATTAATAATAATAATAATAATAATAATAATAATAATAATAATAATAAATAATAATTATATATATATATATATATATATATATATATATATATATATATATATATATATATTTATAACTCTTCAATCTCTTAATCATTTCTAATTTCATAACAAGTCTAATTAGTTCATAATACGTATCATTTCCAATTTTTTTTGTAATTAAATTCCAAACTCGCATTTAAAAATATTCCAATTGTTACAATTTTAAACTCATTCATATTTCTAAATCTTATTTCAATTCATTTATACATCCATGTAATTTTCCATTACTTTATACTTAATTTCATTATTACAGTTCAATACCTTGCAAGTATCACAATCTTAACTATTACATTTTCTGAAATTCATTGTATCTATAAGTCTTACTTCAATTCATTTTTAATTCTAAATGTATAGAACATATTCCTCTTTTATTTCTTACTCCCATTTTTTTTATTTTCTTCTTTTTCTTCCATCTTCTTTTTTTGCATTTTAAAATCCTGAACTCTTCTGTTTTGCCCCGTATTTCCCATTATTCTCCATCCCTTTTTCCTCTTTCTTATTTTTCCACTGTTAATCCCAGTGTAATCATTTGAATTTTTTATATTCTTTCTATTCCGCCCTTTTTTCCCTCGTCTCTTTCGAACTCCTATTTTTCCCATTGTTAATCCCAATGTAATCTTTAAAGTTCACCTCAATTGCTGAGCTTTTCCCTTTACTTCCTGTTTCCCTCACCTTTTCATTGTTACTACCCACATGACCATTTAATTTTTCATATTCAATGTCTTTATCTTCATCTTTATTTTCAGTCTCCCTTTCTTGCTTCTCATTCATTGTTTCTTTGTCCACTTGAGTGTACTCCGACATAATTTGATTCATCAGATTCCGTTTTTCCCTGCAGCATTGTAATTATTTCCCTTACTTCCGTTTTCAGTGATATTTGCATCATTTTAATCATTTCAATAAGTTCCTGCGCCATTTTATTATTTCTGGCTTAGTGTTATTCGAATGTTGAGTTCCATTATAATCCACCTTCTTTTATCATCAAGGTCGAGCCGCTTGCAGACAAACAAACCCTCCTTAGAAATTCCCACGGCTGTTATCACTATCAGAGTTCAAAGGTTTTTTTCCAAAGTAAAAGTTCAGTGTTGTAATGATCTTATTTCACATGAAGGTGTCTCTCTACAATCCACAATTCCAATCAACAGCCTAAAAAAGTATCCATTTTGTTTGCAATCCACATTACCAATCTTTACTCATTTCTTCTCTTTTTTTATTTTGTGTTTCCTCAAATCAATTTAAAATCCAATCCAAATTACAAAGTCTGTTTTTCCCTTTTTTTAAAATAAAAAACTTCTATTACAGGGCTTTAGTTCAATAAAAATATTTTTTTTTTCTTTACAATCCTCTCCACACCTGTTATGGGTTTTTATTTCTTCTAATTTTTAAAGTTCCCCACAAATTTTAGTCCAAAAATCAATTTTCTTTTTGGGTTTTGTCACTTTGAACTTCTGCTTTAGTCTTCTTCCTTCCTTTCCCCCACGCCCATTAGCCGCTGTTATTCTGCTGGGGCACTTTAAACAAATTTAAAGATCTTCCTTTTTTTGCCTATGAGCTGGCAATCACTCACCTGGCATCAGTACTCCGTTCAAATCTCCGCTCCTGCTCAATACTTGGTCCGGTTGCCCCAGCTTAATGACGGCCACAATGGCCGCCGCCCCTGCTGCCAAGTCGAAGACTTTCCTCTGACCTCCGAGGAACTTGCCTGTTCCTCTTGGTCTTCCGAGGTGCCCCTCCTTCTTCTCCGTCCCTACAAGACAGATCTGGTCCGAAGACCCCTCAGCAGCGGCTTGTCAGCCCGGGATTTCGCAAGGCTCATCAGAGCCCGCTATTCCCAGACTGTCTCACCGCAAGGCTTCTGGTCGAATCCCCTGTTCAAAGGATTTTTGACAGTCCACTGTCCAAGCTAGGGGTTGGCTAGGTTTTGGCTTGGTGGGAGACGGACCAGTTTTTAGTAATTTAGTTTTTAGTAAAAAAGCAATCCCTTCTATAATGTTCTCTTGAACCACAATTGAAGCATTCTCCGATAGTATATGCTCTATCTGAACTATCGGGCCTTCTTAAAGGTTTTTCCTTTTTGTGGAAAGCCGCTCTGCATTTTCGCAAGTTATTTTCTGCTATTAATTTGCCAGATAACACTTCTAAAGATAAGTTATTACAATCAACATTATCCAGTCGCGATATAAAATTATCCCAGCTAGAATCACGGGAATTGAGTATAACAGTAATGAGGGTTTGTTCAGACAGTTTCCCCCCTCAACATCAATTCCTGCCTTAACCTGTTTAACTCACATAAGTGTTCATTAATATCTACTCCCGCCTTCAACCACGCAGAATAGAACTCCCTATAAACTCTGTTTATAGCATGGGAGCTTTTAGAATAAAATAGCTTATGCAGTTTTACCCAGACTTCCGTTACGGTCAGGTTACCAGGTATACTGGGATATAGTGCAGGGTTAATGGACATCAATAAGATACAAAAGGCCTTATGATGTAAAAGGTCAACTTCCAAAGACCATGGTCTAGGTGGGGGTTGTAACAACAACGATAAAACGTTCTCTTTCATTAAAATTACTTGAATACTCTTAACCCATTCCTTAAAATTTCCTCCACTCACACTTAAACTTTTAAAATTGGGAGGAAGAACCTGTACATTATTAAACATGGAAACAGACATTAATTGATGTTCAGGGTGTGGTCCGTCCTGGAACGGGCAATAAGGCATTGGAATGGAAGCACACAACACAGTGTCTTCCATCTGGCATTCTGACGGTCGTTCCTCCCCAATGGGAGGGATTAAAACCTCATGTTGTGCGGATGCAAAGCTTGTCCTGGTTTCACTACAAGAGTTCGAGGGTCCTCTCTGGTACACATCTCTAGGAATTTTCGGACATGCTCCTAAATTCCTATCTTCAGTTGAGGCAGCCTCTGGAACCGCCCTGGATGTCGATGTAGTCACGGATGGATATGTCCCACTCGTGGCGTGCGCTGAATTAGTCGCAGACATCAGTGGTACTTTGGTACATGCAGCTACTATTCGTTGAGCCGATGGCGCCTGCAAACCATCGTCCAAAATGGTTGCTAAAGTTTCTATCACATTTGTAACCTTACACTCAACATAAGAGTCTCTTAAGTTTTTAACAGAAGTCATTGACGTCATCAAGGGAACTAAAGTTTTTATGGCCTGATCTATAATGGCTTCGACAGCAGGTGGCGCAGTATCAACTTGGCCATGTTGGTTTAACAAAGAAGCAGGAACATTCGAATCAGGCAGTTTATTATCCCCCATTCTCCAATTATCATCTGAAATAGGGGTTTTAGGAAAGGATTGAAAGTCTCTTACCGATCCGGTGTTTTCTAAGGCTTCGATCTTCTTTCCTTTAGCTGTCGTTACGACTGGATTCTTTAATGATTCGCTAAAGTTGGCAATTGGATTCTGACTTGTTATGGGCAATCCTAAAAATTGCCTTCCTAAATTCATCATCCACCTCTAATTTTGTTTTCGAGACCTGAAGTGGCGTTCTTCCAGTCTCTACTTCTTTTGGTGATGATGCTTTACTCACTGCCTTAGGCACTTCAGAAGTTAAAGCTTCTGCTTCAAAACCTACAGCTCCACTACACTCTAAATCAATTAAGGTTTGGGGTTTTTCAGCCAAAGCATTTTTGGCCTGAGCCCCAGACAGTCCAGAAGGAGCTCTGCATCTAGGCCTAAACAGCGTTTAGGCCCAAGTAGCAAGAGAAAAGGTCCTTGCTTATATGGGGAGTTAACCTGCAATTAACTAGGGTGGGGAAGGCTTGCAGGTAATTGCAAACAGGAGATGGCTTGATTGAAACCATACTGTTTGTGACTGATCAAGTAGCCACAGCAATCCTGAAAACACTCATGACAGTAATGCCATCAAGGGGAGAGCAATCTCAGCGAAGGAAGGGATGAATTGTCTGTAAAAATTTGCAAACCCCAGGAAGCTTTGAAGTTGCTTACGTGTTCGTGGGGGTTGCCAGTCTAGCACCGCCTTCACCTTCCCCGGGTCCATTTCTTTTTTCTTTCTTTTTTTTTGAACAAAAAGTTTTTATTATTTTTTTTTAAATTCAAACAAATAACATTTTCACTTATCTATTTAAACATTTGTAAACCCAACCTTCAACCCCCCCTTCCCACCCCCCCTCCCTCGACTTCCCAGAAGAAAAACAGGGTATAAATTTCCCCGGGTCCATTTCAATTCCTTGATTCGACACCCTGTAGCCCAGGTAGTCCAAGGACTCCTTATGGAACTCACATTTTGACAGCTTTGCATAAAGTTTGGCCACTAGGAGTTTTTTCAGCACTTGCCTGACTAATTTGACATGTTCTTCCATATTTTCGCTGAATATAAGAATGCCATCCAGGTAAATTGCAAGCTTTTGCTCATAGATGACCTGGTCTTTATTATTGAAGAGCCATTAACATCAGTAAATAAACTTACAGAAAACATTGGAGAGTTTGGGAAAGTCGCTGGCCTGAAAATTAATAAAGACAAGACAAAGATAATGACTAAAAATATGTTGAAAAAACAAAAAGAAGAATTGATGGAGATTTCAAAGATGCAAGTCACAAACAAGGTAAAATACTTCGGGATACATTTAACAGCAAGGTGTGGCTCATTGAAAGAAAACAATTATAATAAGCTTAAACAACAGATAGGACAAGACCTGGTGAAATGGGGAAATTTGCAGTTATCTTTGATAGGTAGTATTGCAACAATTAAGATGACTATTTTGTCTAGATTGTTATACTTATTTCAGACAATCCCAATTAAATTAGACAAGGAATTTTTTGCAGATTTGAACAAAATGGTGCTGAAGTATATTTGGCAAGGAAAGAAGGCAAGAATAAAATTTAAGTTGTTACAAGATGCTAAAACAAGGGGCGGTTTTGGTTTACCTAATTTTGAACTGTATTACCAAACAGCTAGCTTAATGTGGATTAAAGAATGGATAACTCTGAGAAATGCTAGATTGTTGAATTTGGAGGGACATGATTTGTTGATGGGTTGGCATGCCTTTCTATGATACAAAGGAACTAAAATACAGGGGTATTTTAGAAGACACCAGCCTTATTGTTGAACTGGGAGAAGGTTAAAAAATTCCACTACTTGAAGATTCCAGTCTGGGTCTCTACAATTGAAGCTTTTTCTTATCCAGTGACATTTAGAAGGGAACAAATTATTAGATATAGGGAATTGTTGGATGAAAAGGGTGAACTTAAATTAAAGCAAGAAATAGAAGATCAGGGATGTAAGATGGACTGGTTTTCATATATGCAAATATTTACTAGATATCGAGAAGATCTCAAACAAGGTTTCTACAACACTTTGACTAATTTAGATAAGATTTTAATGGGTCTTGATGACTATGTAATTAAAAAATTATATGGTTATTTGTTAGAGGCAAAATTGGAAGAAGAACAAGTTAAAGAATCAATGATAGCATGGGGGAAGAATTTTGGATATGGTATTGATTTAGAGAAATGGCAAAAATTGTGGTCACATTATAAAATGACAATGTCTACAGCATATAAGGAGAATTTATATAAGATGTTTTACAGGTGGCATCTACCCCCGGCGAGGATAGCTAGAATGTTCCAGAATAAATCAGAGAAGTGTTGGAAGTGTCATCAGACTCCAGGATTTTGCTACCACATGTGGTGGACATGTGCAGAAGCAAGGAGATATTGGACTAAGATACACACGTGGTTGGAAAAAATGACTAAGAGACATATTGACTTTAAACCAGAGACATTTTTATTAGGGATCTTACCAGAGACATACAGTAAAGAATTGCAATATTTAATTGTGAATCTTTTAAAAGTGGCTAGAATTGTATTTGCTAAAAATTGGAAAGGAGAAAAGATACCTATTGATGAAGAAATTATTAACAAAATGATTGAATGTGCTGAAATGAGAAAACTGACCTTTGAAATTAGAGAACAGGAAGATAAACAATATTATTTGATATGGGACTTATTTTATCAATGGATAGACAATAAATCTTGAAGATAACTATGTAATAAATGGAAGTTGATATAAATTAAGTGATATAATTTCTAAAGGAAATGAGCTTGGGACGTCTAGTGATAATTATAAGAGGGGAGGAGCACAAAAGAATGTCACTGATCGATATACTGTCTATAATTGTACAGAATGAATGTTTTTATGTTTTGTTTTTTGTTGTTTGTTTTAAAATAAAAACTTTTATACAAAAAAAAAAAAAGAATGTCATCCAGGTAAACAAGGACCCCCTTATACAGGTGTTCATGCAGAACTTCATTGATCAGTTGCATGAAGACTGCGGGGGGCCCTTGAAGTCCAAAAGGCATGACCCAGAATTGGAAACTGCCCAGGGGGCAGTTAAAAGCAGTCTTCCATTTGTCTCCCTCCTTTATGCGAACCCGGTAGTAGGCTTCCCTTAGATATAACTTGATCAAAATCTTGCCTTTTGACAAGTGGTTCAGCAAGTCTTTCATTAGTGGTAGAGGGTAGGTATTTTGTATGGAAATGCAGTTCACACTCCTAAAGTCAACACATAATCTCAAGCTCCCATCTTTTTTTTCTTTAAACCAGGGGTCACCAACCTTTCGGACTAAATTCATGTACTAAATTCATAATTTTAAATCCCGCGGACAACTAATATGATCTGCCTAATGACTGGCTGGGTGGGTGTGGCTAGGTGGTCATGTGAGTGGGTGGGCGTGGGTGGCCTCCCCACCCAGGCTTCTTGGGGCCCCAACAGGAAGCAGTTGTTGGAGCTAAGCAGTCACCATGAGAAAGAGTTGGCAAAACAGCTCAGTTCAAATTGGATCTGACCAAGAAGGAGGCTCAGCAGAAGCACCTCACTGAGGACTACAAGCATAGGCTTTCCAAGCAGAGAAAAGACCTGCGGGAGTACAAGACCATGTACTGGCGCCTGAAGGCTCAGCGGGCTGAGATGGTCAGCCAGTTCCAGGCCATGATGCAGTCCCACTGGAACAAGGCCCTCTGGCTCTTCGCCACCAGCGGCACTTCCCTCCAGCCTTTGCCCAAAGCCCTGCACCAGGAGGCTAAAGCAGACCCCAAGTCAGAATTTCTGCCCCCCTCTGACCCACACAAAAAGACTCCAAAGGGGGAGACTCTGCAGCAACACAAACGTTCATTGCACGTATCTGTCCCAGGGGCCATAGTTGTAGGACCCCTGATATAGTACAATATTAAAAATGCAAATAATTTTTCTGCGGACCGCCAAAATTTTTTCATGGATCACCAGTGGTCCACGGACCACCAGTTGGTGACCGCTGCTTTAAACAATACGGGGGTGGTCACCCTGGATTTCGCAGGCTCAATGAACCCTCTGGCTAGGTTGGTGTCAATGTACTTCCTCAGTTTGGTCATTTCAGCAGGCGTCATGGAGTACATCCTGGTTTTTGGCAACTGTTGTGGCCCGCCAGCAGCCTGCGCGGATCGTGGCTGATCCTGACGAGGAGGCTGGTGTGGTGTCACGCCAGCAGCCTGCACAGCCGGCGCTCGCGTCGGACAGCGAGGAGGCTGAAGAGGATGTGGTGCCAGAGGCAGAGATTCAGCCAGGGCCTTCAGAACCTCCAGAGGCTCCTTCAAGCAGGGCTGCCAAAAGGCAGGAGTGGCTACTCAGGAGGAGGAGGTCTCCTCAAGAGTAAGGCTTGAGGATAATTGGCCACTTCCTTAGCCTATTTAAGTCACATGCGGTTAGTAAGTTTCTTGCTGGAAACAACTTGTAATTATCATCAGAGCATTTTTGGAAAAGTCTTATTGTATTTTGTTTTCTGGGCTGGTTGCCAACCTTTGCCGGACTTTGGTTTATTCTTGCTACTTAATAAATTTGATAAGGACCATTGGTGTGTGTCAATATCCTCGGAAATCTGGAGCTGGGGCAGAACAGCAACTTGGCTCCCGGTTCTAATTCGATGGCACAATCCGTGGGCCGATGAGGGGGGAGGATGCTACATTCCTCCTCACTAAACACTTCGGCTAAGTCTGTATATACCTTAGGAATCTGGGGTTCGCCTGGAGGCCTGTCTGAACCAGCTGCTGCTGTTTCTGGCAGCTGGCCCTTATGGGTTGGCCGTTCCAACCCAGGGGGCAGGGGGCAGTGGGCCGACACCAGTGGTGAAATGCTTCCGGTTTGGACTGGATCGCCCGATCTGCTAGCGATGGCGGCGGGTGGTTCGGAGAACCGGTAGCAAAAATCTCTGCCCCCATCATGCCCAGCTGAGCCGCGTGATCATAAGAGGCTTTTTTTTATTTTAAAAGTATTTTTTCTACAACCTCTTCGGCCGAATAAATGCTTTTAAAAGTAAAAAAAAAAATGGCAACTTCCGGTTGGCTCCGCGTGCTTCGGGATGCTCCTCCGTGAGCACTCGATCCCTGGCATCGTAAAAGCCTCCAGAACAGCAGAAAAACAGCTGTCTGGAAGCTGGAAACCCTCTCCCCGGGCAAAGGGGAGAGAGGAGAGCCGACAGGCGGAGGTAGAGCCCCCCAAGTGCCCTAGGAGAACTTCTGGGGCACGAAGGGTGAGAGCTCCCTAGAAGCCTGTCAATCTGCTCCGGACCTGGGTCGACTCTGCTAATTAGCGGAGCAAGAAGCCGCGACCAATTCTGCTAAATACAAATGAGGGGAACTACAACATCCTGAATTGCTGCAGGCAGAACAAGCCAGGAGAAGTCAGACTGCAAGTATTTAACTTAACTCCAATGTTTACTGCCTCCTTCGGAAGTAACAATTCAGTAAATTTGCATCAAAATGGCGATTGAAGCTTGAAAAGGGCATGGAAAATGAAAGTTAAAGGAAAGTTTCGTTTCGCTGGAAGCCTCTTGCTTGAAAAGAGCTTTTGTAATGAGAGAAGGAGGATTTTAAGACATCAATTTAAGATTGGGGAAAACCTTTGACTTTGATGAACTTTTCCCTTTGGCTTCTGACTAAAATATAAAGATTAATTTAACCTAAACTGAGAATGGCCTCAAAACCTGTAAAGACTGTTTCCATTAAAGGAACTGGGAGTGCTGGAAGTTCCCCAGCTCACACTTTTAAAATGCAAGCCTCTGCACCACCAACAGACCCACAGACTTTAACGATTGAAATGATACAAGAAGCCCTAATAGCTACACAGACTAAACTTGCTACTGTGATTAACAAAAAAATTACTGAAACTAATGAAAAAATACAGGCTGTTTCAGAGGACATTTCAATTCGGAATCAGCAAATTAGGGAAGATATATTATTGGCATTTAAAGGTTTGGCAGGCAATATTGAAATATTGGATGACAAAGTTGAAGAAATTAAGCAATCTACAGAAATTTTGGATAATAAAGTTGCAGAGACTCAGAATAGAATTGAAAGGGCTGAAATTGATGTAATCATGGTTCAATACAGGGATATGGAATTTGCTTTAAGAATAAGAGGGGTGAAGGAAAACAAACAGGAGAATTTGAAAGAAATGATGTCAGAGGCATTGGCACAGATGTTAGGGGAGAAGAAAGTGGAGTTAGGCTGGCAGACTGACAAGATATATCGTGCCAATTCGTGGGTGGCCAGACAGAAACATCTACCAAGAGACATTGTAATATATTTTACTACAAGGAGACTACGCAATGAAATTTTACAGGCTACCTTCAAAAACAAGCTTCAGGTGGAAGGCCAGGAGGTGATGACAATAAAAGAAATTCCTCCCAAAATGTTAAGAGCTAGAAGGGAGTATGCTTTACTGGTGGATGAACTGAAAAAGCATGAGATACAGTATAGATGGGAAATGCCAGCCGGCCTAGTGGTGACATATTCGGAAGAGAGATATCGCCTTAATACAATATGGAAAGCAAGAGATTTTTATGTCAATGTGTTAAAGGCTGGGACATCCAAATCACCAGAAGGAAAAAGAAAGAAGGAAGTAATGGAAGGAGAGAGAGAAGAGCTGATGACAGTAGTCCAGGGGGGAGTTTCAACAAGTCAAGAAGAATTGTTAAAGATTGCTGTTCAAGATTTGGATTTAATTGATATAGCAGAAGAACCGAAGGATCAAAGACAGACTAGAGCAGTAACAGCTAAATGCAGTGAAAAATTAAGACAGCAGCAACTTCAGATGGCAACTCAAGAAACTACCAAAACAGAAGCTGTGGGAGAAGCCAGACCTAAAGGTCAAATGAGGCAAGAACATCAGAAAGTGCTCCAGATGCTTCAGAGGCCCAGAGATGGGAACTAGATTTTTAACCTGGAATGTCAACGGTTTGAATTCGCCACAGAAGAGGAGGAAAATATTTCACTATCTTAAACAATTTAAGAATGATGTAATTTGTTTACAAGAGACTCATATTAGGATACAAGATCAAAAATATTTGACAAATACAAGATTAGGTACACATTATATAGCAGCGGCACCAGAAAAGAAAAATGGTATAGTTATATATTTGAAAAGAGACTTAATTGCCAAATTAATTGAAGCAGATGATCAAGGAAGATTTTTAGCGATTGAACTTTTAATAAAAGGAGAAAAATTACTGGTAATTGGAGTATATGCCCCAAACCAACAACAGGAAAAATGTTATAATCTTCTACATTCCAAGTTGATACAATGGGGATACAAGACTTGTATCCTATTGGGTGACTGGAATGGTGTTTTGGACGTAAAAAAGGATAAGAAGGGACCTAAGCAAAATGTTTTAACAAGAGCAAGATTGCCCAAGTCGTTTTTGGAGATGATGGACGATTGGGAGTTGAGGGATATTTGGTGTGAAAGAAACCCAGAAGAAAAAGATTTTACTTTCTTTTCGAATAGACACCAATCCTTTTCAAGGATCGATTTTATACTAATTACTAATGATCTTTTTTACAGGGTGAAGAATACGAAGATTTGTTCAAGAACATTGACAGACCATAGTCCAGTTTGGTTGGAACTGGAGTATGGAAAAGGGCCTAGGAGGTCCTGGAGGTTAAATGATAATTTGTTTCGATATGAAGAAAATGTAAAAGAGTGTAAAAAAATTATGAAGGAATTTTTTGTTATGAATATGCAAAAGGGTACATCTATGGAAATGGTATGGGATGCAAGTAAAGCATACATGCGAGGCATTTTGATATATTTGAATAATAAATATAGAAAAAAATGGGGGAAAAGAAAAGAATTAGAAGAAGAGATTAGAAAACAGGAACGAGCTTTGATAGCTAATCCAACAGATAAGAAAATTAAAGAGGCAATTAATTTACTGAAAGGTCAATTTAATATGTTAATAGCAGACCAAGTGGCAACTAACTTACAATATGCTAAACATAATACTTTCTGTAATGCTAATAAACCAGGTAGGTGGTTAGCATATATGTTAAGGAAAAAGCAGAAATCAAGGACTAGAGAGAAAATAAAACACAAGGGTAAAGAGGTTTATGAGCAAGAACTGATCAAAAAAACTTTTTGAGTTTTATTCAAGGCTGTATGCAGGTGAGAAAATTCAAGATATAGATATAGATATTTGCAGAAAGAAAACATCTACATAACTTGAAAAGAGCAGAGGGATAGTTTAAATCAATTGATAACTTCTGAGGAAATTTTGTTTGCAATTAAGCAGTTGAAAGTGGGTAAAGCTCCTGGGACGGATGGTTTGACAGCTGTTTATTAGAAAAGCTTACAGGAGGAAATGGTGGAACCATTGAAGGAATTATTTAATAACATACAACAAGGAGGAGAGGTACCTCCAACTTGGAAGACAGCTTTTATTTCTTTGATCCCAAAAGAGGGTCAGGACCATACAGATCCAAAAAATTATAGGCCGATTTCACTTTTAAATACAGATTATAAGATTTTTGCTAAAATATTAGCAAATAGATTAATGACAGTTATGCAGCAAATGATTCATCATGATCAAACTGGTTTTATAAATGGTAGACAAATGAAAAGTAATGTAAGGCAAGTTGTTAACTTATTAGAGTATTTGGGAAGGAACAACCAGGTCCCCGCAGTGCTAGTATTTTTGGATGCTGAGAAAGCCTTTGATAGATTGAATTGGCATTTTTATTAAAATTAATAGAAAGGATGCAACTTGGAGAACATTTTATACAATCTATTAAGGCAATATATCAAAAACAAACAGCGCAAATAATAATTAATGGTGGTTTAACAGATATTTTTAATATAGAAAAAGGAACAAGGCAAGGTTGTCCCATCTCCATTATTGTTTATTTTGACGCTGGAAATTTTACTGAGTAAAATACGTGGGACGGATATAATAAAGGGAATTAAAATTAGACAGCATGAGTATAAGCTACGGGCATTTGCGGATGACCTGGTTGTTACCTTAGCCCAACCAGTACAATCGATTACAGCCTTGATGGATATAATTAACACTGGTAAGATCTCATATTAAGAATTACCTAGTGGCGATAAAAGCAGCAAAATGCACTTATCTTGCTGCTCTTATTGCGTCATCAGATAACCGCCCAGCCGCCCTGTTTAGGGTGACCCGCTCCCTGCTCCACCAGGAAGCGAGGGAGGACCCCTTGGAGGGAAGAGCCGAGGATTTTGTTCAGTATCTGTATGACAAAATCACTCAGATTCGGGAAGATCTGGACTCCGACTGGGTAGATCCAGCGGGGATGACGGAGGCAGGTTCTGAGAATGTTATCTGGGATGAGTTTGATTCTGTGACCCCTGAGGACGTGGACAGGATTCTGGGTAGACTGAACGCGACCACATGTTTGTTGGACCCGTGCCCCTCCTGGTTAGTGCTGGCTTCCCGGGATGTGACGCGAGGCTGGCTCCAGGGGATTATAAATGCTTCATTGGGTGAGGGTGTCTTTCCCGCCGCCTTGAAAGAGGCGGTGGTGAGACCTCTCCTCAAGAAGCCTTCCCTGGACCCGGCAATATTGGCTAACTATCGTCCAGTCTCCAACCTTCGCTTTGTGGTGAAGGTTGTTGAGAGTGTGGTTGCACGACAGTTTCCCCAATACCTGGATGAAACAATGTATCTAGATCCGTTCCAGTCAGGTTTCAGGCCTGGGTACAGCACGGAAACGGCATTGGTCGTGTTGGTGGATGATCTCTGGAGGGCTCGGGACAGAGGTTGTTCCTCTGTCCTGGTCCTATTAGATCTCTCAGCGGCTTTTCATACCATCGACCATGGTATCATGCTGCACCGGTTGGAAGAGTTGGGGGTGGGAGGCACCGTACTACGGTGGTTCTCCTTTCTCTCCGACCGGTCGCAGTCTGTGTTGACAGGGGGGCAGAGGTCGACCCCGAGGCCCCTTATATGTGGGGTGCCACAAGGATTGGTCCTCTCGCCCCTTTTGTTCAACATTTATGTGAAGCCGCTGGGCGAGATCATCCGTGGTTTTGGGGTGGAGTACCATCAGTACGCTGATGACACCCAGCTGTACATCTCCACCCCGGACCACCCCAACGATGCCCTTGAAGTGATGTCCCAGTGCCTGGAGGCCATACGGATCTGGATGGGGAGAAACAGACTCAGGCTTAACCCATCCAAGACCGAGTGGCTGTGGTTTCTGACGTCCCGATATAGTCAGTTGGTGCCATCGCTGACTATTGGGGGCAAAGCATTGGCCCCCACGGAAAGGGCTCGCAACTTGGGTGTCCTCCTGGATTCACGGCTGTCTTTAGAAGAGCACTTGACGGCCGTGACCGGGAGAATTTTTCATCAGGTTCGCCTGATCCGCCAGTTGCGTCCCTTTCTGGATCGGGACTCATTACGCACGGTCACTCATGCCCTCGTCACCTCCCGTCTGGACTATTGTAACACTCTCTACATGGGGTTCCCCTTGAGGAGCACTCGGAGGCTCCAACTGGTGCAGAGTGCGGCCGCGCGGGTGGTGATGGGAGCGACGTGGCGCTCCCATGTAACGCCTCTCCTGCGTGAGCTGCACTGGCTCCTGGTGGTCTTCCGAGTGCACTTCAAGGTTTTGGTTATCACCTTCAGAGCGCTCCATGGCTTAGGACCTGGCTATTTGCGGGACCGCCTGCTACCACCAATAGCCTCCCACCGACCAGTACGCCCCCATAGAGAGGGGCTCCTCCGGGTGCCGTCGGCCAAACAATGTCGACTGGCGGCCCCCAGGGGGAGAGCCTTCTCTGTGGGGGCACCTACTATCTGGAACGAGCTCCCCCCGGAGATACGGAGGATTCCGGATCTGCATACCTTCCGTTGCGCGCTTAAGACGTTCCTATTTCATCAAGCTGGCCTGACCTAAACTTTTCCTCTTTTTAAATGGGAATTTTAAATTTGGTTTTAAATTATTGGGGTTTTAAAATGGTTCAGCCAAATTTATTTAATTTGTTTTATCTCTATTTTAAATTTTGTATCTATATGATTTATTTTATGGCTGTTCACCGCCCTGAGTCCTTTGGGAGTAGGGCGGTATACAAATTTAATAAAATGAAATGAAATGAAATGAAATATGGACAAGTATCTGGTTTTAAAATAAATACAGCTAAAACAAAGATAATAGCTAAAAATATGACTAGAAGCCAAAAAGAAGAGATAGAAAGGGTAACAGGATTTGAGATAGTTAAGAAGGTTAAATATTTAGGAGTTTATATTATGACCACAAATACGAAATTATATCAGTACAACTATGAACCGTTACGGCAAAAAATACAGAAAGAGATGGAAAATTGGAAAAAACTACAACTGTCTTTGCTGGGTAGGATAGCTGCAGTAAAAATGAATGTTTTACCAAGGTTTTTATTTCTTTTTCTAATGATACCTATACTTAAAAAAGATGAAAATTTGAAGGAATGGCAGAAGGGCATAAATAAATTTGTTTGGGCAGGGAAAAAACCGCTAGTAAATCAAAAGATAATGCAAGATACAAGAGAAAGAGGAGGTCTTAAAATGCCCAATTTAAGATTGTACTACAAAGCCGCTGCCCTCTTAGCAATTACTGATTGGATAAATTTAACGGATGAAAGGATATTAAATATTGAAGGATATGGTCTGGTCTACGGCTGGCATGCTTATTTATTGTATGATAAGAAAGTAGATAAGACTTTTAAAGGTCATATATTATGAAATGCTCTATTACGTGTCTGGAAAAAGTATAAATATAAATTAAATGATAAATTACCAATATGGACAGTACCCAGACACGCGATAGAGAATATAAATTTGGAGCAAAAGCAAGATAAGACTACATACAAAGAACTCCTTTATAAAGAAGGAGTCAGACTACAATTAAAACCTATTGAGCAATTAAGAGAAGAAAGAATAATTAGAACTTGGTTTCAATATGGGCAGCTGCAGGCCAGATGGAGAGAAGATCAAAAAATTGGTATTTCGCAACAGGATGAGAATTTGAAAAAACAAATAAAGAGACAAAAGTCAAATGCATATAAAAAGGTTGTATAATGTGTTAGTGGAAATAGACTCAGAAACAGAGCTAGTCAAGGACTGTATGATAAAATGGGCACAAAATGTAGGAGAACCAATAACGATGGAAACATGGGAAAAGATATGGGTTAGAAATGTAAGATTTACACAAGCTCAAAACTTAAGAGAGAACTTTTATAAAATGTTTTATAGATGGCATTTAGATCCCAAAAAACTAGCCTGTATGTATCCAAACTTACAACCTAAGTGTTGGCGATGTGGATGTGAAGATGCTACGTATTTTCATATATGGTGGACATGTAAAAAAATTAAGGTTTTTTGGATAAAAATATGGTGGATTATGCAAAATATTTTAAAGAAAAAGATTAAATTTACACCACAGTTTTTTTTGTTGGGAATAGTTACGGATTGTACTGTAATAGAAACTAAGTTGGTTTTGAATTTAATAACATCTGCCAGGTTACTGGTGGCACAGTATTGGAAGAAGGAAGATCCACCTACTATTGAGGAATGGACACTAAAAGTCGTGCATTTGGCAGAGATGGCTAAAATTTCAGCATATCTTAAAGACCATTCAAACGAAAGATACATAACGGAATGGAGAAGATGGATTGACTATATTCAAAACAAGTATCAGACTAAGAAGATTCATATAGCTTATGAGTGAAACATTTTTAACTTTTAGCTTATGTTTATAATGTTTTAAGTTATAAGGAGTTAAAGACCTAGAATCTGAAGTCAACAATTTGTTAGCATATTTTAGTTTTATGTTTGTGGATGCTATACCCTGCGCTTGTTCTGGGAAGTCAAGGGAGGGGGGTGGGGGGAAGGCTGAGGGGGGATGGGTGGGGGAAGGGCGGGGGGAGAGAAAATGTTTGTATTTCCTATAAAACTTTTCATTAAAAAAAAAAAGTAAAAAAAAAGCCTCTGATGATCGCGCAGCTCAGCTGGGATCATCAGAAGCTTTTAAAAGCATGCTTTTTTAAAAAATGCCTTTAAAAACCTCTGACGATCCCAGCTGAGTTGCCTGATCGTCAGAGGCTTTTAAAAGCATTTTTTTTCTGCAACCTCTTAAGGTTGTAGAAAAAATGCTTTTAAAAGTAAAAAAAAAAAAAAGTTGGCCACGCCCACCCAGTCCATTACCCCACCACCAAGCCACGCCCACAGAACCGGTAATAACAAATTTTACATTTCACCACTGGCCGACACCCATTATGATTTTCCGGTATCCATCTTCCCATTTAATGGTGGGGGCCCATTTGTCCAGCCAAACCAGGCCCAGTATGACAGATTCTGACATCTTTGGGGTTACTATAAATCGTATAAATTCATGATGTCTTCCAATTTCTAATCTAACCAGTTCTGTAATTTGGGTGGTTGGGACTCCTCCAATTAATGTCCCATCCACCTGGTGAAATTTAATTGGGCGCTTTAAGGCTCTTGTTTTGATCCTCAATTGTTCAACAATTGGAAGTCCAATTAAACATCTGGTACAGCCTGTATCTATTATTGCTGGCAGTTTTCCTTGCTCCCCCGTCTCTGGCACGACCAGTCTCACTTTAATTGAAAAGGGAGGGATGGGTGAACTCACCATCGGGTCATCTTCTCTGCTAGCCTTGTCAGGAGGGGCTTCTTTGGCCGGAGGTTCCTCGCTCTCTTCAGTGGGGAGAGGAACCTCTATGGCTTGTCTGGCAAATAGACTGGTGTCTGGGGCCTTCCTTGGAGCCCTTCTGGCTCGGGAGGCCGTGGTCGGACGTTGTTGTGGAACTGGGGCAGAGGCCAGGCACTCAGAAGCTCGATCTCCTGTTTATCCACACCAATAGTATTTAATCACCCCTGCCGGTTGAGGGGGGGAGACTTCAGGAGGCTTTGAAAGGGGCCGTCTAGCTAAAGCTCTCCAAGGCGGCTTTTCTGCTGGGGTTTTGCGGTGGGGGTGAATTTCTCTGTCCAGAGCTATGGACATGGTATACCAGTCGTGCAGTCGCTCAGGCACCCCCCGGACCCCACAGGCTGTTCTGACTTCTTGATCAATGGCTTCTTTAAAATAGTGTAGGAGTATGCGGTCTGGCCAATGCCCCAGGTTTCCTGCAACCCGTCTAAAGTCCCATACAAAGTCTTTTATGGGTCGATTACCTTGCTTCATCACCTTTATTGTGGCTTCATTTTCACTGATTCGGTCTGGGTCTTCAAATCTGGCCCTGAGCAGCGCAACAAACCCATCGCCATCATTTAGTTCTGCAGTGCCCTCATTGTGTAGCTGGGCTATCCATTCAGAAGCCTCCCCTTCATTCATCCCATCAGAAATCACCGATACCAAGTCCCAATCTGATTTGTATTGGTCTCCATACTGATCTATATGAGTCCAGACCCTGCTGAGAAAGTAAGCCAGTTTGGCAGGCGTACCATCAAATGTTGCTCTGAAACGGGGTGGCGTTGGCCTCGCAGGTGGATTGGGCCCGGCGACGGGCGGCTGAGCTGGAACCTGTGGCAGAGCTGCTGCTGGATGCTGGACGGCAGCTGAGCTGCTTGTTGGGCTGCAGAGAGGGGGGTGGACTCCTGTGGTGGGCTAATCCCCCTGGGGGGATACATTCAGCAGGAGGTAAAACAAAGGCAGGCTGGCGAGGGGGGACAGCAGTGGGGTTTTGCATTCCCCATGCCGGCTGCGTCTGATGTCTCCCAGCTGCGGGATGGCCATGCTGCGCTGAGCCAATCCTCATTTCATCCCTGGCTGGGTAGAGAGGTGCCTGCGCCCCGCTAATTCTTCTGCCAGGTCCTGGATTGGGGAAGGTGAGTGTAGGTTGCGCTAAGCTCCATCTCACTTGAGGAGGTTGGGAGGGGGGTGCATAACTTCCCACTTCCATCTGTTCAAAATGCTCAGGGAGCCCGGTTAATGATTGGCTTTGCGATGGGGGCAACAGGTTCCAGTCCCAGGAATCTCCGGATCCCAAAGCTGTCCCCCTCCTCCACTCTGGCTCATGGGGCGACTTCATTGGGCTGGGAGAGGCACAATACCTCTCCTCTGGTCCCCTTTCTGGAGTTGGATCAGACTGGCAACTTTTCCAGGAATCCGACTCCTTGGGCCAAGCGCCTAGCCTTCGAGCCTCCTCTGCAGCCTCAATGGATCGCACCATTTCTTCAGAAGGAGAAAATAGGGTGTCAATAAATCCTTGAGTATCCGTCCCCACGGCCCCCTCTGCGATCTCTTCTTTCTCCTCCATTTTCACTGAGTCTTCGCACCACCTGAGGTTTAGGTATATGCTGGGGTTCAGCACCCCTGACATCCCTCTTTCGGGGTGCTGTTATGTTTTAAGAAAGATTTGGGTTAAAGTCTAAAGACAACCCCTCTACTAAATCCCCCCTCCTACTTTCCCACACATGAGGAGGTGACAGCATGGAAGCTTCCGGCCTAATATGGCTTTCAAAGCTGACAACTGTTTTGTATTCCAACAACTTTGGAGTCGAGATTTTACTCCTCACACTACCAAGCTTTGCTATTTAGCCCATGGCTGGCTCTAAATTTGGCAAAGTGTTTATGGGTGAGGCCCCTTCACAAGCTTGGCTGGTCATGATGGTTGCAGTGGTATTGACAACCATGCTGTATTGAATAACATCAGGTAACTAGATCTGAGAACACCATTTTCTGATTTCTTAAAACATTTCTAAGTGCTGTTTACGTGAGAGCCATTGTGGGAAAACTAAATATAATTGCTGGATCCAGTAGCTGGATGTTGACTGGAATATCTCTTACATGTATAAAAAAATAGCATTTCACCAGTATGCAACATTGTAGTAATAATTTTGTAGAACTATCTTTGAAAAATGTGACTTTTCCATCTCTCTCTCCCCCACCTCTCCATCCATCCATCCATCTTGTATACCTCCCATCTTGTCGGAGATGACTCTCTTAAGCAAATCCCCCTCTAAAAACACGGGAATCTTGAACCCTATGTAGAAAACACATTTCTCAAAGGATTGTAAATAGTGGTAAAATGATCTTCTATATGGAGAAGACCCTAGATTTCTTATAGTTTTTCTGAATATACGTTTGAGTGCAGGATAGATCATTTCAGTCCTTTATTAACATAAACATTGCACAGCCATCTTGAGTTCATGCTTGTTCCAGCCAATAAAATAACCAATTCCTATATAATTAATATTGACCAACCCAAAGATAAGCCATGTTTCTGAATCAAACAGTGTGCAATACATCAGAAAGGATCCTATATAGCCTGAACTGTGAACTACTGTATGTTGTCCTTGCAATTTAGCTCCTAGGCAAGCTTGAACCACAAAACCTCCTGAAAACCTTCTAAGAACACCGGTGGTAAGGGTGAGAATACAATGTAGTCTTTTTCTCTGTTTTTATCAAGGTTTTCACCCCTTAATGAGGACATTAAAGACCAGAATTTGAGAGCAGTATTTGATTAGTGTGTGGGAAGACAGGTTTCACACTCTATTATAAAAATATTTTTGCAGAGGGGTGGACCAGGACTAGCAAACAGGGTTTTGTGTAATTTGACACAATCTGCTGAAATTTAGACCAATAAGGGGATCATCTGCCAAGCTCAATCTTCCATGTTTCTGCTCTTGTTCCTTGACTTCATGGATTGCACTTACTTGCCTTCTCCAGAAATGTGAGCTATGACAAGAGTGAGTAAAAGGAACATTTTCCACTTAGCCTCCTTCTAATGGTGGAGATAAACACCCAAGGAGAACCTACACAATTTCCTCTCCCCAAAATTTCAGCTGACACTTGTCAGGCACCAAGGATTAGGACCATAAATTAAGTTGAAATTCAAAAAGGGCTTACTGCTCAAGCCTATATACACAATCTAATCAACTAAAGTTTAATACTATATTGGTACCAAATAAGGGTCAATGGAATTCAAGAGGGGTTGAATTTGGACCATTTATGACAATTTATTGACTCTAAACTGATGATGTGCTTAGCTCTGCCCCACAGCTCTGCTTGCTCTTCTCCTACACGCTGGAATTATGAGGGAAGAGT
Organism: Arizona elegans; assembly: GCA_022577455.1. Classification (NCBI taxonomy): domain Eukaryota; kingdom Metazoa; phylum Chordata; class Lepidosauria; order Squamata; family Colubridae; genus Arizona; species Arizona elegans. Next base: position 16,905,620 of record JAKOOJ010000010.1, read on the forward strand.
GCCTGTTAACAGTTTGATACAGAATTTCTGCCAAAGATCTATCTGGTAATTTGAAAATAATATGTGAATGCCACTTTTTTTCCTTTCTACTCAAGATTATGTCATAAGATGCACTTCTTTGGAAGTTCTGCATTACAGCATTTGGGTGAATTCTTCATACTCAGAGTAGGGACACATACATGCTTAGTTTCCCTTGAGATATTATGCGTCTGAAACCTGACAGGAACAACTAGTGTTCCAGAAATAAAACACTGATTCTAGACTTCCTTCAACTATCCCGATTCTCATTCACCACATGTTTAACAAGTTTCTTCCTCCTCTCATGGCACCCTACCAAGGATTTCAAAAACCAGGATTTCTATGCTTTCTTATGAATATTTTTTTTTATTTGATTTATATGCCGCCCTTCTCCGGAGACTCAGGGCAGCTTACAATGCGTTAAGCAATAGCCTTCATACTTTTGTATATTTTATACAAAATCAGTTTATTGCCCCCACAATCTGGGTCCTCATTTTACCTACCGTAGAAAGGATGGAAGGCTGAGTCAACCTTGAGCCTGGTGAGATTTGAACTTGCAGTAATTGCAAGCAGCTGATGTTAATAACAGCACTGTTAATAACAGTGCTTTTGTCTGCTGCGCCACCAGGCTCTTTTTTTAATATATATTTTTATATATATATATATAAAATAGATTTAGCTACTGTATATAAAAATGCTTTTAAGAAGTTTAAAAGCATTTTTATATACAGTTGGTTTATTTAGTTTACTTCCCTTTGACACAGAAAGGTTCTGTTCATGGAACATGCCATGATTAACTGAACCACGATTTTCTGGATTGGGCCAATTATTTTTGGATTAGATGGTATTCTGGGCTTAGTTTGCAGAAGATGGAAATTTAAGATCTAGCTGACTATTTTTATGGTTCAATGTGTCACATGAAAACAGTGAAAATGTAAGTGCCACTTATTCTCAGGTACCTGATAGTGCAGTGTTTCTCAACCTTGGCAACATGAAGATGGGTGGACTTCAACTCCTAGAATTCCCCAGCCAGCATGACTCCTTGTCCCATTTTCCTCAGTACTTCCTTATTGGCTACCCACAAATATTACCGAGCCTTGATTTTTTTTGGGGTCACAAACGTATAATTCTCTTCATGATGTTATTTTGCACTTTCAAAGTCTAACTTCACCTCCACTTGCAATGCCGTTTTCAAGAACTTTTCCTTGCTTGTATCTAGTGAGGTTTCTAACTATGTCTTCTTTGGCCACATCTGTGCCATTGAGATAACCCCCCCACCCAGGATAAAGTTATCTATTATCATATGTGTGTGTGTGTAAGATAGTAAAATAGAATTTGGGGTGGATAGAGGACCAGGGGAGAATGGCAAAGAATCCAGGCATAAGCTGAATTGCAGCCCCCTTGAGGGGACTCAAGGATGAGATAGGGTCTTGTCTGTAACAGTGAGCCTATTGCCTTCTTATGAGTTGTTGATAATTCCCAGCAGTGTAGCGTTACCGCAGCTGCTAGCTAAAAAACTTCATCTGATGTCTCCCATCTGCAATGGGTTTATTTTGGTTACAGAAGGTGACACAATACTCAAACCATCCTACGCAAACCCTGTTCCAAATCAGCACATACACGCACACAGATATAACACAATCAGGCACATAACTCTGTGTGTGCGTGCAGTATATTTGTGAAGGAGGAGGGGGATTATATCAGCTAGTGAGAAAAGGGATTTATGTATGTGTGTACACACACACACAAACACGCACACTTCAATGCAGAGGGATGTTTAAAGAGATGGATGACACTTGGGAAGATAGCTTCTTCGATAGAAGGTTACAAGTAGAAGAGACAGCAATCTTAAGAGATGCCTGTTCTGGATTTCTTACTTTGCACATTACCATTCCTGGGTAACTAGTTGATTGTAGAGGAAAATGGGGCAAAATTCATTTAACACCTGTCTCGTTTAGCAACAGAAATTTTGGACTCAGTTGTGGTCATAAGTTGAGGACTACCTGTATTGCTTTGGGTTACTTGCTGTTAGGGTTTTTAATACTTATCTACCTGCCTGTTAACCTGTCTTCTCTTATAATTTGTTGTGTGCTGTTTACTACCGTCCAAGATAGGCCAGATTAAACATTTAAGACACAAAACGTCCAAAAACGCACTTGTCTTTCACCCATATACCAGTCCCTATGGTTAAATATTACATGTACATGGTTTGTGCATGATGTTAATTACCCATGATCTATTTATCTATGATTTATCACATACTGTACTTGACAGAATTCACCCAGCAGACTAAGCAAAATCCCAAAACATATGCACAAGATCTGTTGACACAAAAGGCAAAAAGAAAACAGCACATGGAAATGGAGTGGGAACTATGCCACCTTCCAGTGGACATTCATCACTACTGTAAATGTTGGCCTACACAAACATGTTTTTTTCATGCACTACGCCCAACGGGATACAGTATGTTAGCACAATTAAATACACATTATGAATGGCAAACCATATACTTTCAAAATTCTTGTATCCATATGCAAGAAACTCTGATCCTGTGTTCAATTAACCACTTTAGAATTATGTTTGCCCTCTGTTTTGTTAGATCGCTCCAACTGGATACTTCCCAGATTTGTTCATCTCTCATTGGTCCAACCAGCAGGGTTGCAGGACATCGGATCAGGGAAGGGGACTTCATATTGAAGGGGCTGCCACAAAGAGGGGGTCAATCTATTTTCCAAAGCACCTGAATGCAGGACAAACAGCAATGGATGGAAACTAATCAAGGAGAGAAGCAACCTAGAACTAAGGAGAAATTTCCTAACAGTGAGAACAATTAATCAGTGGAACAACTTGCCTCCAAAAGTTGTGGCTACTCCAACACTGGAGGTTTTTAAGAAGAGATTGGACAAACATTAGTCTGAAATGGCATAGGGTTCCTGCCTGAGCAGGGGTTGGACTAGAAGACCTCCAAGGTCTCTTCCAACTCTGTTATTCTGTTATATATTTTGAAAGAATAGTGCCTTTGACTATTACCTTTCCAGAGTGAACAATATCAAGATTAATTTAATTTAATTTAATTTAATTTAATTTAATTTAATTTCCAATTTATATACCGCCCTTCTCCCTGAGGACTCAGGGCGGTGTACAGCCAAGATAAAAAAACATAGAATACAAATATTAAAACATTTAAAAATATATATAAATTTGGGCCGAAAGTTAAGAATCACAAACTAATTAAAAGAATTTAAAAATTTCTTCTAAGCCAACCCGGCTTGTTGGAAAAGATGGGTTTTCAGGGAACGACGGAAGGCATTGAGATCATGGATTCTTCTTATCTCCGGGGGCAACTGATGGGAGCGCCATGTTGCTCCCATCACTACCCGCGCTGCTGCATTCTGGACCAGCTGGAGCCTCCGGGTGCTCTTCAAGGGGAGCCCCATGTAGAGAGCGTTGCAGTAGTCAAGGCGAGAGGTGACGAGGGCGTGAGTGACTGTGCACAAGGAATCCCGATCAAGAAAGGGCCGCAACTGGCGAATCAGGCGAACCTGATAAAAGGTCCCCCTGGTAACAGCCGTCAGATGTTCCTCCAAAGACAGCTGCCTATCCAGGAGGACTCCCAGATTGCGAGCCCTTTCAGTGGGGGCCAAAGACTCGCCCCCAATAGTCAGCGATGGAGTCAACTGACTATATCGGGATGCCGGGAGCCACAGCCACTCAGTCTTGGAAGGGTTGAGCTTGAGCCTGTTCCTCCCCATCCAGATCCGCACAGCCTCCAGGCACTGGGACATCACTTCAAGGGCATCGTTGGGGTGGCCTGGGGTGGAGATGTACAGCTGGGTGTCATCAGCGTACTGGTGATATCTCACCCCAAAGCCACGGATGATCTCGCCCAGCGGCTTCACATAAATGTTGAACAGAAGGGGCGAGAGGACCGATCCCTGCGGCACTCCACAGATGAGAGGCCTCGAGGTCGACCTCTGCCCCCCTGCCAACACAAACTGCGACCGGTCGGAGAGAAAGGAGGAGAACCACCGCAACACGGTGCCTCCCACCCCCAACTCTTCCAGCCGGTGCAGCATGATACCATGGTCGATGGTATCAAAAGCCGCTGAGAGATCTAATAGGACCAGAACAGAGGAATAACCCCTGTCCCGAGCCCTCCAGAGATCATCCACCAACACGACCAATGCCGTTTCCGTGCTGTGCCCAGACCTGAAACCCGACTGGAACGGATCTAGATAGGATATTTCCTCCAGGAATTGCGGAAACTGTTGCGCGACCACACTCTCAACAACCTTCGCAATGAAGCAAAGGTTGGAGACAGGACGATAGTTGGCCAATACTGCTGGATCCAGGGACGGCTTCTTGAGGAGAGGCCTCACCACCGCCTTTTTCAAGATGTTATGGATTTGTTTCAGACTCTCTTAACAATCAGTGAAAACAATATGGCAGTTGCGAATGTATCCTAGAGCCTGGCCAAGCGATCTGCTTGGCATGGACCAAGCCATTTGTCTTTAGTGAGGGCAGCCATCTTTGCCAGCCTCACTCCTGGGTCTTCAATAGCAGCAGAATCCACAAAAATGTAGCAAGTGAAATCCCTCCTTTTTTAATGGAAGAAACAACTAAACTATGAGCAAAGTTAATGTGATATTCAGCTGACTTTGTATAAATATACAAAAGTATGAAGGCTATTGCTTAACACATTGTAAGCCGCCCTGAGTCTCCGGAGAAGGACAGCATATAAATCAAATTAAAAAAAAATCTACCACATTCATCTGGTAGCTGAAGCCAAGTGATGCTTTTCAGAGGCATTGAGCTACAACCTCCCTCATCATCAAACAATGCTGGATAGGGCTAAATAAAATAAATAAAGACTATGAGGTTGGAAAACCTATTTTTTTTTAAAGGGGTGGTGATGGGATAAACAGTTTCAAATCTGCATCCAGCCACAAATCTCGCTGGATAACTCAGCCTAATCTGGCTGAGGTGAAGACCGGTTCACTGTGCTGAGTCCCTTGTCTGTGTAATACAATCAGAGTACAATTAATGTAAGGCTGTTGCACAGATCTGTTTTTAGAATAAAAGGGAACATACCTATGCCTAACCCATATGTTCGTCTCCAAGCTTTGAAGGGATGGGTTGTAACTGTAACACACTAGATCTGCAGGATACTTCTCAGGAATTTTAAGGGACACCAAACAAATTTTTACAGAACTAATGTTTTTTTGGGTAAGTGAGAGGGTTTTTTTTTTTTTACTTCACTATAAAGAAATGGCATGTGGAAGTAGAAAATCCAATTTCCATTTTACCCGTTGGTTTCCAAACTCAAAATGGTAAGCTCCATTTACAAGAAAGTATAAATGCCATTTTGGACTTCAAACTTGAAGCCCATTTTTCTTAAAGTCGCCAGGTTTGAGAAATACTGATTTAGGTCTCCCCATTCACCCCAAAGAACACCTGTTTGTTCACCAGCTCGTCTTATTTATGCCTTGACATCAGATGGGTCAGATAGGTAGAGCTGAGAGGCCCCAAATTTGCAAATAAGCCTTGGGGGGCGGGGGGGTGGGTTTCTAGGGATTGTGCCTGATGAAGCCTTCCTCACCCTAACAATCTCCAAATATGTCAGACTACACATGGACTTTTGATATTTAAATATACTGCTTGCCACCAGAACAAGGTATAATGTTTAAGCTGAGCATCTCTGTAAACATTCTACAATAAACAAACAGCAAACAATTTTCAGTCCTCCTCAGAGAACCTATTTCAGCCTATCCAAGAAGCTAAGTCTAGGAAAGTGAATTAGAGGCTCCTTTAAGACTAGCAGTCTAGCCACTATGCCCTACTGCCTCCCACACAACCCGCTCAGCACCAAGGGAGGCATAATAACATTTCCTCCATCATCCTTTTCACTGCATAAGATGATACCCTGGCTTCCTGATGCTCCAACTCATAGCATACTACTATTATTGTAGGAATGATGCTGTGCCTGACACAGATTCACAAAGGTAGTAAAATTAGCTCTCAGCCACCCTGCCTCCTATTTGGCTCTTGTGTGCTATGTCAGTCTGGTACTAATCTCCATCCCATCCCACTACCAGGAGCTTCCTTGCAACCGTGGCTACACCACCATTTCTTCACCTGTCAAGAAATACAAGCTTATAGACATATCACCTCTGGAATTACCTGAATTGTTAGTGCTTCTTTTGTGTAAAATCGCCCAGTCTCTAACAGACTCCCCCAACTAGGCACCATCATGAGGATAACCTCAATTTAGGTAGTATGATGTCATTCCAAATATTGATGTTCCTCTGCTAGTGGTGTGAACCTCCCCCATAAGCCCACCAAGACAGAAGGATAGAAAATTCACATGGATGCCTGTCTTGAGAGAAACTTCCCTATAAAAGACATTCTTCTGAAGAAGGCAGTCAGCCAAGGATGAGTGAGAAATACGCTAAGCTTAAATCTATCAGCATATCCAGGACAGGATGCACACATGCACACAAAGATAACCCTTGCTCATTATATAATGTAGGGATTATCCTCAATAAATTATATGTGCCTGTAATAGAATATTAAGGGGGTAGTAGTAGGGTGGGGTTACCATAACCCCAGTGTATGAAAAGATATATGCAATATGCTAAGACAAGGAAAATAGGAGTTAAGGGAAAGCATGCAAAAATATCAGGCCATCGAGCAGAGAGATGTACAATACTCCCCATGCAATTATTCTCGTAGGCAGATTGGTGCTTGGAAAAAAATTGAGGGGAAAACCTTTTCTATCAGTTTCTTAGTCACATGTGTGCACACACAGAGACACACACTGCACAATAGTGCAAGCATCCTCAATCTTGTATTCTTCAAATATGTTTGGACTACAACTTCCAATATCCCCAATGATGAACCTCCATCCTCAGGATGATGGTCATGGCAGCCCAACCAATATATCTGGAGGCTGGAGAAAGCTGCCCTGATGCACCATCCAGAGAAACATGTTAAACATTCTTGCATCCTCTCCTACCGTCCTATTAAAATTGTACAACACACTAGCACAACCTCAGAAGCGGGCTAAGCAAAAAAACACTATAGTATTGCAAGAAACCAGTCTTATGTTCTGTCTGAAATCACAGATTGATTGCCTGCCTGCCTGCCTATTAGTGAGGAGCTAAAGAAATCTATGTATGACACCAATTCTCTCCCCCTGCCCTAATACACACACACAAACCTAGCCCCGTTAAACTCTTGTAGCATAACAGACACATCCTATCATTCTGGCCCTAGAACACCACAATGGAAGTATGAATCTCGGACAAGAAATCTTATGCTCTTGACACATTATCTTTCTTAGCAAGGTGGGGAAAACAGTGAAGATATTTACAGCAGCAGCATCAAGTTGATGACAATTGGTCCAAAGATGGTTGTTTTAAAACCAAAGGTGGACAGGTACTGTTTTTACCCATGCACATTTTCACAAAAGCCAGAGAGGAAACAGAATTCCCAGCTGCAATGGGAATTTTATTAATACTCAATGGAAATTTGCACTTTTAGAAATAGACGGTTGTCCCAAGTAGGCAATACGTAAGTGTAGTGGCAAAGAAAGTTGCCACCTGCAGTATCCCACAATCTTAGACTGGGGATACCTGCCCTGTACTTCAGCACCCACTACCCAGAAGCAGACTTAAGACAACTCTATGAGCATATAGCATCCAGCCACACACTTGCTATCAGGAAGGAATTAAAAGATGCAGATATTTCAAGTCGAAGCTAGTTCCTTTAAAAAAAAAAAGAACCAGAAGGATTCAAGACTCCAACCATTATACATCTGCCACACATCTAGGTAGTCCACAACCACCATTCCACTGTCTAATGGGATAGAGAACGGCCACAAGCTGGCAAAGCAGCCAAAGTAGGACTCACAGCCCCAAAGGAAGAGATAAAAAAGGGGATTCTCTCTGAAGATCAGCAAAGGCGGTGGGGTGGGGGATAATGGGGTTGCCGATGGCCCCCGTTTTCCAGTATATACAGAACTCTGGTCTCTGGAGTTCTGCCTGGCATCCTGATTTATGGAGTGACACCGGGCAGGCTGCATAGTTCCAAGGCATGAATGCAGAGGGGCACGCACGCACCTCCCGCACCCATCCAGAACCAGCAGGGCCAGGGGGCAGCCGGCCCAGGGAATGCAGGCAGTGGCTCTCAAGTAATAGGCTTGGCCGACCCCGGCAGGGATCGGCCGGAAGGGCAGCCGCTCGTCTCACCTTGCCGTTAGAACGCCGCGGGGGCTCCGGATTCCTCGCTCGCCTTCCCCCGCACCTGCATCGCTTCCCTGCTTGTTACTTCGCCTTGTTTTGCACCCCGACGTCGGCAGCGGCCGGGGAGGGGATAGCAGGTTGGGGAAAACCGCCTTTTCCCCTTTTCTGGGAGGGGGGCGGAATAAGAACCCCCGGCTTCAAGGGCCGGCCCTCTGCAAGCCCAAAGGCCAGGGGTCTATTGCTGGGCGCCCCATCCAGAAGTTTGCTTCATTCCAAAGTGAGGAAGGAGGAGGAGTTGTGGGGAGGAGGGGGAGAGGACGGGTGCAGCGTTTCGAAAGGGACGGCGGAATGGAAAAGGAAACGCTGCAGCGGTGGACAAGCGGGGGGGGGGGGGTGTAAATCTCGATCGGGGAGCGGGAGAGAAGGAGGGAGGGAGGGAGGAATGCAGAAGCGGGGGGGCAATGACAGAAGGGGAAAAAAGCAGCGAAAGAAGGCAGGGGGCGGCAACGGCAGACGAAAGGCTGGACGCAGAACGGGACGAGGCGGAGGGGGGCCCCGAGGCAAGAGAGCGGAAAGAAAGAGGGATCGAGGCAGGAGAGAATGAATGCAGCGGGAGGAGGGGGCGAGAGGAGCAGCCGGGAAAGCCGCCCCGGCGGACGGAGGGGAGCGACAGAAGCCGGCGCCGAGCAAGCAAGGCTTCCGGGAGGCGGGACGCACCGGCGGGCGAGGAAAGGGGCGATGGCAGGCGGTCCGAAGCGCGGTCAGAGCAAAGCAATTGCAAGCAGAAGCAGGAGGGGAGGGGGAGCGAAACGCAGGAGGAAGAGGAGAAGGACGGGGGGTGGGGGTGGGGAACCGGAGAGAAAACCCAACAAACCTCCAAAAATCGCAGCGGGGGTGGGAGGGAGCCGTCTGGGGAAACTACACGGACGCGCGCGCACACAGAAGAAAGCAAGAAAGAAAAAGCGCCGCACAGAAAGACAAAAAAGACCAGGGGGTGGAAATGCCCAGGTCGCTATGAGCCCGAGAGCGCCCCGTTTTTTGTTTTTTTTTTAATTTGATTTATATGCCGCCCTTCTCCGAAGACTCAGGGCGGCTTACAATGTGCTCAGCAATAGCCTTCATCCTTTTGTATATTTATACAAAGTCAGCTTATTGCCCCCACAACTGGGTCCTCATTTCACCTACCTTAGAAAGGATGGAAGGCTGAGTCAACCTTGAGCCTTGGCGAGATTCGAACCCTGCAGTAATTGCAGGCAGCTGGTCTTAATAACCAGCTTAATAACAGGGTGCTGTTATGTCCTTATAAGGACATCCGCCCGGATTGGCTGCCAGCCACCGGGCGGGAAAGTTTGAATCCCTGTCAGGGGGCGGTGCGTCTGCCGGAGCGGATATAAGGAGAGCTCCGGCAGCGCACGGCCAGTCTTGCTACTGTTTCTTGTACTCAATAAAGGTTACTAATGTAACGAGCTGGTCACGTCTTCCTTTTCCTGCGCCGATCTAACACTGGCGACGAAGGACTAGAGAGAAGAACGAACCTCGCGGCACCAAGCCAACAAGACAAGACTCCGGCACCGGGAACTACAGTAGGCATTTCCAAAGGCATGGCATCCGCTGAAGTCACTTTGCCAGCCCTTGCTCCTTTCCGCCCAGGGAAGGACAAGTGGAAATCCTACGTAGTAAAATTCCGGCAATACCTGAGAGGCAACAACATCAGGGATGCCGATGATGACCAGAAGAAGGGCATCTTCCTGGCCAACTGCGGCTCCGAGGTCCTCGACATGGCAATCGATCTCGTAGCACCACGAGACATCGAAGAAGTGCCATGGACAAACCTGCTGCAGATCCTGGAGGACCACTATGCCCCAACAGGAACACCGGTGGCGAACCGTTTCACCTTCCATCAACGGGACCAGAAGGAAGGTGAGACGATCAAGGAATTCGTGGCCGCCCTACGCCAGATCGCAGCCAGCTGTGAGTTCGACCACGTGGACAATGCCATCGCTGACCGCGTGGTCTTCGGCATGAGGGACAGAGGCCTGCAAAAGAAATTCCTGAGCAGGAAGAAGCTCGTGCTCAAGGATGTGGTGGAGGAAGCCACCGCATCCGAAATCTCGGAGAAAGCAGCTGCCGCAGTAAGCAGAGCCAAGGGAATCCACAAGATTCGCTCCACAGAGCAATCATCAACAGAGGATTCCACGGCTGGATCCGAGTCGGAGGGGGAGTCCACCGTCCACAAGGTATCCAGACCCCCAAGGCGGGAAACCGCCCAACGGAACTACAAAGGGGAGCGCTGCGCCAGCTGCAGAGGGGACCATGCCAGAGCAACCTGCAAGTGGAGAGATGCGACCTGCCGACGCTGCAACAGAAGGGGTCACATCGCCGAAGCTTGCAGAGCTGAGGAACCAGCCCCAGAGCCCTCCAGCCACCGTCCCCGCGAGAATCGGAAGGATTACCAGAGGTCATCCAAACGGTCCTCTGGCCCTTCCAGACGCAGAGACGACGAATTTCCCCGGAGCGGAGCGGTCCACCAGACGACCATCGCTCACACGACATCAGACAGTGCCACCAAGTTCCATGTGACCATCCACGTGGAAGGAGCACCCTGCAAAATGGAGGTAGACTCCGGCTCGGTCTACTCCATCATGGACTGGCAGCAGTTGAAGCGCCTGCAACCCAGCATCACCAAGCGAGAGCTGAAGCCACTACACTCCAAGCTCGTCGACTTTGGGGGAAACCCCATCGGAGTGCTAGGAAGAGCCAACATCCGGGTCACCTACAAGCAGTTCGAAGGCAAGCTCCCCATCACCGTCGTAAGGGACAGCCGACCGAACCTGCTAGGAGTGGAGTGGTTCAAGCCGCTGGGGCTTTCAATCGAAGGCATCAACCAAATTGGCAGGGACGAACTCGACTACCTCATCGAAGAGTTCAAGGAAGTCTTCGATGGTAAGCTGGGGAAATTTGTGGGGAGGCCAATCTCCTTCAATCTGGACAAGGGAATCACCCCAATTAGGCTCAAGCCCCGCCGAGTTCCGTTTGCCCTGCGGCCCAAAGTAGATGAGCAGCTGGATAAGCTGATCGCCCAGGGCGTCCTGGAACCGATCGATCATGCCTCATGGGAGACCCCCATTGTGACCCCACTGAAGCATGATGGGTCTGTGCGCATCTGCGCCGACTACCGTTGTACCATCAACAAGGCGTTGGCACAGAGCGCATACCCAGTCCCAGTGGTGCAACACCTGCTGCATTCCCTGGGATCTGGATCAATTTTTGCGAAACTGGACCTGGCCCAGGCTTACCAGCAACTGCCAGTGGACGAAAAACGGCGGAGGCTCAAACAATTGTCACGCACAGGGGGGCATTCAAATGCAACCGGCTCCAATTTGGAGTCAGCGCTGCCCCCGGCATCTTCCAATCCATGATGGAACGCCTCCTCCAAGGCGTTCCAGGGGTGGTGCCTTACTTCGACGATGTGCTCGTCTCCGGGAACTCAAGAGCCCAACTCCTTGAAAGGCTGAGGCTTGTCCTGCAGCGATTCAAGGCCAAGGGTTTGAGGGTCAGGCGGGACAAGTGCATCATAGGAGTACAGGAAGTCGAGTTCCTGGGCTACCTCATTGATAGCACAGGCATCCACCCCACCAAATCAAAAGTGGAAGCAATCCATGAAGCTCCAAGCCCAAAAAACAAAACGGAGCTTCAGGCTTTCCTTGGGTTGCTCAACTTCTACGCCATTTTCTTAAAACAGAAAGCCACAGTTGCTGAGCCACTCCACCGCCTGCTGGGGAAATCGGCTTCCTGGAAGTGGGGCCAGGAAGAGGAAGCAGCGTTCCGGGCCATCAAGGGACTACTGACGTCCGAAAGCGTCCTCATCCAATACAGCGAGACGCTGCCCATCAAGCTGACGTGTGATGCATCTCCATACGGGGTGGGGGCAGTCCTCAGCCACGAGCTGCCCAACGGCACGGAAGCCCCCATCGCCTACTTCTCGAAAACCATGTCCGGCGCTGAGCGGAACTACAGTCAGCTGGACAAAGAAGCCCTGGCCATCGTGGCAGGAGTGAAGCGCTTCCACGAATATCTCTATGGAAGACGCTTCACCATAGTCACCGATCACAAGCCACTCCTGGGACTCCTCGCAGGCGACCAACCCACCCCGACCTTCATGTCCCCGCGGATGACGAGATGGGCCATCTTCCTGGCCGGCTACTCCTATAGGCTTGTGCACCAGCCAGGCACAGCCATAGGAAACGCCGACGCACTCAGCAGATGCCCATCGAAGAACCCGGTGGAAGACCCAGCCCCCACGCTCCATCTATTCCACATAGATGACGACGCCAGCTGTCCAGTCTCCTCCGCAGATGTGGCCGCGCACACCCAGAGAGACCCCACCCTCCGCCAAGTAAGGTCCTGGATCCTCAGGGGGTGGCCATCGAAACAGACGGAAGAGAGGTTCAGCCCGTTCACCAGGAAACAGACGGAGCTGTCCACCATAAAGGGCTGTCTGCTATGGGGAGACAGGGTGCTGATCCCAAGCACGCTACAACGGCGGACGCTGGAGACACTGCACAACGGGCACCCGGGCATCGTCCGCATGAAGGCCCTGGCACGGAGTTACGTCTGGTGGCCCTCACTGGACAGAGACATCGAACAATGGGTCTCCAGATGTGACCCGTGCCAAGAAGTCCGCCCCGCGCCGCCGCAATCTGAAGTCACGAACTGGGAGACCCCCAGCAACCCCTGGTCGAGGGTCCACATCGACTTCGCGGGCCCGATGCAGGGGCGACACCTCCTCATCGTGGTAGATGCCTTCTCCAAGTGGCTCGAGGTGATACCCATGGCATCTACCACAACAGAAGCGACGATCCGAGCCCTGCGCCGCCTGTTTGCCACACACGGACTACCGGACGTGCTGGTCTCGGACAACGGCCCCCAGCTCACATCCCTGGCCATGGAGTCCTTCCTGGCCGGACTGGGCATCCGCCATGCCCTCTCCGCTCCGTACAGGCCGGCCGGAAACGGACAAGCGGAACGGATGGTCCGGCTCACAAAAGAAGCCCTCACCAAGATGGGCCCGGGAGACTGGCAAGAACGCATCGACAACTTCCTCCTCACCCAGCACATCACGCCGCATGCCACCACCCACAAGAGCCCGGCCGAACTCCTGATGGGCAGAAGGTTGAGGTCACCCTTGGACCGGCTGCACCCCCAATACAGCCCGGAAGTGACCGCAACCGCCAGCCGGCCGCTTCGCGCCTTCAGCAAAGGAAATTCGGTTTTCGCGCTGAATTTCAACGGCTCGCCTAAGTGGCTGAAGGGGAAGATTGCCAGCACAACCGGCCCCAAATCCTACACCGTCGAGTTGGAAGATGGACAGGTCGTGAGACGTCACATCGACCAACTCCGGAAAAGGTGGGGGGGAGCACACGAAAACCAGCCTGACGAGGGAGGCCTACAACACCCAGACGAGGTAGGCCTGCAACACCCCGGCGAGGTAGGCCTACGACACCCAGGCGAGGTAGGCCTGCAACACCCCGGCGAGGTAGGCCTACAACACCCAGACGAGGTAGGCCTACCACACCCCTGCGAGGCAGAGCAACGCCATCCCGACGAGGTCGGCCCAGCACACTACCAGGCACTGTCACGTCGGCAGTGCAGCGAGGTAGACCGGGGCCAACCACACGGGGGATGGCAACACCAACCCGGCCAGGTGGGCACCCGGCACAACAGGGCCAGGGACCCCCGACCCAGCCCACAGGTAGACCGTGACCTGCCCAGAAGGGGAGCACCGCACCCTACCAGTGAAGGCAACCCACGGCAGCCCTACCAGGGAGACCTCAACGCAAGGCGAGTAGACCGGGGACCGTCGCAGATGGGCACACCACAGCACATGGGCGAGGGTGGCACACGACTCCCCGGCGAGAGGGACCCCCGCCCAACGCAAGAAACAACCGGGCAACAACAACCCAACCCAGACGACCCCAACCACCAACAGGCGGTAGACCAGGGACTAGGGGGAAGGGAAAGCCGACAACAACCCGGCCAGGGAGGCCTGCGCCACCCCGGCAGGGGAGACCTCCACCAGCCCGAGGAGGAATCCCCACAACGACACCCCGACCAGGTCGACCACCACCAACCCGACGGGGAAGGCCAACGCCAGCCCGGCAGAGGAGACCGGCGCCACCCCTGCAAGGTCGGACACCGCTACCCGGGCCAACACCACCCACCGCGAGCAGACCAGACCCAAGGGCACCGGCCCGAACCACCCTCCGGACCACAGCGAACCGGGCCGCAGCAGAACCGCAGCCACCGGGAGACCGAGGAAGAGCAAGTGACAGCCGGGGTCTTACCGAGACTCAGACGCTCTTCCCAGGTCGGAACCGAACAGCACCACTGAGGCGAAAGATCCACAGGCCAGGAGGAAGACCACCAGAACCAGCCATCCAAGGTCTGCGGTCCGGCCGGAGGTGCTGAGGGTGACCCCGCACACTCGCCAGCCGAACCGAGCCCGGTTCCGGGGAAGGAGCCAGGAGCCACAGGAACCCCGTCCGTCCAGGTCGGGGACGCGGAAGAAATGAGACTGCGCAGGTCAAGTAGGGTGCCTAGGCGTCCTACGTACCTGCGGGACTACGTCACGTTTATTGACGAACTCTGAACGTTCTCTTTGGACTAGGGGGGAGGAGTGTTATGTCCTTATAAGGACATCCGCCCGGATTGGCTGCCAGCCACCGGGCGGGAAAGTTTGAATCCCTGTCAGGGGGCGGTGCGTCTGCCGGAGCGGATATAAGGAGAGCTCCGGCAGCGCACGGCCAGTCTTGCTACTGTTTCTTGTACTCAATAAAGGTTACTAATGTAACGAGCTGGTCACGTCTTCCTTTTCCTGCGCCGATCTAACAGGTGCCTTAAACCCCTGTACCACCAAGGTTCTTTTGGTACGTTTCTTGAAAGGATCCCACCAGCGGAGGGTAAGAAGAAGGGCTCGGCTCGGCTCGGCTCTGACTCGATGTGTGTGGAATTGGGGCGTGCGTGTTGATATACTAGTGGCGTGTCCTCTTCTTTTCCTATGTTCCACCTTGTCAGCTCTACAAAGTAAACCAGATCAAGAAACAGATGCCACATGTGCCAAAATCTACTTTGATTAAGATGAGCTGGGGCTTCCTGTCTGGCTTCTGTCACCGCCAGACGGTCCTCCGTGACCGCCAGCCCCGTTGCCTGTAAAGAGCCGCCTTTACATCTGAAAGGCGGCTCGAAAAACTCCATTTCCTAATGGAAATGTGAGTCAGAGCAGGCGAGGGTAGGTAGAGCCCTCTGCGAAGTCCCCAGAGGTTTTTTTTTTTTTTTTGCTCTTGGGGATGAGCAGAGCGGGGCTCCCTATTTTCCCTCGCCGATGCTCCGGGCTTCGGGAGGACTCTGCTTTTTTTTTTGCAGAGCTAGGCGCCGGGACTGGATCAATTAATAAAATAACGGATGGTTTAATTGAAGAGAGCGAGATTTGTACCTGGGACCCTAATCGCAAGTATTTTTAATGATTTTACAAGTGTTTCTATTTGAATGGAAAAAATAAGTTTAAAATGGCGACTGCTGAGGCTTGAGAAGAAAGCCGAAAGTAAAAGTCCTTCCGTAATAAGCTACACAGTAGCGAAATATACAGTGCCGGCTAGACTAGAAGGAAAATATCCATTTTAAAATTCTTTTTTCTTGGAGATCTGTATTTGATCTTGTTTGGGGAAAAGTTTTCTTTTTAAAAAAAGAGCTTTTTTGTGTGGCAGGATGGCGTTAAAGTTAATGAAGTCTGACAGACAAGCAGTGGGGGGGGGGGTGTTCCCCCATCCACAATTATCTGAACAAGCTCTGAGCCTACAGACTTTGCAGAATGGTTTTAATTTAAAAGAATTTCTTCAGGAGGAAATGGCAAAATATCATGAGACTGTGAACCAGAAATTTGAAAAATTAAGGCAGGAAATTAAAGAAATGATACAACTAAAGTATGATAATCTGCAACGAAAGATTGTAACAGTGACTAATGCTTTTTCAGAAGTTGTTATAAAGATGGATACAAATATCAAATTATTAGAGTCTAAAATGGAGGAAGTTGATAAGATTTATAATTTGGACAATAAAATACAAAGAATTGAAAATGATTTGATAAATATTCAAGACAATAGTTTAGAAGTAAAGTCTAAAAAGGAAGCTGGTCACGAGACTTACAATGCAGAAGATATAAAGCAAGGGATTGAAAGAGAAGTTGTAATGATGCAATACAGGCTCACAGAATTTGCGGTCAGAATGAGAGGGTTACAGGAAAATAACAGAGATGATCTAAGAAAAATATCTGCTCAAGTTCTGGCTGGGATTTTAAAGGTTCATCCTGAGGAGGTATCTTGTAAAATTGACAAGGCCTATAGAGTAAATTCTTGGATTGCAAAGCAAAGGCAACTGCCTAGAAATGTGGTGATTTACTTTACAGATAAAGAAATAAGAAATGATATTGTGCAAAAATCCTTTAATTCTACTCCACAGCTGTATGGGAGAAAAATCTGGATATATAAAGAACTGCCGCCTAAGATGTTAAAAGATAGAAAGAAATTTGGACTCTTGGTGACTGAGCTAAAAAAACAAAATATTTTATTCAGGTGGGATGTTCCAGTGGGTATAATATTGAGATATCAAGGAGAAAGGTATCAGTTAAATACTGTTGAAAAAGCGGAAGAATTTTACTACAAGGTCCTTAAAAAGCAAAATCAACAAGAGATAGAAATTCAAGAAAAGCAAAAGGAGATGGAAGTAATGAAGAAACAACAAGTTACAGAGGTCTCTACAGATGAGCCACTTTTGGATTCTTTTTCAGAGGTCTCAGCTGGATTATTTAATACAAGAGAGGCGGTTCCAGATTCTAATGTAACGATTTATCAAGTCACAAACCAGCATGGAAATCAATCAGTTGATATACAATTTATAGAACCAGAAAGATTTAAGCCACAAAAGCAAAACCAACAAGATCAAGTTATAGATCAGCATGAAAATCAAATAGTCGATATACAATTTACAGAAAGGAATTCAGGATGGAGATCCAACCCACAAAAAGTCAAGAAAAGAAGAAGCAGGTCTCAAAAAAACAAAAACTTTTAAACTAAACAACAGTGTAATGCCAGTTATTTAAGAGATGATTGAATATATGAAAAGATAATTGGCAAAGTATTGGTTTATTTTATCCTGAGGAGAGTGACAGACCTCTGCAGTGCTGTACTTTTGGGATGTGAAAAGGGCCTTAAATTGAATGGATTGGAACTATCTTTTTTTTTCGGATTTTTTGATAAATATACTACGTTTATGCTGAGTTACAAGGCAAGAGAGTTATGGGATTGGGGCACGCAGAAGATCTGGTTGTTACCCTATTACGGTGGTTGGAATTAATAATTTGGATAAAAGACACCTCTACAGACACTATATGGAATACAAATATAAAGTCACTCGGGTGGTTGTTGTTGTTGTTTTTAATATGAAGATATTTGCTATTGATGGGGGCAGATGGTAATTGAAGATACCGAACATACTGTTGGAATTAGGATGTGATGTTACCCTAACATGGGTGATGGAGTTTATAATCCAGCTGAAAGACATTACAGAAGATATTATATGGATTACAAGCCTAAAGTCTTTTTAAGAGGATTTTATTTACATAAGGGAATATTTTTTAGGGGAGTGGGCAGAAGAATAAAGATATTAAGATTTATTAAGTATGGTAGTCTTGTAGGAAAGTGGGTGGAGACAGGTTAGTTTATTGATTGTTTAGTTTAAGAAAAGAGATATTATGTTTAGATATGAATATATGTAAAAGATTTGAGTTAAGAGATATAACGATGAGGGTGAAGGAAATGGGTAGACTATGAACTGAATAAATGTTAAATTAGGATTTATATAGTTTTATAGCAGAAGGTTGTTTTGAAATGTTAGATTAATATATATAAAAGATTTGATTTATTATTATGCTAAACTAGGAGTTATTATATAATGTTATAGTAGAATGTCATTTTGAAATGTATAGTATAAGGGGGATATGATAATTTTATTAGAAATAAAGGGTCAGTATATGGGGATGGAGTAAGGAGATGGTAAAGTATTATATAATCTTATGAATTTGGGTTTTATTATGAAGAAGTCACAGGGGGAGGGGAGGGGGAGGGGGGGTTAGGGAGGAGGGGGGGAAAAGGGGGAAAAATTTGTATTTGAAAAACTTTTTCAATAAAAAAAAAAGATGAGCTAAAGCAGGGGTGTCAAACTCGCGTTGTCACATTGTCGTCACGCGATGTATTGCAACTTTTTTTCCCCCTTCGCTAAAACAGGGTGGGGGTGGCCAAAGCGTGACGCATCCAGCCTGCGGGCCACGAGTTTGACTCCCCTGAACTAAAGTAACAGAATCTTGCAAATCTGAATGTGTTTGTTAGGGTAATGATGATTTAATAGCTGACCAGTTGCTGTAAGGCTGTAAACTGAAATGATGATGCAATGAGAATGAGTCAGCAGGGTTATCACTTTAAGAGGCTGTCTATATAAGAGAGGCCCCCTGAGGGCGTCTCTCTCTCCATGTGTGCTTCCATGCTGTAGTTGATGATTGATTGCCTGTCTTTGCCTAGTATGTGTATGTATATATTCCTTGTAGATAAACCACTATTTGAAAGACAAACCTGTTTACTGTATTTTGCTCCTGGGTTGTCTCAAATTAGTCACACTGTGCGCACTCTGACAGGTTATGGGCCCAGTCCATAGAGAAGGCCAGCGTGACTAGAGAAACCAGAGAAGGGAAACCCAGTGAGAGCTTGCACTAGAGTCAGAGGGGTTGTGCATCGTGGTTTGTTAGTGGTTAGTGCTTGTAACGGAAACAGGTAACATGGCTCCTGTCAGCATAATGGGAGGAGGTTTTGTGGTGTCTCAGATGAATGAGACAAACTACCTCTCCTGGAATGTAAAGATGGAGATGTACCTGCGAAGGGAGGAGTTGTGGACAATAGTTACTGATCCACCAGCAGTCCTGGATGATGGGGACTGGAGAAGAAATGAAAAGGCATTAGCCAGCATAATTCTGGCTATAGAGGACAATCAGCTGATACACGTGAGGGGTCTCCAGTCTGCAAAAGAGTGCTGGGAGGCTTTGCACAGTGTGTATGTTAGAGAGACTGCAGGCAGTAAAGTGTTGCTGACGAGACTGTATAAAGCACAACTGAAGCTGGGGGAGATCATGTCCACACATCTGCAGGCTATGAGAAAGACATTCCTGGAGTTAGAGGAAAGAGGAATGACATTTACTGAGGCACACAAGGTATATGTGGTGCTCAGTTTGTTGGAAGCTTCATGGGATGTTCTTGTAACTAGCTTAGAGTCCATGCAAGAGAGGGACTTAACCATGACGTATTTGACTGGCCGATTGTTGGAGGAAGAACAGAAACAGCTGGAGAGGCGACTAGGAAAGGGAGGAGATAATACTCAGCACAGGCCAACATCTGCAACATCCCAGAATGCTGGAAGAGCAGCTGAGACTGTTTTCACAGTGAAGCGGTGCTCCATGTGTGGTTCTACAGAGCATCTCCAGAGACACTGCCCTGAGAGGAGAAACAGAGGAGCAGTGAGACAAGGGCGTAGGGCTACTCAACACATGAGGAGTGGTTCTTCATCGTTGTTTTCCCTGGCAGCAACAGCGTTTGAAAACACCAGGAACACTTGAGTGTTGGACAGTGGGGCAAGTCAGCATATTGCTAATAATCCACAAGCATTTGTTAGTTTGGCTAATGGTCAACGATCTGCTGTTAAAGGGGAAGGTAAAGTCTGTTAGAGTTTGCAGCAATCCAACCAGCACACAAGTAAATAATTCAGCAGGATTCATTTATAGAAGAAACTTTTTTTATACAATAATATAAAACATGATGCATGTATACAATACCTATGCAGCTCTTGCAATGTGGTAGCAAGTACAAGGACAAGAAGCAGAAGTCAGAACCAGAAATCACAGAAGCAATAATAATACTTACATATATACAGTTCAGTCAAGCTAAGCCATGCCCAGGCTCCGAGCTGTCTCCCATGGCTCACAACAGATCCTGTTTCTTAGTCACCAAACAGTTCCCATTGGCTGACCTGTTGTTATGGCTATCCCAGCTCATAATTTCTTATACACTGACACTCCTCCCTTTATGACTGGAATAGACATGAAACCAAATAACTTAATATTCTTCCCATGGTGCACTCCACCTAATGGCTTGGTCATTACATCTGCCAGATTGTCTTCTGGAGAACAGTGAAGCGAGCTAATTAATTTACATTTGATGGCTTCTCTTACATTACAATATTTAATATCCACATGCTTGCTTCTATTTTTTACTCTGTCACCTGTTGCCATTTAAATGCAAGCAGCATTATCCTCAAACACCGTTACAGCTTCATTTACTTTTACGTTAAAATCCTTTAACAGCTGTACGTACCAAGTTACCTCTGAACAAAGTTCAGATAGAGCGATAAATTCTGCCTCTGCAGTAGAAATGGCTACAGTTGTTTGTTTTCTGGACTTCCAACCAATTAAAGCCCCTCCAAATAATACCACAATCCCAGAATTGGATTTTCTAGCTTTTTTTTAATGTTTATTTTCCATTTTTCCAATTTACATAACAATAAGCATTTTTAACAGTACTGTGTCATGAGTCTCTTACAGTTATCTACATTTATTTCTATACATTTTTGTCTCTCTGTTCTAACCACTTACGGTAAGGCAGAACGTAAAATGAAATTGGATATAAGAGTGAAATAATACGGGGTCAGCCTAGAGGATCTCTGAAGGGCCCCTTTAACTAGTAAATATAAGAGACAAATGCTGGGTTCAAAAAGTTAAACCGCAGAATTAACACACTTTCTACAGTTGAAGAGTTCAAGAAGTAAAACCACAAGAAATTAACTAATCTTGGGACTTCCGGTTTGTCTGCCTCCGACGAAAGACGGTCCCTTCTTAAGGACCGCCAGCCCCGCCGCCTGTAGAGCCGCTTCGATTCCAAGAAGCAGCTTGAAAACTCCGAAATCTGAAGGATTGGAGGAGCAGAGCAAGCAAGGTGCAGGTTGAGCCCCTGTGAGCCCCCAGAAAATCGCTACTGGGGAGGAAACAGGCGCGGCTCCCTTTCAACTTGCTGAGACTCCAGACGGCGTGGGATGACTCTGCTTTCCTTAGAGCAAGTCGGCTGCAGCAACCATCCAAACTAATCGAAATTAACTTTAATAATTAGCGCAAACAACAACTTGAACCCTCAAATCTGGAAATTGCAAGTATTACCGTTTTTGTGACTTTCTTACTAAAAGTATGAGCGAGTGAAAGTGGCTTGAAAAAATGGCACCCGGCTTCAGCGTTAACAAGCTGAGAGTGAGAGTGGATTTGTAAAAGTTTTTTTTTTAACCAGCTACAAAGTTGCGCTGCCTGTAACAAGGAGGAACAGGAGAAAAGGAAAAATTCTTTTTAAAATAAGCTTGAGCTTGCTTCAGTCTAATTCTATCCCCAATTTGATTAAACCTGGGGGATTTTTTTAGAGGACTTTGTGGTGGTGGAAAAGGAAAAAGGATTTCCTTTTTCAGAAAAGCTAATCTACGTGGCAGAATGGCTTCTAAAAAACAGGAAGGAAAGGCAGCGGGGGGGGGGGATCCCCCACACATAAACCTGAACAGCAGATTCCTCCTGGTCAGCAGAGTCAGAAAAAATATTTTGATATTGAAAGTTTAAAAGAATTTATTACTCAGGCTCTGGATGATAAATTTCAAAAATCTCAACAGGAAATTAAGCAAGAAATTAATGAAATTAAAAATGTGGTGAAAGAGAATTATGGCAAGGTGACTAATAAAATATCGAATGTGGTGTCTGGCCTGTCAGAAATTATTATTAAAGTGGATTCCAAACTGGAAGAATTTAAATCAGAAGTCAATGTTAAAATAAAGGATACTGACTATAAAATTTTTGATGTTGATAATAAAATGCAGAGAGTTGAAAACGAAATTACGATGATGCAATTCAGGTCCATGGAATTCGCTATAAGGCTTAGAGGTATTAAAGAGAATGACAGACAAGACTTGAGACAGATTTGTGCTGATGCTCTGGCTGTGCTGTTAAAAATTAATCCTGAAGAGATTTTTTACAAAATAGACAAAATTTACAGAGTGAACTCGTGGGTGGCCAGACAAAGGCAATTGCCTAGAGATGTGGTGATATATTTTACTGATAGAAGAATAAGAAATGATATTTTGCAAAAATCTTTTCTTTCCTCTGTGCAAGTGGAGGGAGTTCAAATTGGAATCTATAAAGAACTACCACCTAAGATGTTAAACGATAGAAAAGACTTTGGTTTTTTAGTGAATGAATTGAAAAAACAACAAATACCATTTCGGTGGGATGCCCCAACTGGCATAATTCTGAAGTATAATGGAGAAAGATATTGTTTGAATACTGTTGAGAAGGCGGAACACTTCTACTCTACTGTTCTTAAAGAGAGATTACCATCCCCACGTACATCTACAGTGTTGGAGATAAAGGAGAGTGATAAGGAGAAGCAACCTCAGCAAGAGATGGAAGAGCAGCTTAAGCAGGTGGAGCCAGTGGAAATGCAGGGTGCTACAGGAGGTTTTCTGGAGGAGCCCCTGTTAGAACCTTCTCCAATTTTGCCCATAAGAGATGAGGCTTTGGACCTGGCTCGGATGTCTGAAGCCAAAGACCAGCGTATAACTCGTGCAATTTCTAAGCAACTTAAAGAAAAGCAACAACAGGAAAGACAATACAAAAAGGGAGCTAAGAGTACTACACAAGGAAGTGAAGCCATGGGGGGAGCAAAATCGAAGATTTCGGAAGATATTCGGCAATTCTGCTCGTCGCTTCAAAAAGATGCAGATGACAATTAAGTTTTTATCTTGGAATGTGAATGGACTGAATTCACCACAGAAAAGGAAGAAGTTATTTACATATTTGATACAATTTAATAATGATATAATTTGTCTACAAGAAACTCATGTCAGAACACAAGATCAAAAATACTTGATAAATTCAAAATTAGGAACACATTTTATAGCTTCAACTTTGGAAAAAAAGAATGGTGTGGTTATTTATGTAAATAAAAGACTGTCAGCTAAAATTATAGAAGCAGATGAAGGCGGCAGGTTTATAGCAATTGAACTGCATATAGTAAACGGCCAAATTCTTTTGATTGGAATTTATGCTCCTAACCAACAACAGGATCATTTTTATAAAACTTTGCACACTAAAATATTGCAATGGGATTATAGATCTATTTTAATTATGGGGGATTGGAATGGAGTAATTGATTCCAAATTAGATAAAAAGAGCCTGGCGAAGTCAAGGATTAGACTACCACAGACTTTTTTCGACATGAAAGAAGATTTGGAATTAAAAGATATCTGGAGAATACATAATCCAAAAGAATTGGACTATACCTTTTTCTCTGATAGACATAGATCTTTCTCTAGGATTGATTTTATTTTATTATCAGATGATTTACTTGTTAAGACAAAAAGAACAAAGATTTTTCCAAGAATTCTGACCGACCATAGCCCAGTATGGATAGAAATTGAGACTGAAAAGACTGAGAGAAGATCATGGAGATTAAATGAAAACTTGTTTAGATATGAAAAAAATATAATAGAACTTAAAAAGCAGATGAAAGGATTTTTTGAAATAAATTTGAATAAGGGTACCCCAATTGAAATTGTGTGGGATGCGAGTAAGGCGTATATGAGAGGGGTACTCATTTATATGAATTCTAAACATAAACTGAATCGACAAAAGAAAAGATCTGAACTGGAAGTAGAAATAAAGAATAAAGAACAGTTACTTATTAAAAATCCAACAGATGAAAGAATACGTGGTGCTATAAAACTTTTGAAAGATGAATTCCAAATGCTTATGGCGGAACAAGCTGCAACAAATTTACAATATGCAAAGCATAATACATTTTGTAATGCCAATAAACCGGGCAGATGGTTGGCCTATACATTAAGGAAGAAGCAGAGTATGCGGACTATTGATAGTATCGATATTGGAGGGAAAGAAATTTCTCAACAAAAATTAATTAAAGAAGTCTTTGTAGATTATTATACCAAATTATACGCTAAAGATGATATACAGAATGGACTCATAGAAAAATATTTAGAAAATAAAAGAGTAATAAAAATTACCAAACAACAAAAGGAAAGAATGAATCATCCTATAACAGTAGAGGAGATAATTGCAGCAATTAAACAATTGAAAACAGCTAAAGCTCCTGGAACTGATGGCTTGACTGCAGTGTATTATAAAACTTTGCAAGCAGAAATGGTGGAACAACTTAGAGATTTATTTTGTAATATACAACAAGGGGGTAAAAATACCCCCATCATGGAAAACAGCTTATATTTCTTTGATACCAAAAGAACAAGTAGGTCCTAAAAAACCGGAGAACTATAGACCAATATCTCTTCTGAATAATGATTATAAAATTTATGCAAAAGTACTAGCCAACAGGTTGATGCCAGTAATTCAAGAGGTGATTCATGATGATCAAGCGGGATTTATAGAGGGCAGATATATGAAGAACAATGTAAGGCAAGTTATAGATTTATTGGAATATCTTGAGAAGAATAAACAGATCCCTGCAGTGCTGGTTTTCTTGGATGCGGAGAAGGCCTTTGATAGAGTGGACTGGAATTTTCTATTAAAGACTTTTAAAAAGATGGACTTTGGGGATCAATTTATTCAGGCGGTTTCAGCAATTTACCAAGAGCAAAAGGCACAGATTATTATTAATGGAAGTTTGACAGCAGAATTTAATATTGAAAAAGGAACAAGACAAGGTTGTCCGTTATCCCCATTGTTATTTATTTTAACACTAGAAGTCTTGTTGAATACAATACGGGATTCGAATATCTTGAAAGGTATAGTGATAAAGCAAGAGGACTACAGAATAAGGGCATTTGCAGATGATCTGGTTGTTACCCTAACACAGCCGATGGAATCAATAATCCAGATGAAAGACATTATAAAAGACTATGGTACAGTATCAGGATTTAGATTGAACCAGAAAAAAACTAAGATGATAGTTAAAAATATGACACAAGATCGAAAACACAAACTTGAAAGTAGGGCAGGTTTTGAGATTGTACCAAAGGTCAAATATCTAGGAGTTCAGGTTGCAGAATCAAATATGAAACTGTTTCAAAATAATTATGAGGTGTTGTGGCGAGATGTACAGAAAGATATGGAGACTTGGAAAAAACTGTAGCTGTCTCTACTTGGAAGAATAGCAGCAGTTAAGATGAACATTTTGCCAAGATTTCTTTTTTTGTTTCAAATGATTCCGGTGCTTAAAAGTGATAAACAACTGAAAGAATGGCAAAGTGGAGTGAATAAGTTTGTCTGGAATGAGAAAAAACCGAGAGTGAAATTGAAAATTATGCAAGATGTTCCAGAAAGGGGAGGCCTTAAACTTCCAAACCTACAGTTATATTATGAAGCAGCAGCTTTGACTCAAGCAAGCGATTGGTTTGGAAGGAAAAAGACTGGAATATTGAATATAGAAAGTTTTGATCTTGAATTTGGATGGCATGCTTACTTATTTTATGAAAACAAAGTGGATAAAGTATTTAAAAGCCATATACTTAGAGACTCTTTGATGAGAGTTTGGAAGAAGCACCGATTCAAATGGGATTATAAAATACCGCTATGGCTGGATCTTGGTCATATCATGTGGAATACAAATATAATGTCACTCGGGGGGTGGGGGGTTATATAAAGAAGTTCTTTTTACAGATGCGGGCAGATGGCAACTGAAGACATTAGAGATGCTGTTGGATGAAGGGATTAATTTAACTTGGTTACAGTATAATCAACTTCAACTGAGATGGAAAGAGGACCAAAAAACTGGTATTATGTTGCATGAGGAAGAATTGGTTAGACATATAAAAGAGAAAGGTCCAATGCATATTAAAAGGCTTTATAATGTTTTGTTAGAAAGGGATTCAGAAACTGAATTGGTTAAAGATTGTATGATTAAGTGGGCACAAAATTTTGCAGAACCAGTGATGTTGGAAACATGGGAAAAAAATTGGGTTCAGAATGTTAAATTCACACAGTCGCAGAATTTGAGGGAAAATTTTTATAAAATGTTTTACAGATGGCATTTAGATCCTAAGAAATTGTCGTGTATGTACCCAAATGTTCAGCCAAAATGTTGGAGATGTGACTGCTTAGATGCTACATATTATCATGTTTGGTGGACTTGCAAGAAAGTTAAGGCTTTTTGGATAAAAATTTGGTGGGTCATGCAGAATGTTTTGAGGAAAAAAATTCAATTTTCTCCACAATTGTTTTTATTGGGTATAGTTAAGGGTTTTACATTGGGTGAAACTAAGTTGATATTGTATATGATAACAGCAGCGAGATTATTGATAGGTAAACTCTGGAAAAATGAAGCTTTGCCCACTATTGAAGAATGGACTTTGAAGATGGCCAGTTTCGCAGAGATGGCGAAGATATCAGCATATTTAAAAGATAGCTCACAAGAGACTTATGAATGGGAATGGAAAAAGTGGATAGATTATGTGCAGAACAAATATCAAACTAGGAAGTATCAAATAGCTTTTCACTGATAGTATTATATAAAGATAGAAATATTTGAATTTTGTGAAGATAAAAATTATATGGGGGATGGAGGGGTTCAAGTTTTATATAAAGGGGATTTTGTTGGGAGTATATTCTGTGAAAGTCCGGGGGGGAGGGGAGGGTTAGGGAGGGTTAGGGAGGGTTAGGTTGGGTACTTTGGGGTGGGTTGGGGGGTGAAATGGGGTGAAAATGTAATTGTAAAACTTTTGCAATAAAAAAAAAAGAAATTAACTAATCTTCCTGTTCAGGCAATAATGGGAGGAGGGAGAGAGCCTAACACGTAGGAGGTTTATTTCACATTTCCTGTTTTTTGTTCTATAAAGATACGTGTGTTAAAGAAGGACTTTTGTTCAGAATGTAAAACAGAATGCATGTCTGAACCTTTTGGCCAAAATAAAAGAGCTATTTCTGATCTCGAAATTCATCTCCGTTGTTTTTCTGCAACATTTATGGCGACTCCGCCGGGACTGAAGCGAGATTTCGCTGCGGGCGGAAAAGACCAGCCAGTGCCCGGGCGGGGCCATCCTGCCCAACCTTCAAGACTCCTCTGAGAGTTTTTCTCTGGAAGGAAGCAGATGGCCCCTCTGGGTACTCGATGGCTCTGACCGACCCAAGAACTAAAACAAGATCAAAAATAAGCTAATAGATAAATGCCAGCTGAGAAAGAAGAAGAAGACGCCTGCGGGCAAGTATTGTGGGAATTGTAGGCCCACTCCTTGAGAGTGGAAGAGGGAGCCTGATCACCTCCCTGGGTCCAGGAACGTCCCTTCCTAACGGAACCGGCGTGTCCTAATGAGACTCTAGAACTGTGTGGGTGGTTAAGTCATTGTATTTCCCATTGATGACCATGGAACGTCCAGCGTCTTGGGTCAATGGCAGTGTCTTAGAAAATGGGTGGCAAATAGTAGTGAAACAGAACCCTGACTGACTTCACAAATGCCAAGTAGAAGTCATGCAAGTCTGTGTGGCTCGAGTGAGAGGAAATCCCTAATGTCAGAAAGAATCACCCTTCATAGGACTGCAACCTATGAAGAAGAGAGACCAGCCTGAAATGCCAGCTTGTGCAGCATTGCAAATGCCAAGGGGATTGAGCCCCAGATACTCTAAAGCAGAAGCACTTCCGTGCATAGCTTACATCAATAGCCTCCACTCACCATGTGCCCATGCAAGTAAAAAAATTGTTGTTCCTTTTTTTTTTTTTCCTGTGAAAATCCCAAAAGCAAACCCCAGGATTTTAGGAAATTGTGAAGTGTAGAAGGTGTCCGTAGTCTGTGTTGGAGGCAGCAGGTCCTCCCAGATTTTTGTTTATAAGAGGGGTCTGAGAATCAGTGGCAGAACTGATGTTGTGTAGCCCGGCTGAACCAAAGTGTAAAACCCCACATAGAAAGGGGAAACATAGGAAGTTGCAGCTCATGGGTGGTAGATACCACCCTTCAGGAAATCTGTTTGAGGCAAGGGACAAGAGGCAGATGCCTGTCCTGGCCAGCCTGAAGAAGAGAGAGGAAAACAGATTGGGGCTGACCAAAAAAGATTTATGCTGTTATGTGTGGTAGAAGAAAAGAACTACTGGAGTGTTATAAAGATTCTGATAAATTATCATTCTTAAAAGAACCAGAGAACTCTGAAAGAACTAAGAATAGAGAAGAAAATTGTTATTGTTCTTCCCACCCGGGGTTTAGCAGGTAATAAAAAGAAAAGCCTGTCTAAATGGGAAGACTCAGATAATTGAATTGATTAATTTGATATGATTTCTGTTAAAAATTATTTGTTAAGATCTGTGCATTCCCTAATTCAACTAAAATTTAAGGTGCGAATGACTAGTGTCTATGTCTAAAGTTTTGTGTACCTTCAAGGTAACTGCAACTGCCTGATCTCTAGAGATAGGAATTTTAAATTGTTAGAAAAGAATTGGAGGTATTGAGAGGAAGGAAAATATCTCACCTGGTTTGGTCTGGCCAACTAGATTGAGTGAAGAACAAAATTCAACTTTCCTTCTTCTCTATGCTTCAAGATAAACTCGAGTTTATAAGTAAAAGTTTTAAGTTCACTAACTACAATACTGATGTGTAGTTGCTGTCCTTCAAACTCCCTTTCTTTTACTTCTGCAATGCCTTTCCTCACCCGGAAAGGGGGGAGGGGACCTCGTTCTCATGCCTTTAGCCTTGCAAGGTTGACTTAGATCTGTAAAAGCAGAACTAGAGAGATTGAGGAATCAACTTTTATTCAGTCATGAAGAATTATCAAAAGTGAAAGATGATTTACAAATAGGACACAAAATAAATATTGAAAATCTTAAAGATAATATGATTATGCAAGCTAAACAGCAATTAGATGATTTGCAAAATGAATTGAACAAGAAAAATTAGAAGCTATGCAATTTGAAAATGATAGCTTAATTAAAAATAATAATAATAATAAAATCAGAATCAACTTAGAAATAGCAAGACTAAAAGATTTACCTACAGTAATTACTATCTCTGAAGAAATGATGCTTCTGGTAAATAACCTCAAGGAAGAGATAGAAGTTCTTAGACAAATTAATAGCTGAAAAATGAAAAACTTGTACAACAAGACATCAGACAAAAAGAAGAGAAAACAAAAAACTCCTTTTCAAGTGCTGAAATAAATTTTAATCATAATTACCAAGAACTCCAGGAAAATTATACTTCTCTTTTAAAAGTAAAAATTGGATTAGAAGAAAGCAAGGGCAAGAATAAAACTAAACTCCAGGCTAGCCTTGGAACGCGGTGCTTGTATTTGTTTCTTGCCTGCTGTCAGCCTCAGCTTTGCCTGCTTCAGCTGCCATAAGAAACGGGGGGAGGGATTAGTTAAGGGAGGAAAGGGGGGGGGGAAGGTGCAGGAGGAGTTTTATCCATTGTAGGACGTGTCTTCCCAAGAAACGAAAGTGAATCTTCAAAAGGGGCTGGCTGACCAACTGCCCTACATTCCTGATGAATGACGTTGCCAGACGTGATGCCACCTGACCTTTGGGAGACCTTTGGATTGGCTGATGATCAATGGACACGGGGGGGGGGGGGGGAGAAGCTTAGTAGATGCTATTTCACGCGTTTTGCTCACTTCCAGCTTTACCTGGGTTGCGATCATTTCATATTCAGTAAAAGTACTAATCTCTTCAAAATGATTGAGTTTGGGTTTTCCTTTCCTGGATATTGAAGGAAGCATACCTGACACCTGCCTTCCTAAAAACAATAAACTAATTTTGCTCTCAAGCAAGAAAAAAGCAAGCGCTGCCTTCCAACAATTCTTAAAGGGAAAGGCTTCTTTTTTCCTTCCAACAAGTCATTATAAAGACCCACAATCCTACCTGGCAGAACTTGGAACGGTTGATGACCACTCTCCTTAATGGTGAAGAGAGAGAGAGATTAAGTAGTGCCATTGGTAACATTTTAAAACCCACAGACGAGGGAAACCTCCAGACTATAATAGACCAACAGTTTCCAAGAAGGGACCCTCCCTTTCTTTCTCTTGGAGCATTGATGGACATTCTGTTTGAGTAAAAATGCATCTCTTCTCTGCGCACAACTTATAAAAAGACTTTTTGTGCATCTAATTGAGACCTTTGCTTAGCCACAAAAGTGACAAAGCTTGCTTTCCTTCTCTTTGCATCCCAAATTCCATTGGATTTAATTGAGTGAAAGTATTCTGCTCAGCAGTAGAGGGACAGAAAGAGGAAAGACAGTTCTTGTGTTGGCTAAGAAGATTGCCCTGCAATAAAGGGGCCCAGGGCAGCATGTTGAATCATCTTTGCAAGGTTTGTGCGTATGTTGTTTTAGACAAGTTGCTTCTCAGCCTAGTGAGCTCAATCTGCATTTGAAGAAAAGCTGCAAAGGCATTCTGTAAAGAAAGGAAGCCATAGGCCTGGCTGCAATAGATGAGAGGCCTGAAGACTGAAGGGGACCAGGGTTCAGTCAAGCCCCCCCCCCCCCCGAATCCTTGGTCCGAATGAAAATAGGGGGAATAATGTAACCTTCTTAGTAGACACAGGGGCATCTAAACAAAGCTGCTGGCTCCCTTTTCTAAAATATCCAAGGGGTTAATGGCTTCATAAATCATCGCCCCATGCTAAAAACCCTGAATTGTTCCCTGCCTGAGTGTCCAGTTCCCTCCTGGGTCGTGACAACCTATATAAGATGGGAGCTATTCTGTCCCTTGATGAAGACAAGATGTCATTAACAATGAGCCACCCCCCAGATGAAATATGGTGAGAAATATGGCTCAAGAGGGTCAAATCCCCAATACCTGGCAGGAGTTTAAAGTACAGGCAGAAAAGCTGTCCCCACTGCATTGCAATAAGCCAAAGGCAGAAAGAGATGGAAGGAAGCAGTCTGTCGAATTGCGGAACTAACTAGTGGGAAATTAACCCTTAGGCAGCCAACTACCATTTACACCAGCCATGCGATTCAAGGAGTTTTAGAGACAAAGGGCCATTTGTGGCTGACAAACTCCAGAAATTACAAGCATCAAGCTCTCCTCACTCAGAAACCACGAGTAATCCTGAAACAAACAAATGCTTTAACCCAGCTATTCTTTGCAAGCATCGGGTCCTGAAATTGAAACAACGTATGCAGGTCAACACAACAACCAGAGTGGAGCAGACCTTCCCAAGCCTGACTGACCAGCCTTACCAGGACTATAAGAGAAAAGGTGACAAAGGTATGCCTTGAAAATCACCTTAAGTGAGTAAATGCATTACCAGTGTTACTTTGATCTGTGTGATGTACTCCACATAAAGGAATTAGATTATCTCCTTTTGAAATACTTGAAAATCATATAGGAGACCTAAGCCAGATAGGAACTAAGTGGGTGAATCAGATGGTGGGAGAATTAAATAAGCAAATACAAGAAATCCAACAATATTGTGTGTCCCTTAGCCCACCATTTTTGAACACCTCTAGTTATAATATTCAAATAGTAGTAAGAAATAAATGGACCTGCTTGCGCTGCGAGATTCCCCCCTCTCGCAGATGTGGCCCTCCTCTCTATCAAGGGCCTACCTCAAGGATGGGTTTGGGGACCCGGAGAGGTGGCATGTGAAAACTAGGTGGTTGAGGGGTCTTTTACTCAGATTTTTAGTTAAATTTTTAAGGGGTTCTAGGGAGGGGGAGGGTTTGATTGGAATGCGGGTTGTGGGCATGGGGGATAGCCCACTAAGGGGAGGGGCGGGCCTGGCAAAAAAGCACAGCGTGGGAGGTGGGGATCCCGGGGTCGAGGGGGGAGTCAGAGTTTGTCCGGATAGTGCTTTGAACATCACTACCGTGAGTGGGAGGGGTAGATATGGCAGGAGCAGGGGGCCATATCGAGTCAGGGGAGTGCACACCCACTGTTTACGAGTGGTGATGCGCTCCGGCCCCCAAGGCTCCACCTGTTCCCCAGGTTGCACAGACCCTCAGGGCCCGGCCCTCTGGCTGATGCTGTGCAATGCCAGGTCCGTAGTAAATAAAGCCCCCCTCATCTGTGACTTAATTGGTGAGGGGGGAGCGGACCTGGCAGGTATTACGGAGACCTGGTTGGGCCAGGAGAGGGGGGTTCCCCTCGTGGAAATGTGCCCGCCAGGTTTCCTTGCATTCCATCGGCCGAGGTCACAGGGCAGGGGCGGGGGAGTAGCGGTTATTATTAAAGAAGGTCTGATACTGAGGGAGGCCACTGTTCCTCAGACGGCCAGCTGTGAGTCCCTGCTTGTGAAGTGGGGTCATGGGGTTCAGATGGGCTTGCTGATCATGTACCTGGCTCCCTGCCACATGGCAGCAGCCCTGCCCGAGCTCCTCGACGTTATCGTCGCAGTGGCGGTTGATACCCCCAGACTTATGGTCATGGGGGATTTCAACCTGCCATCTGTGGGTGAGACGTCGGAGGTGGCTCGGGAGTTCATGGCTTCCATGACAGCTATGGACCTGACCCAGTTAATTCATGGCCCTACCCACACAGGGGGAAACACGCTGGACCTGATTTTTGTCTCTGGACAGTGGTTGAGTGATCTTGAGATAGGGGATATAGTCACTGAGCCCTTTTCATGGTCGGATCACTCTCTCCTTCGCCTTGACCTTCGAACCGCTATACCCCATCGCAGGGAGGCGGAGCCGGTAAGATGGTTCCGCCCCAGGTGCCTGATGGAACCTGATAGATTCCAGATGGAGCTTGGGCCATTTCCTGAGGCTCTGGCACATGCCTCGACTAGGGACCTAGTGGCCGCCTAGGATAGGGTGGCCGCTGGAGCTCTGGATCGAGTCATGCCTTTGCGGCCTCTGACCCGGCGCCGATCTCACCTAACTCCTTGGTTCACTGAGGAGCTGAGGGAGATGAAGCGCCAGAAAAGACGCCTAGAGAGTAGTTGGAGGGCCAGTCTTTCTGAATCCGACCGGACACTGGTAAGATCTCATATTAAGAATTACCTAGTGGCAATAAAAGCAGCAAAATGTACATATTTTGCTGCTCTTGTGCATCATCAGATAATCGCCCGGCCGCTCTGTTTAGGGTGACCCACTCCCTGCTCCACCAGGAAGCGCGGGAGGACCCCTTGGAGGGTAGAGCCGATGATTTTGTTCAATATCTGTATGACAAAATCACTCAGATTCGGGAAGATCTGGACTCCGACTGGGTAGTTCCAGGGGGGTTGACTGAGGCAGGTCTTGAGAATGTTATCTGGGACGAGTTTGATCCTGTGACCCCTGACGACGTGGACAGGATTCTGCTTGGACTGAATGCGACCACATGTTTATTGGACCCGTGCCCCTCCTGGTTAGTGCTGGCTTCCCGGGAGGTGACGCGAGGCTGGCTCCAGGGGATTATAAATGGTTCGTTGGGTGAGGGTGACTTCCCCGCCGCCTTGAAAGAGGTGGTGGTGAGGCCTCTCCTCAAGAAGCCTTCCCTGGACCCGGCAGTGTTGGCTAACTATCGTCCGGTCTACAACCTTTGCTTTGTTGCGAAGGTTGTTGAGAGTGTGGTTGCGCGACAGCTCCCCCAGTACCTGGATGAAACGACGTATCTGGATCTGTTCCAGTTGGGCTTCAGGCCTGGGTACAGCACGGAAATGGCATTGGTCGCGTTGGTTGATGATCTTTGGAGGGCTCGGGACAGGTGCTGCTCCTCTGTCCTGGTCCTATTAGACCTCTCAGCAGCTTTTGATACCATCAACCATGGTATCATGCTGCACCGGTTGGAAGAGTTAGGGGTGGGGGGCACTGTATTACGGTGGTTCTCCTCCTTTCTCTCCGACCGGTTGCAGTCTGTGTTGGCAGGGGGGCAGAGGTCAACCCCGAGGCCCCTCATATGTGGGGTGCCACAAGGGTCGGTCCTCTCGCCCCTTTTGTTCAACATTTATGTAAAGCCGCTGGGCGAGATCATCCGTGGTTTCGGGGTGAAGTACCATCAGTACGCTGATGACACCCAGCTGTACATCTCCACCCCGGACCACCCCAACGATGCCCTTGAAGTGATGTCCCGGTGTCTGGAGGCCGTGCGGCTCTGGATGGGGAGGAACAGGCTCAGGCTCAACCCATCCAAGACCGAGTGGCTGTGGTTTCCGACGTCCCGATATAGTCAGTTGACGCCATCGCTGACTATTGGGGGTGAATCGCTGGCCCCCACGGAGAGGGCTCACAGCTTGGGTGTCCTCCTGGATTCACGGCTGTCTTTAGAAGAGCACTTGACAGCCGTGACCGGGAGGATTTTTCATCAGGTTCACCTGATTCGCCAGTTGCGTCCCTTTCTGGATCGGGACTCCCTACACACAATCACTCATGCCCTCGTCACTTCCCGCCTGGACTACTGCAACAATCTCTACATGGGGCTCCCCTTGAGGAGCACCCGGAGGCTCCAACTGGCACAGAGTGCGGCCGCGCGGGTGGTTATGGGAGCAACATGGCGCTCCCGTGTGACACCTCTCCTGCGCGAGCTGCACTGGCTCCCGGTGGTCTTCCGGGTGCGCTTCAAGGTTCTGGTTACCACCTTTAGAGCGCTCCATGGCTTAGGACCTGGTTATTTACGGGACCGCCTACTACCACAAGCAGCCTCCCACTGGCCGGTACGCTCTCATAGAGAGGGGCTCCTCCGGGTGCCATCAGCTAAACAATGTCGACTGGCGGCCCCCAGGGGGAGGGCCTTCTCTGTGGGGGCACCCACTATCTGGAACGAGCTCCCCCCAGAGATACAGAGGATCCCGGATCTATGCACTTTCCGCCGTGCTCTTAAGATTCTTCTATTCCAGCAAGCCTAATTTTCTCCCCTGTTTTAAAATTGTTTTACATCGAAATTTTAAATTGTTTTAAATTATTGGGATTTTTTAATTGTCTTGGGCTAAATTATTTAATCTGGTTTTAATTATATCTTTTAATTTTTGTATTTATGTATTTTATTTTGTGCCTGTTCACCGCCCTGAGTCCTTCGGGAGTAGGGCGGTATATAAATCTAATAAAAGAAAAGAAAAGAAAAGAAAAGAAAAGAAAAGAAAAGAAAAGAAAAGAAAAGAAAAGGGAAAACATGATTGTAAAAATGAAATGAATAATAATTGGAGTATTTGTCTTTGTATTTTGAAATCTAGACAATGATAAGTTTTCCTTTTTAATCTTTTTCTAGAAATATGAATAAGTATAAACTGTGACAATTGAAATAATTTAATGGTATATGGTGGTGAAGGTAAAAAGGTTTAAGTTGTAGCTTGGATAACAGAACATTTCTAAATTTAATTAGGGAAATTGTAACAATTGAAATATTTTAAAAATTATATTGTGATGAAAGTAGAAATGATTAAATTATGATTTGGAGGATTGTATGGGTAAAACACTGGAAAGAAAAAAGTTTAATGCCTAGGTGGAAGGGCCCGTATACTGTGGTCATGTGTTCCCACTTGCAGTAAAAATGTTGGAATCTAAGTCTTGGATTCACTGGACTCTAGTTAAGTCCGCAGTTTAGGAATATTGGAAGGCAGACCAGGCCCAGGCCCGACCCCTAGTAGTACGCTTGAAGAAGCGCCCCCTATAACTGTCCTACTGGCAACGGACAGGCAACATACGGGGCAGAAGAGGCCTTACTGGTGTCACACCGGAAGCTGACCCTCCATGTACGGCTGAAGATTTGGAATGGGAAGTCAAACATATACAGGTGAAACTCCAAAAATTAGAATATTGTGCAAAAGTTCATTTATTTCAGTAATGCAACTTAAAAGGTGAAACTAATATATGAGATAGACTCATTACATGCAAAGCGAGCTAGTTCAAGCCTTGATTTGTCATAATTTTGATGATTATGGCTTATAGCTCATGAGCTTATTTTAATAAGCGTACTTGCTGTTATTGTGATTAGTTGTGATTTGCTGTATATAGCCGTGATGGCAAACCTATGGCACACGTGCCACAGGTGGCACACAGAGCCATATCTGTGGGCACATGAGCGTTGCCCTAGCTCAGCTCCAGTGCACATGTGCGCGCTGGCCACCTGATTTTTGGGCCTTTCAGTCCTACCAGAAGTTGGGAAATGGGCTGTTTCCGGCCTCCAGAGGGCCTCCGGGGGAGTAGGGAAGGCCGTTTTCGCCCTCCCCAGGCTCCTAGAAAGCCTCTGGAGCCTGGGGAGGGTGAAAAACAGGCCTACCGGGCCCACTGTGCCATCATGTGCTAAAAGTGGGGGGTGGAGGGCATGCGCAGGGGTGGGGCACATTGAATTATGGGTGTGGGCACACATGTGGGAGACCTCACCGCGCTCCCCCCACTTTTGGCACGTGACGTCAAAAAGGTTAGCCATCACTGGTATATAGTATGCTGGAATCACCTCTTCCCCAAAATGACAGGTGCTGAATCTACAATCATTGACTGTGACAAAGAGCAGTACGAAACTCCTGTAGATATTTAAGCCAGGGAGTGAGCTCTCTGTGGAGTTGCTCTAGCTCTAGGAATGTGGATATTGTATTAACAAATAAGGGGTGGTTCTGTGAGATACCTAAGACTAATATTGCCTTTTCCCAAGTCACATATACCCCTAACCTTCTTCCTGGTGTGGTGATTTTGTAGATTAAGGGAATTGTGATTGGATAGGTTCTGTGTAGAGGAGAATTATGAGTTTTCTGTGGCTTTGGCTATTATTGGCAAAGGGCCTAATGAGTAATAACACCCTGAACAGTAGTTCCCAATGTTGTGAGAATGCCCGAGTAACCCCCCTTGCTCTTAAGGAAGGATCCGGGGAAGTTGAAAACCCCAAAGTACAAGGCAGGAACAGGTCACAAGGTGTGAACTCTTTGGAACAGGTCCACTCCCGCCAACGACATATCATCAATAGGTGGGGTCGGTACCCTGAACCTAAGCCAACCCCAAGACCTAAAGACAAGCGTTTGACAATCCCAGAACAGAGTGGGGTAGAACAAAGGGAGAATGGGCCCCTGTAACAATTGAGAAAAGGGAACTACATGTTAAGAATACTGGAATTGAGTTAAAGCCTAGTTAATCAGTCTGACCCTACCCTAAGCCAAAAATGCTGGTTGTGTTTGTCTGCTGGTCCTTCATCTTATAATGCTGTTCCAGATGTGCCAGATCTTTGGGTCAGGACCAGGGCCACAATAGTCCTTGAGAAAGATATTAAATGGAGAACCAAAGTAGCAGTAGCCAAATTGCAAGGAGACTTTTATAACGCCATCAAAAGGCTGAGGATGAGCCGTTGGTGTGGAAATCCTAGGGTCACCCTCCTTGTGTGTAAAGTGACATCAGGAACCAGATATTCCTGTAGGATCCCTGATGGGAGATCAATGTCCATCAGAAATACACTTTGACCCTAGAATGACACTTATGGATGTAAACCTAA
Source organism: Arizona elegans (assembly GCA_022577455.1). Classification (NCBI taxonomy): domain Eukaryota; kingdom Metazoa; phylum Chordata; class Lepidosauria; order Squamata; family Colubridae; genus Arizona; species Arizona elegans. The sequence continues at coordinate 16,943,345 of JAKOOJ010000010.1, forward strand.
CTAGTGGCATTTCTCCTTATGCCCACTATTTATTTCAACAGAAGGTCACTTTCTCGATACCACCTCATGTCTCTATTAGGTCCAACACAGGTTTATGTGTCCTACTTCCCCTTGGAAGTGCAAGCTAACGTTATCTTTTTGAAGGCACTATTCTCAGAGATAAGCAAAAGGACCCTACACTAGAAGTCCCATTGCAGCCTCTGACAGGCATGCTAGTGGCAGGGACTTTAGAGGTCTGGACTAATGAGAAAAACTAATGAGCCCATGCCTTTTCCATGAACATAGGTGTGTGTGTGTGTGTGTGTGTGTAAGGAAAAATAGGTGCTTCTTATGTGGGAAAAATGTGCAATTGTATTTACCTACAAACTGGACTGAAACATGTACATTTCCCCCAAAATAGGTGTTGTCAGTAGAGAGCACACTATCCCTGTTCCCCTCATGGGGTATGTTCAAAAAAAAAGGGTGCCACTCTTGGTCCCACTATTAGCAATCCTGGGGATAGAGACTGCTGTTGGAACAGGTGTAGGTGGAATGGCACACTCCATAACACAGTTCAAGCAATTGTCAGAAAAGTTCCAAGAAAGCCTGAACCAAGTTGCAGGGACCTTGGTTAAGGCCCAAGAAGATGGTTTGTGTGTATTCTTGAGAGAAAACTGTTGTTTTTACATGAATAAGTCAGGAGTGGTCAGAGAGATTGCCAAGGACCGGGCATTCAAAATGGGTCAGAAATTACAAACAACAGAAATTTGTTTCTCTTAGTTGTCTGGGCCTGGCTGGATTAGACAGATGTTATTCCTGTTGTGACAGGCCTGGCCTTTATTCCTTGTTCAGACAACTAGCTATGAGAGCAGTGAAAGAAATAAGAGTTGAAAAAATGAGTTGATTTGATGGAAAGCCTTATAGACTGTAAAATGGACCCTGATCTCTTTGATGAAAATAACTAATCTTCCTGTTCAGGCAATAATGGGAGGAGGGAGAGAGCCTAACACGTAGGAGGTTTATTTCACATTTCCTGTTTTTTGTTCTATAAAAGATACGTGTCTTAAAGAAGGACTTTTGTTCAGAATGTAAAACAGAATGCATGTCTGAACCTTTTGGCCAAAATAAAAAAGCTATTTCTGATCTCGAAATTCATCTCCGTTGTTTTTCTGCAACAATACCACTTATCCCAAACCTTGTAAAATTCTGTTTCTTCCTTGCCTTTTATTTCTAATGTGAGTTTATACATCTCGGCACATTCTAATATCTTATGAATAATCCTCTCACTGGCTGGTATATTTTCAAGTTTCCAACATTGTGCATAAACAATTCGTGCTGCTGTTACTATATGTAAAATTATATGTTGGAGTTGCTTCTTTATCTTTTGATTAATTATTCCTAATAAAAATAATTCAGGTTTAAATTCAATTTGTACTCCTGTTATCTCCTGTAACCATCTCCTTATCTGTTCGCAATATTTATTTGCTTTGGGACATTGCCACCACATGTGATAGAATGTTCCGTCCTTATATTTACACTTCCAGCAGTCCGGTTTCATATTTGCATACATTTTAGCCAATCTCGCCGGTGTTAAATGCCACCTATAAAACATTTTGTACTGATTTTCTTTATATGCTGTCGACAATGTTAATTTGCAGTTTTTGTTCCATAATTTTTCCCATTCCTCTAAATTTATATTACGGCCTACATTTTGTGCCCATGCTATCATTGGACCCTGCACTATTTCTTCTTCCATTTCTACCTCTAATAGATATTGATATGCTTTTGTTATAAATTTTTCTTCCTTGCCTGTCAATATTTTATCCAATTGTTGTGGTACCCCTTGAATTCCATATTCTTCCATGTCTTTTCTATATCTCGACTGTGTCTGTAGATATGGCCACCAGTCTATAATTATACCCTGTTCTTTTAATTCTTCATTTGATTTAAGCTTCCCCTGGCTATCTAATAATTCTTTATATCTTATCATCTTTTTTTTATCTAATGTGTTTGGATAAATTGTTGCCTCCATTGGTGAAACCCAGTTTCGCAATTTCATATAATGTTTCCTTTTAACCTTTCCCCATGTCCATATCAATGCTTCTCTTATTTGATGTCGGTAAAAATATGAGTGTGCCTTATTACGTTTATCCCATAGGAAGGCATGCCAACCTGCCTGTAGGTCATAAATAAATAAATAAATATAAATAAATAAATAACTTTATTGTCATTGTACGTGTATACTTCAATATGTCCTTCAATCGTTAAAACCCTTTTATTGTCTAAGTTTATCCAGTCTCTGATCCATAATAGCCCCACAGCTTGATAATAAAGTTCCCATTTTGGGAGTCCAAAGCCACCTCTGCTTCTACTATCTTGTAACATTTTCATGTTTATCTGTGCTTTCTTACCCAGCCAAATACATTTTTTAATTATTTTATTTAATTCCTCAAAGAATCTCCTTTCCAATTTTATAGGGACTGTCTGGAATAGATATAATAATTTTGGCAATATATTCATTTTAATCACTGTTATCCTTCCTAGTAGTGATAACTAATTTTCCCCAAATCTCTAAATCTTTTTTCATTTGTTGTATCAATTTTTTATAATTATCATCTTTTATTGAAGAACACCTTACAGTGAGCCAAATTCCTAAATATTTAATATTTTTTTTTCAATTTGCAATCCCAAATCTTTTTCTAATTTTTTCTTTTCTTTTTCAGTTAAATTTTTAACTAACATTTTAGTCTTTTCTCGATTAATTTTCAGTCCTGCCACTGTCCCAAATTTTTCTATTTCATTCATTAAGATGTTTCTTGTCTCTAGCGGCTCTTCTATGAAGAACACTAGGTCATCCGCAAATGCCTGTGTCTTGTATTCTTCTTTTTTTACCTTTAGTCCTTTTATCTCTCCATTGTATCTAATTTGGGTTAGCAGCACTTCTAATGTCAAGATGAAAAGCAGAGGTGACACTGGGCATCCCTGTCTTACTCCTTTGTTTATTTCGAATTTCTCTGTTTATCCCCATTAATTATCACTCTAGCTTTTTGTGTCGTATATATCGCCTTTATTGTTTTCTCGAACTTCCCTCCAAATCTCATATCTTTGATCTGTTGAAACAAAAACTGCCAAATAAGATTATCGAATGCTTTCTGGGTGTCTAAAAATATTAGTGCCACCTGTTTTTCAGGATGTGCTTCATAGTACTCTAAGACATTTAACACCGTTCTTACATTGTTCCTAATTTGCCTTGTAGGTAGAAAACCATTAAATAATTTCAATCTTTCCGCAATTATAGTAGTAAAAATTTTGTAATCTGTGTTCAACAGCGAGATTGGCCTGTAATTTTTTATTTGTTTGGGGTCTGTACCTTCTTTTAGAATAAAGGATATATAAGCTTCAGTCCAGGAGTCTGGTAATTTGGCCTTCTCCAATATATCATTATACACTTCCAGTAGTATCATTTCAAAATCCTCATACAAACTCTTATATACCTCCCCTGGAAGTCTGTCTGGCCCCAGGGTTTTATTACTTTTTTGTTTTTGCACTGCTCTTCTTAATTCTGTGGCTGTTATCTCTTTATTTAATATTTCCCTCTGCTCTTCTTTTAGTCCTGGCAAACCATTAACCTTTAAATATTGTTTTATGTTCTCGTCTATTTCTTCTTTTTTATATAGCACCTCAAAGTAATTCTGGATTTTTTTTTCTTTTTTTCCATTTTGTAATGTAACTCTCCATTTTCATCCTGTAATTCCTGAATCAATCTTTTTTCCCTATCCTTTTTTAATTTATAGGCTAGCCACCTCCTGGGATTGTTTGCATGTTCAAAAAAATTTTGTTTTGCCACTTTCAGTTCCCTTGCTGTTTCTTCTTGCTCCACTATATTTAGTTTATGTTTAGCCAGAACCATTTTCCCTTTAATTTTTTCATCCTGGGGCTCCCTTTGTAATTTAGATTCTAATTTTTTAATCTCCTCCTGCAGTGTATTTTGCATTTGCTTTTTCTCCTTTTTTTTTTTTTTTTTGCTATATAAGCTATCACTATACCCCTTAGGTACGCTTTAGCCGTATCCCATATAATTTGTAATGATGTTGGTTGTTTTGTATTTTCTGTAAAAATAATTCCATTTCTTTTTAATCTTTAAAATAAATTCTTTTTCCTTTAAAATTTGGGGATTCAGTGTCCACCTTCTCCTAGCTTTTTTCTGTCCTTTCCAAATTATTTTTAAGGGGTTGTGGTCAGCCCACGTATTTGGCATTATTTCTATTGTTTCTATATCCTTTCCTACAACTCCATTCATCCATGCCATATCTAATCGGGACCAGGATTTATGTGGGTTCGAGAAAAAAAGTGTATTCCTTTTTTTTTTATTCAATTCCCTCCACTGATCGAATAGATTGAGTTCATGTACCATATCAAAGAATGATCTTGGTAGTATTTTTCGTTTCTTTTTATTTTTCATACTGCTAACATAGTCCTTTTTTTTGTTCACCACCGCATTGTAGTCTCCTACCATGCAAATATTTCCCTGTTCCATTTCTATAAGTTTTTCGTGTAATTCTTTTTGATTCTCATTTGGGGCATAAATTGTCACCAGCAACCATGATTTCTGCCCAATTTGTAGCTCTATCATTAAAACTCTTCCATCTATATCTTGATATTTTAATTTAGCCTTTATTCCCTCCCTGATATAGACCGCTATTCCCCTCTGTTTTTGTTCCGCTAATGCTGTGTATAGTGTTCCTAATTTTGGGAATTTCAAACATTTTCTATGCTGCTCTTTTATATGTACTGTACCTCTTGTAGGCACACCATATCTATACCTTGTTTTGCTAATTTTGTTAGTATTTGTTTTCTTTTAGCAGGGGCATTTAATCCATTAACATTAATCGATATTAGCCTAATTTCTTCTTCCATTGTTCTACTTACAGGTGAAAGTCGAAAAATTAGAATATCGTGCAAAAGTTCATTCATTTCAGTAATGCAACTTAAAAGGTGAAACTAATATATGAGATAGACTCATTACATGCAAAGTGAGATAGTTCAAGCCTTGATTTGTCATACTTTTGATGATTATGGCTTACAGCTCATGAAAACCCCAAATTCACAATCTCAGAAAATTAGAATATTGTGAAAAGGTTCCATATTCTAGGCTCAAAGTGTCCCACTCTAATCAGCTAATAAAGCCATAACACCTGCAAAGGGTCCCTGAGCCTTTAAATGGTCTCTCAGTCTGGTTCAGTAGGAATCACAATCACGGGAAAGACTGCTGACCTGACAGTTGTGCAGAAAACCATCATTGACACCCTCCATAAGGAGGGAAAGCCTCAAAAGGTAATTGCAAAAGACGTTGGATGTTCCCAAAGTGCTGTATCAAAGCACATTAATAGAAAGTTATGTGGAAGGGAAAAGGGTGGAAGAAAAAGGTGCACAAGCAGCAGGGATGACCGCAGCCTGGAGAGGATTGTCAGGAAAAGGCCATTCAAAAGTGTTGGGGACTTTCACAAGGAGTGGACTGAGGCTGGAGTCAGTGCATCAAGAGCCACCACACACAGATGGATCCTGGACATGGGCTTCAAATGTCGTATTCTTCGTCAAGCCGCTCCTGAACAACAAACGTCAGAAGCGTCTTACCTGGGCTAAAGAAAAAAGAAGTGGTCTGTTGCTCAGTGGTCCAAAGTCCTCTTTTCTGATGAGAGCAACTTTTGCATCTCATTTGGAAACCAAGGACCCAGAGTCTGGAGGAAGAATGGAGAGGCACACACTGCAAGATGCTTGAAGTCCAGTGTGAAGTTTCCACAGTCTGTGTTGATTTGGGGAGCCATGTCATCTGCTGGTGTTGGTCCACTGTGCTTCATTAAGTCCAGGGTCAATGCAGCCGTCTACCAGGAGATTTTGGAGCACTTCATGCTTCCTTCCGCAGACGAGCTTTATGGGGATGCTGACTTCATTTTCCAGCAGGACTTGGCACTTGCCCACACTGCCAAAAGTACCAAAACCTGGTTCAATGACCATGGGATTACTGTGCTTGATTGGCCAGCAAACTTGCCTGACCTGAACCCCATAGAGAAGCTATGGGGCATTGCCAAGAGAAAGATGAGAGACATGAGACCGAACAATGCAGAAGAGCTGAAGGCTGCTATTGAAGCATCCTGGTCTTCCATAACACCTCAGCAGTGCCACAGGCTGATAGCATCCATGCCACGCCGCATTGAGGCAGTAATTGATGCAAAAGGGGCCCAAACCAAGTACTGAGTACATTTGCATGCTTATACTTTTCAGAGGTCCGATATTGTTCTATGTACCATCCTTGTTTTATTGATTTCATGTAATATTCTAATTTTCTGAGATTGTGAATTTGGGGTTTTCATGAGCTGTAAGCCATAATCATCAAAATTATGACAAATCAAGGCTTGAACTATCTTGCTTTGCATGTAATGAGTCTATCTCATATATTAGTTTCACCTTTTAATTTGCATTACTGAAATAAATGAACTTTTGCACGATATTCTAATTTTTCGAGTTTCACCTGTATATGTTGGTTTCTGTCTTCTATTGATTCTAACATCTCTTTGTGGTCGTGTTCTCAAACCCACTCCTTCTCCTTCCCTTTGTCCCTTTTCTTCCTTGCTTTCTATCTCTAGTTCTATTTCTTTTAGCTCCCGTTGCTGGTCTTCCTGACTTCTAGATTTTAATTCCTCTTTGCTACTGCTCTCTTTTTCCACCCCCTCCAGCTGATCATAGATTTCTTGTGCCTTGTCTAGATTGTCTATCTTAATCTTTCTCTCCTGCCATGATACCAACATCCCTTCTGGGATTAACCATCTAAATAGTATATTTCTTTTAATCAGCTGTGCAGCGAGAAACCTTTAGTCTCTTCTCTGTTCTCTTACTTTTTTCGGGACTTGTTTTAGTGTTTGTATTTCTTTATCCTTATAAATCATTGGGTCATCTCTCGTAATCTTATAAATTATGTCTCTGACTTTCTTTCTCACAAATCTTATATGAACTTCTCGTGGCAGTCTATTGCGCCTAGCGTAGTTTGTGTGAATTTGGTACGCGTCGTCGATCTCCAATAATATTTCTTGCCTATCCCTTTGTAACGCTCCCGCTATCAGCTCTGCCATAATAGTGCCCAAGTCTTCTTCCTTTTCTTCCATTACATTCTGGAATCTTGGATAGAATGCAGCTCTCTCCATTTCCAGGTGGATAATTGATTCTTCGACTCCCTTATTCATTGCCATCAATTTTTTGTCTACTACGCCCACTTTTTTTTCCATTTGTTCCGACCTCACTTCCACTGTCTTTATTCTTTCTTCATTTTTCTCAATTGTTTGTTGTATCGTCTCTATCTTAATCCCCTCTTAATCCCCTAACTTAATCCTCTTAGCCTCTAATTATTCATTACCACTATTTATATAAATGTCTATAAATATTATTTTCACAATACTCAAATTAATTAATATATATATGTAGAACAGTCAGTTAATTGTAAATAAAATATACTTATAACTCTAAATCAATTATTATTATAACTCTTATCTGTATATTAAGTATCTATATATAGCCTATACATTTAATCCCTTTAATATTTCCTTATTTTGCTAGCAGCCTATTAATTTCACACTTTCTCTCCGAACCTCCATTTCTTTGTTTTTCTTTCTCTTCTATATCCACTGTCCCTCCTTTCTCTTCCACTCCTGAACCTATCTTCTCCTTCTCCAACATAGTTCACTTTCTTTTTTTCCTCCTACTCGGCTCACAGTCTCTATAAGGAGGCTTCCTTCTCCAATCTTCCTCTGTCTGCCACCAATCCACTCCTGTCACTCTTGCTGCCGCGTCTCGTCCTCTCTCTGTCTCTTTTACTTTCTCCAACCTTCTGCTATGTACTGCTCCTTCTCTGTCTCAATTTGCTTTCCTTCGATTTTTTCACTTTTCTCGCTGCTCTCCTGGACCACCAATTTTTCTCCGCCTTCTAGTTGTCTGTCGCCCGTCGTCTCGTCTTGCTCACTCCACCATCTCTCGTCTTCACTGTACCATCTCCCTTTTCTCTTTCCTCTATTTTCACTCTTTCTTTGTTCTGGGTTTCAAATTACACCTTCCAATCCTCTCCCAGCCACTTTCTTGCTGCTCCTCTCCTCCTAAATCTCTTGCCACAAAGTTCTTTGTCTCCCTTCTCCCAATCTTTAGTTATTTTAATTTGCTGACTCACAGCTCTTCCCACTGGGTCGCAGCTTGCTTTGAGGATTCCCTCGCAAATTGAGCTTCCTTCTTTCACCAAAAATCAAAGACTTACTCTTTCTTTAGGCTCTTCTCTTCTATTACAGTTTTGAGATATTTTTACTCACTTCAATGACACAGTCTGTTAAATATATCCTTGCTTCTGCATCGTCTGTGACTAGTCATGGCCTCGGGTCTGCCATCTTGCAATAACAGATGCTTTCACGCCAGGTTTAAGGGGTTTCCTTTCATTGCAGTGGGTGATCGCCTTTCACCTTGCTACCCCCCAGGCTTCCCCTTTATTTCGCGTGGCTCTCCAGGCTCTCCGCGCCCCGAAGGGTCCCCAATTGTGAAAAAATCAGAGTTAAAGGACGGAGATCATCCTCTTTCCTCTGCACTGCCACAACGTTGTCACCGGAAGCCCTGGATTTTCTAGTTTTTACATTATTGGCATAATCACTGTCAACATAACATTTCAATTTTAATTCTTCAGAGTCCTGTATTTGAAGACCCAAATTCACAGTTCCCTTCAAATACCTGAGAATCCTTTTTACACCCATCCAATGCAATTGTGTTGGTGCAGCAGTAAAGCGACTTAAGATGCTTACTGCACAAGCTGTGTCTGGTCTGGGCCACTGTGACAGATATAACAAACTCCCTATTGCTGACTGATATATCTCTTGATCACAGGCTTCACTTTTGTCCTCACCCTAATTGTTGTGAAAATCTGTGCTCATAGGTGTTGGAGCAGAATTACAATCCTTCATGTTGTATCTCTCTAACAGCTGTTCAATTTTCCTTCTTTGACTGAGAACATAACCACCTTTCTCAATTTTTTGTATCTCTACACCAGTGGTGGGTTGCCCCTGGTTCGGACTGGTTCACAAGAACCGGTAGTAAAACCGGCGGGAGGCTCCACCCACTGACCTGGACATCATCATAAGTGATCTGCGCATGCGCAGAAGCTTCTGCGCATGTGCAGAAGAGCACTTGCGCACAGGCGCGATGCGAACCGGCAGTAAAGGTAAGTAGAACCCACCCCTGCTCTACACCAAGATAGTTTCAATTCAATTTTTTTCTCTAATTGATTAGCAAATTCTTTTACCTGTGACAAATCCTTTGCAATGAAACAAAGATCATCCATAAATGCTAATAATTGACAATCCTCACCTTGTAACTTTCCAGTATATATGCAACCATCAGCCTTGCAACTCTTGAACCCAAGACCCTTCAATGCAGTATCTAATCAGATATTCCAATTCCTGGCTGACTGCTTCAGCCCATAAATGACCTTGTTCAATTTATATACAGTGTCAGGCTTTTTACTTTCATACTCAGGTGCTTGAACCATATAAATTTCTTCCTCTAATTCTGCATTGAGGAATGCTGTGGTTATATCAAAATGCCAAATTTTATGGCCATGTGCCACTGCCAACACTAGTGCCAGCTTATGCTTTCACTCTTTACAGTTGGCCCGAATATCTGATCATAGTGCACGTTTTTCTTTTGTGAAAAACCTTGTGCCACTAATCTTGCCTTATATTGTACTTCATTGTTGGGTAGTACTTTCTTTTCGTACACCCACTTACATCCTACGGCTTTGCAACCTTGTGGCAAAGTAATATATGTGAACACTTTATGTTCACCCATGGATTTCATTTCTTTGTCCATGACTTCTTTCCACTTTACTTGTTCAACTTTGGATAATGCCAATACTTCCTGATAGTTTCTTGGCTCATACCACACATTACATACCTTAACTTCACTAGCAGAATACCTGTCAGGTGGAATCCCCTTGTTCCATCACTCTGACCTGCACAGCATTGACTGCTCTTGTGTTTCAACCCTCTCTTGCTTCATATCTGAGTCATCATCTTCTCCTGTCTCCTTTTCTTGCTCTCTTTCAGTTTCTCCTTCCTGAATGCTAACACCGTCACTAAGTGAGTTACCATCACTAAGTGGATCATTCCAAAAATTTGCATCAATTCTGTTCCAATTTTGCTCTGCAAAGCTAGCAGACCTTGAAATCACTATTCTTTTGCTCCCATTGCTAAAGTGATAGCTCTTTGAGCCAGGCTCATAGCCTGTAAACCTGAGCTTTCTAGCCTTTCGTTGACCTTTTCTCCTGATTGCTTTTGGAATATGCACCCATGCATTGCTTTCAAACACCCTTAAATATACCAGAGATAGTTTTCTCCCATATAGCACAGCATATGGAGTATCATTAATAGAGGAACTCCACAGCCTATTGATTAAATAATTAGCAGTCAACATGGCTTCATCCCAATATGACCTGCTCAGACCAAAATCCTCCAGCAGTGAGTCCTTCATGGTTTGTAAGACACCAATCCGCCTCTCAACTGCACCATTCTCAGCTGCTGTGTATGTATTTGTGCATCTGTGTTTTATTCCTAACTGTCCCAACCACTGTTGAAAACTTGCTGGCATGAATTCTGAACCTCTGTCAGTTTGCAGCTGACATACCTGTTGTTTATATCTCCTTCCTATGAAGCTTACCCATTGCTTAAATTTCTGTAGCACCTCTATTTTACTCTTTAGTAAATAGCAGAACGCAAATCTGCTGTAGTCATCTACAATGACCAGCGCATACTTTGCTCCTCCCAAACTGGCCTGCATTGGCCCAACCAAATCTGCATGTACCAGCTCTAGAGCTCTTGTTATCTGCCTTGTGCTACTTTTGCTTACTGGGAATGCCTTGGACTTTGATGATTTACATACTGCACAGTCCAAGTATACCTTACACCCTTTTAAGTTTAACCCTTCTCCAAACTGTTGCATCTTTTGCAAAACTCTGAAGCTGGCATGGCCAAGCTTTCTGTGCAAGAGATGAACGCATGAATCATGTTGTGCTACATTTCCAAATGTTTGGGCACATTGAACCTTTTGTCCCTGCAACACGTAAAGATTATCCTGTTTTATGCCCTGTGCACATACACTCCCATTTCTTTTTATGAGACACTTCCCATTTACAAATGTGGTATCAAAACCTTGTTTGTCTAGATTAGAGACACTCAGTAAATTATGCTCCATTTCAGGCACACATAATATGTTACTAAACTTTTCCTCCAGACATGGAATCAGCACACTGCCTTTTCCTGTGACTTTAGCCTTCTGGCCATTGCACTGCATCTCCTCTAGCTGGATCCATTCTGAAAAACAATTTACAATTATTAACAATTGTTTGACTAGCCCCACTATCTATTAACCATTTGTCTCTGCTATTACAATAGCTAACTTTTGCAACAGCAGTTTGTCCATCTGTTGTTTTTCTTCCTTGCAAACAGTCTTTCTTTAAATGAGTCTTATCACCACAGATGAAGCACTGCCGTTGTTTCTGTTCTGTTTCTTTCTTCTTAGAAACACTTTGCTGGGCTGTAATCTGATCCCTTCTATTGCTCTGGTCTTTTCAGACATCTTGTCTGTTGCTTTTCTCTTTCTGCTCCTTGGGCCCCCACCTCAGGAATTTCTCCTCATAGCTTTTTCTAAAATGGCATTTGTTTTCTTCAGAAATCAAACAGGCTTTAAGGACTTCCATTCGTAAGTCCTGTTCTGGTTTGCACTCAAAAACAGCTGAAACAATGTCCCATGTTTCATCAAGACTATTTAACACCAACAGCACCTTCTGAGATTCAGGAATCTGCATTCCATGCTGTTCCAACTCAATAAACAGAGTCTGCATGTGCAGGAAATGCTTCTCCACACTCTCTTGTGGCAGCAACCGGGCTCTGTATAATTGTCTCGATAATTGCACAATATTGCATGCTGACGCACTCACATGTGAGGTAAATATAGCAAATAAGAAATAAGGTGAATAAAAGAAATAATCATACCAAGTCAGATACATAAAGTCAGATCAAATCCATGAACTCTGAATAACCTTCTCTATTGAACTTTGAGAGAACCTCTCTATTCACATTATTATAAGAGAGAAATGTGCTTGTTAGAAGCAGCTGAACTTCATTATTGGCAATAGATCTTCTGAGAGGACTTAGCTGTCATCCATCAGGAAAGCTAAGAATGGTGTTCTGGTGAATGACAAACTCGGATAAAGAGAAGAAGCTAAGCAATTAGTTCATGGATTTCCTCATAATTACTTGACCTATGACACTGTGTCAAACACACTGATTCTATATATCTTCTTAATAGAATCAAAACTACGGAAATTCAGATATATGTGAACATCTGAAAGGACATACATGGGAAACAGAAAGTTACTTATTGTTTAAAGTATAGCCATAATTTCTGCATTTAAACATTACAGCACTTAAAGGAAAGTTGTAAACTATAAAGTGATGGGTTAGTAAAGTTATAATAGTTTAATAATTAGTAAATGATGGAGTAGTAAAAATGTGTAGCCAAAATAATTTTATTAACTAGCATGTAATGGTTTGGTAATTAGTAAAGTGTAATGTAAGTATAATGTATTTATAATGTAACCATATATGGAAGCCGGAAGGGCTCATAGAACTCTTTGTCTTGAAAACATATATAAATCGTGAAATCATAACTCATCCTTGTTCAGTTTTGCAACAACCAAAAACTGCACTGAACCTTTGCGCAAATAAATGCATCTGTCTGACCCAGGAATGTTTTCCAGCCTTTCATTTCTATAACACATGCACACTTCTCAATTTCAGCCAAACCTCCTTTGCAGTTTTTAAATCAGCTACATTCAAGGGATTGTTCATCTTCTAAATTTAAGTTGATGTAGGCCAGTGCCTTATCATGCTTCCTTTCATCTGCTGCTGCTAATGGTGCCTGGGGTGGATTAATAACAATATCCCAGAGCTCTTTAGCCTTCAGAAAGCATTCCATTTTTGCAGCCCAAATAATATAATTCTTCTGTCCCAATCGAGGCAGAGAGCTCTCCTTGAAATCAACAGCCATCCTTCAAGCCTTCTCTGCCTTGTTCTCTTTTCCTTATAACACAGGCTGTCCTTCAGCTTAATTACAGTTCAGTCTTACTGTGTGCTTGGTGTGCTCTGGGCCCATAACCTGTCAGAGTTTGCAGCAATCCAACCAGCACACAAGTAAATAATTCAGCAGGATTCATTTATAGAAGAAACTTGTTTTTATACAATAATATAAAACATGATGCATGTATACAATACCCATGCAGCTCTTGCAACATGGTAGCAAGTACAAGGACAAAAAGCAGAAGTCAGAACCAGAAATCACAGAAGCAATAATAATCCTTATATATATACAGTTCAGTCAAGCTAAGCCACGCCCAGGCTCCGAGCCGTCTCCCATGGCTCACAACAGATCCTGTTTCTTAGTCACCAAACAGTTCCCATTGGCTGTCTTGTTGTTATGGCTATCCCAGCTCATAATTTCTTATACACTGAGAAAGTCTTATGTACCTGAGATAGGAGAAAGATTATACATTGTTTTATATGTACCTGAATTAGATCATAATCTGCTGAGTGTTTCCAGGTTAGACAGTCAAGTGTATGAAATACTGTTTGCAGGAAGACAGTACTCCATAAGGAAAGGTGGAAGAAGTTGTGCACAAGGAGTTAAGAAGGATGGTCTGTACATTCTAGGAAGGCAGGAAAATAGTTGTGCACAAACACTTACAAACACTCCCACACATGACAATTGTGTACATTTATTGCATAGGGGATTGGGGCATGCAAGTTTTATTTTTTAAAAAAAGTTTTTTTTATTTTATAAACAAACAATACATAATCAATCATTCAATATATCTTCTGAATACATCTTTTGTATCTTCTTTTTACTCTTCCAATATTTATCATAACTTAATATTATCATTTCCTTTGTTGTGACATTTCCCCCACATTTCTTACTTCTCTATTAATACATTTATCTATCTTTTAATTTTATTAAAAATTAGACAACAATTTTATCCCCACACAACCTTCAACCCCCCCTCCCCACCCCACCCCACCCCACCCCCACTTCCCAGAGCAAAAACAGGGTATAACATTAAACAAACATAAGCTAAAATATACTAACTTACTACAAGATTCAAAACTCCCTCACACTCTTTAACTCCTCTTTTAAAAGTTATTCATCAGCCTCCCCTTTTAAAATTCTAAATTAAACATTTTAAAACTTTCTTTAAACCATATCTTTTTAGAAAAAAAAAGAAAATAAAAATATTATTTTACGTTAAACCTTTTAAAATCTCTTAATACCTCAATAAAACATTCTTCAAAATATAAGTTTCAAAACTTTTTTTTCTCCCAAAAGGCTATCCATTCAATTTTAAATTAACTGTTCTAATACTTCAGTAAGTTTTAAAAAACACTTCAATAAAACATTCTTCAGAATATAACCTTAGAGATACTATTAATCCATTGGGTTAAATTATTTCTAACTCTTGAGTTCATTCTTCAAAATATCAATTTCAAAACTTTCAGAAAGCTATCTATTAACTTTAAAGTTAACCATTTTAATACCTCGATAACTTTTTAAAAAGCTATCCATTTTTAGTTAAACATTTTTACTTAAACTTAAAAAATACTAATTTCAGTAAACTTTTCAGATTTATTATTAAGATCCTCCCCAAAAGAAATTAATCTTCCATTCTTCCTTTCTATATTTTTTCCAGTCCTTCTTCTTCAATAATACTTTCTTCTTCAGCATTGCTCCTCCCCCTGCTTTTATTTTCAAAAAATTTTGAATATGGATTTGAGGCTGATGTATCTTTGGAATTCGTTCTCTTCTTAAAATTATCTCCTTTAATTTGAAACCTCCATTTCGACTCTTCCTGCTTGTATAATCAGTCACTTCATTCCTTAAAGATTGATTCTGTCTGTTAGGGTGTGTGTAAAAAGTATTTGTTGCTTGTGCAACGAGCAGAGCAGAAACACACAGGGAAGGAGATAAACGTGCAGCTCGTGTGAGAAAAATACTTTATATACAAGATAATAAGCAGTCTCGGTGTAGGTAAAACAGTTCAAGGTCATAAACAGTAATATCAGTCCAGTAAGTATCTTCCCTTACCAAAGCAAACAGACTTTAGTAACTCTCGGTATACAGTACCATATAACAATCCAGTCTAACACCAATCAGCAGAAAGACGCAGGAAGCAACAGGAACAGGAACAATCAGGAACAAAGAACGCTTCTCTGCGCTGCTTATTTATGCACTGTAGCCTAATTACAGGGTTCAGCAAACCCTGATTACGTGGCTCAGTTGTTTCTTAAAGAAACGGATATATTGCCTGACCAACAAGTTAGGAGTAAGCTACAAGCTGAACCTAACATTCTCCCCATTGGGCAGGACAATATACACAATAGATACAGAAACAAAAATACACATCCAAATCATACATTGTACAGTGGTATCAGTTACATTTCAGATTCTTAATCCAAATCTTTCACAACAATTGGTGTGTTTAATGGCACCTTGCGCTTTGGTAAAATTATCGGCAATATTGTCCTCTGATGTGCAATATTCCAATGTAATCATGTTATCCTTAACACATTGCCGAACATTCAGATAACGTATATCAGTGTATTTAGTCCTTGTCTTTACAGCAAGATTCGTTGCCATTGTAATGGCTGCCTGGTTATCTTCATAAACCGTAATAGGATAGTCCATTTTGAATCCAATATCTTCCATCAACTGTTTATAATAAATCAGTTCAGTACATGTAAGTGATAGACAAGAAAACTCCGCTTCCATGGTAGACAAACTGATGTGTTTCTGGCGAATTGATCTCCATCCAATCAGGCAGTTATCCAACATGCTTGCTATTCCAGACGTAGATTTTCTGGCAAAACTGGCATCAGCATATGCCTTTAACACCATATTGGCATTTGGTTCTAAATACATAGCAAAATGTAACGTTCTTTTAAGATATCTAAGAATACGTTTTGCAGCTTGCCAATGCCTATCAGTAGGCTCTGAACTATATTGTGCTAATTGATTAACACTAAAAGCTATATCAGGCCGTGTCCAGTTGCTCAAATACGACAAACTGCCTATTAATGATTGATACAGTTCTTTACTGAACTGTGGACTCTGCAAACTATCCTGCTGGAATTCTTGTGTCATAGGAGTCTTGGTGAAGCGGGATTCACTAATCCCAATCAGTACCTGTAAATAAGTCAGGAGACAAGACCACGGAGATCCAGAGAAAACAGGTTTATTGAGTATTGCTAGCAATAGGCTCAGTGCAGTCACCTGCCAAGGACTGAGCCCCGAACTACGCCCTAAGGCAGACTTTTATAGGTTCTTGAGATTTGACTGTGACATAGCATATTCAGTTCCGCTTATGGATAATACATTGTGCATACAGATAGATAACTCTAAGGGAGACTCACTGGAAAAGTACAAAAGCAGAAGTTCATAGTTTTGTGATACATATTCCATATATGGGTATACCTTACATCTTACCCAATACATTCCAGTAAGTTCCATAGGGCATACAACTTGGTACATCTTGTGGTTACAACGGTTAGGGCAGAAGATTACAAATGCCAAGTTCTCTTTTAGGCGTACAGATAGAGGAGAAAGGGCCTTAAGATTATATCTTTTATATAAGAGTGTAATAAACAGTGTAAATGAGGTTATATACCATTTGGTTGAGGGGGCTCTCCTTCATTCCCCCCTGTTGAGACTTAGCCAAGTAATGCAATTACTGCGAAGTTTCACATATGGGGTTATCTTCTTCCATATCTATAAGTTTCTGATATTCCCACCAGGCCATAGCTTGGGCGGTAGCCTTTTTTTCTCAACCAATAAAGATAGAGTGCTCGTGATTGTGCGAATAAAGATAGGGAGAATGCAAGGCAAAATAACACCTCCAGCTGCAATGAGGCCAATGAGAGCGACTATAGCTTGCAAACCAGGCAATTTCGGGAACCATCCCGAGAAGGCATCTGCTAGGTTGAAGCCTCTCCATGTCTGAACAGGGACATGTGCGATTTTGACCATTTTATCAGTAATTTCCTTAATAATATGGCCACTATCATCGATTTCAATGCAGCAGTTAGTGAGATTGAACTTGCCACACACACCTCCCTCCTTGGCTAACAAATAATCTAAAGCAAGGCGATTCTGCATGATATAGGTACGGGACTTGACACTTTCCTTTGCAAGCTTAGTAAGACCCTTAACTGTTTCATTAGTTATAATTTCAACCACAGCCTGTAAACGAATGAGGCGATTGAGAAGATATATAGGAGTACGGTAGCCCCACATGCCATCTTCCGCCCATGTGGCCGGTCCATAGTATTGTATTATCCTCTCAGGTGGCCATTCTTCTTCCTGGAATTTCTGGGGGCCTCCAACATTGACCTTCTCAATAAGAGAAGTGTCGACATGCCGGCGGCTCCTAATGAGGTTCCCAATTTCATCATAGACAGGAACTCCCAGGACCTGTCGTTGACGAAGGGGAAGCAAAAAGAATCCAGGGCGGATAATGCCTAGTACACAAGAGCCACACCAGCCAGCAGGGAGTTCAGCATAAGCAAAGGCACCACACAACCAATACATACCGTCAGGAGCTAACCAAGCAAGAGTCTTGTTAAGAGGGTCTAAGATATATTTCTGCATAAGCTGTACCCTTTCCAAGGCCGTGTCCTCTGTGGTGTAGGTTCTATTGATACCAGACCACCAGGTACCATTGTTCCAGGCGGAGCGGCAACGAATAGATCCGACATAGAAACAGCCTTTTGTTCTATTTGTAGTGTAGCAAACAGATCCCACGAGATTGGAAGTGAGGGCCCACGTGCCATCCTTACCCGACGTAGCAGTGAGATTATTGTGTTGTTCCATCTCCAAGACAGTAGAATAATTAAGTTCCTGGGCTTCCCATGGCCATTTATCACCCATGTTGGTTCCTCCACACACAAAACAATTAGAAACATTAAGGGTATGAGCAATGTCCTCTGCCAGGCGAACAAAAGTGTTATGTACCTGGGCAGGGAAATCAGGAATGTTAAGCTTAGCAATTTCTTCATAGAAAGACCAGAACAAATGTTTGGTGTCACCTCGGGATCGAGCCCGTTTAGTAAACTTAATCCTAATTTTAGCACCTGGATCCCTACCTCTATCATCAATTTGAAAACCATAGTCAGCATAAGCTCCATCCTTATTCAAGGTCCAAAGGGAAGGATGGAAGGTAAGGATTACAGGATTACATTTACCCAAAGGACAGTTACTGGCAGCTACTCCAGTACGAAGGGAGATAGCCTGATTACCGTCCGTGTTGGTGATGCAACTCTTATAAGGGCACCAATTATAGGTATCAGCAAGGTGACAATCAGGTTTCGACTTGGTTTTAAGACACATATACTTACTATTGAACATATACTCCCTTTCCCAATCTAAACCTCCACATCGGGTTTGGTAATAGCCTCCTCTATTAATAAGGTTGCAAGCATCAAAAGTCAAGGTCAGGGATTGTTGTCTAATAGAAGTGAAATTTGAAGCAACTAATTCCAAGCCGGAGCCACCCATGTGATAAAGGTGGACTGCATGTTCAGTCCACCTGGTGATTTGTGAAGGGTCATAGCATTGCACTGTTGCCTTCTTGTCCCTGCACCTCCTATAGACCGTGCTATTCAGAGTGCAGGATGACAGCTCAGTGAGGCAATCATCAGGTTTAGCAGTGTGGTAGATTAATGTTTTGCTAATTACCTGATCTGATCGAGTTGTGACAATGCATTCTGCACACGAGGGTGGCGACGGGACACGCGGTGGTGGCATTGGTTTGGCCACCGGCGGCTTGGGTTTGGGAAGGTTTCCTATGAGATAACAATAAGGAAAGCCATTAAGAACACAAATTTTATACTTCCGATTTTCCCGGACACATGTCGGCCCAGAGCAACACATTGAAGAATTCAGTGGGGTGTAAAGGAAGGAGTTGGCCCTCATACAAGGGGCACAGTTTAGTGTGGAACTTGCCTCCAAGTAGCAGTATATCCCTTCTGTCCCATTGCATCGCTTATAAGTACGTTGATTATTCACACAGGTAGTTAAGTCGAACTGGGTGCATGAGGAAGGTTTCCCAAACTCAATCCTAAGGGTCTGTTTGTCCTTTCCCTGACAGTTGCAAGGGCCTTTCCCTAATGGCACATCTCGTGGCGGTCTCTGCTTGTGCGAGGTACCGTGTTCAATAAGACGGAAAGGGCGTATGAGGTGGCATCTAAATAAAGGGTTATCATTACAGCGAAGGAATTGTTGATCCTTGTATCTGCAGGGAGGAAGATAACCTGTGGAACAATTAGGAGCGTTAAGGAGTGTAAAAGCAAAACGCCTTCCTACCGAAAGAGGCAAGAAACAATCAATACATATGGGAAGTTCCATGGCAGTAGCTAGGGAACGGGGTTTCTGTCTAGGGCTCAACACCGGATCGTATAACACCGGGTCGTAGAATGGACCCGGCGTCAGAGCTAGTGTCGGGGCTGGTGTCGGTTTTTCCTCCAACCAGGTCCAGACGTCATCATCTGTAGGTATAAAATCTCCTTCTTCAATGGGATTAAGAGGACCCTCCAAGTCCAAGCTCCCCTTCCCCCCTGTTCCGAGCAGAACGCGATAGAGATAAAGGGCGTTAATGACAATACTAACAAACAAAAGAACAACAACAACCCAAATGGAAGGCATAAGGCCACGGCGAATGCAAGCGGTCTCACGCATACGCTGGGTAGCATCCATCCTCCCGAAGCCTTCTGTTCCGGTCCCGCAATGCTCTCTCCACGGTAGGGGTAACCTTAAGTGTATAGTGAAATGTGTTTAGTCCTATCACCAAGTAGTGTGCGAGTACGTCCTCTATGATTTTTACGTCACACTCAAGCAAACACCCGGTACATAAAACACAGTCAATACAGTGAGCGCAGCAACAGCAACAGCATCCACAATTACAAAACCAACACATGAGAGATGCAAAATGTTTTACGAGGGGACCTGCCGGCCAGAGCGAAGGGTGTAGCGAACGTCGTTGCTCGTGCGATGGGTGTCAGCTTCCGGAGTAACACCTGCAGGGGTTCCAACTTCGGCTCCCGTTCGTAGAGGGACAGCTTCCGGGGTGTCACCAGAAGGGGAAGCCAGAGGTGAGGACCGCCCACGACGAAAGGTGAGGCGTAAGGGCTGCGCTGGGTTGGGTTCGACCCGCCAGGGAGATGGCGCGGCAACCTTGACTCGTGACCAATGGATCCAAGGTTTAATTTCAGCAACTTTAATAGCAAGCGGAGAAGTCATGATTACAGAGAAGGGACCCCTCCATTGAGGACATAATGGTTCCCGTTTCTGTCTAAGCTTGATAGCGTCCCCCACCTGGGCCACGGAAGACACAGTGGGTCGAAGTAAGTTGGGGATTCTCCCATAAAATAAAATCAAAAGGGGAAACAAGCAAATCTTTGCGAGGAGTACAACGCACAGCAAACAGAGCCATAGGCAGGGCATCTGGCCACTTTAGGTGCGTTTCCTGACAAATGTTTGCCAGTTTATCCTTGATAGACCTATTAACCCTTTCCACAAAAGAACCGCTGCTAGCGTGAAAAGCACAATGAAGGCGCCAGTGGATGCCCAGCATAGTAGAATATTTTTTTTTTTTTTTTTTTTTTTGCGTAGCCTTGTGAATAAACTCAGGGCCATTATCGGACGAGATTCTAGAGGGTAGGCCATAACGAGGAATGATTAGCTGCAAGAGGGCCTTAGTGACTTCAGAGGCTCTCTTTGTGCGAGTGGGAATGCATTCTGGCCAACCCGAGTAAGTACAGATAATGACAAGCAGAGCAGAGTATGAACCAGAGCGGGGCATATCGGTAAAATCAATCATAAGTGAGTCAAAAGGAAAATCTCCTCTAGGCTGGTGCCCCTGCGGAGGCTGGGGTCCAGTCCTAGGGTTGTTGGCTGCACAAGTGTGGCACCTGGAGCAGACGTTGGCAGCAATGCTGTGGACCTTGTTGATATACAGTTCACGTAGCAAAGCATGTGCCAAGGCAGTCTTGCCTAGGTGCAACTGTTGGTGAACTTGTGTGACCACATCCCAAGCCAGGTTGCCCGGGAGGAAAACGCGAGAATCCGGTAGGACCCACCAGCCCCCCTGTTTGGAAGAGTCAAGTTCATGGGCTTGGGCAATTTCAAGTGCGCTGTAGTGTGGCTGAATGGTGTCGGGGGGGGGGGGTTCCATAAGGTGAGACAGTGGGCCCGCAGTTTGAAAGGTTTGAAAGCAGCAAGGCGGGCCTCCTGGTCAGCCCCATGGTTACCCAGTAGTGTGTCTGACGGTGGTTTCTGATGCCCTTTATAGTGCATAACGGCCACCTTGTGAGGGGCCCAGACACTGTCCACCAGGCGGAGGATCTGAGGACCATACTTGATGTCCTTTCCCCCTGCTGTAATGAGTCCTCTTTCTTTATACAATGCCCCATGTACTTGGACAGTCAAAAAAGCATACTTCGAGTCAGTGTAAATGTTAACCTTCAGATCCTTAGCGAGTTCAAGGGCCCTGGTCAAAGCATGGAGTTCTGCCAACTGTGCACTAGTCCCAGGAGGGAGGGGCTCGGCTTCCCAGACATCTGTCAAGGTGACGACAGCATATCCAGCCTTGCGAACACCATCCTGGAGAAAACTAGTGCCATCAGTGAAAAGCATGTAGTCAGGATGAGAAAGTGGAACATCTGACATATCAGGGCGGCTCGCATATGTTTCTTCAATAGTTTGAATGCAATCATGGGTGGTGTCAAGATCGGGCTCAGGGAGGAGAGTTGCAGGATTCAAGGAAGTGGATTGCTTTAAAACAATCATGGGGTTGTGTGTTATCAAGCCTTGGTATTTAAGCATTCGGGGATTGGTTAACCACAAATGGCCTTTAGTTTCCAAGACAGCCTTCAGGGCATGAGGGGTTTGAATTTCAAGTTCTTGTCCAAGGGTTAGTTTGCTAGCCTCCTGAGTAAGAAGAGCAGTGCCAGCAACAGCCTTCAGACAAGCAGGCCAACCCCTTGCAACAGGATCCAACTGCTTGGAAAGATAGGCAACAGGGCGATGCCAGGTGCCCAACCTTTGGGTTAGAACCCCAACAGCAACATTCTGTTTAGTATCTACAAATAACTGAAAAGGTTTTTCTAAGTCTGGCAAACCTAAACTAGGGGCCTGCATCAGAGCATGTTTTAAACTTGTGAAACTTTTCTGTTCCTCTTTTTGCCAGAGGAGTGGCTCACGGTCACTGCCTCTGGTTGCCTCATAGAGGGGTTTAGCAAGGAGGCTAAAATTGGGAATCCAAATACGGCAAAACCCAGCAGCCCCCAGAAACCCCCGGAGATCCTTTTTGGTCCGAGGGGTGGGGAGGCGGCAGATGGCCTCTTTTCTTTCATGACCCAAGGTGCGTTTCCCAGGCTCAATATCATAGCCTAAGTATCTGACCTTTTGCAAAACCAATTGTGCCATTTTCCGAGAAGCCTTGTAGCCCAAGCGCTGTAAAAGGTGCAATAGGTCATAAGTGTTTTGCCAGCAGATGTCCTTTGACTGGCCGGTGACCAACAGGTCATCAACATACTGTAAAAGGACATCTGGCCCAGGAAGGCGTAGGGCATCCAAATCAGCTGCAAGGGCATTTCCAAACAGAGTGGGGGAGTTCTTGAAACCTTGAGGCAACCTGGTCCAAGTATACTGTTGTTTACGACCAGTAGCCGGATTTTCCCATTCGAAAGCAAAGAGGTGCTGGCTCTTTTTATGGACAGGGATGGTAAAGAAGGCATCCTTGAGGTCGATGACCGAAAACCAAGACGCAGTCTGGGGGATTAATCCCAGAATTACGTAAGGGTTCGGGACCAAAGGATGAATAGTCACAGTTGCGCAGTTAACTGGCTTTAGATTCTGAACCGGGCGGAAGCGGCCATCCCCCTTTGGAATAGGCAGAATAGGGGTGTTCCAGGCCGATTCAGTAGGGACCAGAATGTCATGAGCCAGATAGAGATCAATGACTTCCTGAATAGCTTGCATGATGTGCCTAGGGTAGGCCCGCTGACGAAGGCGAACTGGAGTTTTGGCAGGGAGCTCCTCGACAACAATGGGCGTCTGATGGCTAGCAAAACCGGGGGGGGGGGGTTGTCCTCTGCCCTGGGGATGTTCTGTCTAGCTCTTTCTAGCTTGGATCTCCCAGCCGACGCTGGCCTATTTTTAAAGATCCAAACTCTTCTCCATCTATTTTAGATCTCCCAGCAGGCGCTGGCCTATTTTTAAAGATCCAAAATGTATAGAGACTCTTGTTCACCACAAATCGATGGGTTATTGTTTTACCCCCCGTGTGACAAATTAGGGGATTGAGGAAAGGGCGTTGAATTGGTTGGCCTGTGGCCCCCTGGACCGTGATGGTATGGGGGGAGGGCTTGGCCAAGGGTTTGGTTATGACGGATCGGGTGGCCCCTGTGTCAACTAGGAAGGAAATAGGCTTGCCTCCAACAGTTAATCTGACCATAGGTTCTGGGAGGCGGGCTGAACCCGGTCTGTTTCACTCCCATTCCTCGACTTCGGCCAGACCAATGAGGGGGGTGTTAAACGTCCCACGTCCCCTCCCTCTAAAGGGTCTGCCTCGTCCACCTCGGTCTGCTCTGGCAAAGCCTCCCTGGTTCCCTTCATTGACACATGCCATTTCCCTGTCGGGGCATTCTCCCTTCCAGTGGCCAGTCCTTTTACATATGGCACACCGGTTCCGCCCCAGGGGTCCCTCTGACCCCTAGATTCTCTGTCCATCCTTGGTCCATCCCGGGCCTCTGGCATGCCTATCAGGGCAGCGGCGAGCAGTTCTGCTTTCTTATGCATTTTCTGCTCCTGCTTCTTTTCCTCAATCTTATCCCTGTTTGCAAAAACCTTCTGTGCAACCTCCATCAACTCACTCATCGATTTCCCAAGAGCTCCCTCCAACTTTTGTAGTTTTCGCCGTATGTCAGGGGCAGATTGAGAAATGAAGGCCCTTGCCAACATGCGAGCATTTTCAGGTTGTGTGGGGTCAATAGGAGTGTACATGCGGTAGGCATCTAGCAGCCGGGCATAGAAGGCTTCTGGGGCTTCATCGGCACCTTGGATCACCAAAGAAGGCTTTGACATGTTGGTAGTAGGTTTACCCGCCACCTGGATTGCCTGCACAACAAGGCGCTGGTAATCTTGAAGGGACCTGAGGTCCTCTATCTTATAGGGGTCCCATCTTGGATCCTCGGAGGGGAAATTCCTAGCCACCCAACGGTCAAATGTATCTTGGGCTGGCATAGTTCCTTTTAAAATTTTAAGAGCTGCATTCCGAATCTTTTCCCTCTCCTCTGGATTAAAGATGGTACCCATCAATTGTCGTAGATCCCGCCAAGTAGGATTATGGGTTTCTACAATAGTTTTGATCAAATCCGTGACCTCTGATGGTTTGTCACTAAACGGACCATAATGCATCTTTAAAATGTTTTAACATACATGCCAAGGGGGTGAGTGGCGTACTTCCTCCTCCACCCATCTTCCACCCAGGGCACCAGACAAGACAAGTAGGAAAAGGGGTTTGAGAAGGAGGTAAGGGGTCCTTCCTTCCCAGAGAAACACCAAGGGATCTCAATCACACTTCCCCGGCTGCCAGCCCCGGACTCTCGACGGCCACTGAACAGAACCGCGGGGAACACTCACACCAGTCACACAAGACAAACCTCCCACTGTTAAACGTCCCACGTTTAACCTTTAGGGACGTCCTACATCCCGGGACGTCCTACGTCCCCCACTTTTAGCCTTTAGGGGAGGGTGATCAGGCCTTTCCCTGTTTACAGGCTAGTGGTTACTTACCTGTCCTACAGGCTTCTTTTCTTCTACCTGTCCTACAGGCTTCTTTTCTTCGTCCTTCCAGCTGGATTGAAGTGAACCTGGTCTCTTGGTCTCTCTCTCAAGCGGTTCTTGGAGGCGTCAACCGATGCTGCGAAGGGGCCGGCTCCACAGGGAAGTCCCTCGGACTAAAAGATGTCCGATGGCGCCTGGGATAGTTCCCCGAGCCTCCGAGACCCTCCCACAGCGTGGTGACGGTCCAGAGGAATATAAAAATTCCGTTGCCTCCTGGCTGGCTCGCCAGAAATGAAGCGGGATTCACTAATCCCAATCAGTACCTGTAAATAAGTCAGGAGACAAGACCACGGAGATCCAGAGAAAACAGGTTTATTGAGTATTGCTAGCAATAGGCTCAGTGCAGTCACCTGCCAAGGACTGAGCCCCGAACTACGCCCTAAGGCAGACTTTTATAGGTTCTTGAGATTTGACTGTGACATAGCATATTCAGTTCCGCTTATGGATAATACATTGTGCATACAGATAGATAACTCTAAGGGAGACTCACTGGAAAAGTACAAAAGCAGAAGTTCATAGTTTTGTGATACATATTCCATATATGGGTATACCTTACATCTTACCCAATACATTCCAGTAAGTTCCATAGGGCATACAACTTGGTACATCTTGTGGTTACAACGGTTAGGGCAGAAGATTACAAATGCCAAGTTCTCTTTTAGGCGTACAGATAGAGGAGAAAGGGCCTTAAGATTATATCTTTTATATAAGAGTGTAATAAACAGTGTAAATGAGGTTATATACCATTTGGTTGAGGGGGCTCTCCTTCATTGGCAGGTTTACATAATTCCATCCCATATTTTTTCAACAATTTGCAGATTTTATTAGATTGTGAAATTTTAAATCCTCTAGATGTTTTCAGGATATCCAGCCCTAGATAATGCCGTATATGTCCTAGATTTCTAAGTTTAAATTTTGTTTGCAACTGACCGATAATCTCTCTGGCCTCAGCGTCAGTTCTGGTAATTATGGCAATGTCATCTGTAAAGAGTAACAAGAATGAAACACATCCATCCTGTTCTTTTTTAAACAGACATTTATCTGCTACGCCCTCATAGAACCCAATGTTATGTAATTCCTGCACTATACATTGGTTCCACTCGTAACCTGATTGCCTTAAACCATATAGGCTTTTTTGTAGCCTCCAACACTCAGTGCTATCCTGTGTATCATAACCAGGAGGTTTCTTCATATATATTGTATGCCTCAACGGAGCGTTCTAGTAAGCTGTCTCGACATCTATATGAGTAATAGAGCATTTGTTTCTAGCTGCCCAAACCAGCATCGTTCTCAAAGTGCTTGCTCGTAAACTTGGAGCAAAAACCTCATCATAGTCTCTATCTGTCTGTGAGAACCCTTGTGCAACAAGCCGAGCTTTATGGGTTACTACCCTATCTACACTTTTCTTTACCTTGTAGACCCACCTACAGCCTATAAGTTTCTCATTTGGTGGTATTCTTACAACTTCATAGACACCAAGCCTCTTCAATGAATCAATTTCTCTATCCATTGCCTCTTGCCAGGCTTTTTGCTCCTTTTCTGGATATAATTTTATATCATGATAACTGGATGGTTCGATATCTACTTGGCAAACCACTGTGGCTTTATAGCGATCTGGTGGATGCCAGTCCCTGGAAGATCGTCTAGGCATAACAGGACTAACATCAGGTATATTGGGTTCATCCTCCCCTAACCCTGATTCCTGTTCCTGTTCTTCAACCTTAATAGATGGTTTATCATCCATCTCAGATGAACTATCATCAGGAATATGGTCTACCTTAACATCCACATCTGTAAAACCATAGTCTGCTTTTTCTAACCTGTCCCAGCCTTCATGTTCTAGGAATTTAGCACTAGCGCTACACAAAACTTTTGTTGTTCCTTTTTCCCAGAACCTATAGGATCTATGGTTAGCCTCATAGCCAACAAAAATCATTTTCTTTGCTCTCTGTTGGTCCTTCCTTCTCTGACTAACCTGTATATGCACCCAGGCTGGTGCACCAAAAGTATGTATATAACTTAAATCAGGCTTCCTCCCATGCCATAAAGTAAAAGGAATTTTTCCTGTAGAGGAGTGCACCACATTATTTAAAATATGATTGGCACATAGTATTGCTTCTCCCCACAATTTATCAGGTAAACAAGCATCAGCCAGCATAGTCCTAGTCATAGCTTGTAGGGTCTGGCCTCTTCGTTCTATATATGCATTATGTTCCGGCCGAAAAGGGGCAGAACGTTTATGCTGTATCCCAGCATCCTTCAAAAACTTAGCCAACTGATGGTTAGTAAACTCAGTTCCATTGTCAGTAACAATGCATTTCACCTTAAACCTCTGCTTCCTTTCTACAAAACGAAGCCAGTTTGTGATACATTGGAACGTATCACTTTTGGACTTCATAAGGTAGCAAAAACCATATCTGGTAAAGTGATCAACTATACTCAAAATATAGCATGCTCCCCCTAAACTGGGTTTCTTTGGCCCTATTAAGTCTAAAAAGACTACCTCCAAAGGTTTAGTTGTTTTAAACCCATTGCAGCGGTTTGCAGGTGTAACTTTACTTTTATGCTGGTTACAAGTATTACAGTTCAGGTATTTGCTGCAAGCCCTTAACTTAATGCCTTTAGACTGCTTAACAGTCAAATGCAACAACCTGAAATTCAAATGACCAAGCCTTCTATGTAGTAAATGTACGCATTCATCATGCGGCTTTACATTTCCAAATTTAGCTTTTGACTGAACTAACAGTAATGACTTATCCCTAATGACAAATAAGTCGTTTTCTAATTCTGCAGTAACTACAGTGCCTTCACATTCCAACAAACATTTGTTGTTTTTAAAAGTTACTGTAAACCCAGAATGTAGTAATGACTTTACAGATAAAAGTTTATATTTCAAACTAGGGATATAAAGCATGGGTAAAGGGTGCTTACTAATAGAACATTGAACAAGTCCCTCCCCAGCAACAGTCACATTCCAGCCATTAGCTAATTTGACCTTTTTAGTACTTTTCTTCATGTTTAGAAACAGTTTTCTGTTTTTTGTTATGGATTGAGAGGCACCGCTATCAATCACCCACCAATCATCTCTTATATTAATAGATGAACTGGTTGCTAAATTACACCCTTTCCTGGGTTTAGCAGAGTTTCTAGCAGACACTTTCTTATTTTTACAATATTTTGCAATGTGCCCCTTAGCCCCACATGCATAACAGCGTTTAACAATATTGACATTCTCATATACAGCTTCCACTTTTGGTTGCTGTTGCATCCTTAACTGGTCTCATTCTTGCCTACGTTTGGCCTCATCCAGTAACCTACCAGTTATACTGGCCAATGTTAGTTCATCTCTACACAATACTTCTAATGATGAAACAAAAGAGTCATAACTGTCATCCAACGATGAAAGAATAATATAAACTTGCTGCAGTTCAGTAAACACAAGGTCTTTCTCATGTAGCTCCTGGAAAAGCCCTGTCATGGAGTCCAGGTGAGCCATCATGTCTCCTCCTTTCTGAAGATGTAAGCGAAATAATTTCCGTGTCAGGTAGATATGAACACCCACAGAGTCACGAACGTAGAGCTTCTTTAGCTTTGTCCAACACCTCGCAGCAGACTCTTCGCCCCGGAAATGGACAAGTTGCTGGTCTCCCAGTGTCAGGCCAATGATGCATAAAGCATGCTCGTTGTCCCTGTGAAACTTCGCTATCTTTTTGGCATCTTCTTCGTCAGCAGCATTCAATGCAGTTATGTCCGGTGGATTATTAACCATGTCCCACAGTCCTTCTTTTCGCAAAAGTAGACAGCATTTTGTGGACCAGGTAACATAGTTTGTACCATCCAACCGGGTTATGGTAGAATAACTTGTACCTTGCTCAAAAGCCATCATCTTGACTACTACACCCACTGCCTGCACTTCTCACTTCCGCAAAAACAAATTAAAGAGCCCTGGAACATTCTGGGCCCATAACCAATGTTAGGGTGTGTGTAAAAAGTATTTGTTGCTTGTGCAACGAGCAGAGCAGAAACACACAGGGAAGGAGATAAACGTGCAGCTCGTGTGAGAAAAATACTTTATATACAAGATAATAAGCAGTCTCGGTGTAGGTAAAACAGTCCAAGGTCATAAACAGTAATATCAGTCCAGTAAGTATCTTCCCTTACCAAAGCAAACAGACTTTAGTAACTCTCGGTATACAGTACCATATAACAATCCAGTCTAACACCAATCAGCAGAAAGACGCAGGAAGCAACAGGAACAGGAACAATCAGGAACAAAGAACGCTTCTCTGCGCTGCTTATTTATGCACTGTAGCCTAATTACAGGGTTCAGCAAACCCTAATTACGTGGCTCAGTTGTTTCTTAAAGAAACGGATATATTGCCTGACCAACAAGTTAGGAGTAAGCTACAAGCTGAACCTAACACTGTCTTTAAAGCCAAAGATTGTCACGGTAAAGTTTATCAGTCTGCAGGAAAGAGTCTATTTGCTGCTTTTTAATTAGTTGCATAGAAGCCTCTGCCAAAACCTCTGTTTCCAGTGTGCTAACTTCCATCTTAATCCTGACAGCCTCTTTTCCCTCCTCCAAAGTCACATTAGCTTAGTTAATTTCTTCCTCTTTTCCAGCCAGCAAATCATTGTTGTTCTCCAGATTTTGATTTTGAACAGTCCTTTTAATTGGTTCTAATATAACAGAAGTATGAAAATTTAAGAGTTCTTGTAAAACCTTTAGAGTCACAACTTGTGAGTTTGCTGGCTCACATAATAATGATCCTTTATCCTTGATGTCAGCCATATTTCAATTTTCACTTTAAATTTATTCAGCTATCAGGCAATAAATCCAATTATTTTCCACACAATTTAGAAGTATAAATTAGTTGAGGTCAATACCATAGTTTTTTCCATTCCACTAGCACTTTAAATCTTTTTCTTGCTGCGTAATCCAGTATCTTTAACAATGTTGCTAATGTTAACAATCACTTTCACTAGTAATAAGTTTTGTTTTCATGCCCTTAAGCACCATCTTTTTCTTTTTTCTCTTAAACGGAGTTAAAGTTCAGTACTTGCATTTTTTGTTCTCCTGATTTTGCTCTGCCAGCATCCAGGGTCGAAGTTTCTCTTAATCCTTAAAATTGCATTGCTGGTGTGGTTGCGACCCCTTGTTCTGCATAAAGCAGACTCGTCCCGGATCCGGAGCACTGAAGGGCTTTCAGGGAGCTCTCACCCTGCAAACCCCAGGCTTAAAAAAAAAAAACTGGGGGTCTAGGGGAGCTCTACCCAGACCCTTCTGCTCTTCTCTCCCCCTTTTTCCCTGGGGGAGAGTTTTGAGCCGCTAGACAGCTGATTTTCGCTGGCCTCTGACTGGGTATGTCCGGACGGGATGACTGAGGCAGGTCTTGAGAGTGTTATCTGGGGGGAGTTCGATCCTGTGGCTCCCGAGGACATGGACAGGGTCCTGGGACGGCTGAACGCAACCACATGTTTATTGGACCCGTGTCCCTCCTGGCTGGTACTGGCTTCCCGGGAGGTGACACGAGGCTGGCTCCAGAAGATTGTTAACGCTTCTTTGAGTGAGGGGGTCCTGCCGGCCGCTTTGAAAGAAGCGGTTGTGAGGCCCCTCCTCAAGAAGCCTTCTCTGGATCCGGCTATTTTGGCTAACTATCGTCCAGTCTCCAACCTTCGCTTTGTTGTGAAGGTTGTTGAGAGTGTGGTTGCGCAACAGCTTCCCCGGTACCTGGATGAAGCTGTCTATCTAGACCCGCTCCAGTCCGGCTTCCGGCCTGGGCACAGCACGGAAACGGCATTGGTCGCGTTGGTGGATGATCTCTGGAGGGCTCGGGATAGGGGTTGTTCCTCTATCCTGGTCCTGTTAGACCTCTCAGCGGCTTTTGATACCATCGACCATGGTATCATGTTGCACCGGTTGGCGGGGCTGGGGGTGGGGGGCACCGTTCTGCGGTGGTTCTCCTCCTACCTTTCTGACCAGTCGCAATCTGTGTTGACAGGGGGGCAGACGTCGACCCCGAGGCACCTTGCTTATGGGGTGCCACAAGGGTCGGTCCTCTCGCCCCTTCTGTTCAACATTGATGTAAAGCTGCTGGGTGAGATCATCCGTGGCTTCGGGGTGGAGTTCCATCAGTACGCTGATGACACCCAGCTGTACATCTCCACCCCAGGCCACCCCAACGATGCCCTTGAAGTGATGTCCCAGTGCCTGGAGGCCGTGCGGGCCTGGATGGGGAGAAACAGGCTCCGACTCAACCCCTCCAAGACCGAGTGGCTGTGGCTTCCGGCGTCCCGATATAGCCAGCTGACACCATCGCTGGCTATTGGGGGCGAATCACTCGCTCCCACGGAGAGGGCTCGTAACTTGGGCGTCCTCCTGGATGCACGGCTGTCGCTAGAAGATCATTTGACGGCCGTGGCCAGGGGGGCTTTTTATCAGGTTCGCCTGATACGCCAGTTGCGCCCCTTTCTAGATCGGGACTCCCTACGCACAGTCACTCAGGCACTCGTCACTTCCCGCCTGGACTACTGCAACGCTCTCTACATGGGGCTCCCCCTGGGGTGCACCCGGAGGCTCCAGCTGGTCCAGAACGCAGCCGCGCGGGGGATTATGGGGGCGACGAGGCGCTCCCATGTAACACCTCTCCTGCGCGAGCTGCACTGGCTCCCGGTGGTCTTCCGGGTGCGCTTCAAGGTGTTGGTAACCACCTTTAAAGCGCTCCATGGCTCAGGGCCGGGGTACTTACGAGACCGCCTTCTGCCACCAATAGCCTCCCACCAGCCAGTACGCTCGCACAGAGTGGGCCTCCTCAGGGTGCCGTCCGCCAGACAATGTCGGCTGGCGACCCCCAGGGGGAGAGCCTTCTCTGTGGCAGCGCCTACCCTCTGGAACAACCTCCCCCCAGAGATACATACAATAACAGACCTCCGGATTTTTCGTCGGGCCCTGAAAACCCATTTATTTCAACTAGCTGGGCTGGCTTGAGTGAATTTTAAATCGTTTTTAAATTGGGGTTCTTTTAATTTTCGGCCAAATATTTAATTATTTTAAACTGCTTTTAAATTTTGTATATATTGTTTTTTACTTTGGCTGTTCACCGCCCTGAGTCCTATTCTGGAGAAGGGCGGTATAGAAATTTAAATTTAAATAATAATAATAATAATAATAATAATAATAATAATAATAATAATAAT
The DNA here is from genome assembly GCA_022577455.1 of Arizona elegans. Taxonomy (NCBI): domain Eukaryota; kingdom Metazoa; phylum Chordata; class Lepidosauria; order Squamata; family Colubridae; genus Arizona; species Arizona elegans. Next base: position 16,975,547 of record JAKOOJ010000010.1, read on the forward strand.
AATAAACAGAATCACGGGGCAGGAGCTCCTAAAGGAGCGTCCATCAGGGAACGCGGAGCCACCAGAAGTTGGGGCATGCATGTTTTAGAGTACTGCAGAAGATGCCAGACCTAGCTGAGGGACTTAGGATAAAGAAATGCAATGTGTACTTAGATTGCACTGTTTGTAAACCAGGGTGTATCCTGTAAGTAAGAAAAGCTCAAAGCAAACAAACAGTTATACCTAGGAGACCTGAAAGGTGTAATAAAGGTATACCTCCTGAGCAGTTCACTACAAATGAGGTGGTGTTCAGTATGTGGTGTTCAGTATGAACCCTGTCAGTACCAAGAGATGTGGTCATGGTCATTGCCTAAGGAAAAACAAGATAAATGGAGGAAGCCGAAGTTAAAGAGAATGTCAGGCAGACAGAGAAACCAAACAGAGGAAACTGAGCTAGTGAAAAAAGAAAGTGAAGGAATTCAGCCAAGACATGGTGAGCATGATGTAACAGAAAGTAATGAGAAAGAGTGTACAGAGTCAATAGAAAAAGAAAGTAGCAGTTCCAGCAGTAGCAGTAGTAATGGTACTAGTAGTGTTTGTAGCAGTGAGAGTAGAAACCAAAGCAGGAGGCGAGGACATAATAGAAATAGAAAGTATCATGAATATGTTAAAGCATTCAGCTGTAAAGACGCAGCATGGCCTTCTCCAATTCGGAGAGACACTTGTTCGGCAGGCTGAGGCAAAGAGGCAGTCCCGGAACCAGAGAAATCTGGGGGCTGGGCAGGGGACAGAATGTATCAGCCCTCAGTGTGGAAGGGATTGCCACTCTCGAATTGGCCTTTTTAATCACACTAAATGCTGTTTTAGGACCTCTTTCCAGAGCACGATACCATAGTCTCTTGAGACTGAAGGATGCCAATGAATGATCAGCTGTTCAGCTTTAAATGGGAGGAGTTCAGGGTAATGATGATTTAATAGCTGACCAGCTGCTGTAATACTGTAAGGCTGTAAACTGAAATGGTGATGCAATGAGAATGAGTCAGCAGGGTTATCACTTTAAGAGGCTGTCTATATAAGAGAGACCCCGTGAGGGCATCCCTCTCTCCGTGTGTGCTTCTGTGCTGTAGTTGATGATTGATTGCTTGTCTTTGCCTAGTACGTGTATGTATACATTCCTTGTAGATAAACCACTATTTGAAAGACAAACCTGTTGTCTCTGACTCTGACAGTTTTTCTCTCTTTTAATTGCAGGTGAATTCAGGGAGTGTCCATCTGAGACGTTTTTGTACCCCTTCCACCTTGTCTTAAGTATTGTTTATCAGTTTGTTCCCTTGCTAATGAATCTTCCCTCTCTCCATCAAGGCCATCCTCTATCTCCGTGATGGCGAACCTATGGCACGGGTGCCACAGGTGGCACATGGAGCTATATTGGTGGGCACGTGAGCTCAGCTCCAGCGCTCATGTGCACACTGGCCTGCTGATTTTTAGGCCTTCTGGGCTCACCAGAAGTAGGGAAAGAGGCTGTTTCCTGCCTCCGGAGGGCCTGGGTGGGGGGGAAGGCACGTTTTTTGCTCCAACTGGAAGTCAGCAAACGGGCCAGTTCTGGCCTCTGGAGGGCCTACGAGGGGGGTGGGGCAGTAGGGAAGGCCGTTTTCACTCTCCCCAGGCTCCTAGAGAGGCTCTGGAGCCTAGGGAGAGCAAAAAACGGGCCTACCGAGCCCACCATGCCATCGCGTGCCAAAAGCAGGGGGAGTGCGGGGTGTGTGTGTCGCATCTGCATGCAGGGGGGAGGGGCACATAGAATTATGGGTGTGGGCACGCACATGCATGACCCCCCCCTGCGCTCCCCCCACTTTTGGCACACTTTGGCAAAAAGGTTAGCCATCACTGCTCTATCTCATTGTTTCTCAACCTTAGAGACTTTAAGGTGTGTGCACTTCAACTTCCAGAATACCCCAGCCAGCATGGTTTGCTGGGGAATTCTGGGAGTTGAAGTCCACACACCTTAAAAGTCACCAAGGTTGAGAAACACTGATCTATCCTTTCTACACACCTTTCCCAGCACTATTGGTGGGATTGCCGTCTCCCTGTCCTACATGCTGTAGTAAAAATGGGCATGCTTTGGGTCCCTTCCTTGAAGTTCTGTAAACTGGTGGGACTCAAGAGGTGTGCTTTTTTCTTCTGGAATGAAACGCCCCTCCTTTAGCATATGTGGCTGGCCCAGACCCTGCTTGCTTTTATAAAATCTCTAAAACCTGGTTCTTTTATTAGGTATTGGGCTGATTGGATTGGTTGATATGATTTCCCATGTGTTGGGCTATAATAGGAATCCAGGTTCCAATAATTTATTAATTTTTGCTGTTATTTTAATCAGTTTTGTTTCCTGGTATTTTATTGATTGTGTGCTGCCCAGACTCCCAATGGTTCAAGTTGGGCACTGAATGAATGAATGAATGAATGAATTATATATTGAATCATAGGCGGCAGCCAAGGAATGAATGAATAACTATTTATTATAGACTTCTGAAGGAAGCTACCATGTTTCCCCAAAAATAAGACCCACACCAAAAACAAGCCCTAGCCTGATTTTTTGGGGTGGGCCTAATATAAGCCTTACCCTGAAAATAAGCCCAGGGGGATGGGTGTGGCCAGCATGAGAGGTGTCGAACATGTGGGGGCCGACGGTGTCCAGCTGCAGTCGCAGCCCACCGGCCCCTTGGCACAGCACGAATGCCATTAATTCCGAGCGTGAAGGCAGAGGCCGGGGCCGGGGGGGGTGGGTGGGGAAGAGAAGATAGGCAATCCAGACATTCTGCATGGCTGCCTGACTCACAGGCTCGCGGGAGGCTTGCACGTCAGCACTGGCAGCAGGCAGTAGCAGAGGCATGGAGGATGGGGGAGGCAGGTGAGTCCAACGCCCCATGCGAATGCCTGTTCGGCATAGCCACAGGGAAGCCGAGAGATGGTGAGACGGAGCGAGTGGCATATTGGGATTGCCTCTGATCACACTTTTCACCTAGAGGGAGACGAAGCTTTGTGTGCTTGCAGAGGGGATGCTTCGAAACGGACCTAATCACTTCGTTTCAAACCATCCCCTTTGCAAGCACATGAAGCTTTGAATCTCCGTCATTTCTCCATCTGGGTGAAAAGTGTTTGGTCGAGTGAAAGAAGAACAAAAGAGCAAGCAAAGGAAGAGGGTGCCTTCACTTTCTGTGCCCCCCTTCCGTGGCTGGGCTCTGCTTTTCCCCAAAAAATTCTTGACAGGCATCGGGAGCGGAAGGGGGCAGGAAGGATACCGAAGTGGCTGGGAAATAAGGAGGGCAATCCACAGTCGCCCATAGATTGATAAACTGGGGTGGGGAGGTGAGCAATTTGCAGAGTCCTGCCCCACCACTTATGAGCCAGGGCCAGGGAATTCTTGATGCTTTCTCAGGAATGCCAGGGAGGGGAGTAAAAGGGGTGCCACAACAAAGTTTTGGGGTGTTGGGTGAGAGGGGCGGACGGGGATAATCCATCCCAGCGCTCACTCTGTTTTGTTTTAGGGGATCCTTCAGGAGAGAGAATAATGACTTGATATACCGGTTGAATGTGTAGCATGTGTTGTGTCTTCTTTGCAGAAGGGAGGGGACAATAAAAAGGCCTGTTCCAATCAACGCGTAGCAGCGTAGCACGGGAGGTGGGAGAAGAGACAGAGAAAGCCTCTTGATTCCTGTGAGTGTCTTTTCACTTTTCACTAAGTGTAAACGTGTGTGTGTGTGTGTGTTGGGGAGTGGAGTAGAACTCTTCCTGAGGGAGAAGAGTGCAATTTGAAGGTTGTCAGCAAATACACACACAACCCGGCTGGTGAAAGATACAGAGATCGCTGCGTATTTTCAGGGCAGCGAGAAGACTCGGGAAGAGCTCCACTCCCCAACACACACACACACACACATTTACACTTAGTGAAAAGTGAAAAGACCACCCCCAGGGCAGCCACATCCCTTCACTAACCTGCTTTCCAGCTCTGTTCTTCGCTGCCACATGCAGGGGAAGAAAAGTAGTCTGTGGGACTAGGGTAAAAATAAAAAGTTCAGACCTTCCAACTTCTCATGAAGAAAAAAAAAAGATCTCGCAAAGTTGGAAGGTCTGAACCTTTTTTTTTTACCCTAGTCCCACAGACTACTTTTCTTCCCCTGCATGTGGTGGCAGAGAACGGAGCTGGAAAGCAGGTTAGTGAAGGGATGTGGCTGCCCTGGGGGTGGGGTGGTGGGGTGAGGGTTTGGCATAGGTGGCCTGGCTGAAGGGCCCTTACGTAAGCCAGTGTGGGGCACATGAAGCAGCTCCGCACCCCCTGCCTTGCTTTGTCCTCCACCCCACCACCACCTCGCTTTGTTCTTCGTTCTTCGCCACTTCTCCTTCCAAGGCTGCCTCTGTCCATTTCCTAGGAAAGAAAAATCCTTGGCTCCATAGATTCAGAGAAAAGTACTTTTACCAAGAAGGAACTGAAAGCAACAAGTTTCAGGCAAGATCTGAGGCAAAGCGCGTGAAACAGCAAATTGAAACAAACTGTAGAGCCCAACCCCCTTGTAGCTAGGCAACCAGAGGGCTGCTGCATACCAAAGCTAGAAGAAATGACCTTGGAGAGATAAGCAAAGCCCAGACCATATTTGCAAAGCTACAAGGAAGAATTCTCCACTGACCCCTTCTCCCTTTTCCATGGCAGCAAGCAGCAGGCTAGCTGACATTTGCCCCCCCCCCCCCCCCGCCCCCCAGAGAGGCTTTAGCCATACAGATAAAATTTATACAAGTAAAACAAACAACACATCTCACCAAGGACAGTGATTCATTCAGGGTTTGTCGAGGTATTTTCTATGAAAAATCTGGAGGAGTTTAGGTGCCTGGACATGTTTAGCATCCACCCATTCTGACTGTGCAAGGGGAAAATGTTTCCAGGCAACGAGGTATTGAATCCAGAATTTTTTTAACTTCAAAATGCTGCTCTCCTTTGATTAGAGTGGGTACAGGAGGGATGTCAGGTGAAGGGGAAGGGGTGACAGAGTTTCAGGTTTCAACAAACTGCAATGAATCACAGGATGAATATATTTAAGATTCTTAGGCAACTCCAGTTGTACAGTGACTGGGTTAATTACTTTAACAATTGTGAATGGGACCACATATTTAGGACTCAGTTTTTTAGATGGTTGGATGGACTGTAAGTATTTTGTGGAGAGGTAAACTCTATCACCTACTTTAAAATCTTTTGGCTCCACACGTTTTTTGTCAGCTTGTTTCTTATGTGCCTGACGTGTCTCCTCAAGTGCCTTACAGGCAACTGGCCAAGTGTTCTGCAGTTGGGCTATCCACTCTGCTAAGGAGGGTATGTGTGGTTACTCTTGAGGAAGCTCTGGCATAGCTACAAAGTTCTGACTGGAGGCCACCTTAAATGGGGTGAACCCTGTGCTCCTATGCACAGAATTGTTATATGCTACCATGTTTTCCCGAAAATAAGGCCCTACCCCAAAATAAGCCTGGGGGGATGGGCATGGCCAGCACAAGAGGTGGCGAGCACGCAGAGCCTGACGGTGTCCAGCAGCAGCCACAGCTCACCAGCCCCTTGGCACAATGCAAATACCAGTAATTCTGAGCGTGGAGGCAGAGGCAAAGAGGGAGAAGACAGGTGATCCGGACATGCTGCACGCTGCCTGACTCACATGACAGGCACTGGCAGCAGGTGGAGGCAGAGCCATAGGGGATGGGGGAGGCAGGCGATCCTGATGCTCCGTGCAGGTGTTTGCTCGGTGCAGCCACAGGCAAGCCAAGAGATGGTGGGACTGAGTGGGCAGCACATTGGGATCGCCTCTGCCTCTGCCTCTGCCTGGCTCTGCTGCGTACTTTTCGCCCAGAGGGAGATGAAGCTTTGTCTGCTTTCAAAGCTAATTGCTCCGTTTCAAACTGTCCCCTTTGCAAGCACACTAAACTTTGAGTCTCCATCATTTCTCCATCTGGGTGAAAAGTGTTTGGTCACCTATGGGGCGCTTGGAAATGGAGCAAATCGCTCCATTGAAGGCCAGGGCATGCCGAGAGGTTGGCATGTTGCAGCTGCATTCAAGCAGACAGTGGGACGGAGAGGGCTCCCGCTCCCATCAGCTCCCGTGCTTGCCACCTCCTGCACTTAAAAAAAATAAGACCTCCCCAAAAATGAGCCCGAGTGCTTATTTTCAAGCCCCAAAGAAAATACGACCGGGTTTTATTTTCAGGGAAACACAGTACCTCTGCAAAAGGCAAAAAGGTCAGCCCAATTGTCCTGTTGGTAGTTAATGTAGCACCTGATGTACTGTTCCAGGACAGAGTTGGTTCTCTCACACATGTCAGGGTTCCAAGTAGCACCCCCATCCCGTTAGTTTGGGGGTGATGGGAGGAGCTTAAGCCCTGGGCAGTTCCCAACAGCTTCAAAAATTCCCGCCAAAACTGTGATGTAAACTGCACTCCTCTATCTGAAATAATGCATTCAGGCACACTGTGTCAGCTTTGGAAGCCATATTAGGCCGGAAGCTTCAATGCTGCCACCTCCTCATATGTGGGAAAGTAGGAGGGGGTTTAAGGAGAGGGGTTGTTAGTAGACATAATAGCATTCTTCCTGTCGGTCAAGGTCAGGGCGATCCAGCATCTGGAGAAGGAGTGGTCAGGGGGCTGGGTCGAGATGGGACGGACGTTGATTGGAGCATGTGATTGACTGGGGAGTGGGGGGATGGTTTGGGGGGTTTTGACTTACTGAGGGAAAACCCGGGCTTTTCAGATTCGGGTTTTCCCAGATGTGCCAGTTTACCTATTCTAGTAAAGAGAACTTTGGAAAATGCTTGCTTCTGCGTCTTTACTCGGAGTTGGGGTTTTCTGGAACGCTGACACACTGTGCAACCTATACATGTGTTGTACGAAAAGTTTAGCAATATACCCTCATAGTTCGTGGTCATGCATAGATATGGCATGGATGAATCGAGAATTGATTAATATTATAGAAGATATAGACATACTGCCAAATACCTGGGCTGACCACAGCCCTTTAATAATAAAATGGAAAGGGCAGGGGAAAAAAAGGAGGTGGAATTTATTTATTTATTTATTTATTTATTTATTTATTTACTTATTTTTGCAATTTATATGCCGCCATTCTCCCGAAAGACTCAGGGCGGCTTACAACAACAATCAATAATACAAATCACAAAATCACAAAATAAGTTAAAAACCCCTTAAAAACCATATTTAAAATTATTACAGTTTGTGCAACCCCTAGCAGATCAAGTTATTTGACGGAAGAGCCACGTCTTCAGTTTGCGGTGAAAGGAGAGGAGGTCTGGGGCTATTCTGAGCTTGGTGGGCAAATCATTCCAGAGGTTCGGTGCTCCGACAGAGAATGCTCTCCCCCTGGGGGCCGCCAGTCGACACTGTTTGGCCGACGGCACCCTGAGGAGGCCTGCTCTGTGGGAGCGCACGGGACGGTGGGAGGAAGGCAGAAGATGGTCCTGCAAGTAACCCGGGCCTAAGCCATGTAGGGCTTTATAGGTAAGCACCAGCACCTTGAAACGGACCCGGAGAGCAACCGGCAGCCAGTGCAGCTCGCGCAGGAGAGGTGTTGCACAGGAGTAACGAGGAACTCCGGTAACTACCCGCGCGGCCACATTCTGGACCAGCTGGAGCCTCCGGATGCATCCCAAGGGCAGCCCCATGTAGAGGGCGTTGCAGTAATCCAACCGAGAAGTAACAAGGGCGTGGGTGACCGTGGCGAGGGCATCTCGGTCTAGGAAAGGGTGCAACTGGTGCAGATGGTCATCCATGGACAGCCAAGAATCCAGGAGGACACCCAGATTGCGAACCCTAGCGGAGGGGGTAAGAGTCTCCCCTCCTATCACTAAAGATGGTACCTCTAGATCCCGAGATGCCGGCATCCACAGCCACTCAGTCTTGGATGGGTTGAGTCTGAGTTTGTTCCTACCCATCCAAGCCCACACCGCCTCCAGGCAATGGGACATGATGGAAAGGGCATTCCTAGGGTGATCCGGGGTGTAGATATAAAGCTGGGTATCATCCACATATTGGTGATACCTCACCCCAAAACCACAAATGATCTCACCCAGCGGCTTCATATAGATATTAAAGAGCAGGGGGGAGAGAACCGATCCCTGAGGCACCCCACAAGTGAGGGGCCTCTGGGAGGATCTCTGACCCCCCGCCGATACAAACTGCAAGCGGCCCGAGAGATAGGAGGAGAACCACTGCAGAACAGTGCTTCCTATCCCCAACCTCCCGAGTCGCTGCAGTAGGATACCATGGTCGATGGTATCGAAAGCTGCTGAGAGGTCAAGAAGGACCAGGATGGAGGAACAACCCCCATCACGGGCCCACCAGATATCATTCACTAGGGCGACCAATTCCGTTTCCATGCTGTGACCGCACCTGAAACCAGATTGGTAAGGATCCAGGTAGTCAGTTTCCTCCAGGAATTGAGGGAATTGCTGTGCCACCACGGACTCGACAACCTTTGCTAAAAAGCAGAGGTTGGAGACTGGACGGTAGTTATTAAGGGAGTCAGGGTCCAGGTTGGGCTTCTTCTTTTTTTTTAATTATTGAAAAGTTTTACAAAAAGTTTACATATTTCCCCCCCCTTCCCTACCCCACCCACCCTCTCCCCTTCCCAACCACCCCCCTCCCCCCTCCTCTTCCCAGAACAAATTACAGGGTATAAACTTCAACAATCATGATCAATCCTAGTCTAAATAATTATAACATTCCACATCTCTTGTTCCTTCAATTCCCTAATTACCCGCCTAACTTGATTACTTAAAGACACACCAAATATCTATATAATCATTCATAACCTATCTGCAATTTCTTATTCCGGTATTTGTTTTGAATATAATCTATCCATCTTCTCCAGTCTCTTAAATATCTTTCATTTGAATGATCCTTCAAGTACGCCGAAATTTTTGCCATTTCCGCTAGGTTTATAACTTTCATTGTCCATTCTTGGATTGTAGGTAAATCTTGCTTCTTCCAATATTGTGCCACCAACAGTCTTGCTGCAGTTATTAAATTCAAAATCAATTTAGTCTCTATAACTGTACAATCCGTAACTATACCCAGCAGAAACAGCTGTGGTGTGAATTTCAACTTCTTTTTAAGAATATTTTGTAAAATCCACCAAATTTTTATTCAAAACGCTTTAACCTTTTTACATGTCCACCAAATATGGAAATAGGTTGCATCCTCACAATTACATCTCCAACATTTTGGTTGTACATTCAGATACATACGAGATAACTTTTTTGGATCTAGATGCCATCTATAAAACATTTTATAAAAGTTCTCCCTTAAATTTTGCACTTTAGTAAATTTCACATTTGTCACCCATATTTTTTCCCAAGTTTCCATCATTATTGGCTGTTCAAAATTCTGCGCCCATTTTATCATACAATCCTTAACTAGCTCTGTTTCCGAGTCAATCTCTATCAAAATATTATACAATCTTTTTATATGCATTGGACTTTGGTCTCTAATTTGTTTAATTAAATTTTCATCACTTTGTATAACACCAATTTTCTTGTCTTTTCTCCATCTGGCTTGTAATTGTACATATTGAAACCAAGTTTGAATTATTTTCTCCTCTTTCAACACATTCACAGGTTTTAATTTTAATATACCTCCCTCCGTATTGAGAATATCTATATATGTAATTACATCCTGTCTACTTTCTATGCTCGTGTTCTCTATTGCGTGCCTGGGTGCTGTCCATATAGGTATCTTTTCATTTAACTTGTATTGATATTTCTTCCAGACATGCAATAAAGCATTTCTCAGTATATGACTCTTAAATGCTCTATCCACCCTTTTTTCATACACTAAATAAGCATGCCAACCATAAACCAAATCACACCCTTCAATATTCAATATCCTTCCATTTGTTAAATTAATCCAATCACTAATTGCTGATAAAACAGCTGCTTCATAATACAATTTTAAATTTGGCATTTTCAATCCTCCTCTTTCTCGTGTATCCTGCATTATTTTCAATTTTATCCTTGGTTTCTTACCTTGCCATACAAACTTATTAATACCTTTCTGCCATTCTTCCAGGTTGACATCCTTTTTTAGTATTGGTATCATTTGAAAGAGGAATAAAAACCTAGGTAAAACATTCATTTTTATAACTACTATTCTACCTAGCAAGGACAGTTGTAATTTTTTCCATTTATCCATTTCAACTTGTATTTTATGCCATATCAATTCATAATTATACTTATACAATTTGCCATTAGAAGATGCAATATAAACTCCTAGGTACTTAACTTTTTTGACTATTTCACATCCCGTTACCCTTTGTAACTCCTCTTTTTGATTTGTTGTCATATTTTTAACAATCATCTTTGTTTTTCCAATGTTTATTTTAAACCCAGACACTTGACCATACTGTTTCACTATATCCATCAAAACCTTTGCCGATTCCACTGGATGAGTTAAGGTCATAACCAAATCATCTGCAAATGCCCGTACCTTATATTCATAGTCTCTAACTTTAATTCCCTCTATCTCATCTATATTACGTATTTTGTTTAACAACAATTCTAGATGTCAGCGTTCCAAATTAGGCTCTCTTCCAGCGCTGACATAGAAAAAGCAGAAGCTTGATTTATTGCTGAGATGAACTTTTACCTAGTCTTTGTATGTTACAGATAGGGTTTCCTGGGAGACGAGGAGGGGGGCACATTCCTGTGAAAAGAACGTGCTGGGATGTAGAGATGGATTTGCATGATGGCCAATGAGACATTGGGGTTGGAGTGCGGAAGAGGAGGGGGTTGGAAGGAGGGGCCAGTTTGGCTGCAAAATGAATCAGGAATGTCGGACTCTGCTATTCTTAAAATAAAAGTGATTCATTAGAGAGCTTGCGCTTGAGAATGAAGTTTTTTTCAAGATAGCACCGAAACCTGACAGACAGCCAAACTCTCCTCCAAATCCAGGCTGGCTGAGTTTAAATCATCCCGTTCCCTCCCAGACATCTGGTCGGACGGACTATGGCTGAAGCCAAGCTCTCAGAGGAAAGCCTGCTTCAAGAGACAGGAGGAGCAGAAGCGGTCGTGATTCCAGCCAACTTGGAAAATACAAAGGTTCAACTTTCTCCGCCTTCCCTCCCCGCAGAACTTCAAGCAAAGAAACGCGAGGCAGATAAGTACCCGGGGACTGTGCCAAAAGCCTTAGAGGCGGAATTTCCTTTTGCAAATGAAAAAGATAAAGAAAAACCCCTAAGTGAATTTGGAAGGGCGAGCTGGGGATGGGAATGGCAGCGAAGCCCAGACAAGGCAGCACCTCCCCACCCCAGGATGAGAGACGAGGCAGAGGACTATCAACACCAAGGCTGGTGTCAGGTTTCGGTGCTATCTTGAAAAAACTTCATTCTCAAGCGCAAGCTCTCTAATGAATCACTTTTATTTTAAGAATAGCAAAGTCCGACATTTCTGATTCATTTTGCAGCCAAACTGGCCCCTCCTTCCAACCCCCTCCTCTTCCGCACTCCAACCCCAATGTCTCATTGGCCATCATGCAAATCCATCTCTACATCCCAGCACATTCTTTTCACAGGAATGTGCCCCCCTCCTCATCTCCCAGGAAACCCTATCTGTAATATACAAAGACTAGGTAAAAGTTCATCTCAGCAATAAATCAAGCTACTGTTCTTTCTATGTCAGCGCTGGAAGAGAGCCTAATTTGGAACGCTGACAGCTGGCCCTCCAGAGCTCAGCACAGAGAGGAGAGGGCAGAGAGGGAGGAGCCACCCCAGTTCAGAGGGAAGTTCGATGGTGACCCAGACAACCTCGCCCAATTCCTCGATTCAGCTGATATATACATAGAGCGGTTCGGACACCTCTACCCTTTCCCCAGAGCCCTAGTGAATGCTATCTCGGAAGGGCTGGAGGGAGAAGCAAAGAGGTGGTCAGCATCACTCTACAAATACAGGGCCCCCCAGCTACGAGATGCGGATGGGTTCTTGCAACTATTGAGAGCCCGTTATGAGGAGGAGGAGGAGGACCCCTATGTGGAAGACGAGCTCAGAAACCTAATGCAGAGGGGGAAGCCTATCAGAGAGCATATCCGTGAATTCAGGAGAGTCATTGGGACACTGCCTCCCCTACCAGAGCGATTGCTGGTGTATTTTTTTAGAACAAGCCTGGATAAAAGAATTTCCCAAGTGACTGCCTATCGTGACATCCCAAACCAACTCGCTGAATGGTTCCGGGGTAGCGATAAAAGTCGACAGAGGGCTGCGGGCGAGTGACACGTCAAAACCACCAGAGGGAAAGGAGAGAGGCCGACCAGACCAGGGGCTACTCAACAGACGAGAAACCCTAACATCACAGCCCTCCTACAGACCAACTGCCCCACGGAGCCCACTGAAATGCCACAGATGTGGAGGAAGTGGCCACATAGCAGCAAGATGTGGAACGCCTAGACCGGGACCAGCTTCACCACCCAAAGCACGACCGGAACGAGGGCCCAAGCGCGTCACCCACGTACCGCGGGAAGCTCCCCAAATCCCGGAGTTTTTCGCTCATCTGAACGAAACCAGAGGAATCCCAGATGAGGGAGATCAGTCCCCCGAACCCTATGACACAGAGGACGAAGGCGAGGATGACCCGATGGTGAGTGGACCCGTCCATCCTTTTCTTTTCCCCATACGCCTAACAGCCCCCAAAACAGGGGCCCAAGAGACTTTCCAAGCCCTAATAGACTCGGGTAGCACACGGTGCCTAATCAACCTACCCACAGTTCTAAAATTGGGAATCCGAGCTAAACAGCTCAAACAACCAATTCGCTTCGAGCAAGTTGATGGGTCCCTAGTGGGAGGAGCGTACGCCACACGCTTGACTGAACCCGTGAGACTAGAACTCGCAGATCACTGGGAGACGATCCGCTTCATAATAGCCCCCAAGATGACAGAACCAGTCATATTGGGGCTCTCGTGGCTCGACAAATGGGGCCCAATCATTTGGTGGCAAGAGGGAACCCGCAGGCTGAGAATAGCAAAGGGGCCCCAACCCCTGCCGCCCCGACCAGAAGAATTTCCTCCCACGCTGAAACCCCAAAGCAGCCCTCCACTACAGAAGAAAACACCACCAACACAAGGGTCCCTCCCAGAAGGTGCAGCAAAGCAATTGGCAGCCGCACCCACCACCACTTGTAACGCAAACCAGATCCCAAGGGAGTACCAAGACCTGGCAGGGGTATTCAGCGAGGCCGAGTGTGACATTCTGCCCCCCCACCGCGAGACCGATTGTGCCATCGAAATTATCCCAGGAGCGAAACTACCCAAACCTAAAATGTATGCCATGACGCCCCGAGAAATGCAGGAAATGCGAGACTACATAGACAAAAACTTACAAAGGGGATTTATTGAGCCAGTAAAACCAAGGGTAGCAGCGCCGGTCATGTTTAAAGAGAAAAAGGACGGCTCCATGAGACTGGTGGTCGACTTTCGAAGTTTCAATGCTGTTTGCGTACACAACTTGTACCCCCTCCCCCTCATGAAAGACATGTTAGCCCACCTAGCTAAAGGGAAGGTTTTCACCAAACTAGACCTTCGAGAAGCTTATTACCGAGTACGCATAAAGGCAGGAGATGAATGGAAAACAGCATTCAACTGCCCCCTGGGTAGTTTCCAGTTTAAAGTAATGCCTTTTGGATTGCAAGGAGCCCCGGCAGTATTCATGCAGTTAATAAACGAAGTCTTACATGAACACCTTTACAAAGGGGTCCTCGTGTACCTGGACGATATTCTTATCTACACGGAGACCATAGACGAACATATACCCCTCGTCCGCCAAGTACTGAAAAAACTGCTACGGGCAAACCTATATGTCAAACTGCCAAAATGCGATTTCCACCAATCACGGCTAGACTACCTGGGCTACCGAGTATCAAATGAGGGGATAGAGATGGACCCAGCCAAGGTCCAATCAGTTCTACAATGGCAGCCCCCTCGCACCCGCAGACAACTGCAAAGTTTTCTAGGCTTTGCGAATTTCTACAGACAATTCATCCCCTCGTTCGCGAAGATTGCCAAACCTTTGACGGACCTCCTAAAGACAGGAAGCCCAGCGATGAAACCTCGCCCGGGACAACCCCTACAGTGGGACCTGATCTGCCAACAGGCATTTGAGACACTAAAAGGATTGTTCGTGAAAGAACCTGTCTTAAAACACCCTGATCCTGAACAGCCTTTTGTCATCCAAGCAGACGCAAGTGATGTGGCAGTAGGAGCCGTGTTACTCCAAAAGAACAACCAAGGTGATCTACAACCCTGCGCCTACACCTCCCGCAAACTCACCGATACGGAGAGGCGATGGGCGGCGTGGGAGAAGGAAGCGTTTGCAGTAAGGTGGGCCTTGTTGACCTGGCGGCACCTTCTAGAGGGAGGCCAGAAACCATTTGAAGTCTGGACTGATCATAAAAACCTAGAGGCCCTAAAAACCCCACGAAAACTGTCGCCCAGGCAAGTGCGGTGGGCACAATACTTCAATCGTTTCAATTTCGAGCTTAAGCACATCCCAGGAGGGAGAAATTTCCTGGCTGATGCCCTCTCCCGGATGCCCCAATACAACAGTGAGCGGGAGCAGGTAGTGAATGCCATCATCCCCTCCACCCAAGCTGCGGCCCAAGTGATCACCAGACGGCAACGACGTGATCAGCAAGGCCAACTTGCAAGTGACTTAACTGCAAAATTAAAAAATGAAACGCTGACAGACCCCTGGTATCGGGACAATCAACATCTCTTGACAAAAAGAGATGAACTAGCATGGAGGGGGACAAAGCTCTATGTCCCACAGAGTTTACGCATCCTGATTCTCAAGAGGAGCCACGACGTTAAACCAGCAGGACACTTCGGATTCCTAAAGACTCTGCACCTAGTACGAAGGCAGTTCTGGTGGCCACACATGAGAAAGGACGTAGACAGTTATGTAAAAAGCTGCACCATTTGTGCCACGATGAAGACAAGGCCAGGGTGCCCGCCTGGATTGTTGCAACCAGTAGCTGAACCAACAAGACCATGGGAGGAGATTGCAATGGACTTTATAGTAGACCTACCGAGGAGCAGTGGAAATACAGTGATCTGGACTGTAATAGACTTATTCTCCAAACAGGCACACTTCATTCCTTGTAGTGGACTGCCTTCAGCTCGTCAGTTATCCAAACTGTTCCTGAAACACATTTACCGCCTACATGGAGTTCCCAGGAGAATCATTTCCGACAGAGGGGTCCAGTTCACAGCAAAGTTCTGGAGGGAGTTTCTATGATCCATAGGTTCATCCCAAGGGCTCAGCTCAGCATTTCACCCGAGCACCAATGGGGGGGCAGAAAGACTGAACGCTATGATAGAACAGTATTTAAGATGCTACGTCGACTACCAGCAGTCCAATTGGGCAGACCTCCTATCTTTTGCGGAGGTTGCATATAATAATGCTGTCCACAGCAGCACGGGGCTAACCCCGTTCAAAATAGTGAGTGGCATGGATTTTGTTCCCATGCCAGAATACCCGAGGGAGCCCCCTTCCTCAGTCAGTTTGACCGACTGGATGGCAATGTTCAGACAAACTTGGGAAAATGTTAAGAGGGCGCTGGCAAAGGCGGCTCAATCTTATAAGGAACAAGCAGATAAGCACCGAACTCCCCAAAGACCATTTCAACTGGGAGAGAAAGTTTACCTCTCCACCAAGTACTTGAGACTTAGACTCCCGAGCAGGAAATTGGGTCCAAAATTTATAGGACCATTTCCTATAATAAAAATAATCAACCCCGTTACAGTTCAATTGCAGTTGCCACGGCTTTTGGGGAAAATTCACCCCGTTTTTCACAGTAGCCTTCTAAAACCTGTAGTGGGGTCTACTTTAAGGCCAATGCCACGTGAACCCCCTGGGCCCCTGGTTGTTGGGGGCCAAACGCACTACGAAGTGCAGCGGATTCTTGATTCAAGATGGCACAGGGGGCGCCTTCAGTACTTAATTAAATGGAAGTGTTACCCAGTGTCAGAGGCTTCCTGGGTGAAGAGCGCAAACATTCAAGCTGATCGCCTTATAGCAAAATTCCATGCAGACCACCCGGGAAAGCCGGGAGGGGGGGGTGCACAGCCAGGGAGGGGCTGATGAGACTAATCTTGTTGTGTTTTCCCTATGGGATAGGTGATGTCGCAGAAGTGAAGGGAGAGGGGCCGGATGTCAGTGTTCCAAATTAGGCTCTCTTCCAGCGCTGACATAGAAAAAGCAGAAGCTTGATTTATTGCTGAGATGAACTTTTACCTAGTCTTTGTATGTTACAGATAGGGTTTCCTGGGAGACAAGGAGGGGGGCACATTCCTGTGAAAAGAACGTGCTGGGATGTAGAGATGGATTTGCATGATGGCCAATGAGACATTGGGGTTGGAGTGCGGAAGAGGAGGGGGTTGGAAGGAGGGGCCAGTTTGGCTGCAAAATGAATCAGGAATGTCGGACTCTGCTATTCTTAAAATAAAAGTGATTCATTAGAGAGCTTGCGCTTGAGAATGAAGTTTTTTTCAAGATAGCACCGAAACCTGACACTAGAGTTAATATAAATAATAATGGCGATAAAGGACATCCCTGCCTCGTACCTTTTTCAATTTTGAAAGTTTCTGTCAAACTGTCATTAACAATTATCTGAGCTGTCTGTTCCTGATATATTGCTTTAATGGACTGCATAAAGCAATTCCCAAATTGCATCCTATTAACCACTCCAATCGATCAAAAGCTTTTTCCGCATCCAAAAATATAAGCACTGCAGGGATTTGGTTATTCCTTTCCAAATATTCCAATATGTCAACAATTTGTCTTACATTATTTTTCATTTGTCTACCTTGTATAAACCCAGTTTGGTCAGCATGAATCATTTTTTGCATTACTAACATTAACCTATTTGCCAATATCTTAGCAAATATCTTATAATCTGTATTCAATAATGATATGGGTCTATAGTTCTTGGGATGTGTCAGATCTTGATCTTCTTTTGGAATTAACGAAATAAAAGCTGTTTTCCATGAAGGTGGTACCCCTTCACCCAACTGAATTCTATTAAATAATTCTTTAAGAGGTACAACCATCTCCAATTGTAAATATTTATAATACACAGCTGTTAATCATCCGTACCAGGAGCCTTGCCAGTTTTTAACTGTTTAATTGCTGAGAGGATCTCCTCCTCTGTTATTAATTGGTTCAACCGTTCTCTTTGTTCCTCTGTGACTACAGAAATATTCTGTCTATCCAAATATCTCTCTATCTCTGCACCTTGTATTTTATCTGCAGTATACAATCTTGCATAAAATTCTAAAAATGCCTTTTTAATCATATTTTGGTGATACACCTCTTTACCTTTGTACTCTATTTTCTCTATGGTACGAGATTTTTGTTTTTTTCCTCAGCATATATGCCAACCATCTACCTGGTTTATTTGCATTACAAAAAGTATTATGTTTAGCATATTGTAGATTGGTTGCCACTTGATCTGAGAGCATCATATTAAATTGCCCACGTAATAGGGTGATCTCTTCTTTGATTTTCTTATCCCCTGGGTTATAAATTAACACCCTTTCTTTTTTCTTGATCTCTTCTTCTAATTCCCTCCTTTTTTCCACCTGTCTACTCCTATATGCATTATTCATATTTATCAAGACTCCTCTCATATATGCTTTACTAGCATCCCATACCATATCCATAGATGTTCCCTTGTTCATATTAAAAACAAAAAATTCCTTCATTAGTTTTTTACATTCTATTACGTTTTTCTCATATCTGAAAAGGTTTTCATTTAACCACCAAGATCTCCTAGATCTTTCCCCACACTCCAGTTCCATCCAGACTGGACTATGATCAGTTAAAATTCTGGGACAAATCTTTATCTTCTTTACCCTGGAAAAAAAAATCATTTGTAGTTAATATAAAGTCAATTCTCGAAAAAGATTGATGTCTATCTGAAAAAAATGTAAAATCTTGTTCTCTATAATTCCATTCATGCCAAATATCTCTTAATTCCATATCCTCCATCATATCAAAAAAAGACTTAGGCAGTCTGGATCGCAATTTAGTAGATTGTACTATTCTTTTCTTATCAATACTAGGGTCTATCACTCCATTCCAATCTCCCATCAATATACATGAATTATAATCCCAATGTAGTAATTTTGTGTGTATCAACTTATAAAATTTTTCTTGTTGTTGGTTAGGAGCATATATCCCCAATAAAAGTGTTTTCTTTCCTTCTATCATTATCTCAATTGCCAAAAATCTTCCTTGTTGATCTGCCTCAACTAATTTAGCCATCAAATCTCTTTTCAAATAGATCACTATTCCATTCTTTTTTTCTGGGGCTGATGCAACAAAATGTGTTCCCAATTTTGTATTTATTAAATATTTTTGATCAGTTGTCCTTATATGTGTTTCCTGCAGGCATATTATTTCATTTTTAAATTGTCTCAAATGGTGAAATATTTTCTTCCTTTTTTGTGGTGAATTTAAACCATTAACATTCCAGGTTAGAAACCTAGAAGCCATCTTCAGACTCTCGAAGCTTGGCGAGAACCGCTTGATAATCCTCTTGGAATTTCCTTTTAGGTCTCGCCCCTCCCACAGCTTCTGTGCCAGTATTCACTTCTTGTGATAAAGCCTGCTCTTGTAACTTTTTTAACTCTTGAACTTTACGTTTAGTAACTGCTTTGGTTTGTCTTTGATCTTTGCTTTCTTCTTGTTTTTCAACTATATCCCATGCTTGGACAGCACTTGAAAGTTGCAGAACCTCCTCCTGCATACTCATAGCTCCGCCTTCCAATTGCTTCTGCAGGTCCTCTTTCCTTCCCTCTGTCGCCTCTCTTGCTTTTTTACCTCCCACCACTGGTGGTTGTCCAGCCTTTAGTATGTTACTATAAAAGTCTCTTGCTTTACATATTGTATTGAGACGATATCGCTCTCCTGCATAGTCCACCGATAATCCGACTGGAACTTCCCATCTGTATTGTATCTGTCGATTCCTCAGCTCATCTGCCAGAAAAGCATACTCTTTCTTGGATTTCAACATTTTGGGTGGTATTTCTTTAAATACTGCAACTTCTTGTCCTGCCACTTGCAACTTTTTTTTATAAGCAGCTTGTAAAATCTCATTTCTAATCCTTCTGGTGACAAAGTAAATTACAACATCTCTTGGTAGTTTCCTTTGTCTAGCTACCCATGAATTAACACGATAGATCCGATCAATTTGCCATTCAAGTTCTCCTCTGGGCTCTCCCACAAACTGTGCCAGAGCATCTTCAAAAATCTCTTTCAAGTTTTCCTTAGGATTTTCTTTCAAGCCTCTTATTCTCACAGCAAATTCCATCATCTTATATTGTGTCAACAACACTTCAGCTTCTGTTTTGTCAATCTTAGTTTGTGATTCCTCAACTTTACCAACTAAAATCTCATTGGCTTGAACAACCTCATCAATTCTATCTTCTACATGGCTAACATGTTTTACCAGTCCCTGGAATGCAAGAACTATATCTTCCCTTATATGTTTATTTCTTGTCTTAATTATGTCCTTCATTTCTTCCATTTGTTCTGAGACTCCTTTAAATGCAAATGCAATGTCCTCTTTAAAACCTTCTTTAATTTCTTTCATGGCTTCCTGAAACATCTCAAGTGTTAATATTTGTGCTTGTGGTTGTAGTTGTGGTTGTAATTGAGCTTGTGTATCTGCTGGAGGCAATAAGGTTTGCAACCTGCTAGTTTGAGCTGGGGAGCTTCCCGCACTCCCTGCTTTAGGCAGCACCAATTTTGTCTGCTTTGAAGCCATTTTAAAATCACACAGTCTCAGAAACAATTCTTAAAGTTCTTATAGCCAGCGAAGAAAAATCAGAAAATCTTTAGAATCTCTAAATTTTTATTCCCAAAGTCCAAGATACAAGGTTAAATCCAAACAGTTTTAAGCGGAGTTGTTAGCTGATAGGCGTTAATGAGTTAACAAGTCTGTAGGAACTTTCTTCTTAACTTTCACTTTCATCTCTTTGTCTTAGCGAGCCAGTGCCATCTTCCCCTCCCTTTCACTCCAGCTCCGCTCTTAGAGGCTCGAAAAGAAGCGATGTTCAAAGGAATTAAAGTATAAATACTTGCAATTATGTAGTCTCCTGTCTTTGTTCTGCCTGCTTCAATTTTCACTTTGTATCAATTGGTAGCAGGGGCGGACGTGGCATTTTGCTCTGCCTTCTGGCATAGGCGTCCCGGCTTTGGAGCTTTCCCAGGCTCTTGGGGAGCTCTCACCTTTTGAGCCCCAGAGTTAATTCTAGGGCTCTTAGGGAGCTCTACCCTGTGCCTGGCTGCTCGCTTCCCCTTCTTCTCCCAGGGGGAAGGTTCTTCGCTGCTAGACAGCTGTTTTTTTGCTGTTCTAGCGGCTAACAAAGTCGTGGGGCTAGCGCTCACCCAGGGAGCATCCACAACGTCCTACGGAGCCACCGGATCCAGGTTGGGCTTCTTGAGGAGAGGGCGAACCACCACCTCTTTGAGTGCAGCGGGGAAGACCCCCTCCCTCA
Organism: Arizona elegans; assembly: GCA_022577455.1. Taxonomy (NCBI): domain Eukaryota; kingdom Metazoa; phylum Chordata; class Lepidosauria; order Squamata; family Colubridae; genus Arizona; species Arizona elegans. The sequence goes on from JAKOOJ010000010.1 coordinate 16,996,110, forward strand.
GAGAAGCTTTGACAACAGCCTGGATCCAGTCTCCGGTTACCTCCCTGGCTGCCGAAACAAGCCAGGAGGGACACGGGTCCAATAAACACGTGGAGGTCCCCAGCCGACCCATAATCCTGTCCACTTCATCCAATGAAACAGGCTCAAACTCAACCCAGATGTCCCCACCAAGACAAGCCCCAGTCTCCTCAGTGGATTCTGCCCAGTCAGAGTCCAGCCCGGTCCGGATCTGAGCGATTTTATCTTGCAGAAACTGTGCAAAATCCTCAGCTCGGCCCTGCAAGGGGTCCTCCCTCGCTCCAAGATTAAGAAGGGAGCGGGTCACCCTAAATAGGGCAGCTGGGTGGTTTTCTGCAGATGCAATGAGAGCGGCGAAGTACTGCTGTTTCGCTGCTTCCATTGCCACAAGATAAGACCTAATATGGGTTCTTAGCTGTGTCCGGTCAGATTCGGATCGGGAGGACCTCCAACCACCCTCCAGGCGTCTTTTCCGACACTTCATTTCCCTGAGCTCCGCAGTAAACCATGGAGCCGCCTGGGATCTGCGTTGGATCAGAGGCCGCATAGGCGTGATTCGATCCAGGGCCCCTACCGCAGCCTGTTCCCAGGCCGCAACTAGGGCCTTGGAGGAATTGTGGATTAAGGAGGCGGGAAATGGCCCAGGATCCATCAGGAACCTTTCGGGATCCATCAGGCGCCTGGGGCGGAACCATCTCATAGGCTCCGCAACCCAGCAGTGGGGTCTGGCGGTAGGAAAGTCCAGCCTAAGGAGGGAATGATCAGTCCATGACGGGGTCGATGGATAAGGTCCCCTCCCCCCGATCATTTATCCACCGCCCAGAGAGAAAAATCAGGTCAAGTGTGTGTCCTCCTGTATGAGTTGGGGCCTGTACAATCTGAGTCAGGTCCATGGCCATCATGGAGGTCATGAACTCCCGCACTAACTCAGATGTCTCCCCGACTGAAGGCAGGTTGAAGTCTCCGACAACCAAAAGGTTGGGGAGTTCAGCCGCCAACTCGGCCAAGACATCTAGTAGTGCAGGCAGGGCTGAGGCTACGCAGCTGGGTGATAGGTACGTAACCAGCAAACCCGACTGAACTCCAGGATCCCACTTCAAAAGGAGCGATTCACACCCGCCAATCTGAGGGACAGTGACCTCCCTAGGACTAAGACCTTCCCTAATAATGACCGCCCCTCCCCCGCCCCTCCCCTGGAGTCACGGATGATATAATATCTGGAAGCCTGGGGGACACAAATCAGAGAGAGGGATGCCTCCCTCCGTCCCTAACCAGGTCTCGGTGATACAAGCCAGGTCCGCTTCCTCCTCGTCAATAAGATCTTGGACGAGGAGGGCCTTATTCACCATGGACCTGGCATTCAGGTATACCAGCCGGAGTCCAGGGGTCCGCACTCCATCACCGCCGGGGGGGCAGGATGGGCCAAGGGGACAGGAGAGCCCCACCGCTCGAACACAGCAGTGGGGCTCTCCAAACCCCCTCCTCCCACCAGCCCTGCCCTTCCCCACCATCACCGGGATTAAAAAACCCTCTCTCCACCGAACTTCTTCGTTCCCCCCTCCCCCCACAACCGTCCGACGGGCCAGGTTGCTGAGCCGTAGGAGCCGCCCCCAGCTCATCTCTCACCACCCTCCTCCTGGGTCCCTTTAAAATTTGATTAAAAACCCTAATTAAAAACCTCCTCAGACCACGCTTCGAGGCATGCCACCACTCGGGGTTCCAAAACCCATCCTTGAGGTAGGCCTTCGGTAAAACAGAAGGCCACGTCCGCGAGAGGGGGGCATCTCGCAGAGCAAGGATGTCTGCTGAAGTGTAGGCCAGAATTAAAACATGTGAGGTAGATGAAAGACGACATTAAGCACCCTAGATGGTAGAAAACAGGAGGGAGGGGCACATGCAATACAGACTGGAGATGGAACCAGAACCGGGCAAGTCCATCACCCTCTCACAACGATGGGAGAGTCAAAGAGAAAGCTGGAACGAATGTATCCGCAGGAATCAGCCGCAACCACCCTCTCACGATGGCTAGACGGGAAAAGGCCGCCAGCGGAGCCATGGATCAGTTCCTGCGGTAGTGAGGCAGCAGTAATCTTCCAGGACTCTCAGCCCACCAGTCTAAAGTCTGACATCTCTCTCCAGAAACATCGAGTCTGATGGAGCCATAACAGGAGGATGTGATAAGACAAGATCGTAATTAGGAAAAGTCAGGGATCAAATGGCGAAATAATAAGGAGGAAGATGTCAAAAAACCGAAAAACAACTGTAGATGACTAAGATGGATTGAATGGGTTAGACTGAAATAGAGTCGGGCAACAGTCAGGGGAGTAAAGCCCTCACAAATGAGGGGGGGAGGGGGGGAGAAAGGCCCCAGGGAAGAGAGCAAGATGGAAAATTCCTCCTTCCCCTCCGGCCAACTCCACCCCCCAGGTCTTCTCCAAAATTCACTCACCCCTCAGTCAAGCCCAATCTCATAGGCCAAATTTTGTCTTGATCTTCCAGGGTCTCTCCCCATTCAGGGGGCTGTAAAAACCCAGCAGTTAATCAGCTGGGCAACAGTCCCGTCGCCTTCTGTTTTAGCCGGTCATCATTGACGTGGCCTCAAAGGAGTTTAGCAACGTCGTCGAAAATGCGCCCAGCTGATCCACCAGAGGGCCTTACAGCGCCCCATGGTCCTGGATTCCTGAGTGCAACTACGGCGGCATCCAAACAGCGTCGATCGTATCAAGCCCTCCATGGCTGTGGTGCGGAGGCCTCCGCCGCCCTCCAAGCGGCTCCCAGATGATGCAACTCTCCGAAGTGTCATTTTACCATCCCAGATCACCCGAGAGCTGGCTATAGTTCAAAGACGGCTCAATCGGCTCAGCAAAGGCTCAGAAAAGCGGGCAAGGGGTCAACAGATGGAAAATCGTCCCCCCGATGCCTAATGAAAGTCTTTACATCGGCACTCCCTAGCCAGGAGACCGCCATCTTGCGCATGCGCAGGTCAAAAAAAAAATTGTAAAAGAAAAACTCTGCTTACAAACAATGGAAAAGGAATTGAATATTTTTTTTATATTTAATATTTTTTTAAGGAGAATAGGAAAGAACAAACAACATTACAGAATTTATGGGACACCACTAAGGCATATATGAGGGGAATAACAATAGCTTATGTGGCAAGGAGAAATAAAGAGAAAAGGGAACAACAAACGTCGCTATTGGAGAAACTCAAAAAATTGGAAATTGCTCTGCAGAAAGAGCCCCAGAATGATAGAATCAAGGAGGAAAGAGACTTAACGAAACATAAAATTAATCTGATACAACAGGAAGCAATGATACAGAATGGAAAATTGGCAAAACAAAATTATTTTGAAACAGCGAAGAAACCTGGAAGATGGTTGGCCCATAAATTGAAGAAGGAAAAACAAAAAAAATGATACAACACCTACATAAGACTGATGAAATAAAAAGCATTATTCAAAATTATTTTCAAGTGTTATATAGTCAAGAAAACATTGCAGAAGAAAATATAATAAAGTACCTACAAGAGAGAAACCTACCAAATATATCAGAGGAAGCAATAAAAATGATAAATGATAAAATTACCTTAATAGAGATGAAGAAGGCAATTAAGAAACAAAAAAATAATAAAATACCCGGGCCAGATGGGATTCCTGCGGAAATAAATAAAAAATTCCAAGAACCATTAGAGGAGATTATGTTAGAAGTGCATAATGATGTATTAGAACGAGCTAAAATGCCAATTTCATGGACAGAAGCTTACATAACATTAATTCTGTAAGAAAATACAGACAATCAAATGATCCAAAATTACAGGCCAATCTCGCTTCTAAATGCCGCCTATAAAATTCTGGCAATGATTATAGCGGAAAGACTGAAAAAGATATTCAATAATATTATACATTCGGACCAAAACGGGTTTTTACCCAAATGACAAATAAGAAACAATACAAGAATTATAATGAACATATTAGAGTATTATGAGGCTCACCCTGAAAAACAATTAGTGTTAGTACTGGTGGATGCACAAAAGGCTTTCGATAACTTAAATTGGCAGTTCTTAATCACACAACTAATCACTATGAAATTTGGTGAAAAATTTATCAGAATGATCAAGGCAATATATTCAAATCAAACAGCAAAAATAATGATAAATGGAGATTTAACAGATAAAGTCATCATATATAAGGGGGTTAGGCAAGGATGCCCACTATCCCCTCTCCTATTTATTCTCTCACTAGAAGTTTTATTAATTCAGGTCAGGGATAATCAGGAAATGAAAGGGTTAAAAATTGAAAGAGTATAAAACACAGGCATTTGCAGACGATATGGCTTTTATAATAGAGGATCCCCTCGAAACGGGAGAATTATTGATACAGGAAATAAAGAAATTTGTTATGGTTGCGGGTTTAAAAATAAATAAAAATAAAACGAAGATAATAACCAAAAATTTCACACAAGGCCAAAATATGAAATTAGAGAGGATATTAGAAATCCAAGTAGTGAAAAAAGTAAAGTATCTTGGCATTTGGTTAACAGCAAAAATTTCTTCTATAAAAGAAGATAACTACTTAAACTTACTATAACAAATTCGAAAAGTTTTAGAAAATTGAGCAAAGTTACAATTATCTCTGATTGGAAGAGTGGTGACCATAAAAATGAACATCCTACCAAAAATTTTATACTTATTTCAAATGGTGCCCATAAAACTAGGGAATTTTTTTTTTTTGAAGAATTGAACAAAATAACTTTAAAATTTATCTGGCTGGGGAAAAAACCTAGAATCAAATTAAAGCTCTTACAAGATTCTAGAATTAAAGGAGGCTTCGGCCTTCCGGATTGGGAACTCTACTACCAGGCGGCAGCAGTAACATGGCTTAAGGAATGGATAAATTCAAAAAACAGAAGAATACTAACGATAGAGGGACACGACCTTCAACGGGGCTGGCACGCCTTCATTTGGGAGGGAAAGAATAGAGCTCACAAATATTTTCAGAGACATTAGGTAAGAGATGCCCTACTAGAGATTTGGATGAAAATTAAAAGAAATTTCTACACAAAAATCCCCAGATGGATATCAACAATGGAAGCAATGATCTACCCCAACTTAATTGATCTTAAAAAAATAGTAACTTATAAAGAGCTTCTAGATGGACAAAGGAAACTGAAATCCAATCAGGAACTAATATCACAGGGAATTAAAATAGATTGGTGGCCTTATCTACAGATTCAAACAAGATATAAAAAAAAAAATTCAGAACAATTTGGGTTTCAAACCGAGCAACAAGAAATGGACAAAATTCTAACAGGGACTGACGAAAAAATGATTACCAAAATGTATAACAGCCTCCTCAAATTCAAAATGGAGGAGGAAACTGTGAAAGAAACAATGATAATCTGGGCGAAAAATTTTGGGTACAACATAGAATTGGAACATTGGGAAAAACTATGGGGAGAAATTATAAAATTATGATGTCGGCTGCATACAAAGAAAATATTTACAAAATTTATACGATCTGAAGAGAAACCAGAGTATATCTGGTTTCTAAAATCTATGCAGATGATGAAGGAAGAATTTTAATGGTGGAAGTGACAGATAACAACAGGAAAATATTGTTAACAGCGATATATGCTCCAAGTGACAATCAAGACGTTTTATATAGAAAACTACACATGAAACTAACTGAGTTGGATTATGACAACATTTGTATGATGGGAGATTTTAATGGAATAGTGGATGGGAAAATGGATTATAACACACAAAAGACAACAAAACAAAGTAGAAGAATTTTGCCGAAATCTTTTTTTAAGATTCCAGAGGAAATAAATTTAAAAGATATATGGAGAGAAAGAAATGCAAAAAATAGACAATACACGTTTTATTCTAATAGACACTTATCATGGTCTAGAATAGATATGATATGGATGACAATAGAATTGACTTTGAATATAGAAGAAGTTGCTATAGAAGCCAATACTTGGGCAGATCACAATCCAATGACGGTGAGATGGAAAGGACAAAGGAGAAGGTCTAGATGGACTTTAAATACTACAGTATTAAAAGAAAAGGACTTTGTACAGAAAATGGAGAAAAAATTGGCCTTTTTTTTCCAAAAAAATAGAAAAGAAGATACATCAATGCAGAATCTGTGGGAAACCATGAAAGCCTATGCCAGAGGCCTGATTATTGACTATACAAGAAAAAGAAATATTAAGAAAAGACAAGCATATAAAACGTTAGAGGATGATTACAAGAAATTTGAAAAAGAACTACAGAAGTTCCCACAAAAAAAGGATATTAAAATGAAAATGGACACAATTAAACATAAAATGGGATTAATAGAAAAAGAAGATTTAGCACAAAAAATTAGGAGCGCTAAACAGAACTACTTTGAAGATGCTAATAAACCAGGCAGATGACTAGCATATAAATTGAAAAACAGAGAGAATCAAAGAAAATAACACAATTTATTTATTTATTTATTTATTTATTTATTTATTTATTTATTTATAAATTTTTATACCGCCCTTCTCCCTGAGGACTCAGGGCGGTGTACAGCCAGAATTAAAAAACATGAAATACAAATATTAAAAAACAATTAAAATATATATAAATTTGGCCCAGAATTAAAAATACAAACCAATTAAAACATTTAAAATTTCTTCTTAAGCCAGCCCGGCTTGCTGGAAAAAGTGGGTTTTAAGGGCACGGCGGAAGGCACTAAGGTCTTGGATTCTCCTTATCTCTGGGGGCAACTGATTCCAGAGGGTAGGTGCCCCCACAGAGAAGGCTCTCCCCCTGGGGGTCACCAGCCTACATTGATTGGCTGATGGCACCCTGAGGAGGTCCTCTCTGTGGGAGCTCACGGGGCGATGGGAGGTCGTCGGTAGCAGCAGGCAGTCTCGAAGATAGCTAGGCCCGATGCCATGGAGCGCTTTAAAGGTGATAACCAACACCTTGAAGCGCACCCGGAAGACCACTGGGAGCCAGTGCAGCTCGCGCAGGAGCGGTGTTACATGGGAGCGCCATGCTGCTCCCGTCACTACCCGCGCTGCTGCATTCTGGACCAGTTGGAGCCTCCAGGTGCTCTTCAAGGGGAGCCCCATGTAGAGAGTGTTGCAGTAGTCAAGGCGAGAGGTGACGAGGGCATGAGTGACTGTGCACAGGGAATCCCGATCGAGAAAGGGCCGCAACTGGCGAATCAGGCGAACCTGACAAAAGGTCCCCCTGGTTACAGCTGTCAGATGTTCCTCCAAGGACAGCTGCATATCCAGGAGGACTCCCAGATTGTGAGCCCTTTCTGTGGGGGCCAAAGACTCGCCCCCAATAGTCAGTGATGGAGTCAACTGACTATATCGGGATGCCGGGAGCCACAGCCACTCAGTCTTGGAAGGGTTGAGCTTGAGCCTGTTCCTCCCCATCCAGATCCGCACAGCCTCCAGGCACTGGGACATCACTTCAAGGGCATCATTGGGGTGGCCTGGGGTGGAGATGTACAGCTGGGTGTCATCAGCGTACTGGTGGTATCTCACCCCGAAGCCACGGATGATCTCGCCCAGCGGCTTCACATAAATGTTGAACAGAAGGGGCGAGAGGACCGATCCCTGCGGCACTCCACAGATGAGAGGCCTCGAGGTCGACCTCTGCCCCCCTGCCAACACAAACTGCGACCAGTCGGAGAGAAAGGAGGAGAACCACCGCAATGCGGTGTCTCCCACCCCCAACTCTTCCAGCCGGTGCAGCATGATACCATGGTCGATGGTATCAAAAGCCGCTGAGAGATCTAACAGAACCAGAACAGAGGAGCAACCCCTGTCCCGAGCCCTCCAGAGATCATCAACCAACATGACCAATGCCATTTCCGTGCTGTGCCCAGACCTGAAACCCGACTGGAACGGATCTAGATAAGATGTTTCCTCCAGGAATTGTGGGAACTGTCGCGCGACCACACTCTCAACAACCTTCGCCATGAAGCGAAGGTTGGAGACAGGATGGTAGTTGGCCAATATTGCCAGATCCAAGGACGGCTTCTTGAGGAGAGGCCTCACCACCGCCTCTTTCAAGGCAGCGGGGAAGTGGCCCTCACTCAGCGAAGCATTGATAACACCCTGGAGCCAGCCTCGTGTAACCTCCTGGGAAGCCAGTACCAACCAGGAGGGACACAGGTCCAGTAAACATGTGGCTGCACTAAGTCTCCCCAAAATCCTGTCCACATCATTGGGAGTCACAGTGTCAAACTCCTCCCAGATAACATTCTCAAGACTATTCCTCGTCACCCTGCCCTGATCTACCCAGTCAGAGTCCAAATCCCCCCAGATCTGAGCGATTTTGTCATACAGGTATTGTCCAAAATCCTCTGCCCTGCCTTCCAAGGGATCCTCCCTCACTCCCGGATGGAGTAGGGAGAGGGTCACCCTAAACAGGGCGGCCAGACGATTCCCTGATGACGCAATAGAGGCGGAACAGTAGTTAGACTTTGCTGTCTTTATCGCCACTAGGTAGGCCTTAATATGCGACCTTACCCGTGTTCGATCAGATTCAGCGAGACTGGCCCTCCAACTGCTCTCCAGGAGTCTTTTCCGGTGCTTCATTTCCCTCAGCTCCTCAGTAAACCAAGGAGCCGCACGGGATCGGCATCGGGTCAGAGGCCGCAAAGGCACGACTCGGTCCAAGGCCCCACCAGCCGCCCGATCCCAGGCGGCTACCAGGTCCTCGGCCGAGTCATGTGCTAGATCCTCAGGAAATGGCCCAAGTTCCATCTGGAACCTATCAGGATCCATCAGGTGCCTGGGGCGGATCCACCTAATTGGGTCCGCCTCCCTGCGGTGAGGGGTTGCGGTTCGAAGATCTAGGCGAAGGAATGAGTGGTCAGTCCATGACAAGGGTTCCATGTCTATATCCCCTATAACAAGACCACTCAACCACTGGCCAGAGACAAAAATCAAGTCCAGAGTGTGACCTCCCCTGTGAGTAGGGCCATGAACTAACTGGGTCAGGTCCATGGCCGTCATGGAAGCCATGAACTCCCGAGCCACCTCAGACGTTTCACCAACGGATGGCAAGTTGAAATCACCCATGACTAAAAGCCTGGGTGTATCTACTGCCACCGTGGCTATCACGTTGAGTAGCTCAGGTAGGGCTGTTGCCACGCGGCAGGGAGCCAGGTACGTAAGCAACAAGCCCATCTGAACCCCATGACCCCACCTCACAAGGAGGGACTCACATCCGGCTATCTGAGGCACAGTGGTCTCCCTCGGACCCAGATCCTCTTTAATAATAACCGCCACCCCCCCTCCCCTCCCCTGGGCCCTCGGCTGATGGAATGCTCTGAAGCCTGGTGGGCACATTTCGACCAGAGGGACACCGCCCTCTTATTGGATGAGCAAGGACAAATTAGATTTGGAAATGAGGAGAAGAAAAACATTATACAAGATTACTATAAAAAACTGTATGAAAAAGAAAATATAGAAGACGAAAGTGTTAAACAATATTTACATAAGGCAAATCTACCCCAGATTTCAAAAGATACTGAGATGATGCTAGAAGGAAATATAACGATGATGGAATTGACTGAAACACTCAAAAAACAAAAGACTGAGAAGGCGCCAGGTCCTGACGGATTGCCAGCAGAATACTATAAGAGTTTATAGGAATCATTGAGTCTCCCACTGTTAGAAGTTATGAATGAAGTAATGTTAAAGAAGGAAATACCCAAATCATGGTTAGAAGCATATATTACACTTATCCCAAAGAAGGATGCTGACCCACAACAAGTCAAGAATTATAGGCCTATATCCCTGCTAAATTCAGATTATAAAATCTTTGCTACAATATTAGCAGAAAGACTTAAAAGATATTTAAATAACTTTATACATTCGGATCAAAATGGATTTCTGCCAAAAAGGCAGATTAGAGACAATTTGAGGATAATTCTGGACACTTTGGAATATTATGAGGCATATCCGGAAAAGCTTTGATGTTTTTAGATGCACAGAAAGCCTTCGACAATGTGAATTGGCGATTTATGATATTACAATTGAAACAGATGGGCTTTGGGGAGAAATTTATTCAAGCCATAGAAGCTATATATCATAAGCAAATAGCAAAAGTAATGATAAATGGAGAATTGACAGAATCTATTGAAATACAAAAAGGAACGAGACAAGGTTGCCTACTGTCACCACTGTTGTTTGTGTTAACACTAGAAGTACTAAATAGAAACATTAGAGAAGAAAAAGAAATAAAAGGAATGAAAATTCAAAACCAAGAATATAAATTGCAAGCATTTGCGGATGACCTGGTGTTTATTCGGGAAGATCCACTTGAATCAATAAATAAACTGATAGATAAAATAGGAGAATTTGGTAAGGTGGCAGGCTTGAAAATAAATAAAGATAAAACGAAGATTTTGACAAAAAATACGTTAAAAAAAACAAAAAGAAGAGTTGGCAGATGTATCAAGGATGCAGGTCACGAACAAGGTTAAGTACTTGGGGATACATTTGACAGCAAGATGCAGTACACTTAAGGAGAATAATTATAATAAGCTTAAACAACAGATAATGACAGATTTGGCAAAATGGGAGAACTTGCAATTATCATTGATAGGGAGGATATCAACTATTAAAATGAATATATTGCCTAGAATTTTATATTTATTCCAGACAATTCCAATTAAGTTGGGAAAAGAATATTTTGAAGATCTAAATAAAATTGTGTAAAAATACATTTGGCAGGGTAAAAAGGCGAGGATAAAAGTAAAACTGTTGCAAGATGTTAGATTAAGAGGAGGCTTTTGTTTGCCGGATTGGGAACTATATTATCAAGCTTGTAATTTGATGTTTGTTTGTTTGTTTGTTTATTAAATTTGTATACCGCCCTACTCCCGAAGGACTCAGGGCGGTGAACAGCCATGGAATAAAACATATAAATACAAAATTTAAAATAGATTAAAACGAAATTAAATAATTTGGCTGAACAGATTAAAACCCCAATAATTTAAAACCAAATTTAAAATTTCCATTTAAAAAGGGGAAAAAACTTAGGTCAGGCCGGCTTGGTGAAATAGAAAGGTCTTAAGCGCGCGACGGAAGGTATGCAGATCCGGGATCCTCCGTATCTCCGGGGGGAGCTCGTTCCAGATCGTAGGTGCCCCCACAGAGAAGGCTCTCCCCCTGGGGGCCGCCAGTCGACATTGTTTGGCCGACGGCACCCGGAGGAGCCCCTCTCTATGGGAGCATACTGGTCGGTGGGAGGCTATTGGTGGTAGCAGGCGGTCCCGTAAATAACCAGGTCCTAAGCCATGGAGCGCTCTAAAGGTGATAACCAAAACCTTGAAGCGCACTCGGAAGACCACCGGGATGTGGATTAAAGAATGGATAATGTTAAGAAATAATAGATTGTTGACTTTAGAAGGACATGACTTGTTGGGCTGGCATGCTTTTTTATGGTATAAAAGTACAAAAACACAGGGTTATTTCAGAAGACATATTATATGAGAGTCTTTGTTGTTAAATTGGGAGAAGATCAAAAAATATCATTACTTAAAAATTCCAGTCTGGTTATCTTCTATTGAAGCATTCTCACACTCAATAACATTTAGAAAGGAACAAATTGTTAGATATGATGTATTATTGAATGAAAAGGGTGAACTTAAATCGAAGCAAGAATTAGAAGAGCAAGAGATAGAAATGGATTGGTTTTCATATATGCAAATACAGTCTAGATATGATGAAGATTCTAAGACTGAGGGTTTTTACAGTAATTTGACGAATTTAGATAAAATTTTAACAGGTTCTGATGACTATGTTATTAAAAAATTATATGGTTATCTTTTAGAAGTAAAACTGGAAGAAGAACAAGTTAAAGAAACAATGATTGCTTGGGGGAAAATTTTTGGTCATGGGATTGATTTAGAGAAATGGCAGAAATTATGGTCGCAGAATTATAAAATGACAATGTCAACAGCATATAAGGAGAATTGCCAGAATGTTCAAGAACAAATTGGAGAAGTGTTGGAAGTGTCATCAGACTTCGGGTTCATATTACCATATGTGGTGGACATGTGCAGAAGCTAAAATATATTGGACTAAAATCCACACATGGTTGGAAAAAATGATAAAGAAACATATTGGTTTTAAACCAGAGATATTTTTATTAGGGATTTTACTAGAAACATATAACAGAGAACTGAGATACTTAATTGTGAGTGTTTTAACAGCGGCTAGAATTGTATTTGATAAAAACTGGAAAGGAGAAAAGATACCTACTGATGATGATGTTATTAAGAAAATTTTGGAATGTGCTGAAATGAGCAAATTGACATTTGAAATTAGAGAACAGGAAGATAAACAATATTACTTGATATGGGACTTATTTTATCAATGGCTAGATAATAAAGCATGGAAATGAAATAGATGTAATAATAAAATATATAAAGTGGGTTTTTATATGGGAGATAAGCCACTGTTAAACAATTTGTAAATGAGAATAATAATACAAAGGGATATAATAAATTGTCAAATAAGAGAATTTTGGATATGGGATTAAGCACAAAAGATTTGTAACCGATCGATACACTTTCTGTAATTGTAATGGATGATGGTTGTTTTAAGTTTTGTTTAAAAATTAAAAAAAATTCAAAAAAAAAAAAAAGAAAGAAAATATTTGCAAAATGTTCTATAGATGGCATTTACCCCCGGCGAGGTTGGCCAAGATGTCTCCAAATAACCCACCAAATTGTTGGAAATGTAATCATCAACAAGGGACATACTACCACATGTGGTGGACATGTCCCAAAGCGAGAGATTATTGGTTAAAAATTAAAAAGTGATTGGAGGAAATTATTGAATTAAAAATTGACATGAAACTAGAGTTATTTCTTCTGGGTATTATAAAAGGAAAAATGAGTAAAGAAATTTGATACCTTACGGTACATATAATTATGGCAGCCAGAATCTAATTTGCCCAAAATTGGAAACAAAGACACGCTCCATCAAACAAAATGATTATAAAAAAGGTGCTAGAATGTGCAGAAATGAACAAATTAATGATGGAATTAAGGGACAGAGAGGAAACAGTATATTATGAGACATGGAATAGGTGGTATAACTGGCTGGAAAAGAAGTCTCAAATCAATGTATAGTGATTGTTAAGAGAAGATAATAGAAGGAAAAAATATATATTTAGAGTGTAGTAGTTATGTATATATTGTATATATTAGATAAATAAATATTTAAGAAATAAGAATGTATATGTACACAATAAGCCGAAGGATATGATGAATTTAAGAAAAAAATCCGATAACGGAGAGCTGTAAAAGTGTAACTGATTTTAAATGTGAAAAATGTTGAATAAAATTTATTTTGTTTTAAAAAAGAAAAGTTTAGCTAACACCTTTGCAGAGGGAATCTTGGGGTAGGGAACAAAGTGCACCTGTTTTGAAAAAAGATCAGTAACAACCCAAATAATAGTGTTCCTTCCACTTTCAGGCAATTCCACAATAAAGTCCATAGATATTTCTTTCCATGGTGCCTGGGGGCTGGCCACAGTCTGTAAAAGCCCTGTGGGCTTCCCCAGTGGTTTCTTTGCCGCTGCACAAATTTGACAGCTGGTCACATAGCTTTCAATGTCTTTCTTCAAGGAAGGCCACCAAAACTGCCTCTTAACCAAGTGCATGGTTTTTACAAATCCAAAATGTCCTGCTGACTTAGAGTCATGGATGCCCTTTAATATGGTGCTCCTCAGGCTTTAGGGCATGTATAATTTGGCTCCGACCCAAGCCAGTCCATTGTGCATGGTGCAGTCATTTTTATGAGTAGTAAGGCATTCATCAACCTTTAGTGCTTCTTTAAGCTTCTCACACAGTTCATTTGGAATCTCAGGCTCCTTCTTACCCTGAACACTAGTGGTTACAGGGGCTGCTAGATGCTTTGAGGGGATAACAGTTTGGACCACTTTGGCTTTAGAGCTGTTGTATTGGGGCAACCTAGACAAAGCATCTGCCATAAAATTTTTCCCCCCGGGACATAACACAGGGTGAAGTTGAAACAATTAAAGTATTGAGCCCAACAGATTTGTTTAGGGGATAGCCTGCACAGAGTTTTCAGGCCTTCCAGATTTTTATGGTCAGTCCATACCTCAAATGGGGCCCTTGCCCCTTCCAGGAAATGCCGCCAAGTAAGTAGGGCCCACCACACTGCATCGCCCACCTCTGTTCAGTCTCATTGAGTTTCTTAGAGGTGTATTAGCATGGCTGTAGCAACCCACAGGCATTCTTTTGCAATAACACCGCTCCCATTTTTCAGAAGGTCATGATCTCCAATTAGGATGGCATGCTTTTCTATGGTATGATAAAAACAAGGTTCACAGATATTTTCAAAGACATTATGTAAGGAATGCTTTGCTTTTAGTATGGGAAAAGGTGAAAGCAAAAATTCATATGAAAATACCAGGTTGGTTTTCAACAATGGAAGCATTTATTCACCCAAATTTAGTAACTCTGGAAATTTTTTTAACATATAAAGATATTTTGAATGTGGAAGGGGAACTTAAAACCAAACGAGAACTACAGAATCAAGGTGCTGACTTGTCGTGGTGGCCGCATATGCAAATGCAAATGAGATATGAGAAAGATGTTAAGACTTATGGCTTTTATAAAGAGTAAATAGCATTTGATAAAATATTGCTAGCAACAGATGAAAAGCTAATAAATAAAATTAAATTTTAAGTTTAAAAATGGAAGATGAGCAGGTAAAAGAGACAATGATAGTATGGGCAAATTTTTTGGGATATACAATAGAATTAGATAATTGGCAAAAGCTCTGGAAAAGAAACTTCAAATTGACAATGTCAACCACCTACAAGGAAAACTTGTACAAAATGTTCTATAGGTGGCACTTGCCGCCAGCGAGGTTAGCAAAGATGTATAAAAACAGGTCCGCCAAATGTTGGAAATGTAATCAAAGACCGGGTACATACTACCACATGTGGTGGAAATGTCCAAAAGCAAAAAAAAATTTGGACAAAAATGCACACATGGTTAGAAAGAATGTTAAAACAGCATATAGATTATAAACCAGAATTATTTTTGTTAGGCATAATGCCAGAAAAATATGAGAAAGGGAATGTATATTTAATATTACATGTCTTGACAGCAACAAAAATTGTATTTGCACAGCACTGGAAAAATGAGGAAACACCTACAGAAGAAGTAATAATAAAAAATATTAGACTGTGCAGAAATGGACAGTCTGATAAAAGAAAAAGAAGACACACTATTTTTGAACATGGGACTTGTTTTACAAATGGTTAAACAACAGAGGTAGAAACTAGGAACTGGAAAAATAGTATTATGTAAGCAAATTAACCCAGACAACACACTGTTCACAAAGCACTTATGTATGTAAAGAGAAAATGTATAAATAAATAATAATAAAAAAGAAATAGGCAAAACCCAGGAAGCTTTGCAATTGCCTCCTAGTGCGGGGAGGGGCCCACTCTAGTACTGCCGTTACCTTTTCTGGGTCCATTTCCACTCCTTCATTTGAGATATGGTAACCCAGGTAATCAATCTTATTTTGGTGAAATTCACACTTGGAAATATTTGCATACAGTTCAGCGGCTCGGAGCCTTTTAAGGACCACCCACACCAATTTCACATGTTCCTCCATAGTTTCAGTATATATTAAAATGTCATTCAAATACACCAATGCTCCCTTGTAAAAAGTCATGTGGCACCTCATTGATCAGTTGCATGAACACTGCAGGGGCCCCCTGTAGGCCGAAAGGGAGCACCTGGAATTGGAAACATCTGAGAGGGCAATTAAATACGATTTTCCATTTGTCACCCTCCCTGATCCGGAAAAGGTATTAAGCTTCCAGCAAGTCTAACTTAGTGAAGATTTTTCCTATGGCTAAATGTGCCAACATGTCTTTCAGCAGGAGCAGTGGGTAGACATTTTCTCTGCACAATGCATTTAGTCCTCAATAGTCAACGCATATACGAAGAGCCCCATCTTTCTTTTCCCAGAACAAAACCAGGGCTGCCACTCGTGGTCTTGCTGGTTGAATAAATCCACATTTTAAGTTCTTGTCTATGAAGGTGCGAAGCTCTCCTAGCTCTTGTGGAGTCATCGAGTAAAGTTTAGGTTGGGAGTTTAGCCCCGGGAAGGATTTCAATACTGCAGTTTGTGGGGCGATGGGGCAGGAGCGCATCGGAGCCTTTCTCACTAAACACATCTCACAAGTCCCAATACTCCTTCGGGATTCTGGATTCACTTATTGAGTGCTCCCAAGCCGCCGCCCCCAGCTCCCTCTGTTCTTTGTTTCTCCTACCCCTGGGTTTTGGGATCTTTTCCTCTTCCTTGGCCACTTTCTGCCGAATCTTTAAAAGCCCTCTCCTTCAGTTCACATAAGGGTTCCATTTCTGCAGCCAAGACAGTCCAAGTAGAAGGGGCCTCTCCATCCCTGACACCACTATAAAACTCAGTCTCTTTATGCTTTCCCATTCTCATCTCTACTGGTTCAGTTATAAAGTGAGCTGGGCTCCCTCCAGCTATGGTCCCATCTAGCTGGCAAAATGCTATGGGCACCCTCAGTCATTTTAATCTCAGTCCCAGCTTTTCAACAACTTCAGGGCTAACCATGCACCTAGTGCAAACTGATCCCAATAAAGCCAATATCCTCCCCTGGGTCCCTTAAGTGGGCACCACTAGTTCCACAGGGTTGGTTACAGGGGCCACACATTGTTTTACCAAGGGGTCATCATCATCATCACGTTCAGTCTCACCTGAGCAGGTCAGAGATCCCAACTCCTCAGATCCAGGAGAGATAAACTCTACAACCTCCAGGCCTTTCAGTGCTGTCTCCCGGGACCTTGGAGCTGGTTTCATTGCCTTCTCCCTCGGGGTTGTTGTGCTGCTGAGGTTGGTCTTGCCAGATTGGCATGCCACAGCTCAATGCACCTCCTTCCCACATCTGAAGCATGTTGTGGACCTTGGTCTAGGTCTGGCATCACTTTTTGTAGTCCTGGGGTGTTTTTTACACATGGGAGGGAAAGACTTGCCCCATGCGTCGGCCCTCCGGCATTGGTCCCAGGTGAGGTCCATCTCCACTTCCTCTGCCAACACATACCAGTGTTGTAGGGTGCATGGGGCCCCACACGAGATGCAGGTGTGGTAGATGTCATCCTTGAAGCCATCTTTGAAGCATTCAATCAGGATGTTTTCGGGCCATGCGGCTAACCGGCATGCCAACTCTCGGAACTCCTGGGTGTACGTGGCCACCAACCATTGCCCTTGGGTGATGGTCTTCATCTGGGTCCAAGCCTTGCACTCTGCCAGTGGATCCTCAAACCATTGGTGAAGGGCTGCCATAAAGTGGTCATAGTTCCACAGTTGGGGGGCATTGTTATTGTGGAGGGAGACCATCCACTTAGCCGCTGCACCCTCCAGAGCCATGGTTACCCATCTTATTTGGGCTTCTCCCATCTCCAGTTCGACTCCATACTCCTGCATGTAGTTCCAGACTTGTACCAGGAAGAACCCGTTGCTCAGGGTCTCCCCCATACTTAACCCCCAAGGCTGTGACCTTTGAGGCCTGGGGCCTTTGAGAAGCAGTCCTTGCAGGTGGAGTGGCTTGCACAGCTTGGTCTGGGGTGACCCAGGAACCTTGGGTAGCTGTCTGTGCAAGAGTTTCTTGGGCTCTTTGACTTCCCCTAACCTGTTGTATCAGGAACAGGGCCTGGTTCAGCATGGCTTCGCCTGGGCTTCCCTCTGGGGTGGTCTTCCCTCTGCCCCATGCCCCTCGCCCATCTGAGCCTGATAGGCTTCTCATTGAAGTCCAGCTCCTCTCACCATTCTGCCTTGTCTCGAGCACGGTGTGGTTTAGGGGTGGAGCCGGCTGTAGCTCCAGTTTCCTCCAGCTCACTCCCATGGTTGGACATTGCATGCTTGGTCCCCACAGTAGACTGCTGTCTCTGGGTTGACCGTTAAAGCAGATCTTGCCTAATGTCATGGCTGCCTCTGTCCATTTCCTAGGAAAGAAAAATCCTTGGCTCCATAGATTCAGAGAAAAGTACTTTTACTAGGAAGGAACTGAAAGCAACAAGTTTCAGGCAAGATCTGAGGCAAAGCGTGCAAAACAGCAAATTGAAACAAACTGTAGAGCCCAACCCAGGGGTGAAATGCTATGGGTAGCGGCGGTGGGTGGTTTGGAGAACCGGTAGCGTCGGCAGCATGAGGCTCTGCCCACCCACCTGGACGTTGTTACTTCCTGGTTTTAACCAGGAAGTAACCTGTTTTTGACCCTCTGCGCATGTGCAGAGGGTCCAAAATTGCATGTGACGTGTGTGCGTGCACTTCCGAACCGGTAGGGAAGGTAAGTAGATTTCACCCCTGGCCTAACCCCCTTGTAGCTAGGCAACCAGAGGGCTGCTTCATACCAAAGCTAGAAGAAATGACCTTGGAAAGATAAGCAAAACCCAGACCTAGTTGCAAAGCTGCAAGGAAGAATTCTCCACTGACCCCCTCCTCCCTTTTCCATGGCAGCAAGCAGCAGGCTAGCTGACATTTTGCCTTCAGTGGTTTTCTGTGGTCCATCCCTGGAGGCTTTTAAGAAGAGATTGGACAGCCACTTGTGTGAAATGGTATAGAGCCGTGATGGCGAACCTATGGCACGCGTGCCACAGGTGGTACGCGGAGCCATATTAGTGGGCATGCCAGCTCAGCTCTGGGGCGCATGCGCGTGCCAGCCAGCTGATTTTCGGGCCTTCTGGGCCCACCAGAAGTAGGGAAACAGGCTGTTTCCTGCCTCTGGAGGGCCTGGGGGGGTGGGGAAGGCCCGTTTTTTTTTTCTTACCTGGCTCCAGATCCTCTCTGTGTATCTGGGAACAGCGAAAACAGCCTTTCCCACTTCCTTGGAAGCCCTATGGAGGCTCAAAGGGCCCATTTCCCCACTCCCGGTGGGACAGGAAGTGACGTTTTTTCCTGTCCCCAGCCTCCAGAGACTCCTAGAGAGGCTTCTACAGACTCCTAGAGAGGCTCCTAGAGACTCCTAGAGAGGTTCTGGAGGCTGGGGACAGCAAAAAATGTCACTTCCTGTCCCACCGGGAGTTGGGAAATGGGCTTTTTCAGCCTCCGTAGGGCCTCCAAGGGAGTGGGAAAGGCTGTTTTCGCAGTTCCCAGATACACAGAGAGGATCTGGAACCAGGTAAGAAAGAAAAATGGGCCTACCAGGCCATCATGTGCCAGGAGCGGGGAGGGGGAGGGTTAGGGTTAGGGTTAGGGTCGCGCGCGTGACCCTCCCCTGCCCCCCCCTCTCCTGGCACGCGATGGCAAAAAGGTTAGCCATCACTGGTATAGAGTCTCCTACCTGAACAGGGGGTTGGACTAGGCAACCTCCAAGGTCCCTTCCAAGTCTGTTATTCTGTTATATTGTGCAAGTTCTCATCTGCTGCTAGGCCTTGTTGAAGATCATCATCCCTTGTACCTGGTCCCAGCTTGTTTCTCCTCATCCTCAAAGGAGACAACCCAGATGTCATTTTGAAGGTACTCTGGACCGTCCCTCTTTGGATAGAAGGTCAGAGGAGAGGCAGAGGGCAGCGTCAGATAACACTGAACTCAGCATCTGAGCACAAAGTGCTGATATAGCTTTCTTTTCCCCTCTCCTCTCCTCTAATAGCCCTGTTTCCTTTTGCTCAGTGTCATTGTTCACGTCTCCTTCAAAGACTCCACTTTGAAACAGATTATTTATTGAGCAGACAATTTGGTGTTGATAGGAGTGGGAGAGGCAGGCAGAGGGAGATGCTATAATTCCTGCTCTGCAAAAATCTCTCAGTCCTGGCACACCATAGGCAAAAAGCAACTCTGGCCCTCCAGCATCTTCAAGTTGGACTAACAGCTTAATGAGATGTCCCTCATTCATACTAGATTTTGGATATTCAATGTTTCTCCCACGCTCCTCATTTGCCAGTCTAGGGACAAATCAAAGGTCTTTATTATCACTAAACCAACAGGTCAGGTACTGTACAAGGAAATATGGTTATAAATCAGGACACATATCAAAATATTCCTAAGGGGGAAGGGACCAGTTAGCATTTTAAAAGACCATAAAGGAAACAAAGCACCCTTGCATGTACAAAAAATGTGAGCTGTAACCAAAAGCATAATTAAACTAATGAGAAATGGGCACATTGTGCTATGCAGGGTTATAAGATCTGTAATAATTGAAATGCAGATATATGTTCCTAGGGAACTGGTCCAGCCATGATTGCAGAATAAACTTTTCACTTTTCCTCTTGGCTGCCTCTGTTCATTGGGTGCAGAATTGTTAATCCACATCCACAACATCAGGAACAGAGATGGGTTTCAGCAGGTTCTGACCAGTTCTGGAGAACTGGTAGTGGAAATTTTGAGTAGTTCGGAGAACCGGTAGTAAAAATGTTGCATGTTGAAAATACCTAACTATATGTACATATTTAAAGTCATGTAAGGGTTAATCATCTATACATCAATTGTCCCACCCACTGACTCCTCCTTACCATTTGACTCCTCCTACTGTGTATATATTCTGATGTCCTAAACAGTTGCCTTGCCTTGCCTGATGATCTCCTGCAATAGAAACAAAGAAATAAATACTGTTTATGTTCTCATGACTTGCATCCTGATTATTGGGCCTATATAAAAGAAATAAAAGAAACAAGTTGGTAGCAGAGGATGGTTTAAAGGCCCAACCAATCCAAAAGATGCAAGAAACTCCAAAGCTAGATGAAGGAAAAAGAAGACCTGTTACCAGATCAATCAAAAAAAGAATGGCAGCTCAACTAACTCCTACAGAAAACACACTGAAAGAAAAGACAGAGAAAGAAGAGAAACTTTCCAGTAATGAGATACTGCCAGATACCAAAGAACAACAAATCATAAATGAAGATACCCCATCAGTCATCAAAAGGGAGGAAGATATGAAAAAGAAAATAATTAAAATGATAGAAGAAATCCCGAGCGATCCAAATCTGTTAGCGAAACTCCACAATCTCATAGAAAATCATGGAGCAGCGACAGATGAGGAGGAAGAGGAATCCAGCCAAAATGAAGAGAGTGAGGTAGGAGAAACAAATACTGACTGTATAACTGATGATGAAGCCGGCGAAAATTTCGCGCCTTTTTCATGGTGGCCATCTTGCATGACTAATTCATTAAAGGTGGCTGACCAGCAGCCAATGGGATTTCAGGATTCGAATCCCAAGGCGGGAAACAGGGCCTACAAAAAAAACACCCACCAAACAAGAAAAACAAATGATAAACCATTAAAAGATGATTTATCTGACCAGCCTTCCACACTAGAAATAAATAATGCCATGCAAGTGTTAACCAAGGCATTTGGAAAGAAATTAAAATTACCGGACCCACAGCCAGACAAACAGAAAAAATCCACTAAACCTACCTATAACAAACAACAAACTGAATTAAACTGCATAAAAGATGAAGCCACCACACGCAAAAAGATTTACAAGCCGCCACCCACTGAAACCAGCTGCCAGGCACACTCGAGAATCAAGCAAGAACCCAGAAATAAAAGATCATACTCACCAATCAGAAGACCTCACGCTGAGCAGTCAATGTACTCCGACAGCGATGATCCAGACCAGGCCCAGTTCTGCAGCCGAGCAGAGGAACAGAGCCACCGGGCCCTCCGAGATGACTCTGATGACCAGCAGAGCAGCAGGAATGTCCCAGCGACTCAAACAGCCTCCCAGGCGACCATTGACTACTCGAGGCCTCCCAGAATCGATGCAGAGGAAAATCCTGAAGATTGGGGCCTTCTCCCGAGAGCCATGAGCACAGGATCCTTCATCGGTGACTGCTGGAGAAAAATACGATCTGAGCATGCTCAGAACGCCCCTGTAAGAAAAAATGCAGAAAACATAGACTCAAGTCAGTACAGATACGCCTCTAGCATTCCAATGCCATATTGTGAGTTCACTAAAGACCTAAATCATGGACAGCGACAGACTGTAAGTAATTCTTCACACAACCCAGGGGCTTTACCAGCAGACTATGTAAAATTAAAGTCAGATGGATCAAATTTATTGGATTGGAGTCAACAGCTCCAAGTTATTTACTTAAGAGAAAACATGTTATTTTTTATTAATGATCCACCCAGCAAACCCTGGACTTATGAACTGGACTGTTTACATCATAAAGCTTATTATATTCTCATTGCCACTATATCACCTAGCATTTACCCTAGCATTGAACACAACTTAACTGTTTCTGAAATATTTCAAAAATTGTTTAACATGTTTCATAGTAAGAGTGTTGCCACAACAACTAGGATTTCTAGGGAATTCCACTCTGCCAAGCTAAAAAGTGGAACGCCCATGAGTGAACATATTTTGAATTTAATTGCCACCAGAGCTGATCTCATTCAAAGAGGAGAAAATATTTCAGAGGGAAGTTTAAAGAGTATTATAATCAACTCATTAGATTCTAGCTGGGATAACTATATCACCCTGTTAGACAGTCTCAGTTTAGAGAACCTATCACTAGAAACACTCACTACCAAATTTATATCAGAAGATAATCTGAGAAAGGAATGTTCTATGAGCCACAGAGAAAGTAGAACTACAAAGAAGGTAGAGTTCCAAGGCAGAGGTAGATATACACCTGAATGTCACACATGCGGTTCAAGAAATCATTATATGAGAGACTGCCCAAGGTATGAAAGAAATAGGGACCAATCATATCGCAGAGAGAGGTCAGATAGAAGAGTTAACTTCACAGACAGACATTCACCTGATTATAGATACAAACATAGAGATTCATCCATCACTAAAGATAGAAAAAGTTACAGAGGCAATTATAAGGAAGATAGACATGGGTCATTATATGGACTAACAAGTTCACACCAACAGAGTCAAGTAACACGTGGCTTATTGACTCTGGAGCCACTAATCATACCACCAACAATAAGGAACTTCTTAATGATTTCACAGAAAAGAATTACTATGTTAATGTGGCTAATCAAGATAAAGTCCTAGTGAGAGGAATAGGCAACACACACATCAAGGGCATAGGAAAAATAGAGGGGGTGTTGTTTATTCCAGAAATCCCACATAACATATTAGCTACTCTTAAATTAAGCGAAGAAAAGGAGATAGAAATTACATTCAAAAATGGAAAGGTGTATATGACTAAAAACAAAAGGGACATAGGAAATATTATTACCAAAGAAGGATTGACATACTTTCAACCAAAAGATGATGAAGGAACACACACAAACATACTGTCAGGAAATAAAAAATATAAGACAGATAATCATGAAGGTATTGAATCTGACATGAAACATAACCACATTAATGATGAAGTTTCTACTGAAAAAATATCCAATGGTAAGCCAATGCATGATGAGTGCGCACATTTACTCCATAGAAAGTTGGGACATGCCAGTTTCCCTGTTATTCAAAAAATGTTAGAATGTTCTGATGATGTAAAAGTAAAGAATTGCAAAAAATATTTAGAATGTTCCGTGTGCAAATCTTCAAAACTCAAAAACAAACCCAGACCAAGAAAAGCCACACGCACCACACACTCAATCTTCCAATTGGTACATATGGACCTAGTTGGTCCCATGACACCATCAATTAAATATAGAAAAAGATACTTCCTCACCATAGTTGATGATTTCAGTAGATATGGTTTCGTATATACGCTCAATCACAAAAATGAAGTTTTTAAAAAGTTTAAAGAATTCCACAAAAGAGTAGACACCCAACATAATATAAAAATTAAGCAAATAATGACTGAGGGGATCAGAATTCTTGTCAAAGGAATTCTCTAATTGGCTAAGAATGCAAGGAATACTTCACTTCAAAACTCCCTTTTCTGCATTCCAGAATGGAGTCGTAGAACGCAAAAATTGTTTGTTACAAACCATGGTTAGATGTGTGTTAGATGATGCTGGACTAGGAAAAAAATTCTGGGCCGAAGCACTTACGTATTCAAATTATACCATAAATAGGCTATGGTCTAGTGTAATTGAGAAAACACCTTATGAAGTCATGTATGGCAGAAAACCAAAAATTGGCCATCTACATATATTTGGTGTCACTGCTGATGTATATGTTCCAAAACAATTATGACACAAAGGGGAAAGGGTATCAAAAAGATTAAAATTCATGGGATATGAATCAGGGACCAAAGGATATCGATTTATAGACAAAAACAATAAATTCATAATATCTAGAACGGCTGTATTCCACGAGCATGCAAATTGGTCTAAAATACATTTAAATGAGTTGTACCCTAAAGTTGAAAACTCAATAGATAATCTTAATAAACACATACCATATAAAACCGAACCCAAAACACGACAAATTGACATACACAGACACCAAGAGGCTTCAAATAGAGAATGGAATAAAAATCATCCCAACCTACAAGTAGATGCATTAACAAAAAAGGAAGCAAGGTATATGCATGATGCTGAGGCACCCCCGAATAGACCTATTAGAACCAACAGAAACAAAGTACCAAAAAGATTGGAGGATTACATACTGTCTATCGATGCATACAATAAAACACCCAGTACATATGAAGAAATACTAAAATTACCACAAGAGGAGAAGGTCAAGTGGGAACAAGCAATGAAAAAGGAAATGTATAGCTTAAAGGAGTTAAATGTATACACACACGCAAAACCACCTGTAGGTAAAACTCCCATAGGGACAAAATGGATATTCAAAATTAAGGAATGTTAGAAGGGAGGAGAGGTTTCCCCCCCCCCCCCCGAGGATTCGAATTTCCCGGCTGGGAGAGCGTTCCGGCGCCGCGCAAAACCGCGAGAGAAGCAAGCTGCGTGAAAGCAAGTTTTCTTTATTTTTCAGGAAGTCAGATCGAGCGATGTCGCAGACCAGCGTTCCTGGGTGAGCTGACATCTTTACCAGGTAAGCATACATTCTTATACTCTCTTGATCAAAGGGAATCCTTTGTTTTCTATTGTTACTTTTGTCTATGTTTCCTTTGTGTGTGTGCTCTGTTTTTCTTATTCTGATCGTTTCCTACTTCAGACTAGGTGGTGTTTGTGTTATCTGATTTGGTATTCTTTTGTTTTCTCCTGATTCATTATTTGCTTCCTCCCTTAAGATGATCATGTTATTATTTGGTAAGCCCTTACCTCCGGTTTGACTCTTATCATATTGCTTTGGGTTATTGATTAAATCTTTTCCTTGGTTAATCCCCTGCCATACCTTTTGTTTTTATTCTGCTGTTAATAGTTTCTTTCCTGATCTTGTCTAGAGTCTTTGTGTATCGTTTCCTGGGATTTCCTTTTTAATTCTATCTGACTCTGATATCTATGTGTTCTATTTTGGGAAGGTCATTTCCTTATGTCTGGGTTTTCCCCTTCATGAGTTGATGAGGTTTTGACACTGTTGAATCCTCGGGGGCGGGGGGGAACCTCTCCTCCCTTCTAACAGGAACTAGAAAATAATGAACTCTTATACAAAGCTGTTGTGGCCCCGCCCTCTGAGCCTGTCCCATCGGAGGAAGAAAGCTCCGAGCATGAGGAAGAGGAGTCAGCCAGGCCTCCCTCTCCAGGCCCCTCCCCTCTGGCATTGTCTCAGGTGCCGGCCGAGGGAGAGGAGATCAGCAGGGAGACAGCTGGTTCGGATCAGAGTGACGAAGAAACATCATTCCTGGATGCACGCCTCCGAAGGCGTGATAAACGATTGCAGCAGCTTAGGAGGCATGCTAGGGATTAGAACCGAGTCACTGGACCACACCCCAGAGACTATATAGTAGAGGGTAGTGGTCAGGGATCCTTGTGACGAACAAAAGCAAACCTTGGATAGTCACTAAAGCCTCGTCCGGAACTGCTGAGAGAAAGATTTATAGTGTCGGACATTTGGACTCTTGAGTATTTATCTTTCTGTTTTACTGTGAAAATAAAGTCACTTGGCAGACGGTGTGTCTATCGCTGCCAAGTGGGAGATAAGACCTGGGTGCATTCCAAAGTGTTTCCTTAACCCTTGGCTGGCTGTGTTTGTGTGTGTGTGTGGACGGGGACAGATCAAAAGCTAGACTTGTGGCCCAAGGTTTTGCACAACGGTTCCCAGATGACTATGTGGATACGTACTCTCCCACTGTAAGGTCAGAGAGTGTTAAAAGCGCACTAACAATAGCATCCATTTTAAATTTAGATGTGTACCAGTTTGATGTACAAACTGCTTATTTACATGCTGACCTTGACAAAGAAATATATGTGAAGGCACCCCCGGGAAATAATACACAAAAGGGAGAAACTTGGTTATTAAACAAAAGCTTATACGGATTAAAGCAATCTGGGAAAAGATGGTATGAGTGTTTGGCAAAGATACTTAAAGAAATGGGCTTCTCAGCCACATCTGCTGACTTATGTTTTTTTAATCAAAAAAGGAGAAAATTCCATTGAATATGTACTCATATATGTTGACGACATTCTATACTTTGGACAACAAAAACATGAGTGTGATGAATTCGCTGAAAAATTGGGCAAACATTTTACATTGAAAACTTTGGGGAAGGTAAACAAATATTTGGGTGTTCAAATTGACAAGACCAAAGGAGGATTCAAATTATCTCAAAAAGAAAAAATAATAGAGCTCTTACAAAAATGCAATATGATTGACTCAAAACCATGTGAGTCTCCCATGCAAACTGATTTTATAAAGAATATGAATGACAAAGGTGATTCATTTAAAGACAATACCTTGTACAGATCAGTCATTGGGTTGTTACTATACATTTCTAATTGGACTAGGCCTGATATCACTCTCTCTGTTAACCTCCTGTCCAGACATGTAAGTAATCCTAATACATATCATTGGGAAGGGGTAAAAAGAGTTCTTAGATATCTAAAATTCACCACTGATGTTTGTTTATACTTAGAACCTGTACATTCAGAAAAACCTATTCTGTCTTGCTATGCTGATGCGGATTGGGCCGGAGATTCAAAAAGTAGAAAAAGCACATCTGGTTATGTCTTTCTTATAAACAATTGTCCTGTTTATTGGTACACCAGTAAACAAAATTTAATTGCAACCTCTACAGCTGAAGCTGAATATATTTGCCTATCAAAAGCGACCAATAATTTAACATGGTTTAACGACCTACTCTCTAACATCTGGTCTGAACCCTATTATCCCATAACCATCCATGAGGACAATAAAGCAGCCATAGAAATTTCAACTTCTGAAGCAATAGGTCAAAGATCGCGCCATATAGATATAAAATATAAACATGTCAGACAGCTATCTAATATGGGATTCATTAAGGCTATTCATTGTGATACGAGTGAACAAGTTGCAGACATTTTGACAAAACCTTTACCAATTAAACAACATGCTTATCTAACTTCGAAATTGAATATATGTATATAAATTGTAATATTGATAACCGTTAGGTATTTTAGAGGGGGATTTGTTGCATGTTGAAAATACCTAACAATATGTACATATTTAAAGTCATGTAAGGGTTAATCATCTATACATCAATTGTCCCACCCACTGACTCCTCCTTACCATTTGACTCCTCCTACTGTGTATATATTCTGATGTCCTAAACAGTTGCCTTGCCTTGCCTGATGATCTCCTGCAATAGAAACAAAGAAATAAATACTGTTTATGTTCTCATGACTTGCATCCTGATTATTGGGCCTATATAAAAGAAATAAAAGAAACAAAAAATTCTGACTGGCCCCGCCCCCATCTATTCTCTGCCTCCCAAGTCCCAGCTGATCAGGAGGAAATGGAGATTTTACAGTATCCTTCCCCTGCCATGCCCACCAAGCCACACCCACAGAACCGATAGTAAAAAAATTTGAAACCCACCACTGATCAGGAATAATATTCAGGGGATGCCAGAGTATATTTACTCTGCAGTGTGGACAAACTCCAAATGCTAGGGTCAATCCAGGAAGTTTTGCTCCCAAAGGCAAAACTGCAGATACCACAAAATGGGACCAGAATGTAGTGCTTCTAAAAGCGGTCAACTTACTTTGGTACTTGAGGTTAAAAACCCATAAGCATTTCATAGGATTAAAATAACCAGGATAATGTTGTTGTTCCTAGTGTTTGCCCCAATTGTTTTGCACTGTGCCCACTTCAAATTCTCATAGTGAAGTATAGGTAGTCCTTGACTTTTGACCACAATTGGGACCAGAATTTCCATTGCTAAGGAAGGTGATTTTTAAGTGAGTTGCATCTGATTTTATTACATTTTTTTGCTACAGTCATTAAGCAAATCACTGCTGTTGTTAAGTGAATCATGTGGTCATTAAATGAACCTGGCTTCCCCTACTGACTTTGCTTATAGGAGGTTGGCTGGGAAGGTCACAAATGGCAGTCACATGAACCTGGGATGCTGCAACCATCATAAGTACATGACAGTTGCCAAGCACCCAAATTTTGATCAAATGACTGTGGGGATGTTATGATGGTCGTAAGTGCAGTTGTAAATCACTTTTGTCAGAGCTGTTGTAACTTTGGTCACTAAATGAATGGTTAAGGACTAGCTATATTAAGGGAAGATGCAACAAAAATTGGTGGTTGATAAGGGGTGAGAGGAACAAGTCCAAGATCACCCAGCTGGCTTCCATGCAAAAGGGAAAACTACAACATCTCAGTGTCAGCACTTCAACCTGCATTTACTCTAGTGCTGACATAAGAAGGAGAAGAGGGGGCAGCTGGCAAGAGGACGCTTGACTTCTCACCTACTTATTTTCCCTGAAGATAATATCCCCTAGGAGATGAGATGGGAGGGGGGACATTCCTGGGAGCTTAAGTAGTAGATATGGGGAGAGTGATTTGGAAGAGGGCCAATGAGACGCAGAGAATTGGGGAACGGAAAGGGAAGGTTTGGGGTCAGGAAGTCAGAGTTGGCTACGCCACGATCGGGGACAGGTTGTCGAGCTTAATAAAATGAAAGATTTCTTCAAAGACTATCTGTTTGGAAATGCAATTTATTTTATTTGAGATGACATTGAAACCTGACACTCAGTGTTACTCCAGCACCTTAACCACTGCACCATGCTGGGTCTCATTAAAATAACGATGACAATATGTAAAATAATGTCTTCTTGTCCCCCTCAGATAATAATTTTAATTTTGATTTATATGCCGCCTTTCTCCGGAGACTCAGGGCGGCTTACAATGCGCTAAGCAATAGCCTTCATTCTTTTGTATATTTATACAAAGTCAGCTTATTGCCCTGTGAGAAATCAAGAAATAAGAATTATTCCTGTAAAAGCATAACCTGAGTTACGCCATTTTAAAATCATGTTAAGGCTTTGTTTTACCTTGTATAACCTGATTATATAATTTAGCTGACATTTAAGAACATGAGAAAGGAAGTGTGTAATTCCTGTGTTCTTGAGGAAGTTGTGTTCTTGAGAAAGTGTTTAATATGCTCTTAGGTCAACTTGTTCTCATTAATTAAAGGAAGTACGCAATTGATGTTTTTGAGGGGTATTTCTGTTGGGAATTTGGGGAATTTCCAGGGTGGAATTATGTACTACATATGTTATATAAGATGTTATGTAAGATCTGAAACTGATTCCCAAGGTACTTTATTGACGTGTATTCTGATGTTCCTGAAGACTATAAAAACTCGTGTAAATCGTTTTATTTCCGTCTTTCTCTACTTCAGAGAGAAAGGCCCTTTGCAAAGAATAAACTCTGTTCCAGGATTATTTTGGTCTTTGTCTCTTTAAAACGATAATGGGATTTACCTGTCGACCACAACTGGGTCCTCAATTTACCTACCTTAGAAAGGATGGAAGGCTGAGTCAACCTTGAGCCTTGGCGAGATTCGAACCTGCAGTAATTGCAGGCAGCTGGTCTTAATAACCAGCTTAATAACAGGGTGCCTTAGACCACTGTACTACCAAGGCTCTTTAATTTAATTGTGTCTGATGGTAAACTGGGTCTTATGTCTTATTCCTGTCTCTATTATCTAATGCAGAGGTTCCCAACCCCTGGGCTGTGGCCCACTCCTGGGTATTCAGCTGGTTTGCACCGGTTGAGGCGAACTGGTTGTTAAATTACCCACACCCTGCTATCAAAGTGGATCCTGGGCACTGTGCTGTAATGGAGAAACAGGCAACGAAGTGGCTGGCACGAAGGAAGGAGAAGGTCGCTTTCCCTCTTTCTTATCCCAGCTCCTCCTCCTTCTCTCATGCCAGCTGCTCCGTTGCCCGTTTCTCCATTGCAGCGCCCAGGATCCACTTTGATAGTGGGGTGGTGGTGGTAATAATTTGCCTGGCCAAACTAACCCCACAGTCTCCCCTACATTGGGCCCAGCTTCGATCATGCTGCCAACTTAATTCCTCGCCCCTCTCACTTTTGCCCGCAGACTGACCAACACCCCCTGCACGCAGCTCCATGGGGAGGGGGGAATCCTTCCCTCCACTTCCCCCCAATTCTTCACCTTCCTGCACGAGCTCTCAGGAGCATCAACTTCTTGTCTCTAAGATAACCCCCCCCTCCCCATTCCTCGTAAACTCCGCCTCTTAAAGGAGCCGCGTCCAGAAGGCTGAAACAGTCGCGAGACCAACGTGCAGACAAGCACCCTCAGAAACAGACTTTTCGCAAAGGGTGGAAATTTAACAACTGGTTCGCCCAGGGTCAGGTTTGCCATCGTGGGAGGCTCGTCCCACATGTGCAGCGGAGCTGGATGGGCCACACCTCCTATGACAGCCAACCTGCCACTCGGCAAACCAGTTGTTAAATTATTTGAATTTAATATTGAATTTAATATTGCCCTATTCGGAACTGGGCCGCGCAAGCAGTGGGCCAGTGCACACATGCGCACGCAACTCAACTTGTGTGAGTGGCGGGCTGGTACAGCTTGGTTCCCCTCTCCCCCACCCCAGCTGGTCCACCAAACTGCAAAGGTTGGGGACCACTGATCTAATGCCTATTCGTGAAAGCTCACTGCCCCGACTTGACATGTGTTCCAGGCAGTCCTCCATTTATGATCACAATTGATCCCAAAATTTCTGTTGCTAAGCGAGGCAGTTATTAAGTGAATTTTACCCCATTTTATTACCTTTCTTGACGCAGTTGTTAGGTGAATCACTGCAGTTGTTAATTAAGTAACATGATTGTTAAGTGAATCTGGCTTCCCCATTGACTGCTTGTCCGAAGGTCACAAAAGGTGATCACATGAACCCGGGACACTGCAACTGTCATAAATATGACTCAGTTGCCAAGCATCTGAATTTTGATCACGTGATCATGGGGATGCTGCAACGATCGTAAGTGTGAAAAACAGACTGAAGTTACAATTGCACTGAAAAAAGTGACTTATCAGTCATAAGTCACATTTTCAGTGCTGTTGTAACTTTGAACTGTCAATAAATGAACTGTTGTAAGTTGAGGACTGCCTGTATTAACTCTAGCAAACTCCTTGATAAAAGGTTTGTTAGTCCAAGCAACTGGCTTGGAAATTTCTTTGCTCCTTAGCAGTCCTGTATCTTTAGAGCAAATGGTTCTATAACATCTTTTTGCAAATATGCCTGCATGTGAACATCAAGGCATCATGCTGTGGACAGCTTGCCGTGTCATGAGGCTCATTAGGAATAAGGTACAACAGATGGCAGGACAGTTCAAATTTTCTAACACAATTTTTGCCTAAAGAATACCTGCAATAGATAAACAGGCGTTGGAGCAGTGGTTTCCAGCATTTCTCAGGAAAGTCTAAAACATTTATGTCAACCCTGAATCTGATCTGACCAAAGCCATTTTGTAGCTTCAGTGTTGCCACACTGGAGCTGGACCTGGTTGGAGAGAGGAGGAGTGACGTTACCAGGCAACTGGACAGCAACCTGATTGGACCATGTGACTGATTGTTTGTGGAAGGGGAAAAATGTTTACTTTTAATTAGGTAAAAACTGTGGGAACCTTCAGAGTTGGTTTTCACCAGAACTGTGCCAATATGATATATCCAATAAAATTATTCTTTGAGGAATCTACCTGTCTCGGAGTTTTGTTTGCTATGGGATTATTACTTGGAACCCTGACATTAAACTGACTTTCCTAATTCCCAGCTCCAACCGGAGCAGTTCTCTGGGGTCCTGAGCCCTGGATGCTACCCGGTCTACCCCGGGAGCAGGAAGACTCAGAGAAGACGAGATGTAGAAGAAATGGGACGAGACTGCAGGAGCTTGCGAAGTGACCCTGGGAAGCCAGCAGGATCCTTCGGCAACCCAATGGGTGGCAGAGGCATTGGTGGAGATCACGTGCCAGATGGGTGCCTGGCCCAAAGTCTGCACCGAGTGGCCTGTCTCCGAGGAACCTGTATGAGGCGCAGGAAGACCTCAGCAGCCAAAGCTCATTCCAGGAACCAGTGAGGGATCGTCCCATGACATTGACATGGGAGTCAAGGACCATGATCCTCGAGTGGAAGGCAATGGGACCGCTGGACCTGAGTGTCTCTGAGTGAGAGACTGGAGATACCAAACCGCGGTGTGCAGGAAGACCTTGGAATTGCCATAACGGTTTGGCCAGCTGAGTCTTGGCATCATGGGGCACTTGCACCGGCCTGAATGCACGGGGCTAATCTTGAAGCAGCTGACTTTAACGTTCCCTCGCCAGCGGGACTAGTCTACCCCTGCAGCATCCTGACCAGCCAGCCTTCCACCTGTCGAGCCCTGTCTCCTGCTCGACAACGCATATGGGAGGAGAGGAGGCCATGGGAACACGACTTGAAGATACCTGGAAGCATGGAGAAACTCTTCACAGGGGTTGGTGATGGTGGCACCGGGTGTTAGGCGGCCAGACGCATCAGGAAAGAGGATCGGCAGCGAGTGGAAGGATCACGGATGAGCTGAGGTGGTGGCAGCATTTGATGACATCCCGGGCTGGCACAGGGATAATTGGCAGCCTGTTTGAATGCCTCAATCAGCTGGAAATAGCTCAGCTGTTCATTACGTGTGTGGGACAGGTGGAGCCTGCACGGAGATATAAAAAGCACTGAGAGGCGGCTGCTCTCAGCACCAACTTTAAAGTAATGTAACTTAGCATTGCCTTGGATCTACCTTGCAGCTGCAATAAACCATTTGCCAACTCTGAGCCAGGCTAAGATTCGATATTGGGATAAAACTCAAATATTAGAAGTCCAAATCTTTGGCCAAGACAGAAGTGCCTCTTCCGTGCCAAGGTGCTGAGATGATAAACAGTATTTGACGTAGGTACAGAATTGTAAAAGGGCAAACTGACCCTAAACAGATACATCCTGTTGTTTAATGTTTATTGCATCCCAAATGTCATGCATATCCCTGGATAAGGGGTGCTGCTTCCTTATTGCACTTGAGGCGTCTCCTAGCCTCTTATCTCCTTTTGTTATGTCTTGAGCACCGGAGCAGAGAACCTGAGTATGTGAGAAGAAGATCGTTATTTCCTTTCCCAGAGATAGATGAAAGGGCAGCTTCTACGTGTGAAATGTATCACTCTCTGTAATACTTTTGCCTTTAAACTGTATAAATACATGGCCAGAAGAAGCCATCGGCGTTCAGACCTTTTGGACTGTTTGAACCTTGCGCAATAAACTCTTTCCTGCATTGAAGAGCTTGGCTTAGTCCGTTTTTCCTATAACAGCTGGCGACTCCGCCGGGACTAGGTGCAAGGCGATATTTCGCTGAGGGCCATTTCGACCCCTTGGGACCATCGGGAGGTCGCTCCTGAACATTCTCCAGGCGCCGCGGAGATACGTCTCCGGGAGACAGCAGCGATACCCCTATGGGCCCGATGGTGCTCTGATCGAGTCCAAGAACCCTGCGGTGCAGGAAAGGTGGTCTGAACAAATTCCTGGCCAGGAATCTACGGAGTGGGAGCATTTTAAGTGAGTATATTGTAAAAGAATTGTACCTGCCTCATTTGAAGGCAGACGGAGGGAATTGATCACTCCCTCGGACTCGGGGTGGCTACCCTAATGAAGTCCATGTCAGGTTGTGTGGGTGATTAAGCCGTCGCATTTCTCGTTAGTGGCCGTGAGTTTCCGGGGCTACGAGTCGACGGCAGTGTGATAGGATGGGTGGGGTTCAGAGCGTGCCAAATACTCCGTTGGCATGTATGTTAAAAGGTTTTGACAAGTATTTTAGCAACCCTTCCTATTCGAAAGGATCAAAGGATCAATTACAATTCTTATGTAAACATGTGTGGCCACAATGGGAGATGGGCTGACACCCCCCCCCCCCGGGGATGGTTAAGGGAAGAAACAGTGGATAAGTTGTGGGGAGTGATTGTAGTGAATCAGGATAAATATCCTGATCAATTTCAATATATTGATCAATGGGTGAGAGCCCTGTTGAAAAATGCTGAGGATTTATTGCAATGTAGGGCTGAAACAGTCAGGTTATGTGTATCTGAGCAGGCAGGAAAAGTAAGGGGGCTGCTGGAGGGAGCGGAGGAGGAAATCAGAGGCGTATGAGTGATCCTGGCGTGAAGTCAAAAGTTAAGGGGAGTTATTCGCCTAGAGGTAGCAGTCAGAGTGAGGGAGAGGGGGATGATGATGATGATTTGGAGGCTGTGGGGGCTGTAGGTGGAGAAGAAAGAGCAAGAGGCATGGATGAATAAAAAGGCTGGTTTGTTGGCAGGGGCACTGCGAAGTGGGATGCAAGGGGGTTTTTCTCCCCCCCCTTCCTTTGGAGGGGAGAAAGAGGAAAAGAGATGCTTTCTTTTCTGGAAATTTTTGGAGGTTTAACAATGCTTAATTAAACCTGTACTCAAGATCCTGTTGCTTCGCCAGGCTGGGTTAGCAACATAATTTTACATTGGATGTTTTAAATTTCTGGGGTTTTAAATTGAGCCGAATCCATTTAATATTTTTAATTATTTTAAATTGGTGTTTGTCTTGTTTTTTTTAAGCAAAATAGGCTGTACACCACCCTGAGTCCTTCGGGAGAAGGGTGGTATAGAAATAAAATTACTTGGGAAAAGGAATGCCCAAGACAGATGGTGAGAAGTAGAGGGATGAGAAGAGCGGATTTTGGGTCAGGGATGCGTGGGCAGCTCTCTGGGAGAAGGGGAGAGCGAGGACAGAGGAGAGGTTTGAGTAGAAGGTTGGACAGACAAGTTCAGGTTGGGGTTTTGGTAGAGGATTTGGAGAGGGCGCAGGGCAGCAGAAAGTGGAAAGTATTGGATTGGCAGACATGACTTGGTCAGATTGAGGGGGACCAGGCTTGGAAGAACCCCCGCCTGAGCCATTAGTTACAATGAAAATAGGGGGTCAGTACAGAACGTTTTTGGTAAATATGGGAGCAGGAAGATCAGTTGTAAATGAGCAGATTGCAGCCCCTGGATCACGTAAAATCCAGGTTCAGGGGGTATCAGGACAGATTATGGGACGGCAGATCCTAAAGCCTGTGATGTGTGATTTTAAAGGAGCTGAAATCCAGCATGAATTTTTGTACATCCCTGAGTGCCCTATTCCGTTGCTAGGCAGGGATCTGCTGAGCAAATTAGGGGCAACAATTTCTTTTGATGAAGGCAGTCAGAAAATGACTATAAGGCATTCCCTGGAGGAGATTTGGAGGTTGATGATAGGGAGACAGGTTGAAGAGAGAAAAGGAGGAGAAGTGGAGGTTGTTTGATGTGCGCTGAGGATAACCTGCCAGGTTTTGCAGCTCACCACCCTCCAGTGGTGGTGGAACTAAAACCTGGAGTGGCGTCTGTGAGTATAAGGCAGCGTCCCGTTTCTTGGGAAGCTATTTGTGCTATTTATGAAAGCATTCAGAGATTTGGAAGCGGGGTTTTTGGTGCCTATTTAGTCCTCCTGGAATACTCCAATTATCCCAATTAAACAGTCAGATGGGTCTTACCACCTGGGGCACGGTAACTTTACACCCGGCCGTTCAAATCTATATACCCTGTTAAGTTTAATTCCACCCCGGGCTGAGTGGTTTTCTGTTATTGATTTAAGGGATGCATTCTTTACAATTCCCATTCACCCCGTAAGCCAGCCACTGTTTGCATTTTGAGTGGGAGAATCCTTATACAGGAATGAAAATGCAATATACTGGGACTCGGCTGTCTCATGGATTTAAGACCTCCCCCACATTGTTTGGAATAGCGGTAGCTAGAGACTTACAGTATTATGTGCCTCAACAACCAGGAGACACAATACTGTAATATGTTGATGATGTTTGGATCAACAGAACTGACACAGGATTTATGTTGGGATAATACTAAGATGAATGCATGATAATGCTAGATTTGTTATTAGAGTGTGGTTATTGGGTATCAAGAAAGAAAGCTCAATTGGTGAAAAGGAAAGTTAGATATTTGGGATACGATATAAGGGTCGTCGAGCTTTAGGACCAGAGCGGAAAAGGGCGGTCCTAATGCTGGTAGGACCCCGAACAAAAAGACAACTGTGAAGCTTTTTAGGATTAGCTGGCTTTTGCCGTAATTGGATCCCTAACTTTGCTTTGATGGCAGCACTTTTGTATGCAGCCACCAAAGGAGCCAATGTGGAACCTCTTGAGTGGAAAGTGGGGGGGCAAAAAGCTGGCCCCACTGGTTGAAGGTGCTGGCTGCAAGTGCAAAATTGATTCAGAATTGTAATAAACTTACTTTTTCTTGTCCTATACTCATGCACTCCCCTCATGAGGAGCAGTCTGTGTTGGATACTAAGGGACATTTGTGGATTAGTGGGCAAAGGCTGACAAAATATGAGGCAATTAGGAGTGAGAATCCACAGGTGTGTCTGGTGGTGTCTAACCGATTAAATCCAGCAACTTTGTTGCCTACGGAGTCTGTTTCTGAGCATGATTGTTTACAGGTATTGGAGGTTTATTCCACCCGACCATATAAATATGGTAAAATAAGGTAAATATGTATGTTAGGTGGCCTGATTTAGGTCATAAGGGGGGGTGGTGGTGGTTGGAATATGGAGATGGTACAAGAACTTAATAAGCAAATTGAGAGATTCCAACAATATGTGATGGAACAAGTACCCCCTAGATTAGTAACTGAATGTCACTCATTTGAACCTGGGGACCAAGTGGAAGATGGAAGGGATCTTTTATTGGTATTATGACTTCTCCACTTGCTATTAAGATTGCAGAATCAAAATCATGGATCCATTGGACACGAGTCAAGGCAGCAGCTGACACTGGCTGGAAAGTGTCCGTGGACAAACAGCATCCAACATCCAACAAAACTGACATTTGAATGTGCTTAAAGAAAGCTTTTGTATTTTATATATAGGTTACCTGGATGTATATCTGCCGATGTAACCCGCTGTAAGCTTAAAAAAAAAAGAGAGAGAGAGAGGATGGAGCACCTGCTCTCTTGAATTAGTCCGGAACTTGGATCCTGACGAAAGATTGAAGATCATTGCAGATTCATGTGGGAGGAAAATGGGGTGTGGGCACTTTGAGTAATTGGGGTGGTAGCTTTATTGATTATTGTGTTTTACAGATATAAGCAATGGTTTTGTGGACAACAAGGGCCCATTTGATTTCTCAGTCGTTCCGATCCCTAATATTTCCCCAACCGGCTGCGGAGTGTGAACCTCTTACAGATGAAAGAAGTCCCTGCTTAGGATACCCTGGAAGCTGCCTTTTGATGCAAAAGAACAGAAAAGAGAATTTTCTTTAAATGTGTTGGTTTTGTAATTGTGGGTGTGAGTGTTGTTGCACTCACTGTATTGATTGTGTTTTATGTATAAGCTGTAAGGTAGAGTGTGATGTGAAAATTATAGAGGAGGTGCTAGTACATTATTTGGTAATAAATCCTGAAGAAGTCCCCTTGTAATATTATCTGAAAAGGGAAAAGCTGAATATACCCGAAATCCCTAGCTATGTAACAAATACCTTTGTCAAATTGGCAGAAGACATAGCCCACACTCTGAATGTATCAAATTGTTTTGTATGTGGAGGAACTAACATGGGAGAAAAATGGCCATGGGAAGCCCAGGAATTAAATTATTCCAAAATATTAGAAATGGATCAGAAAGGTAACCTGTCATATAATAAGGGTAAGGATGGAGACTGAACATTGACTGCTAGTCTGGTAGGGAATGTCTGTTTCCAGAGGAAAATTGTGGCAGGCTGTCATCAGGTAGGAAACCTCATATGTACAGGAAAATGGGAAAGTAAGGTATGGTGGTCAGGAGGTAATGCCACAGAGGGAACTGATGAAATGGCCCTGTTTAAGGTAAACGGGTTATCTTTTTTTAAAGGATCCAGATAATCAGACCCTTGAATGGCTGGCTCCTGATGGGCTATACTGGATATGTGGTAAAATGGCATATGGGGTTCTACCGAAATCTTGGTGTGGAGCTTGTGTCCTGGGAATAATTGGACCAGGATTCTTTTTGCTTCCCCTTAAAACTTGACAGGTTTTAGGTGTCCCGGTATATGATGAGGTGGGGAATTTAAGACAAAGAAGACATGTAGATACATCTGCAATAGGAAAAGTTATTAAGGAACTAACAGACAAAATGGTTGAAATAACTCATGTGCCAGTCCAGACTTGGAAAGGTCTTAATTTACAGGACATGTTTTCAGGATGGTGGCCAAAGTTACCTGGCCTGCAGGCCATTTTTGGCCTGGTGGGATTAATAGCTGTAGGGTGTATTTTTCTCCCATGTCTCTTACCTCTGTTTGTTAAGACTATTTCTAAAAGTCTATCCTTGCTGGTAGAATGTAAGACAACTGCTCAGGTGATGGCTATGTAGGATTACAAACGGCTCCAGCAGGAAGAAGACCTATGGTGTGACTCGTCTGGATAAACAGATGAGTCACAAAGGGGGGTATGAGCCAGGCTAAGATTCGATATTGGGATAAAACTCAAATATTAGAAGTCCAAATCTTTGGCCAAGACAGAAGTGCCTCTTCCGTGCCAAGGTGCTGAGATGACAAACGGTATTTGACGTAGGTACAGAATTGTAAAAGGGCAAACTGACCCTAAACAGATACATCCTGTTGTTTAATGTTTATTGCATCCCAAATGTCATGCATATCCCTGGATAAGGGGTGCTGCTTCCTTATTGCCCTTGAGGCGTCTCCTAGCCTCTTATCTCCTTTTGTTATGTCTTGAGCGCCGGCGCAGAGAACCTGAGTATGTGAGAAGAAGATTGTTATTTCCTTTCCCAGAGATAGATGAAAGGGCAGCTTCTACGTGTGAAATGCATCACTCTCTGTAATACTTTTGCCTTTAAACTGTATAAATACATGGCCAGAAGAAGCCATCGGCGTTCAAACCTTTTGGACTGTTTGAACCTTGTGCAATAAACTCTTTCCTGCATTGAAGAGCTTGGCTTAGTCCGTTTTTCCTATAACAACTCCAGTTTCAGCGTGGATTGTTTGGGGCTGTCAAGGTTTGTTTAGGAACGCTGAGAGAAAGTTGGCGCTCCCCCTTTTGTTTTACTCTGCTATCAGCTGATATTTGAGGTAGCATGGCAGGGGGAACAGGAGCCTTGGTGGCGCAGTGGACTAAAGTGCTGTTAAGCAGGCCGCGGGGGACTTCCGGCGGTGACGTCATCACGAACAGGTGAGGAAACGGAGGCTCCGTCTCTGAAACCCAAATTTCCTCATTAATTGCTCTTTAGGGGCATTCCTGAACTTGGAGGGATCGGGAAACGAAAGAGGAATTCGCGAAGCCCCCTGGTGTTGCGCTGTCATCAGGGAGGTCGAGCGATCAACCTCTTAAATTGGTGGAGAAGAAGTCGGCCTTATCGGCGGACAGGAGTGATGGCGCCCGCCTAGATCGAAGCAAAAAGTGGAAGCAAATCCGAGTGACTGTCAGATAGATCACCTACAATAGAGACGCCAAACGGGACGCGCAATCGAATCAGAGAAAGACAAGTGAGTTACAACAGCGGCGATATAAGAGGAGAAGGAAAAAAGGGGGAATAATCACAGCGCGGAAGAGAGAAACCCATAGAATGACTAAGCAAATATAAGAAAAGGAGAAATAGCGCTCGAAGTGGTCTGACTGCGGACCTTTACAGTTGATCAAAGGGAGCAGCCTGTGGACTTTGTGGATATAGAGACAAGCTGTTTGATCTTGGGAATTATAATTGATTCAAACCCCAAACATCGGAAACCGAATACAGAGACTGAAATACCGGACTAAGTGGTGAATTTCACGGATACAGAAGATTTGTCGGGATTTCGAAATCTGGATTTACAAATAACTTTGGATAATAAGAACTCAAGTTTAAAAAAAAAAAGATTTGAAAATTGAATGCAGAGATCCGATTACTGGGAGAAGACATTAAAAAAAAAAGACTGAGACGACACAGATTGCGTTTTTCATGATTGTGAAAGAACAGACTGAGAGAGGTAAAACAAGAAGACAATAAGGACTAAAGAAAATAAAAATTAAGTGAATTATTAATTTTGAACTGTTTAATTAGTTAATAAGTTTAATATTTGAAAGAAATATATAAGTTGACAATATTGACAATATTTTTATAGCTATAAATTGTATTGTGGAATTGTAGTTAGACAAGGAATTATTGTTAAAGCGAAAGACTGATTTTTATATAAAATAACAGATGAGTTGACTGTATCTCTGAGATAGACTGATTGGAAAAGGGGGTAATTGAAAAGATTACTAATTAGAAAATTAAGAAAATTAAATTAAAATATTGATTGATAAGTAAATAGATTTATACTGTGAACAAGAATTAATTGCTTAATCGGGATAACTGGCAATATAATATAATATAACTATATATAAGTTGTGTGGTGCATAAGTAGTATTTGGAGGGGAAAAGAGATATTAAGGAATAACTTAATAATTGATGTTAAGGTTGGAAAGCTTTACACGAATATTAAAAATGTCTACAACATCCACCATAACAAAGACAGGGAAAAAACCTGCAACTAGTACGTTAGTAATGACTCCTTCCCCCTCACAACAAAAAACAATAGATAGCATGATGGGGAAAGAAAAAGAAAAAGAAAAACTGGAAATGGCACCTAATGTAATACAAGATATGTTTCAAAAGATCCAGGAAACACTGCTTCAAACACAAGAAAAAATAGCTGAAAATCAGGAAGAAATGAGAACGTTCCATGCAGAGATCAGAAATGAATTAGGAGAAGTCAAGGAAGATATTAAGACCATGAAAGACAAAATTGGGGGCATTCAAAATTCTATAGCAGAAAATGAACAGAGAATTAGGAAAACGGAAACAAAAATAGATCACGTGGAATTAAAAGTACAAGCAATGGAACAAAAAACCCTACAACTAAACAAAGAAATGTCAGACTCCTTGGCCATGCTCGAAATGGAAAAGGCCTCATACTTCCTGCGTTTTCAAAATGTTCCAGAAGAAAAAAATGAGGACTTAGAAGGAAAGATGGTGGAGATTATTGCAGGAATGATACAAAAAGAGCCAGAAGAAATAAAAGGACAATTGGAAGAAACTTATCGTGTACAAACAAATTATATAAGAAGACACAGATTGGCAAGAGAAGTCCATGTTAAATTTTTAAAAAAATCAATCCGAGATGAAGCCTATAAGAAATCTAGAGAAGAAACGGTGAGCTATAATGGAAAAGAAATTATAATTTTAAAACAGATACCCCGAAGAGTAAGAAATCTACGACAACAATATCAGTTTTTAACACAATTATTGATCAAATACAAGATAATGTATAGATGGCTGCCAATAGAGGGGATCTTAATTATGTGGGAAGACAAAAGATATAAAATAGACACTCTAGAAAAGGCAAGAGAATTTCATAACACACATTTTAGACTAGAAGTAGAACAGGAAAGTAAGGAGGAAACAGATAGTAAAAGTCAAGAAGAAGAACCAATAGAAACAAAGGAAGAAAAAGAAATAAGACAGAGGCAAGAAAAAGAGAGCGAACAGAGAGAAGGTGCAAAACCTAGAGAACGGATGGAAACAAGAAACACCAAAAAACAGATACAATAGGCAATGGATGAACAGATCAAACTCTTTTCGGTAAACATTAATGGCTTAAATGCCCCAAAGAAAAGGAATCAAATTTTCACAAAATTACGAAAATTAGAAGCAGATGTGATATGTCTGCAAGAAGTACACATTCAAAAAGATTATCAAAAAATCCTAGAAAACCCCAAATTAGGAAAATTATATTTATCTCTGGCCCCAAAAAAGAAAAAAGGAGTAGTGATTTACGTAAAAGAAAAAATACAATCTAAACTAGTTTATACCGATGAGCAAGGTAGAGTGGTGATGGTTGAATTAGAAATAGGGAAAAGGAAAATGTTAATTGTAGGGATTTATGCACCTAACCAAAAACTACAGGTTTTTTTTAAAGACCTACATATAAAATTAGCAGAATTAGAATATGATGATATTTGTGTAATAGGGGATTATAATGCAATAGTAAATGCAAAGAAAGACTACAAAACTGGGAAAAAAAACAAAAGAAAAAAGAAATACTTCCAAAAGAATTCTTTACTATGGCTGAAGAACTAAACTTGGCAGACGTATGGAGGGAAACACATGAAGAAGAGGCCCAATACACCTTTTACTCCCATCCGCATAACTCCTGGTCAAGACTGGACATGGCATGGATGACCCCAAATACCAAAATAGAAGTAGAAAAAATTGAGATAGGCACAAACCAATGGGCAGACCACAATCCACTATTCATAAACTGGAAAGGGGAAAGAAGACGTAAGAGATGGACAATGAACCAAAGATTATGTAAAGAGAAAGAATTTAATTCGATGTTAGAAAAGGAAGTAAAAATACTTTTTCAGATAAATAAAATAGAGGAAACCTCTTTACAAAACACATGGGATACTTTAAAAGCATATATAAGGGGCCTAGTAATAGCATATACGAGGAAAAAGAATAAAGAGAAGAAAAAACAATTAGATAATTTAGAGAAAGACCTAAAACAAATAGAACAAAAACTCCAGGAAAAGCCCCAGAACAAAACAATAAGAGAAGAATGGGAAATGATTAAGCATAAATTGAATTTGATAAACCAAATAAAACTAGCCCAAAAAATAAAAATGGCAAAACAAAACTATTTCGAGCACGCAAATAAAACGGGTAGATGGTTAGCCTATAAACTGAAAAAAGAACAGAAAAAAAGAATGATATACCAATTGAAAGATGATAAAGGAGAAATTCAACATAGTAAAGAGGCCAAAAAAGATATTATTAAGAAATTTTATGCGAATCTATATAATCAGGGGAAAATAGAGGAAGATAAAATAAAACAGTACATAGAGAAATCAGGAATGCCAAAAATCACAGAAGAACAAAGAATTACTCTCAATAGGCCAATAACCAAATTAGAACTAGACGAAGTACTGAAAAAGCAAAAAAAACAATAAAACACCGGGTCCCGACGGGCTACCGGTAGAAATATATAAAACAATGCAAGGAGTATTGGGAGAGAATATGTTGCGATTATATAATGAAGCTATGGAGAAAGCCAAAATACCAAATTCATGGACAGAAGCCATAATAACAATCATTCCAAAAGAAGACACAGATCTCCAGTTAATACAAAACTATAGACCTATTTCATTATTGAATGCCGATTACAAAATATTTGCAGCAATCTTGGCAGAAAGAATTAAATTAGTATTAAATACATATATACACCCAGACCAAAATGGATTTCTGCCGGGACGCCAAATAAAGAACAACATGAGAATAATACTTAATGCTTTAGAATACTATGAATCACACCCGGAGAAGCAGGCAGTGTTGGTTTTTCTTGATGCCCAAAAGGCCTTCGATAACCAAAATTGGAAATTTATGATTGAACAACTACAAAATATGCAAATTGGGGAAAAATTTGGGAAAATTATAGCAGAAATCTATACCAAGCAATCAGCAAGGATAATTATGAATGATGACATAACAGACAAATTTAATATAACAAAAGGAGTCAGACAAGGCTGTCCACTTTCCCCCTTACTATATATTCTATCATTGGAAACCCTATTGAAAAAAATTAGAGAAGATCAAGGAATTGAAGGCTTAAGGATTAATAGAGAGGAATACAAAGTTCAAGCCTTTGCTGATGACTTAGTATTTTTGACAGAAAATCCTATGGAATCTATACCTAATTTGTTCCAAAAAATAGAAGAATTTGGAGAAGTGGCTGGACTAAAAATTAATAAAAGTAAATCGAAGCTAATTGTTAAAAACCTTACGGAAATCCAAACAAAAGATTTGATAGATAATATACAAATTCAAACAACAACAAAAATAAAATATCTAGGAATCTGTTTATCTACAAGAACATCAGCAATTAAAGAAAACAATTATGATAAATTACTAGAACAAACAAAGAAAGACTTAGAAAAATGGGAAAATTTACACATTTCATTCCTAGGAAGAATTTCGGCCATCAAAATGATTATATTACCTAAATTTTTATATTTGTTTCAGGTCACCCCAATTAAAATAGACAAACCGTTTTTTTGAAAAGCTGAATAAAATAA
This sequence comes from Arizona elegans, assembly GCA_022577455.1. NCBI lineage: Eukaryota > Metazoa > Chordata > Lepidosauria > Squamata > Colubridae > Arizona > Arizona elegans. The sequence continues at coordinate 17,040,584 of JAKOOJ010000010.1, forward strand.
CATCTAAATTTATTTGGCAAGGGAAAAGGCCACGAATAAAATTTAAACTGCTTCAGGATACAAAAGATAGAGGAGGAGCTGCACTCCCTGACTGGGAGATATACTACCAAGCAGCAGTACTATCGTGGGTCAAAGATTGGATAGAATTAAAGAACTCTAGAACTTTAACAATTGAGGGACACGAACTTCAAACTGGCTGGCACTCCTTTATGTGGGATGAGAAATACAAAACACATTCATATTTTAAAACACATACAATAAGGAACTCACTATTACAAATTTGGCTTAAAATTAAAAAACAACATTATATGAAGATACCAAATTGGCTAGCACCGGCTGAATCAATTAGACACCCAAATTTAACAGATAAGACAAAAATAATTAGATATAAAGATATAATTGACTATCAAGGCAAACTAAAGACAAAACAACAATTGGAGACAGATTTACACAGAGGAATAGACTGGTGGACTTACACTCAAATACAATCCAAATATAGAGAGCATATAAAAACATATGAAATTTATAATCAAAAACAAGAAATAGATAAAATTATATTAGATTCAGAAAATAAATTAATTAGTAGAATTTATAAATTTCTCCTACACTATAAATTGGAAGAAGAGACAGTCAAAGAAACGATGATTAAGTGGGCTCAAAATATCAAACACACAATACCTTCGGAAAAATGGGAAAAGTTCTGGCAGGTAAACCTAAAGTTAATGAAAGCAACGGCGTACAAGGAAAACCAACTGAAAATGTTTTATCGGTGGCATATGTCTCCAACCAGATTGGCAAAAATACAACCTAAAAATAGCCCAATTTGTTGGAAGTGCAAAAAGGCACAAGGGACTTTCTATCATTTATGGTGGACGTGCCCGGCAGCAAAGAAATTTTGGTCTAACATCAAAAAATGGTTGGAACAAATAACAAAAACACAGATTGAAAAAGAACCAGAAACATTTTTATTAGGAATATTTAACAAATCATACCCTAAGGATATCAAATATCTTACAATCCATATATTAACTGCTGCAAGAATAACCTACGCAAGAAATTGGAAACAAGAAAAAATACCAAGTGAAACAGAAGTAATAGGGAAAATTTTAGAATGTGCTGAAATGGATAGGTTAACCAAAGAATTACAAGAAAAAGAAGAATCAGATTATTATAAAATATGGAATAATTGGTATAATTGGTTAAAAATTAGAAATATACAAAAAATATAGGGGATATATTACTGATTGATACATATATATATAATAAAAATATTATTAGATTACAGAAAGGTGAAGGAATATATTATAAGTAGAATTGTAGAATGTCACTCTGAAAAAATGCTTAAGAAGAAATTATATTCTTTTTGTGTATATGTTGTATAAATGTTTGTTGTGTATATGTTACGTATGTCTTTTTTAATATTTATATTCAATAAAAACTATTTAAAAAAAAATAAAGTGCTGTTAAGCAGCACTTAGCTGCCAGCTGCCTGCAATTACTGCAAGTTCAAATCTCACCAGGCTAAAGGTTAACTCAGCCTTCCATTCTTCCGAGGTAGGTAAAATGAGGAACCGGATTGTGGGGGCAATAAACTGACTTTGTATTAAAAAGAACACCGCTTAGGGGGGCCCAAAAGCCCTACTAAGCAGGTATATACAAAAGTATGAAGGCTATTGCTTAACACATTGTAAGCCGCCCTGAGTCTCCGGAGAAGGGCGGCATATAAATCGAACCAATAAATAAATAAATAAATAAATAAACAAACAAACAGACCCAGGAGCCCAGGTACCTGATTCAGTGGAGGAGGAACAGGAGCTTACCGAGCCTGTGGTACAGAAGGACAGTGAACCGCTCGTGATGAGACCGAAGGAACAAAAAGCACACCAGGAAGGTGATACAGTTGAAAGCCCAGAGGAGACAGGAACTGGCTTAGTGTAACCATCCTCTGGCAATTGGTGGCACAGTTCCACTTTGGCAGGGCCTGTGTGTGTGGGGGGGGGGGTGTCAAGGCACCAGCAATACCCCCTGCAGGAGAGCATTTCCAGGGATGGTGAGAGCGGAGGTGGGTAGAGGATGAAGAGGGTGGAGAATGGAGTTACTCCACAGGCCCTGGACCCACTACTATGGACTTTTTAAGAGACAGGTTTGGGGAATCCAGCTTTTGAGACATGCCATCCTGGCAACCATGGATGACAGGGTTGGAGCTGTCCACCACATGGCAGGGACACTCTGGGCCGTCTGGGACAGATACTCGGTTTCATTTGGCCAGCCCTAAATTACAACTTGAGCAAGCCAGTGGCTGACCCAGGAAGAAGGAGAGCCAGCCCTGTCAAGGCACCGGGGCTCCGGCTCCCTCACTGGAAGAAGTGATACGGGGCCCTGAATGGGGCACACGCAGGATTCAGGTTCATGCGTTGCAAGAGAGTGGGCAACCAGGTTCAGGACAACAGTTTGACTCCCAGAGGGGGGATGGCAGATGTACAGGACCCATGGGGGCCCCAGAGCAGGGCTTAGTTTGGGCCCTGGGTTTATGGCAATGTGGGGACCACCACCCATACAGGCATCATTTGATGGGTGCCCAGATCGAGTAGCTCTTTTTTAAAGCCAGGTGATCAGCCACCTGGATTTATATGGAAAATTTTACCCTTCTCAATGGGCTATGGTGGTGGCTGTCACAGCAGTCCTGATGGAGGAGGCGGCGGACTGGGTAGCCGATCTCCATTGTGAACATGCATGAGAACTTGCAAATGTTGGTCTCTTCCTGGAGGCTCTGAGGGATCAATTTGAGGATGAGTCTTGGGCCCAACTGGCAGAAGGAGAACTGGTGGCCCTGAAGCAAAGGGGCTGACCAGCTAAGGACTACGTGAAAGAGTTTCAAAAGATTGCAGGAAAATTAAGAGCATGGCCTGAATGTTTACTGGTGCATCAGTTCTGGGGGGGCTTGGACCGTGAGTTAAGACAGGCATGTGTCTATAGAGGCTTACTGGCACGTCTAGCCGATTAGTTTAGGGCAGCCATAGACTTAGATGTTGGCTTAAGGGAGTTTCGACCATGAGGGGACACTCCGCCGAGACAGGCAGTGGACAGAATTCCACAAAATAGGAAACCAAGGAGGATGGACCCAACACCTGGGGCCCCGGAACCCACCCGAACACCATCTTTCTGATGTTTCTGGTGTAATCAGATAGGCCATAGAGCAGTGGATTGTCCTCTCCCTCCACCACAACCGGCATTGGCACAAATCCCGGCATCTAGTGGGAAGACTACAAACTGAGCATGTGCAACACCAGAACGGTCCAGAATAGCCTTGCAGACCCTCCTCTCCGATGCCAGTACACCGGTTAAGGAAGTCGGAAGCACACTGGGGCCTGGATGTCCACCAGTGGTGGTGGGAGACAGCAATAAGGAGGATACAATTGATCCAATGGTAAGTGCTCCAATATGCCCCTTTGTGGTCCAGATTACTGTCCGGAACCCTCGCACTACCATGGGGATTAGGCAGGGTGCCTTAATTGATTCTGGATGCACCAGATGTCTAATGCGTAAATCTGTGGCTGTTGAGTTAGGTTTATGTGTGTTAACTCTAAAAACCCCAATCAAATTTGAACAAATGGATGGTTCGACTCTGGGGGGAACGCCTGCTACCCAAGGCATGGAGCTAGTGTGACTGGAAATAGGGGAGCACTGGGAGCATATTCAATTTGTGGTGGTGGAGGTAATGATTGAAACTGATATATTGGGGTTGGCTTGGTTGGATAAATGGAAGCCAACAATCTGGTGGGAAGGGGGCTATAGGAAACTACGACTAGAGCTGGGCCCAGAACCAATGGGATGTGAGCCCATGGAATGGGTGAAGGAAGGGGGGCAATTGGGACAACCACCCCAAGTTGAGGGAGTCCCAGTGGTGTATGCGGGTTTGGCAGAGGTTTTTAGCGAAAAGGAGTGTGAGGCCCTACCACCACATCAGCGTACCGATTGTGCCATCAAGTTAAAACCAGGAGCCAAACTGCCAAAACCCCATATGTATTCTATGACACCGAAAGAATTAGAGGAGTTACATAATTACATAGATAAGAATTTAGCTAGGGGATTCATTCAACCTAGCAGGGCTTACATGGCTGCACCTGTTCTCTTCAGAGAGAAGAAAGATGGTGGCTTGCGCTTATGTGTTGACTTCCGTGGTCTCAGCATAGTGAGCGTAGAGCCGTTATATCCATTACCACTGATAAAAGATTTACTAGCCACATTAGCGACAGATAAAATCTTTACGAAACTAGATTTAAGAGAGGCTTATAATCAGGTCTGTATTAAACCAGGGGATGAATAGAAAACCACCTTTAATTGCCCCCTGGGTAGTTATAAGTTCCAAGTTATGCCATTCAGTTTGCATGGCGCCCCGGCCGTATTCATGCAATTGATAAATGAGGTTCTGCATGAATATTTGTACCAGGGAGTATTGGTCTATTTGGATGATATACTCATTTATACCAATACGATGGAAGAATATATCCAATTGGTTCGCAGTGTACTGGAGAAACTGCTGGCAGCCAAATTATTTGTTAAGGTTTCCAAATGTGAATTTCATCAAACCGAATTGGATTACTTGGGTTATAGAATATCACAGGAGGGTTAAGGATGGATCCCAAGATGTTGGCTGAAGCTCTAGAAGTAACCAAAGAGAAGATGATGGATGGGATCAACGAGATTTATCGCGTTCATACTAGATATGCAATGTGTAATAAACTGCCAAGAGAAGTACATATAAGATTCACAAAGAAATCAATTAAAACACAAATTCTCCAGGCAGCCAGAGATAAGACCTTGAAATATAAGGGGAAAGAAGTGACAGTTTTGAAACAAATACCAAGAAAAGTGAGAGAGTTGCGAAGAGGATACCAATTTTTGACAAAAATTTTACTGCAAAAAGGAATTAATTATAGGTGGTTAATTCCAGAAGGATTAGTTCTGACATGGCAACTTCAAAGATACAGGCTGAACACAGCTGATAAAGCTAGAGCTTTCTATGATGAATTCTTTAAAGAGAAAGAAACTGAACTAGAAGTCGAAACTCAATCTGCAGTTGTCCCAATAAAACATACAGAAGAAGAACTGGCAATGCTTGAGTCAACAGAAGGAGCAGTTGGTGGGGTCGTGGAATATAAGGAGCAACAGGAAGTTAGATCAACTAGAGCAACAAAACCTACATATAAAGTATGAACATGGAAGAAAGAAAATTAATTTCAATAAATGTAAATGGACTTAATTTGACCAATAAAAGAAGAAAAGTATTTCATAAATTAGAGAAAATAAAATTTGATATGATTTGTTTACAGGAAGTACATATTAAAAAACAACATGAACAACTATTGATTCAGCCAAAACTTGGGAAAACTTTTCTATCCCTGTCACAAAGCAAAAAGAGAGGAGTTGCTCTATATATTAGAAATACAATAACAGCAGAACAGAAATATGCAGATCCAGAAGGTAGAATGTTGATAGTAGAAATAATTGATAACAATACAAAACTACTTCTGGTAGCAATATATGCTCCAAATAATAATCAAAGTGACTTTTACAGAAAACTTCATAATAAAATAATTGAAATGGACTATGACAATATATGTATGATGGGTGACTTTAATGGAATTGTGGATGAAAAACTGGACTATAAAACACACAAAATAATAAGACACACTAGAAAGATGCTACCAAGATCCTTTTTTAAAATGGTAGAGGAAATAAATCTGAAAGATATATGGAGGGAGAGAAATGGGCAAAATAGACAATATACTTTTTATTCTGACAGACACTCATCTTGGTCTAGACTGGATATGATATGGACAACAATGGACTTGATTCTAAACATTGAACAAGTGAAGATAGAATCAAATTTGTGGGCAGATCATAATCCTGTGACTGCCATTTCTCATCAAGGATGCCCACTGTCCCCATTGTTGTTTATTTTGACACTGGAAATTTTAAATAGAAATATTAGAGAAGAAAAAGAGATAAAAGGTATGAAAATTCGAAAAGAAGAATACAAACTACAAGCTTTTGCTGATGACCTGGTCTTTATTATTGAAGAACCACTAGCATCAATTAAAAAACTAATAGAAACTATTGGAGAGTTTGGGGAAGTTGCTGGTTTGAAAATTAATAAAGATAAGACAAAAATAATGACTAAAAATATGTTAAAAAAACAAAAAGAAGAATTGATGGAGATTTCCAAGATGCAGGTCACAAACAAGGTAAAATATTTGGGGATACATTTGACAACGAGGTGTAGTTCACTTAAAGAAAATAACTACAATAAGCTTAAGCAACAGATAGGTTTAGACTTGGTGAAATGGGGAAATCTGCAGTTATCTATGATTGGTAGGATTGCAACTATTAAGATGAATATTTTACCTAGAATTTTGTACCTTTTTCAGACTATTCCAATAAAATTGGGTAAGGAATTTTTTGTAGATATGAACAAAATGGTGCTGAAATACATTTGGCAGGGAAAAAAGGCAAGAATAAAATTTAAGCTGTTACAAGATGCTAAAATGAGGGGTGGTTTTGGACTACCAAATTTTGAATTATATTATCAAGCAGCTAATCTAATGTGGATTAAAGAATGGATAACATTGAAAAATACTAGACTATTGAATCTGGAGGGACATGATTTGTTGATGGGTTGGCAGCCTTTTTATGGTACAAAGGAACTAAAAGGGTATTTTAGAAGACACCAGATACGTGAAGCTTTATTTTTGAACTGGAAGAGGATTAAAAAATATCATTATTTGAAGATTCCAGTCTGGGTATCGACAATTGAAGCCTTCTCATAACCAGTGATATTTAAAAGAGAACAAATTGTTAGATACAGTGAGTTATTGGATGAAAAGGGTGATCTTAAGTTAAAACAAGATTTAGAAGATCAGGGATTTAAGATGGACTGGTTTTCATATATGCAAATACTTTCTAGATATCGAGAAGATCTCAAACAAGAAGGTATTTATAATGTTTTGTCTATTTTAGATAAGATATTACTGAGTTCTGTTGACCATGCAATTAAAAAGTTATATGGATATTTGTTAGAGGTAAAATTGGAAGAAGAACAAGTTAAAGAATCAATGATAGCGTGGGGGAAAAATTTTGGTTATGGTATTGATTTGGAGAAATGGCAAAAATTGTGGTCACATAACTATAAAATGACAATGTCTATAGCATATAAGGAGAATTTGTATAAGATGTTTTATAGGTGGTGTTAGGGTGTGTGTAAAAAGTAGTTGTTGCTTGTGCAACGAGCAGAGCAGAAATACACAGGGAAGGAGATAAACGTATGGCTCGTGTGAGAAAAAATAGTTTATCTACAAGTAACAAGCAGTCTCGGTGTAAGTAAAACAGTCCAAGGTCATAAACAGTAATATCAGTCCAGTAAGTATCTTCCCTTACCAAAGCAAACAGACTTTAGTAACTCTTGGTATACAGTACCATATAATAGACTCAGTAAGCAACAGGATACAAACAGGTATCTCTCAGGAAGAACTAGGAAGAACCAGGAAGATCCAGAAAGAATCAGGAAGAACGAACGCTTCTCTGTGCTGCTTATTTATGCACTGCAGCCTAATTACAGGGTTCAGCAAACCCTGATTACGTGGCTCAGTTGTTTCTTAAAGAAACAGATATATTGCCTGACCAACAAGTTAGGAGTAAGCTGCAAGCTGAACCTAACATTCTCCCCATTGGGTAGGACAATATACACAATAGATACAAAAACAAAAACACACATCCAAATCATACATTGTACAGTAGTATCAGGTACATTTCAGATTCTTAATCCAAATCTTTCACAACAATTGGTGTGTTTAATGGCACCTTGCGCTTTAGTAAAGTTATCGGCAATATTGTCCTCCGATGCGCAATATTCCAATGTAATCATGTTATCCTTAACACATTGCCGAACATTCAGATAATGTATATCAGTGTATTTAGTCCTTGTCTTTACAGCAAGATTCGTTGCCATTTTAATGGCTGCCTGGTTATCTTCATAAACCGTAATAGGATAGTCCATTTTGAATCCAATATCTTCCATCAACTGTTTATAATAAATCAGTTCAGTACATGTAAGTGATAGACAAGAAAACTCCGCTTCCATGATAGACAAACTGATATGTTTCTGGCGAATTGATCTCCATCCAATCAGGCAGTTATCCAACATGATTGCAATTCCAGATGTAGAAGTTCTATCAAAACTGGCATCAGCATATGCCTTTAACATCATATTGGCATTTGGTTCTAAATACATAGCAAAATGCAGAGTTCTTTTAAGATACCTAAGAACACGTTTTGCAGCCTGCCAATGCCTATCAGTAGGCTCTGAACTATATTTTGCTAGTTGATTAACACTAAAAGCTATATCAGGCCGTGTCCAGTTGCTCAAATACGACAAACTGCCTATTAATGATTGATACAGTTCTTTACTGAACTGTGGACTCTGCAAACTATCCTGTTGGAATTCCTGTGCCATAGGAGTCTTGGCAGGTTTACATAATTCCATCCCATATTTTTGTAACAATTTGCAGATCTTATTAGCTTGTGATATTTTAAATCCTCTAGATGTTTTCAGGATATCCAGCCCTAGATAACGCCGTATATGTCCTAGATTTCTAAGTTTAAATTTTGTTTGCAACTGACCAATAATCTCTCTGGCCTCAGCGTCAGTTCTGGTAATTATGGCAATGTCGTCTGTAAAGAGTAACAAGAATGAAACACATCCATCCTGTTCTTTTTTAAACAGACATTTATCTGCTACGCCCTCATAGAACCCAATGTTATGTAATTCCTGCACTATACATTGGTTCCATTCGTAACCTGATTGCCTTAAACCATATAGGCTTTTTTGTAGCCTCCAACACTCAGTTCTATCCTGTGTATCATAACCAGGAGGTTTCTTCATATATATTGTATGCCTCAACGGAGCGTTCAAACAAGCTGTCTCGACATCTAAATGAGTAATTGAGCATTTATTTCTAGCTGCCCAAACAAGCATCGTTCTCAAAGTGCTCGCTCGTAAACTTGGAGCAAAAACCTCATCATAGTCTCTATCTGTCTGTGAGAACCCTTGTGCAACAAGCCGAGCTTTATGGGTTACTACCCCATCTACACTTTTCTTTACCTTATAGACCCACCTACAGCCTATAAGTTTCTCATTTGGTGGTATTCTTACCACTTCATAGACACCAAGCCTTTTCAATGAATCAATTTCTCTATCCATTGCCTCCTGCCAGGCTTTTTGCTCCTTTTCTGGATATAATGTTATATCCTGATAACTGGATGGTTCGATATCTACTTGGCAAACCACTGTGGCTTTATAGCGATCTGGTGGATGCCGGTCCCTGGAAGATCGTCTAGGCATAACAGGACTCACATTAGGTATATTGGGTTCATCCTCCCCTAACCCTAATTCCTGTTCCTGTTCTTCAACCTTAATAGATGGTTTATCATCCATCTCAGATGAACTATCATCAGGAATATGGTCCATCTTAACATCAATATCTGTAAAACCATAGTCTGCTTTTTCTAACCTGTCCCAGCCTTCATGTTCTAGGAATTTAGCACTAGCGCTACACAAAACTTTTGTTGTTCCTTTTTCCCAGAACCTATAGGACCTATGGTTAGCCTCATAACCAACAAAAATCATTTTCTTTGCTCTCTGTTGGTCCTTCCTTCTCTGACTAACCGGTATATGCACCCAGGCTGGTGCACCAAAAGTATGTATGTAACTTAAATCAGGCTTCCTGCCGTGCCATAAAGCAAAAGGATTTTTTCCTGTAGAGGAGTGCACCACATTATTTAAAATATGATTGGCACATAGTATTGCTTCTCCCCACAATTTATCAGGTAAACAAGCATCAGCCAGCATAGTCCTAGTCATAGCTTGTAGGGTCTGGCCTCTTCGTTCAATATATGCATTATGTTCTGGCCGAAAAGGGGCAGAACGTTTATGCTGTATCCCAGCGTCCTTTAACAACTTAGCCAACTGATGGTTAGTAAACTCAGTTCCATTGTCAGTAACAATGCATTTCACCTTAAACTTCTGCTTCCGTTCTACAAAACGAAGCCAATTTGTGATACACTGGAACGTATCACTTTTGGACTTCATAAGGTAGCAAAAACCATATCTGGTAAAGTGATCAACTATACTCAAAATATAGCATGCTCCCCCTAAACTGGGTTTCTTTGGCCCTATTAAGTCTAAAAAGACTACCTCCAAAGGTTTGGTTGTTTTAAACCCATTGCAGCGGTTTGCAGGTGTAACTTTACTTTTATGCTGGTTACAAGTATTACAGTTTAGGTATTTGCTGCAAGCCCTTAAATTAATGCCTTTAGACTGCTTAACAGTCAAATGCAACAACCTGAAATTCAGATGACCAAGCCTTCTATGTAATAAATGTACGCATTCATCATGAGGCTTTACATTTCCAAATTTAGCTTTTGACTGAACTAACAGTAATGACTTATCCCTAATGACAAATAAGTCGTTTTCTAATTCTGCAGTAACTACAGTGCCTTCACATTCCAGCAAACATTTGTTGTTTTTAAAAGTTACTGTAAACCCAGAATGTAGTAATGACTTTACAGATAAAAGGTTATATTTCAAACTAGGGATATAAAGCATGGGTAAAGGGTGCTTACTAATAGAACATTTAACAAGTCCCTCCCCAGCTACAGTCACATTCCAGCCATTAGCTAATTTGACCTTTTTAGTACTTTTCTTCATATTTAGAAACAGTTTTCTGTTTTTTGTTATTGATTGAGAGGCACCGCTATCAATCACCCACCAATCATCTTTTATATTATTAGATGAACTGGTTGCTAAATTACACCCTTTCCTGGGTTTAGCAGAGTTTCTAGCAGACACCTTCTTATTATTACAATATTTTGCAATGTGCCCCTTAGCCCCACATGCATAACAGCGTTTAACAATATTGACATTCTCATATACAGCTTCCACTTTTGGTTGCTGTTGCATCCTTAACTGGTCTCGTTCTTGCCTACGTTTGGCCTCATCCAGTAACCTACCAGTTATACTGGCCAATGTTAGTTCATCTCTAGACAATACTTCTAATGATGAAACAAAAGAGTCATAACTGTCATCCAACGATGAAAGAATAATATAAACTTGCTGCAGTTCAGTAAACACAAGGTCTTTCTCCTGTAGCTCCTGGAAAAGCCCTGTCATGGAGTCCAGGTGAGTCATCATGTTTCCTCCTTTCTGAAGATGTAAGCGAAATAATTTCCGTGTCAGGTAGATATGGACACCCACAGAGTCACGAACGTAGAGCTTCTTTAGCTTTGTCCAACACCTCGCAGCAGACTCTTCACCCCGGAAATGGACAAGTTGCTGGTCTCCCAGTGTCAGGCCAATGATGCATAAAGCACGCTCGTTGTCCCTGTGAAACTTCGCTATCTTTTTGGCATCTTCTTCGTCAGCAGCATTCAATGCAGTTATGTCCGGTGGATTATTAACCATGTCCCACAGTCCTTCTTTTCGCAAAAGTAGACAGCATTTTGTGGACCAGGTAACATAGTTTGTTCCATCCAACCGGGTTATAGTAGCATAACTTGTACCTTGCTCAAAAGCCATCATCTTGACTACTACACCCACTGCCTGCACTTCTCACTTCCACAAAAACAAATTAAAGAGCCCTGGAACGTTCTGGGCCCATAACCAATGTTAGGGTGTGTGTAAAAAGTATTTGTTGCTTGTGCAACGAGCAGAGCAGAAATACACAGGGAAGGAGATAAACGTACGGCTCGTGTGAGAAAAAATAGTTTTATCTACAAGTAACAAGCAGTCTCGGTGTAAGTAAAACAGTCCAAGGTCATAAACAGTAATATCAGTCCAGTAAGTATCTTCCCTTACCAAAGCAAACAGACTTTAGTAACTCTTGGTATACAGTACCATATAATAGACTCAGTAAGCAACAGGATACAAACAGGTATCTCTCAGGAAGAACTAGGAAGAACCAGGAAGATCCAGAAAGAATCAGGAAGAACGAACGCTTCTCTGTGCTGCTTATTTATGCACTGCAGCCTAATTACAGGGTTCAGCAAACCCTGATTACGTGGCTCAGTTGTTTCTTAAAGAAACAGATATATTGCCTGACCAACAAGTTAGGAGTAAGCTGCAAGCTGAACCTAACAGGTGGCATTTACCCCCGACGAGGATAGCCAGAATGTTCAAGAATAAATTGGAGAAGTGTTGGAAGTGTCATCAGACTCCAGGATCTTATTACCATATGTGGTGGACATGCATAGAAGCAAGGAGATTTTGGACTAAGATACACACGTGGTTGGAAAAAATGACAAAGAGACATATTGACTTTAAACCAGAGATATTTTTATTAGGAATCTTACCAGAGACATTTAATAAAGAATTGCAATATTTAATTGTGAATATTTTAACAGCAGCTAGAATTGTATTTGCAAAAAACTGGAAAGGAGAGAAGATAATTGCTGATGAAGAAATTATTAGAAAAATATTGGACTGTGCTGAAATGAGTAGATTGACATTTGAAATAAGAGAACAGGAAGATAAACAATATTATTTGATATGGGAGCTATTTTATCAATGGGTAGATAATAAAGAATGGAGATGAAATATTACATATGAAATGAAATTTGGATAAAATGTGTAAACATTTGTTTTTAGTTAGATGAAAGAACATTTGTCAGAATTGAAATTTTGAAAATGTTGAGAGCACGAAATGATTTTAACCGATCGAATCACTGTCTGTAAGTATATGGAAAGATGATGTTTTTTATGTTGTTTTTGTTCAAAAATAAAAAACTTTTATAAAAAAAAAAGGATGGATCCCAAGAAAGTTAAAGCGGTAATGGAGTGGCAAGCCCCAGGGACGAGGAAGCAGCTGCAGAGTTTCCTTGGCTTCACCAACTTTTATAGGCAGTTCATTCCATCATTTGCTAAAACCGCATTATCCCTAACCAACCTGTTACGCCCACGGGGTGTGGACATAAAACCAAGGTCAGGACAGCTAATAAGGTGGACCCCTGAATGTCAGAAAGCCTTTGAGGAACTGAAAGCCTTGTTTGCCGAAGAGCCCATATTACAACATCCTGACCAGAATAAGCCCTTTGTCGTACAGGCTGATGCGAGTGACGTGGCCGTAGGGGCGATCCTATTACAGAAAAAACAAGCATGGTCATTTACAGCCCTGTGCATACACCTCTAGAAAACTCACTCCCACAGAGAGAGGATGGGCAATCTGGGAGAAGGAGGCTTTTGCTGTACGCTGGGTGCTCCTTACTTGGTGACATTTACTAGAAGGTGCACGAGAGCAGTTTGAAGTGTGGACCGACCACAAAAATCTAATAGCATTGCAAACCCCTAGGAAACTGTCACCAAAACAGGTGCGCTGGGCACAATATTTTCAAAAGTTTAACTTTGCTTTGAAGTACGTGCCCGCCAGGAGGAATTTTTTAGCTGACGCATTGTCAAGGATGCCTCAATATAACAGTAAAAGGGACAAGGTGGTACAGGCCATGATCCCCAACAGTCAGCCAGCTGGACAGGTAGCCACGAATGATATACCGCAAAATTGGGAGGAGGAAATAAGAAATGCTTTGTTAAGGGATATTTGGCTAACGGAAAATAAAACACTCTTCACCCATATGGATGGGTTAGCATGGAAAGGAGATAAGTTATATATCCCCAAAGAACTGCGTAAAGCAGTATTACAAAGGTGCCATGATGTAAAGGCTGCTGGTCATTTTAGTTTTATCAAAACCTTACATCTCACAAGGCACCAATTCTGGTGGCCACATATGTTCATGGACATAGAACTTGGGCGACCTCCTGGATGCACGGCTGTCTTTAGAAGAACATATGACGGCCGTGGCCAGGGGGGCTTTTTATCAGGTTTGCCTGATATGCCAGTTGCGTCCCTTTCTGGATCGGGACTCCCTATGCACGGTCACTCATGCCCTCGTCACCTCTCGCCTGGACTACTGCAATGCTCTCTACATGGGGCTCCCCTTGAGGAGCACTCGGAAGCTCCAGCTGGTCCAGAATGCGGCCACGTGGGTAATTATGGGAGCAACTTGGCGCTCCCATGTGACACCTTGCCTGTGCGAGCTGCACTGGCTCCCGGTGGTCTTCCGGGTGCGCTTCAAGGTATTGGTTCTCACCTTTAAAGCGCTCCATGGCTTAGGGCCCAGCTATTTGCGAGACCACCTTCTGCCACCGATAACCTCCCACCGGCCAATTCGGTCCCACAGAGAGGGCCTCCTTAGGGTGCCGTCGGTCAAGCAATGCCGACTGACGACCCCCAGGGGGAGGGCCTTCTCTGTGGGGGCACCCGCCCTCTGGAACGAGCTACCCCCAGGAATACGACTAATCCTGGACCTCCGTACCTTCCGTCGAGCTTTGAAGACCTTCCTATTCCAGCAAGCTGGCCTGGCTTAAAATTTTTAAAGGGTTTTTAAGGGTAATGGGTTTTAAATATTTCGGGAAGCCAGTTGGATTTAATTCTGTTTTAAATTATTTTAAATTTTGTATTGTATGTATTTTAATTTGGCTGTGCACCGCCCTGAGTCCTTCGGGAGAAGGGCGGTATAGAAATAAAATTATTATTATTATTATTATTATTATTATTATTATTATTATTATTATTATTATTATTATTATTATTATTATAGTAGCTCTGAAGCTCCCACCCCTACTAGGTAAGATCCACCCAGTATTTCATAGCAGTCTATTAAAACCAGTGGACACCTTCAGAGATCCCTCAGAATACCCTGGACCACTGAAGGACGACCAGTATGAAATAGACAAAATATTGGATTCTAGGATACATAGAGGTAAAGTCAGATACCTAGTACGGTGGAAGGGATATCCCTATGAGGACGCCTCCTGGGTGGCTGCGGAAAAGATCAATGCTGACCGGCTATTACGACGGTTCCATAGAAATAACCCACAGAAACCGAAGGCTGGTGATAATATCTCCAATTTATCTCTTGCAGGGGGACTTCTGGTAAAGGTGGGGCTGCCTGTCGAGCCCGGTCTCCTGCTTGACAGTGCATATGGGAGGAGGAAAGGAGGCCATGGGAACGTGACTCGAAGATACCTGGAAGCATGGGGAAACTTCACAGGGGTTGGTGATGGTGGCACCGGGTGTTAGGCGGCTGGACACGTCGGGAAAGAGGATCGGCAGAGAGTGGAAGGATCACGGATGAGCTGAGGCTGTGACAGTGTTTGATGAAGTCACAGGCTGGCACAGGGATAATTGGCAGCCCGTTTGAATGCCTCGATCAGCTGGAAATAGCTCAGCTGTTCATTATGTGTGTGGGACGGGTGGAGCCTGCACAGAGATATAAAAAGCACTGAGAGGTGACTTCCGGTCGGCACTGCAGTCTTCGTGGACGGTCTTTTTAGACCACCAGCCCTGTGTCTTCGTAAAAGCCGCTTTGACAGCGCAAACCAGCTGTCTGGCGGCTGAAAAACCTCCCCTTCGGGAAAAGAAGGAGAGGAGAGCTGGTGGGCGAGAGTAGAGCTCCCCGAAAGCCCTTAATGATTTTAAAGAATTTATGAAAGAAGCCATGAATAATCAAGCAACAGCAATGAAAGAAGGTATGAATAATCAAGCCACAGCAATGAATAACTTAACATTACTTGTGGAAGGGAAATTAAAGAAAGTTGAGGAGGATATAAGATCAATTAAGGAAGTGGTTGCAGAGAAACACGATGAAATAAGAGATGATATTGTTTATGCTGTATCAGGATTGTCAAACCTTGTTATCCAGCTTGATGGGAAAGTGGAAGAAATTAATGAAGCCAATTTAAATTTGGAAAGCAAAATGGGAGATGTTATGACCAGAACAGAGAAAGTGGATGATGAATTGGTAATGTTACAATACAGGTCCATGGAGTTTGCTTTGAGATTGAGAGGCCTGAAAGAAAACAGCAAAGAAAATTTAAAAGATATTTGTGCTGATGCTATTGCAGAGATAATTAAAGAAAGACCAGAACATGTGGCAAGCCAAATTGACAAAATTTACAAGGTTAATTCCTGGCAGGCAAAACAAAGACAGCTGTCAAGAGATGTGGTGATTTATTTTACAAACAGGAGGATCAGAAACGATATTTTACAAGCTTCCTACAAGAATAAAGTTCAGGTGGCTGGGCAAGAGGTGGTGGTTTTGAAAGAGATTCCTCCAAAGATGCTGAGAAGTAGAAAAGACTTTGGCTTTTTGGTAAATGAGCTGAGAAATCAACAAGTGTCATACAGATGGGACGTTCCAATTGGTCTAATAGTGACTTATAATGGAGAAAGATACCGGTTAAACACAGTCTGGAAGGCAAAAGACTTTAATGTAAATGTTTTAAAGGCTGGATACCCACCCTCACTGGGTGGGGGGAGGAATAAAATGGAGATGTTACAACAAGAAAAAGATGGAAAACAGATACAAACTTATGCTGAAGTTGCAGCTGGAGGAATTATCATGGAAGAAGATTTGGATCTTGGGGGTTTACCCCCAACTTTGGAACCACCTAAGAAGGGAGAGCCGAAAGTACGACTGACCCGATCAACTTATAAACTTCAAGAACAACAATAAAAAAGGCAACAATCTCAAGATTTATCTCAAGAAGTTCAAAAAACAGAAGCAGTGGGGGGGGGGCTAGGCCGAAGAGTAAGGTGGAGGAGGAGCTTCAGCTGATGCTCATATGGCTTCGAAAGGCTAAAGATGGCAACTAAATTCCTATCTTGGAATGTCAATGGCCTAAATTCACCACAAAAAAGAAAGAAAGTATTTCACTACTTGAAACAATTTAACAATGACGTTATTTGCTTGCAAGAAACACATATTAGATTATTAGACCAAAAATATTTGATAAATTCAAGATTAGGTACACATTTTGTGGCATCAGCGCCAGAGAAGAAAAATGGGCTAGTCATATATGTAAGGAAAGGACTATCAGCTAATTTAATTGAGGCAGATGATCAAGGAAGATATATTGCAATTGAATTATCAACACAGACTGGAAAAAATGCTTTTTATTGGAATATATGCCCCTAATCAGCAACAAGACAAGTTTTATAAATTTTTACATACTAAAATAATACAATGGGATTATAAATCTTTTATATTAATGGGTGACTGGAATGGAGTAATAGACACACAGAAAGACAAAAAAAGTTTATCAAAGATCTCAACACGTGCAAAATTACCTAAATCTTTTTTTGATATGATGGAAGATATAGAACTGAGAGATATTTGGAGAGAACGTAATGTGGAGGAAAGAGACTTTATATTTTTTCTGATAGACATCAATTCTTCTCCAGGATTGATTTTATACTAACCACAAATGATTTTATTTCTAGGGTGAAGAAGACGAAGGTATGTCCAAGAACTTTAACTGATCACAGTCCGGTTTGGGTGGAATTTGAGCAGGAGAGGGGAGAAAGGAGGTCTTGGAGGTTAAATGAAAATTTATTTAGATATGAAGAAAATGTGAAAGAGCTTAAAAAACAAATGAAAGAATTTTTTTGTTATTAATATGAATAAGGGTACTTCTATGGAAATGGTCTGGGATGCTAGTAAGGCTTATATGAGGGGTATGTTAATACATATGAATAATAAATATAGACTAAAACAACAAAAGAAGCGGAAAGAGATAGAGGAAGAAATAAAAAAGAAAGAACAATTACTTATATTTAATCCAGGAGACAAGAAAGTAAAAGAAACAATAAATATACTACGAGGGCAATTTAATATGTTAATGGCTGATCAGGTGGCAACTAGCTTACAATATGCTAAACATAATACATTTTGTAATGCCAATAAACCAGGTAGGTGGTTGGCCTACATGTTGAGGAAAAAACAGAAATCACGAGTCATTGGTAAGATAGAATTTAGAGGTAAGCAAGTTTACCAACAGAATATGATCAAAAAGGCTTTTTTAGAATTTTACACAAAGTTATATGCTAGTGACTCAATACAAGGTATAGATATAGATAGATACTTAAAAGAAGGGCATATTCCTGAATTAACGTTGGAACAGAGGGAAGGATTGAATCAACCAATAACTTCTGATGAGATTACTGATGCAATTAAGCAATTAAAAATAGGGAAAGCTCCGGGAACAGATGGATTAACAGCTGTTTATTATAAGAATTTACAGCTTGAAATGGTAGAACCGCTTAGAGTTCTATTTTGTAAAATTCAATTAGGGGGAGGAGTCCCACCCTCTTGGCGAACAGCTTTTGTTTCACTGATCCCGAAGGAAGATCAAAATTGTACTAAACCTGAAAATTTTAGACCAATTTCACTTTTGAACACGGATTATAAAATTTTTGCTAAAATATTAGCGAATAGACTAATGCCAGTTATGCAACAAACAATTCATAATGATCAATCAGGCTTTATAAAAGGGAGGCAAATGAAATATAATGTTAGACAAATTATAAACTTATTGGAATATCTGGAAAAAAACAACCAGGTCCCTGCAGCGTTCATATTTTTGGATGCAGAGAAAGCATTTGATCAATTGAATTGGCAATTTCTGTTTAAGATAATAGAAAAAATGCATTTTGGGGAGTATTTTATACATTCAATTAGAGCAATATATTAGGAACAAACAGCACAAATAATAGTTAATGGAGGTTTAACAGATGCGTTTAAAATTGAGAAAGGTACTAGGCAGGGTTGTCCCTTGTCGCCATTGTTGTTTATTTTAACTTTAGAAGTTTTGTTGAATAAGTTACGTGACTCTGATAAAATAAAAGGAATTGTAATTAGACAGCAGGATTATAGATTAAGAGCGTTTGCAGATGACCTGGTTCTTACTTTATCTCAACCTATAGAAGCGGCTCCCTATATGTTGGACATAGTAGCTCAATATGGCAAAGTATCTGGATTTAAAGTAAATCTACATAAGACAAAGATGATAACTAAAAATATGTCCATAACTCAAAGAGAAGATTTAGGGAGAATAACGGGGTTTGAAATAGTTAAAAAGGTTAAGTATCTAGGAGTATATATTGCAGCCTCAAACACGAAATTGTTTAAAAATAATTATGAAATTCTTTGGCAAAAAGTACAGAAAGAAATGGAAAATTGGAAAAAGTTACAACTATCATTACTGGGAAGGATAGCAGCAATAAAAATGAATGTACTACCTAGGTTTTTATTTTTGTTTCAAATGATACCAGTGCTTAAGAAAGATGGAAATTTGATGGAATGGCAGAAAGGGGTTAATACTTTCATCTGGGCTGGGAAGAAACCAAGAGTGAAACTGAAAATTATACAGGATATACGTGAGAGAGGAGGTCTTAAAATGCCTAATTTAAGATTGTATTATGAAGCAGCTGCTTTATCACAAATTAGTGATTGGTTTAACTTAACTGAAGAAAGAATGTTAAACATAGTGTTCTGTCCCCGTCTCCACACACACACAAACACAGTCAGCCGAGGGTTAAGAAAGCACTTGGCACGCACACAGGTTGTTATCTAAAACTTGGCAGCTAAACAAGCATCGGCTGCCAAGGGCTTTACTTCATCAGATAAACAGAAAAATACATACAAATTGCAAATAGTCCAGTTCCAAAGCAAGAAACCTTTCGGCAACTTTAAGCGTTGTTCAAGTGACTAGCCAGAGTTAGTTTTTGTCTGTCACAGAGTCTTAAATGGCCACCACACTCTCTTATATAGTCTCTGGGGTGTGGTCCAGTGACTCAGTTATAATCCCTGGCACACCTCCTTAACTGCTGCAACCATTTATCACGCCTTCGTTGACGTGGATCCAGAAACGACAGATCACCTCCCTCGCTCTCATCGGAGACACCTGGCTCCTTACTAATCTCCTCTTCCTCGGCCGGCACTTGAGGCAGTGCCAGAGGGGAGGGGCCTGGAGAGGGAGGCCTGGCCGACTCCTCTTCTTCATGTTCGGAGCCTTCTTCCTCCAATGAGATAGGCTCGGAGGGCGGGGCCACAACACATAGAAGGTTATGATTTGTTATATGGATGGCATGCTTATTTGTTATATGAAAAAAAAGTGGATAAAGTGTTTAAGGGTCATATACTTAGAAATGCGTTGCTGAGGGTCTGGAAAAAGTACCAATATAAGCTAAATTATAAGATATCCATATGGGCAAATCCCAGACATGCAATAGAAAATATAAGTATAGAGCAAAAAACAGAGGGGATTACTTATAAAGAGCTTCTTTTTTTGGAAAGGTGTAAGTTGCAACTGAAATCTTTAGATGAATTAAAAGAAGAAGGGATAATTTATACTTGGTTTCAGTATGGTCAGCTTCAAGCTAGATGGAGGGAAGATCAAAAATTTGGTGTTATGCAAAATGAGGAAAATTTGGTGAAACAGATTAGAGATCAAAGCCAGATGCATATTAAAAGGTTGTATAACGCATTATTGGAAATAGATTCAGAAACGGAATTGGTTAAGGATTGCATGATAAAATGGGCACAAAACTTTCAGGAACCAGTGATGATGGAAACGTGGGAAAAGATTTGGGTCAGAAATGTTAAATTTATGCAAGCACAAAATTTGAGAGAGAATTTTTATAAAATGTTTTATAGATGGCACTTAGATCCTAAAAAATTATCATGTATGTACTCTAGTTTGCAAGCTAAATGTTGGAGATGTGAATGTAATGATGCAACCTATTATCATATATGGTGGACCTGTAAGAAAATCAAGGCATTTTGGATAAAAATTTGGTGGGTGATGCAGAATATTCTGAAAAGAAGGTTGAAATTTACTCCTCAATTGTTCCTATTGGGTATAACTACGGACTGTACAGTATCAGAGACTAAATTGATTTTGAATTTAATATCAGCAGCTAGGCTGTTGGTAGCGCAATATTGGAAGAAGGACTCTTTGCCTACTATTGAAGCGTGGATATTGAAAGTAACGAACCTAGCAGAAATGGCGAAAATCTCAGCGTACTTGAAGGACTATACACAAGAAAGATACGTATCGGAATGGAGAAGATGGATTGATTATATTCAAAATAAGTATCAGACAATAAAATATTAAATAGCTTATGAATGAATGTTAAGTATTAGAAGTATTATGTTATCTATAGTGGAGTTAAGGTTTCAGGGGGGGAGTTAGTAGTCTGAGGATACGTAGGTTAATCTAGTTTATGGTTGTTAAATGAAATACCTTGTATTTTGCTCTGGGAAGTCTGGGGGGGAGGGTGGGACGAGGGGAGGGAAAGGGTGGGGGGAACATGGGGGGGAAGAAAATTCTTGTTTTTTTGTAAAACTTTTCAATTAAAAAAAAAGTGCTGAGAGGCAGCTGCTCTCAGCGCCAACTTTAAACTAATATAACTTAGCATTGCCTTGGATCTACCTTGCAGCTGCAATAAACCATTTGCCAACTCCAGTTTCAGCGTGGATTGTTTGGGACTGTCAAGGTTTGTTTAGGAACGCTGAGACCACCATTTCATCCAGCGCTGTCAAGCTCGGGATTATTCCTTCCCAAAGGGACCAGTCTACCCCCTTAGCATCCCAGGCAACTAGCCCTCCGCCGCTTCCTTCAGCACAGTCAAGCCCAGAACCACAACAGAGCCCACCAGAGAGCAGCCAACCCGCCTGGCCAGCCCCAGGCCAGCCCCAGGCCTGGGCCCACATTGATGAGTACGGAGGTGACTACCCCCATGACATAGCGATAGTCTGGGCCATCACTGACAACCTAACGGGGGAAGCAGAAGAGTGGGTGACCTAACTGTACGACGAGGATGCTCCACAGCTTGATGTTTTCCTACAGGAGCTGAGGGCCAGATTCGAGGACGAATCCCAAGCCCAGGAAGTTGAGGAGGAAATCAAGGGGATCAAGCAGAGGGGCCGCTTAGCCAAAGAGTATGTCTGAGAATTCAGGAGGGTCACTAGCAAGCTACGGCAATGGCCTGAGCGACTCCTGGTCTACTTCTTTAAAGAGGGGTTGGACAAGGAGCTACTTCACACCTGCGTCTGCTGAGGAGTTCCCGACAGAATCCAAGAGTGGTACCGGATGGCAGTGGCCATGGATCTCGAGCTCCATCGGCACAAGAAGTGGGGAGCGGCCAACAAGAAACACAAAACCAGGAGCTCTGGTGGCTCAGCAGACTAATTAACATCCACTTACATCTGCTGCCTGCAATTACTGCAAGTTCAAATCTCACCAGGCTCTAGGTTGACTCAGCCTTCCATCCTTTCTAAGGTAGGTAAAATGAGGACCCAGATTATGGGGGCAATAAACTGACTTTGTATAAAAATATACAAAAGTATGAAGGCTATTGCTTAACGCATTGTAAGCCGCCCTGAGTCTCCGGAGAAGGGCGGCATATAAATCAAATTAAAAAAAATAAAATTAAAAAACCTAACCTGAATGGTGGCAGCTCAGCCAAGCAGAACAGCAGCCAAGGGGAGCCTCAATGATTAAATGCTTCTGATGTGGCCAGCAAGGCCACCAAGCAGCTGAGTGCCTGGCCCCATCCCCTATCCCCCAAGCAAAGATTTTGGAGTCAGCCAAAAAAGCTGTCACGAAAAGCTATGGAGAAGGGAAAATTTGCCCGCCAAGCCATCGAGGTCCCCCCTCCCCTCAGCAAGGAGGGGGGAACTCCTGTCCCGGAGACCCAGCTGCTGGTGGCCTATAACAGCGACGATGACAGTGAGGACGACCCAATTGTAAGTGAAGCCATCCATCTCTTCACCATTCAGTCGAGGCTAGTGGCACCCAAGACAGGGGCACATGGGGAAGTAGAAGCAATCATAGACACGAGCTGCACCTGGTGTCTGAAACTGTCTGCCCACAGTCCTGAAGCTAGGAATCAGGAGAAAGCCCCTAGCCAACCCCATATGCTTTGAGCAAGTTGATGGGTTACTAATAGGAGGAGCCCCAGCCACACTCCTAACCAAACCCATGAGATTAGAGATGGGCCAGCACTAGGAAATGATACAATTTGTAATGGTGCCGAAAATGACAGAAGCAGTGATTCTGGGTCTGGTATGGCTGGACAAGTGGGGCCCCACCATCTCCTGGGAAAGTGGCTACAGAAAGCTGAAGCTGAGAATAGGCCCTCTCCCCCTCCCAATGCTGCGGGGAAAGGAGCTGTCCATTGACTAAACAGCACTAAGCGAAGTGAAAAAGCGGCCATCACCTCACAGCAGCCCCCTGGCACTCCCCAGATCCCCAGAGAATATTGGGACTTAGCTGGGGTGTTCAGTGAGGAGGATTGCAACCCCCCCCCAACTGCGCCATAGAAATCGTACTGGGGGCAAAACTACCCAAGCCCAAGATGTACTCCATGACCCCCAATGAGATGAGAGAACTGAGGGAGTACATCGACACCAATCTAACCTGAGGGTTCATACAGCCGGCAAAATCCAGAGTGGCCGCCCCAGTCCTCTTTAAGGAGAAAAAAGATGGGTCGATGAGGCTCTGCATGGATTTTAGAGATATTAATGCAGTATGTGTGGAAAACACGTACCCACTCCCCCTCATGAAAGACATGCTGGCACACCTAGCCAAGGGAAAGGTGTTCACCAAACTAGATCTACAAGAGGCATACTACCAAGTGTGAATCAAGGAAGGAGATGAGTAGAAAACCACCTTCAACTGTCCCTTGGGGAGCTTTCAATTCAAAGTGATGCCCTTTGGGCTGCAAGGGGCCCCTGCAGTCTTTATGCAACTGATAAACGAGGTGCTACACTCTTTTTCACTGAGACCCTAGAAGAGCATGTTAAATTGGTGTGCCAAGTGCTGAAAAAGCTCCTCGCTGCTAAGCTATACGCGAAGCTGTCAAAATGCAAGTTTCACAAGACTAGTTTAGATGACCTGGGCTACTGAGTGTCAAACAAAGGCTTAGAAATGGACCTGGTGAAAGTTAAAGCGGTTTTAGACTGGCAGCCCCCTCACACGCGAAAACAGCTTCAGAGCTTCTTGGGGTTTGCTAACTTCTATAGACAACTCATTCCCTCCTTCGCTGAAATTGCCCTGCCCATCACGGAGCTATTAAATGGGTCTGCCACCTGCTGAAGTAGCCCTGGGGGCTTCCCTGGCCTCTTCTTCATGGCTCCACAATTGGCACAGCATTTGACATAGTCCTCAAAGTCTCTTTTCATCTTTGACCACCAAAATTGCCTCCTGGCCAAGTGCAGGGTTTTCAAATAGCCAAAGTGTCTTGCCTGCTTAGAACTGTGACTCTGCTGGAGCACTTGGAGTCGCAGGCTCTTAGGCACATACATTTTTGAGCCTTTCCAGACTAGTCCATCTCTTAGGGTCAGTGCATCTTTGTTGTCATTGTACCATGGGTCGGCTGGCAGCTGGTCCCTTAGGATTTTGGTCACACACACACACACCGGTCTGTGGTTTGTTGTTGTCTGGCTTGTCCTCAGGTCGTGGCCTGCGTTGCAGAAAAAAATGCTTTGAAAAGCCTCTGATGATTCCAGCTGAGCTGCGTGATCATTAGAGGCTTTTTTAAAACTTTTAAAAGCATTTTTTCATCGGAAGAGGTTGTAGAAAAAATGCTTTTAAAAGTAAAAAAAAAGTCTCTGATGATCGTGCGGCTCAGCTGGGCATGGTGGGGGGGGGGGGCGGCGCAGGGATTTTTGGTACCGGTTCTCCGAACCACCCGCCGCCATCGCTACCGGATCGGGTGATGCGGTCCGAACCGGGAGCATTTCACCCCTGGGCTGCCCTCAAGAAAGTGTCTCCAGTTCAATAGTGCACACCAGACTACATAGGCTTTCTTCTCCCACACCGCCAACCTCCTTTCAGTCTCTGTCAGTTTTTTGGATGTGTATGCGCAGGGTTGCAAGTTGCTGTTGGCGTTCTTTTGAAGGAGAACTGCTGCAGTGGCCAAGTCACTTGCGTCAGCTTGGACTATGAAGGGCTGTTCTGGATTAGGGTGCCTGAGGATTGGCGCCTTGGCAAATATGGCTTTCAGTGCCTCGAATGCCCGCTGGCATTCTAAAGTTCAGTTTAGGGGTTGGCTTGGCCATGGCTGCTGTGGGCTGGATTTTATTGTTGAGCTCCCTGAGAGTGGGGGAAACACGGTCATTTGGACCATAATAGATTTGTTCTCAAAGCAAGCCCATTTCATAGCTTGCCCAGGGCTCCCGTCAGCAAAAAAGCTGGCCAGACTGTTTATAAGGCAGATTTATAGGTTGCATGGTGTTCCCCGCAGGTTCATCTCTGACAGGTGGGTCCAATTCACCGCTAGGTTCTGGAGGGAGTTCATTAGATCCATTGGGTCCTTGCAGGGGCTTAGCTCAGCATTTCATCCAAGTACCAATGGGGCCGCGGAATGCATGAACACAATGGTGGACCAATACTTGAGATGTTATGTCAACTATCAGCAGTCTAATTGAGCAGAGTTACTGCCATTCGCTGAGGTGGCATACAATAATGCAGTGTACAGCAGCACCAGCCTGACCCCTTTCCAGGTCACCAGTGGTATGGAATGCGTTCCCATGCCTGAACTCCCCAGGGAGCCCCCCTCATCCATGTCACTAAACTAATGGATGAAATCTCTGAAGGAGAGGTGGGAAAATACCAAACAGGCTTTACAAGAAGCAGCAAAAACCCATAAAACCCATAAAACGCAAGCCAACAAACGCCGCAGCCCCCAAGATTGACAGATATGCCAATCTTGTCCAACTGCTCAGTTTTACAAAACTAAGATGGCTAGGTGTTGTTACCAAGTTGGGAAATTCATATGGCATATATAATGTACTGTATATGTGCTACATGGAAGTCCTTGTATGTATGTGTCTCTTTGATATTCATACATAAATTGCATTATTTATTCAGAGTACACAAAGGTATATAGTATTACTTTGAAGAAAACACATATTAACCTGGCTTTTCCCAGGCACATCTTTATAATATATGTTTGCTATATAATGCTCATAATATATGTTTTTCATACTCATGAAAAACCTTATTGATATACAAAAGAAATAATAGGTAATCCTCGACTTACAACCATTCATTTAGCAACCATTCAGAGTTATAACACCACTTAAAAAGTGACTTATGACTAGTCCTGATGCTTATAACCGTTGCAACTTCTCCATGGTCATGTGATCAACATTCGGGTGCTTGGCAATCAGCATGTATTTAACAATGGCTGCAGCATCCCGGGGTCATGTGATTACCCTTTGCAACCTTCCCAGCTGGCTTCTAACAAGCAAAGTCATTGGGGAAGCCAGATTTGCTTAATGACCACAGGATTCCTTTAATAACTGCAGTGATTCGCTTAACACTGGTAAAATTGAACTTGACTCACTTAACAACTGCCTCGCTTAGCAATGGAAATTCTTATCCCAACTGTGGTTGTATGTGTAAGGGTTAGTATGCATTTCCTGGTGTGCATATACTCCAAACATATGTACTGATTTGATTTTGGAAACTGTTTTTTTAACATTTCAGTACAGCTTTTACAAATATTTTTGTGGTCGTACCTGTCAGTCAGTCTTGACTCCGGGGCAGAGGTGGTATTCAGCAGGTTCTGACCAGTTCTGGAGAACTGGTACCGGCAATTTTGAGTAGTTCGGAGAACCGGTAAATACCACCTCTGACTGGCCCCACCCCCATCTATTTCTGCCTCCCGAGTCCCAGCTGATCGGGAGGAAATGGGAATTTTGCAGTAACCTTCCCCTGGAGTGGGGAGGGAATGGAGATTTTACAGTATCCTTCCCCTGCCACACCCACCAAGCCACACCCACCAAGCCACGCCCACAGAACCGGTAGTAAAATTTTTTGAATCCCACCACTGCTCCCGGGGATTGCATAGAAACATTATCTTAGCAATACAGATAATCCTCAAATTACAACCATTTGTTTAGTGACCTTTTGAAGTTGCAGCCCTGAAAAAAGTGACTTATGACCACTTTTCACCTTTGCAACCATGGCAGCATCCCAGGGATGGGTTCTAAATGTTTTTTACTACCGGTTCTGTGGGCGTGGCTTATTTTGTGGGCGTGGCTTGGTCATGTGATGGAGTGAGTGGCTTCATGGTCATGTGACTGGGTGGGCTTGGCTAACTCAATGTCACTCACGTCAAGGAGTCCCTCGCCTGGCCCCTCCCCTCCCAGCCATTCCTTGTCACACACAGCCTCAATGTATCTATAGTTCTGTAAAAATGTTCACCTTTTTTCAATTTTATTATCTACATACTATAGATGTACTTTCATGGACCACTGAAAGGAGGAAATGGCTCACATGCTATGCCCAAGAGTGTTATAGGCAACAGGTTTTTAAGGGGCTGCCAGAAAGAATGTATAGGCAATGTATTTTCCAAAGCACCAGAAGGCAAAACAAGAAGCAATGGATGGAAACTGAACAAAGAGAGAAGCAACCTAAAATTAAGGAGAAACTTCCTGGCAGTGAGAACCAATATAGGTGCAGAAATATTTCAGTCATAATTTCACATATAAAATAGCCATGATTCGTGTAATACAACCTGCATATTGTTCAAAACAGTCATTAGTATTATGGCTGATGTTTGACAGCAAGCCTAAAAGTCAAAGATCACAAGAGTGCTTCTTTCTCTGTATGTATACAAAACATCACATACCAGGAATACCATATTAAGATGGACTTATGCAACCTGATGTACAAAATAAACACACACATATTTATTCTCTGGACTATAGACATTGAATGCATGTAAATCCCTGAAAAATATGTAGTAGCCCTGGGCAAAAGAAAGACAGTAAAATCATTCTAGGTGTAGGGACAGTGTAAAATATTAACACATGATAAATAATGGAACAATTAAAAATAATAGCACAGAGGGTTTTTTTTCTCTCTCTCCCCCTTCCTTCCTCTTTCTTTCTCTCTTTCTCTGTCTTTTTGGGGGGAGGGTGTTTGTGGCTATGACAACTACTTTCAAAATTGTTACTGGATATTTCCTGTTACATGAAACTGCTAAAAGGCTTTTGCAGTCATATAATGCAACAAAACATTTTTTTAATGGTAAAAGTAAACTGACATATGAAGCTACTTCTAAATAACTATGTAAGAGAGGAATAAATCTTTTTCTGAAAATTACTGGTGCAAATACACAAAATTAGAGCTGTAATGTGTGGTAATATTATTTATAACAGAATTTTGGTGGAGGAAATAGAGTAGCAAGGAGATTGACACATTGAGAACTACATGAAAGGAATACGAAAGTGATAAAGTCACTGTATATGAGTTGGGTAGCTATATAAATTTGTTTAATAAATACAATGGGAAAGGTCTTTGGGGATTCCAGAATTTACATGGCACTAATTGGATTGTTGATCTCCTTTTTATTTTGAGACATAATAGACTAGTTTTACACTATAACTAAATTACACAAGAGAATGTAGTATATATACCAAAAATAATTCAATAACAATTTAATCTGATACATTGGGTTAAGTGATGTAGGGCTTGATCTAATTTCAGGCAAGTTCAAGCCTCTGTTAAGAGATACCAGCATTCTCTCTCTCTCCCCTGTTAGGTTGATGGATCTAGCCCAAATAACTCCAGACACAATGTAGTATTTCTAATAGCTTATTTATTAAATATTCAAATATAGAATTAGCTTACTTTTACATCTGTATCTGACCTATGTCCTTTCCTTACAGATGTGGAACTGGAACTGCTGGATGACCACGTGGGAGCAGCCTTTTGTACTCAGAGGGAGGAGCTTTGAGGTAAGGTGGGACTATGGGGATAATGGGTTGTGTGGTTGGGTTAACCCTTGCAGGGTAGTATGGAATAGATATACAAGCAAGTTAGACATTTCACCTGACAAAACCCCCTCTAAATGTCTAACTGGTGACATATTTACGATACCCATATATACATATATATCTACATACAAATACACATGCAAATTACATATATACACATACTTTTGAAGTGAGATATGCGTGCTGTTTGTGTGGCAATGGTTTTGTGAGTATGTCTGCTGTTTGCTCCTCTGTGTCACAATGTATAGCCTTAATGAACCCGATCTCTGAGAATTGCCTAACATGCTTATACTTTATGTCTATGTGTCATGACCTTTGACCCACGGCGTCGGCTTTTGATATCTCAATGGCTGCCTTATTGTCCTCGTGAATGATTATGGGGTATGACGGTTCTGTCCAGATGTCGTTGAGTAAATCATCGAACCAAATTAGGTTATTGGCAGCTTTAGACATACAAACGAATTCTGCCTCAGTGGTGGAGGTTGCTACTAGTTTTTGTTTGCCTGTGTACCAATGTATTGGGCTGTCGTTAAGGAAGAAGATGTAACCAGAAGTGTTCTTCCTGCTCTTGATGTCTCCTGCCCAATCGGCATCTGCATAACAAGACAGTTTTGGTTTTGTAGATGGGTTGGGTTCAAGGCACAAGTGGGCATCAATACTGTATTTTAAATATCTGAGTATTCTTTTAATGGCATTCCAGTGGAAGGTTGAAGGTTGGCTGACGTGCCTGGATAATAGGTTGACTGCTAAGGCAATGTCCGGCCTTGTCCAATTGGCTATGTACAGTAGCAAGCATATGGTGGACCTGTACAATCTGTTATCTGTGAAAGGTTCCGTATTGTTATACAAGTTTTTTAAGAAGTCTGGTTGCATGGGAGTTTCACTGGGTTTGGCTTCTGACATGTTGCACTTTTGCAGTAGTTCTGTGATTTTTTCTTTTTGGGAGAGTCGGAAACCTTTGTCTGTTTTGGTTACCTGGACTCCTAAGTACTTGTCTATTGTTCCCAGTGACTTCAATGAAAAGTGTTTTCTTAGTTCAGTGGCAAATATATCACATTTCGATTTTTGTCTCCCTATGTATAATATGTCATCCACGTAGACGAGGACACCTTCAATGGAGTCCTCTTCTCTTTTTGTGAAGAAACATTTGTCAGCTGAGGTGGCTGTATAGCCCATAGATTTGAGGTCCTTGGCCAAACAGTCATACCACCTTTTGCCGGATTGTTTGAGTCCGTATAAACTTTTGTTCAGGAGCCATGTGCTGTCCTTTCCTTCATTAAATCTGGGTGGAGCCTTGACATAGATTTCTTTGTCTAATTCAGCATGTAGGTAAGCGGTTTGTACATCAAATTGGAATACTTCCAGCCCTAGGATTGTGGCTATCACTAGGGTGCTCTTGACATTCTTGGGCCTAACCGTGGGCGAGTAGGTGTCTGTATAGTCCTCTGGGTATTTTTGAGCGAAGCCTTGCACAACCAGTCTTGCTTTGTATAGTACTTTGTTGTCTTCAAGTGTTTTGATCCTGTATACCCACTTGGTTCCGATTGGTTTTTTATTTTCTGGTGTTTTGGCTGGTGTGTATACTTGTAGGTCTTTGAGGCTCTCCATCTCCTTTTCCATGGCTTGTTCCCATTTTTCTCTTTCTTCTTGGGGAAGATTGAGTATTTCTTCATAGGAACTGGGTGTGGTGTTGTTGGTTTGCATGGACATGACGTAGTCCTCAAATCTTTTTGGCGTTTTGTTTCTGTTTGTCCTGACTGGTCTGTCAGGTGGCGTATTCGTCTCATGTAGGCACTGGGCTTCTTTGTCTGTGAGACTGTCCAAATTTAGTGTGGGGTGCCCTTCCTTCCAGTCCTCAGCCTTGAGTTCATGGTGCTTGGGTTTGTGTGTTCTGGTTTCTGTCGTTCTTTCAGTGGCCTGGTCTACTTCCTCTAGTCTGTGTTCATGCTTATTTCCACCAAGGAAAATGTCATTGGAGTGTAGTTTTGACCAGTTAGAATGTTCATGGAAATCCGCTGATCGTGACACTATAAATTTATTGTTGCTGTCTATAAATCTGAAGCCTTTTGTCCCCGGCTCATACCCCATGAATCTCAGTCTCTTGGAGATCTTGTCTCCTTTCCTCCTTAATTGTTTGGGTACGTGAATGTCTGCTGGGACACCAAATACATGCAGGTGGGCTAGATTAGGCTTCCTCTTATGCATTATTTCATATGGGGTTTTATCTATTGAGCTAGACCAAAGTCTGTTCAATGTGTAGTTTGAATAGTGTAGTGCCTCTGACCAGAACGCTTGACTCATTCCTGCATCCTCTAGGGCACACCTCATCATGGTTTGAAGCACTCCGTTTTTACGCTCTACCACTCCGTTTTGGAAGGCAGAAAAAGGCGAAGAGGTGAAGTGTAATATGCCACGTTCTTTCAGCCACTTTGAAAAGTCTCTGGCCATGAATTCAGAACCGCGGTCCGTCATTATCTGTTTGACCTTAGTGTTATGTTGGACCTCCACCCTCTTATAGAATTCCTTGAACCTTTGGAATGTCTCGTTCTTGTGTCTAAGTGTATACACAAAACCATAGTGGCTATAATCATCCACAATGGTCAGAAAAAAACTCTCCCTGTACCTGATGGATGGCTTCATTGGGCCTACCAGATCCATGTGTACTAATTGAAAGGTGGAGTCAGTGGTTTGCCCTGATTTCTTTGGCCTTGGCTTGACTTTGATCTTTGAACACTTACAGACAGAACACTCAAGATAGTTTTCACAATTTTTTACTTTTAAGCCCTCGGTACACTCTAACGTTTTCTTAACAACTGGAAATCCTATGTGGCCTAGTCTTCTATGTAGGAGGTGAGCACAATTGTCATGAATGGGCTTTCCTATGTATATTGTGTCTCTACCAGGTGATTTACATTTGGTGGTTTCCTGGTTGACCCCCTCTGCTTCTCTATTTCCTATTCCCTCATTAGCAGTGTTTACGTTTACGCACCTCTGATCATTCTCGCTTGGTATGAAGTATGGTAGCCCACCATGTATTGTTATTTCCCCAACGTTTTTTTTTTACGTTTTTTATTATATTTTTATTGTTAAGGAATAACAAAAAGGAAAAAAAATCAATACAAAAATCAATAGTAAGGAAAGAAAAAAAATTTTTTTTCCCCCAACGTGCTATACAAACGGAAAGGAAGTTTTAGGAACTTGAAGTCTTCAATTCTTCCAGAAATCTCTTTGATAAGGTACTGATGTCGATTCATCCAAACTCCCAAGTGCAAAGTCCACAAATGGTTGCCAAGTGTTCCAAAAAACATTTTCTTTATATATACCACTTCTAATTTTAATATCACAAGTCAATTTATCATTTAATGCAAATTTCCATGTTTCATTGTACCATTCTTCTAATTTTAAGTCAACATTTAATTTCCAATATCTAGCAATTATAATTCTCCCCATTATAACCAAAATCCTCACCAATTCTCTTTCTCCAGTTGTTAATGTTGTTTCATTCAATATTAATAATAATATGGTTTCCAATTTCAATTTGACCCTCTTCTTAATTATTTCAAATATTTCATTTTCTATCCTAGACCAAAAAAGTTCAACCCCATTACATTTACACCACATATGAGCATATGTCCCGAGTTCCACTTTACATCTCCAACACATTTTATCCACTTTATTATCCATTTGAAAAAGTCTTATTGGGGTCAAATACCACTTCCAAATAACTTTATAATTATGTTCTTTAATCCTTATTGATAATGTCCTCATTATTCTGCTAACCCAATTCATATTCCAATTTTGATCAGAAATTTCAATGCCCAGTTCTTTTACCCAATTCTCTTTCATTACCCTTTGTGAATTATTATCAGAGTTAATAATTTTATAAATTTTACTAACTAATCCCTTTGGCCCAATTTCATCTTTTATTATTTGAGATGTCAAATTTTCAAATTCCGTTTCCTTTCTGCTCTCATCGTTCCTTTCTTTGCATTTCCTATTCCATTTATTCATTTGAATTCTTTCAAACCAATTAATGTTTAATTTTCCATAAATTTCCTCTTTCCTCATTTCATTTTCTATAAATTTCAACCATTCACTAATTGTTTCCGCTTTCTCTTCTATTATAATCCTCTCTCTGTTACTATTTAATTTCATTGGGCAATTCTCTTTCAGTTTACCTAAATACAATGCATCTGGTATTAATTTTTTTGCTACTCTATCCCAATTTTTAGTCAAACTATTTAACCAATAATTGCAAATTTTAATCTTACCTTTAAAATTTTCCAAAAACCATTTGTAACCAAACTTCTTTATTTCCTTCATTTCCAAATTACCCCAAAGTTTAACATCTCCTTTTAAAATTTTTACTACTGTTTTTATATTAAATGCCCTCTAATAGTTTAATAATTTTGGAATTCCTAAACCACCTTGTTTTTGGTTCTGATACCACATTTTCTTAATCAGTCTTGGTTTTTTATCCCCATTACAAAATTTATCTAATTTTTTTTTGATATACTTCAATGTCCTTCTTGGTTAAAAAAATTGGAAGCATCTCGAATAAAAAGTTAAATTTAGGAAGTAACATCATTTTACATAAAGCTACTCTACCAAACCAAGATAACTTGAGTTTTTTATATTTCCCAACTTTCTCTTCAATTTCTTTTGTTACTATGTCATAATTTAGTTTCTTTAAATTTTTAATTTTAAGTGAAAGTATAATACCTAAATATCTTAAATTATCCTTTATCCTAATTCCAAATTGATTTTGTAATTTTTCTAATTTATTTTCCCTATCAATTTCCATTAATAATTCTGATTTTGCCCAATTTACTTTCAAACCAGTCATATCTTCAAATTCTTCCAAATGTGTTTGAACTCTTTTTATATCATTTGTAATATTATTTAAAATGACAAGAGTGTCATCTGCATATAAATTAACTTTGACGCCTTTGTAACCTATTAATTCTGAATCCTCTTCAATCAAAGTTGTTAAAATTTCCATTGCTAATAAAAATAGGGTCGGAGACAGAGGACAACCCTGTCTTGTCCCTGCTTCCAAATTTATATCTTGTGTAAATATACCATTTACCTTCACTCTTGCCGTACCCCTCTGGTACAATTTGGAAATAATATCAATAAATTTATTACCAAATCCTAATGCAGAAATCATTTCTTTTATAGTATCCCATTGTATAGAATCAAAAGCTTTAAAAAATATCCAAGGCAAGAATACCTATCTTATCACCATTATTCTCAGCAATATCAATAACATTTAATACTCTTCTAACTAAATCACACATATAACGCCCTTTAACAAAACCTACTTGATTATGGTTTATATATTTATCTATAAAATTATTCAATCTATTTGCTACAATTGCAGTAAATATCTTAGCATCTTGGTTAATCAAGGAAATGGGCCGATAGGATTCAATTTTTTCTAAATCTTTACCTGGTTTTGGGATTAAGGATATAATTGTTCTATTCCAGGACATGGGAATATCATCTCCATGTAATATCTTATTATACAATATCTGTAATTTTGGGATCAAAATTTCTTTAAACTCTTTATAAAATTCTGCTGGTAACCCATCCTCACCTGGAGATTTTCCAAGTTTTAGCTTCTGAATCACATCTTTAATTTCCTCAAAGGTAATATCCTTTTCCATTTTTTCTTTATATTTATTATCAATTTTCTTCTGACCATATTTTTCTAAGAAATTTTTTAATTTACAATTATCAATTTCTTTTTTAAGATATAATTCTTGAAAAAACTTTTTAACAATTTCACATTTCTCTAATTTTTTATAACATCTCTTACCTTTTTCATCTATTAGGACACCTATTTCTCTTTTTTCTTTTTTATCTTTCGCCATTCTTGCTAATAATTTTGAATTTTTATTACCATATTCAAAAAATTCTCTTTTTAAATAGCTTAATTTTTTTTAACTATTTCTGTATCTTCCACTATTTGTTTATTTTTCAATTTTTTAAGTTCCTCCCATAATTTCCTATCCTTAGTCTCTAGAAATCTATTTTCCAGTTCTTTTATCAATTTCTTCTTTTCCTCTATTTTTACTTTATAATTCTTATACTTCCTACTTGATAATTTAATACTTTCTCCTCTAAAAATTGCTTTCATTGTGTCCCAAACTGTTCCATAATTAACTTCCCCATTATCATTCCATTCCCAATTTTCTTCCCATTTCCTAAGAATATGATTCTTATCTTCCTCGTTTTTATATAATTTTTCATCATATCTCCAACAATTTTCTTTTTTCTCCAAAAACATATCTAATTCTAATAACAATTCTGCGTGGTCAGAGTCTTTAAATATTCCAACATCCATATTGTCCACATTATCCATCAGATTCTTGGATACAAAAATATAGTCAATTCTTGAATATGAATTAAATACCTTTGAGTGAAAAGTATACATTCTTTCGTTACCTTTAATCTCCCTCCAAACATCTACTACACCATTTTGCAACATCCAATTATCAAGTATCCCCATTTTTCTTATTCTACCATATCGGGTAGGATTGGTACTATCCATCTGGTTTCTAATTAAATTAAAATCACCAGCAATAATTACTTTCCCTACCCTTTCAGTTTGCAACAAATCGGTAATCTTATTCAAAAAATCTTTTTGATTCACATTTGGTGCGTATAAATTAACTAATGTTTTTTTTCCTCGTTAATACATCCTGTTATTATCAAATATCGTCCATCAATATCTGCTATTACTTTGTTTTTTTCAAATTGGACTCTATTTGATATTAATGTTGCAACACCTCTAGATTTTGAGGACCCAAAAGCTTTTTCATAAACCTGCATCCCTTTTAAATACATCCTGTTTATATCTTCAGATTTCTGATGAGTTTCTTGCATAAAAAGTATGTCAGGAGAATCTCTTTTAATCTTAAATTCTAAACGTCTTCTCTTAATCTGATTCCCAGTACCTTTAACATTCCAAGTCATTACCTTAATTATCCCCATTAATATTTTTAATTTTAACTATTCCCTCTTTTTCCTTTCCGTGACCCAAAACCCAAACAAATATATATAGACAACACATAGCATAGAAAAAATAATAATAATAAAAATAATATAAAACATACAAACAACATAAAACAAAAACTAACATGACACACAACCACATAAAATCTTCATCCCCCACCGTCTTCATTAAGACACGCCTCGTTTCCAAGAGTGGGGGAGAGGGGACCCCGTCCATCAGCTGGGTCGTCTCTTCATTGGCATAATTCTGGTTTCAATTGAACAACTACAGGTTCTTCATCCCCGCACTCGGGCTCATCTTCCCTTTTATGTTCAGAGTCCAATGTAATCATCCTTTCCACTCCTTCACCAGTAAGATCTCGACTTTTCTTCTGTACCTCCGCCAAAGATGGAGAAATATCTTTCGTTGGTTTTCTTTTCCTCTTTGGTTTTGGACCTAAACCTCCGACCGCCCCTCCTTCTTCCTCTGGTGTTGATGTATATATTTCAATTCCACCCATTTTGAGTAATTGTGATCTTAATTCACTTTGTTCTTCCTCTTTTTCCAACAAGCCAAGCTCATGGAAGTATTGGACCACATCCGTTTCTATTGTGAATATATGCATTCTATTTTTATAGAAAAATTTCATTCGCTGTGGTGGTCTCCAATTATACTTAATACCTCTATCTCTTAATATTTTAGTAATTGGTTTCAGATAATATCTCCACGATCTTTCCTCTCTTGAGATATCTTGAAAGACTTGGACCTGTTTTCCCTCAATCTTCAGCACAGCATCACCATTTTCTCTAATTTTTGCCATTACTTGTAATTTATCATTAACACTCGCAAATCTCACCAAAACATTTCTTATTATTTCACGTTGTCTTCTAAATCCAATTCGATAAACACTTATCAAATCTGTAGTTGTAAAATTTTTATCCAATCCAAGTTCATTAAGCCATTTCAAAACACGTTGTTTAACATTGTCCACTTTTTCTTCCACTATGCCTCTTATAACAATGTTGGACTTCCTAACTTCTTCTTCCAAAATACATATTCTTCTATCCTGTTTTTCATTTTTAAAAAAGATTTCAGTTATTTGCTTATCAAATTTTTTTGTTTGCACTTGTAGTTGGTCTACATTATCTTTTATCACTGTTACTTCTGCTGTGTATTTAGCAAAATTAACATTAATTTCTTGAACAATTTGTTCCAGCTGGTTGGATCTTTCCTTCTTTTCTTCATCCATTTTTAAATGTATTTTTTGAAATTCTGTATCCATTATTTCAATTTTATCACTTAATTTGTTTAATGCCAACACAGTTTGAGCTGAGTCAATACTAGCTTGAGAAATCT
This sequence comes from Arizona elegans, assembly GCA_022577455.1. NCBI lineage: Eukaryota > Metazoa > Chordata > Lepidosauria > Squamata > Colubridae > Arizona > Arizona elegans. The sequence goes on from JAKOOJ010000010.1 coordinate 17,077,683, forward strand.
GTTTGACCTTAGGTCACACCGATTCATCTTTAGATGGATCCATCTTAATAACTCCTGTAATTTTTGACCAAATATTTCTATAACTTTATTCACAGTTCAAAATCAATGGGTCATCAACTTGTTTTTAAGATGTTAAATTATTGTAGAGGAAAATCTTTAATCCTCAATTCTGTACCACAAATACTCAGAAGGGTCTTTTCAGAAGGACTTGGGCATATTTTACTTTCACTTTAAGAAGCCAGAGATGACAAATAAAGCATTAAAGAGTCCCAAATTTTAAAAAAATTGAAAGTCCAAGTTATTGAAGGCTTACTTACAATTGCTTCTTGCACCAGAGGCAGTGTAAGATACAAACAGTAAAATTCCTGTAGTCACGTTAATCAAGATCAGTTACACTCCTCAGCGCCATTTTGCCCTTCTGCGAACTTCAAACAGCAAACATGCTTTAAATTACTTTAAGACTTTTAACTTTTAGTCCACAATTTTCACAGCGTCTTCAAAAAAAAAAGGGATAATTTTTCAAATTTTCAGACGATCCCACAAACAAACCATTTAAATATTCGGCTGTTCCAAAAAAAGGTTCCTGTTCTCCACATTTATGTCGACTCCAACATTCAGGCAGCTCTCATATATCTTATTTTTATCTTATTCAAACATAGCCATAAAACTTAGTTTGCTGCCCTTCGCCCTGTCGACATCTTTTGCAGATCCAACTCACAATTAAATTCTAATTTATTGTTTTTCAGACCTCTTTAAATCATCGTCTCGCCGTTTCATCACCCCCTCTGCTCACTTTTATCCCTCAAAGGGAAAGCACTTTAAAAGAAAACCTCAATTAAAAGCAGTTCAGGGTGACTAACCAGATCAATCTTAGTCCATCCAAGACAGGAACTCTTCAATAACGCACCTAGTTGTTATCGGACTTCAAAAATGCTGTTTATTTTATTTTCATCCGCTTTCAATTTTCCATATGCCGCAGAGAGACGAAGACAATGTCTTCTAAGCCACAGCCATGGACACGCCCCCTTCCAACGTTTTCCCCTTTGCTGGATATGTACGCCCTGCCTCCCTTGAATAACACCTCGGTGTCTGTGTCTTGGGTTAATCTTGTGGTGGCTAATACATTATATGGAATCTCTGGTACAAATAATACCCCCTCTATTTCCCCTATTCCTGGGATGTGTATGTTTCCCTTTCCCATAACTCTGGCGCTACTTTGGTTGGCCACCTTTATCACAAAATTCATCTCAATGAAGGAGATGAATAATTTTTCGTTATATGTTGTGTGGTTGGTGGCCCCTGAGTCTATGAGCCATATATTCTGTCTTTCCTTTTGGCTAAGGGTTGGTTCCCCGTATGTAAAGCCGTATATAGATCCTGTGTTGTTGTCCCGGGAGCTATCTCTACGCTCGCTAGCTCGTCTGGGGTTAGGGGACCACCCACATCCTTGTTCTTTGAAGGGCCTGCGGTCTGGTGAGCGTCTCCCCGGTACCTCCTTCCTGGTTCAGGTCTCTCTCTACGATCACTGTACCCCCTGTCCCTGTTATTTCTGGGGCAATCTCTTTTTAAATGGTTCCTGGAGCCGCAGGAAAAACATTCTGGGATACTGTTTATTCTGTCCTGGAACTCAACCCTTTTGGCTGGTCTGGGGTCCTTTCTAGATAGGTGGCAATCCCTCCTTAAGTTATCCTCTGCAATTAAATGGTTGGTGAGTGTGTCTAAAAATATGTGTTCTATACTGAGACTGTCTAGTTGTGTCACAAAATTGTCCCAGCTAGGGTCTAATGAATTTATGATTATGCTCATCATGCTTTCCTCTGTAATTGCTTCCCCTCTCTGAAGCAATTCAGCCCTGGTAGCATTGAGCTTTAACAAATGCTCACTCATGGAGACTCCTGGCCTGAGTCTGGCAGAGTGAAAGTCCCTAGATATCCTTGTAGTGGTGGCTCTACTCCTGCTGTAGAAAAGACCATAAAGTTTTTGCATAACCTCGTATACTGTCAGTTGATTACCTATGCTAGGGTACATTGCAGGTGAAATGCTAGTTAACAATAAACAAAATGCCTTGTGGTGAATACAATCAATTTCAGATGACCAAGGTTTCTTGGGTGGTTTGGAAATTAGAAAAAGTACATAAATATTATTTGTAATTGTTGGCTCCACTCTAAAAGATTTTTCCCATCTATTTGGAGCTTAGGAAAATTAATTGGCAATGTCCCAGAATTGTGTGAATTATTACTTACAGAGGGTAGTTGTTAGGATATGGTTTGAGCCTAACAAGTTGTTCAGGCAATATATGTGTTCTGTGACTTTAATATGAATATGTATTGTGTGACTTTAAAGTTTTCCTGCTGATTCATTGTAATGCTGAGTCATGCTGTAATTAGTTGTGAACGTATTTAAGAAAGGTACTGTAAAGTATTCAGTTGATGATAAGCTACCATAGTGTGTGGAGGTGCTATTCATTGTGCTATCATCGTTGGATGGATCTGCTACCATCGTGGTTTGTGAACCAGAGTGAGTTTGTTATTCTAACCAACTACTGTTTGTGTGGTAAGAAGATTTTGTATCACTGGACTGATTTAACTGGCAAAGACTTGGATTTGTTTAAAGACTATGAGATTGATTTTTCACTATAAAGTAAACTTTTGATAAACCAGTTTGCATATACTAGGTGGCTTAGATACTCAGGACCTGGGCCTTTGGCTGATGCTGTGCAATGCCAGGTCCGTGGTAAATAAGGCCCCCCTCATCCACGATCTTATACAGGAGGGGGGAGTGGACCTGGCGGACATTACGGAGACCTGGTTGGGCCCGGAGGGAGGGGTCCTTCTGGTTGAGATGTGCCCACCAGGCTTCAGAGCATTCCATTAGCCGATGGCCCAGGGGAGGGGCGGGGGGGGTGGCGGTTATTATTAACGAAGGTCTTGGTCCGAGGGAGACCACAGTGCCACAGATTGCCGGATGTGAATCCCTCTTTGTGAGATGGGGTCATGGGGTTCAGATGGGCTTGTTGCTTGCATACCTGGCTCCCTGCCATGCGGCAACGGCCCTGCCCGAGCTCCTCGACATGATAGCCATAGTGGCAGTTGATACACCCAGGCTTATGGTCATGGGTGATTTCAACTTGCCGTCCATTGGTGAAACCTCTGAGATGGCTCGGGAGTTCATGGCTTCCATGACAGCCATGGACCTGACCCAGCTAGTTCATGGCCCCACCCACAGGGGGGACACACTCTGGACTTGATTTTTGTCTCTGGCCAGTGGTTGAGTGATCTTATTATAGGGGATATAGACATGGAACCCTTGTCATGGTCAGATCACTCGCTCCTTCGCCTGGACCTTCGAACCTCTACACCCCGCCACAGGGAGGCGGAGCCAATAAGATGGGTCCGCCCCAGGCGCCTGATGGATCCTGATAGGTTTCAGATGGAGCTTGGGCCATTTCCTGAGGATCTAGCACATGACTCGGCTGAGGACCTGGTAGCCGCCTGGGATCGGGCAGCTGGTGGGGCCTTGGACCGAGTCGTGCCTTTGCGGCCTCTGACCCGATGCCGATCCTGTGCGGCTCCTTGGTTTACTGAGGAGCTGAGGGAAATGAAGCACCGGAAAAGACTCCTGGAGAGCGGTTGGAGGGCCAGTCTTGCTGAATCTGATCGAACACTGGTAAGGTCGCATATTAAGGCCTACCTAGTGGCGATAAAGACGGCAAAGTTTAATTACTTTTCCGCCTCTATTGCATCATCAGGGAATCGTCCGGGCGCCCTATTTAGGGTGACCCACTCCCTGCTCCATCCGGGAGTGCGGGAGGATCCCTTAGAAGGCAGGGCGGAGGATTTCGGACAATATCTGTATGACAAAATCGCTCAGATCCGGGGGGATTTGGACTCTGACTGGGTAGATCAGGGCAGGGTGACGAGGAATAGTCTTGAGAATGTTATCTGGGAGGAGTTTGATGCTGTGACTCCCGATGATGTGGACAGGATTTTGGGGAGACTTAGTATGGCCACATGTTTATTGGACCCGTGTCCCTCCTGGTTGGTACTGGCTTCCCGGGAGGTTACACGAGGCTGGCTCCAGGGTGTTATCAACGCTTCGTTGAGTGAGGGTTACTTCTCCGCTGCCTTGAAAGAGGCGGTGGTGAGGCCTCTCCTCAAGAAGCCGTCCCTGGATCTGGCAATATTGGCCAACTATCGTCCTGTCTCCAACCTTTCACCTTTATGGTGAAGGTTGTTGAGAGTGTGGTCGCGCGACAGTTTCCACAATTCCTGGAGGAAACATCTTATCTAGATCCGTTCCAATCGGGTTTCAGGTCTGGGCACAGCACGGAAACGGCATTGGTCGCGTTGGTTGATGATCTCTGGAGGGCTCGGGACAGGGGTTGCTCCTCTGTTCTGGTCCTGTTAGATCTCTCAGCAGCTTTTGATACCATTGACCATGGTATCATGCTGCACCGGCTGGAAGAGTTGGGGGTGGGAGGCACCGTATTGCGGTGGTTCTCCTCCTTTCTCTCCGAGTTTGTGTTGGCAGGGGGGCAGAGGTCAACCTCGAGGCCTCTCATCTGTGGAGTGCCGCAGGGATCGGTCCTCTCGCCCCTTCTGTTCAACATTTATGTGAAGCCACTGGGCGAGATCATCCGTGGCTTCGGGGTGAGATACCACCAGTACACTGATGACACCCAGCTGTACATCTCCACCCCAGGCCACCCCAACGATGCCCTTGAAGTGATGTCTCAGTGCCTGGAGGCTGTGCAGATCTGGATGGGGAGGAACAGGCTCAAGCTCAACCCTTCCAAGACTGAGTGGCTGTGGCTCCCGGCATCCCGACATAGTCAGTTGACTCCATCACTGACTATTGGGGGCGAGTCTTTGGCCCCCACAGAAAGGGCTCGCAATCTGGGAGTCCTCCTGGATATGCAGCTGTCCTTGGAGGAACATCTGACGCCTGTAACCAGGGGGACGTTTTATCAGGTTCGCCTGATTCGCCAGTTGTGGCCCTTTCTTGATTGGGATTCCCTGTGCACAGTCACTCACGCCCTCGTCACCTCTCGTCTTGACTACTGCAACACTCTCTACATGGGGCTCCCCTTGAAGGGCACCCGGAGGCTCCAGCTGGTCCAGAACAAAGCAGCGCGGGTAGTGACAGGAGCAGCATGGCGCTCCCATGTAACGCCGCTCCTGCGCGAGCTGCACTGGCTCCCAGTGGTCTTCCGGGTGCGCTTCAAGGTGTTGGTTATCACCTTTAAAGCGCTCCATGGCATAGGGCCTAGCTATCTTCGAGACCGCCTGCTGCTACCGACGACCTCCCATCGACCCGTGCGCTCCCACAGAGAGGGCCTCCTCAGGGTGCCATCAGCCAAACAATGTAGGCTGGTGACCCCCAGGGGGAGAGCCTTCTCTGTGGGGGCACCTACCCTCTGGAATCAGTTGCCCCCAGAGATAAGGAGAATCCAAGACCTCGGTGCCTTCCGCCGTGCCCTTAAAACCTACTTTTTCCAGCAAGCCGGACTGGCTTAAGAAGAAATTTTTAAATTTTTTAAATGTTTTAATTGGTGTGTGATTTTTAAATTTTTGGGCCAAATTTATATATATTTTAATTGTTCTTAATATTTGTAGTTCATGTTCTTAATTCTGGCTGTGCACCACCCTGAGTCCTTAGGGAGAAGGGCGGTATATAAATTGAAAAAAAATAAATAAAAATAAAATAAAAATATATCTCTTATTCATTGCTCTCAGCAAAGTTTCTCTGTGCTCTACACTCTGCTGGTTGGTAACACAACAACAATATCCTTAACATTGGTTATGGGCCCAGAGCCAACCAGAACTAACTAGGATTGTTAAGAGCTAAAACTGAGAGTTAATGTGAATAGTACAAACTGTGTTTGTGATATACAATCCAAGTGAAGATGGCACTAGAACAAGCAGCAAATTTTTCCATGATAACCCGTCTGGATGGAACAAACTATGTATCCTGGTCTACAAAATGTAATCTACTTTTGCGTAGAGAAGGACTGTGGGACATAGTTAATAATCCACCGGATGTAACTGTTGTGGCCCTGCCCTCTGAGCCTGTCCCATTGGAGGAAGAAAGCTCTGAGCATGAGGAAGAGGAGTCAGCCAGGCCTCCCTCTCCAGGCCCCTCCCCTCTGGCACTGTCTCAGGTGCCAGCCGAGGGAGAGGAGATTAACAGAGAGACAGGTGGCTCGGATGAGAGTGAGGGAGAAACATCATTCCTGGACGCACGCCTCCGAAGGCGTGATAAACGATTGCAGCAGCTCAGGAGGCGTGCTAGGGATTAGAACTGAGTCACTGGACCACACCCCAGAGACTATATAATAGAGGGTGGTGGCCAGTGATCTTTGTGATGAACAAAGCAAACCTTGGATAGTCACTAAAGCCTCGTCCGGGAACTGCTGAGAGAAATATTATTCTGACTGGACTTTTGTATGCTAAGTATCTTGTCTTTCTGTTTTGTGGAAATAAATGCACTTGGCAGACGGCGTGTAAATCGCTGTCAAGTTGGAGATAAAGAACTGGGTGTGTGCCAAAGTGTTTCCTTAACCCTCGGCTGGCTGTGTTTGTGTGTGTGTGGGTACGGGGACAGATCAGTAACAGCATGGAATCCTGCTGATGAGGAAGATGCAAAGAAATTAGCCAAGTTTAACAGAGACAATGAACGAGCTCTTTGCATTATTGGACTAACACTGGGTGACCAGCAGCTTGTCCATATTCGTGGCGAAGAGTCTGCTGCTAGGTGTTGGACTAAGTTGAAGAGACTATATGTTCGTGACTCTGTGGGTGCTCATATTTATCTCACATGGAGATTATTTAAACAACATCTTAAAGGTGTAGATATGATGGCTCATTTGGAATCCATGACTAGAATTTTCCAGGAGCTGCATGAAAAGGAACTTGTTTTCTCAGAACTACAACAAGTTTGTATAATTCTTTTTTCTTTGGACGATAGTTATGATGACTATGTTTCTTCGTTAGAGGTTTTGTCCAGAGATGAACTGACATTGGCTGGCATAACCGGTAGGTTATTGGAAGAATCCAAAAGAAGACAAGAAAGGGATCAGTTGAGAATGCAACAACCAAAAGAAGAAAAAATGTATTCAACTGCCTATTTTGTAAAACATTGTTTTGCTTGTGGGGCTAAAGGGCATATAGCTAAGTATTGTAAGAATCAGAAAATGTCTGTTAGGGACAATACTAGACCCAAGAAGGGTTGTAATTTAGCTATATCCAGTTCAACTACTGATGTTAACCAGGATTGTTGGGTTGTTGACAGTGGTGCTTCTCAATCTATTTCTAGAAATAGCAATTTTTTTTTGTTAAAATGGAGAAGAGTAACCAACAGGTTAAACTAGCAAATGGCTGGAAGGTTAAGGTAGCTGGAGAGGGTGTTGCTCGTTGGTCATTTAGTAATGAACCATTGCCTATGTTATATATTCCTGGGTTAAAATTCAATTTATTTTCTGTTAAATCATTATTGCAATTTGGGTTTACAGTAACATTTAAAAATGATAAGTGTTTTATTGAGAAAGATGGCAAGGTTGTTACTGCAAGTTTAGAAAATGATTTATTTATTTTAAGGGATAACCCAGTATTGGTGGCTAAGTCTAAGTCTGTTTATAAGAATGTTAAACCACATGATGAATGTATTCATCTGTTACACCGGAGACTTGGGCATTTAAATTTCAGGACGTTAAAGAAAACAGTTCAGTTATCTGAAGGGATAAAACTACAAGCATGTAGTAAATATCTGAATTGCAATGCCTGTAGTCAGCAAAAAAGTAGGGTAACACCAGCAAACCGTGTTAATGGTTTTAAAACCAAAAAGCCATTAGAGGTAGTGTTTGTAGACCTAACTGGACCCAAAAAACCTAGCATAGGAGGTGCCTGCTATATTCTAAGCATAGTAGATCATTATTCAAGATACGGATTCTGTTATCTAATGAAAACAAAAAGTGAAACATTCCAGCATATTTACAACTGGCTGCCTTTTGTGGAAAGGAAACAGAAATTTAAGGTTAAATGCTTAGTGACTGATAATGGTACAGAATTTACCAACCAAAGGTTGGAAAAGTTTTTGCAGGATGCAGGGATCCAGCATAAACGGTCTGCTCCGTACAGACCACAACACAATTCGTATATCGAGAGAAGAGGTCAAACATTACAAGCCATGACTAGAACTATGTTGGCAGATTCTGGTTTGCCTGAAAATTTATGGGGTGAGGCTGTTATGTGTGCTAACCATGTGTTAAACAACATGGTTCATTCCTCTATGGGTGAAATACCATTCACCTTATGGCATGGGAGGAAACCAAATCTTAGTTACTTACACACATTTGGAGCCCCAGCTTGGGTACATATTCCATCTAGTTTAAGGAGAAAGGATCAACAGAGAGCCAGAAAAATGTTTTTCGTTGGCTATGAATCAAATCATAGGTCTTTTAGATTTTGGGCACAGGGAACTACTAGTGTTTACTGTAGTGCAAGTGCTAAATTTCTAGAGCACGAAGGATAGGATAAACTAGAGTGTGCAGATTCTAGACATGATAATAATACTGTTAGTATAGAGCATCATATTCCTGATGATATTCCTGAGGATTTAGATGATGTAAAATCCTCTATCAAGGAGGAAGAACAGGAAGTAGGTTTAGAGGAGGTAGTTTTAGGGGAGGAGTCAGATGAACCATCTGCTGAAAGTCCTGTATTACCTAGGAGATCTACTAGGGAAAGGCATCCACCTGATTGATATAAAGCAACCGTAGTTTGCCAGGTTAACATTGAACCTTCAAGTTATGAAGATATCAGGCTTTATCCTGAAAAGGAGCAGAATGCTTGGAAGGAGGCAATGAGTAAGGAAATTAATTCTTTAACCAAGTTAGGTGTTTACGAAACTGTGAAATTGCTACCTGGTGAAAAATTAATAGGTTGTAGATGGGTTTACAAAATTAAGAAAAGCATAGATGGAACAGTAACCCATAAAGCTCGCCTTGTAGCTCAAGGTTTTTCTCAGACCGAAAAAGATTTCGATGAGGTTTTTGCTCCTAGTTTACGTGCGAGTACATTAAGGGCAATGCTAGTGTGGGCGGCTAAGCATAAATATAGTATTAACCATATAGATGTAGAGACAGCATACTTGCATGCTCCATTGAGACACACCATCTATATGAGGAAGCCTTTAGGAGTTGAAACACAAAACCACACTGATTGTTGGAAGTTAAATAAAAGCCTTTATGGTTTGAGACAATCAGGGTTTGAGTGGAACCAATGTATAGTTAAAGAGCTAAATAAGATTGGTTTTCATGAAGGTGTAGCGGATAAGTGTCTCTTTAAAAGAGAAAAAAATAATGGGTTAGTATCATTTTTGTTATTGTTTACAGATGATATAGCCATAATAACTAAAACTGACAATGAAGCCATAGATATTGTTAAACAGTTACAAACCAAATTTAAGATCAGAAATTTAGGAAATATTAGGCATTATTTGGGTCTAGATATCAATCAAACAGCTAGAGATTATAAAATATCTCAATCTAGCAAAATAAGCCAAATGTTGAAACGTTATGGCATGGAGCTATGTAAGCCAGCTAAAACGCCTATGGCACAGGATTTTCCACAAGGAGAAATCCAAAGTCCTAAATTTAGTAAGTAGATCTACCAGTCTCTTATAGGTAGTCTATTTTATATAAGCAATTGGTCGAGACCTGATATTTCATTTGGAGTAAACCAATTAGCAAGATATAATGCAGAGCCAACTGATAGGCATTGGCAGGCCGCAAAGCGTATATTAAGATATCTGAAAATGACGATGCATTATGCATTGTATCTAGAACCTAACAATGATTTAGTATTGAGCGCATATGCTGATGCCAGTTTTGCTACTGATTTGACCACCATAAAGTCCACATTGGGTATAGCTATCATGTTAGACAATTGTTTGATTGGCTGGAAATCAATTTGTCAAAAACATATTAGTCTATCTACTATGGAGGCAGAATTCTCATGTTTGTCACTAGTTTGTACTGATCTGATTTATTACAAACAACTAATGATGGATATTGGTTTAAAGATGGATTATCCAATTGTAATACATGAGGACAACCAAGCTGCTATAAAAATGGCAACAAATTTAGCAGTTAAAACTAGATCTAAGTATACTGACATTTGGTATCTGAATGTTTGTCAGTGTATCCAAAGCAACATGGTTAAGTTGGAATATTGTATGTCGGAAGACAATATTGCTGATAATTTTACCAAAGCGCAAGGTGCTATCAAACATAAAACGTGTTGTGAAAGCTATGGATTAAGAATCTAAACTGTATATATTGACCTGTCCAAAGGGGAGAATGTTAGGATATGGTTTGAGCCTAACAAGTTGTTCAGGCAATATATGTGTTCTGTGACTTTAATATGAATATGTATTGTGTGACTTTAAAGTTTTCCTGCTGATTCATTGTAATGCTGAGTCATGCTGTAATTAGTTGTGAATGTATTTAAGAAAGGTACTGTAAAGTATTCAGTTGATGATAAGCTACCATAGTGTGTGGAGGTGCTATTCATTGTGCTATCATCGTTGGATGGATCTGCTACCATCGTGGTTTGTGAACCAGAGTGAGTTTGTTATTCTAACCAACTACTGTTTGTGTGGTAAGAAGATTTTGTATCACTGGACTGATTTAACTGGCAAAGACTTGGATTTGTTTAAAGACTATGAGATTGTTTTTTCACTATAAAGTAAACTTTTGATAAACCAGTTTGCATATCTCTTATTCATTGCTCTCAGCAACGTTTCTCTGTGCTCTACACTCTGCTGGTTGGTAACACAACAACAATATCCTTAACAGTAGTTGTCCATGGTCCTGGATGTGAGTGAATTCACAATAGGGTATTGGTATGCCTGAGGTTAGGTTAAAAAAACAGGCAGTCACTTTTTTTTCTTCTCTCTCAGCAGGTGAAGACTGAGCATGCGCGAAGCTCATTTGCTGCTGGAAGTCGCCGGGTGAGGAGCTCGCGGCCGCGGCTCCTGGGTCTAGGCCCAGGCCTGCCAGGGGAGGGTCGGACTCACCCCTGGAGTACCTGGACTGGGTGTTGGATGTCCGGAGCTGCTCCTGGATGACCGGGTCTTCGTTGGATGTCGGCGGGAAGCTCAGGAACTCCGCGGTCGCTGGGCGAGGTCTCCAGGAGTCCGGCAGCTTGGCGGTGGATCCACAGGCATTGGTCGCGAAGCGAGCTGGGAAGCCCGGTGGAGGTCGCAGGGTAGGTGAGTACCTGGTTTGTTCTTCTTCCCTAGGGTCTCATGCCAGTAGCAGGTAGTGCGGCGCGTTTGGGGTTCGTCGTGGGGCCGGTGTGGTTTCCGCCGTCGATCAGTGGTCGTTTCCGGCGAGAGTCGTCTCCCTCAGATGGGACGAGTTCGATGTTTCGTTGTCGGGGGTTGCTCTGTTAGCTCTTCGGATCTCTGAAGTCTCTTCGCAGTTTGCGGTTGGCGCGGGAGGCTTCAAAACGGAGCCGAACGCTGCCGCTAGAGTTTCAATGGCTTTTTCTATCTCGAGCTCGGTAGGCGAGCTCCTGGTGTTTTGGATTTGTTCTTCATTGTCATTTTTGGAATATCCTCCGTTTGTTTTGGGGTTCTTGCTAGTTCGCGCCATTGGATTTAAATCCAGGCTTCCCATTGGTTGCTGGCCATTCAAAGATGGCCGCCGGGAAGAAGGCACGAAAATGGATTCGACTAGGTCCGGTGTGTCTGGTTGAAAGAGCCCCTCTCTTACTGGAGTGGTGGTCTCTTGGACTTGTTCCTGGGCTTCCATCGCTGCTCCACGGTTCTCTAGAAGACCTTGGAGTTTCGCGATGAGCTCTTCGTTGCTGGCAGGTGCTTCCATCATTTTTAATATGGATAGCCTGAGTTCATCTCTTTCTTGCGAAGCGTCCCTTTTTTTTTATTGAAAAGTTTTACAAAAACAACAGTTTCCCCCCACCACTTTCCCCCCAACCCCCCTTCCCCCCGACTTCCCAGAGCAAAACACAAGGTATTTCAATTAACAATTAACAATAAACTAAATTGCTTAACTATCCTTTAAACTGTCATATCCCCCTTAAAAAAATACTTAACCCCACCATAGATAATATAATACTTCAAGGATATAATACTACTAGAGTTAAACATTCACTCATAAGCTATTTGATATTTTTTAGTCTGATACTTATTTTGAATATAATCAATCCATTTTCTCCTTTCCAGTATGTATCTTTCTTAGTTATAGTCCTTCAAGTATGCTGAAATTTTAGCCATTTCAGCTAGGTTAGCCACTTTCAGTATCCAGACATCAATAGTAGGCAAAGAGTCCTTCTTCCAGTGTTGCGCTATCAACAATCTTGCTGCTGTTATTAGATTCAATATCAATTTAGTCTCTACAGCTGTACAGTCCGAGATTATACCCAATAAAAACAATTGCGGAGTAAATTTCAACCTTCTTTTCAAAATATTCTGCATCACCCACCAAATCTTTATCCAAAATGCTTTGATTTTTTTGCAAGTCCACCATATATGGTAATAAGTTGCATCATCACAATCACATCTCCAACATTTAGCTTGCACATTAGACAATTTTTTAGGATCTAAATGTCGAGATCCCATCGACACTACAAGATTAGTGGCGACCATGGATCCTGACGTTCTATACAATGTGATACCTGAATCAGGTCACAGGGGAGGGGTGGGGGAGTAGCGGTTATTATTAGAGAAGGCCTTAGGCTGAGGGAGGCCACTGTTCCTCAGACGGCCGGTTGTGAGACCCTCCTTGTGAAGTGGGGTCATGGGGTTCAGAGGGGTTTGCTGATCACGTACCTGGCTCCCTGCCACGTGGCAGCAGCCCTGCCCGAGCTACTCAACGTTATCGCCGCGGTGGCGGTTGATACCCCCAGATTTATGGTCATGGGGGATTTCAACCTGCCGTCCGTGGGTGAGACGTCTGAGGTGGCTCGGGAGTTCATGGCTTCCATGACGGCTATGGATCTGACCCAACTAATTCATGGCCCTACGCACATGGGGGGAAACACACTGGACCTGATTTTCATCTCTGGACAGTGGCTGAGTGATCTCGAGATAGGGGACATAGTCATCGAGCCCTTGTCATGGTCGGATCACTCTCTCCTTCGCCTTGACCTTCGAACCGCTGCACCCCTCCGCAGGGAGGCGGAACCGATGAGATGGTACCGCCCCAGGCGCCTGATGGAACCTGATAGGTTCCAGATGGAGCTTGGGCCAATTCCTGAGGTTCTGGCTCACGCCTCGACTGGAGACCTAGTGGCCGCCTGGGATAGGGCGGCCGCTGGAGCTCTGGATCGAGTCATGCCTTTGCGGCCTCTGACCCGGCGCTGATCTCACCTGGCTCCTTGGTTTACTGAGGAGCTGAGGGAGATGAAGCACCGGAAAAGACGCCTAGAGAGTAGTTGGAGGGCCAGTCGTACTGAATCTGACCGGACACTAGTAAGATCTCATATTAAGAATTACCTAGTGGCAATAAAAGCAGCAAAATACACTTATCTTGCTGCTCTTATTGCGTCATCAGATAACCGCCCGGCCGCCCTGTTTAGGGTGACCCGCTCCCTGCTCCACCAGGAAGCGAGGGAGGACCCCTTGGAGGGAAGAGCCGAGGATTTTGTTCAGTATCTGTATGACAAAATCACTCAGATTCGGGAAGATCTGGACTCCGACTGGGTAGATCCAGCGGGGATGACGGGGGCAGGTCCTGAGAATGTTATCTGGGATGAGTTTGATTCTGTGACCCCTGAGGACGTGGACAGGATTCTGGGTAGACTGAATGCGACCACATGTTTGTTGGACCCGTGCCCCTCCTGGTTAGTGCTGGCTTCCCGGGAGGTGACGCGAGGCTGGCTCCAGGGGATTATAAATGCTTCATTGGGCGAGGGTGTCTTTCCCGCCGCCTTGAAAGAGGCGTTGGTGAGACCTCTCCTCAAGAAGCCTTCCCTGGACCCGGCAACATTGGCTAACTATCGTCCAGTCTCCAACCTTTGCTTCGTGGCGAAGGTTGTTGAGAGTGTGGTTGCACGACAGCTTCCTCAGTACCTGGATGAAACGACGTAGCTAGATCCGTTCCAGTCGGGTTTCAGGCCTGGGTACAGCATGGAAACGGCATTGGTCGCGTTGGTGGATGATCTCTGGAGGGCTCGGGACAGAGGTTGTTCCTCTGTCCTGGTCCTATTAGATCTCTCAGCGGCTTTTGATACCATCGACCATGGTATCATGCTGCACCGGTTGGAAGAGTTGTGGGTGGGAGGCACCATATTACGGTGGTTCTCCTCCTTTCTCTCCGACCGGTCGCAGTCTGTGTTGACAGGGGGGCAGAGGTCGACCCCGAGGCCCCTTATATGTGGGGTGCCACAAGGATCGGTCCTCTCGCCCCTTCTGTTCAACATTTATGTGAAGCCGCTGGGCGAGATCATCCGTGGTTTCGGGGTGGAGTACCATCAGTACGCTGACGACACCCAGCTGTACATCTCCACCCCAGACCACCCCAACGATGCCCTTGAAGTGATGTCCCGGTGCCTGGAGGCCGTACGGATCTGGATGGGGAGAAACAGGCTCAGACTCAACCCATCCAAGACCGAGTGGCTGTGGTTTCCGACGTCCCGATATAGTCAGCTGGTGCCATCGCTGACTATTGGGGGCGAAGCACTGGCCCCCACGGAGAGGGCTCGCAACTTGGGCGTTCTCCTGGATTCATGGCTGTCTTTAGAAGAGCACTTGACGGCCGTGACCGGGAGGACTTTTTATCAGGTCCGCCTGATTCGCCAGTTGCGTCCCTTTCTGGATCGGGACTCATTACGCACGGTCACTCATGCCCTCGTCACCTCCCGTCTGGACTATTGTAACGCTCTCTACATGGGGCTCCCCTTGAGGAGCACTCGGAGGCTCCAACTGGCGCAGAGTGCGGCTGCGCGGGTGGTGATGGGAGCGACGTGGTGCTCCCATGTAATGCCTCTCTTGCGCGAGCTGCACTGGCTCCCGGTGGTCTTCCGAGTGCACTTCAAGGTTTTGGTTATCACCTTCAGAGCGCTCCATGGCTTAGGACCTGGCTATTTATGGGACCGCCTGCTGCCACCAATAGCCTCCCACCGACCAGTACGCTCCCATAGAGAGGGGCTCCTCCGGGTGCCGTCGGCCAAACAATGTCGACTGGTGGCCCCCAGGGGGAGAGCCTTCTCTGTGGGGGCACCTACGATCTGGAACGAGCTCCCCCCGGAGATACGGAGGATTCCGGATCTGCGTACCTTCCGTCGCGCGCTTAAGACGTTCTTATTCCATCAAGCTGGCCTGACCTAAACTTTTCCTCTTTTAAATGGAATTTTAAATTTGGGTTTAATTTATTGGGGTTTTAAAATGGTTCAGCCAAATTTATTTAATTAGTTTTATCTCTATTTTAAATTTTGTATCTATATGTTTTATTTTATGGCTGTTCACCGCCCTGAGTCCTTCGGGAGTAGGGCGGTATACAAATTTAATAAAATGAAAAATGAAATGAAAAATCAGCGGCAAGGGGGGTGGTTTGGGAGATGGAATATGCTGTCCGCACTGGTGATGGGGGTGTTAGCATAAGGATAGGCGGACGGTCACGCCGCGGCCGGGTGGAGGATTCCTTATGCCGCCCTTCCGTTCTTTACGCTTCAAACAGCCAGGTTGCGCATGGGCAGAAGCCAGGATGACCCGGAAGGGTGGGCGATCAGCGGTAATTGAAGGCGCGGTTATTTAAATGGCGTTGGGAGGCAGCTGCTCCCAACGCCGACTTTGTGTATCCCAGCATCAAGTGTCAGGCTTGCTGCTGCCGCTGCTGGGTCTTGTTTGAAGTAAAAGCCGTTTTGTTATCCAAGACCTGTGTGTGGCGTTTTTCTTACTCACCGGACCAGACACGCAGTTGAAGCCTTGATACTAAATGCCATCTATAAAACATTTTATAAAAATTTTCTCTTAGGTTTTGCGCTTGCATAAATTTAACATTTCTAATCCAAATCTTTTCCCATGTTTCCATCATCACTGGTTCTTGAAAATTTTGTGCCCATTTTATCATACAATCTTTAACCAATTCCATTTCTGAATCTATTTCCAATAAAGCATTATACAACTTTTTAATATGCATTTGTCTTTGATCTCTAATCTGTTTCACCAAATTTTCCTCATTTTGCATAAGACCAATTTTTTGGTCTTCCTTCCATCTAGCTTGAAGCTGACGATACTGAAACCATGTATAGATTATACCTTCTTCCTTCAGTGTGTCTAAAGATTTCAATTGAAATGTACCCCTTTCCATAATAAGAAGCTCTTTATAGGTAATCACCTCCTGTTTTTGTTCTATACTTATATTTTCTATTGCATGTCTAGGATTTGCCCATACAGGTATCTTATAATTTAACTTATATTGGTACTTTTTCCAAACCCTCAAAAAAGCATTTCTAAGTATATGAGCTTTAAATACTTTATCCACATTTTTGAATAATTTTGTATTTGAAGCTGCAATATACACTCCTAAGTATTTAACCTTTTTAACTATTTCAAACCCCGTTATTCTTCCTAAATCTTCTCTTTGAGATACGGACATATTTTTAGTTATCATCTTTGTCTTATGTTGATTAACTTTAAATCCCGATACCTTTCCATATTGACCTATTATATCCAATATATGTGGAGCCGACTCTATAGGTTGAGATAAAGTAACAACCAAGTCATCTGCAAACACTCTTAATCTATAATCTTGCTGTCTGATTACAATTCCCTTCACTTTTTTAGAATCACGTATCTTATTCAACAACACTTCCAGAGTCAAAATAAACAACAGTGGAGACAGGGGACAACCCTGCCTTGTTCCTTTCTCAATTTTAAAAACCTCTGTTAAACCTCCATTAACTATTATTTGTGCTGTTTGCTCCTGATATATTGCTCTTATCGATTGTGTAAAATACTCCCCAAAGTGCATTTTTTCTATTATTTTAAACAAAAATTGCCAATTCAATTGATCAAATGCTTTCTCTGCATCCAAGAATATGAACGCTGCCGGGACTTGGTTGTTTTTTTCCAGATATTCCAATAGATTTACAATTTGTCTAACATTATATTTCATTTGTCTCCCTTTTATAAACCCTGACTGGTCATTGTGAGTTATTTGTTGCATGACTGGCATTAATCTATTAGCTAATATCTTAGCAAAAACCTTATAATCAGTATTCAGCAGTGAAATTGGCCTAAAGTTCTCTGGTTTAATACAATTTTGGTCCTCCTTCGGGATTAATGAAACAAAAGCTGTTCTCCAGGAGGGTGGAACTCCTCCCCCGACTGAATTTTATTAAATAAAACTTTAAGTGGTTCTACCATTTCAGACTGTAAGTGCTTATAATAAACGGCTGTTAATCCATCTGTTCCCGGGGCTTTACCTGTTTTTAACTGTTTAATTGCTCCGATAATTTCTTCAGAAGTTATTGGCTGATTCAGTCTTTCCCTCTGTTCTAACGTTAATTCAGGGATGTCTTCCTTTAGGTATCTATCTATATCTATACCTTGAATTGGGTCACTAGGATATAACTTTGTATAGAAATCCAAAAAAGCATTTTTAATTATACTTTGTTGATAAATCTCCTTACCTCTAAATTCTATCTTGCCGATAGTATGTGATTTTTGCTTTTTCCTCATCGTATAAGCCAACCATCTTCCTGGTTTATTAGCATTGCAAAATGTATTATGTTTAGCATATTGTAAACTAGTTGCCACTTGATCAGCCATTAACATATTAAATTGCTCTCGTAATATGTTTATCGTGTCTTTTACCTTTTTATCTCCTGGATTAGTTATAAGTACTTGTTCTTTCTTTTTTATTTCCTCCTCTATCTCTTTCCGTCTCTTTTGTTGTTTTAGTCTATATTGTTATTCAAATAAATTAATGTTCCCCTCATATAAGCCTTACTTGCATCCCATACCATTTCCATAGAAATATCTTTATACATATTATTAACAAAAAATTCTTTCATTTGTTTTTTAAGCTCATTCACATTTTCTTCATATCTAAATAAATTTTCATTTAACCTCCAAGACCTCCTTTCTCCCCTCTCCTGTTCCAATTCCACCCAAACTGGACTATGATCAGTTAAAGTTCTTGGACATATCTTCGTCTTTTTCACCCTAGAAAAAAAATCATTTGTAACTAATATAAAATCAATCCTAGAAAAGGATTGATGTCTGTCGGAAAAAAAAGTAAAATCTCTTTCCATTGCATTCCTTTCCCGCCAAATATCTCTCAGTTCCAAGTCTTCCAAAATATCAAAAAAGGATTTAGGCAATTTAGCACGTGAAGATATCTTAGATAAACTTTTCTTATCCTTCTGAGTGTCTATTACACCATTCCAATCGCCCAATAATATTAAAGATTTATAATCCCATTGTAATATTTTAGTGTGTAGAAATTTAAAAAATTTATCTTGTTGTTGATTGGGTGCATATATTCCAATTAAAAGCATTTTACCACTCTGTGTTACTAATTCAATTGCAATATATCTTCCTTGAACATCTGCCTCAACTAAGTTAGCCGATAGTCCTCTTTTAACATATATGACTAAACCATTTTTCTTCTCTGGTGCTGATGCCACAAAATGTGTACCTAATCTAGAGTTTATCAAATATTTTTGATCTGAAAGTTTAATATGCGTTTCTTGCAAACAAGGAAGCGTCCCTTTTTTGATTGCTTGCCATTTCCTGTTGTCTCTCGTCCCTGGGTAGTGAGTCCAGATTGATGTCCTGCTCACTCTCAGTCGGTGTGGTTCTTGGTATGGCACCTCCAGGCGTCAGTTGTGCAGCCATTTGCCTGGTAAAAGCTCTGGTGTTTATTCTGTTCTTCTTTGCAGAATAAACAGCTTGTTCAGTCATTATTCAGAGTTATGGGCAACCATCCTCTGCTACCATTCTGTTAGGTTGATGGATCTAGCCCAAATAACTCCAGACACAATGTAGTATTTCTAATAGCTTATTTATTAAATATTCAAATATAGAATTAGCTTACTTTTACATCTGTATCTGACCTATGTCCTTTCCTTACAGATGTGGAACTGGAACTGCTGGATGACCATGTGGGAGCGGCCTTTTGTACTCAGAGGGAGGAGCTTTGAGGTAAGGTGGGACTATGGGGATAATGGGTTGTGTGGTTGGGTTAACCCTTGCAGGGTAGTATGGAATAGATATACAAGCAAGTTAGACATTTCACCTGACATCCCCCTTCCTTTTTCTTTTTCTTTCTTTCTTTGTCTCTTTCTTTCTTCTCTCTCTCTCTCTCTCTCTCTCTCTCTCTCTCTCTCTCTCTCTCTCTCTCTCTCTCTCTTTCTTTCTCCCTCCCTTTCTCCTTTCTCCCTTTCTGTGAAGAACCCCAGAAGGTCTTTGGTAGGAGGAAGAAAAGCCAGACATTTTGAAACTCAGAACATGCCCATTGATAATCTGGCATTCTTAGAGCTCCACTATTGATTAGTTTAGCCTGAGCAAGGATACAGTAGCTAGCAGCCAATTACAATAAGCTCTCAACTCAAGCTCAGTGCACGTGGGGATCCCCAAACAGTGAGGATGAAGTGTGAGTAAAAGGGTTTACCCTTCATTCCCTCTCTCCCTCCCTCCCACCTCTCTTTCTTTCTTTCTTTCTCCCTCCCTTTCTCCTTTCTCCCTTCCTGTGAAGAACCCCAGAAGGTCTTTGGTAGGAGGAAGAAAAGCCAGACATTTTGAAATGTTTTGTATCTTAGCCTGAGCAAGGATAGCTAGTGCAGACACTTACAATAATCTCTCAACTCAAGCTCAGTGCATGTGGGGATCCCCAAACAGTGAGGATGAAGTGTGCGTAAAAGGATTTACCCTTCCCTCCCTCCCCACCCTCTCTCTTTCTTTCTCCCTCCCTTTCTCCTTTCTCCTTTCCTGTGAAGAACCCCAGAAGGTCTTTGGTAGGAGGAAGAAAAGCCAGACGTTTTGAAATGTTTTGTATCTTAGCCTGAGCAAGGATAGCTAGTGCAGGCACTTACAATAATCTCTCAACTCAAGCTCAGTGCACCTGGGGATCTCCCTAAACAGTGAGGATTTCTTTGTTTCTTTCTCCCTTGAAGCCCCCCCCCAGCCCGTTTTTGCTTCCAGGGGGCTGCAGGGAGTCTTGCTAGGCACCCCCCTCATGCCCCATTTTGGCCTTAGCAAGCCTCCCTGCAGCCCCTGGGAGCCAAAACGGGGCATGGGGGGGGACTCCTGTAAGGGGCGGGGAAGGTAAGGTCGTGAGCCCGATGGGGGTGGCGCAGCATGCTCTGGGGGGGGTGGTAGCATGACTTACCTATAGGCAGGAGGCGGCAGCTCAGTTGGGGCACAAGGCAGGCACCATGTGGGAAGGCAGCTTAGGCAGGCAAGCCGCCCGGGTGGTAAGGAGGAAAAGGAAGTGACTGGGTGGGGTGGGGACCAGTTCGGGGGCGTGGCCAGCCAGCAATTAATACTGGTTCTGCGACCCTCACCAATTTATTGCTACCGGTCCTCCCGAACCAGTGCGAACCGGTAGCAACCCACCACTGGGCAGGAGGCGGCAGCTCAGTTGGGGCGCAGGGCCAGCAATTAATACTGGTTCTGCGACCCTCACCAATTTATCGCTACCGGTCCTCCCGAACTGGTAGCAACCCACCACTGCAGCATCCCCATGGTCATGTTTTCAAATTTTGGGCGCTTGGCAACTGGCATGTATTTATGATGGTTGCAGTGTCCCAGGGTCATGTGATCACTTTTTGCTACCTTCTGATGAGCAAAGTCAATGGGGTTCACTTTACAACTGTGTTACTAACTTAACTGCAGTGATTCACTTAACAACTATGGCAAGGAAGGTCGTAAAATGGGGCAAAACTCACTTAACAACTGTCTTGCTTAGCAACAGAAATTTTGGGCTCAATTGTGGTTGCAAGTTGAGGACCAACTGTATTTTTGGAAGTGGTTTGCCATTGTCTGTGGCTGAGAGAGAATGGCTGATCAAAGTTCATGTAGTTCACTCTCATGCCTAGGGTAAGATAGGAACTCAGATCTCCTGCTCCTAGTCCAGCCCCTCATCCAAAGAACACACGGGCTCTTCAAAACTAATGTACAAACTCATAATATAAAAGAGAAAATGTTTAGGCAGGCAAACTCAAACTGTTGCAGAAAAGCAACGGAGATGAATTTCGAGATCAGAAATAGCTTTTATATTTTGGCCAAAAGGTTCAGACATGCATTCTATTTACATTCTGAACAAAAGACCTTCTTTATGACACACATCTTTATACTTTTCAGTTAGTAACAAAACAGGAAATGTGAAATCTGCCTCTTTAGCTAGCCCCCTCCCTTATTCCTTAGGCAGGAAAGCTCCATGTGGTTTAGTTCTGCATTTTAACATAGTACCTCTGTGGTTTGTCTTCTTGAACTCTCCAACTGTAGAAAGTGTGTTAACTCTGCGGTTTAACTTTTTGAACCCAACAACAGTCTTTTATAATAATTAGTCAAGGGGTCCTTCAGAGATCATTCAGGCTGACCCTGTATTATTTAACTCTTAAATTCAATTTCACTTTACGTCCTACCTTATCCCCCCTTTAAGACTCTATTTTACTTGGTTACAATTGAGTCTTACCTATTACAGAGCTTAATTCAACAATGTAAGCATATAATATTTGGCATAACATAATCAATGCAGGATAAAATACATAATAATGCAAAGGAAAGACAAGTAATTCATATGATTTTCAAATCTTATTCTCTGAAGCACTTTCTCTAATTACCCAGTTAAGAGTTGTACATATGTTCCTGCATCAGAAACTTCATTTTTATCAAAGAGATCAGGGTCAATTGTACGGTCTATAAGGCTTTCCACCAAAATCAACTCTTTTTCAACTCTTATCTGTCCACAGGGTCAGTTGGGCCTGCTGATCACGTACCTATCTCCCAGCTGCGTGGCAGCAGCCCTGCCTGGCCTACTCGATGCCCTGTCGGGGTTGGTGGTGGAGCTCCCCAGGTTTATGGTGCTGGGGGACTTCAACCTGCCTTCCCTGGGCAGGGTGGCGGGGGTGGCTCGGGAGTTCATGGCATCCATGGTGGCCATGGACCTGACTCAGATTATTCAGGGACCGACTCATGAGGGAGGGCACACACTCAATCTTGTTTTCATCTCGGAGCAGTGGCGTGTTATGTTCGGTGGGGGGGTATTTGTTGCTTCCCCCCTGTCATGGACCGACCGTCATCTCCTCTGGTTGGACTTCCAGAATGCTGCCCCACCTTGCTGGGATGCAGAACCGACCATCTGGTTCCGCCCCAGGCGCCTGATGGACCCTGAGAGGTTCCAGATGGATCTTGGGATGATTCCTCTCTCTCTCCCACGCCCCAGTCGAGACCCTGGTGGAGGCCTGGGATATGGCGGCCACTGGGGCTCTCAACCATGTCGTGCCTTTGAGGCCTCTGACCCAGCGCAGACCCCGTCTTGCTCCTTGGTATACTGAGGAGCTTCGGGGGATGAAGCGCAGGAGGAGAGGCCTAGAGAGCCGTTGGAGGACTAGTCGTTCCGAACCTGACCGAGCCCAGCTAAAATCGTTTACACAGTCTTACCTGGAGGCGATGGCGGCGGCGAAGCAGACATACTTCTCCACCCTCATTGTGTCTGCAGATAATCGCCCGGCTGCCCTGTTCAGGGTATCCTGCTCCCTCCTGTATCAGAAGGCAGGGGAGGACCCTTTGCGGGGGCGAGCCAAAGAGTTTAGCCAACATCTGTGGGACAAGATCGCTCAGATTCAGGATGGCTTGGACTCTGACTGGGCAGGGTCGGACGGTGGGGAGGCGGCGGGTCTTGTTGTCTGGGAAGAGTTCGATCCTGTTACCCCAGAGGAAGTGGACAGGATCATGAGGAAGCTGAGTGCGACCACTTGCATACTGGACCCTCCTGGCTGGTTTATGCAGCTCGGGAGGTGACACGCAGTTGGATCCAGGCAGTGATAATGGCATCCTTGGAGGGAGGGAGTTTTCCCGCCGCCTTGAAGGAGGCAGTGGTTAGGCCTCTCCTTAAGAAACCTGCCTTGGATCCAACCATTTTGGGCAACTTTCCTCCGGTCTCCAACCTTCGCTTTTTGGCGAAGGTTCTTGAGAGCGTGGTGGCACATCAGTTTCCGGTGGCCCTGGATGAAGCAGATTACCTCGATCCGTGCCAATTGGGTTACAGGCCCAGTTACAGCATGGAGACGGCATTGGTCACGCTGGTGGATGCTCTCTGGAGGGCTCGGGACAGGGGTCATTCCTTGGTCCTGGTCCTATTAGATCTCTCAGCGGCTTTTGATACCATCAACCATGGTATCATGCTGCGATGCCTCGAGGGGTTGGGAGTGGGCAGCACTGTTTTATGGTGGTTCGCCTCCTACCTCTCGGGTCGTACACAAGCGGTGTTGGCAGGGGGGCAGAGGTCGGCCATGAGGCCCCTCACTTGCGGGGTGCCCCAGGGGCCGGTCCTCTCGCCCCTTCTGTTCAACATTTATATGAAGCCGCTGGGAGACATCATCCGTGGTTTTGGGGTGGGGTATCATCAGTACGCTGATGATACCCAGCTTTTTATATCCACCCCGAACCAGCCCAGCGATGCCCTCGACGTGATGTCCCGGTGCCTGGAGGCGGTACAGATCTGGATGGGGAATAACAGGCTTTGACTTAACCCGGCCAAGACCGAGTGGCTTTGGATACCGGCATCTCGGGCCGAGCGAGAGGTTCCAATGCTGCCTATTGGGGGCGAGGTGTTGCCCCCCGTAGACAGGGCACGCAACTTGGGCGTCCTCTTGGATTCACGGCTGAGTCTGGAGGTTCATATCATGGCTGTGACCAGGGGGGCGTTTGCCCAGGTTCACCTGGTGCGCCAGTTGCGCCCATACTTGGACCGAGATGCCCTACACACAGTCACTCACGCACTAGTCACCTCCCGGATCGACTACTGCAATGCTCTCTACCTGGGGCTGCCCATGAAGACCACCCGGAGGCTTCAGCTGGCACAGAATGCGGCCGCGTGGGTTGTTGCGGGAGGGACCCGATACTCCCATATTACACCACTCCTGCGCGGCTTGCATTGGTTACCGGTTGCCCTCTGGGTGAGATTCAAGGTGCTGGTGTTAACCTATAAAGCCCTTCATGGCTTAGGCCCAGGTTATTTGTCGGACCACCTGCAACCAGCGTCAACTTCCCATCGCCTGGTGTGCTCTCACAGAGAGGGCCTACTCAGGGTGCCGTCGGCTAGACAATGTCGGCTGGCGACTCCCAGGGGTAGAGCCTTCTCTGTGAGTGCCCCCACCCTTTGGAATCAACTTCCCTTGGGGCTCCGGTTGGCCCCTGACCTTAGCACCTTCCGCCGTGAATTGAAAACCTGGCTATTTATGTCCCCCGGCCTGGACTGATGGGGTAGTATATTTTAATTTTTTAAAAAAAACTTTCTTGATTTTTATGTATATTCGTTGTTTTTAACAGTCGTTGTTTTTAACTGTCGTGAGCCGCCCTGAGTCCTTGGAGATAGGGCGGCATACAAATTTTATAAAATAAAATAAATAAAATAAATAAATAAAATCTCCTTTACTGTTCTCATAGCTAGTTGTCTGAACAGAGGTTTTGCACAAGGAATAAAAGCCAGGCCTATCACAACAGAAATAACATCTGTCTAATCCAGCCAGGCCCAGGCAACCAAGAAAACCACATTTCTGTTGCTTGTAACTCCTGACGCATTTTGGATGCCCAGTCCCGTAAATCCTTGGCAATCTCTCTGACCACACCTGACTTGGGGAAAAGATGTACCAAAGTGCATGTTCCAGTCCGGTTTGTAGGTAAACACAATTACACATTTCTCCCACATAAGAAGAAAACTCCATTTTTCCTTACACACACACACCTATGTTCATGGAAAAGGTATGGGCTCGTTAGTTTTTCTCATTAGTCCAGACCCCCAAAGTCCTTGCCACTAGCATGCCAGTCAGCGGCTGCAATGGGACTTCTAGTGTAGGGTCCTTTTGCTTATCTCTGAGAATTGTGCCTTCAAAAAGATAACAGGAGCTTGCATTTCCAGGAGGAAATAGGACACATAAGCCTGTGCTGGACCTAAGGAAGAGCCAGTCTGGAATTCGGGATGGCTGAAATGGTCTTGGGCACTTTTCCTGGGACATATTCCATCCTCCCCATTTCTTACTGGAGACATGTGGTGGTAATGTGAAAGTGACCTTCTGTTGAAATAAATAGTGGGCATAAGGAGAAATGCCACTAGTTAGTTAAGTGTCATTCTAGGGTCAAAGTGTATTTCTGATGGACATTGTTCTCCCTTCAGGGATCCTACAGGAATACCTGGTTCCTGATGTCACTTTACACACAAGGAGGGTGACCCTAGGATTTCCACACCAATGGCTATAGGGCCAACAATGGGGAGACGACTCATCCTCAGCCTTTTGATGGCATTATAAAAGTCTCCTTGCAATTTGACCACTGCCGCTTTGGTTCTCCATTTAATATCTTTCTCAAGGACTATTGTGGCCCTTGTCCTGACCCAAAGATCTGGCACATCTGGAACAGCATTATAAGATGAAGGACCAGCAGACAAACACAACCAGCATTTTGGCCTAGGGTAGGGTCAGACTGATTAACTAGGCTTTGACTCAAATCCAATATTTTTAACATGTAGTTCCCTTTTCTCAATTGTTACAGGGGCCCATTCTCCCTTTGTTCTACCCCACTCTGTTCTGGGATTGTCAAACACTTGTCTTTAGGTTTTGGGGTTGGCTTAGGTTCAGGGTACCGACCCCACCTATTGATGATACGTTGTTGGCGGGAGTGGACCTGTTCCAAAGTGTTCACACCTTGTGACCCTTTCTTGCCTTGTTCTTTGGGGTTCTCAATGTCACAGCGTTTTTTTATTTCCCAGCTGAGCTTCATTATTTTGGGACTAATAGACTTACTGTAGTTTGCCAAGTTCCTTATCAGTACTTTACTACGCATGTCCACATTCTTTCACTTGCTTCACACACTTTTTCCTTTGTTCTCTTTCCAGCAAGGTCCGGCTGAGAGATAGCCGGCAAGAACTATTTTCAAAAATGTAGCAATTAACTTTTCTTAGTTAGTGAGGTGTTTTATTTTCTTTATAACAAATAAATGAGTTTTATTAGAAACTTTTCTTCGCGTTTCTTTATCAGAATATTGCAACAAGGAATAAGCCACGATCCATCTCCTCTAAACCAGGGTGATTTTTTCCCAGAGCCAAACATGGGATTAATTGGTGCCCTGACATCTGCTAGCACTCGGACGGTTGATTTATGGCTTTTTTCCTTGTTTTGTTGTTTCTGATAAGAGCGCATAGGCAATTAGTTTTTAGCTACTGAGGTACGCTAATTATTTTTGCTAAGATGCCGAAACAGAAGAAAAAAGGCAAAATGAAACTAAGACCACTCTTCGTAAATGATTTGATTGATCTTTCCAACGAAGAGGTGGCAGACAGGAGATTTTCAGATTTCCAGCCCCTTACTTCAGCCACACGCCTGGAACAAGAAGCCGTGGGAACAGAACTGGAGGGAGATAAGACAGAAGCTACTTTTGAAGATAACGTACTGGAACTGAGGTCAGTGATGTCTTCTTCTGATTATGCCAGCTCTCAACCTGTCTCCCCAGAACCTTCTGAATTTGTAACGCTCGATGCAAGGCCAAAGCACACTGCCGAGCAAAATTACTCCCACACAGAGAGAGAAACAATTCATTATTCTCCTCGAAGCTCTAAGCTCACCCTGGATGAGCTGGCTATGAAAGCCTATCGTGACCGTATAAAACTCTATGAACAGCAGCTATCCCAGGCAAAAATGGCTATATCTATGTTTGAGCAAGATAAGGGAGACAACTTAAGATTTTCAAAAAGCTCCATATTGCCTTCTTCTCCGGAGCCAAAGACATTCCCCCTGGTGGATTTTGTGTCAGGCCAATTAAGGCAGAGAGCACTGCATACGTCACATGAAAGTCTCCCTGATCAAGTTACATATAAACCTGCCACGCAATCATTCCTTGTAACTGCAAAACTGCCCGAAGCTAAAGGTGCAGCACCATCTGCTGGCAAAAGTAATTTACTACAGGAAGCTGAAATGCCACAAGTGTTTCCACAGGCCCAAACTCAAACACCCCCTGGCGGTGTTGGTGTCCTTTTAGATGGAACAAAATCAAACTTAATGAAGCAAAGGCAAATGACTGCATCTCCAGCAGGTCATGCCAATATTGCAGATCAAGCACAAATGGCAACTGGAATACAGCAGATTCCAGTGCATCAGCCACAGCAGCCACAAATGCCTGCAAATGTGCCCCAGCCACAAGTGCAAATAGGGCCACCTCCTGGCCCACCTCCAATGGCACAACCAAGACCATTTTTAGGTCCACAACAGGCACAGCAAATACCACAGGCATTTCTGCCAGCACAGCCAGCATATCAAATGCGGGCTCCTTACCAGGCATTTTCTGTCTCTCCACTAACTGGTGAGTCAAAACTAAAAATGTCAGGACACAATTACAAAGCCTGGGTCAGTGAGATTACACTATTGCTTCTTAGAGAAGGCACGCACTGTATGGTATTTAACCCTCCTGCACAACCATGGGATTTTGCAATACGAGATTTAGAGATAAGGGCTCGCACGGCATTATTGATGTCCATGGATACTGAACTGCAGGTCACTTTTCCACCAAATACAACAGCCCAACAAATTTGGGCTGAATTGGAAAATTGCTACAGGCCTATCTCAATTGAATCTTCATGTTTACTCATGTCTGAACTCCACGGTTCGAGATTGAAACCTGGTGAACAAATTGGAGGACATTTGTCCAAACTGAAAGGTCTGAGAACAGAATTGAGAGAAAGAGGCCGTAACATTGAAGATATTCAAATGATCAGCATCATTATTAACTCTTTGAATTATGAATGGA
Organism: Arizona elegans; assembly: GCA_022577455.1. Lineage (NCBI taxonomy): Eukaryota > Metazoa > Chordata > Lepidosauria > Squamata > Colubridae > Arizona > Arizona elegans. The sequence continues at coordinate 17,105,673 of JAKOOJ010000010.1, forward strand.
AAGATGCTGTTACAAAAATTAAACAAGTCCCAATTGCTCAACGCACAGTGGACAATGTCTGTAGACTTTTAATTGAAGAAGAGGCATTCATGTTGGCCACGCCACATTTGAGAGGACCACCTGCATCAAGAGCTCCAGCTAGGCGCCCCTTCCGAGGAAGGACCTACGCTCCAAGGATGCCAAGATGCTACACCTGCAATCGTGTGGGACATGCCACCCGGGATTGTCCCCAACGAGTTCCAGCTCCCGTCACATACCAGCCCAGACGAACAGACTCCAGAGGCAGAGGCGGAAGACAAGGTCGTCGTGGTCCCCGGCGTGATCCACAAACTCCACTCGCCACATTGGCTTTAACCAATGATCCACAACCTCAACCAGAGTACGACAGACGACTCCTGTGGACTTTGGACAGTGGTGCAGCATTGCATGTTACCTACAGAAAGGAACTTTTCACAGAGATGCATGAGCCTGAACCAGAACTATGTGAACTTTATTCTTTTTCCAATCATCCTTGTCAGGTCAAAGGAAAAGGAACTGTTTATGTTGAAGAGCTCGATGCATTCATTCCTGATGTTTATTACATACCAACAGCAACCAGTAATTTGCTTAGTCAGTGTCACTTGTCTAGAATGTTAAAGTTCCAAGTTCACCACTTTGAAAAAGCAAGTTACATAGTTAAAGATGGAGATATTGTTGCTGAAACCATATTAATTGGTGGTGTTTATTACTTAAAGCCAAAGCCTAAAACGCAAACACAGGCAAGAATACAAACTCCAAAAAGGGAATGCACAGGCCCAGAGAGAGATGCTCCAGAGAGAGATCCTGTTGCTATTCCAAAGGGTCCTAAAGCCAACAAAAATAGAGTTGGTAAACAGGTTGCTCAGAGCAAGCCTGAGGTTCCGCATAAAAATGTTAATGTTGAGAATTCACTAACAGGTAAACCTTTGCATTCCAGGTGTATCCATAAATGGCATAGAAGATTGGGGCATGCCAGTTTCCGTGTTCTTAGGAAGATGCCAGAGTTCGCAAAAGGTTTGGATCTAAAGGGGTGTAAGGTGTTTTTGGATTGTGCTGTCTGCAAAAAGGCCAAATCCAAAGCAGCAGCCATTCCCAAACGCGCTACACACCTGTCAACACACATTTTTGATTTGGTTCACATTGACATAGTTGGTCCTTTTCCGCCATCATTTGGTGGTAGAAAATATTTTCTAACAATTGTTGATAATTACTCTAGATATGGATATGTATATCCTATGAAAGAAAAATCAGAGACTTTTCAGATCTTTAAAGACTTTGCAACCCTTGTTTCTACCCAACACCAAGTTTGCATCGCCAGAATCCAGAGTGATCGTGGTGCCGAGTTCATGTCTCAGCGTTTCCAGGACTGGATGCGTAAGAATGGAATTATTCATCAGACTTCGGCCCCTGACACATCGGCTCACAACGGAGAGGTACTGCAAACCATGATGCGTTGTCTCCTAGAAGATGCCAACCTTGATATGATATACTGGGGTGAAGCTATCAAGTATGCAAATTACATTGTAAACCGTACTTGGAGCAGTGTAACAAATCAGACTCCTTTCTTCATGTTGTATGGCTACAAGCCCGATCTTAAAAACATTCATATTTTTGGTTCATATGCTATGGTGAACATCCCCTTAGCTCAAAGAAGAAAAGGAGGTCCAGCAGCAAAGAGACTGAGATTTATGGGTATTGATGATAATTCAAAATGGAGCAAATTTATTGACTCTAAACATGTAATTGTGATTTCCCAATCTGCTAAATTTGAGGAAGATGTTGACTGGTCCAGGATTCATTCCAATGATCCTGGAGTTTATTTTCCTAGAGATGATACTGCTGATGCTACGCAGATTGATGATCAAGATTCCACTGGTTCTTCTTAACCCGATGTTCCGTCTTCGCAAGCCACGGATGCTGATGCTAGCGACGAAAGTGAGGACGAGGACGAAGAAGAAGAAGACTGGACAGTTGTTCCGAGACGTTCCAAGAGGGCCACAAAAGGAATCCCTCCACAACGATATTCTTGGCAACTGACAAAAGCACCCTTGCCTTTGATTTGCAATGTTACACTTCCACCTGATAATTTCACACAAATCAAGCAGCTCCCTGATTCAGAGCAAGACAAATGGTATGAAGCAATGCAGGTTGAAATGGACAGTTTAAAGAAACTTAAAGTATTTACACCTGCAAAACCTCCAGCAAACAAAAAGGTCATTGGCACTTGATGGGTCTACAGAATCAAAAGGAAACCAAATGGTGAGTCATTGTACAAAGCCAGACTTGTAGCTCAGGGTTTCGCTCAACGTTATCCTGAGGACTACACAAATACTTACTCACCGACAGTCAGAACTGAGAGTGTAAAAATTGCTTTAGCAACTGCAACTATCCTTGGTTTAGAAGTTTTCCAGTTTTGATGTTGACACAACTTATCTGCATGCAGACCTAGATGAAGAGATCTACATGAGAAGTCCTCCAGGATTCCGACAGCAAGAAGGGGATACCTGGTTTCTAAACAAAAGTCTTTATGGTCTGAAACAATCTGGTTTAATGTGGTATTTATGTCTTACTGACAAACTAAATTCAATGGGCTTTATTAAGTCCGAAACTGATGAGTGCGTGTTCACAAAAAGATCTAACAATGCATATGAGATAGTTCTTGTTTATGTTGATGATATTGTTTATATTGGTCCAAATAAGCAAATGAGTGAAATTTTTGCCAAAGCTTTGCAGAGATACTTCACATTGAAATCATTAGGTCACATTAGCACTTATTTAGGTGTTCAGATTGAAAAAACACAGAAGGGGGACTTCCGGTTTGCTGTTTGTCCCCGCTGGACGCTCCTTTGGGATCGTCGCACCCACTGCCTGTAAAGAGCCGCCTTTATAGCGGAATGGCGGCTCGAAAAAACTCCGTTTCCATGAGGAAACGGAGATAGAGCAGGCTGGGGTGGGTTGAGTCCTCTGCCTAATCCCAAAAGTTTTTTTTTTTACTTTTGGGACGGAGCGGAAGAGACTCCCCATATCCCCAGCCGATGCTCCGGGCTCTGGGAGATCTCTGCTACACTCAGAGCTAGGTGGCAAAAGCAAGCCTGTAAACTTGTTAAACTAATTAAAGAAGACGTGAGCTGGATCGCTGACCCTGAGGCGCAAGTATTTCTTTTTCTTATTTTAGAAAAGTTACTGAAGTTGTTTAAGAAGTGAAAGGAAAAAAGATTTTTAAAATGGCGATTGCTGAGGCTTGAAGAGAGGCGGAAAAGGGAAAGTCCTTCCGTTTTCTATTACAAAGTAGCGGAATGAATACTTCTGGCCGTAATTGAGGCAAAACCTCACTCCCACTCTTGCTTTTTTTTCTTTTTTTTTTCCTGGGGATCTGATATTGATCTTGGTTGGAAACAAGCCTTTTTTTTTTTTCTCTCTTTTCCACTAAATCTTGTCTGTGTGGGAAATGGCATCGGGACTCACACAGCTAGACAAACAGGGGGGGGGATTTCCCCCATTAATAAATTACACCAACAAGTTGTAACTCTCCAGTGTCAGAAACCTGATTTTAATATAATAGAATTTCTTCTTGAAGAGATTGTAAGAAGGGATGAGATTGTGAACCAGCAACTTGAAAAATTTAAGCAGGAAATTAAAGAAATTGGCGAATTGGTGAAATCAAAGTTTGACTTTTTGAATCGAAAGATTTTAAATACAGCTAATGGTTTATCAGACTTTCTGATTCGGGTGGATGCAAAGACTAAATTATTAGAGTCTAAAATGAAGGAAACTGAGGAGAATTTGGATGACAAGATTCAAAAAATTAAAAAGGATTTGGTAAACATTCAGGATAATAGCTCTGAAGACAAACCTAAAATGGAGGTTGACCAAAAGACTGGTAATGAAGAAAATGTGCAACAGAGGATTGAAAGAGAAGTTTTAATGATTCAATATAATTTTACAGAATATGCAATTAGACTGAGAGGTCTGCAGGAAAATAATAGAGATGATTTAAGGAAAAAGTCTTCTGAAATTCTGGCTGGGATTTTAAAGGTTCAACCTGATGAAGTGTTTTGCAGGATTGATAGAATTTATAGAATAAACTCCTGGTTGGCAAAGCAAAGGCAATTGCCTAGAGATGTGGTGATCTATTTTACAGATAAAGAAATTAGGAATAATATTGTGCAGAACTCTTTTAATTCTACTTTGCAATTTCATGGAAGAAAGATTTGGATTTTTAAGGAGCTCCCGACTAAGATGCTAATGGAGAGGAAGAAATTTGGCTTTCTAGTGACTGAGTTAAAAAAAAGAAATATCCTATTTAGGTGGGATGCCCCAGTTGGTTTAATATTGAGACACCAAGGAGTAAGATATCAACTGAACACTGTTGAAAAAGCGGAAGAATTTTATCAAAAATTTTTAAAAATGAACTTAACATCTTTAGGCACAATACAGGATAAGCAAAAGGAGTTGGAAACAAAAGGAAAATATCAAATTACAGAGGCTGTGGTGGATAAACTGTCTTTGGACTCCCTGGATATCCCAGCTGGACTGTTTATAAATAAGAGAGCAGTGTCATCCGACTCCAATGTGATGAACCATCAAGTCACAGACAAGTGCGCAAATCAACCAGTTGATATACAAGTGATGGAGAAGAAAGATGAGATGACAAAACTAACCCAACAAGATCAACTCATAAAGCAGAATGAAAATCGATCAGCCGACACACAATTGGTAGGCACGAAACGAGGATGGAAATTCAACCCGCAAAAGAAAAAGAAAAGAAATAGATCTCATAGAAACAGCAGTTTCTAAACCAAGCAACAGTGAAGCCAGGGACTTTAAAAAATGAATGAATATCTGAAAAGATAGTGGAGGCGAACAATTGTTTAATACTATCCTGAGGATTGTGGCAGATCTCTGTAATGCCGTGATTTTGGAATGTGAAAAGAGCCTTACCTTGTTGGATTTGAATTATCTACTCTGGATTTCTTTTACTGGTAAATATATTATAATTATTTTGAGTTACAAGGCAAGAGAGTCACGCTGGGGCATGCAGAAGATCTGGATGTTACCCATTAGGATGATGGGAATCAACAATCCTGATGAATACCACAACTATAACTATATGGATATAATTATAATGTCACTCGGGTGGTTGTTTTTACTTTTATATATATATGAGGATATCTACTACTGATGGGGGCAGAAGATGATTGAAGATTTTGAACAAACTGTTGCACCAGCATGTTATTTTACCCTATTATGGGTGATGGATTTAACAATCCAGTGGAAAGACACCAAAGAAGATATTATATGGATTATAAATTTAAAGTTATTGTCTTTTTTCTTTTTACAAAATGGAATGCATATATAGATATGTGTATATCTTAGTAAAGTGGGCAGTGGATTATATTTAGAATTGTATTGCATGATTTTGTAGGAATTGAAGGGTTGAAATAGGTTAGTTTACTGATTGATTAGTCTAAGAAAAAGGATCTTTAAGTCATATATTTAGGGGAGTGGAGGAATTGGATAGAACTGAATAAATGTTAAATTTGGATGTAGGGAGAAGGCCGCTTTAAAATGTTATATTAATATATATAAAAGATTAAATGTTAAATTGTAATAATACATTATAAGTTTAGGGGAGGAGAAAAAGGGCAGATTATCGTAAAAATGGGAGTTATAAGAATAATATGCTAAGGGTCAGTATTCTGAGGAGGGAGTAAGGGAAAGGAAAGATATTATGTATGTAATTAGTTATGAAATAGCCTATTGTTGTGAAGAAGTCACGGGGGGATGGGTGGTGAGGGGGGGTTAGGGAAGAGGGGGGGAAAAAGGGGGAAAAACTTGTATTTGAAAACTTTTTCAATAAAAAAAAAAGAAAAAACACAGAAGGGGTTTAGTCTTTCACAAGAAGATAAAATTGAACAAATTTTGCATCATTGCAACATGAAAGATGCTAACACAACAAAGACACCCATGCAAACAGATTTTCACAACTTGACACAAGAAGCAAGTCCTGAGTTCGAGGATCAAACACTTTATCGTTCAGTCATTGGGTCACTATTGTACATTAGTAGTTGGACCAGACCCGACATTGCACTTAGTGTTAATCTCTTATCTCGACACGTAGGTAAGGCAAAACAGTTTCATTGGACATGCATTAAGAAATTATTGAGATACCTAAAATACACCAAACATTTGAAGTTATTGTTAGAACCAACACATACTGATTATGCAGAATTATGTTGTTATGCAGATTCTGATTGGGCAATTGATAAGAAATCACGTAAAAGTACTTCAGGTTATATGATGTTCTTAAATGGATGTCCTGTTTATTGGCAAGTATGTAAACAGAATTTTGTTTCTTGTTCATCTACTGAAGCTGAATATGCTTGTGTTTCAGATGCATGTAATTCTCTAACTTGGTTTGATGCTTTAGTCACAGATATCTGGACACACCCGATCCGACCGATCACCGTGATGGAAGACAATGAATCGGTGGTTTATATTTCTGAATCTCATTTCACAGGTTCTAGGTCCAGACACATTGACATCCGTTATCAAAACATAAAACATTTAGTGAAAAAAGGTTTTGTCAAAATGCAATATGTATCTACACATGATCAAATTGCTGATATGCTCAACAAACCACTCCCAGCAGCTCAACACGAGTATCTGCGTAAGAAGATGTGCCTTATTTGATGATGTACTGATATTCGCTCAACTGGCAAAGAAGGGGAATGTCACAGCGTTTTTTTTATTTCCCAGCTGAGCTTCATTATTTTTGGACTAATAGACTTACTGTAGTTTGCCAAGTTCCTTATCAGTACTTTACTACGCATGTCCGCATTCTTTCACTTGCTTCACACACTTTTTCCTTTGTTCTCTTTCCAGCAAGGTCCGGCTGAGAGATAGCCGGCAAGAACTATTTTCAAAAATGTAGCAATTAACTTTTCTTAGTTAGTGAGGTGTTTTATTTTCTTTATAACAAATAAATGAGTTTTATTAGAAACTTTTCTTCGCGTTTCTTTATCAGAATATTGCAACAAGGAATAAGCCACGATCCATCTCCTCTAAACCAGGGTGATTTTTTCCCAGAGCCAAACATGGGATTAATTGATGCCCTGACACTCAACTTCCCCAGATCCTTCCTCAAGGGCAAGAGGGGTCACTCGGGCATACTCACAACATTGGGAACTACTGTTCAGGGTGTTATTACTCATTCAGCCCTTTGCCATTAATAGCCAAAGCCACAGAAAACTCATAATTCTCCTCTACACATAACCTATCCAATCACAATTACCTTAATCTACAAAATCACCACATCAGGAAGAAGGTTAAGGTTATATTTGACTTGGGAAAAGGCAATATCAGTCTTAGGTATCTCACAGAACCACCCCTTATTTGTTAAATACAATATCCACATTCCCAGAGCTAGAGCAGCCCCACAGAGAGCCCACTCCCTGACTTCTTCAAACATAAATATCTACAGGAGTTTCGTACTGCTCTCTGTCACAGTCAATGATTTTAGGTTCAGCACCTGTCTTTTTGGGGAAGAGGTGATTCCAGCATACTATATACAGCAAATCACAACTAATCACAATAACAGCAAGCATGCTTATTAAAATAAGGGATAGTACTGCTATGGCTATATATGTTTGACTTCCCATTCCAAATCTTCAGCCGTATGTGGCGGGTCAGCTTCCGGTGTGACACCAGTAAGGCCTCTTCTGCCCTGTATGTTGCCTGCCTGTTGCCGGTAGGACAGTTATAGGGGGCGCTTCTTCAAGCGTACCACTAGGGGTCGGGCCTGGGCCTGGGCCTGGTCTGCCTCCCAATATTCCTCAGCTGCGGATTTAACTCGAGTCCAGTGAATCCAAGACTTGGATTTCAACACTTTTCTTTTTTACTGCAAGTGGGAACACATGACCACAGTATACGGGCCCTTCCACCTAGGCATTAAACTTTTTTTCTTTCCAGTGTTTTACCCATACAATCCTCCAATCACAATTTAATCATTTCTACTTTCATCACAATATATTTTTAAAATATTTCAATCGTTACAATTTCCCTAATTAAATTTAAAAATGTTCTAGCTGTTATCCAAGTTACAACTTAATCCTTTTTACTTTCACCACCATATACCATTAAGGTATTTCAACTGTTACAGTTTATACTTATTCATATTTCTAGAAAAAGATTAAAAAGGAAAAACTTATCATTGTCTAGATTTCAAAAATACAAAGACAAATGCTCCAATTATTATTCATTTCATTTTTACAATCATGTTTTCCCATTTATTTCTTACTACTATTTGAATATTATTGTGAAGTTTCCAAAAGATGCCCTAATTATTTCATGAGCCATGAGCCAAACTTCAAAAGAAATACAGTCATTTATTAGGAGCACCATTTCGGCATTATTCGGACGCAGTTAGAACTAATCCCACGTAAATTTACGTTCCCCTATGACCCTGTCTCTCCCCTCCTCCCTGGCCATGTCATAAATCACATTCTCCAATTAACCACTTTGGCTGGCTGTGAAATCCAACACCCTCCTTCTGATTGCGGTAAGGAAGCATGTATGGAATGTAACTTCAGTTAGGGAAATCAATCAGCTCTATCAGTTCTCCCTCCCTCCTGCTCATGGCAACTTGAAAGCTTTGCAAGTTGGCATTCGGCTCCTCTCACTTCCCGAGGGCGACCTGCGCAAAGCAAAACAATTTGAGTTCAGATGTAGAGTTTAGGGACGTGACATCCCCCCCCCCAACCTGGCTTGTTTGGATTTTCTGCGTGAAATTTGGCTATAAGGCGATCAGCCTGGATGTTTCAACTCTTTACCCAAGATGTCTCTGACAAGGGGTAGCCCTTCCACTTGATTAAATATTGGACTTGTCTCCTGTGCCACCTCGAATTGAGGATTTGCTGCACCTCATAATGAGTCTGGCCCCCTATGACCACGGGGTCTGGGGGCTCACGGGGTAGTGGCCTCAGGGTCGATCCAACCATGGGTTTTAAGAGGCTACTATGGAATACCGGGTGTATCTTCCCTAGCAGTCGGGGCAACTTCAATTGCACCGTGACCGGGTTGATTATCTTGACTATGGGGAATGGTCCCATAAACTTTGGCCCCAATTTCTTGCTAGGGAGTTTTAACCTCAAATGTTTTGTGGAGAGGTAAACTTTCTTCCCCAATTGAAATGGCCTTTGGGGAGCTCGGTGTTTGTCTGCCTGTTTCTTATAGGTTTGTGCTGCTTTAGCTAGTGCTTTCTTGACATTCTCCCAGGTTGCTTTCAGTGTCGCCATCCAATCGGTCAAGCTGACTGAGGAGGGGGGCTCCCTTGGGTACTCAGGCATTGGGACAAAGTCCATGCCACTCACTACCTTGAATGGGTTAGCCCCGTGCTACTGTGAACAGCATTATTATACGCAACCTCAGCGAAAGACAGGAGGTCCGCCCAATTGGACTGCTGATAGTTCACGTAGCACCTCAGGTACTGCTCTACCATGGCATTCAGTCTCTCTGCCCCCCCATTGGTGCTCGGATGAAAGGCTGAGCTAAGGCCCTGGGATGACCCAATGGACCGTAGGAACTCCCTCCAGAACTTTGCCATGAACTAGACCCCTCTGTCAGAGATAATTCTTCTTGGTACTCCATGGAGGTGGTAGATGTGTTTCAGGAACAGTTTGGCCAACTGGTGGGCTGAGGGTAGTCTGCTGCAGGGTATGAAGTGTGCCTGTTTGGAAAATACAAAAGTACAAAAGTATGAAGGCTATTGCTTAACGCATTGTAAGCCGCCCTGAGTCTCCGGAGAAGGGCGGCATATAAATCAAATCAAATAAAAAAATCTATTACAGTCCAGATCACCGTGTTTCTCTCTTTTTGGCAACTCCACTATAAAGTCCATTGCAATCTCCTCCCATGGTCTTGTAGGCTCTGCTACTAATTGTAGCAGTCCAGGGGTTTTTCCTGGTCGCTTCATCATGGCGCAGATGGTGCAACTTTTCACATAACTGTCCACGTCTTTCTTTATGCTGGGCCACCAGAAATGCCTCTGTGCTAAGTGTAAAGTCTTTAGGAATCCGAAGTGGCCTGCTGGTTTAACGTCGTCCCTTTTTGTCAGGAGGTGTTGATTGTCTCGGAACCAGGGGTCTGCCAGCAGTTCAGTTTTGAGTTTTACCGTTAGAGCGCTTGTTGGTTGGTTGTGCCGGTCACGGCATTGTCGTCTGGTGGTTACTTGGCCCGCTATTTGGGTAAGGGGAACGATGGTGTCCACTACCTGCTCCCGCTCACATTTGTACTGAGGCATGCAGGAGAGGGCATCGGCTAAAAAGTCCCTCTCCTCTGGAATGTGCTTTAGCACGAAGTCAAAGCAGTTGAAGTATTGAGCCCAACGGACTTGTTTGGGCAATAGTTTTCGCGGGGTCCTGAGGGCCTCCAGGTTTTTGTGGTCAGTCCAGACTTTGAACAGTTTTTGGCCCCCTTCCAGCAGGTGTCGCCAGGTTAGCAGTGCCCATCTCACTGCAAATGCCTCCTTTTCCCATGCTGCCCATTGTCTCTCTGTGTCTGTGAGCTTGCAGGAGGTGTAGGCGCAGGGTTGTAGATTTCCTTGACTATTTCTTTGGAGTAGCACTGCTCCAACTGCCATGTCACTGGCATCTGCTTGGATGACGAAGGGTTGTTCGGGGTCAGGATGCTTCAACACCGGTTCCTTCGCAAACATTTCTTTTAGTGTTTCAAATGCTTCTTGGCAGGTTAGGTCCCACTGCAGAGGTTGTCCCAGGCGGGGTTTTGTTCCTGGGCTCCCTGTCTTTAGGAGGTCCATCATGGGTTTGGCAATCTTCACAAAGGAAGGGATGAATTGCCTGTAGAAGTTCGCGAACCCTAGGAAGCTTTGTAGCTGTCTACGGGTGTGAGGGGGTTGCCAGCCTAGGACAGCTTGCACTTTGGCTGGATCCACCTCTATTCCCTCATTTGACACTCGATAACCCAGGTAGTCTAGCTGTGCGCGGTGGAACTCGCATTTTGACAGCTTGACATACAAGTTGGCTGCCAGAAGTTTTTCCAGTACCTGGCGGACAAGGGGTATGTGGTCGTCCATGGTCTCAGTGTAAATGAGGATATCATCTAGGTAAACGAGAACCCCCTTGTAGAGGTGCTCGTGCAGCACCTCGTTATTAATTGCACGAACACCGCTGGGGCTACCTGCAGTCCAAAAGGCATCACCTTGAATTGGAAGCTCCCTAGGGGGCAGTTGAACACTGTTTTCCACTCGTCTCCCTCCCTGATGCATACTCGGTAGTATGCTTCTCTGAGGTCTAGTTTGGTGAAGACTTTTCCTTTGGCCAGGTGAGATAGCATGTCCTTCATGAGGGGGAGGGGCTATAGGTTGTGTACACACACGGCATTGATATCTCAAAAGTCGACACACAATCTCATAGTCCCATCTTTTTTTTCTTTGAAGACAACTGGCGCCGCGGCCCGTGGTTTGGCTGGCTCGATGAACCCCCTTTCTAGGTTTTTGTCTATGTAGTTGCGCATTGTTGTGGCCCCGCCCTCTGAGCCTGTCCCATCGGAGGAAGAAAGCTCCGAGCATGAGGAAGAGTAGTCAGCCAGGCCTCCCTCTCCAGGCCCCTCCTCTCTGGCATTGTCTCAGGTGCCGGCCGAGGGAGAGGAGATTAGCAGGGAGACAGCTGGTTCGGATCAGAGTGACGAAGAAACATCATTCCTGGACGCATGCCTCCGAAGGCGTGATAAACGATTGCAGCAGTTTAGGAGGCGTGCTAGGGATTAGAACTGAGTCACTGGACCACACCCCAGAGACTATATAATAGAGGGTAGTGGTCAGGGATCCTTGTGACGAACAAAAGTAAACCTTGGATAGTCACTAAAGCCTCGTCCGGAACTGTTGGGAGAAATATTATTTCTGCTTGGACTTTTTGTACGTTAAGTATCTTATCTTTCTGTTTGTGAAAATAAAGGCATTTGGCAGACGGTGTGTCTATCGCTGCCAAGTGGGAGATAAGACCTGGGTGCGTTCCAAAGTGTTTCCTTAACCCTTGGCTGGCTGTGTTTGTGTTTGTGTGGGTACGGGGACAGATCACGCATTTCTTGCATTTCCCGAGGTGTCATGGCATACAGTTTGGGCTTGTGTAGTTTTGCCCCAGGGATGATTTCGATGGCGCAATCTGCCTTGCGGTGGGGAGGCAGGATGTTGCACTTGGCCTCACTGAATACTTCTGCAAGGTCCTGATATTCCCTCGGGATCTGTTTGGTCTCTGGGGTTTTGTTGGATGTGGCTGCCAGTTGTTCTGGTGTGCTCTTTTGGAGGGTTCCCTGCACGGGTGGTATTTCTGCTCGCTGGTGTGGGAGGGGTTGGGGGCCCCTTGCTATTCTCAGTCTGCGGGTACCCCCTTGCCACCAGATGGCCGGTCCCCACTTGTCTAGCCAGGAGAGTCCCAGTATGACTGGATCTGTCATTTTGGAGGCTATTACGAATCAAATTACTTCCCAGTGATCTGCTAGCTCTAGCCTCACTGGTTCGGTCAGGTGAGTGGCATAGGCTCCCCCCATTAGGGACCCATCAACCTGTTCGAACCAGATTGGGTGGGTCAGTCTTTCTGCTCTGATCCCCAATTTCAGGACTGTGGTTAGGTTGATCAAGCATCTAGTGCAGCCTAAGTCTATCAGGGCTTGAAAGACCCCCTGGGTCCCTGTTTTTGGGGCTGTGAGGCATATTGGGAAAACGAAAGGGTGGACTGGTCCCCTCACCATTGGGTCGTTTTTGCCCTCGTCCTCACTATCATAGGATTCTGGCAACTGGTCAACGTTGCCTGGTGTTCCCCCACTTCAGCTGGGTGGGAAGGGACCTCTTCAGTCCGGAGGGCCCTCCGGGTCGTGTTGGTGGCTCGTTTGGGGCCTCGTTCCAGCTGTGCTGTGGACGGTGGTTCTGGCCTAGGCCTCGGGGCTGGGGTCATGCACACAGATACCATGTGGCCCTTCCTCCCACATCTGTAGCACTTCAGCAGGCTTCGAGGGAGGGCTGGTTTCGGGGTCTGCCGTGGTGCTGTGGTTCCCCATTGGCTGGGCGGTTTCAGGTCAGGTTGCTCTCTCTCTTTCATGTCTGGTTGCTGTCTCATGTTGTTGGTGTGCAATCCACTGTCGACTTTTATTGCTACTCGGAAACACTCAGAGAGCTGGTTTGGGATGTCCAAGTAAGCGGTTACCTGGGCAATTTGATTGTCCAGGCTTGTTCTGAAAAAGTGCACTAGCAACCGCTCTGGCAAAGGGGGTAGCCTCCCAATGACTCTCCTAAATTCGTGGATGTGCTCTTTAATGGGACGGCCCCTCTGCTTTAGATAGCTGAGTTCATCCTCTGCATACAGGTCTTCCTCTGCCTCCTCGAATCTGGCCTCTAGCAGTCATAGGAAGTCATCTACGTCTTGCAGTTTGGGGGCTCTCCTCTTGTGGAGGGCTGCTAGCCATTCCCTTGCTTCCCCCTCTAGCCCCTCTGCGATGGTATTCACCATGGCTCTGGGGGATGGGTAGAGGTGTCCATAACATTCTAGGTGGATCTCAGCTGAGTCAAGGAATAGAGCTAGCTGGTCTGAGTCCCCATCAAACTTTCCTCTGAACTGGGGCAGTTCATTCAGCACTGCTCCTCTCTCCCCCTGTTGGCCTCTGTATGCTTGCATTTGATGTAGCTGGCCCTCTTCCTCAGCTCTAGTTTGGAGGGAGAGAGGGGTTTGTCTGCCCTGGGCAGCCTGCCTGCTGCATGGAAAAGACACTGGTTGCAGCCTCCTTCTGAGGGTGGAGAAGGGGGGCTGTGCTCCTGTCTGATTCTCCTCACTTCAAAGGGATCCACTGCTCCTCCCCTCTCCTTTGGCCTGCATGACGGCCCCTCATCGGGAAGGGTGGCCTTTTCTCTTGAACTCCTCAGGGGCTTTGGGAGCCTGGCTTGTTTCCAGTCCAACCTCCACTCCACTCTTCCCAGCTCGCTCAGGGGCTTCCCCTTTTCCCGGGCATTGGGGTGGGGGAACTCGACCTCAGCTGCTTTAGGGATTAACTCCCACCAATACTCATCTTTTCTTGCTTCACCGCTGGAGCAGGCATCTCAGCTTTGATGTCTGAGGGAGGCTGCACTCTAGCTGCAATTAGGCTCTCTTCAGATAGCCCATCTTCGGCCATGGTTGCCTGATTTTCCCTCCCAGCACCTCAGACATTGGGGAGCGATTGGAGAGTCCAGGATTCAGGAAACCTGGTAATCTTGATAGATTTTAAAAGTAGTTCTAACTGTCTGTGAAGTTTCCAAAAGATGCCCTAATTAATTCATGAGCCATGAGCCAAACTTCAAAAGAAATACAGTCATTTATTAGGAGCACCATTTCGGCATTATTCGGATGCAGTTAGAACTAATCCCACGTAGATTTACGTTCCCCTATGACCCTGTCTCTCCCTTCCTCCCTGGCCATGTCATAAATCACATTCTCCAATTAACCACTTTGGCTGGCTGTGAAACCCAAAACTCTCCTACTGATTGCGGTAGAAAAGCATCTGTGGAATGTAATTTCAGTTAGGGAAATCAATCAGCTCCATCAGTTCTCCCTCCCTCCTGCTCATGGCAACTTGAAAGCTTTGCAAGTTGACAATTATAACTAGAGGTGGTCAAAAATGGTGGGCTAAGGGACACACAATATTGTTGGATTTCTTGTATTTGCTTATTTAATTCTCCCACCATCTGATTCATCCACTTGGTTCCTATCTGGCTTAGGTCTCCTATATGATTTTGAGTATTTCAAAAGGAGATAATCTAATTCCTTTATGTGGAGAACATCGCACAGACCAAAGTACTAGTGGTAATGCATTTACTCACTTAAGGTGATTTTCAAGGCACACCTTTGTCTGCTCCACTCTGGTTGCTGTGTTGACCTGCATACGTTGTTTCAATTTCAGGACCCGATGCTTGCAAAAGAGTGGCTGGGTTAAAGCATCTGTTTGTTTCAGGGTCACTCGTGGTTTCTGAGTGTGGAGAGCTTGATGCTTGTAAATTCTGGGGTTTGTCAGCCATAAATAAACCTTTGTCTCTAAAACTCGTTGAATCGCATGGCTGGTGTAAATGGTTCTGCAATTCGACAGACAGCTTCCTTCCTCGCATGTCCTGGTGGGTTATCTTCTGCCCATAACTCCGGTACTTCAAACTCCTGCCAGGTATTGGGGATTTGACCCTCTTGAGCCATATTTCTCACCATATTTCATCTGGGGGGTGCCTCATTATTAATGGTTGTTGGCTGCCCAAAGGTTAATTTATTAGCTTCCGCTGCTCCTAAAATCCTCGCAACTCTCTCCTATTAGTTGACATCTTGTCTTCTTCAAAGGACAGAATAGCTCCCATCTCACATATTGTCACGACCCAGGAGGGAAACTGGACATGCAGGCATATCAGCATGGGGCGACGATTTATGAAGCCATTAATCCCTTGGATATTTATTACATCATTAGAAAAGGGAGCCAGCAGCTTTGTAATTACAGATCTAGATGCCCCTGTGTCTACTAAGAAGGTTACATTATTTCCCCCTATTTTCATTCGGACCAAGGGTTCGGGGGGCGGGGGCTTGACTGAACCCTGGTCCCCTTCAGTCTTCAGGCCTCTCATCTACTGCAGCCAAGCCTATGGCTTCCTTTCTTTACAGAATGCCTTTGCAACTTTTCTTCAAATGCAGATTGAACTCACTAGGCTGAGAAGCAACTTGTCTAAACAACATACGCACAAACCTTGCAAAGATGATTCAACATGCTGCCCTGGGCCCCTTTATTGCAGGGCAATCTTCTTAGCCAACACAAGAACTGTCTTTCCTCTTTCTGTCCTTCTACTGCTGAGCAGAATACTTTCACTCAATTAAATCCAAATGGAATTTGGGATGCAAAGAGAAGGAAACAAGTTTTGTGACTTTTGTGGCTAAGCAAAGGTCCCAATTAGATGCAAACAAAGTCTTTTTATAAGTTGTGCGCAGAGAAGAGATGCATTTTTACTCAAACAGAATGTCCATCAATGCTCCAAGAGAAAGAAAGGGAGGGTTCCTTCTTGGAAACTGTTGGTCTATTATAGCCTGGAGGTTTCCCCCGTCTTTGGGTTTTAAAATCTTACCAATGGCACTACTTAATCTCTCTTTCTCATCACCATTAAGGAGAGTGGTCATCAACTGTTCCAAGTCCTGCCAGGTAGGATTGTGGGTCTTTATAATGACTTGTTGGAAGGATAAAAGAAGCCTTTCCCTTTAAGGATTGTTGGAAGGCAGAGCTTCCTTTTTTCTTGCTTGAGAGCAGAATTAGTTTATTGTTTATAGGAAGGCAGGCAAGAAACAAATACAGCATTCTGAGGCTAGCCTCCTTTTTCTCTTTTACTGTGAACAACTGTACCTTTAGTGTGAGGGATCTCACGAAGAATGATGGTTCGTTGAGGGCGCTTCCAAGAAAAGGTCAGCACGCAAGGATGCAATCAAATTAAGTCTTTATTTAGAAGTAAAAGTAGAGTAAAGTAAGGTCCCAGGCATGGAGCCATCCATGCCTGGATTGAGCCCATGGGTCAGTCCCATAGGAGACTAGAACAAGAGCAGGGAAAAAAAGGCAAAAGGGTAAAGGCAAAAGGGCAAAAAAAGGGGTAAAAAGGGGAGGGGCAGCCCCTGTGCAGGGGTTCTTATAGGGGCCCCTGGCCCCTCCCTTACAAGGTGTGTGAGGGGGCCGGAGGGCCATTAACTTTCCCCAAAGGGGCTGCAGGGGCTGGAGCCCCTTGACCCACCAGTGGGATCAAAGGTGTCTCTTTGCCCCCATCTGGTGGCCTTTGAAGAGACTGCCATGGCTGGCACAAAACGCCTAACAATTCCCCTTCTTGCCAGCCAATGACAGGTGATGGTGAATATGTCTGAGAGGGTGAGCAGGTGTCCTGCCACCTCTCCTGTTCTTTAATGGGCAGCTCCTGGATTGCAGAGAAAGTCTTTGGGGTGACCACGACGCTGTTGACGGATGCGACGTGCCCAATGTCAATTCTCTTAGGTGGGACCCCCTTGTTGGACCGCTTTGACCTTCTGACTTCCTGCCACTCACCACCCTTTTCCTCTGCGGGTTCTTCGCCAACTGGCTGTTCACGACCGGGATGTGGAGGCCCTCGGTCCCAGGCGTTGGGCATCATGGGCCTCTGAAGCGTCACTGGAGGCGAAGAGTCAGGTGAAGATGGCGTGTCTTCCCCCTCAGGACTGGATGGCTCACTCTCCTCATCTAGACCAGGTAGGCTGACCTCTTCATCCTGTTCCTCACTCTCATCGGTGGCAGGGTCTGTGGTTGTCTCAGGCGGTGTCATGGTTGGTGCAGCTTTGCTGGGCCGGTTGATGTATGGGCCCAGATCATTTGAGTGGAACTGGGTCCAATTGGAGCCCTCTTTGAAGGAGGCAGATTGGGAGGTCACAGTCCTGCCCCCTTCTCCCAGGAATCGGTAGGCCTTGGAGCCAGGGGCATAGCCCAAGAACCTCAGTCTCTGGGAGACGGATCTCCCCTTCTTCCGCAGCTGCTTGGGGATGTGCACCCAAGCGTAGGAGCCAAACACACGCAAGTGTCCCAAATTTGGCTTCCTACCGTGGACCAGAAAATATGGGGTCTGGTTCACAACGCTGCTCCAGGTGCGGTTCAGGGTGTAGTTGGCGTAGTGTACCGCCTCCGCCCAGTACGATTCCGCAACCCCAGCATCCGTAATCAGGCTGCGCACCATGGTCTGCAGAATGCCTTTACGTTTTTCTACAACACCATTCTGCGCAGGTGTAAAAGGCGCTGTACAAAAATGGTGTATGCCCTTGTGCCTTATCCAGTCCTGGAATTTTCGGGACATGAACTCAGCCGCACGGTCGCTCTGCAGCTGCGTGATCTTTGTCTTGTACTGAGTTTCCACATAGTTGTACAATGATTTTATGGCATCAAAGGCTTCAGACTTTTCCGTGAGGGTATACACATGGCCGTACCTCGAGAAATCATCAACAGCAGTGAGGAAATACTGCCTCTTTCCTAGGGATGGTGTAAATGGCCCAACCAAATCAACATGTATTAATTGATATGGGTATTGAGTTTTACGCAGTGACACCTTAGATATTGGGGCGGCCTTCCTCTTTGCCCTCTTACAGATGGCACAGTCCAGAAACACCTCACAATCCTGGAGATGAATCCCCTCAGCAAATTCCCCCATCTTTTTAACCACTGGGAAGGTCGCATGGCCTAACCTCCGATGTAAGAGGTGGGCACATTTAGTATGCAGCGGCTTTCCCACTGACACCCCCTTGGCTCTGGTTGCCTTGGGCAGTGCTGGCACCTTAGGCCCTTCTTTGGGCTTACCTGCCTTAGGTGCCTGCTGAGGCTCGGGTTTCTTTCCCGCATTGGCCTTGGAAGGCCGTGGTACTGGTTGAGGTGGCGTGGGCACAACTGCCTCAGTCTTGTGCATCTTTGACAGCCTGGGAGCTGGCTGTGGAGCCTTTCTCTCTCTCTGCACGCAGGCCCCTTCTGGGGTGGCACCCTGTGAGCTGTCTCCTGTGGCTGGGTACTCGGGGGAGAAATATGGCAAACCATTTATAATGGTAACATTCCCAATGACCCTTTTGTCTCGAGTGACATGACCTCCCCCTTTGCGAAACAATACCTCCACCCTGCCGTCATCACATAGCTTGGTTATGCTTAACAGGTTATTGGCTATAGAGGGAGCGTGTAATACACCTTCGACATTGCCCAGCCCTGGTACAGAGACAGTGCCCTCCCCAACAACCAAAGCATTGTTACCATTTGCAACCTTAACAGAGGAGTTAATTCTCCTTAACCTCTTAAAGCCTTGCCTCAAGTTAGCAATGTGAGATGAAGCCCCAGAGTCCAGTAACCAGAGGCCAGTAGGGCCATCAGCCTTTGTGGTGGGGGTGAAATAGCTGGTATACACAAAATTGCCCTTAGCACCACCTTTGCCCCCGCCAGGCCCCCTTCTCTGCCCCCTGCCCCTTCCTTGATTGAAGCCACGCTTAGGTCCTTGCTGGTAATGGGGGCAGTCCTTCTTCAGATGCTCCTCAGAGCCACAGATGAAACACTTGGGTAGAGCATTAACCTGCTCTGAACTCTGGTGCCTTCTGTTGATGCGATGAGTTGTGGCCCTGGTGTACTCTCCCGCATCTCTACGCCTCCTGTCTTCCTCATTGAGCCTCCCTGTGAGGTAGGACAGAGTCATGGCTTCCTTTCTGGTTCCCTCTAGTGAGACAATAAAATTGCCCCAACTTTTGGGGCTTCCGGTTTGGTTTCCGCTGCCGCCGGACGGTCTTTCGGGACCGCCAGCCTCGCCGCCTGTAAAGAGCCGTCTCTACAGCTGAGAGATGGCTTGAAAAACTCCATCTCCTTAGGAGATGTGAGATAGAGCCGGCGAGGACAGGTAGAGCCCTCTGCGAACTCCCCAGAGTTTTTTTTTACTCTTGGGGAGGAAGCAGAATGTGGCTCCCTATACAGCTCGCCGTTGCTCCGGGTGTCGGGGGAACTCTGCTTCTTGCAGAGCCAGGCGATGGGACCAATCCAATCAACAAAATTTAACAGATTGTTTGAACAAATAGGATGAAATCCAGACTTGGGACCCTAAATCGCAAGTATTTCTAACAATCCTATGAGTGTTTTTAAAAGTGAAGAAAGAAAGTTTTTAAAATGGCGACTGGCTGAGGCTTGAGAAGAAGAAAGCTGAAAGCGAAAGTCCTTCTGTTTGAATAGCTTAATATGCTACAAAGTATCTGAAGCAATAGCGCTGGCTAGAATTGAAGAGAAACATTTCTATTTTAAGTTTCTTCCTTCTTAGAGACTTGATATTGATATTGTTTGGAGGAAAGTCCTTTTTTTTTAAAGAGTTTGTTTGTGTGGCAGGATGGCGTTAAAACAGATAAAGCCAGACAACCAAGCTGTGGGGGGGGGTTCCCCCATTTACAAATCATATGATCAAGTTTTGAGCTTGCAGATTCAGAAGAATGGCTCTAAAGACCTAAAGGAATTTGTTTTGGAGGAGATGGCAAGACATGATGAGATTGTGAACCAGAATCTTGAAAAATTCAGGCAGGAAATTAAAGAGTTGGTACAACGAAAGTATGATAATATGAAACAACAGATTGTAACAGCTTTGAAAACTTTTTCAGAAATAGTTATAAAGATGGATAAAGATACCAATTTATTAGAGTCTAAAATGAAGGAAGCTGATGATAAGATTTATAATTTGGACAATAAAATACAAAGAATTGAAAATGATTTGATAAATATTCAAGAAAATAGCTCAGAAGCAAAGCCTAAAATAAAGAAAGCTGACCACAAGACTTACAATGCAGATAATATAAAACAAAGGATTGAAAGAGAAGTCACAATGATGCAATATAGGTCCATGGAATTTGCAGTCAGAATGAGGGGAATACAGGAAAATAACAGAGAGGACTTGAGAAAGATGTCTGCTGAAGTTCTGGCCGCGATTTTAAAGGTTAGTCCTGAAGAGGTATCCTGTAAGATTTTTTTTTTTATTGCAAAAGTTTTACAATTACATTTTCACCCCTTTCCCCCCCCTCAACCCACCCCAAACTTCCCAACCTCCCTAACCCACCCTAACCCTCCCCCCCGACTTCCACACAATATACTCATATCAAATAAAAGGAAAAACCCTCCTTTGTATAAAACTTATATAAAACTTGAACCCCTCCCTCCCCCTTATAAGTTTTCATCTTGATTACATTAAAATATTTCTATCTTAATATAACATTTTCAAGTAAATTTTCATCTTCATTACATTAAAATATTTCTATCTTAATATAACATTTTCAAATAAAAGCTATTTGATACTTCCTAGTTTGATATTTGCTCTGAACATAATCTATCCACTTTTTCCATTCCCATTCATAAGTCTCTTGTGAACAATCTTTTAAGTATGCTGAAATCTTCGCCATCTCTGCAAAACTGGCCATCTTCAAAGTCCATTCCTCGATCGTGGGCAATGCTTCATTTTCCCAGTATTTACCTATCAACAATCTTGCTGCTGTTATCATGTACAATATCAATTTTGTTTCACCCAATGTAAAACCCTTAACTATACCCAATAAAAACAATTGTGGAGAAAATTGAATTTTTTTCTTCAAAACATTCTGCATGACCCACCAAATTTTTATCCAAAAAGCCTTGACTTTCCTACAGGTCCACCAAACATGATAATATGTAGCATCTAAACAATCACATCTCCAACATTTAGGCTGAACATTAGGGTACATACACGACAATTTTTGGGGATCTAAATGCCATCTATAAAACATTTTATAAAAATTTTCCCTCAAATTCTGCGACTGTGTAAATTTAACATTCTGAACCCAAATTTTTTCCCATGTTTCCAACATCACTGGTTCCTCAAAATTTTGTGCCCACTTAATCATACAATCTTTAACTAATTCAGTTTCTGAATCCCTTTCTAACAAAACATTATAAAGTCTTTTAATATGCATTGGACCTTTCTCTTTTATGTGTCTAACCAATTCTTCCTCATGCATCATAATACCAGTTTTTTTAGTCCTGTTTCCATCTCAGTTGCAATTGATTATATTGTAACCAAGTTAAGTTAATCCCTTCAGCCAACAATGTCTGTAATGTCTTCAGCTGCCATCTGCCCGCATCTGTAAAAAGAACCTCTTTGTATAAAAACCCCCCGAGTGACATTATATTTGTATTCCACAAAGTATGACCAAGATCCAGCCATAGTGGTATTTTATAATCCCATTTGAATCGGTGCTTCTTCCAAACTCTCATCAAAGAGTCTCTAAGTATATGGCTTTTAAATACCTTATCCACTTTGTTATCATAAAATAAGTAGGCATGCCGTCCAAATTCCAAATCAAAACTTTCTGCATTCAATATTCCAGTCTTTTTTCCTCCAAACCAATCACTTGTTAAAGTCAAAGCTGCTGTATCATAATATAACTGTAGGTTTGGAAGTTTAAGACCTCCCCTTTCTGGAACATCTTGCATAATTTTCATTTTAACTCTCGGCTTTTTCTCGTTCTGTAAGATTGATAAGGCCTACAGAATAAATTCTTGGGTTGCAAAGCAAAGGCAGTTGCCTAGAGATGTGGTGATTTACTTTACTGATAAAGGAATAAGAAATGATATTGAGCAAAACTCTTTTAACTCCACTCTAGAAATGAATGGAAGGAAGATTTGGATATATAAAGAGCTGCCGTCCAAGATGTTAAAAGATAGAAAGGAATTTGGATTTTTGGCGACTGAGCTAAAAAAACAAAACATCCCATTTAGGTGGGATGCTCCAGTTGGTATTATATTGAGATACCAAGGAGAAAGATATCAATTAAATACTGTTGAAAAAGCGGAAGAATTTTACTACAAGATTCTTAAAATGGATCCAACATCTCCACGTGTGCCATCAGTGTCAGGAACACAGGAGGGGAATAAAGAAAAGCAAAATGAACAAGAGATTGAAACTCAGGCTAAGCAGATGGAGATGGAGGTTATGGAAAAACAACAAGTTATAGAGGCCTTTTTGGACGAGCCGCTTTTGGATTCTCCTTCAGAGGTTATAGCTGGATTACCTATAAATATAAGAGAGGCAGCTTTGGATTCTAATGAGATGTCTTATCAAGTTACAGACCAGCATGGAACTCAATCAGCTGATATACAAGTCTTAGAAAGGCAACTAGGATGGAGATCTAAACCACAAAAAGTGAAGAAAAGAAGAAGCAGGTTCTACAAAACTAAAAAATTTTAAACTAAACAACAGTCTAATGCCAGTTATTGAAGAGACGATTAAATATAATAAGCGGGATTTATAGATGGCTGATATATGAAAATATAATTGAGGCAAATTATTGACTTATACTATTTTGAGAAGAATAACAGATCTCTGCAGTGCTGGTGCTTTTGGGATGTGGAAGATGGCCTCTGATTGAGTGGATTGGAACTTTCTATTTTGGACTCTTTGAAAAATGGATTACGTATATGCTGAGTTATAAGGCAAGAGAACTATGGGATTGGGGCATGCAGAAGATCTGGTTGTTACCCCAATGTGGTGGTTGGAATTAATAATCTAGATAAAAGACACTACAGAAGATACCATATGGAATATAAATATAAAGTCACTCGGGTGGTTTTTTATATACGAAAATATTTACTATTGATGGGGGCAGATGGTAATGGAAGATACTGAATATACTGTTGGAAGCTGAACCTGATGTTACCCTAACATGGGCGATGGAATTAATAATCTAGTTGAAAGATGTTACAGAAGACACTATATGGATTATAAATTTAAAGTCATTTGAGGATTTTATTCATATATGGAAATATTTTTTAGTTGTGTGGTGTGGGCAGAAGAACAAAGATATTAAAAATATTATGTATAGTAGACCTGTAGGAAAATGGGTTGAGATGGGTTAGGTTACTGATTGTTTAGTTTAGGAAAAGGGATGTTATGTTTATATAAATATACGTAAAAGATTTGAATTAGGAGATATATGTATGGGGGAGGAAATGGGTAGATTATGAGTTGAGTAAATGTCAAATTAGGATTTATTATATAGTTTTATTATTATTGTAATAATAATAATAATAATAATAATAATAATAATAATAATAATAATAATAATAATAATAATAATAATAATAATAATAATTTTATTTCTATACCGCCCTTCTCCCGAAGGACTCAGGGCGGTGTACAGCCTATTTAAAAACAGAATAGACATCGAATTAAAATAATTAAAAAATATTAAATAATTGGCTTAATTTAAAACCCCAAAAATTTAAAACATCCAATTAAAAATTATGTTGCTAACCCAGCCTGGCGGAACAATAGGGTCTTGAGTGCGCAGCGAAATACCCGGAGGTCAGAAATCTTACGAATTTCCGGGGGCAGTTCATTCCACAGGGCTGGGGCTCCCACAGAGAAGGCCCTCCCCCTGGGTGTCACCAGCCGACATGACTTGGCCGCTGGCACCCTGAGGAGACCCTCTCTGTGGGAGCGGACTGGCCTGTGGGAGGCTATTGGTGGCAGAAGACGATCTCGAAGGTACCCGGGTCCTATGCCATGGAGCGCTTTAAAGGTGGTGACCAGCACCTTGAATCGCACCCGGAAGACCACTGGGAGCCAGTGCAGCTCACGCAGGAGGGGTGTCATGTGGGCGCAACGGGTTGCACCCATAACCACCCGCGCGGCCGCATTCTGGACCAGTTGGAGCCTCCGAGTGCTCTTCAAGGGGAGCCCCATGTAGAGAGCATTGCAATAGTCCAACCGGGAGGTGACAAGGGCGTGAGTGACTGTGCGCAGGGCGTCCCGATCCAGAAAGGGCTGCAACTGGCGAATCAGGCGGACCTGATAAAAGGCCCCCCTGGCCACGGCCGTCATATGTTCTTCTAAAGACAGCTGTGCGTCCAGGAGGACACCCAGATTGCGAGCCCTCTCTGTGGGAGGCAAAGATTCACCCCCAATAGTCAGCGATGGCACCTGCTGACTATATCGGGACGCCGGGAGCCACAGCCACTCGGTCTTGGAAGGGTTGAGTCTGAGCCTGTTCCTCCCCATCCAGACCCGCACGGCCTCCAGGCAGCGAGACATCACATCAAGGGCATCGTTGGGGTGGTCTGGGGTGGAGATGTACAGCTGAGTGTCGTCAGCGTACAGGTGACACTTCACCCCAAAACCACGGATGATCTCACCCAGCGGCTTCACATAAATGTTGAACAGGAGGGGCGAGAGGACCGACCCTTGCGGCACTCCCCATGCGAGACGCCTCGAGGTCTACCTCTGTCCCCCTGCCAACACAAACTGCGAGCGGTCGGAGAGGAAGGAGGAGAACCACCACAGAACGGTGCCCCCTATTCCTAACCCCCTCAACCGCCGCAGCATGATACCATGGTCGATGGTATCAAAAGCCGCTGAGAGATCTAATAGGACTAGGACAGAGGAACAACCCCTGTCCCGAGCCCTCCAGAGATCATCCACCAACACGACCAATGCCGTTTCTGTGCTGTGCCCCTGCCTGAAGCCCAACTGGCACGGGTCCAGATAGATAGCTTCATCCAGGTGTCGGGGAAGCTGTCGTGCCACCACGCTCTCAACAACCTTCACCACAAAACGAAGGTTGGAGACCGGACGATAGTTGGCTAATTCAGCCGGGTCCAGGGAAGGCTTCTTGAGGAGGGGCCTCACTACTGCCTCTTTCAAGGCGGCAGGAAAGGCACCCTCGCTCAGAGAAGCAGTTATAATCCCCTGGAGCCAGCCTCGTGTAACCTCCCGGGAGGCCAGTACCAACCAGGAGGGACACGGGTCCAATAAACCTTTATAGCTGAAGGTTGCTTTGAAATGTATAGTATGGGGGGATACAATAACAATGTTAGAAAGAAATGGTTAGCATGTGGGGGGTGGTGTAAAAGGATGGTAAAGTATTATATAATTTGATATCAATCTGGATTTTATTTTTGGAGAAGCCATGGGGGGTGGGGAGGGTGAGGGGGGGTTAGGGAGTAGGAGGGGAAAAAAAGGGGGAAAAATCTGTATTTGAAAAACTTTTTCAATAAAAAATAAAATAAAATAAAATAAAATAAAATTGCCCCAACTTTTGTCCAGGGATGCCAGAATGACAGCGATCATGTTGGCCTCAGTCACAGGATAGTCCCTGAGCACCAGTTCTGCCCTGAGGGCCTTCAACTTTCCCAGGTGCTCAACCATGCTAGCCCCAAATTTTAGCTTGGTGTTATAGAACTCCGTTGTGAGTCTTGTGGTGGAGCCCAAGCTATCACTATTAAATAAGCTATATAACAACCCCCAAATTTCACCAGCTGTGAGCCCATCTGGAATGCTAGGGTACAATTTAGCATCCAGTGAGCTCAGTAGAGTGGTATAGGCTCTCCTGTGGTACCACTCTTCTTGAGGTCCCCAAGGGAAAGGAGGGGGGTCTAAAACCATTTCTAGGGTCCCCTCTTTTAAGAGACATACCTGAATCTCTTTATTCCATATATCAAAATTTTCCCCTGCCAGATGTAATTTCTGAAAATTATTTGGGAGAACAGACACAGCTGGGGCAGAAAATGCTGATCCCACTTGCTGTCCAAGGTATCTTTGCTTTGGTTCCATTGAAGTAAATGGGAGAGGGATCCCTCTGCTGGCCAGTGTAGGTATTTTTCTCTGATTATTTTTCTCCTTTTTCTCCTTTTCAGATGGGGCCAACTGAGCATGCTCAGAACTCATTCCAGCCCAGGAGCCGATGGGGGCGGACCTCTCCCTCTGTGCTTCAGAGCCAGGCCTGGGCCCAGGCCTGTGGGGCTCTGAAGAGTCTTCTGGAAGCCCCCCTGGTACTGGAACACTTACCAGGGGGCAAAGGCTGCAGGATGGGGCTGGAAAAGCCCGAAAATGCTGAGGATCGCCTGGAGGGGCCCATCGCTGGCCCTGAAGACTCCAGAGGAGGCATCCACCTTGGGAGGTGGGAGGCTTGGCTGGAGGCCCCCTGAAGTCATCCAGGTGAGTCCTCCATTGCCTCGGTGGGGGTGTTGGGAAGGCTGGAGCCCCCAGGTGTTCTTCTGGGGCTCTCTGGAGGCCTGGGTCCTGGCTGGGGGGCTCCAGACTGGACGCCCCCCCTTGCTGGTCCCCTGGGGGTGTTGAGGGAGGCTGGCTGCCCCCGAGGTTGAGGCCTCGGTCATCGTGGCCTCCAGGGCTGCGACCAGGACTTGGATTGCAGCCCTGATGCCCGCTGCAGCAGGAGCAACTGGGCAGACTTCGAGGCTTGCCTGTGGGGGGGGGGCGAGCAGTTTGCATGCTGCTTCGGCTGGCTGCCATCCATTGCTGGGCCTCGTGGCCTAGCTGAGGCCTACCAAGCCTCGCTGGAGTAGGTGGCTTGGGGGCCGCCATGTTGCTTCCGGTTGGCCCCGGAAGCTGCAGGTCACGATTTGGTGGGAATTTTCCCGCCAAAAGCTCCGGGGCCCCGGGGTCCCCCAGGGTGGCCGGCGCCATGTTGGGGAGCCTCCTGGGCGCTGGGGAAGGACTTACCCGGTGTCCAGAGGCCCCCTGCGCTGGTGTCCCACGTGGCTGGGCTCCTGACGTCCCTCGGGTTGCTAGGAGCGATCGTAGCAGCTCTCTGCATTCCTCACCAGTGAGCTGGTCTATGCTGGGGGTGGCCTGGTCCCTGGCCGCATTGCCAGTGTCCTGGCAGTCCTGGGTGGACTGCTGGTCTTCCATGCCTTCCTCTGTGGCTTGCAGCTGCAAGGAAGCATGCGAAGGGGTCCCTTGCATTCCGCTGGGTCCTCTGGGGGCATAGAGATCATCTGTACCCTCCTCTGGATCGAAGCTCGCATCAGGGACTGGATGCAGGGCTGCCAACCTTGCTTGGAGACTCCTGGTCATGACCGGGGAAGTCCTGCCATCCATCTCTTGGTGGTTCTTGCTGGAACCTCCTGGCATCTTGCTTCTGCTGGCTTGGAAGCGTTGCCTCAAACCATCCTCGGCTACCACTTTGTGAGGGATCTCACGAAGAATGATGGTTTGTTGAGGGCGCTTCCAAGAAAAGGTCAGCACGCAAGGATGCAATCAAATTAAGTCTTTATTTAGAAGTAAAAGTAGAGTAAAGTAAGGTCCCAGGCATGGAGGCATCCATGCCTGGATTGAGCCCATGGGTCAGTCCCATAGGAGACTAGAACAAGAGCAGGGGAAAAAAGGCAAAAGGGTAAAAGCAAAAGGGCAAAAAAAGGGGTAAAAAGGGGAGGGGCAGCCCCTGTGCAGGGGTTCTTATAAGGGCCCCTGGCCCCTCCCTTACAAGGTATGTGAGGGGGCCGGAGGGCCATTAACTTTCCCCAATGAGGCTGCAGGGGCCAGAGCCCCTTGACCCACCAGTGGGATCAAAGGTGTCTCTTTGCCCCCATCTGGTGGCCTTTGAAGAGACTGCCATGTCTGGCACAAAATGCCTAACATTTAGTTTCCAACCAAGCAGGAAAAATTCCCTGTAAATGTTGAATCTTTTCCATCAAAGCCTGGAGTTTAGTTTTATTCTTGCCCTTGCTCTCTTCTAATCCATTTTTTTTTTTACTTTTAAAAGAGAAGTATAATTTTCTTTTAATTCTTGGTAATTATGATTAAAATTTATTTCAGCAAGTGAAAAGGAGTTTTTTTTTTTTAATGTATCAATCTCTTCTTCTTTTTTTGATGTCTTGGTGTACAAGTTTTTCATTTTCAGCTATTAATTTGTCTAAGAACTTCTATCTCTTCCTTGAGGTTATTTACCAGAAGCATCATTTCTTTGGAGATAGTAATTACTGTAGGTAAATCTTTTAGTCTTGCTATTTCTAATGTAAATTGATTCTGATTTTATTATTATTATTTTTTAAGATGTCATTTTCGAATTACATAGCTTCTAATTTTCTTGTTCATTTCATTTTGCAAATCATCTAATTGCTGTTTAGCTTGCATAGTCATATTATCTTTAAGATTTTCAATATTTATTTTGTGTCCTATTTGTAAATCATCTTTCACTTTTGATAATTCTTCATGACTGAATAAAAGTTGAGTCCTTAATCTCTCTAGTTCTGCTTTTACAGATCTGAGTCATCCTTGCAGGGCTAAAGACATGAGAATGAGGTCCCCTCCCCACTTTGTGGGTGAGAAAAGGCATTGTTGCATTAGAAAAGGGTGGGGGTAGATAGAACAGCAGCTACACATCAGTATTGTAGATAAGTGAACTTAAAACTTTTACTTATAAACTTGAGTTTATCTTGAAGCATAGAGAAGAAGGAAAGTTGAACTTTGTTCTTGATCCGTCTAGTTGGCCAGACCAAACTGGGTGAGATATTTTCCTTCCTCTCAATACCTTCAATTCTTTTCTAACAATTTAAAATTCATATCTCTAGAGATAATAATAATAATAATAATAATAATAATAATAATAATAATAATAATAATAATAATAATAATAATAATAATTATTATTTTATTTCTATACCGCCCTTCTCCCGAAGGACTCAGGGCGGTGTGCAGCCAATTTAAAAACACAGGACACAACAATAATTAAAAATTAAGATAATTAAATAGATTTTTTTTTAAAATTTGATTTATATGCCGCCCTTCTCCGGAAACTCAGGGCGGCTTACAATGCGTTAAGCAATAGCCTTCATACTTTTGTATATTTATACAAAGTCAGCTAATTGCCCCCACAAACTGGGTCCTCATTTCACCTACCTTAGAAAGGATGGAAGTTCTGAGCCGATTTAAAACCCCGAAAATTTAAAATACCCCAATTTAAAATTATTATGTTGATAGCCCTGCCTGGCGGAACAACAGGGTCTTCAGTGCGCAGCGAAACACCCGGAGGTCGGAGATCTTACGTATTTCCGGGGGCAGTTCATTCCACAGGGCTGGGGCTCCCACAGAGAAGGGCCTCCCCCTGGGTGTCGCCAGCCGACATAATTTGGCTGATGGCACCCTGAGGAGACCCTCTCTGTGGGAATGGACTGGTCGGTAGGAGGCTATTGGTGGCAGAAGATGGTCTCGAAGGTACCCGGGTCCTATGCCATGGAGCGCTTTGAAGGTGGTAACCAACACCTTGAATCGCACCCAGATGACCACTGGGAGCCAGTGCAGCTCGCGCAGGAGGGGTGTCACGCGGGCACAACAAGTTGCACCCATAACCACCCGTGCAGTCGCATTCTGGACCAGTTGGAGCCTCCGAGTGCTCTTCAAGGGGAGCCCCATGTAGAGAGCATTACAATAGTCCAGCCAGGAGGTGACAAGGGCATGAGTGACCGTGCGCAAGGCGTCCCGGTCCAGAAAGGGCTGCAACTGGCGGATCAGGCAAACCTGATAAAAGGCCCCCCTGGCCACGGCCGTCATATGCTCTTCTAAAGACAGCCGTGCATCCAGGAGGACACCCAGATTGCGATCCCTCTCTGTGGGGGGCAAAGATTCACCCCCAATAGTCAGCGATGGCACTGATCTGTCCCCGTCCCCACACACACACAAAACACAGCCAGCCGAGGGTTAAGGAAACACTTTGGAACGCACCCAGTTCTTATCTCCCACTTGGCAGCGATAGACACACCGTCTGCCAAGTGATTTTATTTCCACAAACAGAAAGCAAAGATACGAACGTTCACAAAAGTCCAAGCAGAAATAATATTCCTCCCAGCAGTTCCGGACGAGGCTTTAGTGACTATCCAAGGTTTACTTTGTTCGTCACAAAGATCCTTGACCACCACCCTCTATTATATAGTCTCTGGGGTGTGGTCCAGTGACTCAGTTCTAATCCCTAGCATGCCTCCTAAACTGCTGCAAACGTTTATCACGCCTTTGGAGGCGTGCGTCCAGGAATGATGTTCCATTATCACTCTGATCCGAATCAGCTGTCTCCTCTCCCTCGGCCGGCACTTGAGACAATGCCAGAGGGGAGGGGCCTGGAGAGGGAGGCCTGGCTGACTCCTCTTCCTCATGCTCGGAGCTTTCTTCCTCCGATGGGAGAGGCTCAGAGGGCAGGGCCACAACAGGCACCTGCTGACTATATCGGGACACCGGCAGCCACAGCCACAGCCACTCGGTCTTAGACAGGTTGAGTCTGAGCCTGTTCCTCCCCATCCAGACCCGCACGGCCTCCAGGCAGTGAGACATCACATCAAGGGCATCGTTGGGGTGGTCTGGGGTGGAGATGTACAGCTGAGTATCATCAGCATACAGATGACACTTCACCCCAAAACCACGGATGATCTCACCCAGCGGCTTCACATAAATGTTGAACAGAAGAGGCGAGAGGACTGACCCTTGTGGCACTCCCCATGCGAGACGCCTCGAGGTCGACCTCTGCCCCCCTGCCAACACGAACTGCGAGCGGTCGGAGAGGAAGGAGGAGAACCACCGCAGAACGGTGCCCCCTATTCCTAACCCTCTCAACCGCTGCAGCATGATACCATGGTCGATGGTATCAAAAGCCGCTGAGAGTTCTAATAGGACTAGGACAGAGGAGCAACCCCTGTCCCGAGCCCTCCAGAGATCATCCACCAACGCGAACAATGCCGTTTCTGTGCTGTGCCCCTGCCTGAAGCCCGACTGGTACGGGTCCAGATAGATAGCTTCATCCAGGTGCCTGGGCAGTTGTCGTGCCACCACACTCTCAACAACCTTTGCCACAAAACGAAGGTTGGAGACCAGACGGTAGTTAACTAATTCAGCCGGGTCCAGGGAAGGCTTCTTGAGGAGGGGCCTCACCACCGCCTCTTTCAAGGCGGCGGGAAAGGCACCCTCACTCAGAGAAGCAGTTATAATCCCCTGGAGCCAGCCTCATGTAACCTCCCGGGAGGCCAGTACCAACCAGGAGGGACACAGGTCCAATAAACATGTGGCGGCACTAATCCTACCCAGAATCCTGTCCACATACTCGGGAGCCACAGGATCAAACTCCTCCCAGGTAATATTCTCAAGACCTACCCTCGTCTCCTCCCCCGGACTCACCCAGTCGGAGTCCAAGTCTTCCCGAATCCGAGCAACTTTATCATGCAGGAATTGCACAGAATCCTCAGCTCGACCCTGCAAGGGATCTTCCCGCACTCCCCCCACCAAAGAAGGGAGTGGGTCACCCTAAAAAGGGCGGCTGGGCGGTTCTCTGCAGATGCGATAAGAGCGGAAAAATGGTTAGATTTCGCCGCTTTTATCGCCACTAGGTAGGTCTTGATATAAGACCTCACCAGTGTCCGGTCGGAATCAGAATGACTAGTCCTCCAAATGCTCTCTAGGCGTCTTTTCCGATGCTTCATCTCTCTCAGCTCCTCAGAGAACCAAGGAGCCAATTGAGATCGGCATCGGGTCAGAGGCCGCAGAGGCACGACACGATCCAAAGCTCCGGCGGCCGCACTCTCCCAGACGGCCACCAGCTCTTCAGTCGAGTCGTGTGTCAGAGTCTCAGGAAATGGCCCAAGCTCCGTCAGGAATCTTTCGGGATCCATCAGGCGCCTGGGACGGAACCATTTGGTTGGTTCCGTCTCCCTGCGGCAGGGGGAAGCGGTAGGAAAGTCCAAGTGAAGGAGCGAATGATCTGTCCATGACAAGGGTTTAATATCTAAGTCCCCTCTACCAAGATCATTCAACCACTGACCAGAGATGAAAATCAAGTCCAGAGTGTGTCCCCCTATGTGCGTGGGGCCTTGAACTAACTGGGTCAGGTCCATGGCCGTCATGGAAGCCATGAACTCCTGAGCCACCTCTGACGCCTCACCCGCGGATGGAAGGTTGAAATCCCCCATGACAATAAGTCTGGGGGTATCAACCGCCACCCCGGCAATGACGTCAAGTAGCTCGGGCAGGGTCGCTGCTACGTGGCAGGGAGCCAGGTACGTAGTCAGCAAACCCATCTGCACCCCACGGCCCCACTTCACAAAAAGGGACTCACATCCGGCTATCTGAGGAACAGTGGTCTCCCTCGGACAAAGACTTTCCCTAATAATCACCGCCACTCCCCCACCCCTCCCCTGGGCCCTTGGCTGATGAAATGCACGGAAACCTGGTGGGCACATTTCGATGAGGGGGACCCCCCCTCTTGGCCCAACCAGGTCTCCGTAATACCTGCCAGGTCCGCACCCCCCTCCAAAATAAGATCACAAATGAGGGGGGCTTTATTAAGAACCGACCTGGCATTACACAACATCAGCCACGGACCCTGGGCCTGAGACTCTGCACAACCCAGGCCACGAGTCGCACATTGGGGGCCGGAGTGCGCAATTGCTCGTAAACAGCATGTGCGCACCCCCGACACATGATATGGCCCCCTGCGCCCATCATACCTGCCCCTCCCACTCATTATTTCAATTTCATTGCCCTTCCTGTTGCCCCCCTGTTCCTCAGATAAATTTCCTTTCCCGACCCCTCTGCGGCAACCAATCAACCTATCGCCCCGCTCAGTAGCTATCTGGACCCCCCCAGGTCCACTTTTACAACCCCCTCCCTTCCTCCCGGGTCCCCTTAAAATTTTCATTAAAAATTTAAATAAAACCCCCCTCAACCCCCTCTTCGCTGTATGCCATCTCTCGGGATTCCAAAATCCGTCATCAAGATAGGCCCTCGATAACATGGAGGGCCAGGCCTGCGAGAGGGGGGAGTCTCGCAGTGCGAAGAGCTCAGCCAGTGAATACATCCTATAGTCAGGCATTTAACAGTTGCAATTACCTTGAAGGTACACAAAAGACTTTAGACATACACACTAGTCATTCCCGCCTTAAATTTTAGTTGAATTAGGGAAGGCACAGATCTTAACAAAATAATTTTTAACAGAAATCATATTAATTTAATCAATTCAATTATCTGAATCTTCCCATTTAGACAGGCTTTTCTTTTTATTACCTGCTAAACCCCAGGTGGGAAGAACAATAACAAATTTCTTCTCTATTCTTAGTTCTTTCAGAGTTCTCTGGCTCTTTTTAAGAATGGTAAATTATCAGAATATTTATAACACTGCAGTATTTCTCCTTTAACGACTAGTCAGGTCTATTTTCAGTTTGGGATTCTTTCTAATTGTTTTTAGTGAACTTCTCACTTTTTCTCTGCCCTGGGATGTTCTGTCTAGCTCTTTCTAGCTTGGATCTCCCAGCAGGCGCTGGCTTATTTTTAAAGACCCAAACTCTTCTCCATCTATTTTAGATCTTCCAGCAGGCGCTGGCTTATTTTTAAAGATCCAAAATATATAGAGACTTTTGTTCACACATCATTGCACTTAGCCAGGGCTCTCATGAGCAAGTTTGAACTCCACTTTTCTTTTAAGGACCTTTATTTTGCCAAATTGATTTTCCTGTGTCATCCCTCAGCAAGGCCCCTTTCCTACATTTGTTTCCTCTCTCTTCTTTAGGCTGGCCAGGACAGGCATCTGCCTCTTGTCCCATGCCTCAAACAAATTTCCTGAAGGGGTATCTACCACCCATGAGCTGTAACTTCCTATGTTTCCCCTTTCTATGTGGGGTTTTACACTTTGGTTCAGCCGGGCTACACAACATCAGTTCTGCCACTGATTCTCAGACCCCTCTTATAAACGGAAATCTGGGAGGACCTGCTGCCCCCAACACAGACTACGGACACCTTCTACACTTCACAGCTTCACAATTTCCTAAAAATCCTGGGGTTTGCTTTTGGGATTTTCACAGGAAAAAAGGAACAACAAATTTTCCTCTTTTTTTCGCCCACTTGCATGGGCACATAGTGAGTGGAGTCTATTGATGTAAGCTATGCACTGAAGTGCTTCTGCTTTAGAGTATCTGGGGCTCAGTCCCCTTGGCATTTGCAATGCTGCACAAGCTGGCATTTCAGGGTGGTCTCTCTTCTTCATAGGTTGCAGTCTTTAAAATAGGTTTCTTGTCAGGATGACTCTTTCTGACCTGACATTTGGGATTTCCTCTCACTCGAGCCACACAGACTTGCATGACTTCTACTTGTCATTTGTGAAGTCAGTCAGGGTTCTGTTTCACTACTATTTGCCACCCATTTTCTAAGACACTGCCATTGACCTGTGGTGCCGGAGTTCCAACAGGCACCAACAGGAACTGCAATGGCTTAACCACCCACACAGTTCTAGAGTCTCATTAGGATACGCCAGTTCTGTTAGGAAGAGACATTTCCCGGACCCAGGAAGGTGATCAAGCTCCCTCTTCTACTCTCAAGGAGTAGGCCTATAATTCTCACAATACTTGCCTGCAGGCATCTTTTTTTTCTTTCTCAGCCGGCATTTATCTATTAGCTTATTTTGATCTCGTTTTAGTTCTTGGGTCGGTCAGAGCCACCGAGTACCCAGAGGGGCCATCTGCTTCCTTCCAGAGAAAAACTCTCAGAGGCTCCTTGAAGGTTGGGCAGGATGGCCCCGCCCGGGCACTGGCTGGTTTTTTCCGCCCGCAGAGAAATCTCGCTTCAGTCCCGGCGGAGTCACCAAAAATGTTGCAGAAAAACAACGGAGATGAATTTCGAGATCAGAAATAGCTTTTATATTTTGGCCAAAAGGTTCAGACATGCATTCTATTTACATTCTGAACAAAAGACCTTCTTTATGACATGCATCTTTATACTTTTCAGTTAGTAACAAAACAGGAAATGTGAAATCTGCCTCTTTAGCTAGCCCGCTCCCTTATTCCTTAGGCAGGAAAGCTCCATGTGGTTTAGTTCTGCATTTTAACATAGTACCTCTGCGGTTTGACTTCTTGAACTCTCCAACTGTAGAAAGTGTGTTAACTCTGCGGTTTAACTTTTTGAACCCAGCAACAGTCTTTTATAATAATTAGTCAAGGGGTCCTTCAGAGATCATTCAGGCTGACCCTGTATTATTTCACTCTTATATTCAATTTCACTTTACGTCCTACCTTAAATCTGTTCTCCATAGGTCTCAAAGTGCAGAAGCCTCCCCCTCCCTTTGCAGGAAAGTTGATCAGCCATCTGTTGAGTGTGGACAAAACTTTTTATCCTGCAGCTATTCCAAAATTTTCAGCTATTTTGGATTTTCACATATTATTTTGATTATTTTCAAATGCTCCCATTTGAGCATTGTCCTTTTCATTTTGCTTCAAGTGCACAGATGTAACACACACACCTTCTCCTATTCAAGTGCATTGATTTTAGCCTCTCTCTAATTTTCAAAGGGTCATCACAATGGACTGAAATAGCCTAAAGCCATAAAAAGAAGCTGGTGCAGTGAACTCAGGAGTTAAAGATAAATCAGCTAAACGTTGGAAATGTCACCAGTTACCAGGTTCTTATTACCATATGTGGTGGACATGTCAAGAAGCTAAAATTTATTGGAATAAAATTAAGATATGGCTGGAAGAAATGATACAATAATGTATTGATTTAAAACCAGAAGTGGGTATCCTACCAGAAAAAACTAACAAAGAAAATATTTATTTGTTTATACATGTAATAACAGCTGCAAGGATTGTTTATGCACAACATTGGAAAGCAGAGAAAATTCCTTTGGAAGGAGAAGTAATTAAAAAAATTTTAGATTGTGCAGAAATGAATAGATTGACTTTGATGATTAAAGAGAAGATTCAGAATACTTTAAGATATGGAATAAATTCTACTATTGGTTAGAAAAGAGATATAAGTAAAGTAATAGTTATGTATAAAAATGCTATAATTAGAATATTTTGTTAGTGATGAATTGTGGTAATTGATTCGATGAGAACGAAGACAGAAGAAATAACAAAAAGAAGAACAATTGGAGACAACACCGAGATGTCACATGGAAGGAATGACTGATATATTAAATGTTTGTTTAAAAAAAAAAAAAAAGGAGTGAGTTTGCAAATTGTTTATTATGCTTTTCCCACCTGTCTTTTTCAAGCAATTTAAGCTGGGTCTATCTTTACTTTTCACAGGACACAGATGGAGTGTGTGTGTGTATGCATGTAACTCAGATCTCCCAAGACCTAGCCAAGCACTACACTGTAGGAAGCCCCCCCCCCCATCCCCAGATTAAAATATTCTTTATTCTTAATATTAAAAAGAGGCAGAATATTATATTTCCCCAAAGGAGAAAAAATCTTAACAAAGGCAGAAAGCAGCCCCAGTCTTCCACTCATAGGAAAACAGTTTCAAACTAAGAAACTTGAAGAGGCTGGCCTTTAGGAATGCAGATTTTGTATTCATTCAGGAAGACTGGGCCAATCTATTCACAAACAAAACACCTCCAGCCACAGAAGGCTGGAGTTGATGGGATTATTTGTGGAAAGTCACCCCCTCCTAGAAGAATGAAATATTTTGAGGAATATTTTTAAAAAGGCAGATTATTATATTTCTCTAAATGAGAAATGGAAAAACATGTTTTTTTAGAGGCAGAAAGCAACCCCCACTTTCCTTAATAGCCCACAGCAGATGTCAGCACTTAAGAGATAAAGAGCTTATTGAAAACTAAATAGCTCTATTCATAGGCAAAGCAAATACTGCAGGCAGAAATCCATTCAAGACAGCATATTTTGAAACTCCCTGCAGCAAAGACTGAACAAAGGCAGAATGATAGGATTAGCTCTTACTCAAGATCCAACACAGGACGGGGACTTCCGGTTTGACGTCACAGCGAGACAGTCAGGGAAATAGTTGGCTCTAATGAGCTGCCGCCGATGGGTCTTCGGACCGGAACCATCCTGCAGGGACGGGGATGGAAGAGAGGCACCTCGGACGACCAGAGGAACAGGCAAGTTCCTCGGAGGTCGGAGGGAGCTCTCTGCGAGTCGGTGGTGGGGGGTGGCAGCCATGGCGGCTGCCACGAAGCTGGGACAAACCGGGCAAGTGATGTGCAGGAGGAAAGCGGAAAAGAGCGATGCCTTTTGAAGCCGGGTGAGTGACAACCAACCCAGGCTTGAAACAATGTTTGGAGTAATGGCTTTTTACTTTGTAAGACCTCTAGCTTTAAATCAGCGGCTGCGGAACTATTTTTTGGTCTGATACTTATTTTGTATATAATCAATCCATCTTCTCCAGTCCTGTATATACCTTTCTTGTGTGTGGTCCTTCAAATATGCTGAAATTTTAGCCATTTCAGCTAAATTAGTTACTTTCAATATCCAGTCATCGATAGTAGGCAAAAAGTCCTTCTTCCAATGTTGTGCTATCAACAATCTTGCTGCTGTTATCAAGTTCAAAATCAGTTTAGTCTCTGCAACTGTACAGTCTGTAGTTATACCCAATAAGAACAACTGTGGAGTAAATTTCAGTCTTTTTTTAAGAATATTCTGCATCACCCACCAAATCTTTATCCAAAATGCTTTGATTTTTCTACAAGTCCACCATATATGATAATAAGTTGCATCATCACAGTCACATCTCCAACATTTAGCTTGCACATTAGGATACATACATGATAATTTTTTGGGATCTAAGTGCCATCTATAAAACATTTTATAAAAGTTTTCTCTTAAATTTGGTGCTTGTGTAAATTTCACATTTCTAATCCAAATCTTTTCCCAAGTCTCCATCATTACTGGCTCTTGAAAGTTTTGTGCCCATTTAATCATACAGTCTTTAACCAGTTCCGTCTCAGAGTCTATTTCCAATAAAGCATTATACCACCTTTTAATATGCATTTGTTTTTGATCTCTAATTTGTTTTACCAAATTCTCCTCATTTTGCACGAAGCCAGTTTTTTGATCTTCCTTCCATCTAGCTTGAAGTTGACCGTACTGAAATCATGTATAAATTATACCTTCTTCTCTCAATGTATCTAAAGGTTTCAGATACATTACCCCCCTTTCCATAATAAGAAGCTCTTTATAGGTAATCACCTCCTGTTTTTGTTCTATACTTATATTTTCTATTGCATGTCTAGGATTTGCCCATACAGGTATCTTATAATTTAACTTATATTGATATTTTTTCCAAACCCTCAACAAAGCATTTCTAAGTATATGAGCCTTAAATACTTTATCCACTTTTTTGTCATATAACAAATAGGCATGCCATCCATATAACAAATCATAACCTTCTAGATTCAAAATTCTCCCCTCAGTTAAGTTAAACCAGTCACTAATTTGTGATAAGACCGCTGCTTCATAATATAATCTTAAATTAGGCATTTTGAGACCCCCTCTTTCACGTGTATCTTGTATAATTTTCATTTTTATTCTGGTTTTTTTCCCAGCCCAAATGAAAGTATTAACACCTTTCTGCCATTCTCTCAGATTTTCATCTTTCTTAAGCACAGGTATCATTTGGAACAAAAATAAAAATCTAGGTAACACATTCATTTAAATTGCTGCAATTCTTCCCAATAAAGACAACTGTAATTTTTTCCAATTCTCCATATCCTTCTGTACCTTCTGCCAAAGAACCTCATAGTTATTTTTATATAATTTTGTATTTGAAGCTGCTATGTACACTCCTAGATATTTAACCTTTTTAACTATTTCAAAATCTGTTATTCTTGCTAGTTTATCTCTTTCAAGTATAGACATATTTTTAATTATCATCTTTGTCTTATGTGAATTAACTTTAAATCCTGATACTTTCCCATATTGATCAATTATATCCAATATATATGGAGCCGACTCTATAGGTTGGGAAAAGGTAACAACCAAATCATCTACAAATGCTCTTAATCTATAATCTTGATGTCTAATTACAATACCCTTCAATTTTTCTGAGTCACGTATCTTATTCAATAGCACTTCCAAAGTCAAGATAAACAACAATGGGGACAGAGGACACCCCTGCCTTGTTCCTTTCTCAATTCTAAAAACCTCTGTTAAACCTCCATTGATTATAATTTGCGCTGTTTGCTGCTGGTATATCGCTCTAATTGATTGTGTAAAATATTCCCCAAAATGCATTTTCTCTATTATTTTAAACAAAAATTGCCAGTTCAAATGATCAAATGCCTTCTCTGCATCCAAAAATATAAACGCTGCAGGGACTTGATTATTTTTTTCCAAATATTCCAGTAAGTTTACAATTTGTCTAACATTATATTTCATTTGTCTCCCTTTTATAAACTCTGATTGGTCATTATGAATTATTTGTTGCATAACTGGCATTAATCTATTAGCTAGTATCTTAGTAAAAATCTTGTAATCAGTATTCAAAAGTGAAATAGGCCTAAAATTCTCAGGTTTGATGGAATTTTGATCCTCCTTTGGAATTAGTGAGACAAAAGCTGTTTTCCAGGAAGGTGGTACTCCTCCTCCTACCTGTATTTTATTAAATAAGATTTTGAGTGGTTCTAGCATTTCAGATTGTAAATGTTTATAATAAACAGCTGTTAGTCCATCTGTTCCTGGAGCCTTACCTATTTTTAATTGTTTAATTACCCCAACAATTTCCTCGGAAGTTATTGGCTGATTCAATCTCTCTCTCTGTTCCAGCGTTAATTCAGGAATTTCCATCTTTAAATATCTATCAATATCAACATCTTGAATTGCATCTTTAGCATATAACTTTGTATAGAACTCCAAAAAAGCC
This sequence comes from Arizona elegans, assembly GCA_022577455.1. NCBI lineage: Eukaryota > Metazoa > Chordata > Lepidosauria > Squamata > Colubridae > Arizona > Arizona elegans. The sequence continues at coordinate 17,145,652 of JAKOOJ010000010.1, forward strand.
TTTTTTATTAAATTCTGTTGGTAAATCTCCTTACCTCTAAATTCTATCTTGTCTATAACACGTGATTTTTGTTTTTTTCTCATCGTGTAAGCCAACCATCTCCCAGGTTTATTAGCATTACAAAATGTATTATGTCTGGCATATTGTATGCTGGTTGCTACTTGCCCAGCCATTAACATATTAAATTGCTCTCTTAAAATATTAATCATATCTTTTGCCTTTTTATCTCCCAGGTTAATTATAAGCAATTGTTCTTTCTTTTTAATTTCCTCCTCAATCTCTTTCCGTCTGTTTTGTTGTTTTAGTCTATATTTATTGTTCAAGAAAATTAATGTTCCTCTCATATATGCCTTACTCGCATCCCATACCATCTCCATCGAGGTTCCTTTATTCATATTGTTAACAAAAAATTCTTTCATTTGTTTTTTAAACTCACTCAAGTTATCTTCATATCTAAATAAATTTTCATTTAACCTCCAAGACCTCCTTTCCCCTCTTTCCTGCTCTAGTTCCACCCAAACCGGGCTATGATCAGTTAAAGTTCTTGGACATATCTACGTCTTCTTCACCCTAGAAAAAAGATCATTTGTGGTTAATATAAAATCAATCCTAGAAAAAGATTGATGCCTATCTGAAAAAAAAGTAAAATCACTTTCCAATACGTTCCTTTCTCTCCAAATGTCTCTAAGCTCCATATCCTCCAAAATATCAAAAAAAGATTTAGGCAACTTAGCACACATGGGTATCTTGGAAAGACTTTTTTTTATCTTTCTGGGTATTTATTACCCCATTCCAATCACCCATTAGAAGTAAAGATCTATAGTCCCATTGTAGTATTTTAGTATGTAAAAGTTTATAAAATTTGTCTTGTTGTTGATTAGGTGCATATACTCCAATTACAAGCAGCTTCCCATTCTGTGTTATTAATTCAATTGCAATATATCTACCTTGAGTGTCAGCCTCAATTAAATTGGCCAATAAGCCTCTTTTAACATATATAACTAGGCCATTTTTCTTCTCTGGTGCTGATGCCACAAAATGTGTACCTAAGTTCGAATTTATCAAGTACTTTTGCTCTGAGGATTTAATATGCGTTTCTTGCAAACAAATAACATAATTCTGAAATTGCTTCAAGTAGTGAAATATTTTCTTTCTTTTTTGTGGAGAATTTAAACCATTGACATTCGAAGATAAAAATTTATTTGCCATCTCTAGGCCCTCCAAGCTTTGAGAGCATCAGCTGAACCTCCTCCGCCATTTTGGACTTCGGCTTAGCTCCTCCCACTGCTTGTGTTTTTTGGACTTGTTGGGTTGAATCTTGAGGCTGTCGTGCCAGATGTTGTTTGTAAGTGGCTCTTGTCAATCGTTGATCTTTTGGCAACTCTATCATCTTTAATGGCTCAAGGGTTGGTGGTGGACCCCCACTCAACAATAAATCTTCTTCCAAATTAGCTCCTCCAGCTAAGGCTTGAGCATAGGTTTGTGGTTGCCCTCCATCTTTCTCTTGTTGTATCATTTCCAATTGCTTTCTAGCACCCCCTGGTGAGGGTGGCCTTCCAGCCTTTAAAACATTGGCATAAAAATCTTTTGCCTTTCCAACTGTGTTTAAGCGATATCTTTGCCCAGCGTATGTCACTATTATCCCAAATGGGACATCCCATCTGTACTGGAGCTGCTGGTTTCTTAATTCATTCACCAAAAAACCAAACTGCTTTCTATCTCTTAACATTTTAGGAGGAAGCTCTTTCAGGACCACCAGCTCTTGTCCATCCACTTTAATCTTGTTTCTATGAGAAGCTTGCAGAATGTCATTTCTAATTCTCCTTGTGAAATAAATCACCACATCTCTTGGTAGCTGCTTTTGTTTTGCCAGCCAGGAGTTAACCCTATAGATTTTGTCCATTTGAATTGCCACATCTTCTGGCCTTTCTGAAATCAGCTCTGCTAAAGCATTGGAACAAATATCTTTTAAATTTTCACCACTCTTTTCTTTCAAACCTCTCAGCCTCAGGGCAAATTCCATTGATCTGTATTGTAACATAACCATTTCGTCATCCACTTTCTCTGTTTGTATCATAACCTCTCCTAATTTAGTTGCAAGCTCCAAATTAGCATCATCAATTTCCCGTAATCTCTCCTCAATCTTTAACATATGATTAGCCAGTCCTGAAACTGCAAAAACAATGTCATCTCTTATTGCATCATGTTTTTCCTCCACCACATCTTTAATTTTCTTTAACTCCTCTGAGAATTCTTTCATCATTTCTGCCTGATTGTTCAGGGCACCCATTATAAATTCTTTAAGGTCTTGTGACTGTGTATCAGCCGGAAGTTGTTGTTTTTGAGTCACTACAGGGGAACCTCCTCCCCCTTTAGAAGTTGGTGGCTTTAGTTGTTTAGCAGCCATTTTATTTTAAAATGAGTTTTTTCCTTTTACAGCCACAAAGTCTTATAAACAGTCTTACAATGTCTATTTCAGAGTTTTTTCAAAATAAACAGTACTCTCTTCAAACTATTCTCAGTCCCCAGCAATTTTCTCTTCAGGCAGAAGACTCTTAACAAGCAATTTCCGTTTAACTTTCACTTTCCCTTCCGCCCATAACAAAGGCTTCCTCTCCAGCCTCCAGCTCAGGAGAGCTCCGTTTGCAACAATATATTCACGGAGTTAAGATCTGTTTCTTTTAAAAAGCTTGCACTCTTGCTTCTGCTCTGTCTGCCTTGTTGAAAATCATTAGAACTCACTGTTTGCTGGCAGAATTGGATGCAGACGTCTAGCTCTGGTTAACAGAGGCACCAGCGATCCGGAGCAATGGGAGGGCTGAACTGGGGAGCTCTCACCAGGGACTTTCAGGGAGCTCTACCCGCCCCCTCCGACTCTCCTCTCCTTCTTTGCCCGAAGGAGAGTTTTTTCAAACCGCCGGACAGCAGTTTAGCGCTGTCAGGGCGGTTTTTACAGATCGGGTGGCTGGCGGTCAATGGAGACCATCCTCGACGTCCGCGGAGCCACCGGAAGTCTCAGGCTGGCTGATTTTAAATCATCCCGCTCCCTCCCAGACGTGTGGTCGGACTGGAGGTTATCTCCGGACACTATGGCTGAAGCCAAGCTCTCGGAGGAAAGCCTGCTTCAAGCAACGGGAGGAGGAGAACCGGCCGTGATCCCAGCCAGCTTGGAAAGTATGAAGGCTCAACTCTCCCCGCCTTCCCCCTCGGCAGAACTTCAAGCCAAGAAACGTGAGCCAGATAAGTACCCTGGGACTGTGCCAAAAGCCTCCGAGGCTGAATTTCCCTTTCCAAACGTGAAAGATAAAGGGAAACCCCTAAGTGAATTGGGAAGGGCGAACTGGCTATGGGAATGGGAGCAAGCCAGAAAACAAACTAAGCACCAAGAAATTCTAAGGAAGCCACTCAAAAGCCCCATAGATGAGTTGAAAGAGAAATTTGACCGTGCCACCCTTCAGGGGGAGGGGCCATCTTGCAGACCCAAATAAAAGAGAGAACCAGTCTGGGCTGTTGATCCAAGAGGCCGTAGGCCAAAGCGCAGCCCTTCCGCCCTCCACAGCAGGAGGAGGAGCCCAACGATGCATCCATGGGTCCCCCCCCCAGCAAGCAGCGAAGCCTAGATGAGGCAGCACCTCCTTACCCCAGGATGAGAGACGAGGCAGAGGACTATCAACACCAAGGCCGGCCCTACAGAGCTCAGCACAGAGAGGAGAGGGCAGAGAGGGAGGAACCACCCCAGTTCAGAGGGAAGTTCGATGGTGACCCAGACAATCTCGCCCAATTCCTCAATTCAGCTGAGATATACATAGAGTGTTTTGGAGACCTCTACCCTTTCCCCAGAGCCCTAGTGAATGCTATCTCGGAAGGGCTGGAGGGAGAAGCAAAGAGGTGGTCAGCATCCCTCTACAAAAACAGGGCCCCCCAGCTGCAAGATGCGGATGGGTTCTTGCAACTATTGAGAGCCCGTTATGAGGAGGATGAGGATGAGGACCCCTATGTGGAAGACGAGCTCAGAAACCTAATGCAGAAGGGGAAGCCTATCAGAGAGCATATCCATGAATTCAGGAGAGTCATTGGGACAGTGCCTCCCCTACCAGAGCGATTGCTGGTGTATTTTTTTAGAACAAGCCTAGATAAGAGAATTTCCCAAGTGACTGCCTATCGGGACATCCCAAACCGACTCTCCGAATGGTTCCGGGTAGCGATAAAAGTCGACAGAGGGCTGCGGGCAAACGACATGTCGAAACCACCAGATGGAAAGGAGAGAGGCCGACCGGACCAGGGACCACCCAACAAATGAGAAACCCCAACATCACAACCCACCCAGAGGCCAGCCGCCCCACGGAACCCACTGAAATGCTACAGATGTGGGGGGAGTGGCCACGTAGCAGCAAGATGTGGAACCCCTAGACCAGGACCAGCTCCACCACCCAAAGCATGACTGGAACGAGGGCCCAAACGCGCCACCCACGTACCACGAAAAGCTCCCCAAAGCCTGGAGTTTTTCGCTCACCTGACCGAAACCAGAGGAATCCCAGATGAGGGAGTTCAGTCCCCCGAACCCTATGACACGGAGGATGAAGGAGAGGATGACCCTATGGTGAGTGGACCCGTCCATCCTTTTCTTTTCCCCATACGCCTAACAGCCCCCAAAACAGGGACCCAAGGGACTTTCCAAGCCCTAATAGACTCTGGTAGCACAAGGTGCCTAATTAACCTACCCACAGTTCTAAAACTGGGGATCCGAGCTAAAAAGCTCAAACAACCAATTCGCTTTGAGCAAGTTGATGGGTCCCTAGTGGGGGGAGCGTACGCCACACACTTGACTGAACCCATGAGACTGGAACTAGCAGATCACTGGGAAACGATCCTCTTCATAATAGCCCCCAAGATGACAGACCCAGTCATATTGGGACTCTCGTGGTTGGACAAATGGGGCCCAATCATTTGGTGGCAAGAGAGGACCCGCAGGCTGAGGATAGCCTACCCCCCCGACCAGGAGAATTCCCTCCCACGCTGGGACCCCAAAGCCACCCGCCACTGCAGAAGAAAACACCGCCAACACAAGGGTCCCTCCCAGAAGGTACAGCGAAGCAATTGGCAGCCGCACCCGCCAGCGCTTGTAATACAGATCAGATCCCAGGGGAGTACCAAGACCTTGCAAAGGTATTCAGTGAGGCCGAGTGTGACATTCTACCCCCCCCCCCACCGTGAGACCGATTGTGCCATCGAGATTATCCCGGGAGCGAAACTACCCAAACCTAAAATGTATGCCATGACGCCCCATGAAATGCAGGAAATGCGGGACTACATAGACAAGAATTTACGAAGGGGATTTATTGACCCAGTAAAACCAAGGGTAGCGGCGCCGGTCCTTTTTAAAGAGAAAAAGGATGGCTCTATGAGACTGGTGGTCGATTTTCGAAGTTTCAACGCCGTTTGCGTACACAATTTATACCCCCCCCCCCCTCATGAAGGACATGCTAGACCACCTAGCTAAAGGAAAAGTTTTCACCAAACTAGACCTTCGAGAAGCTTATTACCAAGTACGCATCAAGGCAGGAGATGAATGGAAAACAGCATTCAACTGTCCCCTGGGGAGTTTCCAGTTCAAGGTAATGCCCTTTGGATTACAAGGAGCCCCGGCAGTGTTTATGCAGTTGATAAATGAAGTCCTACATGAGCACCTTTACAAAGGGGTCCACATCTACCTGGACGATACTCTCATCTACACGGAGACCATAGACAAACATATACCCCTCGTCCGCCAAGTACTGAAAAAACTGCTGAGGGCAAACCTGTATGTCAAACTGTCAAAATGCAATTTCCACCAATCACGGCTAGACTACCTAGGCTACCGAGTATCAAACGAGGGGATAGAAATGGACCCAGCCAAGGTCCAATCAGTTTTACAATGGCAGCCCCCTCGCACCCGCAGACAACTGCAAAGCTTCCTAGGCTTCGCAAACTTTTACAGACAATTCATCCCCTCGTTTGCGAAAATTGCCAAACCTTTGACGGACCTCCTAAAGACAGGAAGCCCAGCGACAAAACCCCGCCCGGGACAACCCCTACAGTGGGACCTGACCTGCCAACAGGCATTCGAGATGCTAAAAGGAATGTTTGCAAAAGAACCTGTCTTAAAACACCCTGATCCTGAACAGCCTTTTGTCATCCAAGCAGACGCAAGTGATGTGGCAGTAGGAGCCGTGTTACTCCAAAAGAACAGCCAAGGTGATCTACAACCCTGTGCCTACACCTCCCGCAAACTCACCGACACAGAGAGGCGATGGGTGGCGTGGGAGAAGGAAGCGTTTGCAGTAAGATGGGTGTTGTTGACCTGGAGGCACCTACTAGAGGGAGGCCAGAAACCATTTGAAGTCTGGACTGATCATAAAAACCTGGAGGCCCTAAAAACCCCACGGAAACTGTCGCCCAGGCAAGTCCGGTGGGCTCAATACTTCAATCGTTTCAATTTCGAGCTTAAGCACATCCCAGGAGGGAGGAATTTCCTGGCTGACGCCCTCTCCCGGATGCCCCAATACAACAGTGAGCGGGAGCAGGTAGTGAATGCCATCATCCCCTCCACCCAAGCAGCGGCTCAAGTGATCACCAGACGGCAACAACGTGACCAGCAGGGCCAACTTGCAAGTGACTTAACTGCAAAATTAAAAAATGAAACACAGACAGACCCCTGGTTCTGAGACAATCAACATCTCTTGACAAAAAGAGATGACCTAGCATGGAAGGGGACAAAGCTCTATGTCCCACAGACTTTACGCACCCTGATTCTCAAGAGGAGCCACGACGTTAAACCAGCGGGACACTTCGGGTTCCCAAAGACTCTGCACCTAGTACGAAGGCAGTTCTGGTGGCACCACATGAGAAAGGACGTAGACAGTTATGTAAAAAGCTGCATCATTTGTGCCACGATGAAGACAAGACCAGGGTGCCCGCCTGGACTGTTGCAACCAGTAGCTGAGCCGACAAGACCATGGGAGGAGATTGCGATGGACTTCATAGTAGACCTACCGAGGAGCACTGGAAATACAGTGATCTGGACTGTAATAGACTTATTCTCCAAACAGGCACACTTCATTCCTTGTAGCGGACTGCCCTCAGCCCGCCAGTTATCCAAACTGTTCCTGAAACACATCTACTGCCTGCATGGAGTCCCCAGGAGAATCATCTCCAACCGAGGGGTCCAGTTCACAGCAAAGTTCTGGAGGGAGTTCCTACGATCCATAGGGTCATCCCAAGGGCTCAGCTCAGCATTTCACCCGAGCACCAATGGGGGGGGGCAGAAAGACTGAACGCTATGATAGAACAGTATTTAAGATGCTACGTCGACTACCAGCAGTCCAATTGGGCAGACCTCCTATCTTTTGCGGAGGTCGCATATAATAATGCTGTCCACAGCAGCACGGGGCTAACCCCGTTCAAAGTAGTGAGTGGCATGGATTTTGTCCCCATGCCAGAGTACCCGAGGGAGCCCCCTTCCTCAGTCAGCTTGACCGACTGGATGGCAATGTTGAGAGAAACTTGGGAGAATGTTAAGAGGGCACTGGCCAAGGCGGCTCAATCTTATAAGAAACAGGCAGACCAGCACCGAACTCCCCAAAGACCATTTCAGTTGGGAGAGAAAGTCTACCTTTCCACCAAGTACTTGAGACTTAGGCTCCCGAGCAAGAAATTAGGCCCGAAATTTATAGGACCATTTCCTATAGTAAAAATAATCAACCCTGTTACAGTACAACTGCAGTTGCCACGGCTTTTGGGGAAGATTCACCCCGTTTTTCACAGTAGCCTTCTGAAACCTGTAGTGGGGTCTACTTTAAGGCCGACGCCACGTGAACCCCCTGGGCCCCTGGTTGTTGGGGGCCAAACTCACTACGAAGTGCAGCGAATTCTTGACTCAAGATGGCACAGGGGGCGCCTCCAGTACTTAATTAAATGTAAGGGCTACCCATTGTCAGAGGCTTCCTGGGTGAAGAGCTCAAACATCCAAGCTGACCGCCTTATAGCAAAATTCCATGCAGACCACCCGGGCAAGCCGGGAGGGGGGGGTTCGCAGCCAAGGAGGGGATAATGATACTTATCTTGTGTTTTTTTTCCTATGGGGCAGGTTACGTCGGAGAAGTGAAGGAAGAGGGGCCGGATGTCAGCGTTCCAAATTATGTTCTCCTCCAGCGCTGACATGAATGAAAGAGGGAGAAGCTTTGCTTTAATGCTGAGATGAACTTTTGCCTAGTTCCCTGCTCTTTAGTAGATAGCGTTACCTGGGTGACAGAGGGAGGGGGGAAATTCCTGTGAAAAGAAAGTGCTTGGGACAAAGAGATGGATCTGCACAATGGCCAATGAGACATTGGGGTTGAAGAACAGAAAGGGAGGGTTTTGGAAGGAGGGGCCAGTTTTGGCTGCACAAAGAGTTCAGGGATGTCGTTCTCCTATTCTTAAATAAAAAAAGATTCATTAGAGACCTTGCGTTTGAGAATGAAGTTTATTTAAGATAGCAACGAAACCGGCTTTGTTTAGCTGATGGGACCCGGAGGAGACCAACTCTGTGGGATCTTACTGGTCGCTGGGAGCTATGCGGTAGAAGGCGGTCTCGAAGATAACCTGGCCCTGAGCCATGTAGGGCTTTAAAGGTAATAACCAACACCTTGAATTGTGACCGGAGACCAATAGGGAACCAGTGCAGCTCGCGGAGAATTGGTGTAATGTGGGTGTACCTAGGTGCACCCACGAAAGCTCGCGTGGCTGCGTTCTGGACCAACTGTAGTCTCCGAACTCTTTTCAAGGGTAGCCCCATGTAGAGCGTGTTGCAATAATCTAACCGTGAGGTTACAAGGGCATGAGTGACTGTGAGGAGAGCCTCCTGATCCAAGTAGGGTCGCAATTGGTGCACCAGGCGAACCTGTGCAAAGGCCCCCCTAGCCACAGCTGTCAGATGTTGCTCTAATCTTAGCTGTGAGTCTAGAAGGACACCCAAATTGCGAGCCCATTCTGAGTGGGACAATTTCTCCCCCCCCCCCCCCAGAACCAAGGATGGACAAGCGACATAGTCTTTAGGAGGCAATACCCACAGCCACTCGGTTTTGTCTGGGTTAAGTCTGAGCTTGTTGACTCCCATCCAGACCCTCACAGCCTCCAGGCCCCGGCACAACACATCCACCGCATCACTGAATTGACGCGGGGTAGAGATATACAGCTGGGTATCATCCATGTATTGCTGATACCTCACCCCGTGTCATCTGATGATCTCACCCAGCGGCTTAATGAAGATGTTAAATAGGAGGGGAGAGAGGACCGAGCCCTGAGGCACCACGGAAACGAGGGGCCTAGGGGTCGACCTCTGTCCTCCTACCAACACTGACTGTGACCGACCAGAGAGATAGGAGGAGAACCACCGTAACACGGTGCCTCCCACTCCCAGCTCCCTTAGTCGTCCCAGAAGGATACCATGGTCAATGGTATCAAAAGCTGCTGAGAGGTCAAGTAGCACCAAGATGGAGGAATGACCCCCGTCTCGGGCTCGCCAGAGATCACCCATCAGCGTGACCAAGGCAGTTTCCGTGCTGTAGCTAGGCCTGAAGCCAGACTGAAAAGGGTCTAGATAATCCATTTCCTCCAATGACCGCAGGAGCTGAAGTGCCACCACTTTCTCTACAACCTTTCCCACAAAGGGTAGGTTGGAGACTGGATGAAAGTTCTTTAATTCTGCTGGATCCAGGGAAGGCTTCTTGAGGAGGGGCCTTACAACTGCTTCCTTTAACAGTTGTGGGAAGGCCCCTTCCCTCAAGGACATGTTAACTAAAGCCTGGAGCCAGCCTCGTGTCACCTCCCTGCTGGCCGAAACCAGCCAGGAGGGGCATGGGTCCAACAAACAAGTGGAGGAACTCATCGCTCCTACAGCCTTGTCAACTTCCTCAGGAGTCACAGGCTCAAACTCATCCCACACAATAGGACTAAGACCTGCCCCCGTCATCTCAGTCGGAATTGCCCAATCAGAGTCCAGGTCCATCCGAATCTGAGCGACTTTATCCGACAGAAACTGCACAAACTCCTCAGCTCTACCCTGCAAGGGCTCCTCCATTCCCCCTACATTAAGGAGGGAGCAAGTCACCCTAAATAGGGTGGCTGGGCGCGAATCAGCGGATGCAATAAGTGCGGAAAAATGTGAATGGTTTGCCGCCCGTATTGCCACTAAATAAGTCCTAATAAAGGCTCTTAAGAGTGTTCAGTCAGATTTGGAGTTACTGGTCCTCAAGCGTCACTCAAGACGTCTCTTCTGGCGCTTCATCTCCCGGAGCTCCTCGGTAAACCAGGGAGCTTTCCTGGATCCACCACCATGGAGAGGTCGCAAAGGCGCAATCCGGTCCAGTGCCCCAGATACCACCCTATTCCAGGCAGCCACCAGGGACTCAGCCGGACTGTGGACAAGGGAGTCGGGTATCTCCCCAAGCTCCTTCTGGAACCCTTCAGGGTCCATTAGGCGCCTGGGGTGGAACCACTTAATCGGTTCCGCCTCCCTGTGATGGAGGAGTAGCGTCCTGAAGTCTAACCTCAGCAGGAAATGATCTGACCACAACAAGGGAGAAGCATCTATACCTTAATTCCAGATCATATATCCACTGCCCCGAGAGAAACACCAGGTCAAGTGTGTGTCCCCCCCCATGAGTCAGACCCTGAACTACTTGGGTCAGGTCCATGGTTGTCATGGAAGCCATGAACTCCTGAGCTGCATCTGAGGATTTGCCAAGTGACGGCAAATTGAAGTCCCCCAGTACCATAAGCCTGGGGAACTCCACCACCAGCCCAGCTACCGCCTCTAGCAGCACAGGCAGGGCTGTTGTAATGCAGCTGGGAGGCAGGTACATCAGCAACAAGCCCAACTGAACCCCTGAGTCCAACCTCAAGAGGAGAGACTCACACCCAACAATCTCAGGGGCAGGGATCCTGTGAGGGCAAAGACTCTTCCGGACAATAGCTGCCACTCCTCCACCCCTTCCCTGGAGTCGCAGCTGATGCAATATCTGGAACCCATCTGGGCACATCTCTGAGAGGGGCAAACCCCCCTCCTGGCCCAGCCAGGTCTCAGTTATGCATGCCAGGTCAGCCCCTTCCTCCAGGATTAAGTCCCGAATGAGGGGGGTCTTGTTAACAACAGACCTGGCATTAAACAGCAGCAGCCTGAGGCCAGGGCCCTGACAATATGAGAAGAATTTGATATAATATGTAAAAAACTGAAATAAAGAAAAGAGTAAGAATATGAGAGGAATAGAATATATTAACAGAAATTTACTATTTTATATAAGGAAGTGTTTGGAGTAAGAACTAAGCCTCAATGTTAAATTGTTATAAAGATGATAATGATAATGTGATTGAATATTAACAAGTAATGTATTGATGGATGGTAAAATTAAAAAAAAGTGATTATGCTGGGATAAGCAGCAAACTAAGGTGATTATGCTGGGATAGACAGCAAAACATAGAGAATTATACTGGGTATAACAGTAAAATATAAAGAAAATTATGCTGGGTTTGACAGCAAAACAAGATGATTATACTGGGAATAACAGTAAAGATAAAAATAATTCTGCTGGGATTGACAGCAAAAACGATGATTATACTGGGAATAACAGTAAAACCTAAGAAGACTATGCTGTGATTAACAGCCAAAAGAGGATGACTAAGAGGAAGATTATATACTGGGATAAACTTTTACAAATAAAGATGACTATGCTGGAATTGATACTAATAATGAAATGATTATGTTGTGATTAAAAGGGTTAAGCTGAGATATATAATAAAATGAAGATGAGAAATGCTAACAGTTAAAATACTGCATAAATATTTTGTTGATTTATGTCTTTAAGATATATCCATCCATGTTAAAAGGAAAAAAAAATGAAATGATATTGAATTAAGGATTTTAAGATTAGTGTAATGGGTTTTAAGAATTTTTTCTTTTTTCAGATAGAATTTAGGGCAATAATGTTAGAGAAAATTAAGTTGTGTTATTTGAAAACTAAGATTCATGGTGAAATAATAGAAGGTAATTAATTTGTGTAAAATAATATAAGTTAGGAAAAAAATTCTTTTTTTTCCCTTTTTTTTATGGTAATTAGCAGGGATTCAGGAAAAGCTTTTGTTAAAGAGGAATTAGTAATTGTACCTACTTATGACCGGATCAATGGCTCGTTCTGAAAAGATTTTTGTATGTTTATGTGTTTAAAAAAAATAAAAAAAATTGTTCAAAAAAAAAAAAAGATCCAACACAGGGCAAAGCCATTAAGCCGCATCACCCTCAGAGCAGACCAAACTTCAACCAAACTTACCTCAGACAAACACCTAGGATTTGTATTTTGCCTATAGAGCCAGCTATGACCCCTACATAACCCCTACATGGCCCCATGGGAGTCTGACAACAGCCAATAGAATACATGTTCTTGCACAGGAACAGGAAGCTCAAGTGCAAAACCCAAGAGAAGGTATAACCCCCCTCTCCTCAACTCCATGTGGTCAGATGCCCAGAACCCATGTGGTTCTGCTTCATCATTAAACCATCTTTCCAAGCAGCCTCCATGTTTCCAGTGCCTTTCTCCCAGATTGGAACTGAACAAGGTGGATATTTCTTCCCACATATTCTAAGGACAGGACATAACCTTTTAGACATAATAGGATTTACCAACCACCATTAGAATAGTAAAAGACACAAAGCTCACTACATTGCATAACCTCCTGGAGCATTTCAAACACAAAACCCCAAAGAATGTATAAAAGCTCAAGTATCTGTTGGAAGAAAAATCCATCTGGTTCAGTTCCAATCCGGTATAAAGGGGCTGGAAATAAAATGGTGGCTGATTGGAAAGAAGGTCTGTTTATTGATGAACAGAACCACAGAGTGCAGTTCTGGGACAGCTGACAAATTTGCTTGATGAGTGCAAGGATTTTTATACAGTTTCTGAAATGCTGCTGGGGGTTGTGCAATCTGAGCCTGGTGTATTTGCTATTCTAATGGTGGTGGGTTAATCCTATTATGCCCTAAAAGATCATGTCCTGTCCTTAGAATTTGGGTGGGGGAATGCAAATTTTAATCCCATCATTTGGAGATGAAGATGTTTTGTTTGTGAATAGTCTTTCTTTCTTTTTCTTTTTTTTTTTTTTTGGATTTTTATTTTTATTTTTTTAAAACAAAAAAAATTCATAAAACACATCTTTTCAAAACGAAGCTTTTGCTCCGGTCACAAATTAAAACAAATCATTAACAAATCTTATTTTCAATTAACACAACTCAATATTTTAAACAAATATTTCCCTCAAATCTATCTATATAACTATGCCATTATCCCCCAAAACCTGTTACTTAAATCTTAAATCCTAACCAGTTATCAATTCATTTTTCTCTTTCATTTGCTTAGATCAATATTTTAACAGTATAAATCATGCAATTATATTAAACAGATTAAACATTCATTAATTATTTAATTATTATTAAACCTAACTTATGCATTTTATCTTAACTAACACTCTCAACATACACCTCCTCATTTTAATTATCCCACCTCTTTTTATTATCTTTGATGTTAAACCAATCATTTCTATTTCTTGACTGTTAATCACAGCATAACCCTTTGTTTTGGCTGTTGAATATAGCATATTTTTATTTTTTGGCCATTGCCCAGCATACCCTTTGTTTGGCTGTTAAACAAAGCATAAACACAGGGCACTTTCTTTCATGTCTGGTGGCTTTGCCCAAAAATTAGGAAATACTGGGAAAAAATAAAAACTTGGCTAACAGAAATAACAGCAGAGGAAATAGAGTTTAAACCAGAAATTTTTCTATTAGGCATGATCAAAGAAAACCATAGGAAAGAAACAAAATATTTAATATTACATATAATTACGGCAGCCAGATTGGCACCAGCTCAATATTGGAAAATGGATCAATTGCCAACAGATCAACTAATAATCCAAAAAATTTACAATTGTGCGGAAATGGATAAATTAACATTTGAGTTAAAAGATAAGGTAGACTCAAAATACTACACGGTGTGGAATAGATGGTACGACTGGATAATTCAAAAGAAAGGAGAGTAAAGGTAAAATTCTGTAAGACAATAAAATTAACAAATAGGCACCCTCAACAAGATAAAGGATGTGATAAAGTGACAAAGTCACTTTCTATTTTTTTTTCTCTTTTTTGTTTTGTTTGGTTTTCTTTTTCTATTTTTGTTGTGAGTAAATAATGATGTTCGGGTTAATATACTGTAAATGTATTCTGTATATACTTGATATGGTATTTTATCTTTTTATGTTTAATAAAGTTTGTTTTTTAATAAAAAAAATAATTTTGTTTTTTGGCCGTTACACGGCATCTTCAGGTTTGTTTGGCTATTAAACACAGCATCTCCATTTTTGTTTTTTGGCTGTTACACGGCATATTAAGTTTCGTTTTGGCTGATACCCAGCATGACCATTTGTTTGGCTGTTCAATACAGCATATTATAGCTTTTTGGCTGTTAAATACAGCATGTTCATAGTTGGTTTAACAATTTCTACTTTAACCTTTCTTTGTTGTTTCCCTCCATCTATGCATTGCTTTTCATTTAATCATATTTTTCTTTATCCTTTTTCATAGCATTCATGACATTTTAACCTTGAGATATGGTTCTTGCTTAAAACATACTTTTAAGTATATTTTTACATTCCTTTTAACATTTGCAATTAATCATATTCACCCTTATTCTTTACCTTAACATGTTACCATTAAAACATAGTTCTTGCATTAAACATATCTTTACATGTATTAATTAGTTTCATTTAACATTTTTAATTTCTATAAAAGCCTCCCTTTAATTTATTACAATCATCTTTACTTTATTTTATTTTTAATCACATTATCTTCATTTCCTCGTCTGCAAACATAAATTTCCTTCCATTTTCCAAGTTTTTAATTTTATTCTCCATAAATCCAATTAAATCTCTTTTCATATTTTTATTCTGGATATAATGTATCAAATCTCTTTCTTTTGAGGCTGCGCTTAATCCTTCTTCTATTCCTGCGCCAAGATTCAAATTATTATTTGTTCAACTGTAGGAGTTCCATTGTAGATTCCTTTTCTTCACCAAAGTCCAGCTGCTTGCAGTCAAGAAAGAAAAATCCTCCTCCACAGTTCAGCAATTTTTTTTTGTAGAGCTCAAAGTTCTCATAACAAAGGGAGGTTACAAAGTTCCTCTTTACGCCAGATGGTGTCTCTCTATAATCCACATTTCCCATTAGTCATGCAAGACTCCATTTTATTTCTTATTATATAACCATCCACTTTATTTTCTTCTTTTAGTTAAAAAAGTATCAAATCTTCTTTTTTTTCCCCTTAGTCCAATTCAAATTTTAAAGTGTTTAGTCCTTTTACCATATCTCTAAATTAAGTCTCTTAGTTCTTGTTCCAAAATTAGTTGTTTCTCGGGTCTTTGTTCTTTAAAGTTACAGTTTAAAAAATTTCCAAAGCCCCTTTGTTACTTAGCCGCTGTTTTAGGCTAGAGGTCTTCTAGTTACTGATATAGCTCCAAACGTTGTTGCAAGCCTGGGCTGTTGTCACTCACCCGGTTTCAAAAGGCTCTGTTTTACTTCGCTTTCCTCCAGCACTTTTCTTGCCCAGTTGTCCCAGCTTCGTGGCAGCCGCCATGGCTGCCGCCCCCCGCCACCGACTCACAGAGGGTTCCCTCTGACCGCCAAGGAACTTGCCTGTTCCTCTCAGTCTTCCGAGGTGCCCGTCTTCTTCCCCCGTCCCTGCAGGACAGGTTCGGTCTACAGACCCATCGGCAGCAGTTCGGCAGCCGGGGTTTTCGCGGGACTCATCAGAGCCCACTATTTCCCTGACTGTCTCGCCGTGACCTCAACCAGTAGTCTGTGAATAGTCTTTCTTAATGGGCACAAAATGTGCTGGAGGCTATTAAGAAAGACTGGGGCTGCTTTCTGCCTCTAAGAACATGTTTCTGCATTTCTCCTTTGGGGAAATATAATATTCTACCTCTTTTAATATTCCCCAAAATATTTCATTCTCTAGAAGGGGTGGGGGTGGGCTTCCCACATATCCCAACTGTCAGGCTTCGATGCTATCTCAAAATAAATGAACTTCCAAACTGCCAATCTTTAAGGAAATTTTCTCTTTATTCGAGTACAGCAACCGGATCATGACTCTTCGCGGTCAATACTGACCTTTGCCCCCCAATCCCTCCCTTTCCGATCCCCAATTCTCTGCTTCTCATTGGCTATCTTCCAAGTCACTCTCCTGATTCCTTTCCCCGTCAGTTCACAGGAATGCTTCCCCCCTCCTCATCTCCAAGGAGCCTGAATCTTCAAAGGGATTTAGCAGGCAAAAGTTCAAGCTTCATCCTCCCTTTTCTATGTCAGCGCTGAGATGCTGACATCCGGCCCCCCTCCCTTCAGTCTTCCAGTGAGGCCTGCGTGAGACAAACAACAATTTTAGTACCTTACCCCCTTCCGGCTTGTCCGGGTGATCTGCATGGAATTTAGCTATAAGGCGGTCAGCTTGAATGTTCGTGCTCTTCACCCAGGAAGCTTCTGACAAGGGGTAACCCTTCCACTTAATTAAGTATTGGAGGCGTCCTCTGTGCCACCTCGAATCAAGAATTCACTGTACTCCATAGTGGGTTTGGCCTCCAACAATCAAGGGCCCTGGGGGATCACGTGGCACCGGCCTTAAAGTTGACCCTACCACAGGCTTCAGGAGGCTACTGTGAAAAACGGGGTGTATCCTCCCTAGTAACCGGGGCAACTGCAATTGTACTGTAACTGGGTTGATTATTTTTACTATTGGAAATGGTCCTATGAATTTCGGCCCCAGCTTTCTAGTCGGGAGTCTGAGTCTTAAATACTTGGTGGAGAGGTAGACCTTCTCCCCTACTTGGAACGGCCTCTGGGGGGCTCAGTGCTTATCTGCTTGTTTCTTATAAGACCGTGCCGCCTTGTCTAATGCCTTCTTGACGTTCTCCCAGGTTTCTTTCAGCATTGCCATCCATTCGGTCAAGCTAACTGAGGAAGGAGGCTCCCTCGGGTACTCTGGCATGGGGACGAAATCCATGCCGCTCACTATCTTAAATGGGGTTAGTCCTGTACTACTGTGGACAGCATTGTTATATGCAACCTCCGCAAACGATAAGAGGTCCGCCCAGTTCGATTGTTGGTAGTCAACGTAGCACCTCAAGTACTGCTCTATCATGGCATTCAATCTCTCCACCCCCCCATTGGTGCTCGGGTGAAACGCTGAGCTGAGGCCTTGGGATGATCCTATGGATCGAAGGAATTCCCTCCAGAACTTCGCGGTAAACTGGACACCTCGATCGGAGATGATTCTTCTGGGTACTCCGTGCAGGCAGTAGATGTGTTTTACGAACAGTTTGGCCAATTGGTGGGCTGAGGGTAGTCCGCTGCAGGGTATGAAATGTGCCTGTTTGGAGAATAAGTCTATTACAGTCCAGCTCACTGTGTTTCCGCTGCTCCTTGGCAGTTCGACTATGAAGTCCATAGCAATCTCCTCCCATGGCCTTGACGGTTCAGCTACTGGCTGTAGCAGCCCCGGGGGCCTTTCTGGTCAGGTTTTCATCGTGGCACAGATGGTACAACTTTTTACATAGCTGTCTATGTCTTTTCTCATGTGGTGCCACCAGCACTGTCTCCGTGCTAAATGCAGAGTCTTTAGGAAACCAAAATGTCCCACTGGTTTGACGTCATGACTCCTCTTGAGGACCAAGGTGCGTAAGGTCTCTGGGACATAAAGTTTCATCCCTCTCCATGCTAGGCCATCTCTCTTTGTCAGGAGATGTTGATTGTCTCGGAACCAGGGGTCCGCCAACGTTTCTGCCTTGAGCCTTGTCATTAGGTCACTTGCTGGTTGCCCCTGCTGGTCTCGATGCTGCCGTCTGGTGGTTACTTGGCCCACTCCTTGGGCAGAGGGGATGATGGCATTCACTACCTGCTCCCGTTCACTGTTATATTGAGGCATTCGGAAGAGGGCATCGGCCAGAAAGTTCTTCCCACCTGGGATGTGCTTCAGCTCGAAGTTGAAACAATTGAAGTATTGGGCCCACCGGACTTGCCTGAGCGATAACTTCCATGGGGTCTTGAGGGCCTCCAGGTTTTTATGGTCAGTCCAAACCTCGAACGGTGTCTGGCCTCCTTCTAGCAGGTGTCGCCAGGTTAACAGCACCCATCTCACCATGAACGCTTCTTTTTCCCACGCTGCCCATCGTCTCTCTGCGTCGGTGAGTTTGCGGGATGTGTAGGCACAAGGTTGCAGGTCCCCCGGCTGTTTTTTTGGAGTAGGACTGCCCCTACTGCCACATCGCTGGCATCTGCTTGGATGACGAAGGGTTGTTCGGGGTCAGGATGCTTCAAGACTGGTTCTTTTGCAAACATTTGCTTTAGTATCTCGAATGCCTGTTGGCAGGCCGGGTCCCACTGTAGAGGTTGTCCCGGGCGGGGTTTCGTTGTCGGACTCCCTGTCTTTAGGAGGTCCATCAGAGGTTTGGCAATTCTTGCAAAGGAGGGGATGAATTGCCTGTAGAAATTTGCGAACCCCAGGAAGCTTTGTAGTTGTTTGCGGGTGCGAGGGGGTCGCCAGTCTAGGACTGATTGTACTTTAGCCGGGTCCATCTCTATCCCCTCATTTGACACTCGGTAACCTAAATAGTCTAGCTGCGATTGGTGGAACTCGCATTTTGACAGTTTGACATAGAGGTTCGCTTTCAGCAGTTTTTCCAGCACTTTAGCGGACGAGGGGTATGTGTTCGTTTATGGTCTCCATGTAAATGAGAATGTCATCTAGGTAGACAGGACCCCTTTATATAGGTGGTCATGTAGAACTTCATTTATCAATTGCATGAACACCGCTGGGGCTCCCTGTAGCCCAAATGGCATCACCTTGAATTGGAAACTTCCCAGGGGGCAGTTGAACGCTGTCTTCCACTCGTCTCCTTCCCTGACGCATATTCGGTAGTAGGCTTCGCGGAGGTCTAGTTTGGTGAAAATCTTCCCCTTGGTCAGGTAGCCTAGCATGTCTTTCATGAGGGGGAGGGGATATAAGTTGTGTACGCAGACAGCATTGATCCCCAAAAGTCAACTACCAGACGCATAGAGCCATCTTTCTTCTCTTTTTTTTTATTGAAAAAGTTTTCAAATACAAGTTTTTCCCCCTTTCCCCCCCTCTTCCCTAACCCCCCCTCACCACCCATCCCCTCCTGTGACTTCTTCACAACAATAAGCTAATTCATAACTAATTACATAATATTTTACCATTCCCTTACTCCCTCCTCAAAATACTGACCCTTAGCATAATATTCTTATAACTCCCATTTTCGCAATAATCTGCCCTTTTTCTCCTCCCCAAACTTATAGTATATTATTACAACAATTTAACATTTAATCTTTTATATATATTAATATAACATTTCAAAGCAGCCTTCTCCCTACATCCAAATTTAACATTTATTCAGTTCTATCCAATTCCTCCACTCCCCTAAATATATGACTTAAAAATCCTTTTTCTTAAACTAATCAATCAGTAAACTAACCTATTTCAACCCAAATTCCTGCAAAATTACCATGCAATACAATTCTAAATATAATCCACTGCCCACTCTACTAAAATATACATATATCTATATATGCATTCCATTTTATAAAAAGAAAAAAGACAATAACTTTAAATTTATAATCCATATAATATCTTCTTTGATGTCTTTCCACTGGATTGTTAAATCCATCATCCATAATAGAGTAAGATAACATACTAGTGCAACAGTTTGTTCAAGATCTTCAATCATCTTCTGCCCCCATCAGTAATAGATATCCTCATATATATATGAAAGTAAAAACAACCACCCGAGTGACATTATAATTATATTCCATATAGTTGTAATTGTGGTTTTCATCAGGATTATTAATTCCCATCATCCTAGTGGGTAACATCCAGATCTTCTGCATGCCCCAGCGTGATTCTCTTGCCTTGTAACTCGAAATAGTTATAATATATTTACCAGTAAAAAAAATCCAAAGTAGATAATTCAAATCCAAGAATGTAAGGCTCTTTTCACACCCCAAAATCATGGCATTGCAGAGATCTGCCACTATCCTCAAGATAGTATTAAACAATTGTTCACCTCCACTATCTTTTCACATATTCATTCATTTTTTAAAGTCCCTGGCTTCACTGTTGCTTGATTTAGAAACTGCTATTTCTATGAGATCTATTTCTTTTCTTTTTCTTTTGCGGGTTGAATTTCCATCCTGGTTTCCTTCCTACAAATTGTGTATCAGCTGATCGATTTTCATTCTGCTTTATAAGTTGATCTTGTTGGTTTTGTTTTGTTATCTCGTCTTTCTTTTCCATCACTTGTATATCAACTGGTTGATTTACGCACTTGTCTGTGACTTGATGATTCATCACATTGGAGTCGGATGACACTGCTCTCATATTTATAGACAATCCAGCTGGGGTATCCAGGGAGTCCAAAGACAATTTATCTACCACAGCCTCTGTAATTTGATATTTTCCTTTTGTTTCCAACTCCTTTTGCTTGTCCTGTATTATGCCTAAAGATGTTAAATTCATTTTTAAAAATTTTTGATAAAATTCTTCCGCTTTTTCAACAGTGTTCAGTTGGTATCTTACTCCTTGGTGTCTCAATATTAAACCAACTGGGGCATCCCACCTAAATAGGATATTTCTTTTTTTTAACTCAGTCACTAGAAAGCCAAATTTCTTCCTTTCCATTAACATCTTAGGCGGGAGCTCCTTAAAAATCCAAATCTTTCTTCCATGAAATTGCAAAGTAGAATTAAAAGAGTTCTGCACAATATTATTCCTAATTTCTTTATCTGTAAAATAAATCACCACATCTCTAGGCAATTGCCTTTGCTTTGCCAACCAGGAGTTTATTCTATAAATTCTATCAATCCTGCAAAACACTTCATCAGGTTGAACCTTTAAAATCCCAGCCAGAATTTCAGAAGATATTTTCCTTAAATCATCTCTGTTA
Organism: Arizona elegans; assembly: GCA_022577455.1. Classification (NCBI taxonomy): domain Eukaryota; kingdom Metazoa; phylum Chordata; class Lepidosauria; order Squamata; family Colubridae; genus Arizona; species Arizona elegans. The sequence goes on from JAKOOJ010000010.1 coordinate 17,166,718, forward strand.
TTTTCCTGCAGACCTCTCAGTCTAATTGCATATTCTGTAAAATTATATTGAATCATTAAAACTTCTCTTTCAATCCTCTGTTGCACATTTTCTTCATTACCAGTCTTTTGGTCAACCTCCATTTTAGGTTTGTCTTCTGAGCTATTATCCTGAGTGTTTGCCAAATCCTTTTTAATTTTTTGGATCTTGTCATCCAAATTCTCCTCAGTTTCTTTCATTTTAGACTCTAATAGTTTAGTCTTTGCATCCAACTGAATCAGAAAGTCTGATAAACCGTTAGCTGTTTTTAAAATCTTTCGATCCAAAAAGTCAAACTTTGATTTCACCAATTCACCAATTTCTTTAATTTCCTGCTTAAATTTTTCAAGTTGCTGATTCACAATCTCATCCCTTCTTACAATCTCTTCAAGAAGAAATTCTATTATATTAAAGTCAGGTTTCTGAGACTGGAGAGTTAGAACTTGTTCATGTAATTTGTTAATGGGGGAATTCCCCCCCACTGCCTGTTTGTCTAACTGTATAAGTCTCAGTGCCATTTTCCACACAGACAAGATTTAGTGGAAAAGAGAAAAAAAAGCTTGTTTCCAACCAAGATCAATATCAGATCCCCAGGAAAAAAAAAGAAAAAAAAACAAGAGTGAGAGTGAGGTTTTGCCTTCAATTACAGCCAGAAGTATTCATTCCGCTACTTTGTAATAGAAAACGGAAGGACTTTCCCTTTCAGACTCTCTTCAAGCCTCAGCAATCGCCATTTTAAAAATCTTTTTTCCTTTCACTTCTTAAACAACTTCAGTAACTTTTCTAAAATAAAAAGAATACTTGCGCTTCAGGATCAGAGGTCCAGCTCACGTCTTCTTTAATTAAATTTAACAAATTTACAGGCTTGCTTTTGCCACCTAGCTCTGCGTATAGCAGAGATCTCCCAGAGCCCGGAGCATCGGCTGGGGATACGGGGAGTCTCTTCCGCTCCGTCCCAAAAGTAAATAAAAAACTTTTGGGATTAGGCAGAGGACTCTACCCACCCCAGCCGGCTCTATCTCCGTTTCCTAATGGAAATGGAGTTTTTTCGAGCCGCCATTCCGCTATAAAGGCGGCTCTTACAGGCAGTGGGTTCGACGATCCCGAAGGAGCGTCCGGCGGGGACAAACAGCAAACCAGAAGTCGGCGTCTTTCTTCTCTTTGAAAAGGACCGGTGCTGCAACCCGCAGTTTGACTGGCTCAATCAAACCCCTTCGTAGGTTTTTGTCTATGTAGTTTCGCATTTCTTGCATTTAACGGGGCGTCATGGCATACAATTTAGGTTTAGGTAGTTTCGCCCCAGGGATGATTTAAATGGCGCAGTCGGCATCGCGGTGGGGAGGTAGGACGTCACACTTGGTCTCGCTAAATACCTCTGCTAGGTCTTGGTAGTCTTTTGGGATCTGTTCTGCTTTATGAGAGCTGTTGGATGTGGCCCCCAGCTGCTTCGCAGTACCCTTCGGGAGGGGCCCTTGTATCAGTGCCATCTTCTTTTGTTCAGGTGGGAGAAGTTGGGGCTCGAGTTTGGGAGGTGTCTGTCCTGGTTGAAGCGGCAGAGGTTGGGGCCCTTTTGCTATCCTCAATCTGCGGGTCCCCTCTTGCCACCAGATGATTGGACCCCATTTGTCTAGCCAGGAAAGTCCCAGTATGATTGGATGGGCCATCTTGGGGGCTATTATGAACCGTATCATCTCCCAGTAATCCTGTCGAGTGTCAGCCATTCCCTCGACACATGATCCCGGGGACTGTGACAAGCCAGAAGAACAGAGACACGGTGAAGGGGGGTGTTGTAGCGTTTAGCAGGGCACGGTGATATCAGGTGGTAGACAGTATAGGGAATCTGGGGACAGGGTCAATAAAACGATGTCAAAGGAAACAAACGCCCTTCAATACGAGGGACAGCGAGATCCGGAAGTAACTGAAGGATTAAATAGCGCAGTCACTTTAAATGCACAATTGAGCAAGGGAGGGGCGCTTGGGGGCGTTCTATAAAGCCAGATAAGCGGAGGAATCGGGCGTCTCCGACTTTGTTTTTCATCAGAAAACTTCAGCGCTTACTGTATGACCACCATGTAAGCTACGATTAAACCGGATAGCTTCACCTTTGAGTGTGTGAGTGCGGTGTTTGTTTGGCGGAGCACAGGTGGTTCCAGAGGAGGCTGACAGATCCCCTAGTTCGAGCTTCACTGGCTCAGTCAGGTGTGTGGCGTAAGCTCCCCCTACTAGGGTCCCATCAACTTGCTCAAATCGAATTGGGTGGTTGAGCTTCTTAGCTCGGATCCCCAATTTTAGGACTGTGGGTAGATTAATCAGGCACCTAGTGCAGCCCGAATCTATCAGGGCTTGGAAAGTCTCTTGGGTTCCTGTTTTTGGGGCTGTTAGATGTATGGGGAAAAGGAAAGGGTGGATGGGTCCACTCACCATTGGGTCGTCTTCACCCTCGTCCTCGCTGTCATACGAGTCGGGGGATTGGTCTCCATGATCCGGGACTCCCCTTGTTTCGGTCAGGTGGGCGAAGACCTCTGTGCCTGGGGGGAGATTTCGTGGCGCATCGGTGGCTCGCTTGGGGCCCCGTTCCCATCGTGCCTTTGGCTGAGGGTTTGGCCTCGGGCCCGGGGTTCCACACGCTACTGCTAGATGGCCCATTCCCCCACATCTGTAGCACCTCATTGGGCTCTGCGGGACGAAAGGCCTTTGGGTAGGCCATAGTGCCGTGGTTCCTCGTCTGGTATGTGGTCTCGGGTCTGATTGGTATCTTTCCCTGGCCTCTGGTTGCTTTAGCATGTTGTTGGCGCGCAGCCCCCTTTCAACTTGCATCGCCACGCGGAACCATTCGTAGAGTCGGTTTGGGATGTCCCGATAAGCGGCCACTTGGGCGATCTGCTTATCTAGGCTTGTTCTGAAGAAATACACTAGTAGTCGCTCTGGTAGGGGAGGCAAGGTGCCTACGACTCTTTGGAACTCACGAATGTGCTCCTTGATGGGCTTCCCTCTCTGCATTAGGTTTCTGAGTTCATCTTCCACATAAGGGTCCTCCCCTTCTTCCTCGAACCTCGCCCGTAGTAGTTGCAAGAAACCATCTGCGTCTTGCAGTTGGGGGGCTCTATTCTTGTAGAGGGCTGATGACCAAGTCTTTGCTTCTCCCTCCAGCCCTTCTGAAATGGCATTGACTAGGGCTCTGGGGAATGGATAAAGGTGCCCATAGCGCTCGATATAGATCTCAGCTGCATCGAGGAACTGCGCTACCTGGTCTGAATCCCCATCGAACTTCCCTCTGAACCGGGGTGGCTCCGCCCTCGGTGGCCCCTCCTCCCATAGTGGGGCTCTGTGTGCCTGTCTAGGGTGTCGTTGGGCTTCTTCCTCATCTCTCATTCGGGGGCGGGGGGGGCGAAGCCCTGCTTAGGCTGGTATGCTTGCTGGGCAGAGGAGGAACCCATGGATGTACACTGGGATTTTCTTTCCTTCTGGTGTGGGGGGGGGGGCTGTGCTCCCGTCTATGGTGACTTAGTTCAACAGGGTCAGCTGGCCTCCTTCTATCTTTGGGCCTGCAGGATGGACCCTCTTCCAGTCTGACGGCACGTTCAAAATCTTGCTTTAATTCCTCCATGGGGCTTTCGAGTGGCAGCTTTGAAGTTTTCTGCTGTCTGGCCTGCTGCCAATCCCATAACCAATCCGCCCTTCCCAATTCACTCAGAGGCTTCCCCTTACCTTTAGCGTCTGGAAAGGGGAACTCAGCTTCTGCAGATTTTGGCAAAATCCACCAAGGTTCATCATTTTTTCTTCTCTTGGGCTGGAGCACGATCGTCTGTCCTTGGTAATTCTGTGGCAGTGGGGGGGGAAGGGGGGGTTGCAGCTTTGCTGGGGGAGGGGGTGGCCCCGTTGCATCCAAGCTGGCTGGAGTAGGGAGGGGGGCTAGTTCACAGCCACTTGAAGTAAACTTTCAGTAGAGAGCTGGCTTTCTGCCATGGCTTCAGAACCTTGGCGCCACTCCGTCCAAACATCTGGCAGGGAGCTGGAGGGCTGGAGGTTTGCCAGTTTGGCTTGGAAAGTTGTGAGTATTGACCGTCTGTCAGGCTTCGATGCTATCTCAAAATAATTGAACTTCCAAACTGCCAATCTTTAAGGAAATTTTCTCTTTATTCGAGTACAGCAACCGGATCATGACTCTTCGCGGTCAATACTGACCTTTGCCCCCCAATCCCTCCCTTTCCGATCCCCAATTCTCTGCTTCTCATTGGCTATCTTCCAAGTCACTCTCCTGTTTCCTTTCCCCGTCAGTTCACAGGAATGCTTCCCCCCACCCTCATCTCCAAGGAGCCCGAATCTTCAAAGGGATTTAGCAGACAAAAGTTCAAGCTTCATCCTCCCTTTTCTATGTCAGCGCTGAGACGCTGACATCAACCCCATTTTGTCAGCTGTCCCAGAACTACATGCTGTTCTTGGTTCTGCTCATCAATAAACAGATAAACATCCAATCAGTCTTCATTTTATTTCCAGCTGCTTTCTTCCTGATTGGAACCGGACCGGATTTTTCTTCCAACACCATGTTGTGAACTTCTTACTGTGTATCTACCCCTCTAACTTCAGATATTTGAACTGAACTTTTATCCAGGTCTCTAGCTACCCTGTCATACTGCAAAGTAACAGTAGTAATGGGAGTGATAGTAGTAATAATACAAAACATTTGCATATGGTAGTGAAGGGACATAATAATAATAGAATAGGTAGAATTAGTGGGACATACAGTAATAGTAGAGTCAGTAGAATTGGTTTGACTTGCTGTTTTGCTTCTGTAAGAATTGCTTTGCTAAGAATTGGAATTGCCTCTGCCATTTGCTTCTGCCAGTGATCTACCTTCTGGTATCTTGTTTTTTCTTCTTGTTTTTTTTTTGTACAACTCTGTGCCTGGTGGATATCTCAAGAAGCAGGGTATGTCATGGTTTGGCAGGGTTACAGCGGGCAAATACATGTGTTGCGAAGCACCCAGCCCCTCTGTTGCTAAGCACTCAACCCCCGTTCCTTGCTACACTGCCAAAGGAAGGCATGGGCCAGGTGGCCAGAATTGGGTACTAAGTTGATGTCTCTGAAGGTATAAAAGGACGCCATACCTTCCCCAAGGTATGGCCTTTCACTGCATGCTCTTTTTCTGTATGTTGTGGTATGGTATACCCAGCTCTTCTTTGTACAAATTAAAGCTGATATTTTTCCAAGCCTCTTCTTGGGTGTCTCTCTTTGGCATTCTGGTGACCCAAATACATTTTGTGACCTTGCATTTTTCTGGCACCCAGACAGGGACCTGAAGGCATTGTTCCTTCGAGGTAGCTGCATGTCACTGCGTTCTTTTATTTACCATCTGAGCTCTCATTTCTGGACTATCAGACTTTCCGTAGCTTGCCAAGAATCCTTATCAGTAAGCTAAACTACGCATGTCCCTCCACCCACATTCTTTCACTCCCCTTTCCTTTGTTCTCTTGCCAAGAAAGGTCCGGCTGAGAAATAGCCGGCACGAACTTTTGCAAAAATGTAACAATTAATTAATTAATTAATTTTCTTAGTTAGTGAGATGTTTTATTTTTTCTTTATAACAAATAAATGAGTTTAATTAGAAGATATATCTTCGGGTTTTGTTTTCTTAAAGTATGCTTGCAAGGAAAAGTCTCAATCCACTCCTCTTAATCAAGGTGTGATTGTCCCAAAGGCAGAATGGGATTAATCAGTGCCCTGACACCTGGTAGCAGGACAATGGTTGAATTATGGCTTTTTCCTTGCTTTGTTACTTTGATAAGACCTCTAGGCTAATTAGACAGATGATTTATTTTGCGACCGAGGAACGTTAATTAATTGTCTGCTAAGATGCCGAGAAAGAAGAAAAATGGCAAAATGAAACTCAGAGCCGTGGGAGGAGAAGAAACAGATGAAATGCTCTTACAAAGAGTTCAGAAGGAAGATAAAGACAGAGCTGCTTTTGAAGGTGAAGCACTACGACTGAGGTCAGTAATGCCCCCTTCTAATTATGCAAGCTCTCAAACTGTCTTCCCAGAACCTTCTGATTTTGTAACGCTTGGTGCAGAGCCAGATTCTCCACAAACGGCAAAGCCTTTTCCCTCCTACGCAGAGAGAGAGAAACATTTTATTATCCCTCTCAAACCTTCAGGGTCACTCCTAAAGAGCAAGCTATAAGAAACTATCGTGACCAGGTAGAAATTTTTGAACAGAAGCTATCCCAGGCAAAAATGGATTTATCTATGCTTGAGCAAGATAAGAGAGAGTCTAGTGCTTTCAAAATCTCTAAAAGCGCCATTTTGGCTTCTTCTTCGGAGCCAAAGACACTCCCCCTGGTGGATTTTGTGTCAGGCCAATCAGAACAGAGAGCTGTGCACACGTCACATGAAATTCTCACTGATCAGATTACAAATGCCACGAAAGCAAAAAGAGCTGAGCTGCCCGAAACTAAAGTTGCAGCACCATCTGCTGGCGAAAGTAATTTACTAGAGAAAGCTGAAATGCATCACAATTTGAGAGAGCAATTACAATTATTGCAGAACACTCTGTTAGAGATGTCTTCAACTCACTCAGAGATTCAGGCTGCAATGCAACAAGTGTCTCCACAGGCTCAATCTCCTGCACCCCCTGGTGGTGCTGGTGTCCTTTTAGATGGAACACAACAAAGCTTAATGCAGCAAAGGCAAATGACTGCATCTCCAGCAGGTCAGGCTAATATTGCAGCTCAAGCACAAATGGCAGCTGGAACACAGCAGATTCCAGTGCAACAGCCAGCATACCAAATGCATGTTCCTCCCCAGGCATTTTCTGTTGCTCCACTAGCTTGTGAGTCCAAATTAAAGATGTCAGGACAGAATTATAAGGCCTGGGTCAGTGAGATTGGATTGTTACTTTGTAGAGAAGGCAGTCACTGTATGATTTTTAATCCCCCTGCTCAGCCATGGTCTCCTGCAATAAGAGATTTAGAAACTAAAGCTTGCACAACATTATTGATGTCCATGGATACTGAACTGCAGGTTACATTTTCGCCTGATGCAACGGCCCAACAAATTTGGGTCCAATTGGAAAATTGCTACAGGCCTGTTTCAATTGAATCTTCATGTTTGCTCATGTCTGAATTCCATGGTTCGAGACTGAAACCTGGTGAACAAATTGGAGGACATTTGACCAAACTAAAAGGACTGAGAAAAGAATTAAGAGAAAGAGGCTATAATATTGATGATATTCAAATGATCAGCATTAACATTAATTCTTTGAACTATGAATGGAAAGATGTCATTACAAAGATTAACCAAGTCCCTATTGCTCAACGCACAGTGGACAATGTATGCAGACTTTTAATTGAAGAAGAAGCATTCATGTTAGCTATGCCACACTTGAGAGGACCACCCGCATCAAGAGCTCCAGCTAGGCGCCCCTTCCGAGGAAGGACCTACGCTCCAAGGATGCCAAGATGCTACATCTGTGATCGTGTGGGACATGCCACCCGGGATTGTCCCCAACGAGTTCCAGCTCCCGTCACGTACCAGCCCAGAGGAACAGATTCCAGAGGCAGAGGCAGAGGCGGAAGACAAGGTCGTTGTGGTCCCCTGCGTGATCCACAAGCTCCACTCGCCACATTGGCTTTAACCAATGATCCACAACCTCAACCAGAGTACGACAGACGACTCCTGTGGACTTTGGACAGTGGTGCAGCATTGCACGTTACCTACAGAAAGGAACTTTTCACAGAAATGCACGAGCCTGAACCTGAACTACGTGAACTTTATTCTTTTTCCAATCATCCTTGTCAGGTCAAAGGAAAAGGAACTGTTTATGTTGAAGAGCTCGATGAATTCATTCCTGATGTTTATTATATACCAACAGCAACCAGTAATTTGCTTAGTCAGTGTCACTTGTCTAGAGCATTAAAGTTCCAGGTTCACCACCTTGAAAAAGCAAGTTACATAGTTAAAGATGGAGATATTGTTGCTGAAACCATATTAATTGGTGGTGTTTATTACTTAAAGCCAAAGCCTAAAACGCAAACACAGGCAATTAATAAATTAATAACAATTAATAATAATCTATCTGTCTGTCTGTCTGTCTGTCTGTCTTTCTGTCTTTCTGTCTTTCTGTCTGTCTGTCTGTCTTTCTGTCTGTCTATCTATCTGACATCTCTAAACGTCTTTCTATCAATCTGTCTGTCTATCAATCTGTCTGTTTGTCTATCTATCTATCTATCTATCTATCTATCTATCTATCTATCTATCAATCAATCTATCTATCTATCTATCTATCTATCTATCTATCTATCTATCTATCTATTTATGTATCTGTCATCTCTAAACATCTATCAATCTTTCTGTCTGTCTGTCTGTCTGTCTGTCTGTCTGTCTGTCTATCTATCTATCTATCTATCTATCTATCTATCTATCTATCATTCATTTATCTATCTATCATCTATCTATCTATCTATCTATCTATCTATCTATCTATCTATCTATCTACCTATCTATCATCTCTACCCACCCATTCACCCATCCACCCATCTTACAAATCTATCTATCTATCTATTTATCTGTCTGTCTGTCTATCTATCTATCTATCTATCTATCTACCTATCTATCTATCTATCTGACATCTCTAAATGTCTTTCTATCAATATGTCTATCAATCTGTCTATCAATCTGTCTGTTTGCCTATCTATCTATCTATCTATCTATCTATCTATCTATCTATCTATCTATCATCTATCTATCTATCTATCTATCTATCTATCTATCTATCTATTATTTATCTATCTGTCATCTCTAAACATCTTTCTTTCAATCTTTCTCTCTGTCGGTCGGTCTTTCTGTCTATCTATCTATCTATTTGTCTGTCTGTCTGTCTGTCATCAATATCTTTCTATCTATCTATCTATCTATCTATCTATCTATCTATCTATCTATCTGTCATCTCTAAATATCTATCAATCTTTCTGTCTGTCCGTACCTTCCGTAAAGCCCTGAAGACGTTTTTATTTCATCAAGCCAGCCTAGCCTAAATGGTTTTTAATTGGGATTTTAAATTTTATGGATTTTGGGGTTTTAAATTGGGTAGCCAGTGATTTAATTCTTTTAATTATCTTAACTTTTGCATTTGTATGTTTTTTAATTTTGGCTGTTCACCGCCCTGAGTCCCTTCTGGGAGAAGGGCGGTATACAAATTAAATTAATAATAATAATAAATAAATAAGTATACAAACTCCAAAAAGGGAGAGCACAGGCCCAGAGAGAGCTGCTCAAGAGAGAGATCCTGTTGCTGCTCCAAAGGCTCCTAAAGCCAACAAAAAGAAAATTGGGAAACAGGTTGCTCAGAGCAAGCCTGAGGATCCTCATAAAACTGTTAATGTTGAGAATTCACTAACTGGTAAACCTTTGCATTCTAGGTGTATCCATAAATGGCATAGAAGATTGGGGCATGCCAGTTTCCGTGTTCTTAGGAAGATGCCGGAGTTCGCAAAAGGTTTGGATCTAAAGGGGTGTAAGGTGTTTTTGGATTGTGCTGTCTGCAAAAAGGCCAAATCCAAAGCAGCAGCCATTCCCAAACGCGCTACACACCTGTCAACACACATTTTTGATTTGGTTCACACTGACATAGTTGGTCCTTTTCCGCCATCATTTGGTGTTAGAAAATATTTTCTAACAATTGTTGATAATTACTCTAGATATGGATATGTATATCCTATGAAAGAAAAATCAGAGACTTTTCAGATCTTTAAAGACTTTGCAACCCTTGTTTCTACCCAACACCAAGTTTGCATCGCCAGAATCCAGAGTGATCGTGGTGCTGAATTCATGTCTCAGCGTTTCCAGGACTGGATGCGTAAGAATGGAATTATTCATCAGACTTCGGCCCCTGACACATCGGCTCACAACGGAGGGGTACTGCAAACCATGATGCGTTGTCTCCTAGAAGACGCCAACCTTGATATGATATACTGGGGTGAAGCTATAAAATATGCAAATTACATTGTCAACCGTACTTGGAGCAGTGTAATAAATCAGACTCCTTTCTTCATGTTGTATGGCTACAAGCCCAATCTCAAAAACATCCATATTTTTGGTTCATATGCTATGGTGAACATCCCCTTAGCTCAAAGAAGAAAAGGAGGTCCAGCAGCAAAGAGACTGAGATTTATGGGTATTGATGATAATTCAAAATGGAGCAAATTTATTGACTCTAAACATGTAATTGTGATTTCCCAATCTGCTAAATTTGAGGAAGATGTTGACTGGTCCAGGATTCATTCCAATGATCCTGGAGTTTATTTTCCTAGAGATGATACTGCTGATGCCATGCAGATTGATGATCAAGATTCCACTGGTTCTTCTCAACCCGATGTTCCGTCTTCGCAAGCCGCGGATGCTGATGGTAGCGACGAAAGTGAGGATGAGGACGAAGAAGAAGAAGACTGGACAGTTGTTCCGAGACGTTCCAAGAGGGCCACAAAAGGAATCCCTCCACAACGATATTCTTGGCAACTGACAAAAGCACCCTTGCCTTTGATTTGCAATGTTACACTTCCACCTGATAATTTCACACAAATCAAGCAGCTTCCTGAATCAGAGCAAGACAAATGGTATGAAGCAATGCAGGTTGAAATGGACAGTCTAAAGAAACTTAAAGTGTTTACGCCTGCAAAACCTCCAGCAAACAAAAAGGTCATTGGCACTCGATGGGTCTACAGAATCAAAAAGAAGCCAAATGGTGAGTCACTGTACAAGGCCAGACTTGTAGCTCAGGGTTTCGCTCAACGTTATCCTGAGGACTACACAAATACCTATTCACCGACAGTTCGAACTGAGAGTGTAAAAATTGCTTTAGCAACCGTAACTATTCTTGGTTTAGAAGTTTTCCAGTTTGATGTTGACACGGCTTATCTACATGCAGACCTAGATGAAGAGATCTATGTGAGAAGTCCTCCAGGATTCCGACAGCAAGAAGGGGATACCTGGTTTCTAAACAAAAGTCTTTATGGTCTGAAACAGTCTGGTTTAATGTGGTATTTATGTCTTACTGACAAACTAAATTCAATGGGCTTTATTAAGTCTGAAACTGATGAGTGCATATTCACAAAAAGATTTAACAATGCATATGAGATAGTTCTTGTTTATGTTGATGATATTGTTTATATTGGTCCAAATAAGCAAATGAGTGAAATTTTTGCCAAAGCTTTGCAGAGATACTTCACATTAAAATCATTAGGTCATATTAGCACTTATTTAGGTGTTCAGATTGAAAAAACACAGAAGGGGTTTAGTCTTTCACAAGAAGATAAAATTGAACAAATTTTGCATCATTGCAACATGAACGATGCTAACACAACAAAGACACCCATGCAAACAGATTTTCACAACTTGACACATGAACCAAGTCCTGAGTTCGAGGATCAAACACTTTATCGTTCAGTTATTGGGTCACTGTTGTATATTAGTAGTTGGACCAGACATTGCACTTAGTGTTAATCTCTTGTCTCGACACGTAGGTAAGGCAAAACAGTTTCATTGGACATGTATTAAGAAATTATTGAGATACCTAAAATACACTAAACACATGAAGTTATTGTTTATTTTATTTGTTTTAATTTCTATATTTGTTAGAACCAACACATACTGATTATGCAGAATTAAGTTGTTATGCAGATTCTGATTGGGCAAGTGATAAGAAATCACGTAAAAGGTTATATGATGTTCTTAAATGGATGTCCTGTTTATTGGCAAGTACGTAAACAGAATTTTGTTTCTTATTCATCTACTGAAGCTGAATATGCTTGTATTTCAGATGCATGTAATTCTCTAACTTGGTTTGATGCTTTAGTCACAGATATCTGGACACACCCGATCCGACCGATCACAGTGATGGAAGACAATGAATCGGTGGTTTATATTTCTGAATCACATTTCACAGGTTCTAGGTCCAGACACATTGACATCCGTTATCAAAACATAAAACATTTAGTGAAAAAAGGTTTTGTTAAAATGCAGTATGTATCTACACATGATCAAATTGCTGATATGCTCAACAAACCACTTCCAGCAGCTCAACACGAGTTATCTGCGTAAGAAGATGTCCCTTATTTGATGATGTACCTGATATTCACTCAACTGGCAAAAGAAGGGGATTGTCATTGCGTTCTTTTATTTACCAGCTGAGCTCTCATTTCTGGACTATCAGACTTTCCGTAGCTTGCCAAGAATCCTTATCAGTAAGCTAAACTATGCATGTTCCTCCACCCACATTCTTTCACTCCTCTTTCCTTTGTTCTCTTGCCAAGAAAGGTCCGGCTGAGAAATAGCCGGCGCAAACTTTTGCAAAAATGTAACTGTTAGATCAGGCGCAGGAACAGAAGACGTGACCAGCTCGATACATTTAGCAACTTTATTCGTTACAAGTAACAAGTCAAGACTGCTGGTGCGCTGCCGGAGCTCTCCTTATATTCGCTCCCGGCAGACGCACCGCCCCTAGCCAGGGATTCAAACTTTCCCGCCCGGTGGCTGGCAGCCAATCCGGGCGGATGTCCTTATAAGGACATAACACTCCTCCCCCCTAGTCCAAGAAAAAGAGTTCAGTGTTCGTCAATAAACGTGACGTAGTCCTGCAGGTACGTAGGACGCCTAGGCACCCTACTTGACCGGCGCAGTCTCATTTCTTCCGTGTCCCCGCCCTGGACGGACGGGGTTCCTGTGGCTCCTGGATCCTTCCCCGGAACCGGGCTCGGTTCGGCTGGCGAGTGTGCGGGGTCACCCTCAGCGCCTCCGGCCGGACCGCAGGCCTTGGCTGGCTGGTTCTGGTGGTCTTCTTCCTGGCCTGTGGATCTTTCGCCTCGGCGGTGCTGTTCGGTTCCGACCCGGGAAGAGCGTCTGAGTCTCGGTAAGACCCCGGCTGTCACTTGCTCTTCCTCGGTCTCCCGGTGGCTGCGGTTCTGCTGCGGCCCAGTTCGCTGTGGTCCGGAGGGTGGTTCGGGCCGGTGCCCTTGGGTCCGGTCTGTTCGCTGTGGGTGGTGTTGGCTCGGGTCGCGGTGTCCCACCTTGCAGGGGTGGCGCAGGTCTCCTTGGCCGGGCTGGCGTTGGCCTTCCCCGTCGGGTTGGTGGTGGTCGACCTGGTCGGGGTGTCGTTGTGGGGATACCTCCTCGGGTTGGTGGAGGTCTCCCCTGCCGGGGTGGTGCAGGCCTCCCTGGCCGGGTTGTTGTCGGCTTTCCCTTCCCCCTAGTCCCTGGTCTACCGCCAGTTGGTGGTTGGGGTCGTCTGGGTTGGGTTGTTGTTGCCGGGTTGTTTCTTGCGTTGGGCGGGGGTCCCTCTCGCCGGGGAGCCGTGTGCCACCCTCGCCCATGTGCTGTGGTGTGCCCATCTGCGATGGTCCCCGGTCTACTCGCCTCGCGTTGAGGTCTCCCTGGTAGGGCTGCCGTGGGTTGCCTTCACTGGTAGGGTGTGGTGCTCCCCTTCTGGGTAGGTCCCGGTCTACCTGCGGGCTGGTTCGGGGATCCCTGGCCCTGTTGTGCCGGGTGCCCCCCTGGCCGGGTTGGTGTTGCCATCCCCCGTGCGGTTGGCCCTGGTCTACCTCGCTGCACTGCCGACGTGACAGTGCTTGGTAATGTGCTGGGCCGACCTCGTCGGGATGGTGTTGGTCTGCCTCATAGGGGTGTGGTAGGCCTACCTCGTCCGGGTGTGGTAGGCCTACCTCGCTGGGGTGTTGTAGGCCTACCTCGTCTGGGTGTTGTAGGCCTCCCTCGTCAGGCTGGTTTTCGTGTGCTCCCCCCCACCTTTTCCGGAGTTGGTCGATGTGACGTCTCACGACCTGTCCATCTTCCAGCTCGACGGTGTAGGATTTGGGGCCGGTTGTGCTGGCAATCTTCCCTTTCAGCCACTTAGGAGAGCCGTTGAAATTCAGCGCGAAAACTGAATTTCCTTTGCTGAAGGCGCGAAGCGGCCGGCTGGCGGTTGCGGTCACTTCCGGGCTGTATTGGGGGTGCAGCCGGTCCAAGGGTGACCTCAACCTTCTGCCCATGAGGAGTTCGGCCGGGCTCTTGTGGGTGGTGGCATGCGGCGTGATGTGCTGGGTGAGGAGGAAGTTGTCGATGCGTTCTTGCCAGTCTCCCGGGCCCATCTTGGTGAGGGCTTCTTTTGTGAGCCGGACCATCCGTTCCGCTTGTCCGTTTCCGGCCGGCCTGTACGGAGCGGAGAGGGCATGGCGGATGCCCAGTCCTGCCAGGAAGGACTCCATGGCCAGTGATGTGAGCTGGGGGCCGTTGTCCGAGACCAGCACGTCCGGTAGTCCATGTGTGGCGAACAGACGGCGCAGGGCTCGGATTGTCGCTTCTGTTGTGGTAGATGCCATGGGCACCACCTCGAGCCACTTGGAGAAGGCATCTACCACGATGAGGAGGTGTCGCCCTTGCATCGGACCCGCGAAGTCAATATGGATCCTCGCCCAGGGGTTGCTGGGGGTCTCCCACTTTGCGACTTCGGATTGCGGCGGCGCTGGGCGAACTTCTTGGCACGGGTCACATCTGGAGACCCATTGCTCAATGTCTTTGTCCATGGAGGGCCACCAGACGTAACTCCGTGCCAGGGCCTTCATGCGAACGATGCCCGGATGCCCTTTGTGCAGCGTTTCTAGCGTCCGCCGTTGCAGAGTGCTGGGAATCAGCACCCTGTCTCCCCATAGCAGACAGCCCTTCATGGTGGACAGCTCCTTCTGTTTCCTGGCGAACGGGCTGAACTTTTCCTCTGGCGTTTCCGATGGCCACCCTCTGAGGACCCAGGACTTCACTTGGCGGAGGGTGGGGTCCTTTTGGGTGTGGACGGCCACGTCTGCGGATGACACCGGACAGCTGGCGTCGTCATCTATGTGGAGTAGATGGAGCGTGGGGGCTGGGTCTTCGACTGGTTTCTTTGACGGGCATCTGCTGAGCGCATCGGCGTTCCCTATGGCTGTGCCTGGCTGGTGCACAAGCCTATAGGAGTAGCCGGCTAGGAAGATGGCCCATCTTGTCATCCGTGGGGACATGAAGGTCGGGGTGGGTTGGTCGCCGGCGAGGAGCCCCAGGAGTGGCTTATGGTCAGTGACGATGGTGAAGCGTCTTCCGTAGAGATATTCGTGGAAGCGCTTCACTCCAGCCACGATGGCCAGGGCTTCTTTGTCCAGCTGACTGTAGTTGCGCTCCGCGCCGGACATTGTCTTTGAGAAGTAGGCGATTGGGGCTTCCATGCCGTTGGGCAGTTCATGGCTGAGGACTGCCCCCACCCCGTATGGCGACGCATCGCAAGTCAGCTTGGTGGGCAGCGTCTCGCTGTATTGGATGAGGACGCTTTTGGATGTCAATAGCCCTTTGATGGCCCGGAACGCTGCTTCCTCTTCCTGGCCCCACTTCCAGGAAGCCGATTTCCCCAGCAGGCGGTGGAGTGGCTCAGCAACTGTGGCTTTCTGTTTTAAGAAAATGGCGTAGAAATTGAGCAACCCAAGGAAAGCCTGAAGCTCCGTTTTGTTTTTTGGGCTTGGAGCTTCATGGATTGCTTCCACTTTTGATTTGGTGGGGTGGATGCCTGTGCTATCAATGAGGTAGCCCAGGAACTCGACTTCCTGTACTCCTATGATGCACTTGTCCCGCCTGACCCTCAAGCCCTTGGCCCTGAATCGCTGCAGGACAAGCCTGAGCCTTTCAAGGAGTTGAGCTCTTGAGTCACCGGAGATGAGCACATCGTCGAAGTAAGGCACCACCCCTGGAACGCCTTGGAGAAGGCGTTCCATCATAGATTGGAAGATTCCGGGGGCAGCGCTGACTCCAAATTGGAGGCGGTTGCATTTGAATGCCCCCCTGTGCGTGACAATTGTTTGAGCCTCCGCCGTTTTTTCGTCCACTGGCAGTTGCTGGTAAGCCTGGGCCAGGTCCAGTTTCGCGAAAATTGATCCAGATCCCAGGGAATGCAGCAGGTGTTGCACCACTGGGACTGGGTATGCGCTCTGTGCCAATGCCTTGTTGATGGTACAACGGTAGTCGGCGCA
The DNA here is from genome assembly GCA_022577455.1 of Arizona elegans. Classification (NCBI taxonomy): domain Eukaryota; kingdom Metazoa; phylum Chordata; class Lepidosauria; order Squamata; family Colubridae; genus Arizona; species Arizona elegans. The sequence goes on from JAKOOJ010000010.1 coordinate 17,182,769, forward strand.
GATGCGCACAGACCCATCATGCTTCAGTGGGGTCACAATGGGGGTTTCCCATGAGGCATGATCGATCGGTTCCAGGACGCCCTGGGCGATCAGCTTATCCAGCTGCTCATCTACTTCAGGCCGCAGGGCAAACGGAACTCGGCGGGGCTTAAGCCTAATTGGGGTGATTCCCTTGTCCAGATTAAAGGAAATTGGCCTCCCCACAAATTTTCCCAGCTTACCATCGAAGACTTCCTTGAACTCTTCGATGATGGTGTCGAGTTCGTCCCTGTGGATCTCATGGATGCCCTCGATGGAAAGCCCCAGCGGCTTAAACCACTCCACTCCTAACAGGTTCGGTCGGCTGTTCTCCACGATGGTGATGGGCAGCTCTCCGTTAAAGTCCTTGTATTTGATGTGGATGGTGGTTCTGCCCAGGATTCCAATGGGGTTTCCGTTGAAGTCCACAAGCCTCGACTTCGGGATTTTCAGCTGGGTCTTCTTGCAGGATGGCTTCAGCTGCTGTAGGTGCTGCCAGTCCATGATGGAGTAGGCGGATCCAGAATCTACCTCCATCTTGCATGGGGACCCCTCTGCCAGCAGCGTCACGTGGAACTTGGTGGTCCCCTCGTCGCTTGTGTGAGCGATGGTGGTCTGGTGCACCGTTCTACTCCGGGGATATTCCTCCTCCCCGCGCCGGGACTGGTTTGAGGACCGTTTGGATGTCCTCTGATTGTCTTTGCGATTCTCCCGGAAACGTGGTCTGGGTGGCTCCGGGGCTGGATCTGTGGCTCTGCAGGCCTCGGCGATGTGCCCTCTCTTCAGGCATCGGCGGCAGGTCGCGTCTCTCCATCTGCAGTTTGCCCTGGGGTGGTCGCCTCTGCAGCTGCCGCATCGTTCTCCCCGGTCGCCATGCTGTGGGTTTTCCCGCCTGGGGGGGCGGGCAACCTTGTGGACGGCCATTTCCCCATCAGACTCAGATTGCGTGGTTGCCTCGTCTGATGAGGTCAGGCCCGACTTGTGGATCTTATGGATCCCTCTTGCTTTTACCATCGCAGCGGCTGCTTGCTCAGATGTCTCAGCCGCTGTTGCTTCGTCGAGGACGTCTTTGAGTGGGATCCTCTTCCGGCTGAGGAACTTCTTTTGTAGACCCACATCTCGCATTCCAAAAACAACGCGGTCTCGGATGGCATTATCCACGTTGTCGAACTCGCAGTTGGCGGCGATTTGGCGAAGCGCTGCCACGAATTCCTTGATGGATTCCCCCTCCCGCTGGTTTCTTTGCTGGAAGGTGAATCTGTTTGCGATGGGGGTGCCTGTAGGTGCGTAGTGCTCCTGTAGGACTTCCTGCAGGTCGTTCCAGGACATCTCTTCAATGTCCCTGGGTGCCACGAGGTCAATCGCCATCTCCAAGACGTCCGATCCGCAATGAGCCAGGAAGAGGGCTCTTTTCCTCTCATCGTCGAGGTTCTGGTAGCCATTACCTCGCAGGAATTGTCGGAATCGGACCATGTATGACCTCCACTTTTCCCGGGATGGGTCGAATGGATTCAGTGCGGTCATCGGGGCTTGCGGGGTAGCCATTCTGGGGTTCACTGTGGTGTAGTGACTTCAGCTCGGTGGGCGCTCGTGCCGCGAGTCTTGTTCAGGTTCTCTTCTCTAGTCCTTCGTCGCCAGTGTTAGATCAGGCGCAGGAACAGAAGACGTGACCAGCTCGATACATTTAGCAACTTTATTCGTTACAAGTAACAAGTCAAGACTGCTGGCGCGCTGCCGGAGCTTTCCTTATATTCGCTCCCGGCAGACGCACCGCCCCTAGCCAGGGATTCAAACTTTCCCGCCCGGTGGCTGGCAGCCAATCCGGGTGGATGTCCTTATAAGGACATAACAGTAACAATTAATTTTCTTAGTTAGTGAGATGTTTTATTTTTTCTTTATAACAAATAAATGAGTTTAATTAGAAGATATATCTTCGGGTTTTGTTTTCTTAAAGTATGCTTGCAAGGAAAAGTCTCGATCCACTCCTCTTTTTTTTTTTTTTAAATTTGATTTATATGCCGCCCTTCTCCGGAGACTCAGGGCAGCTTACAGTGCATTAAGCAATCGCCTTCATACTTTTGTATATTTATACAAAGTCAGCTTATTGCCCCCCCCCACAAACTGGGTCCTCATTTAACCTACCTTAGAAAGGATGGAAGGCTGAGTCAACCTTGAGCCTGGTAAGATTCGAACCTGCAGAAATTGCAGGCAGCTGTGTTAATAACAGGGTGCATTAAACCACTGTACTACCAAGGCTCCTAAACAAGGTGCGATTGTCCCAAAGGCAGAATGGGATTAATCAGCGCCCTGACACTGCATTCAGCTACTCACAAGCTGAACTTCTTTGTAGTTCAGTGGCCTTCACTATGGCAGATGGAAAAAACCAGCTGGGACCAGTAGCGAAGTCAAGAGCGCTCCCGGCAAATTTGACCCGGTGACCTCGACCTGATCATTTGCTGGCAGATTCCGATTCTAGCCAAACCTGAATGCCTTAAAGAGGCTTGCACTGGAGGGTTGTGGAACTGAGCTCTTCTAGGTGAGTAGGAATTTTTTGGGGGGGAAGGGGAGGGGAATGTTGCCTTGTGTGTGTGAGTGACTGAGATGTGGGAAATACCTACTAGAGGTTTGCCTACAAAAATGAATGTGACTGTTGGAATAAGAATTTTTAGATTCAGGGGAGGGTTCTGACCAAACTTCGGACCGGCAAGGGAAGTCCGGGAAATCCCTTAGGGAAAAAGGGAGGGTTTGGTTAGGCTTCGAACCAACAGAAAGGTCCAGGAAATCCCCTCAGGAGAAAGAGAAAGTCTAGTCAGGCTTTGAGCTGATGGAAAGAAATCCCCTGGGAAAAAATGGGCAAGCATACTGGTAGCCTGTATGGAACAAATAACCTAGTAAAAAGAATAGGGCCATGTTCTCCATTCAGTTGTGTGTTAGCCCACTGGAACATGTTAAAAACATGTTGTGAAAAAAAGTATTTTAAAAATGTGTAAATAATAATAAAAAAAAACATGTGGCAGTAAAAGTTGCTTTTAAAAAAATGTCTTTTAAAAAGAAAAATGAATGAAAATTTGAAGGGACAAAACCTTCACAGGTCTGGAAATGTTGTTTAATGCTATGTGTGTGGATGTGACTGTGTGTAATTGTTTCCAAACCTACAGGAAGGATAAGACCCTCTAATAATAGTACACAAAAAGTTATTTAGAAAATGAAGCTCATTGGCTTGTGAAAAAGCTCCCTGAAATAATTATAATGATTGGTTTGCATGAAGAAAGTATGAAATGAAATTTTTGTATGTGAAATTGGTTTACACAAAAAGTCTGATTGCAGTACAAATGAGTGTGTGTGGAGGATGCCCCGAGGCCCATAAGGAGTGATAAGGTGAAGTGATCCTGAGACCTGTGAATGCCTGTGTGTTGACCCCGCCCACTCAGAGAGATTCCCTTTCATATAAAGAAACAGTAAGTTGCAAGATTTTGTTGTTGTTGTTGTGAAGCAAGTAAAGATCCCATGGAGGATGTGAGAGAGAAATTTGTGGAGGATGTCTGTGATTTGTTGAGGCTAGAGAGAAATGCAGAGAGGGTTGTTTTGTTGAAAGGACGCTGAATGGAGAAAGGAGGTGAGAATTCTGTGTAGTTTAGACATTTTTCCTCCCTGTATCCCCACCCCCCCGGTCATTCTTTTACACAAGGACTTTTTGCCTTGGAAGAGTGAGAGAAGCAGGAAAGGGGGCTGCGGGTTTTTGTTCTTTTCACCATTTTTTTTCTCTGCCGAGCCAGCCTGAGAAAGACAGGGTAAGGGGTAACATCTGATACCTGTATTTGGAGAGTTTGCTTCCATCTGAATGGAATCTGAGTCTGACACACTGATTTTGAATACTTAGGAGTCACAGTGCTCCATCCTATGGCATGTTTGTTTGTAAAACAAGTTGTTGCCCTTTTAGGGATTGTTACAGGGATGAATTAGCAATTAGAATATGTAGAAAGAGAGATAAAATACTTAGGGCATTTAATTAATGAAAGAAGTAACAAAAATAACACCTGAAGGAGTTGAGGAAATTTCTAGGATTGACTGGATATTGTAGGCTGTGAATAGATAATTGTGCTATTTTTAATAAAGACTGGTATGCAAAGAGCCTAGTGTTACATGGATAAGGGAATGGCTTTGAGGGTTTTTACCCAGAAGTGGGGAGGAAAGAGAGTCAGTGGCATTTTTGTTTAAAATGTTAGATCCTGTCTGTTAAGGATTGCCAGATGGTGTTCAAGCAGTGGCGGCTATAACAGGGTTAGTGAGGGAAAGCAGAAAATTGACTTTTGGAGGAGCCCTAGTGCCCCTCCTCAAGTGAGGGTGATCTTGAACCAAAAAGCCAATCGATGGCTGAGAGAGTCAAGGATTTTAAAATATGAGAGTATGCTTATGGAACAAAATGATTTAGTATTAACCATTGATGTTTGTTTGACTCCAGCTCAGTTTTAAGAAGAGACTTAGAAGGACGATCAGATATTGGTGCTGAGAAGGGGTTAATTTGTTTATAGATGGGAAGAGAAAGTGGTAGAAGGTAAGAGAAGGAGTTTTGGTAGAAAGTAGAAAGTTAAGTTGGTCTGCACAGACTTGTGAATTGTATGCCTTAAATCAAGCTTTGAATTCCTTTGAAGCTCCAGGCAATAATCTAGCTGACTTGGAAGCCAGGATGGCAGCGGTAAGAAGGAATTGAAAGTTTAATGAAAGTGAGCAGAAGAAGTTAGAGAAAGTGGAAGCAAGTGGAAATGGGTATTGCCTGATGGCAGGCAAATGTTGATTTTGAAAGTACTACATCACGATAGTCCGGGGGGGTGGGGGGCTAAGGTATGATGTGATTTGTTTTTGGAAGTTTCTGGATGCTGTGGATTGTGACAAATATGTGAAAAATGTATGATATGTAAAACAGTAAACAAGTTCTACACATAAAGAAAAGGGAGGGCAACTTTAGCGTGAGACCATTTCAATGCATTCAAGTTGATTTTATTAAACTACCTCAAGTGGGGAAACTTAAATATTTATAGTGGGTCACTTGACTGGATGGGTTGAGGCTTATCCAGCCATGACAGCCACTGCAGTAGTAGTCACCAAAATTATATTGGAATAGATTATACCTAGGACTTCCGGCTTGCTTCTCGTCGCTGCCAGACGGTCCCTCGGGACCGCCAGCCCCATCGCCTGTAAAGAGCCGCCTTTACAACGGAAAGGCAGCTCAAAAAACTCCATTTCCAGGAGGAAATGTGAGATAGAGCAGGTGAGTGTAGGTAGAGCTTTCCGCGAAGCCCCCAGAGTTTTTTTTTTTTACTCTTGGGGGCGAGCGGATGAGGCTCCCTATATCACTCGCCGTTCGCTCCGGGCGCTGGGAGACCTCTGCCTTTTTGCAGAGCAAGGCGACGAAAACAGGCTTTTCAAGATAACTAACAGACTAAGTAAAGAGGATGAGATCTGGACCTGGACCTGTGACCCTAAATCGCAAGTATTTATACTTATTTTGCAAAGGATATTGAACAAAGTAAAAAAGAACTTTTAAAATGGCGACTGCCGAAGTTTGAGCAGGGAAGTTGAAAAGGGAAAGTCCTTCCATTTCTTATTAAGCCACAAAGTAGCGGAATAAATACTCCTGGCTACAATTGAAGAAAAAGCTCCACTTTTGTGTTTTCTCTTTCCTGGAGATTTGGTATTGATCTTGTTTGGAAAGAAGCTTTTCTCTCTTTTTTTGTTTTTCTTTTCTAAGGGAGTTTGTCTGTGTGGAAATATGGCGTTCAGACTTACAAAGCCAGACAAACAAGCGGGGGGGGATTCCCCCATCTATAAACTACATGAACAAGTTCTAAACTTACAGACTCAGAAAACTGATGTTAATATAATTGAATTTCTCTTGGAGGAGATTGTAAGAAGGGATGAGATTGTGAATCAGAACTTTGAAAAATTTAAGCAGGAAATTAAAGAAATGGTGCAATTAAAGTTTGATATTTTGCAACGAAAGATTGCAAAAGTGACTAATGGTTTTACAGAAATTGTTATGAAGTTGGATACAAATATTGACTTATTAGAGTCTAAAATGGAGGAAATTGAGGATAATTTGGACAACAAAATACAAAGAACTGAAAATGATTTGATAAACACTCAAGATAATAGCTTAGAAGAAAAACTTAAAATAGAAGCTGATTATAAGACTTGTAATGCAGAAAATATAAAACAACGGATTGAAAAAGAAGTTTTAATGATGCAATATAATCTCACAGAATATGCGATTAGATTGAGAGGATTACAGGAAAACAACAGAGATGATTTAAGGATCTTAAAGGTTCATCCTGAGGAAGTATTTTGTAGGATTGACAGAGTTTATAGAATAAACTCCTGGATTGCAAAGCAAAAGCAATTGCCAAGAGATGTGGTGATTTATTTTACAGACAAAGAAATAAGAAATAATATCGTGCAAAAATCTTTTAATTCTACTCTGCATTTTTTTGGAAGAAAGATTTGGATATACAAAGAGCTACCACCTAAGATGTTATTGGAAAGAAAGAAATTTGGTTTTCTGATGACTGAGCTTAAAAAATGAAATATTATATTTAGGTGGGATACTCCAGTTGGTATAATATTGAGATATCAAGGAGTAAGATATCAATTAAATACTGTTGAAAAAGCGGAAGAATTTTACCAAAAAATTTTGAAAATGAGTTCAACATTTTTATGCACAACACAAGATAAGCAGAAGGAGTTGGAAATAAAGGAAAAATATCGAGCTACAGAGGCCTCTGTAGATGAATCGCCTTTGGATTCTTTAGATACTTCAGCTGGATTAACCACAAATAAAAGAGATGTGGCATTGGATTTTTATGTGATGATTCATCAAGTCACAGACAAGCATGGAAATCAATTAGTTGATACACAATTTATAGAAAAGAAATATGAGTCACAAAAGAAATATGAGTCACAAAAGCAAAACCAACAAGATCAAGCTATAAATCAGAATGAAAACCAATCAGTCGATATACAACTCATAGAAAGGAAATTAGGACGGAGATCAAACCCACAACAAGTCAAGAAAAAAAGAAATAGATCTCGCAAAAACAAAAATTTCTAAATTAGGCAACAGTGAAGCCAGTTATTTAAAAGATGACTGAATACATGAAAAGATAGTTGAGGCGAAGTATTGGTCAATATTATCCTGAGGAGAGTGACAGACCTCTGCAGTGCTGTAATTTTGGGATGTGAAAAGGGCCTTAAATTGTTGGATTGGAATTATCCATTTTGGATTTTTTTTTTTTTTTTTGATAAATATATCATGCTTATCCTGAGCTATATGGCAAGAGAGCTATGCTGGGGCATGCAGAAGATCTAGTTGTTACCCCATTATGATGGTGGGAATTAATAATCCTGAAGAAATCCACTACTACAGATATTATATGGAATACAATTATAATGTCACTCGGGTGGTTGTTTTTCTTTTTTATATACATGAAGATATTTACTATTGATGGGGGCAGATGATAACTGAAGATTTTGAACATTCTGTTGCAATCAGGATGCTATATTACCCTAATATGGGTGATGGAGTTAATAATCCAGTGGAGAGATATCAAAGAAGATATTATATTATATGGATTATAAGTTTAAAGTCATTGATCTTATCTATATAAGGGAATATTTTTTTCTTAGTAGGGTGGGCAGAAGAATAAAGATATTAAGAATTGTTATGTATGGTAATTTTGTAGGAAAGTGGGTGGAGACAGGCTAGTTTATTGATTGTTTAGTTTAAGAAAAGGGATGTTTAAGAGATACATTTATGGGAGTGGAGGAAATGGATAGAGCTGAATAAATGTTAAATTAGGATTTATTATATAGCTTTTCAGGGGAAGGCTGCTTTGAAATGTTATATTAATATACATTAAAGATTAAATGTTAAAATAGGATTTATTATATAGTCTTAAAGTGGAAGATTGTTTTGAAATGTTATATTAATATATAGATATATGTATGGGGGAGGAGAAAAAGGGCAGATTATTGCTAAATTGGGAGTTATAATAATGTTATTATGCTAAACCAGAAGTTATTATACAATGTTACAGTAGAATGTTATTTTGAAATGTATGATAACAGGGGGATGTAATAATATTATTAGAAAGAAAGGGTCAGTATTTGAGGGATGGAGTAAGGGGATGGTAAAATATTATATAATCTGTTACGAAGTTGGATTTTATTTTGAAGAAATCACAGGGGGATGGGTGGTGAGGGGGGGTTAGGGAGGAGGGGGGGAGAAAAAAGGGGGAAAATTTGTATTTGAAAAACTTTTTCAATAAAAAAAATAGATTATACCTAGATATGGAGTAGTAGAAGCTCTAGACAACAACCAAGGGACTCATTTTACTGCAAAAGTGCTTCAATCAATCATGGAGGCAGTGGGAATTCAGTGGGAATGTCATGTTCCGTGGAATGCAAAATCATCTATGCTGTGAACCAAATCTTTACCCTTGGCCTTGCTCAGGTTTCGAACCTGCCCAAAAAGGTTTACCAGTATTTTACCTTCTGAAATGATGTTTGGATTACCACACTTGGACAGAATGGGGGAGATTCCACAATATAACGATATGTTTGTAAAGAACTGTATACTTGGCCTGTTGTCTTCTTTATCTTACCTCATAAACAAAGGACTAGTTCAAACCCTACCTCTCAAATTTGCTGTCCATAAGTTCCAGCCTGGTGATTGGGTCCTGATAAAAAGTTGATATGAGGAGAAACTTGGCCCAGCCTGGGACAGGTCCTACCAAGCCCTGCTGACCACTGAAACAGCAGTCCAAATGAAAGACAAAGGGTGGACCACTACACCCGTGTAAAAGGACCAGTGAAAAAACTAAAAGAGTGGCAAGTAATTCCTGGAGAAGACCCGCTGAGAATAAACATTCCAAAAAACTGATGTGGTCATTGTGGTATGAATGGGTTTTGTTTGTGATTTTTCTCGTTGCAGGAGTAGCAACTTTTCGGTCTTTCCACCCTGAGTGGTGGCCTATGTTATTCCATCAGAAGATCCCAAAAGAAACTGTGCAACTTCGCATTCTACATATTGTGTTGGTTCTGTGATTGTAGTTGTATCACTGAATGTTGTTGTTATTCTTGTTGTGATTGTGAACTGATATACGCCTGTGGGGAATAGTGGGACACTGTGATTGTGGAAATGTGCAAAGGATTGCTGCCCATATAAACTCTATATATTAGGGCATTGAATCAGATCAACCTTACTTGAACACAGTAGTCCTAGGAGATAGTGATATCATAATCCCTGAAGATATAGAATGGATTGATTTAATGCAATGGTTCAATATTTGGGAATAATTTTCTTATGCATAGGACTAACAGGAGGAGAATATAATGCAATGTTAAGTGTGAAACATTACAAGCAAGGGTGTTTTCTTCGCTTACTGTCACCTTTCAGTCTGGAATTAACCTGACACAACCTAGTAACCCATTTGAAAATATAACTAGACTGAGTGGGTTATGGATGGATGTGGTAACTCTTAATTGGCATGCTCTAGATGGCTTTTTTTTGCATATTTTTTTTATTTTATAAACAAACAAACATACAATACATAATCAATTCTTCAGTGTATCATCTAGGTACATCTTTTGTGACTTCTTCTTCTTACTCCTCCGATCTTCTTAGTATTTTCCATTCATTTGTTATAACATTCTCCCCACATTATTCATTTATTTATAACATTCTCCCCATATTTCTTGCTTACTATTAATACATTTATCTATCTTCACTCTCCCCTTTCTTCTTCCATTGCTTCATTACAACATTACCCTATATACAGTATATCTCTTCTCTAACCAATGGTAAAATTGTCCCCATATCTTAAAATATTCCGATTCCTCTCTTTCTTTAATTATCAAAGTCAATTTATTCATTTCTGCACAATCTAATATTTTTTTAATTACTTCCACCTCTGAAGGTATTTTCTCTGCTTTCCATCTTTGCACAAATACTATCCTCGCTGCAGTTATTACTTGTATAATCAAATATATATTTTCTTTACTGATTTTCTCTGGTAGAATACCCAATAGGAACAGCTCAGGTTTTAATTCTATATGTTGTTGTAGCATTTCTTCTAACCATGTTTTAATTCTAGTCCAATAATTTCTCGCTTCTGGACATGTCCACCACATATGATAATACGATCCTGGTATCTGATGACATTTCCAACATTTAGCTGATTTAGCTTTAAACATATGCCACCTATAAAACATTTTATATTTTATATTGGTTCTCTTTATATGCTGTGGACATTGTTAATTTGTAATTCCTTTACCATAGCTGCTGCCATTTATCTAGCTCAATTGAATATCCAAAATTTTTCACCCAGGCTATCATTGTTCCTTTTACCTGTTCTTCTTCTAGTTCAATACTAAGTAAGTAATTATATATATTTTTAAATTATTTTGTCATCTGTTTCTGTGTGTATCCTATCCAGATCTGTCATTTCTAAATAAAAAATATATAATTTCACATCTTTTTCATATCTTATTTGCATTTGCATATGTGTATACCAATCCATCTCAATCCCTTGTTCTTCTATTTCTTGTTTCCCTTTCAATTCCCCCTTATCTGTTAATATATCCTTATATCTAAGAATATTTCTAAGAGTAAAAATATTTGGGTGTATTAGTGCTTTCATTGTTGATAACCATATTGGTATTTTAAAATAATATTTATCTCTAACCTTCTCCCACACAAATAACAATGCATTTCTTACATAGTGTCTCTGAAAGTACGTATGCATCTTGCTTCTGCCATACCATAAGAATGCATGCCATCCCAATTGTAGATCATGTCCTTCCAAGGTTAATAGCCTTGTATTTCTTAGTTCAATCCATTCTCTCATCCAAGTCAATGCTGCTGCTTGATAATATAATTCCTAATTTGGCAGTCCAAATCCTCCACGCAATCTCGCATCCTGTAGCATTTTATGTTAATTCTCGCCTTCTTTCCTTGCCATATAAATTTCCTTATTATTTTATTAAGGTGTCCAAAATAAGTCTTTTCCACTTTTATCGGTATTGTCTGAAATAGAAACAATAGTCTCGGTAGTATATTCATCTTGATTATTGCAATCTTTCCCATTAGTGATAACTGCAATTTTTTCCATTTCTCCAGATCTTTCTCAATTTGTCTTTTTAGGTTATAATAGTTATCTTCTTTTATCGTTGCACATCTTGAAGTTAATTGTATTCCTAAATATTTTACTTTCTTCACAATTTGTAAATCTAATTTCTCCTTTTAAATCTCTTTTTTGTTTTTCTGTAATGTTTTTCACCAATATTTTTGTTTTTTCTTTATTTTTAAACCTGCCACTTCTCCATACTCTTCTATTTGTTCTAATAATTTGGGACCTGTTATTTGAGGTTCCTCCAAAATAAACACCAAATTGTCTGCAAAGGCTTGTAGTTTATATTCTTCTTTTTTAGGAATTTTAGGTAGGTCAGCTTTTTCTAAAAATTGTTTTATCTTCTCATCTGGTATCTTCTCTTGGTTATATAGTCTCTCATAATAATTTTGAATTATTTTCTTCTTCACTTCTATAACATGCATTTCCTTTTTCATCTTGTAAGTGGTTTATTAGTTTCTTCTCCTTTTCTTTTTTAATTTTATATGCCAACCATCTACCTGGCTTATGTGCATTTTCAAAAAAGTTCTGTTTCACTGATCTTAATTTACATGCCAAAAATTCTTGTTCATTTAAGTTTATTTCATGCTTCATCAATTCCATTTGTTTTTTAACTTTATTATTTTGTGTATCCTTTTGTAGTTCTTTCTCTAACCTCCTATACTCCTCTTCCAATTTCTTCTGTGTTTGTCTTTTCTTTCTGTTCTTTTTCCCCAAATATGTTATTGCCAAACCTCTAATATATGCTTTCATTGTATCCCATACATTCTGAATTGATGTATCTTCCTTTTTGTTTATTTTAAAAAAGAACTCTAATTCTTTTTCCATAAACTGTTGAAATTCTTTTTCATTTAAAATTGTTTGATTCAAGGTCCATCTTGGCTTTTTCTTTTGTCCTTTCCATGTTATTGTAATTGTGTTATGGTCCACCCAAATATTTGTTTCAATGTTTACTTTTTGTATATTATCTATTAAATCTGTTGACATCCATATCATTTCTATCCTAGACCATGACATGTGTCTATTTGAATAAAAAGTATATTGTTTTTCTTTCAAGTGTCTTTTTCTCCATACATCTTGTATACTAAATTCTTCTATCATTGTGAAGAAAGTCTTTGGGAGTATTTTTCTGGGTTTCTTATTTGTCTTTGTCATTTTGTAGTCCAAATCCACATCTATTATTGCATTAAAATCACCCATTATACATATGTGTTCATATTTCAATTCTAGTATTTTCCTGTGTAACTTCCCATAGAATTCTTCTTGTTTATCATTTGGTGCGTACAGTGCTACCAAGAGTATTTGTTTAAAGTTTAGCCTTACTTCCACCATCAAGATCCTCCCTTCTTCATCCACGAATATTAATTTAGGTTCTAATTTTTCTTTACTATATAAAGCTACTCCTTTTTTGCTTTGTTGTATCCGTGAAGTAAATAAGACACCTAATTTTGAATATTCTAATAATTTTGTGTGTTGTTTTCTAATATGTACTTCTTGTAAACATATAATGTCCATCTTTAATCTATTTAATTTGTTTAAGATTCTGTTCCTTTTTGTCACTGAATTCAGTCCATTTACATTTATTGATATTGCTTTTATTTCTTCTTCCATATTTTACTTATTACTAGTTTTTGATCTCGTCACTCTTATCTCTCATTGTTCTTTTGCGTCTTTTGCTCTTGCCCCTTCTCTTAATGCTCTTTCCTCCTATTCCTTTGTCCTTTCTTCCTTTTCCTTCAAAGATTCCTCTTTGTGTCCAGTCTCTCTTGCTGCTCTCAGTTCATCATCTAATGGGCCACAAAATTGCTGAAAAAATAATTTAGCCTTTTTGATTGAATCTAATCTGTGTCTTTGTTCTTGCCATGTCACCAAAATTCCTTCTGGTATTAACCATCTAAAACGCACTCCTTTTGTAATTAAAAATTTTGTTAAGAAATGGTATTCTCTCCTCAAATCTCTGACTCTTCTGGGTACTTGTCTGAATACTACTATTTCATTATCTTTATATTTCAATGCAGTATTTCTTGTTGTTTGTAATATCTCTGTCTTTATTGCTTTCTTTGTAAAACTTATGTGGACTTCTCTCGGTAATTTGTTTCTCATTGCATATCTTGTATGTACTCTAAAAGCCTCATCAATCTCATTTAAAATCTTCTCCTTTGGCTCGTCCATAACTTCTGCCAGCATCTCAGCTATCACATCTGGCAAGTTTTCCACTTTTTCCTCCTCTATATTTTGAAATCTTAGATAAAAATCAGAACGTTCCATCTCTAACATGATAATTGTTCTCTCTTGATTTTTGTCAACTGATGTCAATTATTTTCCTAATTCTTCCACTTTCTTTTCTGTCAAATCTGCATTTTCCTCTACTTTTTGGATTCTTTCTTCATTTTTCCCAACTCCTTCACTTCTTTTAAGTCTTCTTTCAAATCATCATGAAGTGTCTGTATAAGGTTTTTAAAATCCAGCGCCTCAGATGTTTTTTGTGTTTCTGTCGTGGAGGGGCTCGCTGTTGAATGCAAATGTGCTGTAAATTTCTTCATCTCCAAACTATATGAATCTAATTTTTAATCCACTTATGGTTTCTTTTATAATCCAAATACCTAATCCTCCCCATTGGGTGGATTAGAAAAAATAAAAAATAGGGGGGAAAAAGAATAAAAAAGAATTCAATCAACCCCCCCGCCCAAAATACAAAAAATAAACAAACGGAGAGAGAAAAAACAAAAAGAAATGTGACACAAATCCTATGAAAAAAAAATAGAAAGAACAAAAAGAAAAACAAACACAAGCTCTTCGGGCTCTTCTTGCCTTAATCCAAATTCTAAACAAGCCACCTCTTTTTCCAATCAAGCAGAGAGAGAGAAAAAAAAAGAGAGAAAAACAGAAAAAACGAAATAGGAAAAACAAGCCAGGTTGCATAGTCTTATCCACACATCATTCCCATAGGAAAAAATAGGAAGAAAAAAGAAAAAAAATCCAACAGCAATCCAACAAAACAGTTCCAAAACAAAATACTTCTGAGAGCTCAAAAAAAAGTAAATAAAAAAAATAAAAAATTCAAAAAATAAAAACAAAATCAACACTCCAAACTCTTCTGTTCTCTTTGTTATGTCTCTCTTTCTTGGACATCTGCTTTCTTATCTGTCCAGCCAGGGCTCAAGGTCAATTCTGAGGCTTATAGTTAATTCAAAGCCTTTTTTCCCTCCTTTCCTGCCACTAGATGGCACTGCAGGCTATTTCATTTCGTTTCATTCAGTAAAACAGAGCAGTTTCAAAACTCCCATTTTTTTTAGTTAATTCTATTCAGTATTCACTTCAAATTTATTTATAATCATTCCATCTTATTGAAAAGCAGTTCAATCAGTTCTCTATCTCCTCTTGGTTAATCCACTCTTTTAAGACAATTCCAAATCGCTTTCTTTAACTCATTCAGAAAAAGCCCCCCCCCTTGGACTTTCACTTTCCTCACCGCCCGAATGCCGGAAGTGAGAGCCGAAACACACATGCTCTCCCTCCTCGCTCTCAGCCACTTTTCCACTCTATTTTTCTTTCAAGTGGGTATGAAGAGAAACTTTTTTTCAAAAAAAATTTTTTTTTTAATTCTCACCTAGATGACACACTCTGTATTCACTTTCTTCTTCCCGCTGTGACCGCCCCAGCTTCTTAGCGGCTTCTATGGCCACTTTCTCCACCGTCCAGTTTGAGGAGCTTCTTCCAATCAACCAGGTAGTTTGCAATCTCCCTGTGTTGATCAGTCCGTGCTCTTCTTGTTCGTCATCTCTACAGAATGATTTAGGTCACTTGGGACTCCCGGACAACAGAAATATCAATGGTTCTTCAGGAGCCCCTGAAGAACCTGTTGTATCGCCGCGACGCTGGCCACGCCTCCACCCGCTCTAGATGGCTTTTATCGGAAAGTTTGCCTATGTGCAATTGCCTTGCCGATGGTATGGAGTATGTATTTTAGGAACTGTGAAACCTATTTTTCTTCCTTTTTTTCTACTGCCCACACAATAAGGTGAAAGACTGGGTACCTGTTTATGAGGAAGTAGGCCACAGAAAGATGACTGGCCTCTAGACAGATTATTATTATTATTATTATTATTATTATTATTATTATTATTATTATTATTATTATTATTATTATTATTATTTGAATTTGTATACCGCCCTACTCCCGAAGGACTCAGGGTGGTGAACAGCCAAAAGATAAAATACATATAATACAAATGTTAAAAAACTATTAAAATACAATTAAATAATTTGGCCCAGAAAACAAAATTTTAAAACACCCCAAATTTAATTCCATTGTCTCTCAGAACCTTTGTAATTGGTTTCAAAAAAAATCTCCACGCCCTTTCTTCTCTTGATATATCTGGAAAGACTTGAATAATTTTCTCCTCAAATTTCAAAGCTTCACCCATCTCTCTCACTTTCACCATCACTTCCAATTTGTCACTAAGATTTGCAAATCTGACAAGTACATTTCTATTTAAACCGTTTTGTCTTTTAAACCCAATTCTAAAAACACTTGCCAGATTTGTTGCTGTAAATGTGATTTGTGTATCCAAGTCATTGAGCCATTTTAAAACTCGTTGTTTCAAATTGTCCACTTTTTCTTCTTGAATTCCACGAATAACCAGATTATATTTCCTCGCTTCTTCTTCCAAAAGACAAACTTTTTTATCTTGTTGTTCATTTTTAAAAAAGATTTCTCCAATTTGCCGATCTATCTTTGCATCATGTGTATGAATCTGCTCAATTTCATCTTTAATTATTTTCATTTCTACTGTTTGCTTTGCAAAATTTTCATTCATTTCTTGCTTCATTCTTTTAATTTCCAATGTCATATTATCCATACTATCTGACAGTCCTGATATCTTTTCACTAATTTTGGTTAAGGCCACAGCAACTTGTTGCATTTCTAAGGATTGTTGGGTCGCCATTTTTTAATAAGTTTTAATTATCCACTTTTGCCAAGAGGGTCTGTAATAAAGATTAAGGGACAGCAATCTAATATTGAAGCTGAGACAGCTTATTATTGCACTCAAAAGGACCAGCAATAAAAGTTTATAGTTCTCAATTCAGCTTACGTAATTTCCCTAAAAGAAAAAAAGCTAACATCCGTTGGAAGGCACTGCCCAGAAATGCGTTTTGCTGCTTCAACTCAGGCACTTTCACAAACAAAAGATCAACTTAAAGTTCACATATTCTTCCAAGAAAACCCTTCCACCAGTCTTTTGATGTTCCGTGCCTTTATCCCACGGCAAAAACAAACACAGATCGCGGTAATAATGAGAACAAAGGCAGCTATTTACTCCAAATATGCAATCGCGACTGCCTATCTGGTCACCCCTCACTCCTTCCACTTTCCCACGCTATGAAAAGCTTCAAAATTTGAGTCGTTCAGGGTGACCTACCAATTCCAAAATCAATCTGGTGGGCCAGTAGCTCTTCCGATACAATTTATAAAATTTTGGTCCTTATCGGTGCATTTCAAACACTTTAATCCACATTTATCTTCCGTAAAATGCCCTGCGAAGTGGAGAAAACGTCCTCACACCACCACGGCCATAACCACGCCCCCTTAAACATAACTGGAGACCACCACAGCAACTAAATTTTTTTTATAAAGGAAGAATGCAAATAATTACTTTGGAAACAGATGCAGTGTTATACTTACATGAACTTGGATTGATTGTAAAGTATGAGGACGTAACAGAGATAAAAGATCAAATGCTCAAGATGGGTGGAACATATGCAAAAACATCAACACCAGAAGAAAAAGGGGCTGCTGGAGGACAAGACCCTAAAGGATTAAAGCGGAAGGAAATCTCACCTGCGATGGTTGAACAAAAGAAAAGTCGTGATGATATAATGGGAGATGGAGCGGATAAGAAATTGAAGGATCTTGAAAAAGAATTGCAGGAAGCTGAGTGCGGGGAAAAGTTACCACTTTTTTCTCTGAGAGATGAATTTAAGTAGACTACCCGAAAGAAGTGACCCGACCATTGGCACATCCCCTCTCCCCCACTCTCTTTATAGACGGCGGAAACCAATTGAGGATGTGGGGGACGAAGATTGTTTGTTATTCAATGTTTGATGTGTTTTTTGTCCTTTTTTGTTTTTTTTATTGTTTTTTTTCTTCTATGTTGAATGTTGTTTAGAATGTGGGAGATTGGTGTTGGGATCTGGGCACAGAAAGGAAGAGGAGGGGAAAGGATTAAAAAAATTACAGTTTAAATGGGTTTAATAAAAATAATGACATGGAATGTGAAGGGTACAGGGAATCAGATTAAGAGAAGACGATTGGAACTTAAAATTAAAAGAGATCTACCAGATATATTATTTTTGCAAGAAACCCATCAGAAATCTGAAGACTCAAATAAAATGTATATAAAGGGTATGCAAATTTATGAAAAATCTTTTGGAACTTCAAAAGCAAGAGGAGTTGCTACATTGATATCAGATAGGGTATATTTTGAAAAAGAACAAGTAATTGTGGATGAAGAAGGAAGATATGTAATAATTGTGGGAAATATTAACGAGGAAAAAGTGACACTGGTTAATTTATATTTACCAAATGAGAAGCAAAAAGAATTTCTTGAAAAAATAACTAAAATTTTGGAAATCGAAAGTGTAGGGAAAGTAATTGTGGCTGGGGATTTTAATTTAATTAGAGATAAAATAGATAGTACTAACCCCACTCGTTGTGGAGAAGCAAATAAAATGGGGATCTTAAATAAATAGATGTTTCAAAACGGTGTGGTGGATGCCTGGAGAGAAGTGAAAGGAACTGAAAGAGTGTACACTTTTTACTCTAAGATACATAATACATATTCAAGAATTGACTATATCTTAGTTTCTAAAGATTTGTTGAATAATGTGGATAAGATAGATGTGGGAATTTTTAAGGATTCTGATCATGCAGAAGTTACGATGGAAATAGATTTTAATTTTGAGAAAAAAGGAAGTTGTTGGAGATATGATGAAAAACTGTATAAAAATGAGGAGGATAAAAAATGGATATTTAAAAAATGGGAAGAATGTTGGAGATTGAATGATAATGGAGAGGTTAAATTTGAAATTGTTTGGGACGCGATGAAAGCAGTGTTTAGAGGGGAAAGTATCAAGTTATCAAGCAGAAAATATAAAAATTATAAAAATAAAATTGAAAAAGATAAAAGCCAGATTAAGGAATTGGAAAATCAATTTTTGCTTACTAAAGAAAAGGTTTTTTTGGAGGAATTAAATCTGCTAAAAAATAAATTGATAGAAGAAGATATAGAATTGGTAAAAAAGAATATGAGATATTTAAATAGGAATTTTTTTGAATTTAGCAATAAAAATTCTAAGTTATTGGCAAGGATGGCGAAAAATAAAAGAGAGAAGAGAGAAATTGGAGCCTTGATAGATGATAAGGGCATAAGACGCTATAAAAAATTAGAAAAATGTGAAGTGGTCAGGAACTTTTTTCAAAATTTATATTCGAAAAAATTAATTGATCGGGGAAAACTGAGAAGCTATTTAGAAAAACATGTTGTGAAAATTGACCAAACATATAAAGATTTAATGGAAGAAGATATAACACAAGACGAGATTAATGGAGTAATACAAAAAATAAAATCAGGGAAAGCTCCAGGTGAAGATGGATTACCTGCTGAGTTTTATAAAGAATTTAAGGAAATAATAATACCAAAATTGCAAAAACTATTTAACAGAATTTTACATGGTGGAGAAGTTCCGTTGTCATGGAACAGAACGGTGATATCTATAATCCCTAAACCAGATAAAGACTTAGAAAGGATTGAGTCCTATCGGCCCATCTCTTTAATTAATCAAGATGCAAAGATATTTACTGCCATTATAAGTAATAGATTAAGTAGATTTATAGATAGATATATAAGTTATAACCAAGTAGGTTTTGTGAAGGGTAGATATATGAGTGATATTGTCAGAAGAGTATTAAATATTATAGATGTTGCTGAATATAATGCTGATAAAATAGGTATAATATCATTAGATATTTTTAAAGCTTTTGACTCTGTACAATGGGAAACTATTAAAATAATTGTTGAGGTATTAGGTTTTGGTAATAAGTTTATACATGTTATTTCAAAACTGTATCAAAAAAGTAGTGCAAGAGTGAAGGTGAATGGAAGGCTGACAGAAGAGATAAGATTGGAAGCGGGTACAAGACAAGGATGTCCCCTGTCTCCAACATTATTTTTATTGGTTATGGAAATTTTGACTAAAATGATAGAAAAAGATGAAGAATTGGAAGGGTATAAGGGATATAAGATAAATCTGTATGCGGATGATACTTTGATTATTTTGAAAGATATAGAGAAAGATTTGAAAAAGATACATAAGCATTTGGAAGAATTTGAGGAAATGACAGGTTTGAAAATAAATTGGTCAAAATCTGAATTATTAATGAATAATAATGGTAAGGAGTGGGAGAATATGCAAGAACAACTTGGGATAAGGATTAAAAAAACATTGAAATATTTGGGCATAACACTTTCACTCAAAGTTAAAGAAATGAAAAAATTAAATTATGATGTGGCGATGAATGAAATTGAGAAAAAGATAGATAAATATAAAATGATAAAGTTGTCTTGGTTTGGTAGAATTGCAATGTGTAAGATGATGTTGTTGCCAAAGTTTAATTTTTTATTTGAGATGTTACCGTTAAATTTGACAGAGAAAGATATTGAAGGATATCAGAAGAAATTGGATAAATTTTGCAATGGTGGGAAAAGACCCTCTCAACTTTTAAACCTAACAGCATGCATGCTGTGTGTCTGTGTAGTAAAAATTAGCTGCATTTTACATAGATTTCATGCAAGTGTGTTTGCCTCCAACACCAGATGAAAACTAATAAAGTTTTGTTTACCAGCCATGATTTTCCCATTTCTTTCATTACTCGATAACCATTCACTAGCAGCCTCCTCTTTCTTCATGCTATTTTTCATCTGCAGTTATGAGAAATGAATAAAAACCAACAACAAAAATCAAGCAATTTGTAGAACATCATTTACTTGGGTTTCCATCCCTTGAAGCTGCAGCTGAGGGAGAAAATTTGTTGAGGAAGCTGCTGCTTGATTTTTGTGCAGAAAAGCACAATTTGAAGTAGTAGAGGATCTTTTCCCCAAATTGGTCCTTAGTGGTCATTTTAAACATGCCTAAAAGGAGAAAATATTTCCTATGTAACTGGAGCAGGGGTGAAATTCGACCGGTTTGGACTGGTTCGGGCAAACTGGTAGGGACGATTTGAATTGGTTCACCGAACTGGTAAAAATCACCCCTGGTTGGCCACGCCCACACCCGCCAGCTCACCTGCTCGCCACTCACCCCTTCTGGCTGGCCGCTCGCCACTTCCGGACACTCGGCCTGCCTACCCACCCCTGCCCTATATATGTTCCCTTCACCATGCTTAACACATTGTAAGCCGCCCTGAGTCTCCGGAGAAGGGCGGCATATAAATCAAAATTTTTTTAAAAAAAAAAAACCATGCGGCCCAGTTAATCGCCTCGCTGACAGCTCAGCTCCTCACTTAGTCACCTCGCCGATGCCTGCTCAAAGGTAAGCAGTGCCAGATGCGGCCTAGCGTGCCGCTGCCCCCCCATCCCCGGCCTTGCGTAGTTCGCGAAGCTGCCAGGGATCGATTTTGGCCTAGCATGCCCCCCCCGGCCGGGCTTGCCTGGCTGGCTAGCTGCCTTGGCTCCATCCCAGGCGGGCCTAGCTAACTAACTGACCTTCCCCCCCAGCCTCCAGCTTACTTACCTTCGCTTTGCTTCACTCCCGAACCGAATCCTGAGCCGCTGGTCGCAGACCCACCTGCCTTACTTTGCCTGCAATCCCATGGCTGCAGCCTGCATCCATCTCATCAGCAAGCAACTGAATCTGCCTGTCTGCCTTGTCCTTGTGCCTTCAATTGGGTAAATAAGTTGGTGTGGGTTTTTTTGTTTAAAAAAAAATAGTTAACTGGTGGGGGGGATTTAGGAAATGTTATTGTTTTTTTTAGGAAATAGCCATATCAAATGTAGGAAATTTTAGCTGCTTTTATATTTTTAGATTTGTGCTGCTTTGTGAGATTTTGTGTGTTCCTGTAGTGAGTGTGAAACACTACAGAAACACACAAAATCTCAGAAAGCTGCACAAATCTAAAAATATAGCTTTTATAGGGGAAAGCTGTTTTTATTCTTTTGGTGTTTTGAACATGTTTTTATTATTATTCTTTTGGTGTTTTGATCACTGTGTGATCAAGCAAGCAGCAACAAGGGACATTTTATGTGAAGTCCAGCTGCTTTCATATTGTGAGACAAGTTGTGCAACTTTGTGAGATTTTGTGTGTTTCTGTAGTGAGTGTGAAACACTACAGAAACACACAAAATCTCACAAAGCTGCACAAATCTAAAAATATAGCTTTAATTTATAGTCACTGTTAGGATATGGTTTGAGCCTAACAAGTTGTCCAGGCAATATTTGTGTTCTGTGACTTTAATATGAATATGTATTGTGTGACTTTAAAGTTTTACTGCTGATTCATTGTAATGCTGAGTCATGCTGTAATTAGATAATCACTTAAAACGTATTTAAGAAAGGTACTGTAACGTATTCAGTTGATGATATGCTACCATAGTGTGTGGAGTTGCTATCATTGTGCTATCATCGTTGGATGGATCTGCTACCATCGTGGTTTGTGAACCAGAGTGAGTTTGTTATTCTAACCAACTACTGTTTGTGTGGTAAGAAGATTTTTGTATCACTGGACTGATTTAACTGGCAAAGACTTGGATTGTTTAAAGACTATGAGATTGTTTTTTCACTATAAAGTAAACTTTTGATAAACCAGTTTGCACATCTCTTATTCATTGCTCTCAGCAACGTTTCTCTGTGCTCTACACTCTGCTGGTTGGTAACACAACAACAATATCCTTAACAGTCACATAAAATGTGTTAAGGGATGGATCTAGCCCAATAACTCACAAGACAAGTATATGTGATTTTCTCATATCTTTTATTTCAGGCCTGGATTAATCCCAGGTCCAGTCAGGTTAAGTGTTACTGACCTCTGATCTTTCCCATACAGGTACACTTCTGGAACTACTGGATTTCCACATGGTGGAAGCTCTTATACCCAGGGGGAGGAGCCAGAAGGTAAGGTGTGGTTATGGGGTGATGGGATATGTGATCTGTTAACCCCTGCAGGGCTGTGGGGTTGTGGTTGTGAGACTGTTAGACATTTACTCTGACAAAAACCCCTCTAAATGTCTAACTGATTACAGGCACATGGTATTCACATACATATACATCACATACATAAAAATACATGATTTACATATGAGCACATATTTTAGACATGAGATATGTGTGTTGTTTGTATGGTAAGGGTTTTGTGAGTATATCTGCTGTTTGCTCCTCGGTGTCACAGTGTACGGCCTTAATGAAACCAATCTCTGAGAATTGTCTAACATGTTTACATTTGATATCGATATGTCTTGATCGTTGGCCTACGGCATCGGCCCTCGATATCTCTATTGCTGCCTTGTTGTCTTCGTGGATAATTATTGGGTATGATGGTTCAGCCCAAATGTCATTAAGTAAGTCATCAAACCATATCAGGTTATTTGCAGCCTTAGACAGGCAGACGAATTCTGCCTCAGTGGTGGAAGTGGCTACCAGTTCTTGTTTTCCTGTATACCAATGGATAGGGCTGCCATTGAGAAATAGTACATGGCCTGAAGTGCTTTTCCTACTTTTGATATCTCCCGCCCAATCAGCGTCAGCATAACAGGTCAGTTCTGGTTTCGTGGACATTTCTGGTTCAAGGCATAGTTGTGCATTGATGCTGTATTTGAGGTATCTGAGAAACCTCTTGATGTGTGATGTAGTAGGCTTGCTCACGTGCCTGGATAGCAAATTGACAGCCAGGGCGATGTCAGGTCTAGTCCAATTGGCTATGTATAGTAGCGATCCTATGGTAGACCTGTACAATTTGTTGTCATTGAAGGGTTCAGACTCATCATACATACTTTTCAGAAAGTCAGGTTGCATGGGTGTCTCACTGGGCTTCGCCTCTGACATGTTGCATTTTGATAATAGTTCAATGATCTTTTCCTTTTGTGATAGTCGGAATCCTTTGTCGGTCTTAGTCATGTGGACCCCTAGGTACTTGTCAATTTTTCCCAGTGATTTTAAAGAGAAAAGGTTCCCCAGTTCAGTGGCAAATTTATCACATTTGTCCTTATGCCTGCCTATGTACAGAATATTGTCAACATAGACAAGGATGCCTTCAAATGACTCATTTTCTCTTTTTATAAAGAAGCATTTGTCAGCTGAAGTGGCTGCAAAAGTTGAGGGCTTTGGCTAGGCAATCGTACCATCTCTTGCCCGATTGCTTGAGTCCATACAAACTTTTATTTAGGAGCCAAGTGTTGCTTTCTCCTTCATTGTATCCTGGTGGTGCTTTGACGTAGATTTCTTTGTCCAATTCAGCATGGAGATATGCTGTCTGCACATCAAATTGGAATACTTCAAGTCCCAGAATAGTGGCTATTACCAGTGCGCTTTTGACACTCTCAGCTCTGACGGTAGGTGAGTAGGTGTCTGTGTAATCCTCTGGATACTTCTGGGCAAATCCTTGTGCGACCAGCCTTGCCTTGTACAGTGCTTTGTTATTCTCCAGTGTCTTGATTCTGAACACCCATTTGGTTCCTATTGGTTTTTTGTTTTCTGGTACTTGGGCTGGTGAATACACATGTAGGTCCCTGAGGCTCTCCATTTCCCTTTCCATGGCTAGTTTCCACTTTTCTCTCTCTTCCTGGGGAAGGTTAAGTATGTCTTCATAGGAATTAGGTGTGGGATTGTTGCTATGTATAGTCATGATGTAGTCTTCGAGTCTTTTTGGCAATCTATTTCTATTCGCCCTGACTGGTCTACCTGGAGGTGTATCTGTCTCGTGCATGCACTCAGCCTCGTTGCTCGTGAGACTGTCTAAGTTCAGAGTGGGGTGTCCTTCCTTCCATTCTTTGGTGCTTATTTTGTGATGTTTGGTTTTGTTTGGTTTTACTTCCTTCGCTTTCTCTGTGATTGTTTCCTCTTCCCTTTGGCTATGGTCGTGTATGTCTCTGCTGATGAGAATGTCGTTGGAGTGAAGCCTTGACCAGTTTGAGTGTTCATGGAAGTCTGCAGATCTGGATATGATAAATCTGTTGTTGCAGTCTATGAACCTGAAACCTTTCGTTCCTGGCTCATACCCCACGAACTTTAACCTCTTGGATACCTTTTCTCCCTTCCTTCTCAATTGTCTGGGGATGTGGACATCTGCTGGGGCACCGAATATATGTAGGTGGGCCAGGTTGGGCTTTCTCTTATACATCATTTCATATGGTGTTTTGTTAATGGAACTTGACCATAAACTGTTTAGTGTGTAGTTGGAATAATGCAGTGCCTCCGACCAAAATGACTGTCCCATCCCTGCGTCCTCCAAAACACACCTCATCATTGTTTGGAGTATACCATTTTTTCGTTCTACGACCCCATTCTGGAATGGTGAAAAAGGCGAAGAGAAGTAATGCACTATACCCTGTTCCCTTAACCATCTTGTGAATTCTCTGGCCATAAACTCTGACCCCGTCAGTCATTATTTGTTTGATTTTTGTATTGTGCTGTAGCTCTATCCTTTTGTGGAACTCTGAATTTTTGAAATACTTCGTTCTTGTGCCTGAGTGAGTAGACATATCCATACCTGCTATAATCATCCACAATAGTTAGGAAGAACCTTTTTCTATGCCCGATAGATGGTCTCAATGGCCCTACCAAGTCCATATGTATCAGTTGGAAGGTAAACTCAGTGGTTTATGACGTATTCTGGAGAGAGATATCGGCTTAATACAATATGGAAAGCAAGAGATTTTTACATCAATGTATTAAAGGCTGGGACACGCAAATCACCAGAAGGAAAAAGAAAGAAGGAAGTAATGGAAGGAGAGAGAGAAGAGCTACTGACAGTAGTTCAGGGGGGAGCTTTGACTGGTCAAGAAGAACCACTACAGGACTTCCGGTTTGCTCTTCGTAGCCACCAGACGGTCCCTCGGGACCGCCAGCCCCTTCGCCTGTAAAGAGCCACCTGTACAGCGGAAAGGCGGCTTGAAAAACTCCATTTCCAGGAGGAAATGTGAGACAGAGCAGGTGAGTGTAGGTAGAGCTCTCCGTAGCCCCCAGAGTTTTTTTTTTTTACTCTTGGGGGCGAGCGGATGACGCTCCCTATAGCACTCGCTGTTTGCTCCGGGCGTTGGGAGACCTCTGCCTTTTGCAGAGCAAGGCTACAAAGACAAGCTTTCCAAGATAATTAACAGATTAATCAAAGAGGATGAGATCTGGATCTGTACCTGGACCCTAAATTGCAAGTATTAATACTGATTTCGCAAAGGATATTCAATAAAGTAAAAAAGAGCTTTTAAAATGGCGACTGCCGAAACTGGAGCAGGGAAGCTGAAAAGGGAAAGTCCTTCCGTCTCTTATTAAGCCACAAAGTAGCGGAATAAATGCTCCTGGCTACATTTGAAGAAAAAGCTATACTTTTGTGTTTTCTCCTTCCTGGAGATTTGATTTGATACTGATCCTGTTTGGAAAGAGGTTTGGGTTTTTTTTTTTCTTTTCTAAAAAGTTTGCCTGTGTGGAAATATGGCGTTTAGGCTTATAAAGCTGGACAAACAAGCAGGAGGGGGGGGATTCCCCCATCCACAAATTATATGAACAAGTTCTTAACTTACAGTCTCAGAAAACTGATTTTAATATAATTGAATGTCTTTTGGAGGAGATTGTAAGAAGGGATGAGATTATGAATCAGAATTTTGAGAAATTTAAGCAGGAAACTAAAGAATTGGTGCAATTAAAGTTTGATATTTTGCATCGAAAGATTTTAAAAGTGGCTAATGGTCTCTCCGAATTTATGATTAGGCTGGATACAAATACTAATCTATTAGAGTCTAAAGTGGAGGAAATTGAAGACAATTTGGAAAATAAAATAGAAAAAATTGAGAATGATTTGATAAATACTCAAGACAATAGTTTAGAAGAAAAACCTGAAATGGAAGCTGATTGTAATGTAGAAAATATACAGCAACGTATTGAAAAGGAAGTTTTATTGATGCAACATAATTTTACTGAATATGCGATCAGACTGAGAGGATTACAGGAAAATAACAGAGAGGATTTAAGAAAAATATCTTCTGAAGTTCTGGCTGGGATTTTAAAGGTTCAACCTGAGGAGGTACTTTGTAAGATCGATAGAGTTTATAGAATAAACTCCTGGACTGCAAAGCAAAGTCAATTGCCTAGAGACGTGGTGATTTATTTTACAGATAAAGTTATAAGGAATAATATTGTGCAGAAATCCTTTAAGTCTACTTTGCAATTTTTTGGAAGAAAGATTTGGATTTATAAAGAGCTCCCGCCTAAGATATTATTGGAAAGAAAGAAATTTGGCTTCTTGGTGGCTGAGCTTAAAAAAAGAAATATCTTATTCAGATGGAATATTCCAGTTGGTATAATATTGAGATATCAAGGAGAAAGATATCAATTAAATACTGTTGAAAAAGCGGAAGAGTTTTATCAAAAAATTTTAAAAATGAACTTAACATCTTTATGCACAACACAAGACAAGCAGAAGGAGCTAGAAATAAAGGAAAAATATCGAGTTACAGAGGCCTTTGCAGATGAATTGCCTTTGGATTCTTCAGATACCTCAGATGGATTATTTATAAATAAGAGAGAAGTGGCATCGGATTCTAACGTGATGACTCGCCAAGTTACAGATAACCATGGAAACCAACCAATTGATATACAACTTACAGAAAAGAAATATGAGTTACAAAAACAAAACCAACAGGATCAAGTTATAAAACAGAATGAAAATCGACCAGTTGATATACAACTGGCAGGAAGGAAATCAGGATGGAGATCCAACCCACAAAAAGAAAGGAAAAAAAAAAGAAACAGGTCTCACAAAAATAAAAATTTCTAAACTAAGCAACAGTAAAGCCAGTTACTTTGAAAAAATACATGACTGAATATATGAAAAGATGGATGAGGCGAAGTAGTGGTTGATATCATCCTGAGGAGAGTGACAGATCTCTGCAATGCTGTAATTTTGGGATGTGAAAAGGGCCTATGAATTGTTGGATTGGAATTATCTACTTTTTGTTTTTGTTTTTTTTTATTGATTAACGTATTATATCTATGTGGAGCTATAAGGCAAGAGAGTTATGCTGGGGCATGCAGAAGATCTGGATGTTACCCCATTATGAGAATGGGAATTAATAATCCTGAAGAAAGCCACTATTACAGATATGGATTACAATTATAAAGTCACTCGGGTGGTTGTTTTCTTTATATATATATATATATATATATATATATATATATATATATATATATATATATGTGTGTGTGTGTGTGTGTGTGTGTGTGTGTGTGTGTGAAGATATTTATTATTGATGGGGGCAGATGATAACTGAGGATTTTGAATACTCTGTTGCAACTGGGATGTTATGTTACCCTAATCCAGATGATGGAGTCGGCAATCCAGTGGAAAGACATCAAAGAAGATATTATATAGATTATAAGTTTAAAGTCATTGATTTTGTTTATATAAGGGAATATTTTTTTAGTAGGATGGGCAGAAGAATAAAGATATTAAGAATTGTTGTACACGGTAATCTTGTAGGAAAGTGGGTGGAGACAGGCTAGTGTATTGATTGTATAGATTAAAAAAAGGGATGCTTAAGAGACATATATATGGGAGTGGAGGAAATGGATAGAGTAGAACAAATGTAAAACTAGAATTCATGGGGAAGGCTGCTTTGAAATGTTATATTAATATACGCAAAAGATTAAATGTTAAAGTAGGATTTATTATATAGTTTTAAAGTGGAAGGTTGTTTTGAAATGTTATATTAATATACAGATATAAGTATGGGGAAGGGGGAAAAAAAGGGCAGACTATCGATAAATTGGGAGTTATAATAATATTACTGTGTTAAATCAGAAGTTATCATATAGTGTTATAATGGAATGTTATTTTGAAGTGTTTGGTAAGAGGGGGAAGTAATAATATTAATAATATTACTAGAAGTAAGGGTCAGTATTTGGAGAGGGGAGTAAGGGGATGGTAAAATATTATATAATCTGTTATGTATTAGGTTTTTATTTTGAAGAAGTCACAGGGGGGATGGGGTGGTGAGGGGGGGGTTAGGGAGGAGGGGGGAAAAAGGGGGGAAAATTTGTAATTGAAAACTTTTTCAATAAAAAAAAAAGAAGAACCGCTACAAATTCAGATGGCTGTTCAAGATGTGGATTTAATTGATATATTTGAAGAACCAAAGGATCAAAGACAGACCAGAGCAGCAACAGCTAAGCGCAAGGAAGAATTAAGACAGCAACAACAACAACAACAACTTCAGATGGCAACTCAAGAAACTACCAAAACAGAAGCTGTGGGAGGAGCAAGACCTAAAGGTCAAATGAGGCAAGATCATCAGAAATTGCTCCAGACGCTTCAGAGGCCCAGAGATGGGAACTAGATTTTTGACTTGGAATGTCAATGGTTTGAATTCTCCACAGAAGAGAAGGAAAATATTTCACTATCTTAAACAATTTAAGAACGAAGTAATTTGTTTACAAGAGACTCATATTAGGATACAAGATCAAAAATATTTGACAAATGCAAGATTAGGCACACATTATGTAGCAGCAGCATCAGAGAAGAAAAACGGTATAGTTATATATTTGAAAAGAGACTTAATTGCAAAATTAGTTGAAGCGGATGATCAAGGAAGATTTTTAGCAATTGAACTTTTAATAAAAGGAGAAACAACACTTGTAATTGGAGTATATGCCCTGAACCAACAACAAGAAAAAATTCATGACTTACTACATTCAAAGTTGACACAATGGGGATATAAAACTTGTATCCTATTGGGGGATTGGAATGGTGTTTTGGACGTAAAAAAAGACAAGAAGGGACCTAAACAAAATGTTTTGACAAGAGCAAAATTGCCCAAACCGTTTTGGGAGATGATGGATGACTGGGAGCTGAGGGATATTTGGCGTGAAAGAAACCCAGAAGAAAAAGACTTTACTTTTTTCTCAGATAGACATCAATCTTTTTCAATGATTGATTTTATATTAATTACTAATGATCTCTTATCTAGGGTGAAGAACACGAAGATTTGTTCAAGAACATTGACAGACCATAGTCCAGTCTGGCTGTAATTGGAGTATGGAAAAGGGCCTAGGAGGTCCTGGAGGTTAAATGATAACTTGTTTAGATATGAAGAAAATGTAAAAGAATGTAAAAAATTTATGAAAGAATTTTTTGCTATGAATATGCAAAAGGGTACATCTATGGAAATGGTATGGGATGCAAGTAAAGCATACATGCGAGGAATTTTGATATATTTGAATAATAAATATAGAAAGAAACAGGGGGGAAAAAGAAAAGAATTAGAAGATGAGATTAGTAAACAGTAACGGGCTTTAATAGCCAATCCAACAGACAAGAAAATTAAAGAGGCAATCAATTTATTGAAAGGTCAGTTTAATATGTTAATAGCAGATCAAGTGGCAACCAATTTACAATACGCAAAACATAATACTTTTTGTAACGCTAATAAACCAGGCAGGTGGTTGGCATATTTGTTAAGGAAAAAGCAGAAAGTAAGGACAATAGAGAAAATAAAATACAAGGGAAAGGAGGTTTATGAGCAAGAATTGATTAAAAAATCTTTTTTAGAGTTTTACTCAAGGCTGTATACTGGTGATAAAATTCAAGATATAGATATAGATAGATATCTGCAGAAAGAGAATATTTATATAACTTCAAAAGAGCAGAGGGATAGTTTAAATCAATTGATAACTTCTGAGGAAATTTTGTTTGCAATGAAGCAGTTGAAAACGGGCAAAGCTCCTGGAACGGATGGCTTGACAGCTATTTATTATAAAAGTTTACAGGAGGAAATGGTGGAACCATTGAAGGAATTATTCAATAATATACAACAGGGAGGAGAGGTACCTCCAACTTGGAAGACAGCATTTATATCGCTGATCCCAAAAGATGGGCAAGACTATACAGATCCTAAAAACTATAGGCCGATTTCACTTTTAAATACAGACTATAAGATTTTTGCTAAAATTTTAGCAAATAGATTAATGACAGTTATGCAGCAAATGATTCATCATGATCAAACTGGTTTTATAAATGGTAGACAAATGTAAAGTAATGTAAGGCAAATTGTTAATTTATTAGAGTATTTGGGAAGGAACAACCAGGTCCCCGCAGTGCTAGTTTTTTTGGATGCCGAAAAAGCCTTTGATAGATTGAATTGGCAATTTTTATTAAAATTAATAGAAAGGATGCAACTTGGAGAACATTTTATACAATCTATTAAGGCAATATATCAAAAACAAACAGCGCAAATAATAATCAATGGTGGTTTAACAGATAATTTCAATATAGAAAAAGGAACAAGGCAAGGTTGTCCCTTGTCTCCGTTATTGTTTATTTTGACGCTGGAAATTTTACTAAATAAAATACGTGGGACGGATATAATAAAGGGAATTAGAATTAGACAGCATGAGTATAAGCTACGAGCATTTGTGGATGACCTGGTGGTTACCTTAGCCCAACCGGTACAATCAATTACAGCCTTGATGGATATAATCTGCTCATATGGACAAGTATCTGGTTTTAAAATAAATACAACTAAAACAAAGATAATAGCTAAAAATATGGTCAGAAGCCAGAAAGAAGAGATAGAAAGGTTAACAGGATTTGAAATAGTTAAGAAGGTTAAATATTTAGGGGTTTATATTATGACTGCAAATATGAAATTATATCAGCATAATTATGAACCGTTATGGCAAAAAATACAGAAAGAGATGGATAATTGGAAAAAATTACAACTGTCTTTGCTGGTTAGGATAGCATTTTCTTTACAACAGGGAAACTAATATGTCCCAGCCTCCTGTGGAGGAGGTGTGCACAGTTATCATACATGGGTTTTCCTATAGACACTGTGTTTTTACCAGATGGTTTACAACCGGTTACCCTCTGGTGCATCCCCTCTATTTCGATGTTTCCCTTTTCCCCACTGTCGGTGTTTGTGTTAATGCTTCCTTCGTTGTCCATGCCAGGTGTGAAGTAGGGCAGACCGTCTCGTATAGTTACCTCCCTGATCTTATTTCCTTGTTTAAGTACATAAACCTTCCCTTCCCTGAACACTATTTCACTGCCTGTGTCTTGTGTGAGCTTGGTGGTAGCTAACACGTTGTAGGGTATCTCTGGTACATTTAATACTCCCTCTATTTCTCCAATTTGCGGGATGTGTATGCTTCCCTTCCCTACTACTTTAACACTACTCTGATTGGCTACCTTTAACTTGAAGTCTGTCTCAGTGAGTGAACTGAATAGTTTCGGGTTACACGTGGTGTGGTTCGTGGCTCCTGAATCTAAGAGCCACATGTCCTTATCTTTTGTTTGAGATCTGAATTTTCACACCTAAATCCATACATGGAGCCTGGGTTACTGTCCCTGGAACTATCCCTGCGCTCATGGTGTCTTCTGGGATTGGGGGACCACCCACGCCCTCTTTCTTTGAAAGACCTATGCTCTGGTGACCGCCTCCCTCTGCTATCGTTGTATGCCCTGTCCCTGTTGTTCCTGGGGCAATCCCTTTTAAGTGGTTCCTGGACCCACAAGAGAAACATTCGGGGGTATTCCTTGCCCTATCCTGAAACTCAACCTTCTTTACAGGACTGAGGTCTCTCCTGGATAGATGATGGTCCCTCCTTAGGCTGTCTTCTGCAATTAGTCTATTTGTGAGTGTGTCTAGTGATAGATGCTCTATACTGAGACTATCCAATTGAGTTACGAAGTTGTCCCAGCTGCTGTCTAATGAGTTAATAATTATACTCATCATTCGGATCGGCGCATGCTCGAAGATGGCGGTGCTGGGTGAGCTCCCGGTCTGACGATGGGGCTATTTGGTCTTTTCGGGGGGTGTAGGGTCGCTAAATCCATCTGCGACCCCGAGCCCCAGTGAGGAGAGCCCCTGCCCAACCTGGGGAGGATTTTTGCTCCCTCTGTGACACCGTGGTTGGAGCGAGGGGCTAGCGGTTTGGGAGAGGCCCTGGAGGGTGCTGGGGACGCCGAGGACGCCGCGGAGCGCCGCTGGGTTGGTAGCGGCGGCGGCGGCGGCGACGCTGTGAGGCCATCCTGGGCGCTGCGGAACTGCCTGGAGCCCCACGAGGTTGTGGCGGCGGTGAGGGCGCCGTAAAACAGCTGAGGGCGCCGAAGAACAGCTGAGGGTGCCGAGAAGGCAATGGCGGTGATGGCGGCGGCAGCAGCAGCGGTAACGGCGGTAGCAGCGATGGTGGGAGCAGCTTGCTGTGGCCGCAGAGAGTCATCTGGCTGCGGTCTTGTTTTCCATCGGAGAAGAGGGGCTGGAGGGGGACGGTGGCTCCGGCGGTGGTGCGAACGGCCGTGGGGCGATACCCCCCTCCTCCCCCCCCACTCAAAGCAACAGAGCCAAGGCGGTGCTGGCGGTGGAGGCCAGTTGGCGGCGCTGGTTGCCCCCCCCAGATGCATCTGTTATGGTGCTGGGGTGGGGGGGGTGACACTGGCTCCGGTGATGGCGTCTGCCACAGAATGCTGCAATGGTAGTTTGCTGAGAGTGAAGAGGAGAAGCTGAAGTGAGGAGGCCTGGACTTATAGATCGGCAGAGGAAGAGATGTTACCCTCCTCTGGGGATATTGTTTCCCCCCCTCCTTCCCCCTGCCATCCTGCCCCCCCTTTTTATGGGGGGAGGGGCTTACGAACTACTACACTCTGGTCACTTTGGACCCCCTCCCCCACCATGTTCCACTCATGCCCTCGCTGGCAGGAGAGACTGAGCACCATTTGAAAGAACTGAGAGATTTTTGTATCCCAACGGGGAGGATAGAACACTGTCCCCGTTAACTTCTGTAACGGGACCGGCCGTCATGAGAGGATGGTTGGCTATTAGCCTCTGTTGGAGAAAAAGAACATTGGACCTTCTCCCTGTCGTGAGAGGACAGTGGAGTCCAGCTCTACAAATGGACATTTTGTGATCCTTATGCTCAGTTATCCCTTTGGACTATGATAGACCCCCGGACTGGCCTTTTTTTTCCCCATCTCTGGTTCGGTTGATGCTCCAAAAAGCCGACCTTCTTGCGCTGAGAGACTCCCCCCTCTCGCAGGCCTGGCCCTCCACATTATCGAGGGCCTATCTTGATGACGGGCTTTGGAACCCCGAGAGATGGCATGTAGCGAAGAGGGGGTTGAGGGGTTTTTTAGTTAAATTTTTAAAGAAAATTTTAAGGGGACCCGGGAGGGTGGGAGGGGGTTGTAAAAGCGGACCTGGGGGGGTCCAGATAGCGACTGAGCGGGATGATGGGTCGATTAGTTGCAGCAGGAGGGTCGCGAAAGGAAATTTAACCGGGGAGCAGGGGGATGACAGGAAGGGCTGTGAAATTGAAATAATGAGTGGGAGGGGCAGATATGATGGACGCAGGGGGTCATATCAAGTGTCGGGGGTGCGCATACGCTGTTTACGAGCGATTGCGCACTCCGGCCCCCGATGCGTGACTCGTGTCCTGGGTTGTGTAGAGTCTCAGGCCCAGGGTCCGCGGCTGATGTTGTGTAATGCCAGGTCGGTGGTTAATAAAGCCCCCCTCATTTGTGATCTTATTTCGGAGGGGGGTGCGGACCTGGCAGGTATTACGGAGACCTGGTTGGGCCAGGAGGGGGGGTCCCCCTCGTTGAGATGTGCCCGCCAGGTTTCCGTGCATTTCATCAGCCAAGGGCCCAGGGGAGGGGTGGGGGAGTGGCGGTGATTATTAGGGAAAGTCTTTGTCCGAGGGAGACCACTGTTCCTCAGATAGCCGGATGTGAGTCCCTTTGTGTGAAGTGGGGCCGTGGGGTGCAGATGGGTTTGCTGACTACGTACCTGGCTCCCTGCCACGTGGCAGCGACCCTGCCCGAGCTACTCGATGTCATTGCCGGGGTGGCGGTTGATACCCCCAGACTTATCATCATGGGGGATTTCAACCTTCCATCCGCGGGTGAGGCGTCAGAGGTGGCTCGGGAGTTCATGGCTTCCATGACGGCCATGGACCTGACCCAGTTAGTTCATGGCCCAACTCACATAGGGGGACACACTCTGGACCTGATTTTTGTCTCTGGTCAGTGGTTGAATGATCTTGGTAGAGGGGACCTAGATATTAAACCCTTGTCATGGACAGATCATTCGCTCCTCCAACTAGACTTTCCTACCGCCGTCCCCCGCCGCAGGGAGACGGAGCCAACTAGATGGTTCCGTCCCAGGTGCCTGATGGACCCCGATAGGTTCCTGACGGAGCTTGGGCCGTTCCCTGAGACCCTAACACACGACTCGACTGAAGAGCTGGTGGCCGCCTGGGAAAGGGCGGCCGCTGGAGCTTTGGACCGCGTCGTGCCTTTGTGGCCTCTGACCCGATGCCGATCTCAACTGGCTCCTTGGTTCTCTGAGGAGCTGAGAGAGATGAAGCGTCGGAAAAGACGCCTAGAGAGCATTTGGAGGACTAGTCAATCCGATTCCGACCGGACACAGGTGAGGTCTTATATCAAGACCTACCTAGTGGGAATAAAAGCGGCAAAGTCTAACCACTTTTCCGCTCTTATCGCATCTGCAGAGAACCGCCCAGCCGCCTTGTTTAGGGTGACCCACTCCCTCCTCTGGGGGGGAGTGTGGGAAGATCCCTTGCAGGGTCGTGCTGAGGATTTTGTGCAATTCCTGCACGATAAAGTCGCTCGGATTCGGGATGGCTTGGACTCCGACTGGATGAGTCCACGGGAGGAGACGAGGGCAGGTCTTGAGAATGTTATCTGGGAGGAGTTTGATCCTGTGACTCCCGAGGATGTGGACAGGGTTCTGGGTAAGATTAGTGCCGCCACGTGTTTATTGGACCCGTGTCCCTCCTGGTTGGTGCTGGCCTCCCGGGAGGTTACACGAGGCTGGCTCCAGGGGATTATAGGTGCTTCTCTGAGTGAGGGCGCCTTTCCTGCCACCTTGAAAGAGGCGGTAGTGAGGCCCCTCCTCAAGAAGCCTTCCCTGGACCCGGCTGAATTAGCCAACTATCGTCCAGTCTCCAACCTTCGTTTTGTGGCGAAGGTTGTTGAGAGCGTGGTGGCACGACAACTTCCCCGGCACCTGGATGAAGCTATCTATCTGGACCCGTACCAGTCGGGCTTCAGGCAGGGGTACAGCACAGAAACGGCATTGGTCGCGTTGGTGGATGATCTCTGGAGGGCTCGGGACAGGGGTTGCTCCTCTGTCCTAGTCCTATTAGACCTCTCAGCGGCTTTTGATACCATCGACCATGGTATCATGCTGCAGCGGTTGAGGGGGTTAGGAATAGGGGGCACCGTTCTGCAGTGGTTCTCTTCCTTCCTCTCCGACCGCTCGCAGTTTGTGTTGACAGGGGGGCAGAGGTCGACCTCGAGGCATCTCGCATGGGGAGTGCCGCAAGGGTCGGTCCTCTCGCCTCTCCTGTTCAACATTTATGTGAAGCCGCTGAGTGAGATCATCCGTGGTTTTGGGGTGAAGTGCCATCTGTACGCTGATGATACTCAGCTATACATCTCCACCCCAGACCACCCCAACGATGCCCTTGATGTGATGTCCCGCTGCCTGGAGGCCGTGCGGGCCTGGATGGGGAGGAACAGGCTCAGACTCAACCCCTCCAAGACCGAGTGGCTGTGGCTTCCGGCGCCCCGATATAGTCAGCAGGTGCCATCGCTGACTATTGGGGGTGAATCCTTGCCCCCCACAGAGAGGGCTCGCAATCTGGGTGTCCTCCTGGACACACGGCTGTCTTTAGAAGAGCACATGACGGCCGTGGCCAGGGGGGCCTTTTATCAGGTTCGCCTGATTCGCCAGTTGCAGCCCTTTCTGGATCGGGACGCCTTGCGCACGGTCACTCACGCCCTTGTCACCTCCCGGTTGGACTATTGCAATGCTCTCTACATGGGGCTCCCCTTGAAGAGCACTCGGAGGCTCCAACTGGTCCAGAATGCGGCCGCGCGGGTGGTTATGGGTGCAACTCGTTGCGCCCACGTGACACCCCTCCTGCGCGAGCTGCACTGGCTCCCAGTGGTCTTCCGGGTGCGATTCAAGGTGTTGGTTACCACCTTTAAAGCGCTCCATGGCATAGGACCCGGGTACCTTCGAGACCGACTTCTGCCACCAGTAGCCTCCCACCGACCAGTCCGCTCCCACAGAGAGGGTCTCCTCAGGGTGCCATCGGCCAAGTTATGTCGGCTGGCGACACCCAGGGGGAGGGCCTTCTCTGTGGGAGCCCCAGCCCTGTGGAATGAACTGCTTAAATTGGGGGTATTTTAAATTTCTGGGATTTTAATTGGAGCCTAATTATTTAATGATTTTAAATTTTAAATTGTTGTTTTGTTTCTGTGTTTTTAAATAGTCTGTACACCGCCCTGAGTCCTTCGGGAGAAGGGCGGTATAGAAATAAAATTATTATTATTATTATTATTATTATTATTATTATTATTATTATTATTATTATTATTATTATTATTATTATTATTATTATTATCATACTTTCCTCAGTGATTATCTCTCCCCTTTGCATTAGTTCAGCCCTGGTTGCATTTAATTTTAATATATGTTCGCTCATGGGAACCCCTGGTCTAAGTCTGGCAGAGTGGAATTCCCTGGATATTGTTGTTGTTGCTCTGCTCTGACTATAGAACAAACCGTATAATTTTTGCATGACTTCAAACACAGTTAAGTTATTACCAATAGTAGGGTACATAGTGGGTAGAATTGTTGTTAACAATATATAAAATGCCTTGTAGTGAACACAGTCAATTTCTAATGTCCAAGGCTTTTTGGGGGGGTCTGGAAACTAGAAAGAGTGCATTTTCTTTCATAAAAACAACTTGTAACTGTTGGCTCCACTCTATGAGATTTCCTCCATCTATCTGTAATTTTGGTAGGTTAATAGGTATTGTCCCAGAATTGTTAGAATAATTACTTACTGGAGGTAGCTGTCCATGGTCCAGGGTATGGTTTAACTCACAGTAAGGCAATGGGATGTTTGAGCCTATGCAAAAAAAACCTGTCAGTCATTTTTTTTTCCTTCTTTCCTTGTAGGTGCGGTCTGAGCATGTGCGAGGCTCATTTGGCGCTGGAAGTCATCGGGTGAGGAGCTTGCAGCCGCGGCTCCTAGGCCTAGTCCTAGTCCTGCCAGGGGGATGTTGGACTCACCCCTGGAGCATCTGGAGTCAGCGCTGGATGTCAGGGGTCGTTGCTGGGTGTCTGTGTCCCTGGCGAAGAACGGCAGGAGGCGCGGCGGCATCGTGGTCGCAGGTCGAGGACTTTTGGGGCCTGTTGATCCTGCAGCGGCAGCGGCAACGACAGTGATGGGTCCTGGTCCTTGGAGGATGGTACCTGGTTGCATGAAGAAGCCTGGCGGTGGTCGTAGGATGGGTAAGTAGCTGGCTTGGTCTTCTTCTCTTGGGTTCCGCTGCGTTAGTAGGTTGGGTGGTGGGTTCGAGTCCTGCCGTGTAGTCATTCTGTAGGCGGTCGGTGTTCTCTGTTCATTGCGGTAGCGTGTTGTCTCTCTGATTAGTGGTAGGTTAGGTGTCTTGTTGTCGGTGGTTGTCCTGATGCCCCTCTGGTTTTCAGGGTTCTCCTTTTGGCTTTTGGCTGGCGTGGGAGGCTTGAAAGCGGAGCCAAATTCTGCCGCTAGAGTCTCGATGGCTCTTTCTGTGGGAATAGTAGTATAGAAATATACCTACATAACAGAATTATCCGTAGGCCTTGCCACAGCACGTACAGGGAAATAGGATGTCGACGTCATCTGGAAAGTCCCAACTGCTCAGGCCAGGAAATGCCTACATGATTACTCTCGTACCAGCCTGTGAAAGGCTTATGTAATTATTATCACATGAGTGTACATAACCCGATCGTGTATCCACCCCCAATCCTGCCTTGCTATGATGCTGTATAATGAGCTTGAGGAATTTCTAATAAAAGAGGGTCACGGAGTCAGCTCTGGGCTCTCATCCCGAGATACCTGCTTGTGTGTCTCATTTCTCTCATGGGAGACCACCACAACTGGTGACCCCGGCATGATCTCGTGAAATGGATACGTCTCAATGTGATTCCGCAAGGGAATACATCCCTGCCGACCCTCTACTTATCGCCTGGAATAGGCACGGTGCACCCGACAACGTTGCTGGCGACTGACTCTTCTTTTTGTAAGTATGGGGGGTGGAATGTCTGCAGCTCAGAAAGTTCATGTAGAAGAGTTGAGACAATTGGGCAGGAAAAAATACCTCTCTCCTCAAGAACAAAATTTTACCAAATCTCTTTCTAAAAGTGAGGCTGTTAAATTACTTGCTTATGTGTGGGCTCAATGTCCGTCCTATCCAGAGAGCAGATCTCTAAAAACGGAGACGTGGAAGAAGATTGGCGAAGTCTTCCACCAACCTCCTCGGGCGCCGCCTGACATTTTGTGCCTTTGGAAAAAAGCCTATACCTTGATTCAAAACCACGCTGATTCGCCTCACCAGCTTTTATTAGATCCGCCGCCATACCAGACTCCTTCGGTCATGGTGACTACCCTGCTGCCCTCGGTTGTGAGCCCCCTTTCACCCACGGCCCCCGAAGCCCCGGTTCCCCTTGCTGCTGCCCCCGCTCCTGTTTCTCAACCTGGTCTTATTCGCGGGGCATACCAAAAAGCCTTAAAATCCGGCACTTTAGATGCTGCCGATCTAGCCGACACCGAGTTGTTCCTGGTCGTTTTTCAACAAGGACCCACCGGCGGCATTCTTGTTGACTGGGAACCCTTGCCTCTGCAGATGATTAAAGAACTAAAAAAGGCAACTACGGATTATGGCATAGCCAGCCCCTATACCAGGGGTTTGTTGAATGCCATTGCTGGTAACTATCAAATGTTGCCTCAAGATTGGAAAGACTTGCTTAGAATGCTATTGACCAGCACACAATATGTTGTTTTTGAATCAGAATTTAAAAGGGAAATCCAAACCAGAGTTCTTCGCCCAGGTTTTCAATGGACCGTTGACCAACTCTTTGGAGAAGGTGCTTTCGCTAACATTAACGCTCAGGCTCACAATCTAACCCCCCCCCCACATTTCCTGTCATTAGCTCTGCTGTTCTTTCTGCCTTAACTCGTGTCAATGATCGAGGCACCCCAACCCAATCCTTTTCTGCTATTCGCCAGGGGGCGACAGAGTCATATGCCGACTTCGTTAACCGCTTACAACTCGCGGTAACCCACCAAATTTCCAACCAAGAAGCGGCAAAAGAAATTTTGATGAAATTTGCTTTTGAACATGCGAATGTGGATTGTCAATCTGTTCTCAAGCCATTAGTCTCTAACCCGGCCTCCACTCTGGCGGATTTTCTAAAAGCTTGCTGTGTTATCGGCACCCAAACCTACCAGATGGATGCATTGGCCGCAGCCCTAAAAAAGGGGAACCAAACTCAAGGCACTTGTTTCAATTGCGGAAAACCTGGCCATTTCAAAAAACAGTGCTGAGCCCCGGGTGGCGGCGCTGCCCGTCCCCTACCTAACTCCAGTGCCAAACCGAAGACGGTATGCCCTAAATGTAAAAAGGGCTACCATTGGGCCAATCAATGTTGAGCTTTCCCTCAGAATCAGGGAAACTAATAACGGGGCTTGC
Organism: Arizona elegans; assembly: GCA_022577455.1. Taxonomy (NCBI): domain Eukaryota; kingdom Metazoa; phylum Chordata; class Lepidosauria; order Squamata; family Colubridae; genus Arizona; species Arizona elegans. Next base: position 17,222,777 of record JAKOOJ010000010.1, read on the forward strand.
AGCTAGCCCCCCTCCAAAGGCTGCACCCTCTCTTTCCTGTGGTGACATTTCCTTCTCTCCTGTCGCTTCCTCTCCGCCTTCCGCCCCGCCCTGCTGCCAAGGCACGGATCTGAAACTTCTTGCTGACACTTCTGTTGACTTTCCTAATCTCCTTGTTGTCGCAGACACCCAGTTGCCCGGCCCGCTCCCACCGGATGTTACTGCAACTGTTCTCCCGGTGGCGGCAGCCTGCCAACGAGGCATCTTTGTCCTTCCTTCCGTGATTGATCCTCCACCCCAAAATCGTGTTCAGATTCAATTTTATACCAATGTCCCCGTATTGGCAAAAAAAGGGGATATCGTTGCTCGGTTGGTACTGTTACCTAAGGATGTGTCAGCTTCCTCTGTGGAGCCCCCGCCCACCGAGCTCTTAGCCCTTACAAAGCCAATCACTCCCCAGAAACCGATTATGCCGTTTTTAATTAACGGCATTCTCTTTTCTGGCCTTCTAGATTCTGGCGCTGACGTTTCAGTCATAAGAACAGCGGAATGGCCCTCTCAATGGCCCCTTGAACCATCTCCAGCAGTGCGGGGAGTGGGCGGCAAACAACAGGCAAGTTCTAGTAAAAATTGGCTCACAGTACAACGTGTTACAAAAGGGATTACGGCACATATCAAGCCAGTTATCCTGCCCCTCCACGTTAACTTATGGGGCAGAGATCTTATTTCACAATTTGATGCAAAACTTATTTTAGAGGACTAGCAATGCCTCCAACTCCCCTGAAACTTACTCTGCTCTCCCCTACGCCTGTCTGGATAGATCAGTGGCCACTTACCAGTGAAAAATTAATTGCATTACAGCAGCTGGTGGATGACCAACTGCACTCCGAACATTTGGAGCCAACCACTAGCCTGTACAATACTCCAGTATTTGTGGTCAAAAAGAAATCAGGGAAATGGAGATTAATTCAGGATCTCTGCACCGTCAATACCATTGTTAAGCCAATGGGCCCACTTCAATGCGGGATGCCCAATCCAAATTTGATTCCTAAAGATTATAATTTGGTAGTCATTGATCTCAAGGACGCCTTTTTTACTATCCCGTTGCATAATAATGATAAGGAACTTTTTGCTTTTTTGATCCCTCAAACTAATATGTCTCGCCCTACCCCGCGCTATCAATGGACTGACTTGCCTCAAGGCATGCTTAACAGTCCCACAATGTGTCAATTTTATGTCGATGCAGTTCTTTCGCCTTTTCGTACTTCTCACCCACATTTGCTGCTTTATCACTACATGGATGATATCCTTATGGCCGCCCTGGGTCCTCCCGGCACGGTCCAACCTTTTCTCCCTGAACTGATTCAGCACCTGTCCTCTCATGGGTTTCAAGTGGCTCCAGAAAAAATTCAGACCCACCCACCTTTTTCATATCTGGGTCATAAGGTCTTAACCTCCTCCTCTTCACCCACCCTGCCTCATATTGTTCTTCTGAATCCTCTTACCCTTGTGGCCCTTCAGCAGATACTGGGCGTGATAAATTTTGTCCGCCCGTTTCTTGCACTCACCACGGCCCAACTTTCCCCTCTTTTCCTGGCCCTCAAAGGCCCTTCATCTCCCTCATCAGTCATTGTTTTGACTGATCCTCAAAAGCATGTGCTAACTCTCATTGACTCTACGATGGCCACTCGTTGGGTGGATTGAGCCATCCCTAATGAACCTGTGTCCCTTGTACTTTTTAACACCCCCTCCATCCCAACTGCTGCCCTCATTCAATATAAAAAGGGTACTGTTGCCGTCCTGGAATGGATTCATCTTCCTAATACTCCGCACAAATCTATTAACCCCTTGCATTATATGTTCGCCAGGCCGGTTTCGAGCAAAGTGTCTCATTGGCTTTGATGTTACTTCCTTGTTTGTCCCTATGTCTCTCACCACTTGGGAACCCCTGTATGCTACCTCTGATCCCCTGCAACTTTCTTTGGCTGAATGGGCGGGCAGTGTCTCCTGTCATGTCCCGTCTGACCCTCGCTTTCAACTCCTCCACAATGTTCCGATGTTTTTCCATTCCACTCTTTCTTCATCCCCAATCTCTAACACTGTCACTGTGTATGTAGACGGCAGCAAATCTTATGGAACGTGTGTGTGGAAAGAGGGGGCCCAGTGGCAGACCAAAATTACCCCTCCTAAAACTCCCGCTCAGCGAGCCGAATTAGCCGCTACCATCTTGGCTTTTCAGACTTTCCCCACCTCTCCCTTCAATCTTATCCTTGACAGCCTTTATGTTTACAAGGTTCTCACATCCTTGTCGGACTCCTATATCTCCCCATCTCTTGATGATAATCTTTTAAGTTTATTTATAACCCTACAATCCCTTCTTCATGCTAGGACTGAACCCTTTTTCCCAGCCCATATCAGAAGCCACCAACCATTTCCTGGTATTATTCAAGAGGGGAACTCTCGGGCTGATGCTGCAGCAGCCGCTGCCCTTACTGCTCCTCCTGATCTCTCTATTCTCTCCTTGTCCCCTATTACTCCGTGGGCTAGCCACTCTTACTTTCACCAAAATCGTAAGGCCTTAATGAAACAATTCTCTCTCTCTGCAACGGAGGCCTCTGCTATTATTCAACAATGCCCCACTTGCAGCTTACAAGCGCACTCTGTCCCCCTGGGGGTCAACCCCCGGGGCACGGAGAGTTGTCAATTATGGCAAATGGATGTCACGTTGTATCCATCATTTGCCCCCTGGAAGTATGTTCATGTTTCTATTGATACATACTCAGGGTTTATTATGGCCTCCGCACAGAGGGGTGAAGCCACCAAACATGTTATTAATCATTGTATTCAGACTTTTAGTATTCTGGGCAACCCCAAACAAATAAAAACGGACAATGGCCCTGCATATACTAGTGCTGCCTTTGCACAGTTTTGCCACCGCTGGTCCGTCTTACACAAGTTTGGAATCCCCTACAACTCCGCTGGCCAGGCCATCGTGGAACAGGCTAATCAGACCCTAAAAAGGGCCCTTGAAGCTCATATAAAACAGAAAGGGGACAATACCCCCGGCTTGCCTGGAATACAAAATACCTTGAACCTTGTCTTGTTTACCCTCAACTTCCTCAATGTTTCCGGCACCCCCGGGTCAACCGCCGCAAGTTGGCATTTTTCTGCTTCTCCTTCTCCATGACCGCAAGTTTATTATCGCTGTCTTCCAGACCCTACATGGAAAGGCCCGGCCTCTCTTGTCACCTGGGGTCGAGGCTATGCTGCAGTCGACGACAATGGCGAAATTATATGGACTCCTGCTCGCTGTGTTCGTCCATATATGGTCACTTAACCATGTCATTGTGACCAGTGATCCAGGGACATGGGCCAGCAACGCATTTGTGAGAGATTTGAACAAGGCTGCTTTACTTCTCAATAAAACTAACTGTTGGATTTGCATGCACATCCCCTCTGATGGGAAAACAGGCTTGGCGCTTCATAGTGTGCCTTTCAATGAGACCAGATGGACGTCCCTGTGGCCCTACACAACAGCCCTGCTTAACCACACGTATGCTGTCCCTACCCGGATTTTAGAGCCAGCCCGTTTTTGTTTCAGCAGTGCCGGCCTGTTCACTAATGCCACGTACATGGGGACTTATACCAATTGTTATCAGACCATTACATGGAACTCGGTGGCCAGATGTTCGCATATAAAAAACAATCTGACAAAAGTTACTAACACCAAAAACAACACTACAGAATACATTTCCAATCAATGGACCAATGTCAGCACATACTGGGCTTGTTCCAGTATGGAAACCATTGTGACATTCGCCAATATTTCCTCGGGGGGGTTATACGAACTGAGTCAGTTTTGGCTTCTTTGCAGCCGGCAAGCATACCGACAAGTGCCAAAAGACTGGAAAGGCATATGTACACTTGGCCTTCTTGTCCCGGCCACATATCCTGTGGTGACATTGCCGGAGGGCCGCCTCCGCAATAGGAGGATCACCACGGATGATCAACCACTGACACTGGGTGGCTCATTAAAAACTCAGATATCCAGAGGCATCTTGCCCAATCTCGGGGTGGCAATGAACTATCGGGATCTTCATTTACTAAATAACTGGACAGTACATATGTTCAACGAGACTATCAAGGTGCTGAAGCTGATGAACAAAGAACTGGCTGAAATCAGGGAGGTGGTCTTACAAAACTGATATGTCTTAGATATCATGCTAGCAGCTAAAGGAGGCGTTTGTGCCCTCATACACTCCCATTGTTGTGCCTATGTATCTGATTATCAGTATAACATCACTCACACCATAGAACATATGGAAAACATGATCAAAAACAATCCCTTATCATCTGATGGATCTGGCGCCATTGACATCTGGGCTGCCCTTTGGTCATGGCTCCCGGATGGTTCTTGGTTGAAATCAATTATGCCAACTATTGTATCTATAATCGTACTGCTTGTTTTGCTTTGTTGCTGTATCCAATGTCTCCCCTCCCTTCTGCAAATGTGCAAAGGTTTTATTCCCTCCAATAGGAAGGACGTCCTGATAAGTGAAACCAAAACCCTTCTGGAACTGGAGGAAGCCAATCTCAACAAAATAGAAAAGGAGGAGATGTGGGAATAGTAGTATAGAAATATACCTACATATCAGAATTATCCGTAGGCCTTGCCACAGCACGTACAGGGAAATAGGATGTCGACGTCATCTGGAAAGTCCCAACTGCTTAGGCCAGGAAATGCCTACATGATTACTCTCGTACCAGCCTGTGAAAGGCTTATGTAATTATTATCACATGAGTGTACATAACCCGATCGTGTATCCACCCCCAATCCTGCCTTGCTATGATGCTGTATAATGAGCTTGAGGAATTTCTAATAAAAGAGGGTCACGGAGTCAGCTCTGGGCTCTCATCCCGAGATACCTGCTTGTGTGTCTCATTTCTCTCATGGGAGACCACCACATCTTTCCACTTCGAGCTCGGTAGGCGAGCTCCCGTTGTATTGGGTCTGTTCCTCGTAGTCATCCTCGGGGTGCCCCTCATCTGTTTCGGGGTCCTGGTTGCTTCGCACCACTAAATTCAAATCCCAGCTTTCTATTGGTTGCTGGCCATTCCAAGATGGCCACCGGGAAATTGGCGCGAAAGTGAATCTGTCTATGTCCGGTACCTCTGCTGGGGAAAACCTTTCCCTTACCAGACTGGCGGCTTCTTGGGCTTGTTCCTGGGTTCTCATCGCTGCTCCATGGTTTTCTAGGAGGCCTTGGAGTTTCGCGATGAGTTCTCCGTTGCTGATGGGTGCTTCCATCATTTTTAGTAAGGTAGCCCTGAGTTCATCTTTCTCTTGCGGCCCTTCTCTTTCGCGGTTGCTTGCTTCCCTTCGTGGGTTTTCATTGCTGAACAGTGGGTTCAGATAGGCATCCTGCTCACTCTCAGTTGTTGCTGTTCTTGCTGTGGCACCTTCGGTTGCTTGTAGTTCAACCATCAGTTTGGTGTAGGCTCTGGTGTTTATTCTGTTTTTCGTTTCAGAATAAACTGATGATTCTGTCATTGCTCAGAGTTATAGGCAACCATCCTCTGCTACCATATTGTTAAGGGATGGATCTAGCCCGATAACTCACAAGACAAGTGTCAGGTTTCTGATGCTGCCAACAAGTATATGTGATTTTCTCATATCTTTTATTTCAGGCCTGGATTAAGCCCAGATCCAGTCAGGTTAAGTGTTACTGACCTCTGATCTTTCCCATACAGGTACACTTCTGGAACTACTGGATTTCCACGTGGTGGAAGCTCTTATACCCAGGGGGAGGAGCCAGAAGGTAAGGTGTGGTTATGGGGTGATGGGATATGTGATCTGTTAACCCCTGCAGGGCTGTGGGGTTGTGGTTGTGAGACTGTTAGACATTTACTCTGACAAAATGTCCTTGCTGCAAGCTGGTTGCTCAAAAATCTACACAACTTAAAAAAAACAATTATCACATGTAACGCAAAATCTCACAAAGCTGCACAAATGTAAAAATTACACTTGTGTGTAAGTGTGACACTTGGTTTTTGTTCCTGATTGTTGCAGGGGACATTTTGTGTGAAGTCCAGCTGCTTTTACATTGTGTTGTGCAGCTTTGTGAGATTCTGTATTCCAGTGGCTTTGTCTTTCCTGTTCCTGGGGTTTGGGCTGGGGAAAAAATGTTTTTATCTGCAGTCTTTTGGGGGGAAATTTTTTTTAATCTTTTGGTGTTTTCCTGGCACTGTCCTAGTTTTGGGATGTGTGTGTATGCTCCCTATAACTTCCTACACATTAAGGATCACTAATAATATTTGCTTATCCATTTTAGTGAACTTTCCTTATATAATTGGTGTTTTCTTTCATAGACTGTACATTATTGGGTGAAAACAGAGATCCCTTCCGTTAACACTAGTCCTCAGCTTAAAAAGCACAATTTTTTTCTTTTGCAGTAGTAGCCTTTAACAGGAAGGATGAAAAGGCAACAGAGTGTGACCAGTTTCTTCACCAAGAAACCAAAACTGGAACAACAACCATCAGAATTGGATCCAAGAGATCCAAAACTGTCACAAGCACCACAGGCACCACCACTTCCACCACTTGAACTTGGAGAAAGCAGCAAGTCAAGTATTGAGTCACCCAAGTCCGAAATTGAAATTAATCTTCCTGACTGCTGGACATTGCAACAGTTGAGAAACTTTCAAGAGAAGTGTGAGGGACTGGAAGTTTCAAACAATGAAATGAGTTCGTAATAGAGAACGGTGTTCATGTGTCCAAAGGATGGAAGCATTTCAAGATTGAGGCATCTGGGAAAAATAAAGAAGTACAGCAAGTGTCTCTAAGGAAGAAAATGAGAGAACATTTTACATCAAAAGCTCACACTATTTGCAGAGAGAACGTAAAACTAGGGGAGCAGTATGCTATAACAAAAGTAATTGACAAGAAGTCTGAAAAACATTTAGGCACCACTTGTAAAATGTTCAAAACTGTGTACAGCCTGGCAAAAACATGCAGACCAATTTAAAGCATAGAAGAATTGCTAGAATTGCAAACTGAAAATGGAGTAGATCTGGGAATAGGATTGCATTCAAGGCCAACTGTAGTGAAAATAGTTGAGTGCATTGCAAATGAAATTAAAACCGAAATGTTTACTAGCATTATTGAATAGAATCTGAAAATATGTTTGATCATTGACAAAGCCTCAACGGTATCCTGCAAACCAGTTGTGATAGTTTTTTGTAAAAGTTGAGGACTCAGAGAACCCACCAACAATTTTTGTTGAGCTTGTTGAATTGAAGAAACAAGATGCAGAGACAATATGTTCTTCAGTTCTGGAAAGTATTAAAAAAGCTAAAGATATTGTCAGAACAATTGCTGTAAGTTCTGCAGAAGCAGAAAGGGGTTTTTTGAAAATGAACATCATATGTTCAGAGAGCAGAAGTCGCCTAACTATTTCTAATTTAACCAACCTCATGACCATCAGCGTTACTGGCCTACCTCTTCCAAAATGGGACCCTATTCCTGCAGTGAAAAAGTGGTTAAGAGCACACCATCACACAGCCAATGATCCAAGAATCAAGATCAAGAAAAGTGGAAGTGAAGAGAGTGCCAATGAAAAAACTATGTGGAAACATCTTAAAGTTAAAGACTACTAACACTTTTATGTAAGTATTTGTGTACCTCTTTTATTGTTTTCTGTACTTCGTTTATTCTTATTTAAGTATTAAGTATTACATGCACAAAATAATTGGTATATCTTCTTTTTGTAGGTCATTAGGGCAAAGAAGTGATGTCGACTTGGCCATGACCACCCACCCAGTCACATGACCACCAAGCCACGCCCACAGAACCGGTAGGGAAAAATTTTGAATTTCACCCCGAACTGGAGAATGAATCATATCAACTCTAAGTGTAAAGAAAATGAAAGCAAGTTTAGTGAGGTAGGATACAAGTAGTCCTCAATTTACAGACCACAATTGAGCCCAAAATGTCCATTGCTAAGCAAGACAGTTGTTAAGTGAATTTTGCCCCATTTTACGACCTTTCTTACCACAGTTAAGTGAACCACTGCAGTTGTTAAATAACATGGTTGTTAATTGAATCTGGCTTCCCCATTGACTTTGCTTGTCAGACGGTCACAAAAGGTGATCACATGACCCCAGGATACTGCAACCATCATAAATTGGCTAGTTGCCAAGTATCCAAATTTTGATCGCTTGAGGATGCAGCAACGGTCATAATTGTGAAAAATGGTCATAAGTTAGTTTTTTTCAGTGGCTGTATAATTTCAAACTGTCACTAAATGAATGGTTGTAAGTCGGAGATTACCTGTATGGTTGTTCTGTCCCCGTCTCACACACGCACACAAACAGTCAGCCAGGAGTTAAAATAAACCTGCAGACTATAATTTCCTTCGATAACAGAATTGGCAGCAACCCAGTAGCTGCTTGCCAAAAACTTTACTCACAGAGGGAGGTGTTCCTCCTCCGTCAGATAAATCAAAATAAATTCACAAAGCCAAAGAATTGTCAAGTCCAGTCCATAATAAATCCAAGGGAGGCAGATAACGAAGTTCCAGAGACACAGTATGACTTGCTAGCTGTTCAGTTTTGTCCGTCACAAAGTCTGAATGGCCACCACACCCCCTTTTATCCCCTGTGGGGTGTGGTCCAGTGACTCAGCTTAATCTCTGGCACGCCTCCTTCTCTGCTGCGTGCGCTTGTCTTTCTGACGCTGGCGGGGATCCAGCCAAGACTTATCTCCGTCGCTGTCTAACTGCGGCGGCTCGGAGATGCCTGGCTCCTGGCCTATCTCTTCTCCTTCAGAAGACACCTGAGGCATTGCCAGAGAGGAGGGTCCTGGAGAGGGAGGCCTTGCCAACTCCTCTCCTTCACTTTCGGAGTCTTCTCCCTCCGATAAGACGGGCTCGGGGGTCGGAGTCACAACAATGGTCTCAAAGAGCACAGTGGTCCTTGGTCCAGAAAAAGTGTGCAATTTTTGTTTAAAGTCACAGCCAGTCCAAGCTAGTGCAGTAGGGTCTAAAATAATCTAAGTAGACACTCAAAAGATGACTCCTGTTGTATTCTCATTCTGTAGAAACATACAGAGTTTAAAAGTTCTTTCTCAGTGGATGATTTTTTTTTTGTTAAACCTTCTGTAATGACAAAAACTTTCTTCTCTCCATCGTATAGAAACATATATTTAAATCAGGATGCCTTAAAGACACCAATAAATTTGTTAATTTGCTAGACTGAGCCAAGATGATGGCTTTGTAGTTATGTTGCTTTATTTCTGCTTTTCCCAATATGGTGCCTGCCCAATGTGTTGGATGTCATGTTACCCTTCTTTGACACTCAGTCTCCTAACAAGTCCATGAATTGTGACTTTGACTTCATCCCTGAGACACAGCATTATAAAAGAAAGTGGGAGATGACCTAGGTCACGGTTTCCCAACCTTGGCAACTTTAAGAAGTGCGGACTTCAACTTCCAGAATACTCCAGCCAGCATGGAATTCTGGGAGTTGAAGTCCACACATCTTAAAGTTGCGAAGGTTGGGAAACCCTGACCTAGAATAAAGGTATTTGGAAGAGCTCAGGTGCCAGAAATCTTCATAGAGATAAATGGCATTTGGGGATACAAAACTCATCTTCAACAGGAATAAAGAATATTTGTAGCTCAAGGTTTGAAATGAGGGGTCCTTGGTACTCTCTGAGCTTGGTTGTTTTCCTGCAGATGTTTCATTACCCAAACTAGATAACATCATCAGTGCTAGTGACTAATGATGTTACCTAGTTTGGGTAATGAAACATCTGCAAGAAAACAACCAAGCTCAGAGAGCACCAAAGAACCCTCATTCAACAACAAGGAGGTATCTATTGTAGCTTCTTTGATTTGAGAATTTTAGAATGTAGAATGAGATAGATCTAAAGGTGATTGGGTAGATATTCATCATGGATTCACACAGAAAGGTGACAAGATTATTTTGTTCCAGAGAAGTTAATTTGATTGTATACAGGTAGTCCTCAATTTACAACAGTTCATTTAGTGACTGTTCGAAGTTACAACGGCACTGAAAAAAGTGACTTATAACCATTTTTCACTTATGACCGTTGCAGCATCCCCATGGTCACGTGACCTACATTTGGATGCTTGACAACTGACTCATATTTATGATGGTTGCAATGTCCCAGAATCATGTGATCCCCTTTTGCAACCTTCTGACAAGGAAAGTCAATGGGGAAGCCAGATTCACTTAACAACTGTGTTACTAATTTAAGAACTGCAATGATTCACTTAACAAATGTGGCAAGAAAAGTCATAAAATGGGGCAAAATTCATTTAACAAATTTCTCACTTAGCAACAGAAATTTTGGGCTAAATTGTGGTCGTACGTTGAGGACTACCTGCACCTAAAAAATTATTTTATTTTATTTTATTTTATTTTATTTTATTTTATTTTATTTTATTTTATTTTATTTTATTTTATTTTATTATTTTATTTTATTTTATTTTATTTATTATTTTATTTTATTTTATTTTATTTTATTTTATTTTATTTTATTTTATTTTATTTTATTTTATTTTATTTTATTTTATTTTATTTTATTTTATTTTATTTTATTTTATTTTATTTTATTTTATTTTATTTTATTTTATTTTATTTTATTTTATTTTATTTTATTTTATTATTTTATTTTATTTTATTTTTATTTCCCTGGATCCAGCAGAATTAAAGAACTTTCGTCCTGTCTCCAACTTACCCTTTGTGGGAAAGGTTGTTGAGAAAGTGGTGGCACTTCAGCTCCTGCGGTCATTGGAGGAAACGGATTATCTAGACCCTTTTCAGTCTGGCTTCAGGCCTGGCTACAGCACGGAAACTGCCTTGGTCACGCTGATGGATGATCTCTGGCGAGCCCGAGATGGGGGTCATTCCTCCATCTTGGTGCTACTTGACCTCTCAGCGGCTTTCGATACCATTGACCATGGTATCCTTCTGGGACGACTAAGGGAGCTGGGAGTGGGAGGCACCGTGTTACGGTGGTTCTCCTCCTATCTCTCTGGTCGGTCACAGTTGGTGTTGGTAGGAGGACAGAGGTCGACCCCTAGGCCCCTCGTTTGCAGGGTGCCTCAGGGCTCGGTCCTCTCTCCCTTCCTATTTAACATCTACATGAAGCCGCTGGGTGAGATATCAGCAAAACGCGGATGATACCCAGCTGTATATCTCTACCCCGCGTCAATTCAGTGATGCAGTGGATGTGATGTGCTGGTGCCTGGAGGCTGTGAGGGTCTGGATGGGAGTCAACAGGCTCAGACTTAACCCAGACAAGACTGAGTGGCTGTGGGTATTGCCTCCTAAAGACTATGTTGATTGTCTATCCTTGGTTCGGGGGGGGGAGAAACTGTCCCCCTCAGAACGGGCTCGCAATTTGGGTGTCCTCCTAGACTCACAGCTAAGATTAGAGCAACATCTGACTGCTGTGGCTAGGGGGACCTTTGCACAAGTTCGCCTGGTGCACCAATTGCGACCCTACTTGGATCAGGAGGCTCTCCTCACAGTCATTCATGCCCTTGTCACCTCACGGTTAGATTATTGCAACGTGCTCTACATGGGGCTACCCATGAAAAGTGTTTGGAGACTACAGTTGGTCCAGAACGCAGCCGCGCGAGCTGTCGTGGGTGCACCTAGGTACACCCACATTACACCAATTCTCCGTGAGCTGCACTAGCTCCCTATTGGTCTCCGGTCACAATTCAAGGTGTTGGTTATTACTTTTAAAGCCTTACATAGCTCAGGGCCAGGTTATCTTTGAGACCGCCTTCTGCCACATAGCTCCCAGCGACCGGTAAGATCCCACAGATTTGGTCTCCTCTGGGTCCCATCAGCTAAACAATGTCGGCTGGCGGGCCCGCGAGGGAGGGCCTTTTCTGTGGCTGCCTCCGCTCTCTGGAACCAGTTACCTCCTGAGGTCCGGACCATCCCCACCCTATTGGCCTTCCGAAAAGTGGTGAAGACCTGGCTTTTCCGGCAGGCCTGGGGCCGTTGATCTCGCTCTTGTGATCTGGCGAGATCCAGCCATGAATGGTATGAATGAGCTTTTAATGTTTTTAATGTTTTTTATTTTTTTAATGTCTTTTTATAATGATTTTTTAAATGTATTGTGAGCTGCCCTGAGTCTTCGGAGAGGGGCAGCATATAAATTTATTTTAGTATTATTTTATTTTATTATTTTATTTTATTTTATTTTATTTTATTTTATTTTATTTTATTTTATTTTATTTTATTTTATTTTATATTTTATTTTATTTTATTTTATTTTATTTTATTATTTTATTTTATTTTATTTTATTTTATTTTATTTTATTTTATTTTATTTTATTTTATTTTATTTTATTTTATTTTATTTTATTTTATTTTATTTTATTTTATTTTATTTTATTTTATTTTATTATTTTATTTATATCTCGCCTTTATTATTTTTGCAAATAAATACAGTGAACAAATCCAACCCACCTTCCTCCTCCTATTTCCACCCCATCCCCCCCCCCCCCAAGAACCCTGTGAGGTAGGTTGGGCTGAGAGAGAGTGACTCACCCAGCTGGCTTTCATGGCTAAGAAGGGACTTGAATTCACAGTCTCCCGCTTTGTAGCCTAGTGCCTTAATCACTACACAAAATTGGCTCCCAATGGTGGAAATTTCCTCTTAATACCCAAAATGTAAGATAAAGAAGGATACATCTCCTGGAATTATTGGCAGATAAGAAGACTGACTCATTCAGAGACTAAGAGCCTCTTTTGATGGGAGGTACTTTAGGTTATAGGAGCTGACACTAGTTGCTTGTACATCAGTACAAGCTATTGATTTATTTAGCCTGTTAATGTCAGTTCTTGCTCTCTACTACTTGCTACTCAGTCAGTTTCTAAATGGACAAGGGCTGAACTAGGACCACCTGTATTAATGTACTTAGGCCCCTTTTCTCTGGTCTCCTTGTGGTCTGTTGCACAATTGAACCACACTGACCCTGCCCAGGCTCCTTCTTGTCTCAGCTCCTATTGGCTGACCTTGTTACTAAGCCCTATTCATTGGCTGACCTTGTTACCATGTCTCTGCCAGTCATGAACCAAATACACTGACACTCCTCCCTTCATGACTGGAATAGACATAAATCCAATTAACTTAATATTCTTCCCATGGTGCACTCCACCCAATGGCTTGGTCGTTATGTCGGCCAGATTGTCTTCTGACGAACAGTGAAGCAAGCTGATTAATTTACATTTTATGGCTTCCCTGACATTACAATATTTAATGTCCACATGCTTGCTTCTATTCTTTACTCTGTCACCTGTTGCCATTTTAATGCAGGCAGCATTATCCTCATACACTGTTACAGCAGTGGTGAAATCTGAACTGGTTTACTACCGGTTCGCTGGCTGTGCATGCGCCAATCGTGTGCTGTGCCCGCGTATACACAGTTTACACCAAATGCGAGCTGCGCGTGCGCAGTGTGCACCAAAAGGAGGCTTGGGAAGGTAAGTAGAACAGCGCGCGGGGGGGGGTGGTGATCAGCTGTGGCGCACGTGGGAACCTTTTTTAAAAAACTTTTTAAAACATTTTTTTACTACCTATTCACCCAAGCCGGTATTAAAAAAAATGCTTTTAAAAGGTTTTTAAAAAGGCTCCGATGATCACAGCTGTGCTAAACTTTTTTTTAAACTTTTTAAGCATTTTTAAAAAAATACTTTTAAAAAAATGCTAAAAAACTTTTTAAAAAAAGTTCCGACGATCGTGCGTCGCTCAGCTGATTGTCGGAACTTTTTTTTCTACATGTTTTACTACTGGTTTGGGCGAACCGGCCCGAACCGGTAGTATTTCACCCCTGCGTTACAGCTTCATTTACCTTTACATTTAAATCCTGTAACAGCTGTACATACCAGGTTACCTCTGAACAGAGTTCAGACAAAGCAATAAATTCTGCCTCCGCAGTAGAAATGGCTACAGTTGTTTGCTTCCTGGACTTCCAACCAATTAAAGCCCCTCCAAACAATACCACAATCCCAGAATTAGACTTTCTGGTTTTTACATCATTGGCATAATCACTATCAACATAGCATTTCAATTTTAATTCTTCAGAGACTTGTATTTGAAGACCCAAATTCAAAGTTCCCTTCAAAAACCCGAGAACCCTTTTTACACCCATCCAATGCAATTGCATTGGTGCAGCAGTAAAGTGACTCAAAATGCTTACTGCACAAACTATGTCTGGTCTGGTCCACTGTGACAGATATAACATACTCCCTATTGCTGACTGATATATCTCTTGATCACAGGCTTCACTTTCATCCTCACCCAAACTGTTATGAAAATCTGTGCTCATAGGTGTTGGAGCAGTATTACAATCTTTCATGTCATATCTCTCCAACAGCTGTTCAACTTTTCTTCTTTGACTGAGAACATAACTACCTTTCTCAATTTTTTGTATCTCCACACCAAGTTAATTTTGTATTTCTCCCAAATTCTTTAATTCAAATTTCTTCTCCAACTTATTAGCAAATTGTTTACCTGTGATACATCCTTTGCAATGAAACAAAGATCATCCAAAGTATGGGTATTTACGAGACCACCTTCTGCTACCGATAACCTCCCACCAGCCAATACGCTCTCACAGAGAGGGCCTCCTCAGGGTGCCATCGGTCAAGCAATGTCAGCTGGCGGCCCCCTGGGGGAGAGCCTTCTCTGTGGGGGCACCTGCCCTCTGGAATGAGCTTCCTCCCAGAATACGACTGATCCCGGATCTCCGCACTTTCCGTAAGGCCCTGAAGACGTTTTTATTTCAGCAAGCCAGCCTAGCCTAATTAGGTTTTTTATGGGTTAGTTTTTAATTGTATAGCTTTGGGGTTTTAAATTGGGGGCCGATTGATTTAATTTATTTTAGCTATCTTAACTTTTATATTGTATGTATTTTAATTTCGGCTGTTCACCTCCCTGAGTCCCTAGCGGGAGAAGGGCAGTATATAAATTCAAATATAAATAAATAAATAAATAAAATCCACAAATGCTAATAGTTGGCAATCCCCACCTTTTAACTTTCCAGTGTATATGCAACCATCAGCCTTGCAACTCTTGAACCCAAGACCCTTCAATGCCTTATCTAGACAGATATTCCAATTCCTGGCTGACTACATCAGCCCATAAATGGCCTTATTCAATTTATACACCATGTTAGGCCTTTTACTTTCATACCCTGGTGCTTGAACCATGTAAATTTCTTTCTCTAATTCTGCATTGAGGAATGCAGTGGTTATGTCAAAATGCCAAATTTTATGGCCATTTGCCGCTGCCAATGTTAGTTCCAGCCTGATGCTTTCACTCTTTACAGTTGGCGCGAATACCTCATCATAGTGCACATTTTTCATCTGTGAAAAACCTTGTGCCACTAACCTTGCTTTATATTGTACCTCATTATTGGGTAGCACTTTCTTTTTGTATACCCACTTACATCCTACAGCTTTGCTACCCTGTGGCAAAGTCATAGATGTGAACACGTTATGTTCATCCATGGATTTAATTTCTTTCTCCATGGCTTCTTTCCACTTTACTTGTTCAATTTTAGGTAATGCCAAAACTTCCTTATAGTTCCTTGGCTCATACCATACATTACACACCTTAACTTTACTAGCAGAATACCTGTCAGGTGGAATCCCCTTGTTTCATCGCTCTGACCTGCATGGCATTGACTGTGTTTCAACCCTCTCTTGCTTATCTTTTTCAGCTTCTCCAGTTTCTCCTCCCTGAACACTGACACCATCACTAAGTGAGTTACCGTAACTAAATGAGTTATCGTCACTAAGTGGATCATTCCAAAAATTGGCATCAATTCTGTTCCAATTTTGCTCTGCAAAACTAGCAGACCTGGAAATCACTATTCTCTTGCTCCCATCGCTAAAGCGATAGCTCTTTGACCCTGGCTCATAGCCCATAAACCTGAGCTTTCTAGCCTTTGGTTGTCCTTTTCTTCTGATTGCTTTTAAGTGTTTTTGGAATGCATTGCTTCCAAAAACCCTTAAATGTGCCAGAGATGGTTTTCTCCCATATAGCACTGCATATGGACTATCATTAGTCCATGGGAGGTCACTGTTCCCCTGATAGACAGGTGTGAGACCCTCCTTATGAAATGGGGCCCACAAGGTCAGTTGGGGTTGTTGATTGCATACCTGTCTCCCAGCTGCGTAACAACGGCCCTTCCCAGGCTACTCGACGCCCTGTCGGGGCTGGTGGTGGAGTTTCCCAGACTTATTGTACTGGGGACTTCAATCTGCCTTCCCTGGGCAGGGTGTCAGGGGTGGCTTGGGAGTTCATGGCTTCCATGGCAGCCATGGACCTGACTCAGATTATTCAGGGCCGGACTCATGAGGGGGGCCACATGCCCGATCTTGTTTTTATCTTGGAACGGTGGCAGGTTGAGTTCGGTGGGGGAATATCTGCTATTTACCCCCTGTCATGGACCGATCACTATCTCCTTCAGCTGGGCTTCCAGTTTGCCACCCCTCCTCGCTGGGATGCGGGACCGACCACCTGGTTCCGCCCCAGGCACCTAATGGACCCGGAGAGGTTCCAGATAGAGCTTGGGACGATACCTCTCTCTCTCTCCCACGGCCCAGTCGCGGCCCTGGTGGTTGCCTGGGATAAGGCGGCCGCCGGGGCTCTCGACCATGTTGTGCCTTTGCGGCCTCTGACTCGACACAGATCTCGGTTGGCTCCTTGGTTTACGGAGGAGCTCCGGGGGATGAAGCGCCGTAGGAGAGGCCTAGAGAGCTGTTGGAGAGCCAGTCGTTCCGAATCTGACCATGCACAACTAAGGTTGTTTACACGATCTTACCTGGTGGAGATGGCGGCGGCGAAGAAAATTGCCCGGCTGCCCTGTTTAGGGTGTCCTGCTCCCTCTTGAATCAGAGGGCAGGGGAGGACCCTTTGCGAGGGCGGGCCGAGGAGTTTAGTCAGCATCTGCTGGACAAGATCGCTCAGATTCAGGACGGCTTGGACTCTGACTGGGCAGGGTCAGACGGTGGGGAGGCGGCGGGTCTTGTTATTTGGGGGGAGTTCGATCCTGTTACCCCTGAGGAAGCAGACAGGATCATGAGGAAACTTTCTTACGAAGGTTGTTGAGAGCGTGGTGGCACGTCAACTCCCGGTGGACCTGGATGAAGCGGAGTACCTAGATCTGTGCCAATCGGGTTTCAGGCCTGGATACAGCACGGAGACAGCATTGGTCGCACTGGTGGATGATCTCTGGAGGGCTCGGGACAGAGGTTATTCCTCTGTTCTGGTCCTATTAGAACTTTTGGCGGCTTTCGATACCATCTACCATGGTATCCTGCTGCGATGCCTCGAGGGGTTAGGAGTGGAAGGCACTGTTTTCCGGTGGTTCTCCTCTTACCTCTCGGGTCGTACGCAAGCGGTGTTGGTGGGGGGCAGAGGTCGGCCATGAGGCCCCTCACTTGTGGGGTGCCCCAGGGGTCGGTCCTCTCACCTCTTCTGTTCAACATCTATATGAAGCCGCTGGGAGAGATCATCCGTGGTTTTGGGGTGAGGTATCATCAGTATGATACCCAACTTTTTATATCCACCCCGAACCAGCCCAGTGATGCCCTCGACGTGATGTCCCGGTGCCTGGAAGCGGTACAGGTCTGGGTGGGGAGGAACAGGCTTCGGCTCAACCCTGCCAAGACCGAGTGGCTGTGGGTACCGGCATCTTGGTCCGATCAAGAGGTTCCATCTTTGGCTATAGGAGGCGAGGTGTTACCCCCTGTAGACAGGGCACACAACTTGAGTGTCCTCCTGGACTCACGGTTATGCTTAGAAGATCATATAACAACCGTGACCAGGGGGGTGTTTTCCCAAGTTTGCCTGGTGCGCCAGTTGTGCCCCTATTTGGACCGGGATGCCCTACGCACAGTTACTCATGCACTAGTCACCTCCCGTATTGACTTTTTTTTTAAATTTTATTTATATACCGCCCTTCTCTGGAGACTCAGGGCGGCTTACAATGCGTTAAGCAATAGCCTTCATACTTTTGTATATTTATACAAAGTCAGCTTATTGCCCCCACAAACTGGGTCCTCATTTCACCTACCTTAGAAAGGATGGAAGGCTGAGTCAACTTTGAGCCTGGTAAGATTCGAACCTGCAGAAATTGCAGGCAGCTGTGTTAATAACAGGGTGCGTAGACCACTGTACTATCAAGGCTCCTGCAATGCTCTCTACTTGGGGCTGCCCTTGAAGACCACTTGGAGGCCTCAGCTGGTGCAGAATGCGGCTGCGCAGGTAGTGATGGGAGGATCCCGATACGCCCATCTTACACCTCTCCTGCGCGACTTGCATTGGCTGCCGGTTGCCCTCCGGGTGAGATTCAAAGTGCTGGTGATGACCTATAAATCCCTACATGGTTTAGGCCCAGAATATCTGTCGGACCATCTGCAACCAGCAACAGCTCCCCATCGTCTGGTGCATTCTCACAGGGAGGGCCTACTCAGGGTGCCGTTGGCTAGACAATGTCGGCAAGCGACCCCCAGAGATAGAGCTTTCTCTGTGGGCGCACCCACCCTTTGGAATCAACTCCCCCGGGGGCTCCGGTTGGCCCCTGACCTTCGCACTTTCCGCCGTGAACTAAAAACATGGCTGTTTAAATTGACCAGCCTGGACTGTTGGGGTTTTGATTTTTAATGTATTTTAATATGTGTTTAATATGTATTTTAACATGTTTCTTACTTGGATTGAGATTGTATATCTTAATTGTTGTGAGCCACCCTGAGTCCTATGGAGATAGGGCGGCATATAAATCTAATTAAAATAAATAAATAAAATAAATCATTAATTTATGAACTCCACAGCCTATTGATTAAATAATTAGCAGTCAACATGGCTTCACCCCAATATGACCTGCTCAGACCAGAGTCTTCCAGCAGTGAGTCCTTCATGGTTTGTAAGACTCCATTCTGCCTCTCAACTACACCATTCTCAGCTGCTGTGTACGGATTTGTGCATCTGTGTTTTATTCCTAACTGTCCCAACCACTGTTGAAAACTTGCTGGCATGAATTCTGAACCTCTGTCAGTTTGCAACTGATATACCAGTTGTTTATATCTCCTTTCTATGAAGCTTACCCATTGCTTAAATTTCTGTAGCACCTCTATTTTACTATTTAGTAAATAGCAGAACTCAAACCTGCTGTAGTCATCAACAATGACCAGCACATATTTTGCTCCTCCCAAACTGGCTTGCATTGGCCCAGCCAAATCTGGATGTACCAGCTCTAGAGCTCTTGTTGTCTGCCTTGTGCTACTCTTGCTTACTGGGAATGCCTTGGACTTTGATGACTTACATACTGCACAGTTCAAATATGCCTTACATCCCTTTAAATTTAATCCCTCTCCAAACTGTTGCATCTTTTGCAAAACTCAGAAGCTGGCATGGCCAAGCTTTCTGTGCAAGAGATGAACATATGAATCATGCTGTGTCACATTCCCAAATGTTTGGGCACATTGAACCTTTTGTCCCTGCAACACATAAAGATTATCCTGCTTTGTGCCCTGTGCGCATACATTCCCATTTTGCTTTATGAGACACCTCCCATTTGCAAATGTGGTCTCAAATCCTTGCTTGTCTAAACTAGAGACACTCAGCAAATTATGCTTCAGGCACACATAATATATCATTAAACCTCTTTTCCAGATATGGAATTTGTACACTGCCTCTTCCAATGACTTTAGCCTTCTGGCCATTTGCCAAGGCTACTGCATCTCCAGCAGCTGAATCCATCCTGTAAAACAATTTAGAATTGTTAACAATTGTTTGACTTGCCCCACTGTCTATCAACCATTTGTCTCTGCTATTGCAATAGCTAACTTTTGCTACAGCAACTTGTTCATCAGCTAATTGTCTTCCTTGCAAATAGTTTGTGTCTTGCAAACAGTTTCTTCCTTGCAAACAGTCCTTCTTTAAGTGTGTTTTTTCACCACAGAGGAAACACCTCCGTTGTTGCTGTTCTTTCTGCTGGTCTCTTCTGCTGCTACATTTCTCTTTGCAGACATCTTGTCTGTTGCTCTGCTCCTTGCAGACAGCCATTTCTCTCTCTGCTCCTTGGGCCCCCACCTCAGGAATTTCTCCTCGTGGCCTTTTCTAAAATGGCGCTTGTTCTCCTCAGCAATCAAACAAGCTTTTAAGGCAGGGGTGAAATCCTACCAGTTCGGACCGGTTCAGGTGAACCGCTAGGGATTATTGACATCAGTTCACCGAACCGATAGTAATCACCCCTCGTTGGTCCCACCCACACCAGGCCGGTCACCGCTCACCTCTTCCAGCCACTCAATATTCCACAGAATTCAGTGTTAAATGCAGCAGAGACAATCCTAACTTTTCTCCCTCCATTCAGAACGGAGCGGCTGCAACCTGTCCCTTTAAGGTAGTCCCCAGGAGGGAGGGGGCCGGAGGGAACCATAAAGGGAGCAGCAGCTCCATTCTGAATGGAGGGAGAAAAGTTAGCATTCTCTCTACCACAGAATTCACATTAAATGCAGCAGAGAAAATCCTAACTTTTCCCCCTCCATTCAGAACAGAGCTGCTGCAGCCTGTCCCTTTAAGGTAGTCCCCAGGAGGGAGGGGGACGGGGGGAGCAGCTGGAATGGAGCTGTTTTCGTGAAAGGCAGGAAATGGAGAAGGGGATTTTCCTCAGCACAGACTGAGGAAAGGATGGTAGGCAGGAATATTCCCCTCCCCATTTTCCTGCCATTCGCGACAAGGAGTGGCTGGGAGGGGAGGGGCCGGTGAGGAGCCCCTCGATGTGAGTGATGTTGAGTTGGCCATGCCCACCCAGTCACATAACCTCCTCCAACAAGCCACGCCCACAGAACTGGTAGGGGAAAATTTTTAATTTCACCACTGCTTTAAGGCCTCCAAACATAACTCCTGCTCTGGTTTGCACTCAAATACTGCAGAAACTATGTCCCACGTTTCATCCAGACTGTTTAACACCAACAGCACTTTTTGAGATTCAGAAAACTTCATTCCATGCTGTTCTAACTCAACAAATAAAGTTTGCATTTGTACAAAATGCTGCTCCACAGATTCTCCTGGTTGCAAACAGGCTCTATATAACTTTCTTGATAATTGCACAATATTGCATGCTGACACACTCACATGCACACTTCTTAATTTCAGCCAGACTTCCTGTGCAGTCTTTAAATTAGCCACATTGATAAATTGTTCATCTTCTAAACTTTAGATGATGTAGGCCAGTGCCTTATCATGCTGCCTTTGTTCTGCTGCTGCTAATGGTGCCTGGGGTGGATTAACAACAATATCCCAGAGCTCCTAAACCTTCAGGAAACATTCCATCTTTGCAGCCCAAATTATATAGATCTTCTGTCCCAAACGGGGCAGAGAGCTCTCCTTAAATTCAACAGCCATCCTGCAAGCTTTCACAGCTTTGTTCTCTTCTGCTTAGAACACAGGCTGTCCCTCATCTTAAATTACAGTTCAGTCTTTCTTTTTTTTTTAATTAAAAAGTTTTATCAAATATTACAACAATTTTTCCCATCCCTCCTCCCCCCCTCCCTCCTTAATTGATTCAAAGATTTTAGTTGTAGTATACCTCCTTCCTTATTAAGAAGCTCTTTATAAGTAATCACATCTTGTTTTTGCTCTACACTTATATTCTCTATCGCGTGTCTGGGTATTGCCCACATTGGTAATTTATCGTTTAATTTATACTGATACTTTTTCCAGACACGCAGTAAAGCATTTCTTAATATATGACTTTTAAAATCTTGTCCACTTTCTTATCATATAATAAATAAGCATGCCAACCGTAAACCAAATCATATACCTCAATATTCAATATTCTTTCTTCTGTTAAATTCATCCAGTCACTAATTGCTGACAGAACAGCTGCCTCATAATATAATCTTAAATTGGGCATTTTGAGACCTCCTCTTTCACGTATATCCTGCATTATTTTTTGTATTATTCTCGGTCTCTTCCCTGCCCAAACAAAATTATTAATACCCTTCTGCCATATCTTCAAATTTTCATCTTTTTTAAGTATTGATATCATTTGAAAAAGAATAAAAAAATTAGGCAAAACATTCATTTTTACTGCTGCTATTCTTCCTAACAAAGATAATTGTAATTTTTTCCAATTTTCCATCTCTCTCTGTATTTTTTGCCACAACGGATCATAATTATGCTTAAATAATTTCGCATTTGATGTCATAATATAAACCCTTAAGTACTTAACTTTTTTTACTATTTCAAATCCTGTTAGTCTTTCTAACTCATCTTTTTGATTTGTAGTCATATTTTTAGTTATTATCTTCGTTTACCCTGCATTTATTTTAAATCCAGATACTTGTCCATATTGATTAATTATATCCATTAAACCTACAACCGACTGTAATGGTTGGGTTAAAGTAACAACCAAGTCGTCTGCGAATGCTCGTAATCTGTAGTCATACTGCCTAATTTTAATTCCATTAATTTTATCCGACCCACGTATCTTACTCAACAAAAATTCCAAAGTCAAGATAAACAATAATGGAGACAAAGGGCATCCTTGTCTTGTTCCTTTTTCTATATTAAAACTATCTGTTAAACTACCATTAATTATTATTTGCGCTGTTTGTTTCTGATATATTGCCTTAATAGATTGTGTAAAATATTCTCCAAACTGCATCTTTTCTATTATTTTCAATAAGAAATGCCAATTCAATCGATCAAATGCTTTTTCCGCATCAAGAAATATTAGCACCGCAGGGATTTGGTTGTTCTTCCCCAAATACTCTAATAGGTTAACAACTTGCCTTACATTGCTCTTCATTTGTCTACCATTTATAAAACCAGTTTGATCATAATATTTTAGCAAAAATCTTGTAATCTGTATTTAAAAGTGATATAGGCCTATAATTTTTTGTCTGGGTGTGGTCTTGCTCCTCCTTTGGAATCAGAGAAATAAAAGCTGTCCTCCAGGATGGGGGTACATCTCCTCCAGATTGTATATTAGTAAATAATTCTTTGAGTGGTCCCACCATTTCTAACTGCAAGTGTTTATAATAAGCAGCCGTCAAACCATCTGTCCCAGGGGCTTTACCCACTTTCAAATGCTTAATTGCAAACATAATCTCCTCGGAAGTTATTGGTTGATTTAGACCCTCCCTTTGCTCTTTTGTAATTATAGGGATATTCTCTTTCTGTAAGTATCTATCTATATCTATACTTTGAATTTTATCACTAGCATACAACCTCGTATAAAATTCTAAAAATGCTTTTTTAATCATATTTTGCTGATAAACCTCTTTACCTTTATATTCTATTTTCTCTATGGTCCGTGACTTTTGTTTTTTCCTTAACAGATATGCTAAACATCTCCTTGGTTTATTAGCATTGCAAAAAGTATTATGTTTAGCATATTGCAAATTAATTGTGACCTGATCTGCCATTAGCATATTAAATTGCCCTTGCAGTAAATTAATTGCCTCTTTTATTTTCTTGTCTGCTGGATTCAATATCAAAGCCTGTTCTTTTTTTTTAATTTCCTCTTCTAAGTCCTTCCTTTTTCTTTCCTGTTTACGTCTATGTTTATTATTCAAATATATCAAGATACCTCTCATGTATGCTTTACTTGCATCCCAAACCATTTCCATAGATGTACCCTTATGCATATTTATAATGAAGAATTCTTTCATAAATTTTTTACATTCTTTTACATTTTCCTCATATCTAAACAGATTTTCATTTAACTTCCAAGACCTCTTAAATCCCATTCCATACTCTAATTCCATCCAAACTGGACTATGATCCGTTAAAACTCTTGGGCAGATCTTCCTCTTCTTCACCCTAGAAAAAAGATCATTAGTAATTAATATGAAATCAATCCTAGAGAAAGATTGATGTCTATCGGAAAAAAAGGTAAAGTCTTTCTCTTCAGAATTCCTCTCTCGCCAGATATCTCTCAACTCCATATCATCCATCATTTCAAAAAACGATTTTGGCAATCTGGCATGCGTTGAGATACTTTGCAAGAGCCCCTTCTTATCTTTTTTAGTGTCCAAAACTCCATTCCAATCGCCCAATAAGATGCATGATTTATAATCCCATTGTAGTAACTTGGAATGTAAAAGCTTATAAAATTTTTCCTGTTGTTGGTTCAGTGCATATACTCCAATTAAAAGTATTTTTTCTCCTTTTATTAAAAGTTCAATTGCTATGAATCTTCCTTGATCATCTGCTTCAATTAATTTGGCAATTAAGTCTTTTTTTAGGTATATAACTATACCATTCTTCTTCTCGGGAGCAGATGCAACAAAATGTATACCTAACCTTGCATTTATTAAATATTTTTGATCTTTGCTTTTAATATGAGTCTTTTGTAGACAGATTACGTCATTTTTAAACTGTTTCAAATAATGAAATATTTTTCTCCTCTTTCGTGGTGAATTTAGGCCATTAACATTCCAAGTCAGAAATCTAGTTGCCATTCTTGGCCCCCTGAAGCTTTTGGAGCATCTGCTGGAAATCTCCATGCATTTTACTTTTTGGCCTTGCTCCTCCCACTGCTTCTGTTTTTGTAGTTTCTTGAATCATCTGAAGTTGCTGCACTCTTAATTCTTCTTGACGCTTGGCTGCTGCTCGGGTCTGTCTTTGATCCTTAGGTTCTTCTATTTTTTCGACTACCTCCAAGGCTTGAACAGTAGTCGAAAGTTGTATTAAATCTTCTTGAGTAATCAAAGCTCCCCTTTGGGCCTGTGCCAACAATTCTTCCTTCTCCCCCTTTCTTGCCCCCTCTGCTTCCGTCTTCCTTCTAGCTTCTGGGGACTGTGGGCATCCAACCTTTAGTACATTGGTGTAAAAATCTCTCGCCTTCCACACTGAGTTAAGATGATATCTTTCTCCTGAATAGTTCACCACTAGTCCAGCTGGAACCTCCCATCTGTACTGTATCTGACGGTTTCTCAGTTCTTCCACCAGAAAGGCATAATCCCTTCTGGCTCTCAACATTTTGGGGGGGATTTCTTTCAGTATTAAAACCTCCTGCCCCTGGACTTGAAGTTTGTTTTTAAAGGTGACTTGTAGGATTTCATTACGTATTCTCCTTGTTGTAAAATAGACTACAATGTCTCTTGGTAGGTGTTTCTGTCTGGCAACCCATGAATTGACACGGTAAATTTTATCAATTTGCTATTCAAGATTTGCTTTTTTATCTTCCATTATCTGTGCAAATGCTTCTGAAAAAAATTCTCTCAAATTCTCTTGCTTATTTTCTTTGAGGCCTCTTATTCTCAAAGCAAATTCCATATCTCTATATTGTATCATTATCACATCAGCCTCTGCTCTTTCCATCTAATTCTGGACATCTCCCATTTTATTTTCCAAATTCTCATTAGACTGCTTGATTTCTTCCACTTTTTCATCTATTGCTTCAATATGGCCTGCCAGATCTTGGACTGCCATGATAATATCTTCTCTAATTTCCTGATTTCGTTTTTGAATGAACTCTTTAATTTGAGCCATCTCCTCAGCAACATCTCGAATTTTATCCCCAAACACCGATGTAATTTTTTTTTCTATAACAGAGGCTTGTGTTTTAAGGGCTTCCTGCAACATTTCAAGTGTTAATATTGGTGGTTCCTGTTAAGGATATTGTTGTGTTACCAACCAGCAGAGTAAGTGCACAGAGAAACGGTACTGAGAGCAATGAATACAATACATACAAACTGGTTTAACAAAGCTTTTACTTTGTAGTGAAAAACAATTGCATAGTCTTTTAGTCAATCCAAGTCTTTAGCCATTCAAATCAGTCCGAAGTTACAGATATCTTCTTACCAGACAAACAGCAGTAATTCACGCTGGTAACAAATCATGATGGTAGCAGATCCATCCACGTCTTCACACACGACAGTAACAGTTCCTTTTTTTAAAAAAACAACAACAACAAACTTTATTAGATTTTTTAAAAAATAAAATTGTATAAAACATTCACAACCTTAAAATACAATCAACAGCATCAACAAACAACAAACAAAGTATATATAATGTATATAAGTACACATATATACAAAAACTTATTTTCCTTTTTTTCCTTAATGACGGTGTATAATTATTACTTTTAATTTCTTACTAAATTTTGACTTTACCTTCTTTTCCATTGGTTTATCCACTCATACCAACTGTCCCATATCTTAAAATACTGTGAGTCTTCCTTATCTTTCAATTTCAACGTTTGTCTATCCATTTCTGCACATGTGTAAATTTTTTGAATTATTTACTGCTCCGTTGGCAATTGATCTGTTTTCCAGACTTGTGCTAGGGCTAACCTAGCTGCCGTAATTATATGTAATATTAGGTACTTTTTTTCCTTTCTAATGTTTTGTTTAAGCATTCCTAACAAAAAAATTTCTGGTTCTAACTCAATATCCTCCGCAATTATTTCTGATATCCAAATTTTTATTTTTATCAAATATTTCTTAATTTTTGGGCAAAGCCACCAGACATGAAAGAAGGTTCCCTGTGCTTGCTTACATTTCCAACACGTTGGATTAAGATTTGCATACATCCTCGCCAATCTCGCAGGGGCTAGATACCATCTGTACCACATCTTGTAGTGGTTCTCCTTATATGCTACGGATTTTGTTATTCTATAGTTGGTTTCCCATACCCTTTCCCATTCTTCCAATTGTATGTTTTTGCCAATATTCCTTGCCCAAGCTATCATTTGTCCTTTGACTAGATTTTCTGCTAGGTCGAATTCTAATAAGTATTTGTTAATCTTTGAAATCAAATTTCCATCTTTAGCTCCTAATAATTTGTCTAGTCGGTTGGGATTTATTTCGATTCCTCCTTCCTCATTATCTTTATTGTATCTAGTTTGTATTTATAGTTAGGGCCACCAATCTATTTCTATACCTTGTTCCCTGAGTTCCTGCCGTGTTTTTAATCTTCCTTGGGGATCCAGTAATTCTTTATATCTTATTAATTTATGGGGGGGCTAGTGTGTTGGCGTGCGTTGCCGCCTCCAATGCAGATATCCAGCCGGGAACCTTCATATAGTGTTTATTTTTAATTTCGAACCAAGTGCCAATCAGTGAATTTCTTATTATGTGGTTTTTAAAATGTTTATAGGTTTTGTTCCCGGTGTTCCACAAGAAGGCATGCCACCCCTTTAATAGATCGTGGCCTTCCAATTTTAATAGTCTGTAATTATCCAAATTGACCCACTCCTTAATCCATGTTAAACTTGCTGCCTTATAGTATTTTTCCCATGCTGGTAAGCCAAAACCCCCTCTAGATCTATCATCCTGTAATATGCTTAAATTTATTCTTGGTTTTTTTCCCTCCCATACGAATTTTGATGTTATTTTATTGAAATTTGTAAAAAAGTTTTTCTCGAATTTAACTGGAATAGTTTGAAATAAGTAGAGGAGCCTCGGGAGTATATTAATCTTTATCGCCCCAATTCTTCCTAGCAATGATAACTTTAGTTTCCCCCATCTTTCTAAATCATTTTTAATTTGTTGTACTAATTCTCCGCAATTATTATCTTTTATAGCCACATTCCTAGTTGTCAGATTAATACCTAAATATTTTATCCTCTTAACTGCTTGTAATCCTGATTGTTTTTCTAACTCTTCTATTTGTTTTGCTGTTAAATTTTTAGTTAGTATTTTAGTCTTATCCTTATTGACTTTTAAATCTGCCACCTTACCAAATTTCTCTATTTCTTCTGTTAATTTTAATTCTGTTTCTAGTGGATCCTCTATGAAGAATACAAGGTCGTCAGCAAACGCTTGGACCTTGTATTCTCCTTTAACCTTGAGTCCTTTTATATTTTTGTTGAGTCTGATTCTTCTAAGTAGATTTTCTAATGTTAGAATAAAAAGTAGTGGTGAAAGTGGGTACCCTTGTCGTACTCCTCTACTTATTTCAAAAAAAAATTGTTAGTTTCCCATTGACTAGTATCGTTGCTCTCTGTTTTGTGTATATTGAAACTATCATCTTTTCGAATTTCTCCCCAAATTTCATATTCTTTATTTGTTGTGTCATGAATCTCCAGTTGACCCGATCAAACGCCTTTTGTGCATCCAGGAAAATCAGGGCTACCTGTTTCTCTGGATGCACCTCATAGTATTCTATTACATTGATCATTGTCCTTATGTTGTTTTTAATTTGTCTTGCTGGCAGGAATCCGTTCTGGTTTGAATGTATTCTATGGTTTAATATTGTCTTTAATCTGTTTGCCATCAAATTCATAAAAATCTTATAATCGGAATTTAGTAAAGAAATCGGCCTATAATTTTTTATCTGTGTTGTATCTGCCCCCTCCTTTGGGATTAGTGAGATATATGCCTCCCTCCAAGATTCTGGCAGCTTTGCCTCTTTCAATGCCTCATTGTAGACCTCTAATAGTATCCAATTTAGTGATTCCCCTAATCCTTTATATAGTTCTATTGGTAACCCATCTGTTCCCGGAGTTTTATTGTTTTTTTGTTTCCTAATTGTTGCCTGTAGTTCCTCTATAGTAATCTCTCTATTGAGTATCTCTTCCTCTTCTTCAGTTACTACTGGCATTCCCTCCTCTTTTAAATATTGGTCTATTTCCTCTGTTGGCACCTTATCCTGTGTGTATAAATCTTGAAAAAATTGGGTTACTATCTCTTTCTTCTTTTCTAGATTCTGACATAACTTACCATCCTTATCCTGCAGTTGATTAATTGTTCGTTTCTCTCTTTCTTTTCTTAATTTATAAGCCATCCACCTCCCTGGTTTGTTCGCCTGTTCAAATTGATTTTGTTTTACAAATTTCATTGTATTGACATATTTTTCTTGCTCAAATAAATTCAATTTGTGTTTAGCTGCCATCCAATTAGTTCTTATTTGTTCATCCCCTGGCCTCTCCTATAATTTCCCTTCCCAATTTTTGATCTCTTCTCAAATTTTGTTATATTCATTTTCCTTCTCCTTTTTCCGTTTACTATTATAGGCTATTGTTAAGCCTGTAATGTAAGCCTTTGTTGTATCCCACAAATTTTGGAGGGATGTCTGATATTTGTTGTTATCTTTGAAAAAACCCTTCAATTCTTTTTCTATCCTTTCAGTATACTCCTTTTCTTTCATTATCTGAACATTCATCATCCATCTGCTCCTTTTCTTTCTTTGCCCTCTCCATTCTATCGTTATTGGATTATGATCAGCCCAATCATTTGTCACAATCTCTACTGATTCTATCTCCTGTATTAAACTCTTTGTAGCCCATGCCATGTCTATCCTTGACCAGGATTTGTGGGGGTTGGAATAATATATGTACCTTTCCTCTTCTGGGTCTAACAACACACTTTTACCTTTGACCTTTACTTCAATCATCAGGATTCTTCCTATCTTATCTGCAAATTTTAAATTACTTTCTATCTCTTCATTAACAAAAACTGCTATTCCTCTTTTCTTTTCGTCTGCTAAGGATACAAATAATTTCCCTAATTTTTTACATTGTAAAAATTTTTCATCTTGTTTTCTTATATGGGTTTCTTGAAGGCATACAATGTCTATTTTTTGTTTGATTAACTTCCTAAATATTTGATTTCTTTTAGCTGGCGAATTAAGTCCGTTTATATTTAATGATATAATTTTAAGATTCTGGTCCATTATTTAAAATTGGTCTTTTTCTTTTTTGTTCCTTTACTTCCTGTCCTTTTTCTTAGCTTGGTTTTGTGCTCTTGTCGTTACTCCTTCTTCTTCTCGAATTTCCCCCTCTTCTTCTTTTTCTTTTTCCTTAATACTCTCCTCACACGGGGTTTCTTGGTCTTCTCGTCTTTGCTTTGGTTTAATTCTCTTTTCCAATTCTTCTCTTCTGCCATTTGTTCTTTCTAGTTCTATCATCTGATTGTGTAGGGTTTGTGCCTTCTCTAAAGAGTCAACTTTTATCTTTTTCCCCTGCCATGTGACCAACACTCCCTCCGGTATTATCCATCGAAATAATATTTGTTTTCTGTTTAGTAGTGCCGTGAGGAATCCATAGTCTTTTCTCCATTCTCTAATTCTTTTTGGTATTTGTTTTAATGTTATGATTTCTTTCTGTTTGTAATTCATTGGTTCTTCTTTTGTTATTCTAAAGACGATATCTCTGACTTTCCTCCGCACAAATCGTACATCGACCTCCCTTGGCAATTTGTGTTGTCTCGCGTAGTTCGTATGTACTCTAAATACTTCATCCAGTTCGTTAATAATCTCGTCTTTATCTCGCTGTAGAGCTTCCGCAATCATTTCGGACATTATTAGAGTTAGGTCCTCATCTCGTTCTTCTCTCACATTTTGGAACCTTAGATAGAATGCCGCTCTCTCCATCTCTAACTGTGCCACTGTATTCTCAAGGTCTTTATTGAGGCCTGTCATTTTCTCATCCAATAATTCTTCTTTTTGCTCTGCTTTTTTTTCTATGGCCGTAATCCTTTGGTCATTTTTTTGTATTATCTCTTGAATAGAGTCCATTTTTCATCTAATTTTTGTATATCCTCTTTGACCGACTTTTTGACTTCGTCCAGATCTCTCCTAGCTTCCTAATGGTTTCGAGACAAGCACTCTTGCATTTTTAACATAGTCTCCTGTATTGTCGCTAATGTAGTCTGGACAGTCTGCATACTCATGGTGGAAATTTGCTTTTCAGTCGAGAACATCCCTTCTAAGGTCTTTTGTGTTGCTGGAGAAGCCGTTAATCCAATTGGTGTTGAAGTGACCTTCTTTCCTGTTTTTACTGTGGTTACTGTGGTGGATGTCATTTCCTTCAAAATTTTGTATTGTTTTTCTAGAATTCTGTCTATTCTTTCCCAAATCAGCATTCGCTTCAAACTCAGTTTTGTAAACTACTATTTCCTAATGTTCTTAAATAAATCTAAGTATATTCTATTCCTATTTTATTTAAATATGAAATCTCAATCTATGACTTACAAATTGTATTTTAACTAGGCTATTATTGTATATCACTCTGATTGATTCTCACACGAGCTGTATTTTAATCTTAATCTTAATGAAAGTCCTTCTCCTATTCAATAGACTATAAATAGTATAAAATGTTATAAGTGCAATAGATACTTTAGGATTGTACTAACTTGTACTATAGTATTATATCTCTAGACAGATTAATTAATTTTCTAACTAGCTTAATATTGATAAAAATCTTAATCAAAACATGTATAAGAAAGCAACAGACAAAATATTATAGCATATAAACAGTGCTAAACAATTATATATATAAATTGATTAAGGTTTAAATTGATTGTCTTATAAATAGTTAATACTTAATTAATATTTAATACTAATTTATAATTATTATAAATATTAAATAGTTAAATAGGTAAGTTATTAAACAGTTATTAAATAATAGTGACTAGTATATAAATATATAAATATATATAATATAAATATATAAATAGTTATTATATATAAGATAAATATAAAAATACAGGGATTTTTTTTTCTCAAGAATTAATCAATGCAATATTACACTGTAGTTGACACTAGTCCCCCTCTGGTAACTCTCCAACACCAACCGTTATAAATCCAGATGAGATAGAATCTTCTTTATAAGATCAGAAGAAAGCAGAAGCCAAAAACGGAGTTCAAAGTCTTTCACTCTCACTGTCCAAAATGGCGATCTCAATCCTGCAACTTTTACTTTTGTCCTTCTTTATTGTTGCCTATATTGTCCTTTTCCGTCAGTGCAGCTTTATTAAAAGGAAAGCCAACGTCCTGCTCCAAATCGCTTCCCTTCTCCCAACTTCAGATCACACGCTCTTTCAAATGTCCTTTTCTATTCCTCCGTATATATCCAACAGGACAGGTTTCGCTGCGTCACTTCGCTCTCCTCGCTGATTGCCGTCTGCACCTTTCCGAGTCTCCCTTCCTTCCGCTGCTCCTCCGAACTCTGGGTTTGTCAACTCCTCGCAGTTGTTACCTATAGCACTATTTCTAACATTTAATCTCCTGCTTGCACCGCCAATCTTCACCCCGTACTCACTCTTTTGTTTCCTGATTTAGCACTTGGGGCGTTAGATCTCTGGGTCGGCCATATCGGCTGTCTTCTTCCGTGTTCGGAATGAGGGTTCTTCTTGGCGCGGCGGGAGACTGCACCTCTCCTCACCAGCTCTGCCGAAGTCACCCTCTCTTTACCTGTCTACCCAAGACCGATTTTTCCCATAACGGGCACCGTAACACTGGAAATTCGACACAGGATATGGAGCTCTCCTTCCTCGTGTCGCCTCAATCCATGCCTCAACCGGAAGTCTTGACAGTAACAGTTCCAATCAACAGTTCCAGTCAAGCAGCAAGTCAAGCAATGATGAGGGCAGGTCCAACAATGACTATAGCTCGGCTTACTTCTTATATGCAGTTTACACTAGTAATTATCCACTTAAGATAAGTGAAGTCAGCAGTGCAATGACTCAACAGTACAATTATGATAATTGCAGTCAGCATTCAGTCAGCAGTCATTAGTCATTACAATGACTCAGCAGTACAATTACTCAGCATTAGATTTAAAGTTACAGAATACATTTAAAGTTATATAACACATATATTGCCTGGACAACTTGTTAGACTTATACCATATCCTAACAGTTCCGTTGGAACAGAGAGAGATTGCAATTTGGACATTTGAGCTGGTGAGCTCCCAGCACTTTTAGGAACAATAGTCTTTATTTGTTTTGAAGCCATTTTTAGTTTTCAGTTTAAATTTATTCAGCAACCAGAACAACAAATCCACCAAATCCAGAAATTTCCAGTCTTTAAATAATATCAATCCCTTTTTTTAAACACTTCTATAGTCTTTTTTTTTATTGAAAAAGTTTTACAAATACAAATTTTCCCATTCCCCCCTCCATCCCTCCCTAACCCTCCCATGACTTCCCCAAGGTGAAATCCATCCACATTATATTATATCATACTTTACTACCCTTCTATTCTCCCCCCTGTGTACTATACATTTTTACATAACATTAAACTATTCTACCCCCTATATACTATACATTTCTACACAACATTCAACTAAAAGCTATCTGGTACTTCCTAGTTTGGTATTTGTTCTGCACATAATCTATCCATTTCTTCCACTCCCATGCATAGGTCTCTTGAGTCCGGTCTTTTAAGTATGCTGATATTTTCGCCATTTCTGCAAAACTGGCCACATTCAAAGTCCATTCTTCAATTGTAGGCATAACATCCCCTTTCCAATATTGACCAATCAGTAACCTAGCTGCTGTCACCATATACAATATCAATTTTGTTTCACCCACTGAAAAGCCCTTAACTATACCCAATAAAAACAATTGAGGAGAAAATTGGAGTTTTTTCTTCAGAACATTTTGCATAACCCACCAAATTTTTATCCAGAAAGCCTTCACTTTCTTGCAGGTCCACCATATATGATAATATGTAGCATCTAAACAGTCACATCTCCAGCATTTTGGTTGAACATTAGGATACATACACGACAGTTTCTTAGGATCTAGATGCCACCTATAAAACATTTTATAAAAATTTTCCCTTAAATTCTGTGACTGCGTAAATTTAACATTCTGAACCCATATTTTTTCCCACGTTTCCATCATAACTGGTTCTGCAAAATTTTGCGCCCATTTTATCATACAATCTTTAACCAATTCATTTTCTGAGTCTCTTTCTAACAAAACATTATAAACCCTCTTAATATGCATTGGGCCTTTCTCTTTTATCTGTCTAACCAATTCTTCTTCATGCAGCATTAATCCAGTTTTTTTATCTTCTCTCCATCTCAGTTGAAGTTGATTATACTGTAACCAAGTTAAATTAATCCCTTCTTCCAACAGTGTGTTTCATGTCTTTAGTTGCCATCTGCCCCCATCATTAAAAAGTACTTCTTTGTATAAAACCCCCCCAAGTGACTTTATATTTATATTCCGTATAATATGACCAAGATCCAAACACAACGGTATTTTATAATCCCATTTGAGCCGGTGCTTCTTCCATACTCTCATCAAGGAGTTTCTAAGCATATGGCTGTTGAATACTTTATCCACTTTATTTTCATAGAATAAATATGCATGCCAACCAAGTTCAAGATCATAACTCTCTATATTCAATATTCCAGTCTTTGTCCTTCCAAACCAATCACTTGCTTGTGTCAACGCTGCTGCTTCATAGTATAGTCGTAAGTTTGGAAGTTTAAGACCACCCCTTTCACAAACATCTTGCATAATTTTCAATTTAACTCTTGGCTTTTTCTCATTCCAAACAAACTTATTCACTCCTTTTTGCCATTCCGTCAGCTGTTTATCACTTTTAAGCACCGGAATCATTTGAAACAAAAATAAAAATCTAGGTAGAACATTCATTTTAACTGCTGCTATTCTTCCAAGTAAAGACAGCTGCAGTTTTTTCCAGGTTTCCATATCCTTTTGCACCTTTTGCCACAACACCTCATAATTGTTTTGGAACAGTTTTATATTTGAATCTGCAACTTGAACTCCTAGATATCTCACCTTTGGTACTATTTCAAAGCCTGCCTTCCTTTCAAGTTCCTTCTTTTGATCTTCTGTCATATTTTTAACTATCATCTTGGTTTTTTTCTGATTCAATCTAAATCCTGATACCATACCATATTCTTCTATAATGTCTTTCATCTGAATTATTGATTCCATCGGCCGTGTTAGGGTAAGAACCAGATCGTCTGCAAATGCCCTTGTTCTGTAATCCTCTTGCCTTATAACTATTCCATTCAAAGTGTTCAAATCCCATATTGTGTTCAACAAGACTTCTAGAGTTAGAATAAACAACAACGGGGATAACGGACAACCTTGTCTTGTGCCTTTTTCTATACTAAAATTTGTAGTTAAACTTCCATTAATAATAATTTGTGCTGTTTGCTCTTGATAAATTGCTGAAACCGCCTGCATGAACTGATCCCCAAAGTCCATCTTTCTTAAAGTCTTTAATAGAAAATTCCAGTTCACTCGATCAAAGGCCTTCTCCGCATCCAGAAACACCAGCACTGCAGAGATCTGTTTATTCTTCTCAAGATATTCCAATAAATCTATAATTTGCCTCACATTGTCCTTCATATATCTGCCTTCTATAAATCCTGCTTGATCATGATGAATCATCTCTTGAATAACTGGCATTAATCTGTTGGCTAATACTTTTGCAAAAATTTTATAATCCGTATTCAGGAGAGATATTGATCTAAAATTTTCTGATTTTGTAGAACCTGCTTCCTCTTTCGGTATCAAAGAAACAAAAGCTGCTTTCCATGAAGGGGGTACTTTACCCCCTTGTTGTATGCTACAAAATAAGTCTTTAAGATGTTCAATCATTTCTGCTTGTAGAGTTTTATAATACACCGCAGTTAAACCATCCGTTCCTGGAGCTTTAGCTGTTTTCAATTGTTTAATAGCAACAATAATCTCCCAACTGTTATTGGTAGACTCGTTCTTTCCTTTTGATCACTAGAAATTTTTATCTCTCCTTTCTTCTAGATATTTATTTATAAGTTCATTCTGTATATCATCTTTGGCATATATTTTGGTATAATAATCTAAGAAGGCTTCTTTGATTAGTCTTTGTTGAAACACTTCCTTCCCTCCATGCTCAATACTACCAATTGTCCGAGTACTCTGCTGATTCCTCAGTGTGTAAGCCAACCACCTGCCCGGTTTATTAGTGTTGCAAAATGTATTATGTTTCGCAAATTGTAAATTAGTTGCTGCTTGTTCCGCTGTGAGCATTTGAAATTGATCTTTCAAAAGTTTTATAATTCCTTGTAATTTTTCATCTGTTGGATTTTTTATAAGTAACTGTTCTTTTTTCTTTATCTCCCCTTCCAATTCTAATCTTTTTCTTTGTCGATTTGATTTATGTTTAGAATTCATATAGATCAGTACCCCCCGCATATACGCCTTGCTCGCATCCCAAACAATTTCAATAGGGGTACCCTTGTTCAAGGTCATTTCAAAAAATTCCTTCATTTGTTTTTTAAGTTCATTTACATTGTTTTCATATCTAAACAAGTTTTCATTTACTCTCCACGATCTCTCATTCTTTCCCATTTCTATTTCTATCCATACCGGGCTATGGTCAGATAAAGTCCTTGGAAATATCTTTGTTTCCTTTGTTTTTAAAAGTAAGTCAGCCGTAAGTAGAATAAAATCGATCCTAGAGAAGGATCTATGTCTATCTGAAAAAAAGGTAAAGTCCAATTCTTTTGGGTTATGCACTCTCCATATATCTTTCAGTTCCAAATCTTCTTTCATATCAAAAAAGATCTGTGGTAATTTAACACATGACTTTGCCAAACTCTTTTTATCTTTTTTAGAATCTATTACTCCATTCCAATCTCCCATAAGTAAGATAGATCTATAGTCCCATTGTAATATTTTAGAGTACAATATTTTATAAAAATTTTCTTGTTGCTGATTAGGAGCATAAATTCCAATTACCAAGATTGGACCATTATCTGTAGAAAGTTCAATTGCTATATATCTTCCACAGTCATCTGCTTCTAAAATTTTTGCTGGCAATCTTTTATTTATATAGATCACTACACCATTCTTTTTCTCCAAATTTGAGGCTGTAAACTGTGCTCCTAATCTAGGATTTATCAAATATTTTTGATCTTGTGTTCTAATATGAGTTTCTTGTAAGCAAATAACATCATTATTAAATTGTCTCAGATAATGAAATATCTTCCTTCTTTTCTGTGGTGAATTCAGTTCGTTCACATTCCAAGATAAAAAGTTAATTGTCATTTGTAGTCTCCTGAAGCGTTAAGAGCATTTGCTGAAGTTTCTGTTCCAGACTAGTAGTCTTCGGTTTAGCTCCTCCCATAGCTTCGGATTTTTGTGCTTTACCATTGACTCCCTGCTTGTCTTGTGGTGGCTTAGATCTCTGCTGTTGTTGTTTCTCTAGAATTTGTTTATAAGCTGCTCGAGTTATATGCTGGTCTTTAGCATTGTGCAACATCAGGTCAAGATCCGCTGCCACTTCTCTTGTATTTTTAGGTGGTCCACCTATAACCTCTAGGGGAAGATCCAGCAACGGTTCATCTAAAAAGCCCCCTGTTGCTCCTTGAGTTTCCATTGCCTCCACCTCCATCTGTTTCCGCTGCTCTTCAAGCTCTTGTTCAAATTGCTTCTCTTTCTCACCCTCCACTATACCTAACACTGAGGATGTACGTGGAGATGCTGCACCAGTTTTGAAAACATTGAAATAAAATTATTCCGCTTTTTCAACAGTATTTAATCGATATCTCTCTCCTTGATACCTCAATATTATGCCAACTGGAGCATCCCATCTAAATGGAATTTGTTGTTTCTTTAATTCAGTCACCAAAAATCCAAAATCCTTTCTATCTCTTAGCATCTTAGGTGGCAGCTCTTTGTAGATCCCAATCTCCCTTCCATCCACTTGAATAGTAGAAACAAACGACTTTTGTAAGATATCATTTCTTATTCTTCTATCTGTAAAGTAGATCACCACATCTCTAGGCAATTGCCTTTGCCTTGCCACCCAAGAATTCACTCTATAGACCTTGTCAATCTTGCATAAAATCTTCTCAGGGTCAACCTTTGGCATCACAGCCAGGGCATCAGCACAAACCCTTCTCAAATCCTCTCTATTCTCTTTTATTCCTCTCAGTCTTACAGCAAACTCCATGAATCTAAATTGCATCATTGTCACTTCATTTTCAATCCTTTGCGTTTTATTATCAACATTAGAAATTTTATGATCAGCTTCCTTCATTTTAGATTCTACTTCTGAACTAAGTTCTTCCACTTTTTTATCAATTTGGACAACTGCTTCTGACAAGCCAGTCACAACCGTCAGTATGTCACGCTTCATCTTGTCATATTTTTCTTGAACTACCTCCTTAATTTCCTGTTGAGATTTTTCAAATTTCTGGTCCAAAACTTCATTTTGATTCAACAGAGCCGCAGCAATAAATTCCTTCAAATCTTTAAAACCAGTCTCCTGTGCTTGGCTCTGAGTCTGCAAACTTAAAGGCTGCTGTGGCTTGTGAGTGGGGGAAACCCCCCCCCGCCCCTGCAGCTTTGGCTGGCTTTGTCTGCTTTGAAGCCATTCTGCCACGCAGAATGATTCTTTCTAAGAAGAAAGTCCTTCCTCCCTTTTCACCACAGAATCCTTTCAGAAATTTCCCCAGCTTTAGTCAAGTCTCAAGGGAGAAGGAACAGATAAAAATCACTTTAAAAAGAACTTTTCCCTTTTCTTCTAGCCAGTGCTGTTACTTTTAGTTACTTTGTAACGTATTAAACACTCAGGCAAATCCACTTTCGCTTTCAGC
The DNA here is from genome assembly GCA_022577455.1 of Arizona elegans. Lineage (NCBI taxonomy): Eukaryota > Metazoa > Chordata > Lepidosauria > Squamata > Colubridae > Arizona > Arizona elegans. The sequence goes on from JAKOOJ010000010.1 coordinate 17,261,122, forward strand.
TTTCCTTATCGCTGAAGCTGGATGCCATTTTAGCAAACTTTTACTTTTTCTCAGTTCTTAAATTCATTCACAGGGCTAATAGAAATACTTGCAGTTTGAATTTCAAGTCCAGATTCCACCCTGTTTATTTTTAGTAATTCTCTTGGCTTTCGCTAGTTATGTTGGTCGCGTCGTCTGGCTCTGCTAGATGCAGAGTTGTCCCCAGAGTCCGGAGCCTCGGCGAGCTGGATAGGGAGCCTCACCCTGCTTCCTCCCCAGAAGCAAAAAAGACAGTCTGGGGACTTCGCAGGGGGCTCTACCTTGTCTCGCCAGCTCTCCTCCCAATTCCTCAGGATCGTGGAGTTTTTCAAGCCGCCTCTCAGCTGTGAAGGTTGTTGAGAGTGTGGTGGCACGACAGTTTCCCCAGTACCTGGATGAAATGATGTATCTAGATCCGTTCCAGTCGGGTTTCAGGCCTGGGTACAGCACGGAAATGGCATTGGTCGCGTTGGTGGATGATCTCTGGAGGGCTCGGGACAGGGGCTGCTCCTCTGTCCTGGTCCTGTTAGATCTCTCAGCGGCTTTTGATACCATCGACCATGGTATCATGCTGCACCGGTTGGAAGGGTTGGGGGTGGGAGGCACCGTATTACGGTGGTTCTCTTCGTTTCTCTCCGACCGGTTGCAGTCTGTGTTGACAGGGGGGCAGAGGTCGACCCCAAGGCCCCTTATATGTGGGGTGCCACAAGGATCGGTCCTCTCGCCCCTTTTGTTCAACATTTATGTGAAGCCGCTGGGCGAGATCATCCGTGGTTTCGGGGTGGAGTACCATCAGTATGCTGACGACACCCAGCTGTACATCTCCACCCCAGACCACCCCAACGATGCCCTTGAAGTGATGTCCCGGTGCCTGGAGGCCGTACGGATCTGGATGGGGAGAAACAGGCTCAGACTCAACCCATCCAAGACCGAGTGGCTGTGGTTTCCGACGTCCCGATATAGTCAGCTGGTGCCATCGCTGACTATTGGGGGCGAAGCATTGGCCCCCACGGAAAGGGCTCGCAACTTGGGTGTCCTCCTGGATTCACAGCTGTCTTTAGAAGAGCACTTGACGGCCGTGACCGGGAGGATTTTTCATCAGGTTCGCCTGATCTGCCAGTTGCATCCCTTTCTGGATCAGGACTCGTTACGCACGGTCACTCATGCCCTCGTCACCTCCCGTCTGGACTATTGTAACGCTCTCTACATGGGGCTCCCCTTGAGGAGCACTCGGAGGCTCCAACTGGCGCAGAGTGCGGCCGCGTGGGTGGTGATGGGAGTGACGTGGCGCTCCCATGTAACGCCTCTCCTGCGCGAGCTGCACTGGCTCCCGGTGGTCTTCCGGGTGCGCTTCAAGGTTTTGGTCATCACCTTTAGAGCGCTCTATGGCTTAGGACCTGGCTATTTACGGGACCGCCTGCTACCACCAATAGCCTCCCACCGACCAGTACGCTCCCATAGAGAGGGGCTCCTCCGGGTGTTGTCAGCCAAACAATGTCGACTGGCGGCCCCCAGGGGGAGAGCCTTCTCTGTGGGGGCACCTACGATCTGGAACGAGCTCCCCCCAGAGATACGGAGGATTCCGGATCTGCGTACCTTCCGTCGCACGCTTAAGACATTCCTATTCCAGCAAGCTGGCCTGACCTAAACTTTTCCTCTTTTAAATGGGAATTTTAAATTTGGTTTTAAATTATTGGGGTTTTAAAATGGTTCAGCCAAATTTATTTAATTTGTTTTATCTCTATTTTAAATTTTGTATTTATATGTTTTATTTTATGGCTGTTCACCGCCCTGAGTCCTTCGGGAGTAGGGCGGTATACAAATTTAATAAAATGAAAATGAAATGAATGAATGTAGAGGCGGCTCTTTACGGGCGGCGGGGCTGGCGGTCCTGAAGAGACCGTCTAGCGACAACGGCGACACCAACCGGAAGTCCACTGCTATAGTCTTTTTAACCTTTAATCTTCTTTCTTTCCAAGCCAAGATCTCTAATTTTAAACCGGGGCTGCCAGCGCTAAACGAAACTTTCCTTTTTAACTTTCACTTTCACACCCCATTAAAGCTCAGTCGCCATCTTGGTTTCACTTTCTCCCCTTAGTAAGTCAGAAGGAAGTAATACACATTTGGAGTTAAAGTTTAGTACTTGCAAATCTGAACTCTCCTGAGTTTGCTCAGCCTGCTTCAGAATGATGTTTTATTCCAAGTGTTGTTTGCAGGGGTGGTCGCGGCGTCTTCTTCTGCTTAAAGCAGAAACATCCCAGATCCGGAGCTCTGTTGGGCTTCTAGGGAGCTCTCACCCTTCGAGCCCCAGAATTGTTCCTGGGGCTTCTTGGGGAGCTCTACCTGCACCCGTCTGCTCTCTTCCTCCCCTTTTCCCAGGGAGAAAGTTTTCAAGCCACTAGACAGCTGATTTGCACTGTTCTAGCGGCTTTACGAGATCGCGGGGCTGGCGCTCACAAAAGGAGCGTCTTCAGCGCCTACGGTGCCACTGGAAGTCTACAGTTCAGTCTTTCTGTGTGCTCTGGGCCCATAACCTGTCAGAGTTTGTTGCAGAAATCAAATCCAGAAAGCACACACAGGTAACTGATTCAGCAGGATTCATTAACTTCTCCTTATATATAATAACAAATGAAATAAATATACAATACCAATGGCAGATTCTCCAATGTGGTAGTAGTTACAAGCAAAACACATGCAGAGGAGAGAAGAGTTTTCAGTTTCAATTCAGAGAGCACACTAGTACTCAGAGCTACAGAGCCAAGGCCAGGCGCCTTCCTGTCTCAGCTCCTATTGGCTGACTTTGTTACTAAGCCCTATTCATTGGCTGACCTTGTTACCATGTCTCTGCCAGTCATGAACCAAATACACTGATAATGTCCTCTTTTCATTTTTTGTGTAGTGGTTTAAGGCACCAGGTTAGAAACCAGGAGCCCATGAATTCTAGTCTTGCCTTAGGCATGAAGCCACCTGGGGCACTTTGAGCCATTTTATCTCAGTCTAGGAAGGAAACAATACAGTAGGAAACACTTCAAAGCAATGTGGCCAGGAAAACTCTCCGGACTTGTCCAGGGGTGAAATGCTCCCGGTTCGGACCGGCTCGGGCGAGTAGGTAGCGATGATGGCTGGTGGTTCAGAGAACTGGTAGCAATGGCAGCTGGAGGCTCCGCCCACCTGCCCCATTCCCCGGACTCGGTGAATGCACCATTCCCGGACTCCTACTGCTCACCTTTCTCCCGCGGCTGGCTGTCAGGGAAGGCAAGCGCCCGAAAGGTAGTGGAGTCGCTCACTCTCTTTCTTGAATGAGCCGCTCTGGTCCATGCGCTGGCTGCACAAGCGCACATCATTTATTTAATGCAGCAGCAGGTTGGGTGTGCGTTTGCGCAGCCGGCGCGTGGACCAGAGCGGCTCATTCAAGAAGGAGAGTGAGCGACTCCAGTACCTTTCGGGCACTTGCCTTCCCTGACAGCCAGCTGCGGGAGAAAGGTGAGCAGTAGGAGTCCGGGGAATGGAGCGGGTGGGCAGAGCCGCAGGAGAAAGAAATTTAAAAAGTTTTCCTACCGGGTTCTGTGGGCGTGGCTTGGGGGAAGGAGGTCTTGTGACTGAGTGGGCATGGCTGTGAGTGACATTGAGTTGGCCACGCCCACTCAGTCACAGGACACAACCCCACACCAAGCCACGCCCACAGAACCGGTAGGGAAAAATTTTAGATTTCACCCCTGGACTTGTCTTGTTTCCCACACAAAAAATACTGTGCCCTCAAGATACCAATACTGTATTTTAGGAGAAGAGACTCTAGATTTCTTTCTTTTTTAAAAAAATATAACTTTATTAAATATTTTAAAAACAAGAGTAAAAGTTAGTACAAACTAAAATAGAATAAGAAGGAAAAGGAAGAAACAAAAGAGAAAACTAAAGTGCAAAAAAAGGTAGAAGAAAAATAGAAAAGAAAGAAAAAAGACAAATTGGCTTTTGATCTTTACAGCAGTTATAAGTACAATTGTAGATTTACCTCTTTCTCCAAAGTTACAGAGACTCTAGATTTCTCAGTTCAGGGAAATATGAGCTGTCAAATATGCCATATTCAACCTACTGCTTTCTAGTGATATAGTCCCAGAAATATTTTCCCCTTATGCTTATGAATCTGATATTAGTTTTAGAGTTGAAGTTGACCATACTCCTTTTGTTGTTGGTATCTTTGCAGAGAAATAGACAAAGAATTTTAATACATCATATATACTTCCTGCCAAAGATTTATTTAAAAAACATGACAGTTTAGGCAGCATGACTAGTATTATGAGATAAACCCAGTAGCAAAACACAGCACACAGCACACAGAGCCTTTAGATAATTAACAGTGGTTTTATGTACAACTAAATATATACAGATTTATACGTGGTAAATACCTTATCATACAGCTACTGACACAAGGAGAGTAATGAGATACACGATGAGAGAGAACATGAGGAGAAGGGAGATGCCCTCTAATGGCTTCCTTTATATAGGCAGCTTCTTAAAGTGGCAGTAACCCTGCTGCCTCATTCCCATTGCATCAGCTTCTGGTTGCCTCCACTTACAACCTCTCATCAGTTTACAGCTATTAAATCTACATACCCTGACAAAACCCATGGTAGCAATAGGATAATAGGCCTAATTTACTGGACTGGTTACATGAGAATATTTTGGAGTGTGGTGTAGATCAAGCCTTCTATCCAGAGACTCGAGAGGCAAGATTTAGGGTAGTATATATTATTTATTATTAATTATAATCAATGTATTAATTATACCATTCTGGGATAAACCAAAAACACTTGTGATGTTACTGGGTGGGGCAATGAAATGTCTGCAAGGAGAATGCCAAATCAGAGGTCACTAGGAACCCAAACATTCAACCCTGATTTATGTAGATTCTCCATTGTTGCAATTATTTTTATCAGTACGTTTAGAGGAAATAAGCTTAGAAACACACAACATGACAAAATATTGCCCAGGGCCAGACATTTTCTTAGATTCAGAGCAGCTCCTGTTGATTTCATGAACATGGGCATTCAGTTTTCTTGGCAACTATACATAATAGTGATTTTGATCAGTTTCTTCAGTTGATGAAATTGCCTGAAAAATTATCATCCAAATCTTGACGAGGACTCACCCCGCTTAGCTTTGGAGCCTAGATACTTAGCCAGGAGCTGCTACCTGCCAGTCTCTCAAGATCTTAAAATACTTCAATAGGAGGCATTTTTATAGGATCAGAATGAAGATTTATTTTCAATCTGGTGGTCTCCAGATTCATTATACTACATCTCCTGTTCAGGGGTGGTATTCACTTACCTTTGCTACCGGTTCGCAAATGTAAGCGCCCGCACCACCTCCGCACATGCGCAGGGCCTTCCGCCCATGCGCAGATCATCAAAAATGGGACGTGATGATGTCTGGGCGGGTGGGCGGAGCCTCCAACAGCCACCGCTACTGGTTCGTGCGAGCCAGATAGAACCGGCTGAATACCACCACTGCTCCTGTTATCCCCAGCTGACATGTAATAATGAGAAGTTGTGGCCAATGCATCTGAAGGTCACCAGGTTGAGAATGCCAAATGACTTACAGGTAGTCCTCGACTTACAACCATTAGTTTAATGACTTCAGAGTTAGAATGGTGCTGGAAAAAAAAGACTTCTGACCAGTCCTGCAATTACAATTATCCCAACATCCTTGCAATCACGTGTTCAAAATGGGTCGGACTCACTTAATGACCACACAGTTTAGTGATGGAAGTTCTGGTCCCACTTGTGGTCATAAGTTGAGGACTACCTGTACTACATAAAAATCAGTAAGGGCAACAATTTGAGAGCAAGCAGACGTTGGTCAAACACATATGTTTGACCAACTTTTGCTTCCTGAAGATGTTTGGCAGGAATTCCAGCAGACACTCTCAAAACTACATTTCAGGGGAGCTTCTGGTTGACGTTGCAGCGATACAGACACAGGGAACGGGTCTCCGCATTCCATGTGCTGACTTCTCCATGTTCGTGGGCTCCAAGAGGAGCCAAAGCCGCCCTGTAGGGGGCAGTGAAGCAAAGTGGGGCACCCTGAGAGGTCAAGGAGAGTCGCAGCTCTCCTGTCAGCCACGGGGTTCTTTTTCCCCCTCAGCCACAGCAAGAAGAAGAGGCAGTCTAAAGATGGCCACCACAGAGCTGGGACAGCCGATGAACATCTAAGACTGGTGCTGGAGTGAAGTAGGTGAACAGTGAGTGGAACTGGGGGGGGGGGGGGGTGAGGATTTTCTTTTACTTTAAATTCAACCCCAAGGAACAATTTAGACTTATTGGCTCAGAACTATCTGTTAAAGCGGTGTCTAGGCATTCTGAGAAACCACCAGACCAGAAGTGAAGAGTGCAGTAGAGAAAAATAATAAACTTTGGAATTTTGAAATATACAGAAAATTTGACTCTTAAACTGGGATCATTTATTTACAAAATAAATATGGAGAAATGGAGAAGCATATTTTACAGACAAAGCAGCTCCCACCTTCCTGCCCCCAACCCTTTGTTAATGGGCCAGAGGCAGAAAGTCAATCCTTTGTCAAAGGACATTTGCAACACAATAGCAACAGAAACTAACACAATGGGCCTCATCTAGCAACCGAAACTCACCACACGTGACCTGGGAAGCATGTGACCTGGGAAGCACATGTGACCATCAGCCAGCAAGGCTAGCTAAGATCCCCACCCCCTGGGAGTCTGACAACCAATCAGGATACTCTTTTGGGGCCCCAAGAAATGCAAAGCCAGAGAGAGCATAAAAACCCAAGGATTTACTGTATCTGCCCCTTTTCTGTTCAGGAACTCAAGCCATGTGATCCTGTCCACCATTAAACCATCTTTCCAAGCAGTCACCATGTTTCCAGTGTCTTTTTCCCCACTTGGAGCAGAACCCAGAGGGATATTTCTTCCAACACAGTGTTTAGTCATTTAAATTAAATTTACAATTTCTATATTTCCTTTTTACCATATTTATTCCTCATCTATTTTTTTAAAAAAACAATATTACCCTTCATCCTCATCTCTAATCTTAAATTCAATTTTTCCCTTCTATTCTATATTATACCCCTTCCCATTGTCATCTATTTTTATATCCATCCTCACATTGGTTAATTATGTAATTATGTAATATATTTGTTTAATACAAATTCAACATTTTAATATAAATCAATTAGTTATATAACTATCTTTTTTGTATATTAATCAATATGAACATGAATATTCCAATTATTTCCATGCCATCCAATTTCTTAAAAATCAATTAATTATATTTACCAATAATAATAAACCAAATAATTTCCCCCATATATTCCTCCAAACCACAACTTAACCATTTCTGCTTTCAACACAATATACAATTAATAGTATCTCAATTATTACAATTCCCTAGTTAAATAGAGCTTTTTTTCTTTTGTATTTTAAAATCTTGAACCTCCTCTTTTGCCCTAAATTTCCCATTGTTTGCAGTTTTGCACCTACCTTTTTTGGTGAGGAAAAAGAAAAAGAAATCTCTCTGCCTCATTTTGTCACGTTGCAGCAAAGACCCTGCTTCCTTACTTTCAATTTCGCTTTTTCAGCATAGCTAGGGGGAAAAAAATCTGCTCCAGGAATTTACCTCTTTGCAGCTAGCTCTTTGAAGCCCCGCAGCAAGAATTTGAAGTTTTTTTTTCCCTCTAGCCATCAGCTGGGACTCCAGAGGCAGCAATAGATTGGGAGTGGGCGGGGTAAGCGAACGGCAACCGGCGATCCAGAGGCAGAGGGTGAGGGTGAGTGAAGGCGTGGGGGGGGCGAGAGAGGGCTTTGGCGACCCCTGTGAAATGGCCGTTCGACCCCCAAAGGGGTCGCGACCCCCAGGTTGTGAACCGCTGGTGTAGCCACTTTTATATAATAAAATAAAGTAACAATAAGAGAAAATATGGAATAATTGAACAATGACAGATTGTAACTCATTATAATTGTGTATTATTAGAAATATATAAGTTGATTGAATGTAATAACTATAATTAATTTTACTAGTTTTATTTGTATTAGAATGTATGACACTCAGGTGCCACACTGTTCACGCATTGATTTGATGTTTGTTAAAAAACAAACTTTTTTTAAAAAAAACTACATTTCACCTTGAAATTTGACCTTGAAATTTGACATTTGACCTTGGCTGATCTTGAAAAAACTTAAGGAGGTTGGACCTGCTTAGTGTTCAAATAGATGACAGTTAGGGAACCAAGGCTGGCTATATAGCTAGATGAGGAATTTGAGAAAAGATCTCATCCTAGAAGAAAATCATGGTAAACCACTTCTGTGTTCTTGGTAAGAAAGCAACATGGACATGTTGGCTAGGCAGCCATTAGACATCAGAGTCAACTGGGAAGGATCTTTGGCTTTTCCTCTGCAAGCTGCAGCCTAGTTCTCTTTGCCAATCCTGGACTGGCTCCCTTCTCCAGTTCTGCCTTTCAGTGGTTGCTGAGTTAGACTTTTTCTCTTTGAAGGACCAGTTAGTTTTTTCAATCAATAACAAGCCCTCAGATTATGAAACAGAATCAGGGCTGCCTCTGTTCAATTCCTAGGAAAGAAAAATCCTTGGCTCCATAGATTTAGAGAAAACTACTTTTACTAGGAACAAACTGAATGCAAATGGTTTCAAGCAAGCTCTGAGGCACAGAGCGGGAAACAGCACTATGAGATACGGTATACAGCACAGCCCCCTTGTAGCTAGGCAACCAGAAGCCACTGAATACCAATGCTAACTGACATGGCCTTGAAGGTAACCGCGGTTGCAAAGCTGCAATGTAAAATTCTCCACAGTTTGAAAACACACCCCCCCCCAATTTTATGGCAGCAAGCATCAGGCTGGCTGACATTTGGCCCCCCATAACAAAGGCATTAGCCATACAAATTTATACAGTTACAACAAACATCACACCACACCAAAACCAGCGATCCCTTCAGGGTTTGTCCGGGTATTTTCTATGGAAAGTCTGGAGGAGTTTAGGTGCCCAGACATGTTTAGCCTCCACCCATTCGGACTGTGCAGGAGGGAAATGTTTCCAAGAAATGAGATATTGGACCCTCCCTCTATGTTTTCTAGAATTTCTTTAACTTCAAAATGTTCAATCAGAGTGGGTACAGGAGGAGTGTCAGGTGTAGGGCGAAGGGGTGATACAGTTTCAGGTTTCAACAAACTGCAATGAAATACAGGGTGAATATGCTTTAGGTTCTTGGGCAACTCCAGTTGCACAGTGACTGGGTTAATTACTTTAACAATTGGGAATGGGCCCACGTATTTAGGACCAAGTTTCTTAGATGGTTGGGTGGACTGTAAGTACTTTGTGGAGAGGTAAACTCTGTCACCTACTTGAAAATCTTTTGGCTTCACACGCTTTTTGTCAGCTTGTTTCTTATGTGCCTGACGTGCCTCCTGGGCAACTGACCAACTGTTCTGCAGTTGGACTATCGATTCCGCTAAGGAGGGTATGTGTGGTTTCTCTTGAGGCAGCTCTGACATAGCTACAAAGTCCTGCCCAGAGGCCACCTTAAATGGGGTGAACCCCATGCTGGTATACACAGAATTGTTATATGCTACTTCTGCAAAAGGCAAAAGGTCAGCCCAATTTGTTGTGGCCTGCCAGCTGCCAGCACAGCTGGCAATAGACTCAAACAATGAGGAGGTTGGGGAGGAACTTGGGCCAGTCCTGGAGTCTGGGGAAGGCTCTGATGGATGATCTGTGTTGGAAGCAGAGATAGAGCCAGGGCCATCTGACATTTCCCAGCTGCCTTCGGAGTCGGAGATAAGTGGGGAAGAAGAACAGCTGGGGCCTGTTTCAGATGTGCGTATGCGCAGAGCTGTCAGGAGAGGAGAACAACTGAGGAACAGGGGTTGATTCAGGAAGAAAGGCACACGTGGACGCTGAATGGCCCCTCCCTGGCTGGGGAATAAATAGAAGCAAAAGGGGAGTGGTGGTTGCAGGAGAGAACAGTTCATATTTCTTTGCTTATCGTGGTTCGTGCCTCAGATACTTTTTGCTAGGAATTAATTTACAGCTTTGCGACTGGAAACTCTCGGCCTGGCAATTATACAACGACTGATAAGGTCTGTTATTGCAATTAACCCTTGGAAGGATTATTGCCTGGACTTTTCTGTGTGTGAATGCCATGAATTCACAGTAGTTATATAAAGAGGTTTTTTTCGGGACAAGGAGTCTGTTTCTTGGTTCTGCTAAGGCTGGGTCAGAACACAATTGTCCTGTTGGTAATTAATGTAGCATCTGAGGTACTGTTCCAGGACTGCATTAGTTCTCTCACAAGACCCATTAATTTGGGGGGTGATGGGAGGAGCTTAAGCCCTGGGCGGTTCCCAACAGCTTTAAGAATTCCTGCCAAAATTGTGATGTAAATTGCACTCCTTTATCGAAAATAATGCGCTCAGGTGCACCATGCAACCTATACATGTGTTGTACAAAGAGTTTAGCTAACATCTTTGCAGAGGGAATTTTGGGGCAGGGAACAAAGTGCACCTGTTTTGAAAAAAGATCCATAACAACCCAAATAACAGTGTTCCCCCCCGCCACTTTCAGGCAATTCCACAATAAAGTCCATAGATATTTCTTTCCACGGTGTCTGGGGGTTAGCCACAGTCTGTAAAAGCCCTGTGGGTTTCCCCGGAGGTCTCTTTGCCACAGCACAAACTGAACAGCTGGTCACATAGCTTTCAATGTCTTTCTTCAAGAAAGGCCACCAAAACTGCCTCTTAACCAAGTGCAGGGTTTTTACGAATACAAAATGTCCTGCTGACTTAGAGTCATGGGCACCCTTTAATATGGTGTCTCTCAAGTTTGATGGCATGTATAATTTGGCACCAACCCAAGCTAGTCCATCACGCATGGTGCAGTCATTTTTTTTTTAATTTAAAAAGTTTTAACAATCATTACAACAATATTTTCCCCTCCCACCCCCCCCATCCCCCCTCTCCCTACAATCCCCCTCCACCACAAAACCCACCCCCCGGACTTCCCAGAGCAAAAACAGGGTATAGCATAACAAACATAAGCTAAAATAAGCTAACTTTCTGTGGTCTCCAAACTCCCCCTTGCTCTTTAACTCCCCTTTCAACTAACTAAACATATTCAAAAAGAAAATATAGATTTCATTCATAAGCTAATTGAAACTTTTTAGTCCGATATTTGGTTTGAATATAGTCAATCCATCTTCTCCATTCCAATATATATCTTTCATTTGAATGGTCCTTCAAATACGCTGAAATTTTAGCCATCTCTGCTAAATTCACTACTTTTAGTGTCCATTCTTCAATAGTAGGCAAGTCTTCCTTCTTCCAGTACTGTGCCACCAAGAGTCTGGCTGCTGTTATTAAATTTAAAATCAACTTAGTCTCTATAACAGTACAATCTGTAATTATGCCTAACAGAAAAAACTGTGGAGTAAATTTTATCTTCTTTTTGAGAATATTTTGAATAATCCACCATATTTTTATCCAAAATGTAATTTTTTTTACATGTCCACCATATATGATAATATGTGGCATCATCACATTCACATCTCCAACACTTAGGTTGCACACTTGGATACATACAGGCTAGCTTTTTAGGATCCAGATGCCATCTATAAAACATTTTATAAAAATTCTCTCTTAAGTTTTGGGCTTGTGTGAACTTCACATTTCTAACCCATATTTTTTCCCATGTTTCCATCATTATTGGTTCTTCAATATTTTGTGCCCACTTTATCATACAGTCCTTAACTAACTCCGTTTCTGAATCTATTTCTACCAACGCATTAGACAACCTTTTTATATGCATTTGACTTTGATCTCTAATCTGTTTTACCAAGTTCTCCTCATTTTGCAGAAAACCAATTTTCTGATCTTCTCTCCATCTAGCTTGCAACTGTACATATTGAAACCATGTTCGAATTGTCCTTTCTTCTCTTAGTTGATTCAAAGATTTTAATTGTAGTATACCTCTTTCCTTGTTAAGCAGCTCTTTGTATGTAATCACATCCTGCCTTTGCTCTACACTTATATTCTCTATCGCGTGTCTGGGTATTGCCCACAATGGTAACTTCTCGTTTAGTTTACACTTGTACTTTTTCCAGACATGCAATAGAGCATTCCTTAATATATGACTTTTAAAAGTCTTGTCCACTTTCTTATCATATAATAAATAAGCATGCCACCCGTAAACCAAATCATATCCCTCAATATTCAATATTCTGTCTTCTGTTAAATTCATCCAATCACTCATTGCTGATAGAACAGCTGCCTCATAATAAAGTCTTAAGTTAGGCATTTTGAGACCTCCTCTTTCACGTGTATCCTGCATTATTTTTTGTTTTATTCTCAATCTCTTCCCTGCCCAAACAAAATTATTAATGCCCTTCTGCCATATCTTCAAATTCTCATATTTTTAAAGTATTGGTATCATTTGAAAAAGAAACAAAAACTTAGGCAAAACATTCATTTTTACTGCTGCTATTCTTCCTAACAAGGATAATTGTAATTTTTTCCAGTTTTCCATCTCTCTCTGTATTTTTTGCCATAACGGATCATAATTATACTTAAATAATTTCGCATTTGATGTCATAATATAGACCCCTAAATACTTAACTTTTTTTACAATTTCAAATCCTGTTAGTCTTTCTAATTCTTCTTTTTGATTTATAGTCATATTTTTAGTTATTATCTTCGTTTACCCTGCATTTATTTTAAAACCAGATACTTGTTCATATTGATTAATTATATCCATTAGACCTACAACCGACTGTAATGGTTGGGTTAAAGTAACAACCAAGTCGTCTGCGAATGCTCGTAATCTATAGTCATACTGCCTAATCTTAATTGCACTTATTTTGTCCAACCCACGTATCTTATTTAACAAAAATTCCAAAGTCAAAATAAACAATAATGGAGACAAAGGGCATCCTTGTCTTGTTCCTTTTTCTATATTAAAAGTACCTGTTAAACTACCATTAATTATTATTTGTGCTGTTTGTTTCTGATATATTGCCTTAAAAGATTTTGTGAAATGTTCCCCAAACTGCATCTTTTCTATTATTTTCTTTTTTTTATTTATTATAAAAGTTTTACAATTACATTTTCACCCCATTTTCACCCCCTAACCCACCCCAAACTCCCCAACCCACCCTCCCAAACCCCCCTAACCCTCCCCTCCCCCCCAGACTTCCATAGAATATAATTATCCCCTATATAAAAACCTTGAAACCCCCCAACCCCCATATCATTTTTCATCTTCACATAGTTCAACTATTTCTATCTTAATATAATATAATACTATCAATGAAAAGCTATTTGATACTTCCTAGTTTGATATTTGTTCTGCACATAATCTATCCACTTTTTCCATCCACATTCATAAGTCTCTTGTGAGCGATCTTTTAAGTATGCTGAAATCTTCGCCATCTCCACGAAACTGGCCATCTTCAAAATCCATTCTTCTACAGTGGGCAGAGCTTCATTTTTCCAATATTTACCTATCAACAATCTCGCTGCTGTAATCATATACAAAATCAACTTTGTTTCATCCACTGTAAAACCCTTTACTATACCCAATAAAAGCAATTGTGGAGAAAATTGGATTTTTTTCTTTAAAACATTCTGCATGACCCACCAGATTTTTATCCAAAAAGCCTTAACTTTCTTACAAGTCCACCAAATATGATAATATGTAGCATCTAAACAATCACACCTCCAACATTTTGGCTGAACATTAGGGTACATACACGACAATTTCTTAGGATCTAAATGCCATCTATAAAACATTTTGTAAAAATTTTCCCTCAAATTCTGCGACTGTGTAAATTTAACGTTCTGAACCCAAATTATTTTCAATAAAAATTGCCAATTCAATCGATCAAATGCTTTCTCTGCATCAAGAAATATCAGCACCGCAGGGACTTGGTTGTTTTTCCCCAAATACTCCAATAGGTTAACAACTTGCCTTACATTACTCTTCATTTGTCTATCATTTATAAAACCAGTTTGATCATTATGAATCATTTGTTGCATAACTGTCATTAACCTATTTGCTAATATTTTAGCAAAAATCTTGTAATCTGTATTTAAAAGTGATATGGGCCTATAATTTTTTGTCTGGGTGTGGTCTTGCTCCTCCTTTGGGATCAAAGAAATATAAGCTGTCCTCCAAGATGGGGGTACATCTCCTCCAGATTGTATATTAGTAAATAATTCTTTGAGTGGTCCCACCATTTCTAACTGCAAATGTTTATAATAAGCAGCTGTCAAGCCATCCGTCCCAGGAGCTTTACCCACTTTCAACTGCTTAATTGCAAACATAATCTCCTCAGTGGTTATTGGTTGATTTAAACCCTCCCTTTGCTCTTTCGTAATTGTAGGAATATTCTCTTTCTGTAGATATCTATCTATATCTGTACCTTGAATTTTATCACCAACATACAACCTCGTATAAAATTCTAAAAATGCTTTTTTAATCATATTTTGCTGATAAACCTCTTTACCTTTATATTCTATTTTCTCTACAGTCCGTGACTTTTGTTTTTTCCTCAACAAATATGCTAACCACCTCCCTGGTTTATTAGCATATACCCTTATGCATATTTATAATAAAAAATTCTTTCATAAATTTTTTACATTCTTTTACATTTTCCTCATATCTAAACAGATTTTCATTTAACCTCCAAGACCTCTTAGATCCCCTTCCATACTCTAATTCCATCCAGACTGGACTATGATCCGTTAGAACTCTTGGACAAATCTTCGTCTTCTTCACTCTGGAAAAAAAATCATTTGTAATTAATATAAAATCAATCCTTGAGAAAGATTGATGTCTATCAGAAAAAAAGGTAAAGTCTTTTTCTTCGGGGTTTCTCTCTCACCAGATATCTCTCAGTTCCATATCTTCCATCATTTCAAAAAATGATTTTGGCAATCTGGCATGCGTTGAAATGTTCTGCAAGAGCCCCTTCTTATCTTTTTTAGTGTCCAAAACTCCATTCCAATCACCCAATAAAATACATGATTTATAGTCCCATTGTAATAACTTGGAATGTAAAAGCTTATAAAATTTTTCCTGTTGTTGGTTCGGTGCATAGACTCCAATTAAAAGTATTTTTTCTTGTGTAAAGCTCCCATCGCGATCTGTATGTGAGTAAATACTTTGTTTGTAAATAAATAAATAAATAAATAAATAAATAAATAAATAAATAAATAAAAATTAAAAATTAAAAAAAAATATTTTTTTTTAAAAAAAGTATTTTTTTCTCCTTTTATTAAAAGTTCAATTGCTATAAATTTTCCTTGATCGTCTGCTTCAATTAATTTGGCAATTAAGTCCTTTTTTAGGTATATAACTATACCATTCTTTTTCTCCGGAGCAGATGCAACAAAATGTATACCTAACCTTGCATTTATTAAGTATTTTTGATCTTTACTTCTAATATGAGTCTCTTGTAAACAAATTACATCATTTTTAAACTGTTTCAAATAATGAAATATTTTTCTCCTCTTTTGTGGTGAATTTAGGCCATTAACATTCCAGGTCAAAAATCTAGTTGCCATTCTTGGCCTGCTTAAGCACTTGGAGCATCTGCTGGAAATCTCCATGCATTTTACTTTTTGGCCTTGCTCCTCCCACTGCTTCTGTTTTTGTAGTATCTTGAATCATTTGAAGTTGCTGCACTCTTAGTTCTTCTTGACACTTGGCTGCCGCTCAAGTCTGTCTTTGATCCTTAGGTTCTTCTATCTCCAAAGCTTGAACAGTAGTCGAAAATTGTATTAATTCTTCTTGAATAATCAAATCACCCTTTTGGGCCTGTGCCAACAATTCTTCTTTCTCCCCCTTTCTTGCCCCCTCTATTTCCGTCTTCCTTCTAGCTTCCTGGGGCTGGGGGCATCCAGCCTTTAATACATTGATATAGAAATCTCTTGCCTTCCACACTGAATTGAGACGGTATCTTTCTCCTGAGTAATTCTATACTGTATCTGACGGTATCTTAGTTCTTCCACCAGAAAGGCATAATCCTTTCTGGCTCTTAACATTTTGGGGGGAATTTCTTTCCGTGTTAAAACCTCCTGTCCCTGCACTTGAAGTTTGTTTTTAAAAGTGACTTGTAGAATTTCATTGCATAATCTCCTTGTTGTAAAATAAACTACAATGTCTCTTGGTAGATGTTTCTGTCTGGCCACCCATGAATTGACACGATAAATTTTGTCAATTTGCCATTCAAAATTTGCTTTTTGATCTTCCATTATCTGTGCAAAAGCTTCTGAAAAGATCTCTCTCAAATTGTCTTGCTTATTTTCCTTGAGGCCTCTTATTCTCAGAGCAAATTCCATGTCTCTATATTGTATCATTATCACATCCGCCTCTGCTCTTTCCATCTTGTCCTGGACCTCCCCCATTTTATTTTCCAAGTTCTCATTAGACTGCTTAATTTCTTCCACTTCTTCATCTATTGCTTCAATGTGTCCTGCCAATCCTTGTACTGCCATAATAATATCTTCTCTAATTTCTTGGTTTCGTTTTTGAATAGTCTCTTTGACCTGAGCTATTTCTTCAGCAACTTCTCGAGTTTGCTCCTGAAACATTGAAGCAATTTTTTTTTTTCTGTAACAGAGGCTTGTGTTTTGAGGGCTTCCTGCAACATTTCAAATGTTAATATTGTTGGAACAGAGAGAGATTGAAATCTGGACGTTTGAGCTGGCGAAATCCCAGCACGTTTGGGGACAATAGCCTTAATTTGTTTTGAAGCCATTTTTAGTTTCCAATTTAAATTTAGTCAGCTGCCAGAACAGTAAATCCACCAAATCCAGAAATCAGTCTTTAAATAATATCAGTCCTTTTTTTAAGGTTCACTGCTGTAGTCTCTAATCTTCTCCTTTTTTAAAAAAAAAACACAAATCTCTGCCAACACTAAAAGAAACTTTCCTTTTTAACTTTCACTTTCACGCCCCATTAAAGCACAATCGCCATCTTGGTTTCACTTTCTCCCCTTAATAAGTCAGAAGGAAGTAATACACATTTGGAGTTAAAGTTCAGTACTTGCAGATCTCATCTCTCCTGAGTTTGCTCAGCCTGCTTCCGAATGATGTTTATTCAAGCGTTGTTTGCAGGGG
The DNA here is from genome assembly GCA_022577455.1 of Arizona elegans. Lineage (NCBI taxonomy): Eukaryota > Metazoa > Chordata > Lepidosauria > Squamata > Colubridae > Arizona > Arizona elegans. The sequence goes on from JAKOOJ010000010.1 coordinate 17,278,297, forward strand.
TGGTCGCGGCGTCTTCTTCTGCTTGAAGCAGAAACGTCCCGGATCCGGAGCTCTGTCGGGCTTCCAGGGGCTTCCAGGGAGCTCTCACCCTTCGAGCCCCAGAATTGTTCCTGGGGCTCCTTGGGGAGCTCTACCTACGCCCGTCTGCTCTCTTCCTCCCCTTTTCCCAGGGAGAAAGTTTTCAAGCCGCTAGACAGCTGATTTGCGCTGTTCTAGTGGCTTTACGAGATTGCGGGGCTGGCGCTCAAGAGAAGAGCATCCTCGGCACCTGCGGTGCCACTGGAAGTCCAGAGAAAAGCATATTTTGAATGACAGTCAATTCATCCCAAGTATAGATCTTAAGTCCTAACAAATTATCTAATTTTTCTGCTGCCCCCAGGGGATCTTCTATTAGGTATTTATTTATTTATTTATTTATTTATTTATTTATTTATTTAATTTTATTTCTATACCGCCCTTCTCCCGAAGGACTCAGGGCGGTGTACAGCTTGATTAAAAGCACAAAGACAGAAAAAATTTAAAAATAATTAAAATTATTAAATAATTGGTTCAATTATAAAACCCCCAAATTTAAAATCCCACAATTAAAACCAATTACAATCTTTACATTGATAGCCTGGCCTGGTGGAACAACAAGGTTTTGAGGGCACAGCGAAATACACGGAGATTGGAGATCTTACGCATTTCTGGGGGCAGTTCATTCCAAAGGGCAGGGGCTCCGACAGAGAAGGCCCTCCCCCTGGGTGTTGCCAGCCGACATAATTTGGCCGATGGCACCCTGAGGTGACCCTCTCTGTGGGAGCGGACTGTCCGGTGGGAGGCTACTGGTGGCAGAAGACGGTCTCGAAGGTACCCAGGTCCAATGCCATGGAGCACTTTAAAGGTGGTAACCAACACCTTGAAGCACACCCGGAAGACCACTGGGAGCCAGTGCAGCTTGCGCAGGAGGGGTGTCACGTGGGCACAACGAGTTGCGCCCATAACCACCCGCGTGGCCGCATTCTGGACCAGTTGGAGCCTCCGGGTGCTTTTCAAGGGGAGTCCCATGTAGAGAGCATTACAGTAGTCCAGTCGGGAGGTGACAAGGGCGTGAGTGACCGTGCGCAAGGCGTCCCGATCCAGAAAGGGCTGCAACTGGTGAATCAGGCGAACCTGATAAAAAGCACACCTGGCCACGGCCGTCATATGTTCTTCTAAAGACAGCCGTGCATCCAGGAGGATGCCCAGATTGCGAGCCCTCTCTGTGGGGGGCAAAGACTCACCCCCAATAGTCAGTGATGGCACCAGCTGACTATATCGCGACGCCGGGAACCACAGCCACTCTGTCTTGGAGGGTTGAGTCTGAGCCTATTTCTCCCCATCCAGACCCGCACGGCCTCCAGGCAGCGAGACATCACATCAAGGGCATCGCTGGGGTGGTCTGTGGTGGAAATGTACAGCTGAGTATCATCAGCATACAGGTGGACTCTCACCCCAAAACCACGGATGATCTCACCCAGCGGCTTCACATAAATTTATTTATTTATTTATTTATTTATTTATTTATTTATTTATTTATTTTATTCGGCTTATATGCCGCCCTATCTCACAATGGACTCAGGGCGGCTCACAACAATAAAACACAAGCCACAATAAAAATAAAGACTAAAATCTAAAAAATTTAAAATTAACCCATTAAAACCCTTAAAACCCCGTCATCAGACCAGGTCAAGGGATTTGAAAAGCCAAGTTTTTAATTCCCGGTGGAAGGTGCGAAGGTCAGGCGCTAGTCGGAGCTCCAAGGGGAGTTGATTCCAGAGGGTGGGCGCCCCAACCGAGAAGGCTCTACTCCAGGGGGCCACCAGCCACCACTGTGTAGCCGACGGCACCCTGAGTAGGCGCTCTCTATGGGTGTGAACCGGGCGATGGGATGTTGTTGCTGCCTGTAGGTGGTCCGCCAAATATCCTGGTCCTAAGCCATGTAGGGCTTTATAGGCCAACACCAGCACCTTGAATCTCACCTGGAGGGCAACCGGTAGCCAATGCAAACCGCGCAGGAGGGGTGTAACATGGGAGTATCGGGATTCTCCCATCACAACCCGCGCGGCTGCATTTTGCACCAGCTGAAGCCTCCGAGTGGTTCTCAAGGACAGCCCCATGTAGAGAGCATTGCAGTAGTCAATCCGTGAGGTGACCAGCGCATGAGTAACTGTGCGTAGGGCATCTCGGTCCAAGTAGGGACGCAACTGGCGCACCAGACATATCTGGGCGAATGCCCCCCTGGTCACGGTCGTTATCTGGTCTTCTAAGCTCAACCGTGAATCCAGAAGGACGCCCAAGTTGCGCACCCTGTCTACAGGGGGCAAAACTTCACCCCCTATAGTCAGCGATGGCACCTCTCCCCTGAACCGAGGTGCCAGTACCCACAACCACTCGGTCTTGGCCGGGTTGAGTTGCAATTTGTTTCTACCCATCCAGACCCGTACCGCTTCCAGGCACCGGGCCATCACATTGAGGGCATCACTGGGTTGGTTCGGGGTGGAAATATAAAGCTGAGTATCATCAGCGTACTGATGATACCTCACCCCAAAGCCAGGGATGATCTCCCCTAGCAGTTTCATATAGATGTTGAACAGGAGAGGCGAGAGAACCGACCCCTGAGGCACCCCACAGGTGAGGGGCCTCAAGGTCGATCTCTGCCCCCCCCGCCAACACCGCTTGCGTTCGACCCGAGAGGTAGGAGGAGAACCACCGTAAAACAGTGCCTCCCACTCCCAACCTCTCGAGGTGATGCAGCAAGATACCGTGGTCGACGGTATCAAATGCCGCCGAAAGTTCCAGAAGGACCAGAACAGAGGAATGACCTCTGTCCCGGGCCCTCCAGAGATCATCCACCAGTGCGACCAATGCCGTCTCCGTGCTGTACCCAGGCCTGAAACCCGATTGGCACGGGTCGAGGTAATCTGCTTCATCCAGGAGCAGCGGGAGCTGACATGCAACCACAATCTCAACAACCTTCGCTAAAAAGCGAAGGTTGGAGACTGGACAAAAATGATTTAATACAGCTGGGTCCAAGGCCGGCTTCTTGAGGAGGGGCCTCACCACCGCCTCCTTCAAGGCTGTTGGGAAGTTTCCCTCCCTCAAAGAAGCCACTATCACCGCCTGGATCCAGCCTTGTGTCACCTCCCGGGCCGAATAAACCAGCCAGGAGGGACACGGGTCCAACACACAGGTGGTCGCACTCAGCTTCCCCATGATCCTGTCCACTTCCTCTGGGGTAACAGAATCGAACTCTTCCCAAAACACAGGACCCGCTGTCTCACCCCCGTCTGACTCTGTCCAGTCAGAGTCCAAGCCGTCCTGAATCTGAGCGATTTTGTCCAACAGGTGCTGACCAAACTCCTCAGCTCATCCCTGTAAAGGATCTTCCCTCACCCTCTGATTTAAGAGGGAGTGGGACACCCTGAACAGGGCAGCCAGGCGATTCTCTGCGGACGCGATGACATTGGTGAAGTAGCGGCGCTTTGCCGCCGCCAACTCTACCAGGTAGGCCCGTGTGGCCAACCTTAATTGAAATCAGTCGGATACGGAACGGCTTGCTCTCCAACAGCTCTCTAGGCCTCGTCTACGCCGCTTCATCTCCCGGAGCTCCTCGGTAAACCAGGGAGCCGGCCGGGATCTGCAATGAGTCAGAGGCCGCAAAGGAACGACCCGGTCCAGAGCCCTGGTAGCAGCCTCTTCCCAGGCCTCTACCAGGGTCGTGACCGGGGCCTGGGAGAGAGAGAGAGGGATCATCCCAAGCTCCTTCTGGAACCTCTCAGGGTCCATCAGGCGCCTGGGGTGGAACCAGATGGTCGGTTCCGCCTCCCAGCGAGGAGGGGCAGTTTAATGGAAGCCTAGCCAAAGGAGATAATGGTCGGTCCATGACAGGGGATAAATAGTAGGGGATCTCCCACCGAACTCACCTCGCCACTGCTCCGAGACAAAAACCAGATCGGGTGTGTGCCCCCCCCCCATGAGTCGGGCCCTGGATAATCTGGGTCAGGTCCATAGCTGCCATGGAAGCCATGAACTCCCGAGCCACACCCGACGCCACACCCAGGGACAGCAGATTGAAGTCCCCCAGAACAATAAGTCTGGGAAACTCCACCACCAGCCCCGAGAGGGCGTCGAGCAGCCCGGGCAGGGCTGTTGATACGCAGCTGGGAGACAGGTACACAATCAACAAGCCCAACTGACCATACTGGCCCCACCTCATGAGGAGGGCCTCACACCCGTCAATCTTAGGAGCAGTGACCTCCCGCGGACTAAGGACCTCCCTAATAACCACCGCCACCCCACCTCCCTTACCCTGGGCTCTTGGCTGGTGCAGCACCTGGAAACCTGGTGGGCACAATTCAGTCAGAGGGACACCCCCCTCTGAGCCCAACCAGGTTTCCGTAATGCATGCCAGGTCTGCGGTTTCCTCCTCAATCAAATCACGAATGAGGGGAGCTTTATTGACCACAGACCTAGCATTAAAATAGACCAGCCTAAGCCCAGGGGCCCAATCCCTCAAACCCCCAGGAGGTCGGATAGAACTTGGAGGGTCGGAGCGCACCACCGCTCGAAGATAGCGGGGGCGGGCTCCCAAAGTCCGATACGGCCCTCCGTTCCTCCACCTACAGCCATTTCCCATCACAACCTGTTCAAATAAATGTTGAACAGAAGGGGCGAGAGGACCGACCCTTGCGGCACTCCCCATGCGAGGCGCCTCAAAGTCGACCTCTGCCCCCCTGTCAACACGAACTGTGAGCGGTCAGAGAGGAAGGAGGAGAACCATAGCAAAACGGTGCCCCCTATTCCTAACCCCCTCAACCGCTGCAGCATGATACCGTGGTCAATGGTATCAAAAGCCACTGAGAGATCTAACAGGACTAGGACAGAGGAACAACCCCTGTCCCGAGCCCTCCAGAGATCATCCACCAACGCGACCAATGCCGTTTCTGTGCTGTACCCCTGCCTGAAGCCCGACTGGTACGGGTCCAGATAGATAGCTTCATCCAGGTGCCTGGGCAGTTGTCGTGCCACCACACTCTCAACAACCTTCGCCACAAAATGAAGGTTGGAGACCGGACGGTAGTTGGCTAATTCAGCCGGGTCCAGGGAAGGCTTCTTGAGGAGGGGCCTCACCACCGCCTCTTTCAAGGCAGCGGGAAAGGCACCTTCACTCAGAGAAGCACTTATAATCCCCTGGAGCCAGCCTTGTGTAACCTCCCGGGAGGCCAGTACCAACCAGGAGGGACACGGGTCCAATAAACATGTGGCGGCACTAATCCTATCCAGAACCCTGTCCACATCCTCGGGAGCCACAGGATCAAACTCCTCCCAGATAATGTTCTCAAGACCTACCCTCATCTCCTCCCCCGGACTCACACAGTCGGAGTCCAAGCCATCCTGAATCCGAGCGACTTTATCATGCAGGAATTGCACAAAATCCTCAGCTCGACCCTGCAAGGGATCTTCCCACACTCCCCCCCAAAGAAGGGAATGGGTCACCCTAAACAGAGTGGCTGGGTGGTTCTCTGCAGATGCGATAAGAGCGGAAAAATAGTTAGATTTTGCTGCTTTTATCGCCACTAGGTAGGTCTTGATTTAAGACCTCACCAGTGTCCGGTTGGAATCGGATTGACTAGTCCTCCAAATGCTCTCTAGGCGTCTTTTCTGACGCTTCATCTCTCTCAGCTCCTCGTAGAACCAAGGAGCCAATTGAGGTCGGTATCGGGTCAGAGGCCGCAAAGGCACGATGCGGTCCAAAGCCCCAGCGGCCGCACTCTCCCAGGCGGCCACCAGGTCTTCAGTCGAGTCGTGTGCCAGGGTCTCAGGAAATGGCCCAAGCTCCATCAGGAACCTTTTGGGATCCATCAGGCACCTGGGACGGAACCATTTGACCGGCTCCGTCTCCCTGCGGCGGGGGGAAGCGGCAGGAAAGTCCAAGCGAAGGAGAGAATGATCTGTCCAAGACAAGGGTTTGATGTCTAAATCCCCTCTACCAAGATCATTCAACCACTGACCAGAGACGAAAATCAAGTCCAGAGTGTGTCCCCCTATGTGAGTGAGGCCCTGAACTAATTGGGTCAGGTCCATGGCCGCCATGGAAGCCGTGAACTCCCAAGCCACCTCTGACGCCTCACCTGCAGATTGCAGGTTGAAATCCCCCATGACAATAAGTCTGGGGGTATCAACCGCCACCCCGGCAATAACATCGAGCAGCTCGGGCAGGGTCACTGCCACGTGGCAGGGAGCCAGGTACATAGTCAGCAAACCCATCTGCCTCCCACGGCGCCACTTCACGAGGAGGGACTCACATCCGGCTATCTGAGGAACAGTGGTCTCCCTCGGACTAAGACTTTCCCTAATAATCACCGCCACTCCCCCACCCCTCCCCTGAGCCCTTGGCTGGTGAAATGCACGGAAACCTGGTGGGCACATTTCAACGAGGGGATCCCCCCTCGTGGGCCAACCAGGTCTCCATAATACCTGCCAGGTCTGCACCCCCCTCCAAAATAAGATCACAAATGAAGGGGGCTTTGTTAACAACTGACCTGGCATTACATAACATCAGCCGCGGACCCAGGGCCTGAGACTCTGTGCAACCCAGGACCCGAGTCGCGCATTAGGGGCCAGAGTGCGCAATTGCTCATAGACAGCGTATGCGCACCCCCGGAACATGATATGGTCCCCTGCGCCCGTCATATCTGCCCCTCCCACTCACTATTTCAATTGCACTGCCCTTCCCGACACCCCGCTATTCCCCAGTCAAATCTTCCGCGATCCCTCTGCTGCACCCAAGCGACCCATCATCCCGCTCGGTGGCTATATGAAACCCCCCAGGTCCATCTCTACAACCCCCTCCCCTCCTCCCGGGTCCCCTTAAAATTTTCCTTAAAAATCCTGATAAAAAACCCCTCAACCCCCTCTTCACTGCATGCCATCTCTCGGGTTTCCAAAACCCAACATCAAGATAGGCCCTCGATAACGTGGAGGGCCAGGCCTGCGAGAGGGGAGAGTCTCACAGTGCAAGAAGGTTGGCTTTTGGGAGCATCAACCGAACCAAGGACGGGAAAGGAAGGCCAGTCCGGGAGTCCATCATAGTCCAAAAGGATAACTGAGCATAGAAGGTCACAAAATATCCATTTGTAGGGCTGGACTCCACTGTCCTCTCACGACAGGGAGAAGGTTCATTTCCCTTTTAAAAGATCTTACTTTGGAGGCTCAAAGTGGATCTTGAACAAAGCTTATTACTGGTTGCCCTTGGGGATTTATTCCGTTCGGAACTTCCCTCAAGGGGAACATGGCCAATTCTTTCTTATCCATTGCAGGGTATTGTTTAAATGGAAGGTCCTCTGTCCTTTTTGCATTGCTCCAATTCTTTCCGTAGAGCTATATATTGGTTTATTGCCAACCTTTGTTCAGTCTCAGTGAGTTTCTTAGAAGTGTATGCGCATGGTTGTAGCAACCCCTGGGCATTTGTCTGCAATAACACCACCCCCATGGCTACATCACTCGCGTTGGCCTGAATTACAAATGGGGCATCTGGGTCGGGATGCTTCAGCATGGGTTCTGCTGCGAACAGTCGTTTGAGCTTTTCAAATGCTGCTTGGCACTTCATGGTCCACTTAAGTGGCTGACTCGGTTTCGGCTTCCCCTCACCCTTAGTTTTTAAAAGGTTGGTAATTGGCAATGCGATCTTTGTAAAGGAGGAGATGAACTGTTGGTAGAAATTGGCGAAACCAAAGAAGCGTTGCAATTTTCTCCTAGTGCAGGGAGGGGCCCACTGTGATGACCCAGGGCATGGCACAGAGATAACACAAACAGCTGGCAGTTCAAACCGCCCCTTAATTGCTCCAAATCTCCCCAAATGCTCCCACGTTTCTGGTAAGTCCCAGAGCAGAGTGATAACAAACCCGCACACAAACCTCAAGCAGCCTCTGGCTGCAATTAGTCCAGCCCAATGCTTTCTGCACCAAAGCTGCATGGCAATAAATCCCAAATGTATTTGGTAAAACAAGAGCAAAGCAAGGAATTCAGGGAGCAAAAGATCCAGATAATTAGTCCAGAAAGCCAACAAGGAATGCAAGGACTCTTGGCAAGTTCAAACGTCGGCACACAATACTTCAGGAACTCAGCATTTGTTCCCGACAAATGCCCCTCCCCACGGCTTCTCCTTAAGTCTCATTCCCCAGGTGTGCCTGGTGAAGCTGGGTGGGGCACTCTCCTCGTGAGTGGCCTACTCTGTCTGCACTGATCACGCCTTCTCTGCACTCTCTGAGCCCTTGCATCAGGAGGGTGTGGTTCTTGCTCCTCGTCTGTGCTCTGCCTCTCCTCCCTGCCTTCAGGCCTTGCTTATTCTGAACACCCTTGCCTGGACTGACTCTGCCATTCCCCAGTTTCCTCCAAGGCCAACGGAGCTGCCCTCTCACTCGCTGTCAGTTCTTGTTCCAGCTCATCTTCTGCTGCAGATTCAGACTCTGACGGGGGCATGACACTATCACCCCTGCACGGCCCCCTCCCCTGGGACCATGTGGACTGGGACATTGAGGGAACCGGGCATGGCAGCCACGGACCAGACGAGGGGCATGGACATCTGCGGCAGCGACCCAGGTGAAGCCCTCCAGTCCATAACCTTTCCATGACACAAGGTACTGAAACCAGCCCCTCAACCGGCAGGAATCTCAAATGTTGTCCACTTCATACTCCGCTTCTCCCTGAGGGGCTACCAGTCCCGGTGGCAGTGGAACCGGCTGATGCAGACTGTTAGCCGATACTGGTACTAGCAATGACCTGTAGAAGACCATGTGAATCCACATGGTCCGCGGCAGGGCTAAGTGAAACACCACAGGATTGATCACCGCTTCAACCGGAAATGGGCCCAAGTAGTGGTGATCAAGGTTTTTCAATGGCCGCATCGTCGGCAGGTATTGTGTGGAAAGCCAAACACGATTGCCCACATCTAACAGAGGGACGTCTCAACAATGCCGGTCTGTGAAACGTTTGTAGTCCTCCTTGGCTTTCTCCAGCTGGTTCTGAACCATTTGGTGCATGGCTTTCAGCTCTTGGACGAATGTATCCATGGCCTGAACCGAGGAGTCAGACGGGGCCAATGGGAAGAGCCATGGATGGAAGCCGTAACTGGCGAAGAACAGGGACACGTGGGTGGATGCATGCTGAGCATTGTTGTAGGTGAACTCCACCACAGCCAGCACCTCCACCCAATTGTCCTGTTGGGCGTTGCTGAAACAGCGGAGGTACTGTTCCAAGATGGTGTTCATTCTGTCTATGCCCCCGTCAGTCTCGAGGTGATGGGCGGATGACAGACATGCCTGTACCTGCAGTTCCATGAGTAAGGTCTGCCAAAAGCATGCCATAAATTGCACACACACACACACCCGGTCCGACGCTACTCGGTCTGGTAACCCATGCAGCCGAAACACATGGGCAATGAATAACTGGGCCATTGCCTGTGCGGTAGGAAGACCCACACATGGAATAAATTGAGCCATCTTGGTGAGCAATCCACCACCACCAAGATGGTTGTGGCACCCTTCGATGGGGGCAACTCAGTTATGAAGTCCAACGAGACTGCTCCCCAGGGTCTTTCCGGTGTGGGTAGTGGCTGCAAGAGACCATAGCGTACTTGGCCTGTTGACAGATCCTGCACAATGCCACATATCCTGACACATCATGCTGGAGTCACAGCCACCAAAACATCCTGGAGATGAGGTGCAACATTTTGAAGACCCCAAAGTGACCTGCCGCCAGGCTGTCATGACACTGGCACAGAATGAGGCCACGAAGGGGTCCTCCCAGCACGTAGATGCAGTCATGGTACCGCAACAAGTCCTCCCAAGGGGTCTCCCATCTCCTGTCACCATCCAACTCTTGATGATGAACTGCCATGAATGGATCCTGCCACTGCGCCTCCCAAATCCTAACCCAGAGTTCCACTGGCTCCTCAGTGGCCACAAACCGCTCCAATGGAATCACTGTTTGAGGCGGGATTTTGTCCTCTATTCGGGTATACTTGGGCTTCCGGGACAGCGCATCAGCACGCTGATTCCACCCGCTCGAAACATAGGTCACCCGAAAGTCAAATTGGGCAAAAAACAGCGACCATTACACCTGGCGCTGGTTCAGTGTCCAGGCCATCCGTAAATGTTCCAGGTTGCAGTGGTCCGTCTGAACCTCAACCTGGTGGTGGGCCCCCTCCAGATGGTGCTGCCATGTCTTGAAGGTGACCTTAACCGCCAACAGCTTCTTGTCCCATATAGTATAATTGTGTTCCGGAGCCGACAGCTTCCGGAAATAATAAGCACATGGGAACAAGGTGCCTATGGGGGCATAGGCCTGTAGGAGCACCACCCCAATGGCCACATCCGATGTGTCCGTTTCCACCACAAATGGTCAGAATGGGTCAGGATGCTTGAAGATGGGTTCAGAGGCAAAAGTGGCCTTCAGGGCATCGAAGGCTCCCTCCTCCTCAGCACCCCAACGGAACTTTTCCCCTTTCTTGAGCAGATTAGAAAGGGGAGCAGTCAAGGCAGTGAAATGGGGAACAAACATGCGGTAATAGTTTGTGAACCCCAACAGTCACTGCACATCTTTGACCCGCCATGGAGATTGCCACGCCTGCAATGACTCAACTTTCTCGGGGTCCATCTCCACCCTGGCAGGTGAGATACGTTGACCCAGAGAGTCGATCGTGGTTTGTGCGAACTGGCACTTCTCTTGCTTTGCAAATAGGTGGTTGTCCCACAAGCATTGTAACACCAGCCACAAATGTTTCCAGTGTTCCTACGGGGACGATGAGTAGACCAAGATATCGTCAAGGTAAATGACTTCCGGTAGTGATGTCACAGCAAGGCGGATGGAGGAAACAGGGCTCTGTTGTTCCCATCCAATTTCGCCTGTCTGGAGACCGTCAATGGTCAAAGTTAATCCCAGAGGGGTTGACGAAGGTAGAGAGGAAGCCCTGACGACATTGTGGAGAAAGGCAATCTCCCGCTAGAACGAGGGGAAACCCCTTCGAGCCAACAGGAGAGAAGATGGTCAACATGGCCGACCAGAAGCTGTAACAGTTTGGTGAGAGACAGGAAGGGAAGAATCAAAGAGCAAAGTGGCTGTATTGGGTGAGAAACTTCTAACTTTCTGCAAATGAAGCTAGTGCCTGGAGGCCGTGCGGGTCTGGATGGGGAGAAACAGGCTTCGACTCAACCCTTCAAAGACCGAGTGGCTGTGGCTGCCGGCGTCCCGGTATAGCCAGCTGACGCCATCGCTGGTTATTGGGGGCGAATCATTGGCCCCCACAGAAAGGGCCCGCAACTTGGGCGTCCTCCTGGACGCACGGCTGTCTTTAGAAGGGCATATGACAGCTGTGGCCAGGGGGGCTTTTTATCAGGTTCGCCTGATACGCCAGTTGCGCCCCTTTCTGGATCGGGACTCCCTACGCACAGTCACTCAAGCACTCATCACCTCTCATCTGGACTATTGTAACGCTCTCTACATGGGGCTCCCCTTGGGGTACACCCGGAGGCTCCAACTGGTGCAGAATGCGGCCGCGCGGGGGATTATGGGAGCGACTGGGCGCTCCCATGTGACTCCTCTCCTGCGCGAGCTGCATTGGCTTCTGGTGGACTTCCGGGTGCGCTTCAAGGTGTTGGTGATCACCTTTAAAGTGCTCCACGGCTTAGGGCCAGGGTACTTACGGGACCGCCTTCTGCCACCAATAGCCTCCCACCGGCCAGTTCGCTCCCACAGAGAGGGCCTCCTCAGGGACAATGCCGGCTGGCGACCCCCAGGAGGAGAGCCTTCTCTGTGGTGGCACCTACCCTTTGGAACAATCTACCCCCAGAGATACGAGTGATCTCCGACCTCCGGACTTTTCATCGGGCCCTAAAAACTCATCTCTTTCAGTTAGCTGGTCTCTCTTGATTTTATGATTTTATGGTTGGTTTTAAATTTTGATATGGATTTTAAATTGATAAATTTTAAACTATGGGCCAAATTTTATTATTTTAAATCTATTTTTAATCGTACTTTATGTATAAATGTTTTTATTTTGGCTGTTCACCGCCCTGAGTCCGAAAGGAGAAGGGCAGTATAGAAATTCGAATAATAAAATAAATAATAATAAATAAATAAATATTAAAACTTTGTGAAAAGTACGACTCAAAAAAAAGATGGAGCAGGATATCTGCTCCCCGAAAATAGCAGCAACTTGAGCTAAAAGAAAGCCCAGGCCAACTACCTTGAAAGAACTTTAAATATTGGAAGATTAGTAAAAATATATTTATTAATACTTATTGGACTTATTAGCACTTATTGGATTGATTACTATTTTTTGGATTGACGTTGGATTTGGAATGCTCGAGGGAAAACTCTCCGAGCATTTAAAAGAGAGTAAGGGAGTAAGGTCGCCATCTACTGTCCAGAAGAGATTGTAAGAAGAGCAAGTGACTGTGGTCAGATTTATAAAGACTCATAAAGACTTCATAAAGACTTTTGAGATATCCAGAGACAATTGGTGACAATTGGTGAGGACATTGAGCAGCTGGACCTGTGGAAAAGTGAAAAAAGGAGAAGTACTCTTTGTGAACTTGGAAATTGTGTTTTCATTTAGGTACTGCTCTGAAAGGAAAGCTCAGTGACCTGATGGGTGTTGGGGCCTTGGTGGATTATATATTGTAACTCTTAAAAGGATTTGCAAAAGGAATATAACAATAGCAGCGTGCTATTATATGGGTTTATATTATGACTGCAAATATGAAATTATATCAGCACAATTATGAACCACTATGGCACAAAACACAAAAGGAGATGGAAAATTGGAAAAAACTACAATTGTCTTTGCTGGGAAGGATAGCCGCTGTAAAAATGAATATTCTACCAAAATTTTTATTTCTTTTTCAAATGATACCTATACTTTAAAAAGATGAAAATTTGAAGGAATGGCAGAAGGGCATAAACAAGTTTGTGTGGGCAGGGAAGAAACCTCGAGTTAAACAAAAGATAATGCAAGATATCCGAGAAAGAGGTGGTCTTAAAATGCCCAACTTAAGATTGTATTATGAAGCCGCTGCCCTCTCAGCAATTACAGACTGGATAAATTTAACGGAGGAAAAGATATTGAATATTGAAGGATATGGTTTGGTCTACAGCTGGCATGCTTATTTAGTCTATGACAAGAAAGTAGATAAGGCTTTTAAAAGTCATATATTAAGAAACTCTATTGCGGGTCTGGGAAAAGTATAAATATAAATTAAGTGATAAGTTACCAATATGGACAGTACCCAGACATGCGATAGAGAATATAAACTTAGAGCAAAAGCAAGATAAGATTACATATAAGGAACTTCTTTATAAGGAAGGAATCAGATTACAATTAAAACCAATGGAGCAATTAAGAGAAGAAGGAATTATTAGGACATGGTTTCAGTATGGACAGCTGCAGGCCAGATGGAGAGAAGATCAAAAAATTGGTATTTTGCAGCAGGATGAGAATTTGATAAAGCAAACAAGAGATAAAGGTCAAATGCATATAAAAAGGTTGTATAATGCACTAGTGGAAATAGATTCAGAAACAGAGTTAGTCAAGGACTGTATGATAAAATGGGCACAAAACGTAGGTGAACCAATAATGATGGAAACATGGGAAAAGATATGGGTCAGAAATGTAAGATTTACACAAGCACAAAATCTAAGGGAGAATTTTTATAAAATGTTTTATAGATGGCATTTAGACCCAAAAAAATTAGCCTGTATGTATCCAAATTTACAACCTAAGTGTTGGCGATGTGAGTGTAAAGATACTACATATTTTCATATATGGTGGACATGTAAAAAAATTAAGGCTTTTTGGATAAAAATATGGTGGATTATTCAAAACATTTTAAAGAAAAAAATTAAATTTACACCACAGTTCTTTTTGTTGGGAATAGTCATGGATTGTACTGTAATAGAGACTAAGTTGGTTTTGAACTTAATAACGGCTGCCAGGTTACTGGTGGCACAGTACTGGAAGAAGGAAGATCCACCCACCATTGAGGAATGGACATTAAAAGTTGTGCATCTGGCAGAAATGGCGAAAATTTCATCATATCTTAAAGACCATTCAAATGAAAGATATATATCAGAATGGAGAAGATGGATCGATTACATACAGAAGAAGTATCCGAATAAGAAGATTCATATAGCATATGAATGAAGTAACTTTAAGTAGTTTATGTTTGTTTTTTGAATTACAAGGAGTTAAGGATCTAGGAAGAATATGAAATGTAACAATTTGTTAGCATATTCTAGCTTTTGATTTGTGAATGCTATACCCTGTGCTTGTTCTGGGAAGTCTAGGGAGGGGGGTGGGGGGAAGAGGGGGGAAGGGTGGGGGGGGTGAAAATGTTTGTATTTTCTACAAAACCTTTCAATAATAATAAAAAAAAAACAATAGCAGTGTGGACAGACCTATAAGCAGCTACCCTTAAGAGATCTACAAGTAATTAACAGACCTGACAAGATTATTAATACTGTATTAATATTGTAGACCAAAGACTTATTTTTTGTTAAACTGTGGTGATTGGAAATCTTAGTTTGTGGGTATATTTCTACAGATACAATACCAGAGACTTGAAGGAGGTACACCTGGGAGTATGGGAAATAGTTTTTCTCTGTGTAGATATAACCCTTTTGTCTTTCCTCCCCTGACAAGATTCTCACTGAATATTAGAGATGACAAGTATATTGAATATGTCTAAGATAGGAAAGAAAACTGCATCTACACCCTCAGCAGCAGCAACAACATCAAGCCCATCCAACCAAAGATCGATAGAAAGTATGCTAGGTCTGGAGAAAACAAGTTCCCTTCAGAGTATGCAAGCAATGTTAATATCGATCCAAGAAGCAATGACCAAAAGTCAGGAAGCTATGTCAAAAAACCATGATGAGATTAAGAATGAAATGGGGGAGATGAAGGGTGATATACGGAAGATGGATGAAAAGATAGGGAATTTTCAGCAAATGATAGCGAAGAATGAACAGAGGATACAGAAAATGGAAATAAAGGCTGAGCAAACAGGGGAAAAAATGGAGGAAATGGATCAAAAGCTATCACAGGCCAATAAAGAATTAGAAGAGACAGTAATTTTTTTAGAGATGGAAAAGGCAGTCTACTATTTGAGATTTCAGAACATCATGGAAGAGAAAGAGGAAGACCTTGCTGATGTGATGACAGAATTGCTGGCTGGAGTACTACAGAAAGATAAACAAGAGGTACAAAGGGAAATTGACGAAATATTTAGAATTCATACGAATTATGCAAGAAGACACAAACTACCAAAAGAGGTCCACGTAAGATTTACTAAAAAGACATTGAGAGATGAAATATATAAAAGAACTAGAGAGGAGTCCTTGGAGTATAAAGGGAGAGAAATTGTGACTTTAAAACAGATCCCAGCAGAGTTAGAGAGCAGAGGAGATAATACCAATTTTTGATGGCACAATTGATTAAATACAATCTGACTTTCAGATGGCTGATATCAGAAGGAATTCTGGTCACCTGGCAAGATAAAAAACTTAGGGTGGATACATTAGATAAAGCACATGAATTCTTTGAACACCATTTCACCGCAAATGAAGAACAGGAAAGCAGAGAGGAGATAGAAAGTAAATGTCAAGAGGAAATACAAATAGAAGAAAAAGCCCTAGACCAAGAAGAAAGAGAGAAGGGGAAAAAGGAGTGGGCAGAACGAGAAGGTGCAAGAATAAAAGGACAGAGGGAGATAAAAACAACTAGAAGGGTAAGACCTATATACAAATGAAAAGCTGGAAGAAGAAGCAAAGACGTTATCTATTAATATAAATGGATTGAACTCCCCCATGAAAAGGAAAAAAATCTTCACAAAACTACAAAGATTGAAATTGGATATAATTTGTCTTCAGGAAGTGCATATTAAAAAACAACATGGCAACTTATTGGAATACCCCAAAATCGGGAAACTATATTCGGCATTAGCACATCAAAAGAAAAGAGGGGTGGCATTATATGTTAGAGAATCATTAAAAGCCAAACAAATATATGCAGATGAAGAAGGGAGAATGCTAATGGTAGAGGTGCTAATAAACCAGAAACAAATTCTTTTGATTGCAATCTATGCCCCAAACAATAAGCAGGAAGAGTTATACAAAAGACTTCATAAAAAGATAATTGAAATGGACCACAAAAACATATGTATGATAGGGGACTTTAATGCAATTGTGGACACCAAAATAGATTATAGAAGCAATTAAAAAAGTAAAAAAAACAAGAAGGACACTTCCAAAAACCTTTTTTGAAATGACACAAGTGTTCTGACCTAGGCTTCCTTAAAAAGCATGAAGCATGTTTTGGTCCCGCCAAAACCCCTTTTATTTACACGACTGTGAATTCCTTTCATTCATGGTCAGCAAGGCTTGGCAAACAGTCTTTCAGAGGAATATTTATCAACACAAACCTTATCTCACTTGGAAAGCTGCCAGATAACTAGTTTCCAAATGCAGTGTAAGGCAAAATTTGGCACAGTCTCTCTTAGAATCACGAACAGAACTTTCCACTCTTGAAATGACTGACCGAACAAATTGTTTCCTGCAAAAGTCCACTCCCCGTTCGCTCCTCTTTTGTTTCCTATGGGAGGGGCCAATCATCTCCAAGGTGTTGTTTTATTCCCAAGTTGACCCTGCATTCTTAGTTGTTCTTGTCTTCTGGCAGCTCTGCACATGCACACACTGGGAACAGGCTCCAGCTGTTCCTCTGCCTCACTGCTGTCTAGCTCCCTCTCTGCCTCTGACACAGAGCCCTCGTCTGAGCTTTCCCCAGCCCCCAGGACTGGCCCATGTTCCTCCCCAACCTCCTCACTGTCTGACTCTGCTGCCAGCTCTGCTGGCCGCTGGCAGGCCACAACAAGAAATAGCCCTACAGGATATATGGAGAGAGTGAATCCCAAAGACAAACCAATACACATTTTACTCAAACAGACACCAATCATGGTCAAGAATAGACATGGTGTGGATGACATCAGAAACAAGGACAGATGTTCAAGAGGTAGATATAGAAATGAACATATGGGCAGACCATAACCCCATAAAAGTTAAATGGAAGGGACAAAGGAGGAAACTGAGATGGACACTGAATCAAACCATTTTAAAAGATAAGGAGTTTACACAAATGATGGGGAAAGAAATGGAATTTTTCTTCAAAGAAAATAGAAAAGAAGAAACATCACTTCAAACTGCGACACGGCAAAAGCATATATACGAGGGTTAGCGATAACATATATAGCAAGAAAAAGTAAGAAAAGGAAACAGCAAAATACACTACAGGAAGAGCTTAAAAAATTAGAGGCAGAATTGCAGAATGACACCCCCCCCCCCAAAAGAAAAGAATAAGACTAAAGAGAAAATTGATCTAATAAAACAAATTGAACTTAATAGTACAAGAGGAAATGGCACAAAAAATTAAAATGGCGAAACAAAACTTTTTTGAAAAGGCAAATAAGCCAGGTAGATGGCTAGTGCACAAATTGAAAAAAGAGAAAGAGAAGAAAACGATACACAAATTGATAGACGAGAAGGGGATTCTCCATTACCACAATGAAGACAAAAAGAAAATAATCCAGGAATTTTTTAGGAAACTCTACAGTCAAGAAAAAATGGCAGAAGATATAGTAAAACAACATTGGAAAAAGCTGGTCTACCTAAAATACCAGATACAGTGAGAGCAATGTTAAACGAAAGAATAATGACAATGGAAATAACAGAAGCAATTAAAAAACAAAAATACAATAAAACACCTGGACCAGATGGGCTTCCAGCAGAACTCTGGATCCGTTCCAGTCGGGCTTCAGGAAACGGCATTGGTCGCGTTGGTTGATGATCTCTGGAGGGCTCGGGACAAGGGGTGCTCCTCTGTCCTGGTCCTGTTAGATCTCTCAGTGGCTTTTGATACCATCGACCATGGTATCATGCTGCACCGGTTGGAAGAGTTGTGGGTGGGAGGCACTGTGTTGCGGTGGTTCTCCTCCTTTCTCTCTGACCGGTCGCAGTCTGTGTTGACAGGGGGACAGAGGTCGACCCCGAGGCCCCTCATATGTGGGGTGCCGCTAGGGTCGGTCCTCTCGCCTCTCCTGTTCAACATTTATGTGAAGCCACTGGGCGAGATCATCCGTGGTTTCGGGGTGGAGTACCATCAGTACACTGACGACACCCAGCTGTACATCTCCACCCCGGATCACCCCAACGATGCCCTTGAAGTGATGTTCCGGTGCCTGGAGGCCGTACGGATCTGGATGGGGAGGAACAGGCTCAGGCTCAACCCATCCAAGACTGAGTGGCTGTGGTTTCCGACGTCCCGATATAGTCAGTTGACGCCATCACTGACTATTGGGGGGCAAATCATTGGCACCCACGGAGAGGGCTCGCAACTTGGGCGTCCTCCTGGATTCACGGCTGTCTTTAGAAGAGCACTTGACAGCCGTGACCGGGAGGATTTTTCATCAGGTTCGCCTGATTCACCAGTTGCGTCCCTTTCTGGATCGGGACTCGTTACGCACGGTCACTCATGCCCTTGTCACCTCCCGCCTGGACTATTGCAACGCTCTCTACATGGGGCTCCCCTTGAGGAGCACCCGGAGGCTCCAACTGGCGCAGAGTGCGGCCGCGCGGGTGGTAATGGAAGCGACATGGTGTTCCCATGTAACACCCCTCCTGCACGAGCTGCACTGGCTCCCGGTGGTCTTCCGTGTGCGCTTCAAGGTTCTGGTTACCACCTTTAAAGCGCTCCATGGCTTAGGACCCGGGTACTTGCGGGATCGCCTACTACCACCAATAGCCTCCCATCGGCCGGTACGCTCCCATAGAGAGGGGCTCCTCCGGGTGCCGTCAGCCAAACAATGCCGACTGGCAGCCCCCAGGGGGAGAGCCTTCTCTGTGGGGGCACCTACTATCTGGAACGAGCTCCCCCCAGAGATACGGCAGATCCCGGATCTGCGCACCTTCCGCCGCGCCTTAAAGACCTTACTATTTCACCAGGCTGGCCTGGCCTAATTTTTCCCCCTCTTTTATAAAAGATTTTTAAAATTTTAAATATCTTTTAGTATTTTATATATTCAATTTTAAATTGGTTTTAAAAGTTTGGGGTTTTAAATTTGTCGGGGCCAAAATCATTTAATTTGATTTTATTCTATTTTTAAATTTTGTATTGTATGTGTTTTTATTGTTTGGCTGTGCACCGCCCTGAGTCCTTCGGGAGTAGGGCGGTATAGAAATCTAATAAAATAAATAAATAATAAATAAATAAACTCTTTAAAAATTTACAAGAGATATTAGGACTGTCAATGCTGGAGGTCTATAATGAAGCACTATCAAAGGCCAAGCTCCCAAAAACATGGACAGAAGCATATATTACATTCATACCAAAAGAAGATACAGATTCCCAACATATAAAAAACTACAGACCAATATCATTATTAAATGTAGACTACAAAATATATGCCTCTATAATTACAGAGAGATTAAAAAGATTCCTAAACAAATTTATACATCCTGACCAGAATGGTTTCCTACCTAAAAGACAACTAAAAAATAATATGAGGATTATCTTGAATGTATTGGAATATTACAAAGCCCATCCTGAAAAACAGCTAGCGTTGATTTTCTTGGATGCACAAAAAGCCTTTGATAATATGAGCTGGGAGTTTATGACACTACAATTGAAGGGTATGGACTTTGGTGACAACTTTGTAAATATGATCCAAGCAATATATTCCAAACAAACAGCGAAAGTGTTAGTAAACATGGAGACAACAGAAAATTTTAGCATAAGTAAAGGCGCAAGGCAAGGATGTCCACTATCCCCTCTATTATTCATACTAAACATGGAAGTCTTGCTTAGAAAGATTGGACAAGATCCAGAAATAAAAGGTTTGGAAATAAAAAAAGAACATTACAAAGTACAAGCATTCGCAGACGACTTAGTATTCATTTTGGAGGAACCCCTAGAAATGGGACCCAAATTAATAAAAAGAATAGAAGAGTTTGGCGAAGTGGCAGGACTAAAAATAAACAAGGAAAAGACTAAGATTTTGACAAAGAAACTTACAAACAAGCAGAAAAATGAACTGACGGAAAAGATGGACATGCAGAGAACTAAAAAAGTCAAATACTTGGGAATCTGGTTCTATATGAATCTATATGGTATGGAAAAAGTAAAATACACAGATACTTCCAAAGGCATTATATCAGGAATGCGCTGATTTCAGTATGGGAAAAAGTCAAACAGAATCATTATATGAAAATACTGGTCTGGCTATTCACGATGGAAGCGCTAATACATCCTAATGTTCTAGAACTGGAAAAATCATAAGGTATAAAGACATCTTAAACGAACAAGGGGACTTAAAATCAAAACAGGAACTAAAAAATCAAGGAATTGATCTGGACTGGTGGCCACATATTCAAATACAAACGAGACACAAGAAAGTTGCAGAAATATATGGATTTTACAAAGAACCCCTAGAATTAGATCAGATATTTCTAGGGACAGATGATAAATTAATTAAGAAAATTTATAATTATTTATTGAACTTTAAAATGGAAGAAGAACATGTAAAAGAAACTATGATAGTATGGACCAAAAACTTTGGATATAATATACAATAGAATTAGACAATTGGCAAAAACTTTGGGAAAGAAATTACAGATTAATGATGTCAACAGCATACAAAGAAAACCTTTATAAAATGTTTTACAGATGGCATTTGCCAGCAGCAAGAATGCCAAAGATGTTCCAAAACATATCGACAGAGTGCTGGAAATGTAAACAGATACCGGGGTCCTATTACCACATGTGGTGGACTTGTCCAATGGCAAAAAAATATAGGTTAAAGATAAAATGGTGGTTAGAAGAAATGACAGCACAACAAATAGATTTAAAACCAGAATTGTTCCTACTAGGTATATTACCAGGGAAATACAACAAAAGAAGCATATATTTAATATTACATGTAATAACAGCAGCGAGAATTATGTATGCACAAAACTGGAAATGCTAAAATATACCTATAGATGAAAATGTAATAAAGAAAATACTAGACTGCTCTGAAATGGACAGGTTAACGATGAGAATTAAGGACAAAGAGGAATCAGAGTATTATTTAACATGGGACTTATTTTATAAATGGATAGAAAACAGAAGCAGAAGTTAATAAATTTATAATTAAGAATGATTAATAGAAAGAGTTAAATGTATATATAGATATATATAGGCATAACATTATAAGCAATATTATTATTACTATTATTATTATTGGATTGTATTTGATTACAGATTAAATTGTATAGAACGAGCAGGAGTGAAGATCATATTGTATATACCTGTGATGGTGACCCTATGGCATGCGTGCCACAGGTGGCATGCGTAGCCATATCAGGGAGCACGTGACCAGAAGGCCTGATTTTCGGGCCTTCCGGTCACACCAGAAGTCGGTAAACAGGCCGTTTCCCAGTGCCTTTGAGGAATGGTTCCTGCAGGCAGAGTGGCTTGCACAGCTTGGTCTAGGGCGACCCTGGAACCTTGAGAAGCTGCCTGTGCAAGAGGTTCTTGGGCTCTTCAACTCCCCCTAACCTGTTGTATCAGGAACAGGGCCTGGTTCAGCATGGCTTCCTCTGGGCTTCATTCCTGGGGGGGCGGGGTCTTCCCTTTGTCCCACACCCCTTGCCCACCTGAGCCTGATGGGCTTCTCGCTGAAGTCCAGCTCCTCTTGCCATTCTGCCTCACCTCGAGTCCCATGTGTTTTAGTGGGGGAGCCGGCCATAGCTCCAATTTCCTCCAGCTCACTCCCGTGTTTGGACATTGGATGCTTGGACCCCATGGTAGACTGCTGTCTCCTGGTTGACCATTAAAGCAGAGCTTGCTTAATGTCAGGGCTGCCTCTGTTTAATTCCTAGGAAAGAAAAATCCTTGGCTCCACAGATTTAGAGAAAAGTACTTTTACTAGGAACAAACTGAATGCCAATGGTTTCAAGCAAGCTCTGAGGCACAGAGTGGGAAACAGCACTATGAGATACGGTATACAGCCCAGCCCCCTTGTAGCTAGGCAACCGGAGCCCACTGCATATCAGAGCTAACTGACATGGCCTTGAAGGTAACCACAGTTGCAAAGCTGCAATGTAAAATTCTCCACAGTTTGACACACCACCCCCACCCCCCACCCCCCAAATTTTATGGCAGCAAGCATCAGGCTGGCTAACACCTGCTTTCTCTGGCCTAAACATGTTCTGAGTTACGTAATAGTTTCAAACCCATCTTGTAACTGAGATTGACAGTGATATTAAACAGTTTTTAAACAAGTTAAGTTGATCAGAAAAGGAAGCTGCCTTGGTTGGGTTCTTAGCAAGAAAAGTGTCCAGGCTTGGTAGCAGAAAGAAGGAAAGGAGAAGCGATTGTTAGCAGTCCAACACACAGCAAGTGGAAGAGGCCATTTCTGAGAGTCTTCTTAGAAACTGCCATAAAATGAAAAAGTAGCAACCCAGACCAGAAGTTAGAATAACATTCATTTCCATGCTGTGCTTTCCACTTCGGGGAAATTTTATTCTGGGGATTTCAAACTGGATCCTCCAACTTCCATGTCTGATCTTCTGGTTAGATCAATTGCCTACAAATCTGATCTCTTAAACTGCTCCCTACGAGAGTAGTTTGGTCTGGGGGGGGGAAAGCCTCCATCAATTTGGGTGCTCCAACCCTGGAGGTTTTCAAGAAGAGACTGGACAGCCATTTGTCCAGAATGGTACAGAGCTTCCTGCTTGAGCAGGGGGTTGGACTAGAAGACCTCCAATGTCCCTTCCAACCCTATGATTCTATGTTCTAAAAGGGAATCCCAGAACTAGAACAGAGCTGCAAGGTTGTATTAAGGTTTATATTTCCTTATATGGTCTGTGGGGGAGTGATGTTTAGCCACACTTGCGTATTCCTCTGTTCTTCCCCACAACCATCCTGAAGGAAACCTATTGGTTCTTCTGTCTGTCAATCAGTTTAAGAAGCAAACACTTTGGCTCCATCTCTTCTATGAATTTTGCAAGGCTGGCTGGTTTTGTTGCAGGAATGAATCTGCATCTTGAGAAGCTCAGGGTTCTTTGAGATAGATCTGTATGGGTAGCAGTTTAAAAATACATGAAATTAACAAATCAAATTCATACTAGTGCTTACAGGTAGTCCTTGACTTACAGCAGCCCCATCATGGTCACATGATCAAAATTCAGGTGCTTTGCAACCAGCATGTATTTATAAAGTTGCAGCATCCTGAAGTCATGTGATTGCCATTTGTGACTTTCACAGCTGGTTTCCGATAAGCAAAATCAGAATAGGAGCCGAATTTGCTTAATGACTAACAGTTGCACTGATTCACTGTGGCAAAAAAGGTTGTAAAATCAAGTATGACAGAATTAACAACCACCTTCCTTAGCAATGGAAATTCTGGTCCCAGTTGTGGCCATTAGTTGAGGACTACCTGTGCAGTCACTACCTGTATAGTCATGCTGAAGAAGCTGGGATACAGGCTCGAAGCACCAAGATCAAGAATTTCTTCTCCACCATGCTTCTCCAAAGAACCTTGTTCATTGTATTTTGCCTTCTATTTTTACTGGAAACACTGTAAATTATTTGTGGCAAAGAATTTGTGGGAACCTATCATGATAGGGTGTTAAAAAGCCAGATAACTATGATGCATCAGGTGAAAAAGGATTTGATCGAGATACAGGACCGTCAGCGCCGCTCATTTACGGATACGTGGATATCCGGAGAAAAGTGAAGAAAAGGAAGCAAAGTTGATCCAAGAAGTATTGGACTAGGCTACCTCAATCCTCCCAGATGTCCCCTTTACAAGATATGATATTGATGTAATACATAGAGTCAGTCCAAAAAGGTTGGGAAGAAAATTGCTGAGAGATATTGTGATACGACTCTGGTCTTACACAAAAAAAGAACAATTGATGCGTAAATTGTGTTGGAAATGATTCCGCACAAAAATGTGGATTGGTAAGAAAAGAAGTTTATTTACCCAATGTTGTGTATGTATCTATTTTGTGCGGGAAATTCAAATGCTGAGTGAATCCTGATTGGTTCTTGGTTACCTCTGGAAAGTATATAAAGAGGGCTGCTGCCTGTGAGTTTTTGCTGAAGTGTCACCCTGAATTAAAGAGCTGTTGTTACTAGCCTGCTTGTGCCTCTCGTTATTCCCGCGCTACAACATTGGCGACGAAGGTGGGATTGAGGCCACAAGAGGCAAATCGAAAAGAGCTGGGAGTTTCAGCCAGGGTGACTGGCGAACACGGAGACGCGGCATGTCTGCCTACATTCCGCCAAAACCTTTCGACCCGACCCAAGAGAAGTGGGGATCGTATCTGACAAGGTTCGAGTGCTCCTTGGAAGCGAGCGAAATGCAAGGGCTCTCAGCAAACAGAAAACGGGCCCTGTTCTTAAGCCACTGCGGGCCAGATGTATTCGAGATGGCCGAGTCCCTCTGCGAGCCAACCCCAGTCCAGACGGTACCCTGGGACGTCCTTCAAGCCAACCTGAAGGCTCACTATGCTCCAGTTCCGTCAAAATTCGTTCAGTGCTACGAACTCTGGCAAAGAGTTCAAAAAGAAGGGGAGCCGGTCAGTGTTTATGTGGTCGCACTTCAAAAAGCCACTACGCATTGTGACTACAGAGATTTAGACGATGCATTGCTTGAACAATTGATTTGCGGAGTTCGTGATACCCGGTTACAAAGGCGTCTGCTAGCCAAGCCAGATCTAACGCTTGCCGGCGCGTTAAACGAAGCCCAAGCACACGAGGCATCAACAAAGGCGTCGGAAGCACTGCAGCGTCCCAATTCAAGCAAGGACGGGCCGAAGACAGGCCCCGTCCACAGAGAAGAGGTGCGAACCAGCACAGAGGAAGAGTCGGACGAGGACGTCTTCCATACAGAAAAGAGATCGAGCGAACAAAGCCGCCGCCACGAGAACTACCCCAGCTGTGGCGGGGATCATGAGAGACAGTCGTGTAAATACAGAGAAGCCATCTGCAGGCGTTGCGATAGAAAAGGCCACCTAGCACGAGTTTGCAAAGCTCAACTTCCGCGTAGTCGAAAACCACGTGACTACCGCGACCAACCAGAATCGGCTCGCTCAAAACAGCCAATCAAAGATGATGGCGCGAGAAAATGGCGCGAACCTCAAAAGCGGGAAACCTACAGCACGACAATCGGCCAAGCCAGCATACCCGACGACAAGAAAGTCTACACGAAAGTAGAAATCGATGGCAAATCGTGCGAAATGGAGATTGACACCGGGTCTACGCTATCGATCATGTCCTGGTCTACACTCAAGGCACTCCTGCCCAAGCTTCAGAAAAGCCAGCTATCCCGACAGAAAATCCGCCTACTTGACTACCAGGGAAACCAAGTTCCCGTTGAAGGAGTGGGCACGTTCCGGGTCACCTACGGTGAGTTCCAGAAAGAGCTGCCTCTGACCATCGTCAACAAGCCCCTTCCGAGTCTACTGGGCATGAAATGGTTCCGAGCCCTCGGCATGGGCTTCACGGGCATCCACAACATCAACGGATCATCATTGAAAGAAACACTGCTTCACGAGTTTCGGGACGTTTTCGAAGAGACTCTAGGCAAGTACGTGGGGACCCCTATTTCTTTCAATTTAGACCCCAACGTAGCGCCAATTAGACTGAAGGCAAGGCGAGTCCCCTTTGCCTTAAAACCCAAAATCGATGCGGAGCTCGACAAGCTCATTAAACATGGGGTGCTAATTCCTGTATATCACGCTAAGTGGGAGACCCCAATAGTTACTCCAGTTAAAGCAGATGGCTCAATTAGAATTTGCGCCGACTATAAGTGTTCGATTAACAAGGCATTGCAGCAGAGCGCCTATCCGGTTCCTATAGTCCACCATCTACTACATTCCCTGGGCCCTGGCAAGCTATTCACGAAGCTAGACCTTGCGCAGGCGTACCAGCAACTGCCAGTAGATGACGCTACGGCAGAAGCTCAGACTATAGTAACCCACAGAGGTGCCTTCAAATGCACCAGGCTTCAGTTTGGGGTCAGCATAGCCCCAGGACTTTTCCAAAGTACCATGGAGCGCCTCCTACAAGGCCTCCCAGGCGTTGTCCCTTATTTCGACGACGTTTTGATTAATGGCCAAGATGAAGTGCAGTTGGCCCTAAGGGTTAGACAAGTCCTAACCAGATTCAGAGAAGCGGGACTTAAACTCAAACGAAATAAATGCAGGATAGCAGTGCCATCAGTGGAATTCTTAGGCTACAGAATCGACGGGTCTGGCATTCACCCCACAGAGAGCAAGGTGAGGGCCATCCAAGGCGCACCCACCCCCAAGTCAAAGGCTGAGCTGCAGGCCTTCTTGGGTTTACTCAACTTCTATACGATGTTTTTGAAACAAAACGCCACCGTTGCGGAGCCTCTGCACAGGCTCCTTGGAAAAAACGTTCCCTGGGTTTGGGGCAAACGAGAAGCGACCGCTTTCAATGCAGTAAAGAGACTTTTGTCCGAGGACAGTTTCCTTATTCAATACAATGCTGAACTACCTCTGGTGTTAGTTTGTGACGCTTCCCCCTTTGGCGTCGGTGCAGTCTTAGGCCATAGACTGCCGAATGGATTAGAGGCGGCCATCGCCTATTACTCTCACACTCTGTCTAGTGCTGAAAGGAACTATAGCCAACTAGATAGGGAGGCACTAGCGGCTGTAGCGGGGGTCAAAAAATTTCACGAGTATTTGTTTGGCCGCACTTTTGAACTCATCACAGACCACCAGCCTCTGCTGGGACTTTTGGCTGGAGATAAGCTGACCCCGGCGGCCCTCTCCCCCCGGATGACCAGAGGGTCCATTTTTTGGCCGCGTACTCATACAAACTGCTCCACCGACCAGGAAAAACCTTAGGACATGCTGACGCCCTCAGCCGATGTCCTTTACCAGAACTATTGGACAACCCGACCCCGGAAGCCCCAGTCTTACTGCTTGACATTGTTTCCCCGGGCCCCATTTCTTCGAACGAGGTGGCAAGGGTTTCTGCCAGAGACTCTGTTTTGCGCACAGTAATGGGCTGGGTAATGAGGGGGTGGCCTACCAAGGTGGACGGTGGTGACTTCCAATTGTATCTCAACAAGAAAAATGAGCTGTCTATGTTGGGGGTTGCTTGTTGTGGGGTGACAGGGTGGTCATTCCTTCGCGATTAAGGCACAGGGTCTTAGAAATGTTGCACGAGGGTCACCCTGGGGTTGTTCGTATGAAGGGCCTAGCTCGTAGCTACGTTTGGTGGCCACATCTCGATCAAGATGTCACTGAGTGGGTAGGGAAGTGTAGGCCCTGCCAGGAGTCCCACCCGGATCCCCCCATTGCGCCTGTTAGGGAGTGGGAAAAACCAAAAGGACCATGGGGGAGGATTCACATAGATTTCGCTGGCCCGTTCCACGACCAAAACTTTTTAATTATCGTAGATGCTTTTTCCAAGTGGCTCGAAATTGCCCTAATGCCATCGACCACTTCTGAGGCTGTAATCAAGGTACTCAGAAAACTATTCGCAACACACGGGTTGCTGGACACTCTGGTGTCCGACAATGGGCCCCAATTCACGGCAACGCAATTCGAAGGCTACCTTGCCGAACTAGGCATTAGACATGCACTATCCGCTCCTTTTCATCCAGCTTCTAATGGCTTTGCTGAACGATTTGTAAGAACGGCCAAAGAAGCCCTCTCTCGACTAGATGCTGGGGACTGGCAGGCCAGGATAGACGAGTTCCTTACAGTACAGCATGCCACCCCATGCCCCACTTCGGGCCACAGCCCGGCCGAACTTTTAATGGGCCGAAAGCTACGATGCGTTCTAGACAGACTGCATCCTAATTACTCCTCTGATAGTTTTACCGGGGAAGGGGGAGGACTCAGACACTTCGAAGTAGGTTCACTAGTCTTTGCTAGAAGCTACACCAATGGCCCATTATGGGTAGAAGGAACCATCGCAGGAATTACCAGTCCAAAGTCTTACACAGTAGATATTAGGCATGGCAAAATCTGGAGGAGACATATAGATCAATTGCGAAAACGTTTACCAAACGAAACACCATGTCCTAACTACCCAAGTCTTTCCGAAACAGCTACCTCAAGCCCGAGTAAGCCGGAATACTTATTTGGCAACCCTGAGTTCCAGCGCCGCCCCAGCGAGCCGCCACTCCCAGCTGGAGATCGCCACACCTCCGGAGAAATCCAGGAGGTTCCATTGGCGGAGCCGGGAGAGACGGGAGGTCCCTCCGACCGGCTCGACGCCTCGCCAACAACTGAACTGCGCAGGTCAACCAGGATTAAGACACGCCCTGGTCACCTGCATGATTTTGTATGTAAATATGTAAATAGATAGAATAAGTGCCTTCTGGGAAGGGAGGGGTGTTGTGTATGTATCTATTTTGTGCGGGAAATTCAAATGCCGAGTGAATCCTGATTGGTTCTTGGTTACCTCTGGAAAGTATATAAAGAGGGCTGCTGCCTGTGAGTTTTTGCTGAAGTGTCACCCTGAATTAAAGAGCTGTTGTTACTAGCCTGCTTGTGCCTCTCGTTATTCCCGCGCTACAACACCCAAAATAAAATTAAAAAAGCAGTTTGCAAAGTGCGGTGGGGTCTTGGCTAGAAGCTTCAACAGGAAGTTCTAATGCAAAAGCCACCCCCTGAATTCAAAAGCAAGACATTTTATACACCCTATCGCAACTCCCCATTCCCTCCCCTTTGGTCCCATTGGATAGGTCCTCCGGGGTTACAACTAATCCAAGGTGCCTATTAAGAATTCATTAACCCCCTTCCCACCCTCTTTTGCTTTACGTGCTATTATCATCCAAATTTCCTAGCCATGTGCTGTTTTAGCATGACTACTTCCTAACGGTCAACAATACAAAGGATTTTATTTTTGAATGTCATTGTTTCCTACAAATTCACCCTTTTTATTCTTTATTCATTTTCAAAAATAAAACTTACTTATTGAAAGGTTTCAAACTTTCCCTAATTTCTTCAGCATGTTCATATTTCATAATTGCAGTATGTTCAGTTAGCTCTGTTAACATCATTTGCTTATTTTTGTTAGTTACATTTATCATTCCTTCCACAGTGTTGTGTACAATACTTCTTATTACAGGAATTAAACACGGCAGGCACATAAATCCAAAGAATATCATGCCTACCATAAATAAGGCTTGTTTCCAATTTCAGAAGATTCCTCCTAAAAATCCTTCATCATCCAAGATTCCAGTCCAAGTTTGTACGGGGACATGGGCAATCTTTCTCATTCGATCTGTTATCTGTCTAATTATTTCTCCAGTATCGTCAATCTCTAGACAACAATTTGTTAAATTGAATTTACCACACACTCCTCCTTCTTTTGCTAACAAATAATCTAAAGCTAATTGGTTCTGGTAGATCGCTGTTCTCATTTTCATATTCATTTCAGCTACTAGATCTAGGGCCAATGAAGTTTCATTGGTTATGATTTCTACCACAACTTGCAGCCTAATTATCCTATTTAACATATATATTGGAGTGTGGTACCCATAAGTTCCATCCACTGCCCATGTTGCAGGAACATATACTGCGATTATCCTCTCTGGAGGCCAATCTGAGGGTGCCCACCCCGAGACTCTCAGTACTTTATCCCCCATCAATTTCTTTATTCTTTCTTTTGCCTTACTCTGCATCTTATCTTT
Organism: Arizona elegans; assembly: GCA_022577455.1. Classification (NCBI taxonomy): domain Eukaryota; kingdom Metazoa; phylum Chordata; class Lepidosauria; order Squamata; family Colubridae; genus Arizona; species Arizona elegans. Next base: position 17,308,089 of record JAKOOJ010000010.1, read on the forward strand.
TACTCCCCGCTTTACCCTGGATCTATATCCAGCTGCTCCAGAGTCATCATATACCAGTACCCCTAAAATCTCTCCCTTCTGGATAGGTATTAGAAAAAAACTGGGGTGTATGGTCCCTAATATACATGTCCCACTCCAATTAATTGGCAGGTGTGCATATGCTTTCTTCCCACAGATCCAGTATAACCCATCTGGTGCCACCCAGCTTATATTTTTATGACAGATTCTGGTGATTCCTTTCAGTCCTTTCCATTTACTGGAAATGTTTTTATACCATCCTGCCAACATTCTATTTATTTATTATTTATTAATTCAATTTGTATGCTGCCCCTCTCCGAAGACTCAGGGTAGCTCACAATGCATTTAAAATCATTATAAAAACATTTAAAAATTAAAAACATTAAAACTCATTCATACCATTCATGGCCGGATCTCGCCGGATCGCAAGAGTGAGATCAATGGCCCCAGGCCTGCCGGAAAAGCCAGGTCTTCACCGCTTTTCGGAAGGCCAATAGGGTGGGGATGGTCCGGACCTCAGGAGGTAACTGGTTCCAGAGAGCTGGGGCAGCCACAGAGAAGGCCCTCCCCTGCAGGCCCGCCAGCTAGCATTGTTTAGCTGACGGGACCCGGAGGAGACCAACTCTGTGGGATCTTACTGGTCGTTGGGAGTTATGCGATAGAAGGCGGTCTCGAAGATACCCTGGCTCTGAGCCATGTAGGGCTTTTAAGGTAATAACCAACACCTTGAATTGTGACCGGATACCAATAGGGAGCCAGTGCAGCTCATGGAGAATTGGTGTAATGTGGGTGTACCTAGGTGCACCCACGACAGCTCGCACGGCTGCGTTCTGGACCAACTAATTCTATTAGTTCCACTCCACCATTCTGGTTGGTTACTGGAGTTACAAGCCAAGAATCCTTCACACGCCATATCTCCTACATCTTCACCAGGTTCTGTTCTTTTGAAGCATGTCTTCCCTATTATTTCGTTCTCTAATACCCATGCACCAATTCGAGTTTGGGTAAAATTAAATTCCCCACTCCAGTTAGTATTACTTAGATCTACCTCATTGGCCTCCCATGGCCACCTTCCTCCCACTTTTGTACCTTCACAGACAAAACAGTTTGTTACATTTAATATACCAGCTATATTTTCAGCTAGTTCTATAAAGACATTTTTATTAGCATCAGCTATCTCTGCCATTAACTCATCCCCTTTCGTCATCTCATAGAATCAGTGAAAAACTGACTTGGGTGTATCCTTGCTTGGCGGTTTCCTTATTACCTCAATTTGGATTTCTGAAACTGGGTCTCTTCCACTTGCATCTATTCCTATTCCAAATTTCCAATCATTCTCCCTCCATTCTGATCTTTCCAAGAATTGCATTCCATTGATTACAGTGAGATTCACTTGGTTACAGGTCTCGCTTCCACAATGTGTAGTTAAGTTCTTCACCCTTTGAAACAATATCAACTCCACTTGTTTTTCCCCAGTCTGTTATCCTACACAACTCCACCATTTACATCTCACTGTACTCACTTGACATGAATCAGGAGCACACTGATATTTCTCATTACTAGTGTACGATTGGATCCATTCAATATTTCCACATCCATCTACTGCTGCATAAGCATTTGCTGCTTTACAAACGTCAATGATTACTGTAAAGGCTCCATTTACATTATGAGTCCATTCAGACTGTCCTAACAATAGTTGAATCCTCTTTCCTCCACTTCTTACCCTCAGTGCCCATTGCCAGGGGTCTTTTCTAGGATCATAACAGAAAGTTTTGATTCCTTGTTTGCACATCGAGTACTGAGTCCCATTGTAACTGCATGGAGTACTAGTTCTGCCACATTCCCGAGCAGTATGATATTTCAGGGTTTGGGTAACTCTATTACCCATCTTTGTAGTGGTGATACATTCTTCACATCCCACTGTTTTTAAAGCTCTTTTCTGTCTGTTGGGTCTTCCTTGCTTACATTTTATCCCTTGTATGTTGTTAGACAAGCTGAGGTTCTGCTGGTCCTTACAACTCTGGTGCAATGCTTACCTAATTTCCTTTAACTGATTGCAGTATAAAGATAATAAATTATAACAACTCAAGTTCTGAGGGGCCTCAGACTCTCGATATTGTAAAGCCTGGTTATTCATTGTCCAATGGCCTTGGCCATCTAAAATACACAGCCCCTTTTATAAATTCTTTAAGTTCTTTAAAAGAAGCTTCCTGGCTCTGTGAATCAGCTGGAAGTTGTGCTTTCTGTGTCACTACTGACACTACTGGAGAACCTCCTCCACTTTTAGAAACTCCTGGCTTAACTTGCTTAGAAGCCATCTTATTTTAAAAGTCTTTTTCCCTTTCACAGCCACAAAGTCTCTTGAACAATTTTCAAAAATTTATAGTTTATAGTTTGTCAAACAAAATAGTCTTTTCTCCACCAAGCTCTCAATTCCCAGCAGCTATAATCCACTCTCAGAGCGCAAAACTCTCAATAAACACTTTCGTTTCTAACTTTCACTTTCACTTTCACGCCCACAACAAAGGCACCATCTTCCAGCCTCCAGCTCAAAGAAATTCAATTAGAAACAATGTAAACCCGGAGTTAAGCGCTGTTACTTGCAAATGCTTGTTCTCCTGCTTCCACTCTGTCTGCTCTTGTAATCAATCAATCTCACTTTTGCCTGCAGAGTTGGTTGCGACGTCTGGCTCTGTTTAAAACAGAGTCGTCCCGGATCCGGAGCTTCAGTGGGCTAACCAGGGAGCTCTCACCCTCCGAGCCTCTGGAGTTATTCCAGAGGATTTACGGGGAGCTCTACCCACACCCACCAGCTCTCCTGTCCTTCTTCTCCGAATGGAGAGGTTTTCAAGCCGCCAGACAGCTGCTTAATGCTGTCAAAGCGGCTTTTATGAGATCACGGGGCTGGTGGTCCAGAGAGACCGTCCACAACGCCGGCGGTGCCAACCGGAAGTTATAAAAGAATTTATAAAAGAAGCCATGAATAATCAAACTGCAGCTATGAACAACCAAACAGTAATTATGGAAGGGAAGCTAAAAAGATTTGCAGAGGATATAAAGGCAATTAAAGATGTTGTTGAAGAAAAGCATAACGAAATAAGAGATGACATTATCCTAGCAGTTTCAGGATTGTCAAAACACCTTGTTCAGTTGGATGAGAGAGTAGAAGAAATTAATGAAGCCAATCTGAACTTGGAAAATAAAGTAGGAGACATTATGACTAAAACAGAGAAGGTGGATGATGAATTGGTTATGTTACAATATAGAACTATGGAATTTGCTTTGAGATTGAGAGGGCTGAAGGAAAATAGCCGGGAAAATCTAAAGGACATTTGTGCTGAAGCTATGGCAGAGATAATCAAAGAAAGAGCAGAAGATATGACAACCCGAATCGATAAAATTTATAGGGTTAACTCCTGGGTGGCAAGACAAAGGCAGTTACCAAGAGATGTGGTGATCTATTTTACAACCAGGAGGATCAGAAATGACATTTTACAAGCTTCCTACAAGAATAAGGTTCAAGTGGCTGGACAAGAATTAGTGGTCCTGAAAGAGATCCCTCCCAAAATGTTAAGAAGTAGAAAGGACTTTGGCTTCCTGGTAAATGAATTGAGAAATCAACAAGTGCTGTACAGATGGGATGTTCCAACCGGTCTAATAGTGAATTATGGTGGAGAAAGATACCGTTTAAACACAGTTTGGAAGGCAAGATTTTTATGTCAATGTTCTGAAGGCTGGATACCCACCCTCACTGGGGGGGGGGGGGTGGCAGAAAGAAAATGGAGATGTTACAACAAGAGAAAGATGGAAAGCAGATACAAACTTATGCTGAAGTTGCAGCTGGAGGAATCATTATGGAAGAAGATTTAATGCAATCTGGGGGCCCACCCCCAACTTTTGAACCACTTAAGAAGACAGAGGAACCAAGAGAACAACGAATGACACGAGCAACCTATAAACGCCAAGAACAACAACTAAAAGTGCAACAATCTCAAGACACATCTCAAGAAGTCCAAAAAACAGAAGCAGTGGGAGGGGCTAGGCTGAAGAGTAAGATGGAGGAGGATATTCAGCTGATGCTTTTGAAGCTTCGAGGGGCCAAAGATGGCAACTAAATTCCTATCTTGGAATGTTAATGGTTTAAATTCACCACAAAAAAGAAAGTATTTCACTACTTGAAACAATTTAAGAATGATGTTATCTGTTTGCAAGAAACACATATTAGACTATCAGACCAAAAATATTTGATAAATTCAAGATTAGGTACACACTTTGTGGCATCAGCACCAGAGAAGAAAAATGGGTTAGTTATATATGTAAAGAAAGGATTATCAGCTAATCTAATTGAGGCAGATATTCAAGGAAGATATATTGCAATTGAATTATTAACTCAGAGTGGAAAAATGCTTCTAATTGGAATATATGCACCTAATCAACAACAAGACAAATTTTATAAATTTTTACATACCAAAATAATACAATGGGATTATAAATCCTTTATATTAATGGGTGATTGGAATGGAGTAATAGATACACAGAACGACAAAAAAAGTTTATCAAAGATTTCAACACGTGCGAAATTACCTAAATCTTTTTTTGATATGATGGAAGATATGGAATTGAAAGACATTTGGAGAGAATGGAATGTTGAGGAAAGAGATTTTACGTTTTTTTCCGATAGACATCAATCCTTTTCCAGGATTGATTTTATACTAATCACAAATGATTTTTTTTCTAGGGTGAAGAAGATGAAGATATGTCCAAGAACTCTAACTGATCATAGTTCGGTCTGGGTGGAATTGGAACAGGAGAGGGGAGAAAGGAGGTCTTGGAGGTTAAGTGAAAATTTATTTAGATATGAAGAAAATGTGAATGAGCTTAAAAAACAAAAGAAAGAATTTTTTGCTATTAACATGCATAAGGGTACTTCTATGGAAATGGTATGGGACGCAAGTAAGGCCTATATGAGGGGAACTTTAATACATATGAATAATAAACACAGATTAAAACAACAAAAGAAGCGGAAAGAGATAGAGGAGGAAATAAAAAAGAAAGAACAATTACTTATACTTAATCCAGGAGATAAGAAAGTAAAAGAAACAATAAACATACTACGAGAGCAATTTAATATGTTAATGGCTGATCAAGTGGCAACTAGTTTACAATATGCTAAACACAATACATTTTGTAATGCTAATAAACCAGGTAGGTGGTTGGCCTATGTGTTGAGGAAAAAACAGAAAGCACAAGTCATTGGTAAGATAGAATTTAGAGGTAAGGAAGTTTATCAACAGAATATGATCAAAAAAGCTTTTTTAGAATTTTATACAAAGTTATATGCTAGTGATTCAATACAAGGCATAGATATAGATAGATACCTAAAGGAAGGGAATATTCCTGAATTAACGTTAGAACAGAGGGAAGGATTGAATCAGCCAATAACTTCTGAGGAGATTATTGCAGCAATTAAACAGTTAAAAACAGGTAAATCTCCGGGAACAGATGGATTAACAGCTGTTTATTACAAGAATTTACAGTCTGAAATGGTAGAACTGCTTAGAGTTTTATTTTGTAAAATTCAATCAGGGGGAGGAGTCCCACCCTCTTGGAGAACAGCTTTTGTCTCACTGATCCCGAAGGAGGACCAAAACTGTAGTAAACCTGAAAATTTTAGGCCAATATCACTTTTGAACACTGATTATAAAGTCTTTGCTAAGATATTAGCAAATAGATTAATGCCAGTTATGCAACAAACAGTTCATAATGACCAATCAGGGTTTATAAAAGGGAGGCAAATGAAATACAATGTTAGACAAATTGTAAATTTATTGGAATACTTGGAAAAAACAACCAAGTCCCTGCAGCGTTCATATTTTTGGATGCAGAGAAGGCATTTGATCGATTGAACTGGCAATTTCTGTTTAAGATAATAGAAAAAATGCATTTTGGAGAGTATTTTACACAATCAATTAGAGCAATATATCAGGAACAAACAGCACAAATAATAGTTAATGGAGGTTTAACAGATGTTTTTAAAATTGAGAAAAGAACAAGGCAGGGTTGCCCTTTGTCTCCATTGTTGTTTATTTTAACTTTAGAAGTTTTGTTGAATAAGATACGTGACTCTGATAAAATAAAGGGAATTGTAATTAGACAGCAAGATTACAGATTAGGAGCGTTTGCAGATGACTTGGTTGTTACTTTATCTCAACCTATAGAATCGGCTCCACTTATGTTGGACATAATAGGTCAATATGGTAAGGTATCTGGATTTAAAGTAAATCAATATAAGACAAAGATGATAATTAAAAATATGTCTATATCCCAAAGAGAAGACTTAGGAAGAATAACGAGGTTTGAAATAGTTAAAAAGGTTAAATATCTAGGAGTACACATTGCAGCCTCAAACACGAAATTATTTAAAAACAATTATGAAGTTATTTGGCAAAAAGTGCAGAAAGAAATGGAAAATTGGAAAAAGTTACAACTATCTCTACTGGGAAGGATAGCAGTAATAAAAATGAATGTATTACCCAGGTTCTTATTTTTGTTTCAAATGATATCAGTGCTTAAGAAAGATGGAAATTTGAGGGAGTGGCAGAAAGGGGTTAGGTGGGAAAAAACCAAGAGTAAAATTGAAAATTATACAGGATGTACGTGAGAGAGGAGGTCTTAAAATGCCTAATTTAAGATTGTACTATGAAGCAGCTGTCTTATCACAAATTAGTGATTGGTTTAATTTAACTGAAGAGAGAATGTTAAATATAGAAGGTCATGATCTGTTATATGGATGGCATGCTTACTTGTTATATGAAAAAAAAGTGGATAAGGTGTTTAAAGGTCACATACTTAGAAATGCGTTGTTGAGGGTTTGGATAAAGTATCAATATAAGCTAAACTACAAGATACCTATATGGGCAAATCCCAGACACGCAATAGAAAATATAAGTATAGAACAAAAACAGGAGGTGATTACTTATAAAGAGCTTCTTTTTATGGAAAGGGGTAAATTGCAATTGAAACCTTTAAATGTATTGAAAGAAGAAGGGATAATCTACACTTGGTTTCAGTATGGTCAGCTTCAAGCTAGATGGAGGGAAGATCAAAAAATTGGTGTTATGCAAAATGAGGAAAACTTGGTAAAACAGATTAGAGATCAAAGTCAAATGCATATTAAAAGGTTGTATAATGCATTACTGGAAATAGATTCAGAAACAGAATTGGTTAAGGATTGTATGATAAAATGGGCACAAAACTTTCAGGAACCAGTGATGATGGAAACATGGGAAAAGATTTGGGTTAGAAATGTTAAATTTACGCAAGCACAAAACCTAAGAGAAAATTTTTATAAAATGTTTTATAGATGGCATTTAGATCCTAAAAAATTATCATGTATGTACCCAAACTTGCAAGCTAAATGTTGGAGATGTGAATGTGATGATGCAACTTATTTTCATATATGGTGGACTTGTAAAAAAATCAGAGCATTTTGGATAAAAATTTGGTGGGTGATGCAGAACATTCTGAAAAAAAGGTTGAAATTTACTCCGCAATTGTTTTTATTGGGTATAACTACGGATTGTACAGCATTAGAGACTAAATTGATTTTGAATTTAATATCAGCAGCTAGGCTGTTGGTAGCGCAATACTGAAAGAAGGACTTTTTTGCCTACTATTGAAGAGTGGACATTGAAAGTAGCGAATCTAGCGGAAATGGCGAAAATTTCAGCGTACTTGAAGGACTATACACAAGAAAGATATATATTGGAATGGAGAAGATGGATTGATTATGTTAGATCGGCGCTGGAAAGAAACACGACTGAGCTCTGGTCTGTTCAGCACTTTATTAGAATGGTGAAAAACAGACTGCCGGCAGTGGCTCCCGAGCCTCCTTATATTCTGCTCGGGCCAGCCAGCCGGCCAATGACAGCTGTTCAAACTTCCCCCCGGTGGAAGTGACCAATCCCCCGGCAGATGTCCTTATAAGGACATAACACCCCTCCCCTCTTAGTCCTCAGTCAATCATTCCGTGGCGTACGTGAGTCACGTAGTCGTGCAGGTAGGCGGGACGGACAATGGTCCTACCTGACCTGCGCGGTACAGTTCGTTCTCCGGTGCTGCTCCCGACGGGTCTGGCTCCTGCTGGTTCTCGTCCCCCTGGTGGGCAGTCCCGGAAATCGGCCGTTGAGTGTGTGGGGCCTCGCCTAGCGCCTCCGGCTGGAGTGGCCAGCTCGCCCCGCGGCTGGTGGATTACCTTGTAGCTGCTGGGATGATGTTGGGTCGGTTACTGTCGTTCATCACGGAGTCGGACTGGACAGCTGAATCCCGGTAGGACCCTAGGTTGTTTCTTTTGGTCTCTGGCTTGCTTCTGTGGGTTTCCCTGGTCGATGGTGGCGGGGTCCCCCCCTGGCTGGGGACCCCTGCTGGGGTGTTGTAATCCTCCCCTGCAGGACTGGCGTTGGTTCCCCTAGGTGTGGTGGCGCCAGTCGACATTGCTGGGGTGGTGGTGGTCGACTCTGCCGGGTTGGTGTGGACGCGGGGGGTGGGGGTGGATGGTTGATGTCCTACCTCGCTGTGCTGGTGTAGGTCTCCCTCATCTGGCTGGCTGATGTCGACTCAGTCGGGTTGGTATTGGTTTTCCGTGTCGGGTTGTCCCCGGTCTACCTCATCCTGGTACTGGTGATGCCATGTCTCGGAGGGTCGCTGACCATCGTCGCTGTTGGCTTGGTGCCTCATCCCGCTGGGTCGGCCCCGGTCTACTGGGCTCTGGCTGCGCTGCTGGCAGTCGGCCCCTTCGCCGTGAGGTTGCGAACCTACCCTGTTGGGGTGGGGTAGGGCTACCTTGCAGGGGTGTTGTAGGCCGACCTCATCTGGGTATGGCAGGCCTACCTCGCTGGGGGGTGGTAGGTCTACCTTGACGGGGTGTTGTAGGTCTACCTCGTCTGGGTGTGGCAGTCCTACCTCGTCGGGGTGGTTTCCTTCGACTCCCCTCACCCTTTTGCGGAGTTGGTCAATGTGCCTTCTGCATGACCGGCCGTCATCCAGCTCCACCTTGTATGATCTTGGGCCCATCACTCTCCCGATCCGACCCTTGATCCACTTCGGCTGGCCCTGAAAGTTGAGCGTGAACACCAAGTCTCCGCTAGCGAAGCTTCGCGTCGGTGGTGGGTTGATCAGCTTGTCTTTCGGGTTGTACTGTGGATGGAGTCTATCTAGTGGTGAGCGGAGCCTTCTCCCCATCAGAAGCTTGGCTGGGCTTTTCTTCGTTGTGGCGTGCGGTGTGATGTGTTGTGCCAGCAGGAACTTGTCGATTTGTTCCTGCCAGTCTCCTGGGCCCATCCTGGTGAGCGTGTCCTTCGTGAGCCGTACCATTTTTTCTGCTTGTCCATTTCCAGCTGGCCTGTACGGGGCGATGAGGGCATGCTGGATGCCTTGGCTTGCCAGGAAATCCTCCATGGTCTTGGCTGTGAGTTGCAGGCCATTGTCAGAGACCAGGACATCCGGCAGCCCGTGTGTGGCGAATAAGCGGCAGAGTGCCCTGATGGTGGCCTCTGTCATGGTGGATGGCATCGCGATGACCTCCAGCCATTTTGAGAACACGTCCACGACGATGAGGAGGGACTTTCCGTTCATTGGCCCAGCGAAGTCTATATGTCGATATGCGCTGCTCCCACTCTGTCAGCTGGGCTTGAAGGGGTGCTGGTCTCATCGCTTGGCACAGGTCACACCTAGTGATCCACACCTCTATGTCTTTGTCCAAGGAGGGCCACCAAACGTAGATCCGTGCCAGCGCCTTCATGCGAACTATGCCCGGATGGCCACTATGGAGGGTTTCTAAGGTGCTCTTCTGTAGTGTGGGGGGGATCATGACCCGGTCACCCCAGAGGAGGCAGCCGTTCATGGTGGCCAGTTCGTGCTGCCTCCGTATGAATGGGGTGAATTCTTCGCCCACTCTTCCGGTCGGCCAACCCCTCAATATCCATGAGAGTACCTGTTTGAGGGTCTTGTCCCTCAGTGTGTGGGTCGCCACTGTTGCAGATGACACCAGGCACGTCTGGTCATTGTCTATGTGGTGAAGTCCGAGGGTAGGTGCCGGGTCAATGACTGGTTCTCGCAGGGGGCATCTGCTGAGGCCGTCAGCATTGCAGATGTTATTGCCGGGGCAATGGATGAGTCTGTAGGCGTAGCCGGAGAGGAAGATGGCCCAGCGTGTCATCCTGGGCGACATGTAGGGTGGCGTTGGCTTGTCCCCGGCGAGCAGTCCAAGTAGAGGCTTGTGATCGGTGACAATTGTAAACGACCTTCCATACAGGTATTCATGGAAGCATTTAATGCCGGCTACGATGGTGAGGGCTTCCTTATCGAGCTGGCTGTAGTTCCGCTCCGCTGATGACATGGTTTTGGAGAAGTAAGCAATGGGGGCTTTGGTGTCGCTGGGCAGCTGGTGGCTGAGGACAGCTCCAACTCCATACGGTGAAGCGTCACAGGTCAGGATCAGTGGGAGCGACTCATGGTATTGGATGAGGACGCTGTCGGAGGAGAGAAGACTTTTGATTTTCCAGAATGCTGCCTCTTCTTCCTCTTCCCACTTCCAGGGTACCGCCTTCCCTAGCAGGCGGTGGAGCGGTTCAGCAACGGTGGCTTTCTGGTTCAGAAAAACACTATAAAAATTCAGTAGACCCAGAAAAGCCTGAAGCTCTGTTTTTGACTTGGGGGCTGGAGCCTCGTGTATAGCCCTGACCTTGCTTTTGGTGGGGTGGATGCCCTTGCTATTGATTAGATAGCCCAGAAACTCGACCTCCTGGACCCCAACAACGCATTTGTCCCTTCTAACTCTTAGGCCCTTCGCCTGGAACCGCTGTAGGGCAAGCCTGAGCCGTTCCATCAGTTGGGCTTCCGAGTTTCCAGAGATTAGTACGTCGTCGAAGTAAGGTACCACCCCAGGAATGCCTTGGAGAAGGCGTTCCATCATTGATTGAAAAATTCCCGGGGCGGCGCTGACTCCAAATTGGAGACGGTTGCACTTAAACGCCCCCCTGTGTGTGATGATTGTTTGTGCCTCTGCAGTCTTTTTGTCTACTGGCAATTGCTGGTAAGCCTGGGCCAGGTCCAGTTTTGCGAAAATGGTCCCACTGCCAAGCGAATGCAACAGATGTTGCACCACTGGCACGGGATATGCACTCTGCGGCAGTGCCCGGTTGATGGTACACTTATAGTCAGTGCAGATGCGCACAGATCCATCATGCTTCATGGGAGTCACAATGGGGGTCTCCCATGGCGCATGATCAATCGGTTCCAGAATGCCCTGGGCAATTAGTTTATCTAGCTGGGCATCCACCTTAGGCCTGAGGGCAAACGGAACTCTGCGGGTCTTGAGCCAAATGGGTACAATTTTGGGGTCTAAATTGAAAGAAATGGGTTTCCCCAGAAATTTACCTAGGCTCCCATCGAAGACATCCTTGAAGTCCTCTAAGAGCGGGTCGAGTGCGCTAGCCTGAATTTTGTTGATTCCACCAATTGTGAGCCCTAGGGACTTGAACCACTCCACGCCTAGTAGGGTTGGACGGGCTTCCTTGACGACGGCGATGGGGAGGCGTCCTTCGAAGTCCTTGAACTTCACCCAGATGTTGGTCCGTCCCAGGATGCCGATGGAGTGCCCTCCAAAATCCACCAACCTCGCTTGGAATGGCTCTAGCTGTTTCCTGGATAGCCACGGTTGAAGTCTTTTTAGCTGGTCCCAGGCTATGATGGAGTACGATGAGCCTGAGTCTATTTCCATGGGGCATGGGGCCCCTTCCACATAGACGGTCACGTGGAACTTGTCGGACCCCTCTGCTGCAGCGTGTGCAATTGTTGTCTGGTGGATCCCGCTGCTCTTGGGGTGGCCGTCGCCATCTCGCTGCGGGTACTGGGACCGTTTGGATGTCCTCTGGTATTCGTGGTCCATGGGTCTGGGAGGCTGGAAACTTGGCTCTGCCGCCCTGCAGGCTTCTGCAATGTGGCCCTTCCTCTGGCAGCGTCTGCAAGTTGCATCCCGCCAGTGACATCTGGCGCATGGATGGTCCCCTTTGCAGCTGGCACAACGTTCTTCCCATCCGCCATCTTGGGGTTTTTCCCGCCGTTGGGGTCTTGTGACCTTATGGACGGCCATCTCAGAGTCAGAGTCCGACCCCGTGGAGGTCTCGTCCGATGATGGCTGTGGGTTCCTGCGGACCTTGTGGATCCCCTTGGATCTTCTCATTGCAGCTGCTGCCCTATCGGAGGACTCGGCGGCTGTGGTTTCCTCGATGACCTCTTTTAGGGACACTTTCTTTCGGCTGAGGAGCTTTTTCTGGACTGTGCTGTCCCTCATGCCGAAGACGATGCGGTCCCGCAGCTGAACGTCCACGTTTCCAAATTCGCAGCTGGCCGCGATCTTCCAGAGCGCCGAAACAAATTCCTTGACCGATTCTCCTTCTGCTTGATTTCTCTGGTGGAAGTCAAATCGGTTGGCCAGAGGTGTGCTTACTGGGGTGTAATGGTCCTGGAGCACTTCCTGCAGCTCGGACCATGGCATCTGCTCGATATCCAGCGGTGCCACGAGGTCCATGGCCATTTCCAGGACCTCCGACCCGCAGTGCACCTGGAAGAGAGCCCTCTTTCTGCTGTCATTTAGGTCTGTGAAGCTGCTTCCCACCAGGAACTGCCTGAAGCGAACCGTGAAGGACTTCCATTTCTCAGTGCTCGGGTTGAATGGAGCCATTGAGATTTGTGGTCCAGACATGGTAGTGACTTAGCTCGTGCTTCAGCTCTTTGCTTAAGGTGGCAGTTGGCTTGCAGCTCTTCGTCGGTTCTTCTCTAGTCCTTTGTCGCCAGTGTTAGATCGGCGCTGGAAAGAAACGCGACTGAGCTCTGGTCCGTTCAGCACTTTATTAGAATGGTGAAAAACAGACTGCCGGCAGTGGCTCCCGAGCCTCCTTATATTCTGCTCGGGCCAGCCAGCCGGCCAATGACAGCTGTTCAAACTTCCCGCCGGTGGAAGTGACCAATCCCCCGGCAGATGTCCTTATAAGGACATAACTCCCCTCCCCTCGCTGGGTAGCGTGGATCGCTGCTGGGCAGCTGGATCCCTGGCGGACATCAATGAAGGCTGCGGAGGCCTCGCGGTCGTTAACCGAGGACTCCCGAAGATCGGTGGCTCAGCGGCGACGGCGGCAGCGGCGGCTGGTCCGGATCGGTGAGCACTGGTCCTTGGAGGTGCAGGGAAGCCCGGCGGATGTCGCAGCGTCGGTAAGTAGCTGGGTTGATTTTCTTCCCTCGGGTCCCGTTCCAGCGGTAGAAAGGGTGGCGGGTTCGAATCCTGCCGTGAGGTCTGTCCGTAGGCGGTCGATGCCCCGTGTCCTTCGTGTAGGTGTGTCCCTCTTCTGGTGGGTGGCAGGGCCGGTGTTGCGGCTTTGGTGGCAGGCCTGGGATCTCTCTGGTCGTTGAAGGCCTCCCTGCGGCCTGCGGCTGGTGCGGGAGGCCTGAATGCGGGGCCGAACGCTGCCGCTAGGGTCTCCATGGCTTTTTCTATTTTGAGCTCGGTAGGCGAGCTCCTGTTGCATTGGGTCTGTTCCCCATAGCTGTTTTCGGGGTGCCCCTCGTTCGTTTCAGGGCCTTGGCTGGTTCCCGCCATTAAATTCAAACCCCAGCCTTCTATTGGTTGCTGGCCATTCCAAAATGGCCACCAGGAAATTGGCACGAAACTGAGCCCGTCTATGTCCGGTACCTCTGCGAGGGAATCCCTTTCTATTACCAGACTGGGGGCTTCTTGGATTTGTTCCTGGGTGCTCATCACTGCTCCATGGTTTTCTAGGAGGCCTTGGTGTTTCGCGATGAGCTCTCCATTGCTGATGGGTGCTTCCATCACTTTCAGCAGGGCCATTCTTAGTTCGTTTTTCTCTTGCGGCTCTTCTCTGTCATGGTCATCTGCTTCCTCTCGTGGTCTCTCATTGCTGAGGAGTGGGTCCGGCTCGATGTCCTGTCCACTTTCAGCTGGGGTGGCTCTTGGCATGGCACCTGTTGTGGCTCCGTTACCTGAGCCTGTGTCATCAGCAGGAGAGGACTCCGAGAGTGAAGGAGAGGAGTTGGCAAGGCCTCCCTCTCCAGGACCCTCCTCTTTGGCAATGCCTTCAGTGTCCGCCGAAGGGCAAGAGATAGGGCCGGGGCCAAGCACGTCCATGCAGCCACAAGTGGACAGTAATGAGAGTAATGAGTCTTGGCTGGATCCACGCCAGCGTCGCAGAGATAAGCGCACAACAGAAGAAAAGGAGTGCCCGAGATTAGGCTGAGTCACTGGACCACACCCCACAGGGTATAAAAGGGAGCGTGGTGGCCAGTCAAGCCTTGTGACGAACAAAGCTGAAAGCTTCCACGCCATTCTGCATTGCCGGACTTTTGCTATAGACTTTGGTGGATTATATTTGGACTTGAATTACTCTGTAATTATTGAGCATTTTACTTTGATGTACCAGAAGTGGAGAGAAGTTATCTCTTCCCTTCATGAGTAATAAACTCTTGGCAGGCAGCCACTAGGTTGCTGCCAAGTTCCCTTATCATAAGGAAAAGGATTTTGTCGGCTGGTTTGGTTTTTAACTCTTGGACGTCTGTTGGTGTGTGTGCATGTGGGACGGGGACAGAGCAGCACCTTTGGGTGTCAGTTGAGCAGCCATCCTCTTGGTAAATGCCCTGGTATTTACTCTGCTCTTCTTATCAGAGTAAGCAGCTTGTTCAGTCATTATTTAGAGTTATGGGCAACCATCCTCTGCTACCAGCATGTGAGGCTGGATGGATCTAAGAAATACACCTGAATACATTGAAAAGGTCTGAAAGCAGGGGGCCTTCCTCCAGCTTGTTGCCTTCTTATGGCTTGTCTGTTTACCTTTTTACATATGAAACATTTATCAATGATTTGCTTAGCTAATGTATAAATTCCTATGCATCCATAATGTTTCTGTGAGGCTGGATGGATCTAACCCAATAACTCACAGGAGACAGTGGAATCTCTTCATCAATTCTTTATTTCAGGCCTGGAGTGGTCCTAGGCCCATTCAGGGTAATGGTCACTGACCTCTGTCTTTCCTTTGCAGGTACACTTCTGGAACAGCTGGATGCCCACATGTAGGACTCTTTTATACACCAGGGGAGGAGTCTGAGGTAAGGGGGTATGATGGGATATGGGGAGGTGCCAGCCCCTGCCTGGGAGGATTAGACATTTACCCTGACAGTTTCAATACTTCATCTGCTATTGCCTGTATTCCCCAATGACTTCCCTTGTGTAATCTTTCCAGCAAACCCCTATCCAGAGGCTTACTGATTGTCTTCCATCCAGAAGAAACTATTTCCCTTTTTCTCCCTGCTGTCCCCCTAATTGGTTCAACTCCTTTTCCTCTTTCTCTGAGAACACAGGGATCTCCTCTACTTGTTCCACAGTTGGTATTAACACCTTCATGCTTTCAACATCTGATGCCTTTTTAGCTTCCTCATCAGCTATTCTATTTCCAATTATCTCAAAAGAACTCCCTGTTTGATGTGCATTTACATGCGTCACTGCAATTCTCTTGGGCAATTGTAGTGATTCCATTTTTTTATTTTATCAACCTCTCATGGGCTAACTCCTTTCCCTTACTGTTAATCATACCCCTTTCTATCCAGATTTCCCCAAAAGTATGGACCACACCAAAGGCATATTTAGAATCTGTATATATTGTACCAAGCATTCCCTCCATCAATTTAAGTGCCTGATTTAGAGCATAGAGCTCACAAGTTTGGGCGGACCAATTACAGGGGAGATTTCCAGATTCTGCCATCTCCTTAGTGTGTCCATTTATAATTGCATATCCATTTTTCCTTATTCCTCCCTCTACTCGGGAAGACCCATCAATAAATAGCACTTCTCCTTGATCAAGAGGATATTCTTCTAAGTCTGGCCTTACTTTTGTTTGTAAGTCTATCACTTCAGTACAGTAATGCTCTATCCCTTTCTGATCTATCTGTCTAGTGTTGGCCAAAAACTGGGCAGGGTTCAAGTTATGATCAATAGTTAGTACCAAATCAGTCTGCTGCATCAATATTGTCTCATATTTTAAAATTCTGGAATCAGTAAGCCATCTCCCAGCTTTTTGCTGAAGGATGGTCCTTACTTGTTGTGGGGTACTTACTATAAGTGCTCCTCCAAAGGTCAATTTCCTACTCTCATGCACCAAGAGAGCAGTAGCCGCTATTGCCTGTATGCAAATGGGCCATCCTCTGGATCCATTATGTTTGATAGGAAAGATAGGTTTTCGCTGTCCTGCCCAATTCTGGGTCAACACCCCTTGTGCTATTCCATCTTCAGTATTTACAAAAAGATGAAAGGGCTTCTCTAAATTTGGGAGGCTCAACACTGGAGCCTTCACTAAAGCTTGCTTTAAATTTTCAAAACTCCCTCTCTCATGTCCTTCCCATTTCAGGTTCCATGGCTCTGTATCTATTAGTTTGGAATAGAGTGGTTTGGTCAAATCCACATAGTTATCAATCCATAACCTGCAATATCCTACCAGTCCCAGGAACTTTCTAAATTCCTTCTTACTTTTGGGTAGGGGTTGCGAGGCCACCCCTTCTATTCTTTCGGGAGTAATTCATCTACTCCCTTCACTTATTAAATGTCCCAAATATTTTACCTTCCTCTCTACATACTGTAACTTGGGTTTGGTTTTTTTTTTTAAAGTTTTTTATTTTTTTAAACATAAAACATAAAATACACCTTTTTAGAGCAAGGATTTGATCCGGTATAAAGTAAATACAATTACTCACATTCCCTCAACCAATTTTGTTCGAAATTTTATCCATTTACATCTTAAAAAAAGAAAAGAAAAAAAATCTTATTCTAAACATTTATCATTCTACTATGTCACCCTAAATTCTAGACAATTATTTCCAAATAGACATCATTCCAAATCTTTGTCATTTTAACAATCAATATTTCATATATATATTCCTCATTTCTAAGACCCATTACATCGAATCTATATTGTACCTCTCTTAAATGGCAGCTAGTATCCATAATCTTGACAAAGAATATTTTCCTCCTCTCTTAATCGTTTCTAAATTGATCAACATTTCCATCTAAAATTTGTCACTCCCAAAATACTTTATTTTGAAGTCTGATATTTAACTGGTTCATAATTTAAATAGCTATTTCCCAACAGTGTTTCCCGCCACTTCTATCTCTATTTATTTAACTGGTTCACAGTTTGGCTTAACTATTCTCCAGTATTATCTCCTCCACTTCCTCCTAGGTTTATTTTTGGGCTGGTTCACATCTTAATCAGTTGCTTTCCAGCGATGCTTTCCTCCACTCCTAACCTTACTTATTTAGGCTGGTTCACAGTATAATTTTAACTGCATACCAACATTATCTCCTTCAATCCTCCTAAATCTATTATGAAACTGGTTCACAGCTCAAAAAGTTGCTTTCCAGCAGTGCTTTCCTCTGCTCCAACCTCTATTTTTAACTGGTTCACAACCGTATTTCAGTTGCTCTCCAGATATATTTTCCTCCACTCCTAACTTTTTATTTTTTGGCTAGTTCACAGTTTTGCTTTAACTGTTACCCAGCGTATGCTTTCCTCCACTCCTAACTCTATTGGCTGGTTCACAGCTTTACTTTAGCTGTTTTCCAGCATGTGCTTTCCTCCACTCCTAACTCTTATTTTTATTTTTAACTGGTTCCCAGTTTTGCTTTAACTGTTCTCCAGTATGATGCTTTCCTCCACTCCTACCTTATTTGTAAGACTAGATCACAGCTTTACTTTCACTGTTCTCCAGAATCATGCTTCCCTCCACTCCTAACTTCATTTGTTTAACTGATTCATAGCATTTTATTTTAATTAATTAAATTAAATTACAATTAATTAATTCACAATGTATTACTTATATTTATTTTTAAATCCATTCTCCTCCGTATCTTTAACTGATTTAAGATAAAAAAGTATATCAATATCTTAACTCGTATTCTCTCCTAGGCTTTCCTCCATGCCATGCTTATTTCCAATAAGTATCAACATTTTAAATCACTTTAAAATCAATTTTCTATAATTATTAAATCTGTAAATAATTCTTTTTAATGTCCAGCACCTTAAAAATCATTTTCTTCTAAATTATTAGGTCTGTAAATAGAGCTTAAGAATTCCAAATTTAAAAAAGTATTGAGACATCCAAAAATCATGTTTTTCAATCATTTATACTCTTTTTTCTAATCAAATTGTTTGTATATTCATAAAATCAACTTTAATAAAAATAATAGTGAATAAAAAGAGAAAATAGTAACAATATTAATAATAATTAAAATAAAAAAGGAAAAGAGAAGCAAAAATAAAAAAGGAAAGAGAATAGAAGTATAACAAGAGAAATTGAAAAGAGAATTAGAAAAAATAGAGAGGGGAAAAGAAACAAAAAAGAAAAAGAAAAAGAAAGAAAGAAAAAAAATAGAGAAAGAGCAAAGAGAAGAAGGAAAGTATCTCCTAGGATTTATTCAGACATCAAACTCCCAGACACCATTACATCCATTTGATTCAAACTATGGTATTTTGTTATCTTGTTACATGATATATTCCTTTTTTTTTTCTTTCTCCAATCTGTCTGAGTATTGTCAGGTGTGCTTCCTTCAAAGTCCAGGAAAGAATGACCCAAACTACATTGTTTATAGAGAAAGGTACTTTTACTAGAAAATGAAGTGAACGCAACCAAAGGAAAGCAGAATCTAAGGCAACAAGCGCGAAAATTGCATATAGAAAGCATCCCCTCCCACTGTCCACCGTAAATCATCCAATCCAAAGGTCTCTCAGGGGTCAGGTGGAAGCACACGTCTGGCAGCATCATCAATCAGGAATGCCATGACCGTTGACCCGACAGCAGCTTCAAAAATAGAGTCCAATGGCTTAAGTATTGCTTTCAATTCCTCCAGATTCCTCCAGCACGCTTCCCCCCCATGCTACCTAGCTCTCACCCCTCCCGTTACTATGGCAGCCAAAGCAGTAAAGGCGGAGGCTGACAAGTATATTTATTTTCCATTTCAATGTCCTCAAAGTTATAAATTCTATAAAGTTAATTCTGAATTGGCTATTCCATATATAATATCACCATGTCCTTCTTTTGTTGCCATGCCCTTTTTCTCTTGTTGCCATGCTTATTAAATTAGTTTTCATTATTCCATTTAGTTTCTTCTTTCTGATCTTCAATAAATCCTCCATTACACAGATTATATGTCCAAAGTCAAGCCTCTTGAATTTTTTCTCAAAATAATCCACTTTTAGTAACAAGCAACAAGCAACAAAGTTTCTCTTTCAAGTAACAAGCAGTCTGGAATTTACACTTTCACTCTCAGCTGGCAGCCATTTTTTCCATCTCCGTTTGTCTTTTGTCTTTACTTTTAAAAGCATATTTATTTCCTCTTCTCCTTCCTCTCTCTCAAACATAATCCAGTCTCGTTTAGCCACAAAAAAAAGAAAGAAAAGACCAAATCTATAATAAAGTCATTTCCAAGAAGTCTGTAATTAGCACTATCTATCAACAGGTCTTTTCTCCACCATTCATTTGAGTCTTTTTGCCCCAATATTTCTCAGCCACTGTTAAGGCTGGGGTATACTTATTTATAATCCATCTTTTACAGGCAGTTCCCGCCTGGGCAGCATTCCACTCACCCGGCTTTCAGACTCCCCACTCTGCTCTCCGCTTCTCCTCCTGCACATCCTTTTGTTCCGATTGTCATGATCTCAGGGCAGCCGCCATGGCTGCCGCATCCACCGCCACCGGTGCAGAGGGCAATCCTCTGGCCCCGAGGAACCTGCCCGTTCCTCTCGGCCATCCGAGGGGTCCCTCTCTATCCCCCTGTCCCTACAGGACAGGGTAGGTCCATCGACCTGCCAGCGGTGGCTTAACAGATGGGTTTTTTCGCGGGGCTCCAAGGAGCCCCGCTAATTCCCCGTCTGAGATGTCACGACACCAACCGGAAACTCCACTGTAACTTGATTTTTGACACCCTTAATCGTTGGTCACCCAGGAAATTTAGTAATACATTAGTGGCCTGGGTGGTTTCTATTTTCTTTTCCCCAAAAACTAATAGGTCATCTACATACTGTATCAGACTGGTTCCTTTTGGCAACACCAAACACTCCAGGAGTGGCTAAATTTATCAAGGGCTCTCTGTGGGACCAAAAAATAAAGCGCCCCTGACACCCCTAATATTGACTTTTGTCTTCCTCTATCATATTATACACTTGCACATCCCTTCTTCGGACAGGACAATCTTTCTTAAAGTGCCCGAGCTGGCCACACCCAAAGCATCTTCTGACTCTTTCTTCCCATCCCATTCCTTCTACATTCCCTCTTCCTCTTCCCTGAGAATCTCAATTCCAAACTCTTCTATTCCACTCCCCTCTTCCTCTACCCAATTCCCTTGGAATGGGTCTAGGATTTGGAGGTGTTTGTTGCTTTACTACTTCCTTTACTGTAGCTACCATCATTCTTCCTTTTTGCTTTACTTTTTCTTCCTCCCTTTGTACATATACTTTCTGAGCCCCCTTCAATAATTCATCTATGGACTTAGCTGACCACCCATCTAATTTCTGGAGTTTCTTAGAAATATCCAGCCATGCCTTTGTCACAAACTGTACTCTTACGAGTGGCGCATTTGCCAAATTGTCAGGGTCCATTCCAGAGTACCTTCTCATGGTGTCTTTTAGTCTTTGCAAGAAGGCAGCTGGCGATTCCTCCCTCTCCTGCTCTATTCTCATATTCTGTGCTTTGGGAACTGCCTCTCTTATTCCACTTATTATCATGTTTCTTAAATCTTCCATATTAGTTCTGTGTGCTGGATTGTTATTATCCCAATTAGGTCTAGAGAGGGGAAATTTATCAGCTCCTGTGATATTATTATTATTTGCAGGAGGGTGATCCCTTTCCCAGACCTGCATTGCAGCAGTCCGAATTAATTGCCTCTCTTCTGCAGAGAAAAGCATATTTTATTTATTTAAAAAGTTTTAACAATCATTACAACAATTTCCCCCCCACATTTCTAACCCATATTTTTTCCCATGTTTCCATCATTATTGGTTCTTCAATATTTTGTGCCCACTTTATCATACAGTCCTTAACTAACTCCATTTCTGAATCTATTTCTAGCAACGCATTAGACAACCTTTTTATATGCATTTGACTTTGATCTCTAATCTGTTTTACCAAGTTCTCCTCATTTTGCAAAATACCAATTTTCTGATCTTCTCTCCATCTAGCTTGCAACTGTACATATTGAAACCATGTTTGAATTATCCTTTCTTCTCTTAGTTGATTCAAAGATTTTAGTTTTAGTATACCTCTTTCCTTGTTAAGAAGCTCTTTGTATGTAATCACATCTTGTTTTTGCTCTACACTTATATTCTCTATCGCGTGTCTGGGTATTGCCCACAATGGTAACTTTTTGTTTAGTTTATACTTGTACTTTTTCAAGACACGCAATAGAGCATTCCTTAATATATGACTTTTAAAAGTCTTGTCCACTTTCTTTTTTTTTTTTTATTGAAAAAGTTTTCAAATACAAGTTTTCCCCCTTTTCCCCCCCTCTTCCCTAACCCCCCCTCTCCACCCATCCCCCCCTGTGACTTCTTCACAACAATAGGCTATTTCATAACTAGTTACATACATAATATCTTTCCTTTCCCTTACTCCCTCCTCAGAATACTGACCCTTAGCATATTATTCTTATAACTCCCATTTTTACGATAATCTGCCCTTTTTCTCCTCCCCTAAACTTATAGTATATTATTACAATTTAACATTTAATCTTTTATATATATTAATAATATAACATTTTAAGGCGGCCTTCTCCCTACATCCAAATTTAACATTTATTCAGTTCTATCCAATTCCTCCACTCCCCAAACTAACCTATTTCAACCCTTCAATTCCTGCAAGATCATGCAATACAATTCTAAATATAATCCACTGCCCACTATGCTAAAATATACACATATCTATATATGCATTCCATTTTGTAAAAAAAAAAAAAAAGACAATAACTTTAAATTTATAATCCATATACTATCTTCTTTGGTGTCTTTCCACTGGATTGTTAATTCCATCACCCATAATAGGGTAAAGTAACATGCTGGTGCAACAGTTTGTTCAAAGTCTTCAATCATCTTCTTCCCCCATCAGTAGTAGATATCCTCGCATCTATATAAAAGTAAAAACAACCACCCGAGTGACATTTTAATTATATCCATATGGTTATAGTTGTGGTATTCATCAGGATTGTTAATTCCCATCATCCTAATGAATAACATCCAGATCTTCTGCATGCCCCGGCGTAACTCTCCTGCCTTGTAACTCAAAATAATTATAATATATTTACCAATAAAAAAAAAAAAAATCCAGAGTAGATGATTCAAATCCAACAAGGTGAGGCTCTTTTCACATCCCAAAATCACGGCATTGCAGAGATCTGCCACAATCCTCAGGATAGTATTAAACAATTGTTCGCCTCCACTATCTTTTCAAATATTCATTCATTTTTTAAAGTCCCTGGCTTCACTGTTGCATGGTTTAGAAACTGCTGTTTCTATGAGATCTATTTCTTTTCTTTTTCTTTTGCGGGTTGAATTTCCATCCTCGTTTCTTGCCTACCGATTGTGTGTCGGCTGGTCGATTTTCATTCTGCTTTATGGGTTGTTCTTGTTGGGTTAGTTTTATCATCTCATCTTTCTTCTCCGTCACTTGTATGTCAACTGATTGATTTGCGCACTTGTCTGTGACTTGATGGTTCATCAGCTTGGTGTCGGATGACACTACTCTCTTATTTATAGACAGACCAGCTGGGGTATCCAGGGAATCCAAAGACAATTTATCTGCCACAGCCTCTGTAATTTGATATTTTCCTTTTGTTTCCAACTCCTTTTGCTTATCCTGTATTATGCCTAAAGGTGTTAAATTCATTTTTAAAAAATTTTTGATAAAAATCTTCCGCTTTTTCAACAGTGTTCAATTGATATCTTACTCCTTGATATCTCAATATTAAACCAACTGGCGTGTCCCACCTGAATAGGATATTTCTTTTTTTTAACTCAGTCACTAGAAAGCCAAATTTCTTCCTCTCCATTAGCATTTTAGTCGGGAGCTCCTTAAAAATCCAAATCTTTCTTCCATGAAATTGCAAAGTAGAATTAAAAGAGTTCTGCACAATATTATTCCTAATTTCTTTATCTGTAAAATAGATCACCACATCTCTAGGCAATTGCCTTTGCTTTGCCAACCAGGAGTTAATTCTGTAAATTCTATCAATCCTGCAAAACACTTCATCAGGTTGAACCTTTAAAATCCCAGCCAGAATTTCAGAAGATATTTTCCTTAAGTCATCTCTATTATTTTCCTGCAGGCCTCTCAGTCTAATTGCATATTCTGTAAAATTATATTGAATCATTAAAACTTCTCTTTCAATCCTCTGTTGCACATTTTCTCCATTACCAGTCTTTTGGTCAACCTCCATTTTAGATTTGTCTTCTGGACTATTATCCTGAATGTTTACCAAATCCTTTTTAATTTTTTGAATCTTGTCATCCAAATTCTCCTTCGTTTCCTTCATTTTAGACTCTAATAATTTAGTCTTTGCGTCCACCCGAATCAGAAAATCTGATAAACCATTAGCTGATTTTAAAATCTTTTGATTCAAAAAGTCAAACTTTGATTTCACCAATTCACCAATTTCTTTAATTTCCTGCTTAAATTTTTCAAGTTGCTGGTTCACAATCTCATCCCTTCTTACAATCTCTTCAAGGAGAAATTCTATTATATTAAAATCAGGTTTCTGACACTGGAGAGTTACAATTTGTTGGTGCAGTTTCTTAATGGGGGAAGTTCCCCCCCCCTGTTTGTCCAGCTGTGTAAGTCCCGATGCCATTTCCCACACAGACAAGATTTAGCAAAAAAGAGAGAAAAAATAGAAAACGGAAGGACTTTCCCTTAAAAAAACAAAAAAAAAACCTTCTTTTCAATCAACAGCAAGAGAAGACACAGGAGCGAGGTTTTATCTACAAATGTAGCCAGTGATATTTATTCCGCTACATTGTAGTAATAAGAAACGGAAGGACTTTCCCTTTCAGCCCTTCTCCAGCCACGGCAGACGCCATTTTAAAAGGCTCTTTTTCCCCCTTTCCTCTCCTCTTTTCTCTTAAATAGTTTTTTAAAGGGTAAAATACTTGCGATTCAGTATTAAGGGTCCAGCTCGCCTTTTCTTTGATTATTCTGTTAAGTTCGCAGGCTTGCTCTTGACGCCTGGCTCTGCATAAGCAGAGGTCTCCCAAAGCCCGGAGCAGTGGCAGGGGATGTGGGGCTTCTCATCCGCTCCGTCCCAAAAGTAAAAAAAAAACTTTTGGGACTCTGCAGAGAGTTCTACCCACCCCTGCCGGCTCTATCTCCGTTTCCTCTTGGAAACGGAGTTTTTTCGAGCCGCCATTCCGCTGTGAAGGCGGCTCTGGTCTTGTCCACTTTCTTATCATATAATAAATAAGCATGCCACCCGCAAACCAAATCATATCCCTCAATATTCAATATTCTTTCTTCTGTAAAATTCATCCAATCACTCATTGCTGATAGAACAGCTGCCTCATAATATAATCTTAAATTGGGCATTTTGAGACCTCCTCTTTCACGTTTATCCTGCATTATTTTTTGTTTTATTCTCGGTCTCTTCCCTGCCCAGACAAAATTATTAATACCCTTCTGCCATATCTTCAAATTCTCATATTTTTAAAGTATTGGTATCATTTGAAAAAGAAACAAAAACTTAGGCAAAACATTCATTTTTACTGCTGCTATTCTTCCTAACAAGGATAATTGTAATTTTTTCCAGTTTTCCATCTCTCTCTGTATTTTTTGCCACAATGGATCATAATTATACTTAAATAATTTCGCATTTGATGTCATAATATAGACCCCTAAATACTTAACTTTTTTTACAATTTCAAATCCTGTTAGTCTTTCTAATTCTTCTTTTTGATTTATAGTCATATTTTTAGTTATTATCTTCGTTTATCCTGCATTTATTTTAAATCCAGATACTTGTCCATATTGATTAATTATATCCATTAGACCTACAACCGACTGTAATGGTTGGGTTAAAGTAACAACCAAGTCGTCTGCGAATGCTCGTAATCTATAGTCATACTGCCTAATCTTAATTCCACTTATTTTGTCCGACCCAGGTATCTTATTTAACAAAAATTCCAAAGTCAAAATAAAGAATAATGGAGACAAAGGGCATCCTTGTCTTGTTCCTTTTTCTATATTAAAAGTGTCTGTTAAACTACCATTAATTATTATTTGCGCTGTTTGTTTCTGATATATTGCCTTAATAGATTTTGTGAAATGTTCCCCAAACTGCATCTTTTCTATTATTTTCAATAAAAATTGCCAATTCAATCGATCAAATGCTTTCTCTGCATCAAGAAATATCAGCACCGCAGGGATTTGGTTGTTCTTCCCCAAATACTCCAATAGGTTAACAACTTGCCTTACATTACTCTTCATTTGTCTACCATTTATAAAACCAGTTTGATCATTATGAATCATTTGTTGCATGACTGTCATTAACCTATTTGCTAATATTTTAGCAAAAATCTTGTAATCTGTATTTAAGAGTGATATGGGCCTATAATTTTTTGGCTGGGTGTGGTCTTGCTCCTCCTTTGGAATCAAAGAAAAATAAGCTGTCCTCCAAGATGGGGGTACATCTCCTCCAGATTGTATATTAGTAAATAATTCTTTAAGTGGTCCCACCATTTCTAACTGCAAATGTTTATAATAAGCAGCTGTCCCAGGAGCTTTACCCACTTTCAACTGCTTAATTGCAGACATAATCTCCTCAGTAGTTATTGGTTGATTTAAACCCTCCCTTTGTTCTTTTGTAATTGTAGGAATATACTCTTTCTGTAGGTATCTATCTATATCTGTACCTTGAATTTTATCACCAGCATACAACCTCGTATAAAATTCTAAACATGCTTTTTTAATCATATTTTGCTGGTAAACCTCTTTACCTTTATATTCTATTTTCTCTATGGTCCGTAACTTTTGTTTTTTCCTTAACAAATAAGCTAACCACCTCCCTGGTTTATTAGCATTACAAAAAGTATTATGTTTAGCATATTGCAAATTAGTTGTGACCTGATCTGCCATTAACACATTAACACATATATATTTTCCTGTGCTTAAAATGGCTGCCGCGGTTTTCTGAGCTCCGTTGGGGATGGGGCTTATATCATTTTTAAACTGTTTCAAATAATGAAATATTTTTCTCCTCTTTTGTGGTGAATTTAGGCCATTAACATTCCAGGTCAAAAATCTAGTTGCCATTCTTGGCTCTCTGAAGCACTTGGAGCACCTGCTGGAAATCTCCATGCATTTTACTTTTTGGCCTTGCTCCTCCCACTGCTTCTGTTTTTGTAGTATCTTGAATCATTTGAAGTTGCTGCACTCTTAGTTCTTCTTGACACTTGGCTGCCGCTCAAGTCTGTCTTTGATCCTTAGGTTCTTCTATCTCCAAAGCTTGAACAGTAGTCGAAAATTGTATTAATTCTTCTTGAATAATCAAATCACCCTTTTGGGCCTGTGCCAACAATTCTTCTTTCTCCCCCTTTCTTGCCCCCTCTATTTCCGTCTTCCTTCTAGCTTCCTGGGGCTGGGGGCATCCAGCCTTTAATACATTGATATAGAAATCTCTTGCCTTCCACACTGAATTGAGACGGTATCTTTCTCCTGAGTAATTCTATACTGTATCTGATGGTATCTTAGTTCTTCCACCAGAAAGGCATAATCCTTTCTGGCTCTCAACATTTTGGGGGGAATTTCTTTCAGTGTTAAAACCTCCTTCCCCTGCACTTGAAGTTTGTTTTTAAAAGTGACTTGTAGAATTTCATTGCATAATCTCCTTGTTGTAAAATAAACTACAATGTCTCTTGGTAGATGTTTCTGTCTGGCCACCCATGAATTGACACGATAAATTTTGTCAATTTGCCATTCAAAATTTGCTTTTTGATCTTCCATTATCTGTGCAAAAGCTTCTGAAAAGATCTCTCTCAAATTGTCTTGCTTATTTTCCTTGAGGCCTCTTATTCTCAGAGCAAATTCCATGTCTCTATATTGTATCATTATCACATCCGCCTCTGCTCTTTCCATCTTGTCCTGGACCTCCCCCATTTTATTTTCCAAGTTCTCATTAGACTGCTTAATTTCTTCCACTTCTTCATCTATTGCTTCAATGTGTCCTGCCAATCCTTGTACGGCCATAATAATATCATCTCTAATTTCTTGGTTTCGTTTTTGAATAGTCTCTTTGACCTGAGCTATTTCTTCAGCAACTTCTTTTATTGAAAAAGTTTTCAAATACAAGTTTTTCCCCCTTCCCCCCCCTCTTCCCTAACCCCCCTCACCACCCATCCCCCCCTGTGACTTCTTCACAACAATAGGCTATTTCATAACTAATTACATACATAATATCTTTCCTTTCCCTTACTCCCTCCTCAGAATACTGACCCTTAGCATATTATTCTTATAACTCCCATTTTTACGATAATCTGCCCTTTTTCTCCTCCCCTAAACTTATAGTGTATTATTACAATTTAACATTTAATCTTTTATATATATTAATATAACCTTTTAAAGCGGCCTTCTCCCTACATCCAAATTTAACATTTATTCAGTTCTATCCAATTCCTCCACTCCCCTAAATATATGGCTTAAAGATCCTTTTTCTTAGACTAATCAATCAGTAAACTAACCTATTTCAACCCTTCAATTCCTACAAAATCATGCAATACAATTCTAAATATAATCCACTGCCCACTTTACTAAGATATACACATATCTGTATATGCATTCCATTTTGTAAAAAGAAAAAAGACAATAACTTTAAATTTATAATCCATATAATATCTTCTTTGGTGTCTTTACACTGGATTGTTAAATCCATCACCCATAATAGGGTAAAATAACATGCTGGTGCAACAGTTTGTTCAAGATCTTCAATCATCTTCTGCCCCCATCAGTAGTAGATATCCTCGTATATATATAAAAGTAAAAACAACCACCTGAGTGACATTATAATTATATCCATATAGTTATAGTTGTGGTATTCATCAGGATTGTTGATTCCCATCATCCTAATGGGTAACATCCAGA
Source organism: Arizona elegans (assembly GCA_022577455.1). Lineage (NCBI taxonomy): Eukaryota > Metazoa > Chordata > Lepidosauria > Squamata > Colubridae > Arizona > Arizona elegans. Next base: position 17,336,334 of record JAKOOJ010000010.1, read on the forward strand.
TCTTCTGCATGCTCCAGTGTGACTCTCTTGCCTTGTAACTCAAAATAATTATAATATATTTACCAGTAAAAGAAATCCAGAGTAGATAATTCAAATCCAACAAGGTAAGGCTCTTTTCACATCCCAAAATCACGGCATTGCAGAGATCTGCCACAATCCTCAGGATAGTATTAAACAATTGTTCGCCTCCACTATCTTTTCAGATATTCATTCATTTTTTTAAAGTCCCTGGCTTCACTGTTGCTTGGTTTAGAAACTGCTGTTTCTATGAGATCTATTTCTTTTCTTTTTCTTTTGCGGGTTGAATTTCCATCCTCGTTTCGTGCCTACCAATTGTGTGTCAGCTGATCGATTTTCATTCTGCTTTATGAGTTGATCTTGTTGGGTTAGTTTTGTCATCTCATCTTTCTTCTCCATCACTTGTATATCAACTGGTTGGTTTGCGCACTTGTCTGTGACTTGATGGTTCATCACATTGGAGTCGGATGACACTGCTCTCTTATTTATAGACAGTCCAGCTGGGGTATCCAGGGAGTCCAAAGACAATTTATCCACCACAGCCTCTGTAATTTGATGTTTTCCTTTTGTTTCCAACTCCTTTTGCTTATCCTGTATTGTGCCTAAAGATGTTAAGTTCATTTTTAAAATTTTTTGATAAAATTCTTCCGCTTTTTCAACAGTGTTCAGTTGATATCTTACTCCTTGGTGTCTCAATATTAAACCAACTGGGGCATCCCACCTAAATAGGATATTTCTTTTTTTTAACTCAGTCACTAGAAAGCCAAATTTCTTCCTCTCCATTAGCATCTTAGTCGGGAGCTCCTTAAAAATCCAAATCTTTCTTCCATGAAATTGCAAAGTAGAATTAAAAGAGTTCTGCACAATATTATTCCTAATTTCTTTATCTGTAAAATAGATCACCACATCTCTAGGCAATTGCCTTTGCTTTGCCAACCAGGAATTTATTCTATAAATTCTATCAATCCTGCAAAACACTTCATCAGGTTGAACCTTTAAAATCCCAGCCAGAATTTCAGAAGATATTTTCCTTAAGTCATCTCTATTATTTTCCTGCAGACCTCTCAGTCTAATTGCATATTCTGTAAAATTATATTGAATCATTAAAACTTCTCTTTCAATCCTCTGTTGCACATTTTCTCCATTACCAGTCTTTTGGTCAACCTCCATTTTAGATTTGTCTTCTGGACTATTATCCTGAATGTTTACCAAATCCTTTTTAATTTTTTTAATCTTGTCATCCAAATTCTCCTCAGTTTCCTTCATTTTAGACTCTAATAATTTAGTCTTTGCATCCACCCGAATCAGAAAGTCTGATAAACCATTAGCTGTATTTAAAATCTTTCGATTCAAAAAGTCAAACTTTGATTTCACCAATTCACCAATTTCTTTAATTTCCTGCTTAAATTTTTCGAGTTGCTGGTTCACAATCTCATCCCTTCTTACAATCTCTTCAAGAAGAAATTCTATTATATTAAAGTCAGGTTTCTGACACTGGAGAGTTACAACTTGTTGGTGTAATTTATTAATGGGGGAAATTCCCCCCCCCCCCGTTTGTCTAGCTGTGTGAGTCCTGATGCCATTTCCCACACAGACAAGATTTAGTGGAAAAGAGAGGGGAAAAAAAGGCTTGTTTCCAACCAAGATCAATATCAGATCCCCAGGAAAAAAAAAAAGAAAAAAAAAGCAAGAGTGAGAGTGAGGTTTTGCCTCAATTACGACCAGAAGTATTCATTCCGCTACTTTGTAATAGAAAACGGAAGGACTTTCCCTTTTCAGCCTCTCTTCAAGCCTCCAATCGCCATTTTAAAAATCTTTTTTCCTTTCACTTCTTAAACAACTTCAGTAACTTTTCTAAAATAAGAAAAAAAAAATACTTGCGCCTCATGGTCAGCGGTCCAACTCACGTCTTCTTTAATTAGTTTAACAAGTTTACAGGCTTGCTTTTGCCACCTAGCTCTGCGTGTAGCAGAGATCTCCCAGAGCCCGGAGCATCGGCTGGGGATACGGGGAGTCTCTTCCGCTCCGTCCCAAAAGTAAAAAAAAAACTTTTGGGATTAGGCAGAGGACTCAACCCACCCCAGCCTGCTCTATCTCCGTTTCCTCATGGAAACGGAGTTTTTTCGAGCCGCCATTCCGCTATAAAGGCGGCTCTTTACAGGCAGTGGGTGCGACGATCCCAAAGGAGCGTCCAGCGGGGACAAACCTCTTCAGCAACTTCTTGAGTTTGCTCCTGAAACATTGAAGCAATTTTTTTTTCTGTAACAGAGGCTTGTGTTTTGAGGGCTTCCTGCAACATTTCAAATGTTAATATTGTTGGTTCCGTTGGAACAGAGAGAGATTGAAATCTGGACGTTTGAGCTGGCGAAGTCCCAGCACTTTTGGGGACAATAGCCTTAATTTGTTTTGAAGCCATTTTTAGTTTCCAATTTAAATTTAGTCAGCTGCCAGAACAGTAAATCCACCAAATCCAGAAATCAGTCTTTAAATAATATCAGTCCTTTTTTTAAGGTTCACTGCTGTAGTCTCTAATCTCCTTTTTTTAAAAAAAACACAAATCTCTAATTTTGAACAGGGGCTGCCAACACTAAAAGAAACTTTCCTTTTTAACTTTCACTTTCACGCCCCATTAAAGCACAATCGCCATCTTGGTTTCACTTTCTCCCCTTAATAAGTCAGAAGGAAGTAATACACATTTGGAGTTAAAGTTCAGTACTTGCAGATCTCATCTCTCCTGAGTTTGCTCAGCCTGCTTCCGAATGATGTTTATTCAAGCGTTGTTTGCAGGGGTGGTCGCGGCGTCTTCTTCTGCTTGAAGCAGAAACGTCCCGGATCCGGAGCTCTGTCGGGCTTCCAGGGGCTTCCAGGGAGCTCTCACCCTTCGAGCCCCAGAATTGTTCCTGGGGCTCCTTGGGGAGCTCTATCTACGTCTGCTCTCTTCCTCCCCTTTTCCCAGGGAGAAAGTTTTCAAGCCGCTAGACAGCTGATTTGCGCTGTTCTAGTGGCTTTACGAGATTGCGGGGCTGGCACTCAAGAGAAGAGCATCCTCGGCACCTGCGGTGCCACTGGAAGTCCAGAGAAAAGCATATTTTGAATGACAGTCAATTCATCCCAAGTATAGATCTTAAGTCCTAACAAATTATCTAATTTTTCTGCTGCCCCCAGGGGATCTTCTATTAGGTATTTATTTATTTATTTATTTATTTAATTAATTTTATTTCTATACTGCCCTTCTCCCGAAGGACTCAGGGCGGTGTACAGCTTGATTAAAAGCACAAAGACAGACAAAATTTAAAAATAATTAAAATTATTAAATAATTGGCTCAATTATAAAACCCCCAAATTTAAAATCCCACAATTAAAACCAATTACAATCTTTACATTGATAGCCTGGCCTGGTGGAACAACAAGGTTTTGAGGGCACAGCGAAATACACGGAGATTGGAGATCTTACGCATTTCTGGGGGCAGTTCATTCCAAAGGGCAGGGGCTCCCACAGAGAAGGCCCTCCCCCTGGGTGTCGTCAGCCGACATAATTTGGCTGATGGCACCCTGAGGAGACCCTCTCTGTGGGAGCGGACTGTCCGGTGGGAGGCTACTGGTGGCAGAAGACGGTCTCGAAGGTACCCAGGTCCAATGCCATGGAGCACTTTAAAGGTGGTAACCAACACCTTGAAGCACACCCGGAAGACCACTGGGAGCCAGTGCAGCTTGCGCAGGAGGGGTGTCATGTGGGCACAACGAGTTGCGCCCATAACCACCCGTGCGGCCGCATTCTGGACCAGTTGGAGCCTCCGGGTGCTTTTCAAGGGGAGTCCCATGTAGAGAGCATTACAGTAGTCCAGTCGGGAGGTGACAAGGGCATGAGTGACCGTGCGCAAGGCGTCCCGATCCAGAAAGGGCTGCAACTGGTGAATCAGGCGAACCTGATAAAAAGCACCCCTGGCCACGACCGTCATATGTTCTTCTAAAGACAGCCGTGCATCCAGGAGGACGCCCAGATTGCGAGCCCTCTCTGTGGGGGGCAAAGACTCACCCCCAATAGTCAGCGATGGCACCAGCTGACTATATCGCGACGCCGGGAACCACAGCCACTCGGTCTTGGAGGGTTTGAGTCTGAGCCTATTTCTCCCCATCCAGACCCGCACGGCCTCCAGGCAGCGAGACATCACATCAAGGGCATCGCTGGGGTGGTCTGGGGTGGAAATGTACAGCTGAGTATCATCAGCGTACAGGTGGACTCTCACCCCAAACCCATGGATGATCCTGGTGGGCACAATTCAGTCAGAGGGACACCCCCCTCTGAGCCCAACCAGGTTTCCGTAATGCATGCCAGGTCTGCGGTTTCCTCCTCAATCAAATCATGAATGAGGGGAGCTTTATTGACCACAGACCTAGCATTAAAATAGACCAGCCTAAGCCCAGGGGCCCAATCCCTCAAACCCCCAGGAGGTCGGATAGAACTTGGAGGGTCGGAGCGCACCACCGCTCGAAGATAGCGGGGGCGGGCTCCCAAAGTCCGATACGGCCCTCCGTTCCTCCACCTACAGCCATTTCCCATCACAACCTGTTCAAATAAATGTTGAACAGAAGGGGCGAGAGGACCGACCCTTGCGGCACTCCCCATGCGAGGCGCCTCAAAGTCGACCTCTGCCCCCCTGTCAACACGAACTGCGAGCGGTCGGAGAGGAAGGAGGAGAACCACCGCAAAACGGTGCCCCCTATTCCTAACCCCCTCAACCGCTGCAGCATGATACCGTGGTCAATGGTATCAAAAGCCACTGAGAGATCTAACAGGACCAGGACAGAGGAACAACCCCTGTCCCGAGCCCTCCAGAGATCATCCACCAACGCGACCAATGCCGTTTCTGTGCTGTACCCCTGCCTGAAGCCCGACTGGTACGGGTCCAGATAGATAGCTTCATCCAGGTGCCTGGGCAGTTGTCGTGCCACCACACTCTCAACAACCTTCGCCACAAAATGAAGGTTGGAGACCGGACGGTAGTTGGCTAATTCAGCCGGGTCCAGGGAAGGCTTCTTGAGGAGGGGCCTCACCACCACCTCTTTCAAGGCAGCGGGAAAGGCACCTTCACTCAGAGAAGCACTTATAATCCCCTGGAGCCAGCCTCGTGTAACCTCCCGGGAGGCCAGTACCAACCAGGAGGGACACGGGTCCAATAAACATGTGGCGGCACTAATCCTATCCAGAACCCTGTCCACATCCTCGGGAGCCACAGGATCAAACTCCTCCCAGATAATGTTCTCAAGACCTACCCTCGTCTCCTCCCCCGGACTCACACAGTCGGAGTCCAAGCCATCCTGAATCCGAGCGACTTTATCATGCAGGAATTGCACAAAATCCTCAGCTCGACCCTGCAAGGGAACTTCCCGCACTCCCCCCCGAAGAAGGGAGTGGGTCACCCTAAACAGAGCGGCTGGGCGGTTCTCTGCAGATGCGATAAGAGTGGAAAAATATTTAGATTTTGCCGCTTTTATCGCCACTAGGTAGGTCTTGATTTAAGACCTCACCAGTGTCCGGTCGGAATCGGATTGACTAGTCCTCCAAATGCTCTCTAGGCGTCTTTTCTGACGCTTCATCTCTCTCAGCTCCTCGTAGAACCAAGGAGCCAATTGAGGTCGGTATCGGGTCAGAGGCTGCAAAGGCACGATGCGGTCCAAAGCCCTGGCGGCTGCACTCTCCCAGGCGGCCACCAGGTCTTCAGTCGAGTCGTGTGCCAGGGTCTCAGGAAATGGCCCAAGCTCCGTCAGGAACCTTTCGGGATCCATCAGGCACCTGGGACGGAACCATTTGACCGGCTCCGTCTCCCTGCGGCGGGGGGAAGCGGCAGGAAAGTCCAAGCGAAGGAGAGAATGATCTGTCCATGACAAGGGTTTAATGTCTAAATCCCCTCTACCAAGATCATTCAACCACTGACCAGAGACAAAAATCAAGTCCAGAGTGTGTCCCCCTGTGTGAGTGGGGCCCTGAACTAATTGGGTCAGGTCCATGGCCGCCATGGAAGCCGTGAACTCCCGAGCCACCTCTGACGCCTCACCTGCAGATTGCAGGTTGAAATCCCCCATGACAATAAGTCTGGGGGTATCAACCGCCACCCCGGCAATAACATCGAGCAGCTCGGGCAGGGTCACTGCCACGTGGCAGGGAGCCAGGTACATAGTCAGCAAACCCATCTGCCTCCCACGGCGCCACTTCACGAGGAGGGACTCACATCCGGCTATCTGAGGAACAGTGGTCTCCCTCGGACTAAGACTTTCCCTAATAATCACCACCACTCCCCCACCCCTCCCCTGAGCCCTTGGCTGGTGAAATGCACGGAAACCTGGTGGGCACATTTCAACGAGGGGACCCCCCCTCGTGGGCCAACCAGGTCTCTGTAATACCTGCCAGGTCTGCACCCCCCTCCAAAATAAGATCACAAATGAAGGGGGCTTTGTTAACAACCGACCTGGCATTACATAACATCAGCCGCGGACCCAGGGCCTGAGACTCTGTGCAACCCAGGACCCGAGTCGCGCATTAGGGGCCGGAGTGCGCAATTGCTCATAGACAGCGTATGCGCACCCCCGGAACATGATATGGTCCCCTGCGCCCGTCATATCTGCCCCTCCCACTCACTATTTCAATTGCACTGCCCTTCCCGACACCCCGCTATTCCCCAGTCAAATCTTCCACGATCCCTCTGCTGCGCCCAAGCGACCCATCATCCCGCTCGGTGGCTATATGAAACCCCCCAGGTCCATCTCTACAACCCCCTCCCCTCCTCCCGGGTCCCCTTAAAATTTTCCTTAAAAATCCTGATAAAAAACCCCTCAACCCCCTCTTCACTGCATGCCATCTCTCGGGTTTCCAAAACCCAACATCAAGATAGGCCCTCGATAACGTGGAGGGCCAGGCCTGCGAGAGGGGAGAGTCTCACAGCGCAAGAAGGTTGGCTTTTGGGAGCATCAACCGAACCAAGGACGGGAAAGGAAGGCCAGTCCGGGAGTCCATCATAGTCCAAAGGGATAACTGAGCATAGAAGGTCACAAAATATCCATTTGTAGGGCTGGACTCCACTGTCCTCTCACGACAGGGAGAAGGTTCATTTCCCTTTTAAAAGATCTTACTTTGGAGGCTCAAAGTGGATCTTGAACAAAGCTTATTACTGGTTGCCCTTGGGGATTTATTCCGTTCAGAACTTCCCTCAAGGGGAACATGGCCAATTCTTTCTTATCCATTGCAGGGTATTGTTTAAATGGAAGGTCCTCTGTCCTTTTTGCATTGCTCCAATTCTTTCCGTAGAGCTATATATTGGTTTACTTTATGCCTAACTTGAGGGTTTTCTGGCATGGGTGGTGCCAGTAGTGGAGCTTGTAGCGCATTTATTGGAAACGGATTACAAGGTGGGGGCAGATATTGTCTCTTCTCTGCCTCTTCTTCCTTATTTACCAGGAAGAGGCTGGAAGGTTTTTCTTTCAATTTACTTGACCATTTGTCCGGGTTCCAGACCAAGGTATAATCTAGTTCATTATGAAGAGATTTACAAGCCTTTCCTTTAACATAGTCATATAAATTTTGGCAGGCAAAATATTCCTTAATTCCTAACCGGGGCCAATTAACTTTTTCATCCTCCCACCAGATGAAACAGCAAAGATTTACCATGTTTTCTTTAGTCAGATTTAGTTCAGTTATTAACTTGTTATATGGTGGGCTCTCCCATCCTTCTAACAATTTTCCTAGTGACTCTGGGGTTCAATTTTTAATTTGGGGTTTTTACTAATTTACTTAACACATTTCCCCTGGGATCCCTTTGAATTTCCCATGGTTGTTTACCAGACCCGAGTTATCCTTACCAACTTGTTCTACAGCACTCTGTCCTTTACCATAATCCTATTGTCTGCTAGGGACGTCTCATTCACACACAACACACACAAGTCTCAGGTTCACTCTGTCCTTTACCACAATCCTATTGACTGCTCGGGACGTTTCATTCACACACAACACACACAAGTCTTAGATTCTCGCAGTCCTACCCAACCTCCAACTGCCTAGGTGTATTCTTATTTCACTAGTATTACTCACCTAGGTTTGTGCACAAAGTCACCTGGTCTGTTTCCGGCAATTCCTTCCCGATCCCCTTCTCCTTCTGTTCTCACCAACCTCTATTTTAATCTGTGGGCCCGGGCCACGCCCCGCACTCCCGAACCACAGACACGATCGTGGACCATTGAAATCAATGGGGCATGCCAAGGTGGGCATGGCCAGCATTGCGGTGACATGATGAACTTTGGGGCTCTGGAGAAGCATCAATATTCCAGCCGTTTTGGGGGTCCACAGAGTATCATAGCCGTCTCGTAGGGATGGTGAAGAATGGAGGCACAGGCTGGTGTGAACAGGGAAATCGCAAAATCCCTGAAGCGCCGGCGAATAGCCTCCGACCCAGTGACTGGAAAGACAGCCATTAGGAGCTTTCTCAAAGCTGGGGCGGCCACACAGAAAGAGAGAAGAAAAAAGCGAGGTGGATCGTCTGGGTGAGATTGAATTTATTGTCTTGAAAACAAGATTCCTATTTTTACTTTACTCCCTGGTTTTTAAAAGTTATAACTGAAGAAGAATGGCAAAAGTGGAAAGGGGAGGGAGTGGATGTAAGGCTGCCTCCCCACTTCCAGCAACAGCGACGAAAAAGCGGTGGCCATAAAATAAATCATATTATCATATTATCATATGTGGTGGTTGTCACAGCGTTTTTTTATTTCCCAGCTGAGCTTCATTATTTTTGGACTAATAGACTTACTGTAGTTTGCCAAGTTCCTTATCAGTACTTTACTACGCATGTCCGCATTCCTTCACTTGCTTCACACTTTTTTCCTTTGTTCTCTTGCCAGAGGTCCGGCTGGACCGGCAGGAGATCTCGCTTGCCAAAATGTAACAATTACTTTTCTTAGTTAGTGAGGTGTTTTATTTTCTTTATAACAAATAAATGAGTTTTATTAGAAACTTTCCTTCGCGTTTTTCTTTATCAGAATATTGCAACTTGGAATAAGCCACGATCCATCTCCTCTAAACCAGGATCATTAGTCCCAGAGCCAAACATGGGATTAATCGAAGCCCTGACATCTGGTAGCAGAGGATGGTTGATTTATGGCTTTTTTCCTTGTTTTGTTATTTCTGATAAGAGCGCATAGGCAATTAGTTTTTAGCTACTGAGGTACGCTAATTATTTTGCTAAGATGCCGAAACAAAAAAAAAAAAAGGCAAAATGAAACTAAGACCACTCTTCGTAAATGATTTGATTGATTTTTCCAACGAAGAGGTGGCAGACAGGAGATTTTCAGATTTCCAGCCCCTTGCTAAAGCCACACGCCTGGAACAAGAAAAAGCCGTGGGAACAGAAATGGAGGGAGATAACACAGAAGCTGTTTTTGAAGGCGAAGCACTACGACTGAGGTCAGTAACTCCCCCTTCTAATTATGCCAGCTCTCAACCTGTCTCCCCAGAACCTTCTGAATTTGTAACGCTCGGTGCAAGGCTAAAGCAAACTGCTGAGCAAAATTCCTCCCACGCAAAGAGAGAAACAATTCAGTATTCTCCTCGAAGCTCTAAGCTCACCCTGGATGAGCTGGCTATGAAAGCCTATCGTGACCGTATAAAACTCTATGAACAGCAGCTATCCCAGGCAAAAATGGCTATATCTATGTTTGAGCAAGATAAGGGAGACAACTTAAGATTTTCAAAAAGCGCCATATTGCCTTCTTCTCCGGAGCCAAAGACACTCCCCCTGGTGGATTCTGTGTCAGGCCAATTAAGACAGAGGGCACTGCATACGTCACATGAAAGTCTCCCTGATCAAGTTACATATAAACCTGCCACGCAATCATTCCTTGTAAGTGCAAAGCTGCCCGAAGCTAAAGGTGTAGCACCATCTGCTGGCAAAAGTAATTTACTACAGGAAGCTGAAATGCCACAAGTGTTTCCACAGGCCCAAACTCAAACACCCCCTGGCGGTGATGGTGCCTTTTTAGATGGAACACAGGCACGCTTTATGAAGCAAAGGCAAATGACTGCATCTCCAGCAGGTCATGCCAATATTGCAGATCAAGCACAAATGGCAACTGGAATACAGCAGATTCCAGTGCATCAGCCACAGCAGCTACAAATGCCTGCATATGTGCCCCAGCCACATGTACAAATAGGGCCACCTCCTGGCCCACCTCCAATGGCACAACCAAGACCATTTTTAGGTCCACAACAGGCACAGCAAATACCACAGGCATTTCTGCCAGCACAGCCAGCATATCAAATGCGGGCTCCTTACCAGGCATTTTCTGTCTCTCCACTAACTGGTGAGTCAAAACTAAAAATGTCAGGACACAATTACAAAGCCTGGGTCAGTGAGATTACACTATTGCTTCTTAGAGAAGGCACGCACTGTATGGTATTTAACCCTCCTGCACAACCGTGGGATTTTGCAATAAGAGATTTAGAGATAAGGGCTCGCACAACATTATTGATGTCCATGGATACTGAACTGCAGGTCACTTTTCTACCAAATACAACAGCCCGACAAATTTGGGCTGAATTGGAGAATTGCTACAGGCCTATCTCAATTGAATCTTCATGTTTACTCATGTCTGAACTCCACGGTTCGAGATTGAAACCCGGTGAACAAATTGGAGGACATTTGACCAAACTGAAAGGTCTCAGAAGAGAATTGAGAGAAAGAGGCCACAACATTGAAGATATTCAAATGATCAGCATCATTATTAACTCTTTGAACTATGAATGGAAAGATGCTGTTACAAAAATTAACCAAGTCCCAATTGCTCAACGCACAGTGGACAATGTCTGTAGACTTTTAATTGAAGAAGAGGCATTCATGTTGGCCACGCCACATTTGAGAGGACCACCCGCATCAAGAGCTCCAGCTAGGCGCCCCTTCCAAGGAAGGACCTACGCTCCAAGGATGCCAAGATGCAACATCTGCAACCGTGTGGGACATGCCACCCGGGATTGTCCCCAACGAGTTCCAGTTCCTGTCACATACCAGCCCAGAGGAACAGATTCCAGAGGCAGAGGCGGAAGACAAGGTCGTCGTGGTCCCCGGCGTGATCCACAAACTCCACTCGCCACATTGGCTTTAACCAATGATCCACAACCTCAACCAGAGTACGACAGACGACTCCTGTGGACTTTGGACAGTGGTGCAGCATTGCATGTTACCTACAGAAAGGAACTTTTTACAGAGATGCACGAACCTGAACCAGAGCTACGTGAACTTTATTCTTTTTCCAATCATCCTTGTCAGGTCAAAGGAAAAGGAACTGTTTATGTTGAAGAGCTCGATGCATTCATTCCTGATGTTTATTACATACCAACAGCAACCAGTAATTTGCTTAGTCAGTGTCACTTGTCTAGAATGTTAAAGTTCCAAGTTCACCACCTTGAAAAAGCAAGTTACATAGTTAAAGATGGAGATATTGTTGCTGAAACCATATTAATTGGTGGTGTTTATTACTTAAAGCCAAAGCCTAAACCACAAACACAGGCAAGTATGCAAACTCCAAAAAGGGAAGGCACAGGCCCAGATAGAGATGCTCCAGAGAGAGATCCTGTTGCTATTCCAAAGGCTCCTAAAGCCAACAAAAATAGAATTGGTAAACAGGTTGCTCAGAGCAAGCCTGAGGTTCCACATAAAAATGTTAATGTTGAGAATTCACTAACAGGTAAACCTTTGCATTCCAGGTGTATCCATAAATGGCATAGAAGATTGGGGCATGCCAGTTTCCGTGTTCTTAGGAAGATGCCGGAGTTCGCAAAAGGTTTGGATCTAAAGGGGTGTAAGGTGTTTTTGGATTGTGCTGTCTGCAAAAAGGCCAAATCCAAAGCAGCAGCCATTCCCAAACGCGCTACACGCCTGTCAACACGCATTTTTGATTTGGTTCACATTGACATAGTTGGTCCATTCCCGCCATCATTTGGTGGTAGAAAATATTTTCTAACAATTGTTGATAATTACTCTAGATATGGATATGTATATCCTATGAAAGAAAAATCAGAGACTTTTCAGATCTTTAAAGACTTTGCAACCCTTGTTTCTACCCAACACCAAGTTCGCATCGCCAGAATCCAGAGTGATTGTGGTGCCGAGTTCATGTCTCAGCGTTTCCAGGACTGGATGCGTAAGAATGGAATTATTCATCAGACTTCGGCCCCTTACACACCGGCTCATAATGGAGTCGCAGAACGAAGACAAGGGGTACTGCAAACCATGATGCGTTGTCTCCTAGAAGACGCCAACCTTGGTAAGATATACTGGGGTGAAGCTATCAAGTATGCAAATTACATTGTAAACCGTACTTGGAGCAGTGTAACAAATCAGACTCCTTTCTTCATGTTGTATGGCTACAAGCCCGATCTTAAAAACATCCATATTTTTGGTTCATATGCTATGGTGAACATTCCCTTAGCTCAAAGAAGGAAAGGAGGTCCAGCAGCAAAGAGACTGAGATTTATGGGTATTGATGATAATTCAAAATGGAGCAAATTTATTGACTCTAAACATGTAATTGTGATTTCCCAATCTGCTAATTTTGAGGAAGATATTGACTGGTCCAGGATTCATTCCAATGATCCTGGAGTTTATTTTCCTAGAGATGATACTGCTGATGCCACGCAGATTGATGATCAAGATTCCACTGATTCTTCTCAACCCGATGTTCCATCTTCGCAAGCCGCGGATGCTGACGCTAGCGACAAAAGTGAGGACAAGGATGAAGAAGAAGAAGATTGGACAGTTGTTCCGAGACGTTCCAAGAGGGTCACAAAAGGAATCCCTCCACAACGATATTCTTGGCAACTGACAAAAGCACCCTTGCCTTTGATTTGCAATGTTACACTTCCACCTGATAATTTCACACAAATCAAGCAGCTCCCTGATTCAGAGCAAGACAAATGGTATGAAGCAATGCAGGTTGAAATGGACAGTCTAAAGAAACTTAAAGTATTTACACCTGCAAAACCTCCAGCAAACAAAAAGGTCATTGGCACTCGATGGGTCTACAGAATCAAAAAGAAACCAAATGGTGAGTCATTGTACAAAGCCAGACTTGTAGCTCAGGGTTTCGCTCAACGTTATCCTGAGGACTACACAAATACCTACTCACCGACAGTCAGAACTGAGAGTGTAAAAATTGCTTTAGCAACTGCAACTATCCTTGGTTTAGAAGTTTTCCAGTTTGATGTTGACACGGCTTATCTACATGCAGACCTAAATGAAGAGATCTACGTGAGAAGTCCTCCAGGATTCCGACAGCAAGAAGGGGATACCTGGTTTCTAAACAAAAGTCTTTATGGTCTGAAACAATCTGGTTTAATGTGGTACTTATGTCTTACTGACAAACTAAATTCAATGGGCTTTATTAAGTCCGAAACTGATGAGTGCGTGTTCACAAAAAGATCTAACAATGCATATGAGATAGTTCTTGTTTATGTTGATGATATTGTTTATATTGGTCCAAATAAGCAAATGAGTGAAATTTTTGCCAAAGCTTTGCAGAGATACTTCACATTGAAATCATTAGGTCACATTAGCACTTATTTAGGTGTTCAGATTGAAAAAACACAGAAGGGGTTTAGTCTTTCACAAGAAGATAAAATTGAACAAATTTTGCATCATTGCAACATGAAAGATGCTAACACAACAAAGACACCCATGCAAACAGATTTTCACAACTTGACACAAGAAGAAAGTCCTGAGTTCGAGGATCAAACACTTTATCGTTCAGTCATTGGGTCACTGTTGTACATTAGTAGTTGGACCAGACCCGACATTGCACTTAGTGTTAATCTCTTATCACGACACGTAGGTAAGGCAAAACAGTTTCATTGGACATGCATTAAGAAATTATTGAGATACCTAAAATACACTAAACACATGAAATTATTGTTAGAACCAACACATACTGATTATGCAGAATTATGTTGTTATGCAGATTCTGATTGGGCAAGTGATAAGAAATCACGTAAAAGTACTTCAGGTTATATGATGTTCTTAAATGGATGTCCTGTTTATTGGCAAGTACGTAAACAGAATTTTGTTTCTTGTTCATCTACTGAAGCTGAATATGCTTGTGTTTCAGATGCATGTAATTCCCTAACTTGGTTTGATGCTTTAGTCACAGATATCTGGACACACCCGATCCGACCGATCACCGTGATGGAAGACAATGAATCGGTGGTTTATATTTCTGAATCACATTTTACAGGTTCTAGGTCCAGACACATTGACATTCGTTATCAAAATATAAAACATTTAGTGAAAAAAGGTTTTGTCAAAATGCAATATGTATCTACACATGATCAAATTGCTGATATGCTCAACAAACCACTCCCAGCAGCTCAACATGAGTATCTGTGTGAGAAGATGTGCCTTATTTGATGATGTACTGATATTCGCTCAACTGGCAAAGAAGGGGAATGTCACAGCGTTTTTTTATTTCCCAGCTGAGCTTCATTATTTTTGGACTAATAGACTTACTGTAGTTTGCCAAGTTCCTTATCAGTACTTTACTATGCATGTCCGCATTCCTTCACTTGCTTCACACTTTTTTCCTTTGTTCTCTTGCCAGAGGTCCGGCTGGACCGGCAGGAGATCTCGCTTGCCAAAATGTAACAATTACTTTTCTTAGTTAGTGAGGTGTTTTATTTTCTTTATAACAAATAAATGAGTTTTATTAGAAACTTTCCTTCGCGTTTTTCTTTATCAGAATATTGCAACTTGGAATAAGCCACGATCCATCTCCTCTAAACCAGGATCATTAGTCCCAGAGCCAAACATGGGATTAATCGAAGCCCTGACAGTGGTCATGTAAGGAAGCAAAGAATTATTGGGTTAAAATCAGTGGTGAAATGTAAAATTTGTTACTACCGGTTCTGTGGGCGTGGCTTGGTGGGGAGGGTAATGTGACTGAGTGGGCGTGGCCAACTTTTTTTTTAACTTTTAAAACCATTTTTTCTACAACCTCTTTGGCTGAAGAGGTTGTAAAAAAATGCTTTTAAAAGCCTCTGACGATCTCAGCTGAGCCGCGCGATCATCAGAGGCTTTTTTTAAAAACTTTTAAAACCATTTTTTCAGCCAAAGAGGTTGTAGAAAAAATGCTTTTAAAAATAAAAAAAAAAGCCTCTGATGATCGTGTGGCTCAGCTGGGCATGGGGGTGGGTGGGCAGGGATTTTTGCTACCGGTTCTCTGAACCACCCACTGCCATTGCTACCAGATCAGGTGATCCGGTCCAAACCAGGAGCATTTCACCCCTGGTTAAAATACAAACATGGTTAGAAGGAATGCTACATCAGCATATAGAGTTAAGACAAGAGGCATTTTTATTGGGAATTTTACCGGAGAAATATGGCAAAGAAAATACATATTTGATTATACATATAATAACAGCGGCTAGAATAGTATTTGCACAAAACTTGGAAAGCAGAAAAAATCCCGTTAGAAGGAGAGATAATAAAAGAAAAATTAGAATGTGCAGAAATGTACAGATTAACATTAAGAATAAAAGATAAAGAGGAATTGGCATACTTCAAGACCTGGGGACATTTTTATGATTGGCTAGAAAAGGAATATGAATAAAAATAAAGAGAGAAAAGAAACAAAATAGAAATCCAGATGACACCTGAGTAAATGAAAAAGGGGGAAGGAGGGGGGAAATGAAAAAAGAGGTACTATATAAATGTACATTAAGGATGATAAATGTCTAACCAGCAAAATAGAAAAGAAATTGAAAGGAAAATGTGGGTAAATATAAGATCGGGGTTGCTCAAATACCATCTTGACAAAATATTGAATTGAAAATGGACACAACAATGGAGAGGGAAGGGAGAGAGGAGTAGAGGGACAGGTAGGAAGGAGAGAGGAGAAGGGAGGAAAAGAGAGAGAGAGAGAAGAAAGGGAAAAGGAGAGGAAGAAAGGGAGGGGAAATAAGAGTAGGAGAAAGGGTTAGAAAGAGAGGAAGAGGGGAGGAGGGGAAAGAAAGGAAGGGGAAGGAGAGGAGGAAAGAAGAAAGTTGAAAAGAATAGAAGAAGGGAGGGAAGGGTAAGAGGGGAGAAGGAGAGGAATGGTTGTTGTGGAAGAAGGGAGATATGGAATGGTAGAAGAGCAACTCCGAATATATTTTAAAGTTTTAGGATGAAGAATGAACCAATATGGAAATCAAAAGATAATATGTGTGATAAGAATGGTTAAAGAGATTGTACATTTATATGTTTTATGAGAAATAAAAATAAAAAACTTTTATATATATAAAAAGAAATCAATGGGGCATGCCATCCTCAACCGACTCAGCTGTCCAGGGGCCATGGAACAGAAGCCTCGAGCCCTAAGTCTGGGCGCCAATTTGTTGGAATTATTCCGCACAAAAACTTGGATCGGTAAGAAAAGAAGTTTATTTACCCAAAATAAAATTAAAAAAGCAGTTTGTAAAGTGCGGTGGGGTCTTGGCTAGAAGCTTCAACAGGAAGTTCTAATCCAAAAGCCACACCCCTGAATTCAAAAGCAAAACATTTTATACACCCTATCGCGACACCCCGTTCCCTCCCCTTCGGTCCCATTGGATAGGTTCTCTGGGGTTACAACTAATCCAAGGCACCTATTAAGAATACATTAACCCCCTTAGCGCAGAGAGAAATTAAAGCGATTAAAGTGTTGTACCCAACAGACTTGTTTGGGTGACAACTTCCAGGGCATTTGTAGGGCCTCTAGATTCTTATGGCCTGTCCACACCTCAAAAGGGTGTTTCACCCCTTTGAGGAAATGCCTCCAGGTTAACAGGGCCCAGTGGACAGCAAAAGCCTCCTTCTGCCATATTGCCCATCTCCTTTCGTTTTCAGTTAATTTCCGGGAGGTGTAGGCGCAGGGTTGTAAAGTTCCCTCAGCATTTGCTTGAAGTAGCACCACCCCCACTGGCGTCGGCCTGGACTATGAAAGGGGCCTCCATGTCGGGGTGCTTAAGGACAGGTTCGGCTGCAAACGATCATTTCAGTTTCTCAAAAGCCACCTGGCACTCCATGGTCCACTCGAGTGGCCGGCTAGGCTTTGTCTTAGCCTCTCCCTTTGTTTTTAGGAGGTTGGTAATTAGTAATGCAATTTTTGCAAACGAGGGAATGAATTGTTGATAAAAGTTGGCAAAACCTAAGAAGCTTTGCAGCTGCTTGCGGGTGCGTGGAGGTGCCCACTCTAGGACCGCCCGGAGTTTCTCTGGATCCATTTCTATCCCTTCATTCGATATGTGATAACCCAAATAGTCGATCTTACTCTGATGAAACTTGCACTTTGACAATTTAGCGTACAGCTCAGCAGCCCTGAGTTTTTTCAGGACTGACCGCACTATTTTCACGTGTTTGTCCATGGTCTCAGTGTAAATAAGAATGTCATCTAGGTAGACCAGGACCCCCTTGTAAAGATGTTCATGTAGTACCTCATTAATGAACACCGCCAGTGCCCCCTGTAATCCGAAGGGGATGAACACCGCCAGTGCCCCCTGTAATCCAAAGGGGAGCACCCTAAACTGGAAACAACTCAGAGGTTAATTGAAGGCAGTTTTCCATTCGTCCCCTTCCTTAATTCGAACTCTGTAGTAAGCCTCTCTCAAGTCTAGCTTAGTGAAAATATTCCCCTTAGCCAGGTGAGCTAACATGTCCTTCATAAGGGGCAGTGGGTAAACTGTTAGATCGGCGCAGGAAAGGAAGACGTGACCAGCTCGTTACATTAGTAACTTTTTATTGAGAACAGAAACAGTAGCAAGACTGGCTGTGCGCTGCCGGGGCTCTCCTTATATTCGCTCCGGCAGACGCACCGCCCCCTGACAGGGATTCAAATCTTCCCGCCCGGTGGCTGGCAGCCAATCCGAGCGGATGTCCTTATAAGGACATAACACTCCTCCCCCCTAGTCCAAGAAAAAAAACAGTTCAGCGTTCGTCAATGAACGTGACGTAGTCCCGCAGGTACGTAGGACGCCTAGGCACCCTACTTGACCTGCGCAGTCTCATTTCTTCCGCGTCCCCGCCCTGGACGGACGGGGTTCCTGTGGCTCCTGGCTCCTTCCCCGGAACCGGGCTCGGTTCGGCTGGCGAGTGTGCGGGGTCACCCTCAGCGCCTCCGGCCGGACCGCAGACCTTGGATGGCTGGTTCTGGTGGTCTTCCTCCTGGCCTGTGGATCTTTCGCCTCGGTGGTGCTGTTCGGTCTCGACCCGGGAAGAGCGTCTGAGTCTCGGTAAGACCCCGGCTGTCACTTGCTCTTCCTGGGTCTCCCGGTGGCTGCGGTTCTGCTGCGGCCCGGTTCGTTGTGGTCCGGAGGGTGGCTCGGGCTGGTGCCCTTGGGTCTGGTCTGCTCGCTGTGGGTGGTGTTGGTTCGGGTAGCGGTGTCTGACCTTGCAGGGGTGGCGCAGGTCTCCTTTGCCGGGCTGGCGCTGGCCTTCCCCGTCGGGTTGGTGGTGGTCGACCTGGTCGGGGTGTCGTTGTGGGGCTTCCTCCTCGGGCTGGTGGAGGTCTCCCCTGCCGGGGTGGCGCAGGCCTCCCTGGCCGGGTTGTTGTCGGCTTTCCCTTCCCCCTAGTCCCTGGTCTACCGCCAGTTGGTGGTTGGGGTCGTCTGGGTTGGGTTGTTGTTGCCGGGTTGTTTCTTGCGTTGGGCGGGGGTCCCCCTCGCCGGGGAATCGTGTGCCACCCTCGCCCAT
This sequence comes from Arizona elegans, assembly GCA_022577455.1. Classification (NCBI taxonomy): domain Eukaryota; kingdom Metazoa; phylum Chordata; class Lepidosauria; order Squamata; family Colubridae; genus Arizona; species Arizona elegans. The sequence continues at coordinate 17,355,086 of JAKOOJ010000010.1, forward strand.
GTGCTGTGGTGTGCCCATCTGCGACGGTCCCCGGTCTACTCGCCTTGCGTTGAGGTCTCCCTGGTAGGGCTGCCGTGGGTTGCCGTCACTGGTGGGGTGCGGTGCTCCCCTTCTGGGCAGGTCCCGGTCTACCTGCGGGCTGGGTCGGGGGTCCCTGGGCCTGCTGTGTCGGGTGCCCACCCAGTCGGGTTGGTGTTGCCATCCCCCGTGTGGTTGGCCCCGGTCTACCTCGCTGCACTGCCGGCGTGACAGTGCCTGGTAGTGTGCTGGGCCGACCTCGTCGGGATGGCGTTGCTCTGCCTCGCAGGGGTGTGGTAGGCCTACCTCGTCTGGGTGTTGTAGGCCTACCTCGCCGGGGTGTTGCAGGCCTACCTCGTCTGGGTGTTGTAGGCCTACCTCGTCAGGCTGGTTTTCGTGTGCTCCCCCCCACCTTTTCCGGAGTTGGTCGATGTGACGTCTCACGACCTGTCCATCTTCCAACTCGACGGTGTAGGATTTGGGGCCGGTTGTGCTGGCAATCTTCCCCTTCAGCCACTTAGGAGAGCCGTTGAAATTCAGCGCGAAAACTGAATTTCCTTTGCTGAAGGCGCGAAGCGGGCGGCTGGCGGTTGCGGTCACTTCCGGGCTGTATTGGGGGTGCAGCCGGTCCAAGGGTGACCTCAACCTTCTGCCCATCAGGAGTTCGGCCGGGCTCTTGTGGGTGGTGGCATGCGGCGTGATGTGCTGGGTGAGGAGGAAGTTGTCGATGCGTTCTTGCCAGTCTCCCGGGCCCATCTTGGTGAGGGCTTCCTTTGTGAGCCGGACCATCCGTTCCGCTTGTCCGTTTCCGGCCGGCCTGTACGGAGCGGAGAGGGCATGGCGGATGCCCAGTCCTGCCAGGAAGGATTCCATGGCCAGGGATGTGAGCTGGGGGCCGTTGTCCGAGACCAGCACGTCCGGTAGTCCGTGTGTGGCAAACAGGCGGCGCAGGGCTCGGATCGTCGCTTCTGTTGTGGTAGATGCCATGGGTATCACCTCGAGCCACTTGGAGAAGGCATCTACCACGATGAGGAGGTGCCGTCCTTGCATCGGGCCCGCGAAGTCGATGTGGACCCTCGACCATGGGTTGCTGGGGGTCTCCCAGTTCGTGACTTCGGATTGTGGTGGTGCTGGGCGGACTTCTTGGCACGGGTCACATCTGGAGACCCATTGTTCAATGTCTCTGTCCAGTGAGGGCCACCAGACGTAGCTCCGTGCCAGGGCCTTCATGCGGACGATGCCTGGGTGCCCGTTGTGCAGAGTCTCTAGCGTCCGCCGTTGCAGAGTGCTTGGGATCAGCACCCTGTCTCCCCATAGCAGACAGCCCTTTATGGTGGACAGCTCCGTCTGTTTCCTGGTGAACGGGCTGAACCTCTCTTCCGTCTGTTTCGCTGGCCACCCCCTGAGGATCCAGGACCTTACTTGGCGGAGGGTGGGGTCCCTCTGGGTGTGCGCGGCCACATCTGCGGAGGAGACTGGACAGCTGGCATCGTCATCTATGTGGAATAGATGGAGCGTGGGGGCTGGGTCTTCCACCGGGTTCTTCGATGGGCATCTGCTGAGTGCGTCGGCGTTTCCTATGGCTGTGCCCGGCTGGTGCACGAGCCTATAGGAGTAGCCGGCCAGGAAGATGGCCCATCTCGTCATCCGCGGGGACATGAAGGTCGGGGTGGGTTGGTCGCCTGCGAGGAGTCCCAGGAGTGGCTTGTGATCGGTGACTATGGTGAAGCGCCTTCCATAGAGGTATTCGTGGAAGCGCTTCACTCCTGCCACGATGGCCAGGGCTTCTTTGTCCAGCTGACTGTAGTTCCGCTCTGCGCCGGACATGGTTTTCGAGAAGTAGGCGATGGGGGCCTCCGTGCCGTTGGGCAGCTCGTGGCTGAGGACTGCCCCCACCCCGTATGGCGACGCGTCGCAGGTCAGCTTGATGGGGAGCGTCTCGCTGTATTGGATGAGGACGCTTTTGGACGTCAGTAGTCCCTTGATGGCCCGGAACGCTGCTTCCTCTTCCTGGCCCCACTTCCAGGAAGCCGATTTCCCCAGCAGGCGGTGGAGTGGCTCAGCAACTGTGGCTTTCTGTTTTAAGAAAATGGCGTAGAAGTTGAGCAACCCAAGGAAAGCCTGAAGCTCCGTTTTGTTTTTTGGGCTTGGAGCTTCATGGATTGCTTCCACTTTTGATTTGGTGGGGTGGATGCCTGTGCTATCAATGAGGTAGCCCAGGAACTCGACTTCCTGTACTCCTATGATGCACTTGTCCCGCCTGACCCTCAAGCCCTTGGCCCTGAATCGCTGCAGGACAAGCCTGAGCCTTTCAAGGAGTTGAGCTCTTGAGTCACCGGAGACGAGCACATCGTCGAAGTAAGGCACCACCCCTGGAACGCCCTGGAGGAGGCGTTCCATCATGGATTGGAAGATGCCGGGGGCAGCGCTGACTCCAAATTGGAGCCGGTTGCATTTGAATGCCCCCCTGTGCGTGACGATTGTTTGAGCCTCCGCCGTTTTTTCATCCACTGGCAGTTGCTGGTAAGCCTGGGCCAGGTCCAGTTTCGCAAAAATTGATCCAGATCCCAGGGAATGCAGCAGATGTTGCACCACTGGGACTGGGTATGCGCTCTGTGCCAACGCCTTGTTGATGGTGCAACGGTAGTCGGCGCAGATGCGCACAGACCCATCATGCTTCAGTGGGGTCACAATGGGGGTCTCCCATGAAGCATGATCGATCGGTTCCAGGACGCCCTGGGCGATCAGCTTATCCAGCTGCTCATCTACTTTGGGCCGCAGGGCAAACGGAACTCGGCGGGGCTTGAGCCTAATTGGGGTGATTCCCTTGTCCAGATTGAAGGAGATTGGCCTCCCCACAAATTTCCCCAGCTTACCATCGAAGACTTCCTTGAACTCTTCGATGAGGTAGTCGAGTTCGTCCCTGCCAATTTGGTTGATGCCCTCGATTGAGAGCCCCAGCGGCTTGAACCACTCCACTCCTAGCAGGTTCGGTCGGCTGTCCCGTACGATGGTGATGGGGAGCTTGCCTTCGAACTGCTTGTAGGTGACCCGGATGTTGGCTCTTCCTAGCACTCCGATGGGGTTTCCCCCGAAGTCGACGAGCTTGGAGTGTAGTGGCTTCAGCTCTCGCTTGGTGATGCTGGGTTGCAGGCGCTTCAACTGCTGCCAGTCCATGATGGAGTAGACCGAGCCGGAGTCTACCTCCATTTTGCAGGGTGCTCCTTCCACGTGGATGGTCACATGGAACTTGGTGGCACTGTCTGACGTCGTGTGAGCGATGGTCGTCTGGTGGACCGCTCCGCTCCGGGGAAATTCGTCGTCTCTGCGTCTGGAAGGGCCAGAGGACCGTTTGGATGACCTCTGGTAATCCTTCCGATTCTCGCGGGGACGGTGGCTGGAGGGCTCTGGGGCTGGTTCCTCAGCTCTGCAAGCTTCGGCGATGTGACCCCTTCTGTTGCAGCGTCGGCAGGTCGCATCTCTCCACTTGCAGGTTGCTCTGGCATGGTCCCCTCTGCAGCTGGCGCAGCGCTCCCCTTTGTAGTTCCGTTGGGCGGTTTCCCGCCTTGGGGGTCTGGATACCTTGTGGACGGTGGACTCTCCCTCCGACTCGGATCCAGCCGTGGAATCCTCTGTTGAAGATTGCTCTGTGGAGCGAATCTTGTGGATTCCCTTGGCTCTGCTTACTGCGGCAGCTGCTTTCTCCGAGATTTCGGATGCGGTGGCTTCCTCCACCACATCCTTGAGCACGAGCTTCTTCCTGCTCAGGAATTTCTTTTGCAGGCCTCTGTCCCTCATGCCGAAGACCACGCGGTCAGCGATGGCATTGTCCACGTGGTCGAACTCACAGCTGGCTGCGATCTGGCGTAGGGCGGCCACGAATTCCTTGATCGTCTCACCCTCCTTCTGGTCCCGTTGGTGGAAGGTGAAACGGTTCGCCACCGGTGTTCCTGTTGGGGCATAGTGGTCCTCCAGGATCTGCAGCAGGTCTGTCCATGGCACTTCTTCGATGTCTCGTGGTGCTACGAGATCGATTGCCATGTCGAGGACCTCGGAGCCGCAGTTGGCCAGGAAGATGCCCTTCTTCCGGTCATCATCGGCATCCCTGATGTTGTTGCCTCTCAGGTATTGCCGGAATTTCACTACGTAGGATTTCCACTTGTCCTTCCCTGGGCGGAAAGGAGCAAGGGCTGGCAAAGTGACTTCAGCGGATGCCATGCCTTTGGAAATGCCTACTGTAGTTCCCGGTGCCGGAGTCTTGTCTTGTTGGCTTGGTGCCGCGAGGTTCGTTCTTCTCTCAGTCCTTCGTCGCCAGTGTTGGATCGGCGCAGGAAAGGAAGACGTGACCAGCTCGTTACATTAGTAACTTTTTATTGAGAACAGAAACAGTAGCAAGACTGGCTGTGCGCTGCCGGGGCTCTCCTTATATTCGCTCCGGCAGACGCACCGCCCCCTGACAGGGATTCAAATCTTCCCGCCCGGTGGCTGGCAGCCAATCCGGGCGGATGTCCTTATAAGGACATAACATAAACATTTTCTATGCAAATGGCGTTCAGATTTTTATAGTCGACACATAAGCAAAGAGAGTCATCTTTCTTCTACTGGAACAGTACTGGGGCGGCCACTCATGGCCTAGCTGATTGGATGAAGCCCCATTTCAGGTTTTTATCAATAAAGTTTTGCAGCTCCTCCGGCTCACGAGGGGTCATGGAGTAGATCTTTGGTTTAGGGAGCTTCACCCCTGGGAGGATTTCTATGCCTCAGTCCGTGGGCCGATGGGGTGGGAGCACATCTGATGCCCTCTCACTGAATGCCTCCCTGAGGTCCCAATATTCCTTAGGGATTTTCTCCTCCCCATTAATGCACTTGCTCACTGCCGCTGCCAGCTCCTTCGTGGCTTTGGCCATGCAGAAGGATTTTCCCCCTTCCTTCCCCTGCTGGGTGGAGCGGATATGCAACAAACCCTTCCTCCAATTCACATGAGGGTTCCATTTTCAGAGCCAGGGCAATCCGAGCAAGAGGAGTCGTTCCATTCCAGGGGCTATGATAAAGCTCAAAGTTTCTCAGTGGTCCCCCATCCACATCTCAACTGGTTCAGTCACAAAGTGGGCTGCCCCCCCCCACAAGCTATTGACCCATCCAACTGGGAAAATGTGATGGGCACTTTCATTGTCCTTAGTCTCAGTCCCAACTTTTCCACCACCTCTGGGCTGATTACACACCTAGTACACCCAGAGTCCAAGAGGGCCAGCATCTTCCCCTGGGCACCGGATGATGGCACCCTTAACTCCACCGGGATGGTCATGGGGCCCCCATGCTGATTTACCAGGGGGTCATCATTGGTGTCGGTTTCACTGTCCCCTGGGGGGGTTGGAGCTCCCAACTTCTCCAGGCCTGGGGGAGCAAACTCAACGTCTTTCACACCCTTCAGGGCTGTTTCACAGCTCTTTGTTGGCGGCTTGTCAGCTCTCTTTCCTCCAGCAGGGGTCAGATTGGAGCCGGGTCTGGAGAAACAATCAGCAGCTCAGTGCCCCTCCTTCCCACATCTGAAGCACACTGTGAAACTGGGCTTAGAAGCTGACCCCCCTCTGGCAACTCTGGGGCCCTCTTTCTGGGAAGAAGGGGAAGGCTTGTTCCAGGTGCGGCCCCCACAGTAGCCATCTCTGGCCAGGTCAATTTCCACATCAGCTGCCAACACATACCAGCGCTGCAGGTCTCGGTGGGCCCCTCGGGAACAGCAGTCTTTGTGGACATCCTCATTAAGGCCATCCTTATAACATTCCATCAGGACCTCCTGGGACCACCCCCTCATGTGGCGCACCAGCTCGTGAAACTCCTGGGTGTATTTGGCCACCGATCTCTGCCCCTGATTTATAGTTTTCATCCTGATTCTAGCCTTTCGCTCAGCTAAGCGGTCATCAAAGCATACTCGGAGGGCCGTCATAAACTGGTTGTAATTCCTCAGCAGGGGAGAATCCTCATTACGGAGACCCACCATCCACTCAACTGCTATCCCCTCCAGGGCCATGGTGATGCACCTCACGCAGGCTGCTTCCGATGTAAAATCCTCTACATACTCTTACATATGGTTCCACACTTGGGCTAGGAAGAATCCCAAAGCCTTGGGAACTCCTCCGTATTTTACTGCTAGCTGAGGAACCTTTGGAATTCAATGCCTCCCAGGGACTACCCCCCCCCACACACACAGGGGGTCCTGGGCTGCAACCTCCGCTTGAGTTCCAGCAGCCTGCGCTAGCTCTGGCTGAGCTCTAGGCATCTCTTCTGGGCATGCAGAGGCTTCTGCTTCCCACCCTGGGTGTTCAACCTCCTCACGCACAGGCAAGGCATACCTTTCACGTGTTCTCTGACTTTCAAGGGCTTCTTGAAGGAGGTGCAGGGCTTGAGTCACCAGGAGGTCTTCTTTGTTGGCTTCCTGCCAGGCTGCTTCTCCCCGCCGGCATCTGGCAGCTGTTACCCTGGAGAGAATCTCCTCCAGAATCTCCATCAAGCCCACACCCAGCAACCATTTGGCTCGGACTGGCTTTTCCTCAATCTGCAGTTCAGATATCCACTCCGAAGCTTCCCAGCTTCAGCGGGACTGGGGGGCGGGGAGTCAAGCCAGATGCCCCCCTGTCCTTTTGGCTGCTGCCTTGGTCAGACATTCTTTGCTCAGCCCCCATGGTAGAGTTTTCTCCAGGATGGCTGTTAAAGCAGATCTTGCTTAATGTCAGGTGTGCCTCCATTCAAAACTCAAGAAAGAAAAACCCCAACTCCATGTTTGTAGAGAAAGGTACTTTTACTGAGCATGAACTGATAGCAACAAAAAGAAAGCAAGATCTGAGGCAATAGGCACGAAAATTACATATTGAAAGTATTCCCAAATCCGTCCCCCCAAGGACCCTGGCTGAATGTCCAATCCCTAGCTCCCCAAGGTGTCATGTGAGATGCATCTTCAGATGGTCCCATCCATCTGGTATGCCAGAACGGTTGACCTTGACTGGCTATCAACAAGTCCATTCAGCTGCGCAGAAGACGATGAGAATATTCCTCCCTTTTCCTCCCTTTCAGCAGCTTGTTTCCCCAAATACCTATACATCCCCCCCCCGTTACTATGGCAGCCAATAGCAAGCAAGCATCATAGAGGCTGACATAGACAGATGCATCAAGTCTGTCAATTATTGAAGAAAAATAATATCAATTATAGCTGGGGTTGTCAGGGCATTGATTAATCCCATGTTTGGCTCTGGGACAAATCACCCTGGTTTAATTAGAGGATGGATCGTGGCTCCTCCTTGTTGCAATATTCTGAAAAGAAAAACCCGAAGAAAAGTTCTCTAATAAAACTCATTTATTTGTTATAAGGAAAATAAAACACCTCACTAACTAAGAAAGATAATTTCTACATTTTGAAAGTAAATCGGGTCAGCTGCCTTTCAGCAACCAGCAGTCGTGGCATGAGAACAAAGGAAAGAGTGTGTGAAGCAAGTGAAAGAATGCAGACATGCGTAGTAACTTTTGATAACAATTCTTGGCAAGGTATGGAAAGTCAGATAGTCCAGAAATGATGAGCTCAGCTGGTAAATAAAATAACGCAGTGACAGGGGTTATCCAGGGTTGTTGGTTTTTTTTGAGATTTTCATATGGTGGAAGATCTTATAGAGTTGAAACAAAGGAGGAGGTAATGGAGAAATTAAGGGAGCCCGGAATCATCAATAAAGAAGAGTGTTGAGCCTGATCTCCTGCTCGACAACACATATGGGAGGAGGAGGAGAGGAGGCCGTGGGAATGCGACCCAAAGATACCTGAAAGCATGGGGATACTCTTCACAGGGGCTGGTGATGGTGGCACAGGGTGTTTAGGCGACCAGACGCGTCGGGGGAGAGGATTGGCAGTGAATGGAAGGATCACAGACGAGCAGAGGAGGCGGCAGCATTTGATGACATCACAGGCCAGCACAGGGATGATTGATGGCCTGTTTGAATGCCTCACTCAGCTGGATATACCTCAGCTGTTCATTATGTGTGTGGGATGGGTGGAGCCTGCACGGACATATAAAAAACGCTGAGAGGCAGTTGCTCTCAGCACCAACTTTAAACTAATGTAATTTAGCATTACCATGGAGCTACCTTGCAGCTGCAATAAACCATTTGCCAACTCCAGTTTCACAGTGGATTGTTTGAGGCTGTCAAGGTTTGTTTAGGAACTCTGAGAAAGAGGTCATGGAGCAAATCCAGAAAGTGAATGAGATGTCGAAACTTTCAAGAAGGGAGATGGAGAAGAAGAAAGATCTACAGGAGAAAGGGAGGCTGGATGAAGCAACAGGAGTTACAAGTTCACTGTAGAGACAGTATATAAATATTTGTAATAGTTATATTAAGGGATATGTGTTACAACATATGTTTGGGTGTTGAAATAGGGTAACGATGGTTAAAGAAGGTGGAGTGGGCAACCGAAGTCCATGTATGGATGGTTCCTCTTCTCTCCCCCAGAGGCCTTATGCGGCAGAAAGAAGGAAGATCTCCTGAAGAAGGGAAGGGGGACATTACAGTATATATGTTTATGGGTGGGTAAGAGATTATTTACATTTTGGGATAATATGTATACTGTGTAGTTTTAGTTTTGTAAGATTTATGTTAGAGCACATATGGAGACCAAAGGGAATATGTAATATGAGGAATAGATGGGGAAATCGCTGAAGGTAGCTACATGGAATGTACATGGCTTGGGGAAAAAATATAAACAAGTAAGAATTGAAAAATTAATTAACAAAGAGAAAATAGATATTGTATTTTACAAGAAACACATCAAAAGAAAGAAGGAGTGAATGAACTTAGGTTATACTGGGCTGATGTATATGAAAAGGCATTTGGTACATCAAAAGCAAGAGGAGTAGCAATCATTGTAGCTAAAAGATGTGAATTTATGATAAAAGCCATAAAAAGAGATGATATGGGAAGATTTCTTATAATTCAAGGCTTGATTTATGGACAAGAGGTTACATTAGCAAACTTGTATGCACCTAATATAAATCAAAGAAAGTTTTATAATAGGGTATATAAAGAAATAGAAGTCAAAAAAGGTTATGTGATAATGGCAGGTGATTATAATATGGTTATGGATAGAGGAATTGACAAATCCAATCCATCAAAAGCGGAAATAAAGCATAATAATACAGATTTAAGAAAATTTATTAATAGAAATAGATTGAAAGATGTTTGGACAGAATTACATGGTAATCAAAAGAGTTATACATATTTTTCTGGTAGACATACAAATTTTACAAGAATAGATTATATGTTTGTAACACCAGAAATTTTATCTAAAATAATGAAAGCAGAGATAAAAATAATTAAAATATCTGAACATGCAATGGTAACTATGGATATGGAAATATATTGTGATTATAAACAGGCAAGTAGATGGAGAATGGATGTGAGGATTTTAAAAAATAAAGAGATTTTAGAAAAAATGGAAAGGGAATTAAAAGAAATATGGACTATAAATGAAGAGGGAGGTAGTAATATAGGTGTAATATGGGATGCAATGAAAGCAGTAGTGAGAGGTTTAGGGATAAAATACTCTTATAATATGAAATAACAAAAAGAGAAATATGTAAAACGGTTGGAGGAGGAAATTAGGGAACTAGAGAGTAAATATATAAAAAGTAGAGAGAATAGGATTATGTTAGAATTATTAGCTAAAATAAAAGAGTTGCAAAATATTGAGATAGAACAGGTTCAAAGAAATCTAATATATTTAAACAGGGAATTTTATGAAAATAGTAATAAAAATTCTAGAATGTTGGCTAGAGCCACACAAGTTAAAAAGGCAAAAAAATCTGATTGGAGTAATAAAGAATGATAAGGGGGAAAGATGTAACATGATGAGAGAAAAATTGTTGATATTTCAGTAGTTCTTTGAAAAGCTATATAAGGGAAATGAAATAAATGTGAATGAAAGTCAGGCATATATGTTATGTCCTTATAAGGACATCCGCCCGGATTGGCTGCCAGCCACCGGGCGGGAAAGTTTGAATCCCTGGCTAGGGGCGGTGCGTCTGCCGGGAGCATATATAAGGAGAGCTCCGGCAGCGCGCCAGCAGGGCTTGACTTGTTACTTGTAACGAATAAAGTTGCTAAATGTATCGAGCTGGTCACGTCTTCTGTTCCTGCGCCTGATCTAACACTGGCGACGAAGGACTAGAGAAGAGAACCTGAACAAGACTCGCGGCACGAGCGCCCACCGAGCTGAAGTCACTACACCACAGTGAACCCCAGAATGGCTACCCCGCAAGCCCCGATGACCGCACTGAATCCATTCGACCCATCCCGGGAAAAGTGGAGGTCATACATGGTCCGATTCCGACAATTCCTGCGAGGTAATGGCTACCAGAACCTCGACGATGAGAGGAAAAGAGCCCTCTTCCTGGCTCATTGCGGATCGGACGTCTTGGAGATGGCGATTGACCTCGTGGCACCCAGGGACATTGAAGAGATGTCCTGGAACGACCTGCAGGAAGTCCTACAGGAGCACTACGCACCTACAGGCACCCCCATCGCAAACAGATTCACCTTCCAGCAAAGAAACCAGCGGGAGGGGGAATCCATCAAGGAATTCGTGGCAGCGCTTCGCCAAATCGCCGCCAACTGCGAGTTCGACAACGTGGATAATGCCATCCGAGACCGCGTTGTTTTTGGAATGTGAGATGTGGGTCTACAAAAGAAGTTCCTCAGCCGGAAGAGGATCCCACTCAAAGACGTCCTCGACGAAGCAACAGCGGCTGAGACATCTGAGCAAGCAGCCGCTGCGATGGTAAAAGCAAGAGGGATCCATAAGATCCACAAGTCGGGCCTGACCTCATCAGACGAGGCAACCACGCAATCTGAGTCTGATGGGGAAATGGCCGTCCACAAGGTTGCCCGCCCCCCCAGGCGGGAAAACCCACAGCATGGCGACCGGGGAGAACGATGCGGCAGCTGCAGAGGCGACCACCCCAGGGCAAACTGCAGATGGAGAGACGCGACCTGCCGCCGATGCCTGAAGAGAGGGCACATCGCCGAGGCCTGCAGAGCCACAGATCCAGCCCCGGAGCCACCCAGACCACGTTTCCGGGAGAATCGCAAAGACAATCAGAGGACATCCAAACGGTCCTCAAACCAGTCCCGGCGCGGGGAGGAGGAATATCCCCGGAGTAGAACGGTGCACCAGACCACCATCGCTCACACAAGCGACGAGGGGACCACCAAATTCCACGTGACGCTGCTGGCAGAGGGGTCCCCATGCAAGATGGAGGTAGATTCTGGATCCGCCTACTCCATCATGGACTGGCAGCACCTACAGCAGCTGAAGCCATCCTGCAAGAAGACCCAGCTGAAAATCCCGAAGTCGAGGCTTGTGGACTTCAACGGAAACCCCATTGGAATCCTGGGCAGAACCACCATCCACATCAAATACAAGGACTTTAACGGAGAGCTGCCCATCACCATCGTGGAGAACAGCCGACCGAACCTGTTAGGAGTGGAGTGGTTTAAGCCGCTGGGGCTTTCCATCGAGGGCATCCATGAGATCCACAGGGACGAACTCGACACCATCATCGAAGAGTTCAAGGAAGTCTTCGATGGTAAGCTGGGAAAATTTGTGGGGAGGCCAATTTCCTTTAATCTGGACAAGGGAATCACCCCAATTAGGCTTAAGCCCCGCCGAGTTCCGTTTGCCCTGCGGCCTAAAGTAGATGAGCAGCTGGATAAGCTGATCGCCCAGGGCGTCCTGGAACCGATCGATCATGCCTCATGGGAAACCCCCATTGTGACCCCACTGAAGCATGATGGGTCTGTGCGCATCTGCGCCGACTACCGTTGTACCATCAACAAGGCGTTGGCACAGAGCGCATACCCAGTCCCAGTGGTGCAACACCTGCTGCATTCCCTGGGATCTGGATCAATTTTCGCGAAACTGGACCTGGCCCAGGCTTACCAGCAACTGCCAGTGGACGAAAAAACGGCGGAGGCTCAAACAATTGTCACGCACAGGGGGGCATTCAAATGCAACCGCCTCCAATTTGGAGTCAGCGCTGCCCCCGGAATCTTCCAATCTATGATGGAACGCCTTCTCCAAGGCGTTCCAGGGGTGGTGCCTTACTTCGACGATGTGCTCATCTCCGGTGACTCAAGAGCTCAACTCCTTGAAAGGCTCAGGCTTGTCCTGCAGCGATTCAGGGCCAAGGGCTTGAGGGTCAGGCGGGACAAGTGCATCATAGGAGTACAGGAAGTCGAGTTCCTGGGCTACCTCATTGATAGCACAGGCATCCACCCCACCAAATCAAAAGTGGAAGCAATCCATGAAGCTCCAAGCCCAAAAAACAAAACGGAGCTTCAGGCTTTCCTTGGGTTGCTCAACTTCTACGCCATTTTCTTAAAACAGAAAGCCACAGTTGCTGAGCCACTCCACCGCCTGCTGGGGAAATCGGCTTCCTGGAAGTGGGGCCAGGAAGAGGAAGCAGCGTTCCGGGCCATCAAAGGGCTATTGACATCCAAAAGCGTCCTCATCCAATACAGCGAGACGCTGCCCACCAAGCTGACTTGCGATGCGTCGCCATACGGGGTGGGGGCAGTCCTCAGCCATGAACTGCCCAACGGCACGGAAGCCCCAATCGCCTACTTCTCAAAGACAATGTCCGGCGCGGAGCGCAACTACAGTCAGCTGGACAAAGAAGCCCTGGCCATCGTGGCTGGAGTGAAGCGCTTCCACGAATACCTCTACGGAAGACGCTTCACCATCGTCACTGACCATAAGCCACTCCTGGGGCTCCTCGCCGGCGACCAACCCACCCCGACCTTCATGTCCCCACGGATGACAAGATGGGCCATCTTCCTAGCCGGCTACTCCTATAGGCTTGTGCACCAGCCAGGCACAGCCATAGGGAACGCCGATGCGCTCAGCAGATGCCCGTCAAAGAAACCAGTCGAAGACCCAGCCCCCACGCTCCATCTACTCCACATAGATGACGACGCCAGCTGTCCGGTGTCATCCGCAGACGTGGCCGTCCACACCCAAAAGGACCCCACCCTCCGCCAAGTGAAGTCCTGGGTCCTCAGAGGGTGGCCATCGGAAACGCCAGAGGAAAAGTTCAGCCCGTTCGCCAGGAAACAGAAGGAGCTGTCCACCATGAAGGGCTGTCTGCTATGGGGAGACAGGGTGCTGATTCCCAGCACTCTGCAACGGCGGACGCTAGAAACGCTGCACAAAGGGCATCCGGGCATCGTTCGCATGAAGGCCCTGGCACGGAGTTACGTCTGGTGGCCCTCCATGGACAAAGACATTGAGCAATGGGTCTCCAGATGTGACCCGTGCCAAGAAGTTCGCCCAGCGCCGCCGCAATCCGAAGTCGCAAAGTGGGAGACCCCCAGCAACCCCTGGGCGAGGATCCATATTGACTTCGCGGGTCCGATGCAAGGGCGACACCTCCTCATCGTGGTAGATGCCTTCTCCAAGTGGCTCGAGGTGGTGCCCATGGCATCTACCACAACAGAAGCGACAATCCGAGCCCTGCGCCGTCTGTTCGCCACACATGGACTACCGGACGTGCTGGTCTCGGACAACGGCCCCCAGCTCACATCACTGGCCATGGAGTCCTTCCTGGCAGGACTGGGCATCCGCCATGCCCTCTCCGCTCCGTACAGGCCGGCCGGAAACGGACAAGCGGAACGGATGGTCCGGCTCACAAAAGAAGCCCTCACCAAGATGGGCCCGGGAGACTGGCAAGAACGCATCGACAACTTCCTCCTCACCCAGCACATCACGCCGCATGCCACCACCCACAAGAGCCCGGCCGAACTCCTCATGGGCAGAAGGTTGAGGTCACCCTTGGACCGGCTGCACCCCCAATACAGCCCGGAAGTGACCGCAACCGCCAGCCGGCCGCTTCGCGCCTTCAGCAAAGGAAATTCAGTTTTCGCGCTGAATTTCAACGGCTCTCCTAAGTGGCTGAAAGGGAAGATTGCCAGCACAACCGGCCCCAAATCCTACACCGTCGAGCTGGAAGATGGACAGGTCGTGAGACGTCACATCGACCAACTCCGGAAAAGGTGGGGGGGAGCACACGAAAACCAGCCTGACAAGGGAGGCCTACAACACCCAGACGAGGTAGGCCTACAACACCCCAGCGAGGTAGGCCTACCACACCCGGACGAGGTAGGCCTACCACACCCCTACGAGGCAGACCAACACCATCCCGACGAGGTCGGCCCAGCACATTACCAAGCACTGTCACGTCGGCAGTGCAGCGAGGTAGACCAGGGCCAACCGCACGGGGGATGGCAACACCAACCCGGCCAGGGGGGCACCCGGCACAACAGGGCCAGGGATCCCCGAACCAGCCCGCAGGTAGACCGGGACCTACCCAGAAGGGGAGCACCGCACCCTACCAGTGAAGGCAACCCACGGCAGCCCTACCAGGGAGACCTCAACGCGAGGCGAGTAGACCGGGGACCGTCGCAGATGGGCACACCACAGCACATGGGCGAGGGTGGCACACGGCTCCCCGGCGAGAGGGACCCCCGCCCAACGCAAGAAACAACCCGGCAACAACAACCCAACCCAGACGACCCCAACCACCAACTGGCGGTAGACCAGGGACTAGGGGGAAGGGAAAGCCGACAACAACCCGGCCAGGGAGGCCTGCACCACCCCGGCAGGGGAGACCTCCACCAACCCAAGGAGGTATCCCCACAACGACACCCCGACCAGGTCGACCACCACCAACCCGACGGGGAAGGCCAACGCCAGCCCGGCCAAGGAGACCTGCGCCACCCCTGCAAGGTGGGACACCGCGACCCGAGCCAACACCACCCACAGCGAACAGACCGGACCCAAGGGCACCGGCCCGAACCACCCTCCGGACCACAGCGAACCGGGCCGCAGCAGAACCGCAGCCACCGGGAGACCGAGGAAGAGCAAGTGACAGCCGGGGTCTTACCGAGACTCAGACGCTCTTCCCGGGTCGGAACCGAACAGCACCGCCGAGGCGAAAGATCCACAGGCCAGGAAGAAGACCACCAGAACCAGCCAGCCAAGGCCTGCGGTCCGGCCGGAGGCGCTGAGGGTGACCCCGCACACTCGCCAGCCGAACCGAGCCCGGTTCCGGGGAAGGATCCAGGAGCCACAGGAACCCCGTCCGTCCAGGGCGGGGACACGGAAGAAATGAGACTGCGCAGGTCAAGTAGGGTGCCTAGGCGTCCTACGTACCTGCAGGACTACGTCACGTTTATTGACGAACACTGAACTCTTTTTCTTGGACTAGGGGGGAGGAGTGTTATGTCCTTATAAGGACATCCGCCCGGATTGGCTGCCAGCCACCGGGCGGGAAAGTTTGAATCCCTGGCTAGGGGCGGTGCGTCTGCCGGGAGCATATATAAGGAGAGCTCCGGCAGCGCGCCAGCAGGGCTTGACTTGTTACTTGTAACGAATAAAGTTGCTAAATGTATCGAGCTGGTCACGTCTTCTGTTCCTGCGCCTGATCTAACAATATATAGAAAAGAATTTAAATTGTAAAATTCAAGAATAAGATAAAGAAATAATGGAATCGCAAATAGAAGAAAAGGAGATAGTGGAAGTTTTTAATAAATTGAAAATAGGTAAGGCACCAGGGTTAGATGGACTAGGCGTACAAAATTATAAAAATTTTAAAGGACTACTGGTGCCAAAGATGAAGATAATGTTTAATAAAATAATGGAAGGGGAAAATATTCCACGTTCCTGGAAGCAATCTTTGATAATACTGATAGTGAAACAAGGTAAAGTTCATACAAACCCAGGATCATACAGACCAGTGTTGGCGAACCTTTTCAGCACCGAGTGCACTCTCCTCCAGCCCTCCTGGGGCAGCTCGCCTCCCCGACAGAAGTGGCAGTGCGAGAACTGCCCCCCCTTGCCCCTGGCAGCGGCAGGAGCAGTGGGTGGGGTGGCCGGCCGCCAGCCAGCAAATGCTGCCCCACTGTGCCATGTGCCCGAGCTGGCCAGGTGCTCTGGACCGCGGATGCGTGTCAATGCCGCAGGCTGGAGGGCTGGGGCTGCGCAAGAAGCCCCCTCAGGTGGGGAGGGAGGGAAGCCCCGGCCCACCCGTCTTGGCCGACAGCTCTGCTCCCCTAGGAAGCGATCACCGGGATCCTCTCTCCGCATCTTTGGGCACACGAGTCGTTGCCTATTGCTCTTCCGGGTTCTGGCGCGCAGGCCAGCTGGTATTCACGCGTGCAGGAGTGCTTGAAAACGGAAGAGCAGCCGCCCAGTGTGCATGCGTGTGCCAGGAAGATGATCTTCCAGTTTCCAGCGTGTGCATGTGCACCAACCAGCTGGTCTTCATGCGCGTATGCGCACCAGAAACCATAAGATCATCTTCCTGGGCACTTCTGCGCGCGTGAAGGCCAGCTGCCCGGCGCACCAGAACCCAGAAGAGCAACGGGTGACAGCTCGCATGTCTGAAGAGATGGCTCTGCGTGCCACTTCCAGCACGCGTGCCATAGGTTCGCCATCACGAATATAAACCAATATCACTTATTAATCAGGACGCTAAGATTTTTACAGCAATATTGGCAAATAGATTGAATATATTTATAGAGAATTATATCAAAAATAACCAGTGTGGATTTATAAGAGGCCGACAAATGTCAGATGTAGTAAGAAGGGTATTAAATATAGGTTACTATATAAAGAATCAAAAATTAAAGGCATGTGTAGTAGCATTAGGTGTATTTAAGGCAGGGGTGAAATCCAGCAGGTTCTGACAGGTTCTAGAGAACCGGTAGCTGAAATTTTGAGCAGTTTGGAGAACCGGCAAATACCACCTCTGGCTGGCCCCAGAGTGGGGAGGGAATAGGGATTTTACAGTATCCTTCCCCTGCCTCGCCCACCAAGCCATGCCCACAGAACCGGTTGTAAAAAAATTTGGATTTCATCACTGATTTAAGGCCTTTGATTGTGTGGAATGGCTTACATTGAAGATATTAATAGAGAAGTTAGGTTTTGGAAAGTTTTAGAAAAGTGATAAATCAATTATATTCAGAGAATAAAGTGAGAATAGTTATAAATGATGGTGTTACAGAGACAATAACTTTAAGCCGGGGGACGAGACAGGGTTGCCCTTTATCCCCAGTTTTATTTGCATTATTGACGGAGGTTTTGGCAAATGCAATTAGGGAAGATTCATTGATTGAAGGAATTGGTGTACAGAAGAAAACTAAAATAAATTTATTTGCAGATGATACATTATTAACATTTCAAAATCCTGTAATTATTATAGAGTGGATATATTTACACCTGAATGAATTTGGGAAATATAGTGGATTACAAATAAAGTGGGAAAAATCATTAATTGTGTCATAGTAAAGAAGAAGTGGAGGTATTGAAAGGAAAATATAAAGTAAAAATAGTAGATAGTATTAAATAATTAACTAATTACCCATTAGTGGTAATAAATCTTCTGATGAGGCCTAGCCGTCACGGAAGGACAGCCAGATGGAATACATCTGAATGGCCCCACTGTCAGATACACAAAAACAGACACAAGAAACAAAGAGTCACTTATTACCTCTTATTACCCAAGGACAGCAGTAAATCTCCCATTAGCAACTACAAGCTCTTAAGGAAAAGTTGTGTAGCTAAGATAATCTTATAAACTAAAAGTAATGGTTTAGTAGTTAGATGAACATATTATCAAATGTATGTTAACTATATAGGGAAAATCAGATGTATGTTAACCATATATGGAAAATGCATGATCTCACCGAATCCTTTGTCTTAGAAATGTATAAAAACAGTTGTATCAGAGCTCTTTCCTTGTTCAAAGTTTCAGGTATAAATCTGGCTCTGAACCTTGCGCAATAAAACTGTCTCTGGCTGACCCAGGAATGTTGTTTGGTCCCTTCATTCCACAACAGTCCCAGATATTATAGCATTAACTAGATTTTAATATGGAAGGATATAGAGTTGAAAGAATTAAGGGAAATAGGTGATCGTATAGAAACATATTGGTTTAAAAGGGATATTAAAAAATTGCTAGGAGGATTCAAAATCCCTTTTTAAAAGATTTGATAGAATTATGGAATAAATGGAGATACCGATTAATGCCAAGAATTTCTCCTTTAACACCGGTGGTGGAAATGGAGAAATTCCCTAAGAATTTCTTAGGGAAGGAGATGGTGCTGGATTTCCAGAAGCACAGAGAGGAACCTGCCCCACTGTATATCAAGGGGGGGCCGTGTGGAGAGGGTTTCCTCTTTTAAATTTTTGGAAGTGCTCATTAGTCAAGATCTCATCTGGAAAAACAACACGTAAGTAAGGCTCAACAGAGACTTCATTTCCTTAGAGTCCTGTGGAAAAATCAGGTGGAACAACGGCTGATGACTTCTTTCTATCGGTCCATGATAGAAAATGTCCTCACATAATGTATAACAGTATGGTATGCTGGTTTAACAGCTGCGGACAGGAAGGCACTACAGAGAGTGATCAATTTGGCACAAGAAACCATTGGTTGCCCTCTCTAACACCACTGGATGACATTGCTAGGTCTCGCTGTTTCAGCAGAGTAAGGAAGATACTTAGGGATGATTCACACCCTGGCCAGTGTCTCTTTTCACTTTTACCATTATCTGTAAAAAGTTCTATTGCTATATATCTTCCACAATCATCTGCTTCTATAATTTTTGTTAGCAATCTTTTATTTGTATAAATCACTACACCATTCTTTTTCTCCGAATTTGAAGCTATAAACTGTGTTCCTAATCTAGAATTTATCAAATATTTTTGATCTTGTATTCTAATGTGAGTTTCCTGTAAGCAAATAACATCATTATTAGATTGTCTCAAGTAATGAAATATCTTCCTCCTTTTCTGTGGTGAATTCAATCCGTTCACATTCCAAGATAAAAACTTAATTGTCATCTGCAGGCTCTTGAAGCGATAAGAGCATTTGCTGAAGTTTCTGTTCCACACTATTAGTCTTCGGCTTAGCTCCTCCCATAGCTTTGGATTTTTGTGCTTTACCATTAACTCCCTGTTCGTCTTGTGATGACTTAGGGCTCTGATGTTGATCATATTGTTGTTTCTCTAAAAATTGTTTATAAGCTGCTCGAGTAATACACTGATCTTTAGCACTATGCAACATCAGATCAAGATCCGCTGCTACTTCTCTTGTGTTTTTAGGTGGTTCAACTAAAGACTCTAAGGGAAGATCCAGCGAAGGTAGGCCCCCTACCGCTCCTTGAGTCTCTAGTGCCTCCCTCTCCGTCTGTTTCCTCTGCTCTTCAAGCTCTTGTTCAAATTGCTTATCCTTCTCACCCTCCATTATGGCTAAGACCGAGGAAGTACGTGGAGATGCTGTACCAGGTTTAAAAACACTGAAATAAAATTCTTCCACTTTTTGAGGAGTATTTAATCGATATCTCTCTCCTTGATACCTCAATATTATGCCAACTGGAGTGTCCCATCTGAATGGAATTTGCTGTTTCTTTAGTTCAGTCACCAAAAATCCAAAATCTTTTCTATCTCTCAACATCTTAGGTGGCAGTTCTTGGTAGATCCCAATCTCTCTTCCATCCACTTGAATAGTAGAAACAAAAGATTTTTGCAAAATATCATTTCTTATTCTTCTATCTGTAAAGTAGATCACCACATCTCTAGGCAATTGCCTTTGCCTTGCCACCCAAGAATTCACTCTATAGACCTTATCAATTTTACAAAAAATCTCCTCAGGGTCAACCTTTAACATTACAGCCAGAGCATCAGCACAAACCCTTCTCAGGTCTTCTCTATTGTTCTCTTTTATACCTCTAAGTCTCACAGCAAACTCCATAAATCTGAATTGCATCATTGTCACTTCATTTTCAAGCCTTTGTGTTTTATTATCAACATTAGAAATTTTTTGGTCAGCTTCCTTCATTTTAAATTCTACTTCTGAGCTAAGATGTTCCACTTTCTTATCAACTTGGAGCACTACTTCTGACAAACCAGTCACAGCTGTCAATATTTCCCGTTTCATCTTGTCATACTTTTCTTGAACCATCTCTTTAAATTCCTGCTGTGATTTTTCAAATTTCTGATCTAAAGCCCCAGCAATAAATTCCTTCAAATCATTAAATCCAGATTCTTGTGTTTGGGTCTGTATCTGTGAACTCAAAGGCTGCTCTTTTGGTTTATGAGTGGGGGAGCCCCCCCCCCAGCAGCTTTGGCTGGCTTTGTTTGTTTTGAAGCCATTCTTCGCAGCCTGACTCTTTCTAAAAAAGATATCCTCTCTCCCTTTCCACCACAAAAAACCTTTCAAAAATTTCCCCAGCTTTAGTCAAGTCCCAAGGGAGAGGGAACAAGTCAAATCACTTTTTAAAAAAAACTTTTCCTCTTTCTTCTGGCCAGCACTGTTACTTTTTGTTACTTTGTAGCGCAAATAAGCTCAAACAATTCCACTTTCACTTTCAGCAGTCCTTATTGCTAAAGCCGGGCGCCATTTTAAAAAAACTTCCACTTCTTCTCAGTTACTAAATTCATTCACAGGGCTAAGAAAAATACTTGCGGTTTAAGTTTCAAGTCCAGATTCCACCCTGCTTCTTTTTAACAATTTTCTTGGCTTTCTCTCGTTTCGTTGGTTGCGTCGCCTAGCTCTGCAATTGCAGAGTCGCCCTCGGAGCCCGGAGCCTCAGCGCACTGTATAGGGAGCCTCACCCTGCTTCCTCCCCAGACGCTAAAAAAAATGATCTGGGGACTTCAAAGGGGGCTCTACCTGTCGCGCCGGCTCTTCTCCCGATTCCTCCGGATCGTGGAGTCTTCCAAGCCGTCTCTCAGCTGCAGAGGCGGCTCTTTACGAGCAACTGGGCTGGCGGTCTTGAAAGGACCGTCTAACAGCGACAACGGCTCCAACCGGAAGTCCCCGGTAGCATGTTTCTAATTGGGCCCAAATTTGTTGGGCGTTTGCATCAGGTGGAAAAGTAACCTGCACTTCAGTATCCATGGACATCAATAATGTTGTGCATGCTTTAGTATCTAAATCTCTGATTTCAGGAGCCCATGGCTGGTCAGGAGGATTAAACACCATGCAATGGGTACCTTCTCTATGGAGCAAAAGTCCAACCTCACTGTCCCATGCCTTATAATTTTTTCCTGACCGCTTTAATTTCAAATCACCAGCCAGTGGAACAATAGAAGATGCCTGTTGAGGAACATGCATTTGAGGTGCTAGCTGTACAAGCTGTGCTGGCTGTGCAGGTAAAAACGCTTGTGTTACTTGTGGTGCTTGTGCTTGTACCAGCGCTGGAACAGGCGCTGGCACTGGTTGTGCAGGCTGTGCAACTGTAGGCGCTTGTACTTGAACCTGAGGCTGCTGTATTGGAAAGTGCGGCTGCTGTTTTGGAACGTGCGGCTGCTGTGCCCCATCTGGATGGGGATTTGGACAAAAACGTCACCAGCACCACCAGGGGGTGCTAAAAATTGAGCGTGTGGAGGTACAGGTGGTGATGCAGCCTGAAGAGATGATTGATTTAGAGACATCGTTGAAAAAGTTCGCTGTAATTCTTGTAAATGCTCTTGCAGCTGATAGATTAATTCAGTTTTATCTTGTAAATTACTTCCACCAGCAGATGGTGCTGCAACTTTAGTTTTAGGCATCGCAGAAGACTCTGCTGCTTTTGCAGCGTCATGTGTAATCTGAGAAGGCACAACTTCATGAGTCAATTGTGATGTAGACACAGCTTTCTGTTTTGATTCGCCTGATGTGAAACCCTCTTGTGGGAGTGGTTTTGGCTTCAAAGAAGAAGGCAAAATGGAGGACTCAGGGATTTGAAAAACACTAGAGTCCTTCTTATCTGGCTTAAGCAAGGAGGCAAAAGCTTTTGCCTGGTGCAGCCCATGTTCTAGAATCTCTATTTGATCAAGATAGCTTTGCACAGCCTTCTCATGCAGGGTTTGTTCAGGGCTAAGAGGAGAATAATGAATTTCACCTATCTCTTTGGGAAAGGAATGCCCAGCCACTTGTGGAGCTTTAGGTTTGGCACCAAGCCTTTCTAATTCCTGGGCTTCTTTAGGAAATTCTTTAGGAATTGGTTGAAGGCATGTAAAATCAGAAGAGGGCATCACTGACCTCGGTAGCACGTCGTCGTCTTCAAGAACAGCTCCCCCAACAGCACCTTCCTCGAGCCTGGTTGCTGAAGCAAATGGAGTTTGAAAAGTTGAAAGCCTCTGTAAGATTCTTTCCACTGCTTCATCAGAGAGATTTATGTCTTCAGCAGACTGTGTCCTGCGTCTGGTTTTCTTCTTTCTTGGCATATTTGCAGTAATTAATCAGCGTTCCTCGGTCGCTGGACTAACTATCTGCCTAATAGCCTATATGCTTATCAGCAGAGCAACAGCAAAGAAAAACATCATAAATCAAACCATCCTCTGCTACCATTGTTGAAGTGTAAATCAACCTCGTTTTCCCCCTGGGGTAATTGCACTTAATTAGAGACAGATGGATCTTGTTTTCCATGCTGTATACTTTAAAGAAAGAAAAACCAAAATATATATATTCTAATAAGGATTTTATTATAAAAATAGAAAAACTAGCTAACTACATCTTTACCAGCAGCTTATCACACAGACGAACAAAGGAAGTACAAATCAGGAAGTTAGAAAAGAAAAAAAATGTAGATATGCGCAGTAGCTCAAAGTTTCACAAGACTAGTCTTACCTCTGTTGCTATAGATACGTGATAAAGTTCGCTGGCAGGCTACCGTAACACTCAGAATGGACGCTCGGCTGACAAACACATAACACAGTGACATAGCTGCTGCTGGTTAGCACTGAAGAATGGCAACAGGCTACATCTAATGAGGAACAGCTTCCACCCCCACCCAATCTGTGGACATGAAGAGTGTAAAGACAAGGAAACTCAGAGGAGGGTGGCAAGTCTACTCACAAGGAAGCAGCCTCACTCCTCCTAATGAGAAACACCAGGTTTTGAATTATTTAACCAGGTACATGGGATGGGGCAGTTGTCGGAGAAAGCTGTTCACTTTTCCTGTGTGTTGTCTTCGGCTTCTGCTTCCTGTACTCTGCTCTCATGTCATGCACTTTGGATTTGTGTTGTCAGGTGGGCAGTTCTTGGGACTTGGACTGCTCAGTCTAGGATTGCCTCATGGAACTTACTTGCAAGGTGCATGTCTTTGGGAATTTAGACAACCAATTGCATACACTGTTTTCATTTGTTACCTCTGGACTTACTCATTGAACTTTCTGCTTTGGGGTTTATGTGACTTAGGGATATCAACATCATCCTTGTTAGAAAAAACAAAATGAACTCCTGCTTGCCTCCTATCTTTTTCTAGTTGGTTGCAATATAATTTCAGAATATTTTTGTGCTACCAATCAACTAGCAACACAGCATCTGTCAGACATCCAAGATGTACCAAATCAAGTACCCCTAAAGTCCAGACATTTCAATGTTATTTTGGGTGGGGGGAATTCAAGCCATTCTATGAAATGGACAGCAGCATCCATAGCTGGCAAGAGTTGCCAATTCCCCTCCCCAAGACATCCTACTCTGTGTCTCTATCTTGCATGTTGGGCCCACAATTCTTTTTTTTTTTTAAGAATAGAATAGAATAGAATTCTTTATTGGCCAAGTGTGATTGGACACACAAGGAATTCGTCTTTGGTGCATATGCTCTCAGTGTACATAAAAAGAAAAGATACATTCATCAAGAATCATAAGGTACAACACTTAATGATAGTCATAGGGTACAAATACATAGGGTACAAAGTAGAATCAAGGGAAAGTACTAAGACATCACTGGCTGAAAAGACTTCTCTCAAGAGAGGAAGTCTAAAGGCCCAGCCAGCATTAAAGGCCCTGGGAAAGCCCTTTTAAAACATGCCTCTTCTGCTTAACTCACCAGAATTTGGGTGGATATACATGTGCATAAAGATATCTTACCAATCATAATCCATAACTGCCAAGGTAATGCTGATGTGCTCCATGCTGTCCTGGGGAATGTCAAAGACAAGAGCCTCATTGTAACTGGGGTTCAAAGTGTTTTTCTTGATGGAAGTTTTGCGCTTCTTCAAGTGCCTCCCTTCACACATGAGGGATGCTTTCACATAGGGATCTGAAAAGATGCAGGTAATGGGTAGAGAAAGATGGTCCAGGATTACAGGGGAGAGCAGCCAAGCCAAATTTATACCAAGCTCCATCAATTGTAGCTCTCTATCACTCTATCTTTAACATTTTGCCCCACCTGTTTCTGGTCACTATAATTTATATTCAATAAACTTATATTTATATATAATATTATATAATGTATACAATAGTATATAATTTATATACAATAAACACTGCATTTATATATGATATAAAAAGTTGTAGAGACTCTGGAAAGAGTGCAGCAAAGAGCAACAAAACATGATTAGGGGTCTGGAGGTTAAAACATATGAAGAATGGTTGCAGGAATTGGGTATGTCTAGCCTAGTGAAAAGAAGGACCAGGGGTGACATGATAGCAGTCTTCCAATATTTGAGGGGCTGCCATAAAGAAGAGGGGTGTTAGATCGGGCAAGTGAGGAGCCAGGAGCCAGGTCGAAGTGAACAACTCTTTAATGTACAGTGAGAATCCAGCAACTTTACAGTAGAACAACTCTCCTTATATAGCTTCTTGCCAAGTGTGTTGGCCAATGAACATTGAACTTTTTCCCGCTCTAATTTTCCCTCCAAACTTAGATACATAACACTCCTCCCCTCCCAGAAGGCATTTAACCACACTATTTACATACATAATCGCGCAGGTGACCAGGGCGTTCCCTGATTCTAGTTGACCTGCGCAATTCAGTCTGAGGCGGGGATTTGGGCTGGTCAGAGGGATCCTTTGTCTCTCCCAGCCCAGCCAATGGAACCTCCTGGATTTTTTTATGGGCGTTGCACTCTTCGGATGGGCCTGGCTTCTCGAAGGGGTGGCGCTGGACACCGAAGTCATCAGGTAAGTCCTCCGGCCACTTTGGGTTTGAGTTAGCTGTTGGATGAACGATTGGTGAGTCAGGGACTGGTTTGTCTGTTTTGTAGTCTGGCTCGTCGGGCATTGTTTGGCCCAGATGTTTCCTTAATTGGTCAATATGTCTGTGCCATACCCTTCCATTACTGACTTTGACAATATATGACCTGGGCCTGGTAACGTCAGAGATCTGCCCAGCCACCCAGAGGGGACCGTCCGCGTAATTTCTTGCGAAGACCGGGGACCCAATAGAGAAACTTCTAGTCTTACTTTCGGCTTCCATGTACCCCTCAGGGGAGTAATTGGGGTGTAGCCTATCTAGGGTGCAGCGGAGTCTCCCACCCATTAAAAGCTCTGCCGGACTCCGTCCCGTTGTCATGCACAGGGTAACATGTTGGGCTGCAAGAAAAGTATCAATCCTGGCTTGCCAGTCCCCTGGTCTGAGTCTGGCCAAGGCCTCTTTGGCCGATCTCACAAATCTTTCAGCTTGACCATTACTGGCTGGATGAAAAGGTGCTGTGAGTGCATGACAGACCCCTATCTCCGCTAGGTACCCCTCAAATTGAGTAGCCGTAGGTTGAGGCCCATTATCTGACACCAGGGTGTCCGGTAGCCCATGCGTGGCGAATAGTTTCCGAAGCGCTTTAATTACAGCCTCCGCATTGGTGGAGTGCATTAATATGATCTCCAGCCACTTAGAATAAGCGTCCACCACGAATAGAAAGGTTTGACCATGGAATGGGCCGGCAAAATCTATATGAATGCGGGACCATGGTCCCCGGGGCCTTTCCCACTCTTTGGATGGTCGGGGGAGCAGGGCGAGATTCTTGACAGGGGGTACACCTGGGCACCCATTCAGCAATGCTGTCGTCCATACTGGGCCACCATACATAGCTCCTCGCCAATCAATATGCAATGTGGTCAATACTTGTTCCCTTAAACACAGCGGAACAACCACCTGGTCACCCCATAGCAAGCAACCCCCTTGCATAGACAGCTCATGTCGTTTACAGATAAACAGTTTAAATTCCCCACCAACAGGGCCTTTCGGCCACCCCCTATGCACCCAGCCAATAACAGTTCGCAACACAGAGTCTTTAGCAGAGGCCCTTGCAACTTCAACAGAAGTGATAGGGTGTCAGGATGGGGTTGAGGGTTGTCCCCGAACCGTGAACCAGCTCACGAGCAAACACACTAGGACTGAAATAAAACTAGCAGAGGAGTCTTGTATAAAAATATACTTTACTTCAAAATGTTTAAAAAACACTATATTTTTAAAAAGGCAGATTAATAACAAAGTCTTATCTTGGTTAAATGAAACCAGGCCATCTCCCTAAATTCCTCTCCACAATACCGAAACAGTCCATAAGAAAAAACTAACATGACATTAAACAGCTTTGGTGTCGATACATCATTGAGGTGGTAGAAGGGCAGCAGCGTAGGCTTCACAGCTAAAAGTCACCTGTGAAAAACAATTCAATCAGCAAACGTGGCTTGAAGCTCCTGGGAGGGAAACTGTCCAGCTCTCCCCACGATCATAGCTCCAACAGCAGAAACAGTTCAGATGTTGGCTTGCGTGCTTCAACTCAGCAAAAGGCAAGCCGAAATTGGAGACATCAAAAGGCTCTCAGCTATCTCAACTCACAGTTGCAGCTAGCTCCGTGGGAGTATCTTTACACAGCTGTTCGGCTCCTCTTCTGCTGCTGCTATCTCTGCTGAAGCCATCAGGACTCCTTCTCTGAGTTCTCCTCCCTTCTGCAGCTCTGCTCTGGGCTCTGCGTCCAGGTGCTTCAGCACTGGCTCTGCATCTAGGCCTAAACAGCGTCTAGGCCCCAATAGCAAGCAGAAAGGTCCGTGCTTATATGGGGAGTTAACCTGCAATTAACTAGGGCGGGGAAGGCTTGCAGTTAATTGCAAACAGGAGATGGGTTGATTGGATCCATACTGTTTGTGACTGATCAAGTAGCTACAGCAATCCTGAAAACACTCGTGACATAGGGCCAGAGTCCATAGAGTCAATAAGCAGAATAGGAATGCCTGGAGTCAGGTCCTCCAGCAAATCCGGCAGCGGGCACCTACTGAGGGCATCGGCATGCCCAAGGCTCCGACCCGGGTGATGGATGAGTCGATAAGAGTAGGCAGCCAGAAAAATAGCCCACCTAGCCAGACAGGGGGACATGGCTGCTGCGGTGGGGCGATCCCCAGCCAAAAGTCCTAGCAGGGGTTGGTGATCAGTAACAAGTTCAAAAGTCCTCCCAAACAGATACTCGTGAAACTTTTAAACTCCGGCGACAGCCACCAGGGCCTCCCTGTCCAGCTGGCTGTAATTTCTCTCAGCGCTGGACAGGGTACGGGAGAAATAGGGGATGGGGGCTTCTAGTCCATTCAGCAGTCAATGACTCAAAACAGCCCCCACACCAAAAGGGGAAGCATCGCAGACTAAGACAAGGGGAAGCAGTTCATTTTGTTGGATGAGGAGGCTGTCGGCTGAGAGGAGTCTTTAGACAGCTGCAAACACCTCGGCTTCCGCCCTACCCCAAACCCACAGGGATTTTTTTGCTAACAGTTTGTGGAGTGGTTCAGCCACTGTGGGTTTGTCCTTTAAGAAAATCAAATAAAAGTTTAAAAGTCCCAGGAACACCTGTAGCTCCGCCCTGTTCTTTGGGGTTGGTGCATTGTGGATAGCTCTGATTTTACTTTCAGTGGGGTGTATGCCTGCCCCATCAACCTTGTACCCTAAAAATTCAACAGCAGGCACTGCTATTTGACATTTGTCTCTTTTAACTCGCAGCCCCGCATTCCTAAAAATAGTCAGCACCCTCCTTAGATGGTTCCCTAGTTGTTGCTCGTCTGCTGCGGTGACAAGAACGTCATTGAAATAGGGGACGACCCCCGGTAGTCCTTGCAGCAGACGTTCCATCACGCTTTGGAATAGTCCGGGGGCAACACTAACCCTGAACTGTAGTCTTGTGCATTTGAAGGCACCTCTATGTGTCACTATAGTCTGTGCTTCCGCGGTAGCGCCATCTACCAGCAGTTGCTGGTACGCCTGCGCAAGGTCGAGTTTAGCGAAAACCTTTCCGGGGCCCAAGGAATGGAGTAGGTGCTACACAATGGGGGACAGGATAGGCGCTTTGCTGGAGGGCTTTATTTAGGGTACACTTATAGTCGACGCAGATGCACACTGACCCGTCAGATTTGAGAGGGGTGACTATCGGGGTCTCCCATTTTGCATGGTCGACCGGTATTAGAATGCCCTGCCCTATGAGCTTATCCAGGTCCTGATCTATCTTAGGCTTAAGCGCAAATGGCACTCTCCTCGCCTTCATTCTAATAGGGGCTATATTAGGGTCCAGGTTAAAAGAAATAGGGGTCCCCACATACTTGCCAAGGCGGTCATCAAAAACGTCCTGGAATTTGCGAAGCAGGTCGTCCGTCAGGCCGCCACTGGTAGAGTGGATCCCGGTGACCCCCATGCCCAGGGCTTTGAACCAGTCAAGTCCTAGGAGGCTCGGTAGGCATCCGCTGACCACGGTGATAGGCAGCCACTTGTTGAAATGGCCGAATTTCACCTGGAACGTCCCACAGCCTTCAACGGGAATGCGATTTCCTTGGTAGTCATTCAGCCTTAGGCGCTGGTGCTTCAGCTGGTGTTTCTTGATGTCCAGGATTGCTGTGTTGTGGCTCCATCCTCCGAGCCTATCTTATCGGAGGAAGAAGGCTCCGAACATGAAGGAGAGGAGACGGCCAGGCCTCCCTCTCCAGGACCCTCCTCTCTGGCAATGCCTCAGGTGTCTCCCGAAGGAGAAGAGATTGGCCAGGAGCCAGGTGTTTCCGAGCCGTCAGATAGTGATGAAGAAACATTGTGGTTGGACCCATGCCAGCGTCAGAGAGACAAGCGTGAGCAGCAGAAAAGGAGGCATGCCAGAGATTAAGCTGAGTCACTGGACCACACCCCACAGGCTATAAAAGGGAGTGTGGTGGCCATTTGGATTCTGTGACGGACAAAGCTAATCTCTGGCGAGGTACTTGCACCTTTGGACACAACACCTATTTGCTGTGGATTTAATTACAAACTGGACTATTCAAACTGTGTGTATTTTTGTCTGTGTTATCGGAGTAAAAGCTCTTGGCAGGCAGCCACGGAGTTGCTGCCAAGTTCCTTATCACTGACGTTGTGTGTTTGAAGAGTTTATTTAACCCTCGGCTGGCTGGTTGGGTGTGTGCCAGGTATGGGGACAGAACATCTTGTCCGTTACCCCAAACGTTAACCCATCTCTAACCGAGATGGACCCACAGCTGCAGCAAATAATACAACAACTACAAGCTGATAATCAGCTCCTGCAGCAGCAAGTCGGCCAGCTAACTGCGCAGCTGGCTTTGGGAAATGCTCCTGCAGCTGTCCCTCCACCTCCTCCTCCTCCCCGTCGGAAATGCCCTATCAATGTGCCAGATAAGTTCTCTGGGCAGCAGGAGATGTTCCCGGCCTTCATGGGACAATGCCAATTGTTTATGGCTATGAGGCCGGAGGACTTTCCGGACGACCGGGCTCAGGTGGCATTCGTAATTAACCTCCTCTCTGGCAATGCCGCTTGATGGGCAGATTGCTGCAGAATAGCCCCTTGTTGGCAGATTATCAGGGCTTTTGGCAACATCTGAGGGTGATTTATGAGGACCCCCTGAAGACTCAGATGGCAGCCAGGCGCCTCAAGGACCTCCGTCAAGGGAAGCACCCCCTGCAGGAATCTGTGGCTGAATTTCGGCTTCTGGGCCAGGACTCTGACTGGAACGATGCAGCGTTAAGGGACGCTTTCCAGGATGGCCTCTCCGACGACCTGCAGGATGAGCTGGTTCGGGTGGAGGCGCCTCAGACCCTCGACGCCCTCGTAATGCAGTGTTTGCACATCGACGCCCACTTCCAACGGCTCAAGACCCGCCGGCCCGTCCAGGAACCCCCGACCGTTTCTGCACCCCCGCGTCCCGTACCGACAGCGTCCCGGGTTACCCCGCGTTTCGTGGCAACTGTGGAGGAGCCCATTGAGCTGGAAGCGGCTCGACCTCGCCTGACAGCCCAGGAGCGAATGCGGAGACACCAAGGGGGATTGTGCCTCTATTGCGGGGAGGCTGGACATTTTGCCGCCTCCTGCCCCAGGAAGAGCAGTGGGGCGCTCAAGCCTGTTCCGGAATCTCGGCGTGACCAGCCGGGAAACGGGGCAGGCCTGGCCTAGGGGAAACCCTGGGTCAGGCACGTAGCCATGCCCCACCGGAGTCGGCGGCTGTGGACTGTGAGCCCCCTCGGCACCTGATTCTGGACACCCGGGTTTTGTTGGCCAACCGGTCAGAGGGGCTTCAAGCGCACGCGCTGGTGGACTCAGGGGCCACGTCGAACTTCATGGACCAGGCCTTTGTGACCCATTTTAAGGTTCCCTTGGTTCCGGTGGACCCTCTGTTGAGGGTCGAGACTATTGATGGGCGGGAACTTGTAGCGGGGCCCATTAAGTTCGCGACTCAGCCTTTGCGCCTCGCCATTGGGGCCCATGAGGAAGCGATCCAATTTTATGTGACGGCGGACCTGCATTTCCCGCTGGTCTTGGGGATGGCCTGGCTTCAGGCCCACGATCTGCAGGTGGCCTGGTTGAGGAACGCCATCTCCTTCCCAAGCCTGCAGTGCATCGACCACATCCGCCACACCTGTGCCGGCCAGGATGTCTCCACCCCTGCCATCTCTTTGCCTCCTGAGCTGACGCCCTTCACCGATGTGTTCAGCGAAAAGGAGGCTGACTGCTTACCCCTGCATCGACCCTAAGACTGCCTGGTGGACCTGATCCCCAATGTGCCACTACCCGTGGGATGCCTGTATTCCATGTCGGAGCCCGAGTTGGCCGCCCTACAGGACTTCCTGGACAAAAACTTGGCCCGAGGGTTCATCCGGCCTTCGTCCTCCCCTCTCTCGGCCCCGGTCCTCTTTGTGAAGAAGAAGACGGGGGACTTACACCTGTGCTGTGACTACCGGTGATTAAACGCAATCACCGTGCAGAATCGTTACCCCCTGCCGCTCATCCCGGAGCTGATGGAGAGGTTGCGGGAGGCCTCGATCTTCACTAAGCTTGATCTCCAAGGGGCCTACAATCTGGTGCGCGTGCGAGAGGGGGACGAGTGGAAGACGGCATTTGGCACCCGATACGGCCACTTCGAGTACACCATCATGCCGTTCAGGCTGACCAACGCCCCCGCAGTCTTCCAGCATCTAATGAACGACATTTTCCGGGACATGTTGGACCGGTTTGTGGTTATATACCTGGATGACATTTTGATCTATTCCCGGACCCAGGAAAGCCACCTCCAGCATGTCCGCCAGGTCCTACAGCGCCTGCGGGAGCACCAACTCTATGTGAAGTTGGAGAAATGTTTCTTCTTCCAGACTTCCATAGAGTTCCTTGGGCACATCATCTCCCCCGAAGGTATCGCCATGGACCCGCGCAAGGTAGAGGCCTTGCGTAGTTGGGAACCCCCTCGTCGGGTGAAGGACATCCAGCGTCTGCTGGGGTTCACCAACTACTACCGAACTTTCATCCCGGGCTTCGCCACCCTGACTTTGCCGCTGACCCAGCTCCTTCGGAAGAAGGTTCTGTTCCAGTGGGGTCCCCTGCAGCAACAGGCCTTCAAGGTCCTGAAACAGGCCTTCATCACGGAACCTGTCCTGAGGCACCCCAATCCACATCGTCCGTTCGTGGTCGAGACGGATGCGTCCAATGTGGCGATTGGGGCGGTGCTGCTACAGGCCCCGGTGGATGGCGGCACTCTTTTTCCCTGCGCTTATTACTCCCGGAAACTCAATCCTTCCGAGAGCAATTACACCATCTGGTAAAAAGAGTTGCTGGCTATCAAGGCCGCGTTCGAGGCTTGGCGGCATCACCTCGAGGGGGCCCGACACCAGGTGGAGGTGTGGACGGACCATCGGAACCTGGAGCACCTCACCACGGCCAGGAAGTTGAACCAGCAGCAGATCCGGTGGTCGTTGTTTTTCGCCCGGTTCAACTTCCACGTGACTTATATCCCGAGTGGCCACAACCAGAGAGCAGATGCTCTATCCCGCAAGCCGGAGTACTTTTGCCCTAAGGACTCCCTTCCCCCACAAACGGTGCTGCCAGTGGAATCCTTGGCCGCGGTCCAGGAACCGACGGACTTGCGGGCTCAGGTGCTGGAAGCGCAGCGTCAGGATGACTGGTCGCTGCAGCGGAAAGTGGAAGTCGGCCCCACGTCCCCATGGACTTTGGAGGAGGGCTTGTTGAAGCACCGGGGCCGGTTGTACGTGCCCACGAGTCCGCT
Organism: Arizona elegans; assembly: GCA_022577455.1. Taxonomy (NCBI): domain Eukaryota; kingdom Metazoa; phylum Chordata; class Lepidosauria; order Squamata; family Colubridae; genus Arizona; species Arizona elegans. The sequence continues at coordinate 17,387,430 of JAKOOJ010000010.1, forward strand.
CCGAGCCCTCGTCATGAACCAGTGCCATGACAACCCCGTGGTGGGACATTTCGGGTTCTTTAAGACGCTGAATCTGTTTTCTTTCTGCTCTCATCGTTCCTTTCTTTGCATTTCCTATTCCATTTATTCATTTGAATTCTTTCAAACCAATTAATGTTTAATTTTCCATAAATTTCCTCTTTCCTCATTTCATTTTCTATAAATTTCAACCATTCACTAATTGTTTCCACTTTCTCTTCTATTATAATCCTCTCTCTGTTACTATTTAATTTCATTGGGCAAATCTCTTTCAGTTTACCTAAATACAATGCGTCTGGTATTAATTTTTTTGCTAATCTGTCCCAATTTTTAGTCAAACTATTTAACCAATAATTGCAAATTTTAACCTTACCTTTAAAATTGTCCAAAAACCATTTGTAACCAAACTTCTTTATTTCCTTCATTTCCAAATTACCCCAAAGTTTAACATCTCCTTTTAAAAATTTTACTACTGTTTTTATATTAAATGCTCTATAATAGTTTAATAATTTTGGAATTCTTAAACCACCTTGTTTTTGGTTCTGATACCACATTTTCTTAATCAGTTTGACATCTTGAATAATAAAAGATGAAATTGGGCCAAAGGGATTAGTTAGTAAAATTTATAAAATTATTAACTCTGATAATAATTCACAAAGGGTAATGAAAGAGAATTGGGTAAAAGAACTGGGTATTGAAATTTCTGATCAAAATTGGAATATGAATTGGGTTAGCAGAATAATGAGGACATTATCAATAAGGATTAAAGAACATAATTATAAAGTTATTTGGAAGTGGTATTTGACCCCAATAAGACTTTTTCAAATGGATAATAAAGTGGATAAAATGTGTTGGAGATGTAAAGTGGAACTCGGGACATATGCTCATATGTGGTGTAAATGTAATGGGGTTGAACTTTTTTGGTCTAGGATAGAAAATGAAATATTTGAAATAATTAAGAAGAGGGTCAAATTGAAATTGGAAACCATATTATTATTAATATTGAATGAAACAACATTAACAACTGGAGAAAGAGAATTGGTGAGGATTTTGGTTATAATGGGGAGAATTATAATTGCTAGATATTGGAAATTAAATGTTGACTTAAAATTAGAAGAATGGTACAATGAAACATGGAAATTTGCATTAAATGATAAATTGACTTGTGATATTAAAATTAGAAGTGGTATATATAAAGAAAATGTTTTTTGGAACACTTGGCAACCATTTGTGGACTTTGCACTTGGGAGATTGGATGAATCGGCACCAGTACCTTATCAAAGAGATTTCTGGAAGAATTGAAGACTTCAAGTTCCTAAAACTTCCTTTCCGTTTGTATAGCACGTTGGGGGGAAAAAATTTTTTTCTTTCCTTACTATTGATTTTTTGTATTGATTTTTTTTTCCTTTTTGTTATTCCTTAACAATAAAAATATAATAATTTTTTTTTTAAAAAAAAAGACGCTGAATCTGGTGATGCGGACTTTTTGGTGGCCTCGGGTATGGCACGACATGCACACATACGTGACGACTTGTGTGACGTGCCGACAGGCCAAAGCCACATCTGGCCCACCTCCTGGACTCCTCCAGCCGCTGCCGACACCGGAGAGACCGTGGGGAGCCATCTCCATGGACTTCCTGACGGACCTGCCACCATCCGCTACGTTCACGACCGTCCTCGTGGTGGTGGATGCGCTCACGAAGATGGCACATTTTATCGCGTGCTGTGGACTGCCATCAGCCCGCACCACAGCCCGCCTGTTCCTGAAACACATCTTCCACTGCCATGGCCTGCCGGACCGGGTGGTTTCGGACCGTGGGGCCCAATTCACGGCCCGCTTCTGGAAAAGCCTGATGGCCGCATTGGAGGTGCAGGTGTGCCTGTCGTCGTCGCACCATCCAGAGACTGACGGGGGAACGGAGAAGGTCATCGGCATCCTCAAACAGTACCTCCACTGTTTCGTCAACCAGCAGCAGGACAACTGGGCCGAGTACCTTCCCCTGGCGGAGTTCACCTTTAACAACTCCCAACACACCTCCACCCAGATGACCCTGTTCCATGCCAACGCGGGATACCACCCACGGTTTTTCCCACTGTCCATCTCGTACTCCCCTGTTCCCGAGACCCAGGACTTCCTCTCAGAACTGCAAGCAGTGCAGCAGCTGGTGCGGCGGCAGCTGATCCGTGCAAAGGAGGACTACAAGCGGGTTGCCGACCGCTCTCGAAGGGCGACACCACCACTGGAAGTGGGCGACCGGGTATGGCTGTCCACGAAACACCTCCCCACAGACCGGCCGGTAAAGAAACTCGACCACCGTTTTATTGGTCCCTTCCCGGTCGAGGCAGTCATCAACCCGGTGGCCTACCGGTTGACTCTGCCAAGCTCCATGTGACTCCAACCTGTTTTCCATCAGTCCCTCCTGGTCCCTGAGGCCCCAGTGAGCCATCTCCAATGCCCGACAACGCCTGCCCCCCCAGCCGCAGCCGACGAGGACGACACCTTGACATACGAGGTGGACAGCATCCAGGACTCCCATTGGCTGAAGGGGCGATTCCAATACCTCATCGCCTGGAAGGGGTACAGGCCCGAGGATTTCAGCTGGGTGGACACGTCTTCCGTTCAGGCCCCTGACCTGGTACGGGCCTTTCACGACCAGTTCCCGTCCTGACCACATCCTGACCGTCAGACCCGGGGGAAGGGCCCTGCGGTGGGGGATAGTGTTGTGGCTCCGTCCTCCGAGCCTTTCTTATCAGAGGAAGAAGGCTCCGAACATGAAGGTGAGGAGACGGCCAGGCCTCCCTCTCCAGAACCCTCCTCTCTGGCAATGCCTCAGGTGTCTCCCGAAGGAGAAGAGATTGGCCAGGAGCCAGGTGTTTCCAAGCCGTCAGATAGTGACAAAGAAACATTGTGGTTGGACCCATGCCAGCATCGGAGAGACAAGCGTGAGCAGCAGAAAAGGAGGCGTGCCAGAGATTAAGCTGAGTCACTGGACCACACCCCACAGGCTATAAAAGGGAGTGTGGTGGCCATTCGGATTCTGTGACGGACAAAGCTAATCTCTGGCGAGGCACTTGCACCTTCGGACACAACACCTATTTGCCATGGATTTAATTACAAACTGGACTATTCAAACTTTGTGTATTTTTTTCTGTGTTATCGGAGTAAAAGCTCTTGGCAGGCAGTCACGGAGTTGCTGCCAAGTTCCTTATCACTGATGTTGTGTGTTTGAAGAGTTTATTTAACCCTCGGCTGGCTGGTTGGGTGTGTGCCAGGTACGGGGACAGAACATGCTGCTTTTAGCGTGGCCCAGGACATGATAGTAATGAACGAGCCAGTGTCTATCTCCATTTGGCATGGAGATCCCTCAATTTCGACGGTTACATGCAGCTTTTTCTCCAAGGACGTTGTAGCTTGGCCGATGCGGGTCTGGAATGTCTCGGGTGTTTTGGAATAAGTGCCTCATTTTTGTTGGACGTTTCTGTCCTTCCTATGTGGTCACGGCTGACCGGCTTGATTGGCGAATGCTCTCTGCTTGTGACTGGACAGTTGACTTGCCCTGCACACCTGCGCCAAATGTCCCTTTTTGTCACAGCGCCTGCAAATGGCATCTTTGAATCGGCACATCTGTCTCTGATGGAATCCCCCACAACTAGCACAACTCTCTTTCCGGCCATCATCATCCCTCTTATTTCTTTCCGTTTTGAAGATGTCCTCATTGCCTTCTTCATCACTATCAGTCAGGGCTGATTCCCTGTGGACAGGGGTAGACTTTTGTGCCAGGGATTCTGCTGCCTTGTTAGACGATTCATGCTCTCTGGCTTCATCTAGGGCAATGTGCAGTGAGGTTTGTCTTGGCCAGCAGTTGCCTCTGGAGGCGAATGTCCCGGACTCCGCATATTAGTTGCTCTAGGAGGACATCCTCCAGATCGCGGTACTTGCAGTGCGTGGTGGTCTTGCGTAGCGCTGCCATGTATGTGTTTATCAGCTCGCCGTCCTTCTGGAGTCTTTGCCGGAACTCATAGCACTGAACAAATTTGGACGGCACAGGGGCATAGTGCGTCCTCAACGTGGTCTGCAGGACCTGCCATGGTACAGACTGCACCGGTGTTGGCTCTGACAGCGAATCGGCTGTGTCAAACACTTCGGGGCTGCAGTGACTCAAAAAGAGGGCTTGCTTCCGATTGTCGGACAGCGCTTGGAGGTCATTTGCTTCAAGGAAGCATTCAAACCGTGTCATGTACGATCCTCACTTTTCTCTCGCGGGATCGAACAGCGTTGGCGGTGCGAAGGCGGACTTTTCTCTGCTGTGCTCGGCTCGTGCAGGCTTTTCTGCCTGGCTGGATTCTGTTGTCAGCTCTTATTTGTGCAACCTGTCTACCTCAATCCCATCCTCATCGCCAGTGTTAGATCAGGCGAGTGAGGAGACAGGAGACAGGTCGAAGTGAACAACAACTCTTTAATGTACAGTGAGAATCCAGCAACTTTACAGTAGAACAACTCTCCTTATATAGCTTCTTGCCAAGTGTGTTGGCCAATGAACATTGAGCTTTTTCCCGCTCTAATTTTCCCTCCAAAATTAGATACATAACAAGGGGGTCAACCTATTCTCCAAAGCACCTGAAGGCAAGACAAGAAGCAATGGATGGAAACTAATCAAGGAGAGAACCAACCTAGAAATAAGGAGAAATTTCCTGGCAGTGGGAACAATTAATGAGTCTTGCCTTCAGAAGTTGTGAGTGCTCCATCCCTGGCGGTTTTTAAGAAAAGGTTGGTCAGCCTTTTGTCTGAAATGATATAGAGTCTCCTGCTTGAGCAGGTGGTTGGACTAGAAGACCTCCAAGGTCCCTTCCAACTCTGTTATTCAGTTACTCTGTAATTTCAATTCCTTTGAATATAAGTGATACTCAGACTTTTTGGTTGAGCAGTGACAGAAATCTTTTCCAATACCATCTGAATGAGCTTATCGTGGTTGTGGGAACTGTCTGTGATTACTTAGTGAGAACAGGTGACTCTCTTTTTCACCTGTCTCTACAAATTATCATAAGGTCCAATAGCCATATGCAGGAGAGCCATATGCAGGAGAATATCCATGGCAGAACTTGGAAGGAGGAGAATCACATTTCAAAATCCCTTTTTTAATAATGTAATTTCCACAAGCAGAAAAGTAGCACTGTAAGAAATAGGCTGGGGTATATACAACATTTTTCTCTAATGACCTACTATTTCACAAACCTTTCCTGTAATCAGAAAAATACCAAGCAAAATTCCACTATAGACCTGTCACATAAACCAGCTGTTTTCTTTGGCAGAAGGCAACCCATAGGTGCAACTGGGGCTGTCCCCACCAACCCTGACCTGCAATTCCAGACTATATAGGAAGTTTATCACTATAGAGCAGAATTTGGTCTTCAGTTTTCCACTACCAACGTCTATAAAAGTGGGGCTTGCTTTGAGAAATTCTAGTCAATTGTAACTGCAAGTTCCTTCCTGTTTGCTCTCCATAGAGGATTGAGCTCTAATTCTCATCATAAGTACCAAGGATCAATCTTATCAAAAGTGACTTGGCATTTTCTAACTCTTAAAATGCATCCTCCATATCACAAGCATGACAACTGCCACTGAGATGTATATGCCTAACTAGAGGCAGTAGAAAATTTGATTCTGTCTGTTTATCCAAACTGAATAAGTTCAGTCTCTCCCAAATGTACAAGCAAACCAAAAATAAACCCCAGTATACTCACACAGAATGCAGATTACAATTTTTAAAAAATGTGCAAAAGGCACAGGTTAAGGAACAATGTGTATAGATAAAAGCATATTTATGAAAAGTACATTAGCTTTTCATAAGAAAAGCTTAACAAGAGCCTGTAGTACAGTGTACAGTGGACTAAGCACTGTTATTAACATCTGCTGCTTGCAATTACTGCAAGTTCAAATCTCACCAGGCTCAAGGTTGACTCAGCCTTCCATCCTTTCAAAGGTAGGTGAAATGAGGACCCAGATTGTGGGGGCAATAAGCTGACTTTGTATAAATATACAAAAGTATGAAGGCTATTGCTTAACGCATTGTAAGCCGCCCTGAGTCTCCGGAGAAGGGCAGCATATAAATTAAAAGAAAAGAAAAAAAAAACATTAGAAAAAAAGACTATATGCAAAAAAATATTCTAGGAAAAGCACATATAAGAAAGTATTTATTAGGAGAAATAAACACCAGTATTTTCAAAGTGCTGGGAAAACAGGCCAAACATTTAATATGGTGAAAAAAGAGACGTTGAACAAAATGAAAATTGACAGATTTGCTCATCTGAAGCTGAACTACAGGTAGTCCTCAACTTACAACAGTTCATTTAGTGACCGTTCAAAGTTACAATGGCACTGAAAAAAGTGACTTATGACCATTTTTCAGAGTTATGACCTTTGCAGCATCCCCACAATCATGTGATCAAAATTCAAATGCTTGGCAACTGGTTCATATTTATGACTGTTGCAATGTCCCAGGGTTATGTGATCACTTTTTGCGACCTTCTGACAAGCAAAGTCAATGGGGTAGCCAGATTCACTTAACAACTGGGTTAGTAATTTATCAACTGCAGTGATTCATTTAACATCTGTGGCAAGAAAGGTCATAAGATGGGGCAAAACTCACTTAACAAATGTCTCACTTAACAACAGAAATATTGGGCTCAATTATGGTTGTAAATCGAGGACTACGTGTATGTCCTTGGAATAGCAATGAAGCATAATAGGGCCCATCTTACACCCATCTTGTTTCCTTCTAGTAACCCCTTTGCTGCTTTCTCTGCCCTATTTAATTCTAAATCCTGCCTCCTTTCCTGATAACAGGGATAGGGAGCCTGATGCCCCCTAGAGGTCTTGGATTTTAGTTACCAACAACCCTAAAAACATGGTGCGGCTCAGGGTTTAGAAAATACACCCAAAGAACTGGAGGGTACTAGATTGCCAGGCTCCCCAGTACACCATTTTTACTTCTCATTGACCCTAAATTCTTACCTACATTTGAATCCCATCCCTACTAAACTCTACATCAGGCTTCTGTAAAGTCAACACACACCCAAAAGCTCCTCCTTTCATTCTTTGCTGCCATCCCTTCCTCTCCAAATGCATAAAGGACATGATTCCAGTTTACCAGACCCTTAAAATACACGAACCAGGCCTAAGTTGGTGTATTTGCCTTCAGAAGTTGTGGGAGCTTCATCATTGGAAGCTTTCAAGAAGAGACTGGACTGCCATCTGTCAAAAATGGTGTAGGGTCTGCTTGAGTGGTAGGGTTGGACTAGTGTTTGGGGTTTTTTTTTTTTTTTTTGCTTTAATTTATATGCCGCCCTTCTCCGGAGACTCAGGGCGGCTTACAATGCGTTAAGCAATAGCCTTCATACTTTTGTATATTTATACAAAGTCAGCTTATTGACCCCACAATCTGGGTCCTCATTTCACCTACCTTTGAAAGGATGGAAGGCTGAGCCAACCTTGAACCTGGTGAGATTTGAACTTGCAGTTCAAATGTAGATGACCAACAAGGTCCCTTCCAACTCTGTTAATCTGTATCTGTAAATGCAAAAAAGTAGCTTCAGGTGGGCAGATGTACCCTTAGAAGCACACTCCACTCACGAATGTTTTTTGACTGAATAATAACAGAATGACAGAGTTGGAAGGGAACTTGGAGGTCTTCTAGTCCACCCCCCTGCTCAAGTAGGAGACCCTCTTGGGGCTCACCCTTTTCATAGGGAGATCCCACTTTATCAGGGTACCCTAATAAACTCCTTTTAAATGATCTTCCAACTCGGTTGCTTATTGGGAAGTTAAACCGAGGCAGAACCTAGGGCTACATTTGGCTATCACATTGCTAGCTGAACTTTTGAATGTACATAGCGTACATTACATGTACAAGAATTGAGATTCAGTCCCTGCTATCTTCAGTGACCAGGTGAGTCTTTGACAATCAGAGAAGGCTATGTTGAGCTACATGGTCAAACATGCTGATCTCTTTTTTTAAAAAAAAAAAATCTTCACAGATTTGAGGGACCTCAAAAATATCTGAGTGCCACTGCCACTTAGATTAATAATATTTAGATAAACACTATCTTCTGCATTTATTTTAGCCACTGATGCTGAAGCAGAAACAAACAGACCCACCCCTCCAGAAAAAATAAAACAGCCTCCATATCTTCTATCCCTGTCCACTATGGGAAAAACTGGAGTTTTGATGGTTGAAGTAGGCACAGAAGTAATATCAGGGAAATTAGTAGAGGAACAAGGCAGGAAGCAAAATATAACCTGTATCAGAACACTGGAGGTACAATGTTTGGTCATTGTCTATAGATGAGGGCCTGACAACTTTAGAAAAGAAGTCATTTTCATATTTACTTTACATCAGTTGAAACCTGATTCATACTGCCAGAGCCTAAAGCAGATGGTACGCACAAAATGCATGGAAACTACAAAGCAGGCATGGGAAGTCTTTATGCAGTTCTGAGTGAACAGAGAATGAACACCAAACTATGTTTTATCTAACAATTTAGACAAAGGACAGATCTCAATCCACCATCACCAAATGCAGGGGAGAAATACAATGGCACTGGCTCAAGGCCCAAAGCTATTACTTTATCCTGTCTCTGAAAGCAACTGCCTGGAAGTTGTCTTAGATGATCTGAGCAAAGGCAGACCAAAGTTTAAGTGTAGATCTGCACTTAATTGGCTGAAGATATGTTGTTCTTGGGAGGTGGAACAGCCAGAGCTGAAAGGTGGAGAGGAAGCACATATGTGGTAGAGCTGTTGGGACAGAATGTGAGACAGAAGCTAAAGGATCTACTCAGAAGCAAGAGGAAGAGGACCGCCATGTGCATCAGTGCTGGCTTACTACAACTAGAAGTAAAATGTAGCAAATTATTGGTGAAATGACTTTCAACTGATATCATCAGAGGCAATGAATATGTGCTGATGCATTCCAAGGAAGGAAGGACTTTGGATAGACATAAAACCACAGGACATCAGCCTTTCCTGAACACCAATCACAAGGACCACATCATAAAATAAGCCTGAAGAATTGGCAAGGATTGCGGAGGATAAAATAAGATAAAATAAAATAAGATAAAACATTTTATAGGCATTTTCTTTATATGATACTGATAGTGTCAATTTGCTGTTAATTTTCCATAGTTTTTCCCATTTGGTTAATTCAATACTGTACCCAAAGTTCTTCGCTCATGTGATCATCTTCTCTTTTACTATTTTTTCCTCTAATTTATATGCGAGTAAAAAGTTGTAAATTTTAGTTATTAATTTCTCGTTTGGGCCTAATAGTATTTTGTCCAATTGATTCAGTTCTTTTTGAATCCCGTACTTCTCCATGTCCATTTTGTATCTGGATTTTAATTGTAGGTATGGCCACCAGTCAATTTCTACACCTTGTTCTTTTAATTCTTCTCTGGTTTTTAATTTCCCTTCGTCGTTTAAGAGTTCTTGGTATGTTTTCATTTTGTTTGTGTCCATAATATTTGGGTATATTTGTGCTTCCATTGTTGAAATCCACCGTGGGATTTTATCATAATGATTTTTGCTAATTCCAGTCCAAATCTTTAGTAATGTGTCTCTTACAATATGCCTTCGGAATTGTTCATGTTTTTTAGGTTTCTCTTCCCATAGATATGCGTGCCATCCTTTCGTCAAATCAAAGCCTTCTAATGTTAATAGATGTTTGTTTTTTAGTTCAATCCATTCTTTGATCCATGTTAATGATGATGCTTTGTGGTAGGTTTGCCAATCTGGGAGCCCCATTCCTCCTCTTTCTCGTTTATCCTGTAGGTGTTTCAGTTTAACTCATGCCTTCTTCCCCTGCCAGATATACTTTGATATCATCTTGTCCAAATCTTTAAAATAGGATTTTCCTGGATTGATTGGTATCACCTGAAATAGATAAAGCATCCTTGGGAGGATATTCATTTTAATGGAGGCAATTTTACCTAGTAATGATAGTTATAATTTAGTCCAAAATTCTAAATCTTTTTCTATTTGTTTGGCCAATTTATTGTAATTATCTTCCTTGAGAGTTGATATTCTATTAGTAAGCCAAATCCCTAGGTATTTCACTTTCTTTGCTATTTGTATTCCTAGTCTATTTTCCAATTCTTCTTCTTGGTTTTTGGTAAGGTTCTTGGTTAACATTTTTGTTTTTGGTTTGTTGATTTTCAGGCCTGCTACCTCCCCATATTGTTCAATTTTGGCCAGTAATTTAGGTCCTGATTGTAGTGGTTTTTCTAGGATGAGTACTATGTCATCCGCAAATGCTTGCAGTTTGTATTCCTGGTCCTTTATCTTTAATCCCGTTATTTCTTTATCTTCCCTAATTTCTTTCAATAATATTTCCAGTGTTAGTATAAACAATATGGGGGATAGGGGGCATCCTTGCCTCACTCCTTTCTTTATATCAAATTGTTCCGTTGTCTCTCCATTAATCAATATTTTGGCTGTTTGGGTATTGTATATTCTTTTAATCATATTTAAAAATCTTTCTCCAAATTTCATCTTTTCCAATTGTGTTATTAAGAATGTCCAATTAAGATTATCGAACACTTTTTGTGCATCCAGGAAAATTAATGCTAATTGCTTGTCTGGTCTTTGTTCATAATATTCAATAGTGTCGATAATTGTCCTTGTATTATTTTTAATTTGTCGTCTGGGGATAAAGCCATATTTTTTTTTAATTTGATTTATATGCCGCCCTTCTCTGGAGACTCAGGGCGGCTTACAATGCGTTAAGCAATAGCCTTCATACTTTTGCATATTTATACAAAGTCAGCTTATTGCCCCCACAAACTGGGTCCTCATTTTACCTACCTTAGAAAGGATGGAAGGCTGAGTCAACCTTGAGCCTGGTGAGATTCGAACTTACAGTAATTGCAGACAGCTGGTGTTAATCACAATACTTTTAGTCTGCTGAGCCACCAAAGGTAAAATATCTAGGAGTTCAGGTTGCAGAATCAAACACAAAATTGTTTCAAAATAACTATGAGGTGTTGTGGCGAGAGGTGCAGAAAGATATGGAGACTTGGAAAAAACTGCAGCTGTCACTACTTGGAAGAATAGCAGCAATTAAGATGAATATTTTGCCAAGATTTCTTTTTTTGTTTCAAATGATTCCGGTGCTTAATAGTGATAAACAATTGAAACTGTGGCAAACTGGCGTGAATAAGTTTGTCTGGAACGAGAAAAAGCCAAGAGTGAAATTGAAAATTATGCAAGATGTTCCAGAAAGGGGAGGTCTTAAACTTCCAAACCTACAGTTATATTATGATGCAGCAGCTTTGACTTTAACAAGTGATTGGTTTGGAGGGAAAAAGACTGGAATATTGAACGCAGAAAGTTTTGATTTGGAATTTGGATGGCATGCCTACTTATTTTATGACAACAAAGTGGACAAAGTATTTAAAAGCCATATACTTAGAGACTCTTTGATGAGAGTTTGGAAGAAGCACCGATTCAAATGGGATTATAAAATACCGCTATGGCTGGATCTTGGTCATACTTTGTGGAATACAAATATAATGTCACTCGGGGGGTTTTTATACAAAGAGGTTCTTTTTACAGATGCGGGCAGATGGCAGCTGAAGACATTATAGACATTGTTGGCTGAAGGGATTAATTTAACTTGGCTACAATATAATCAATTGCAATTGAGATGGAAAGAGGACCAAAAAACTGGTATTATGATGCATGAGGAAGAACTGGTTAGACATATAAAAGAGAAAGGTCCAATGCATATTAAAAGGCTTTATAATGTTTTGTTAGAAAGGGATTCAGAAACTGAATTAGTTAAAGATTGTATGATTAAGTGGGCACAAAATTTTGAGGAACCAGTGATGTTGGAAACATGGGAAAAAATTTGGGTTCAGAACGTTAAATTTACACAGTCGCAGAATTTGAGGGAAAATTTTTATAAAATGTTTTATAGATGGCATTTAGACCCCAAAAAATTGTCGTGTATGTACCCTAATGTTCAGCCTAAATGTTGGAGATGTGATTGTTTAGATGCTACATATTATCATGTTTGGTGGACCTGTAGGAAAGTCAAGGCTTTTTGGATAAAAATTTGGTGGGTCATGCAGAATGTTTTGAAGAAAAACATTCAATTTTCTCCACAATTGTTTTTATTGGGTATAGTTAAGGGTTTTACATTGGGTGAAACAAAATTGATATTGTACATGATAACAGCAGCAAGATTGTTGATAGGTAAATACTGGAAAAATGAAGCTTTGCCCACGCTTGAGGAATGGACTTTGAAGATGGCCAGTTTTGCAGAGATGGCGAAGATTTCAGCATATTTAAAAGATTGTTCACAAGAGACTTATGAATGGGAATGGAAAAAGTGGATAGATTATGTTCAGAACAAATATCAAACTAGGAAGTATCAAATAGCCTTTATTTGAAAATGTTATATTAAGATAGAAATATTTTAATGTAATGAAGATGAAAATTTATAAGGGGGAGGGAGGGGTTCAAGTTTTATATAAGTTTTATACAAAGGAGGGTTTTTCCTTTTACCTGATATGAGTATATTGTGTGGAAGTCCGGGGGGAGGGGGGGTTAGGGTGGGTTAGGGAGGTTGGGAAGTTTGGGGTGGGTTGAGGGGGGGAAAAAGGGGTGAAAATGTAATTGTAAAACTTTTGCAATAAAAAAAAAAAAGAATGTCCAATTAAGATTATCGAACGCTTTTTGTGCGTCCAGGAAAATTAATGCTAATTGCTTGTCTGGTCTTTGTTCATAATATTCAATAGTGTCGATAATTGTCCTTGTATTATTTTTAATTTGTCGTCTGGGGATAAAGCCATATTTTTTTTTTAATTTGATTTATATGCCGCCCTTCTCCGGAGACTCAGGGCGGCTTACAATGCGTTAAGCAATAGCCTTCATACTTTTGCATATTTATACAAAGTCAGCTTATTGCCCCCACAAACTGGGTCCTCATTTTACCTACCTTAGAAAGGATGGAAGGCTGAGTCAACCTTGAGCCTGGTGAGATTCGAACTTACAGTAATTGCAGACAGCTGGTGTTAATCACAATACTTTTAGTCTGCTGAGCCACCAGGCCCTCTGGTGGCCTCTGGATGTACTGTATATAATGATTGATGAAATTTTTCAGTCTCTGTGTTATAATAGATGTAAATAATTTGTAGTCCACATTAAGAAGAGATATTGGTCTATAATTCTTAATTTCAACCGGTTCTGAATCCTGTTTTGGTAGTAATGTGATTATTGTTTCATTCCAAGATTGTGGGGTTTGAGCTTCCAGTAATGCATCATTAAATACCTGTATTAGAATATCATCTAATGATTGGTGGAATGTTTTATAAAATTTGGATGGTATGCCAGCTGGTCCAGGTGTTTTGTTGTTTTTTTTTTGTTTCTTCCTTGCTTCTATTAATTCTAACATGGAAATCGGTCTGTTCAATGATTCGGTATGGCTTTCTTTTAGTTCCTGAATATTTATTTTACTTAAATAGTGCCTGATGTCTTCCTCTCAAATTTCTTCTTTTGCATATAGGTTTTGGAATAAGTCCTTTACAATTCATTTTTTGTCTTGGTTATTATGGTATATTTGTCCATCTTGGTCCTTTAATTGGTGTATCGTTTTCTTCTCTTTTTCTTTTCTCAGTTTGTAGGTCAGCCACCGGCCAGTTTTATTTGCGTGCTTGAAATGGTTTTGTTTGGCCATTTTAATTTTCCTTGCTATCTCCGTTGTTGTCATTAAGTTTATTTTGTGTCTTATAAGATTAATTTTCCCTTTAACTTCTTTATTGTGTGGCTCTTCCTGTAATTCTGATTCATACTGTTGGAGTTGGGTCAATAGGTTATCCTTTGTTTGTTGTTTGTCTTTATGTTTTTTGGCTATGTAAGCGATTATTAAGCCTCTTATGTAAGCTTTGGTTGTGTCCCATAAATTTTGCAGACTGGTATGTTCTTTTACATTAATTTGGTAAAATATTTTCAATTCTCTTTGTATCATTTCCACGTATTGTTTGTCTTTTATGATATCTTTGTCCATCATCCATCTTCTCCGCATTCGAAGACCTTTCCAAGTTATTACAATCGGACTGTGATCTGCCCATGTATTTGTTGCGATTTCTATATGTTTGATATCTAATTTGAGCTCTGGTGTCATCCAGGCCATGTCAATTCTAGACCATGATTGATGCAGATTTGAATAAAATGTAAATTGTTTTTCATTTTGATTAATTTCTCTCCAAGCGTCTTGTAGTTGGAATTCTTTTACCATATCATGAAATGTATCCGGTAGTGTTTTTTTCCTGGATTTATTTTTTTTATTACTTTGATAGTCTTTGTCTATATCTGCAATTGCATTGTAATCTCCAATGAGACATATATTTTCATAGTCCAAGTCTTTGATTTTATTATGTATTTTTTTGAAATAATCAGTTTGGCTTCCATTTGGCACGTAGAGTGACACTAATAGTATGGTTTTTGTTTCTGTTTTGATCTCGATCATCAGGGTCCTGCCCTCCTTGTCTGCAAATATTTGTTTTGTTTGTATGTGATTTTTAATATATATTGCAATGCCTTTCTTTTTTTGTTCTGTTAATGCAGTGTAAAGTGTTCCCAGTCGTTTATTTTCTAGTAGTTTTTGGTGTTGTTTTTTGATGTGGACTTCTTGTAATGTTATAATATCTGTCTTCAATTTCTGTAAGTTTTTGAATATCCGAGTTCTTTTAGATGGGATGTTTAAGCCATTTATATTAACTGATATTAATTTTAGTTCCTTTTCCATTCCAATTTTCTATTTCTTTGCTGTCCTGGGTTTTCTTGTGTTTTTTGCGATGATTTGTGTTTTTTCCCTTGCTCCCTCTTTTTCCATCCTCTCTCTCTCCATTCTTGTTCTTCCTTCCCGTCCTTCATCTGCTGGGCCCTCCTTGTTGATAAAGTCTTGTTGAACTTCAGTTTCTTGTTCCTCTTCTGATACAAAATGCCTGTCGAAAAATTGTTGTGCCTTTTCTAGGGTGTCGATTCTGTGTTTTTTATCTTGCCATGAAACAAGGATCCCCTCAGGTGTCAACCACCAGAACATTATTCTGTGTTTATTCAATTCTGATGTTAAAAAGTTATAGTTTCTCCTTGTTTCTCTTATTCTTCTCGGTATTTGTTTTAATTTTATTATTTCTTTATCTTTATAAGTAACTACTTCCTCTCTCATTATTTTATATATTTCTTCTTTCACCAATTTCCTTGCAAATCTAATATGAATCTCTTTAGGTAGTTTATTTCTCTGGGCGTAATTTGTATATACTCTATAGACTTCATCTATTTCTTTGTTGATTTCCTCTTTATCTTTTTGGGTCGCCTCTGCCAGAATCCCCACCATCAAGTCTCTCAGATTCTCTTCTTTATTTTTAGCAATATTCTAAAATCTTAGATAAAAGGATGCCTTTTCCAGTACTAAATACGAAATTGAGTCTTCCAATTCTTTGTTCAATGCCATTTGATCACTTTCCATATTATCCAATTTTTTTCTGCTTGATCCATTTTTGTTTCAATATTTTGGATCTGTTGTTCATTTTTTGCAATGTTTTGTTGGATTTTTTCCAATTTATCGTCCATTTTTTAAAAGTTATCCTTTATCTCTCCTACATCCAACTTCAGTTCCTCATGGTTCTTCCTGTTTTCCTCGTGATTATTTGCAATTGATTCTTGTGTTTTGTTCATCCCCTCTTGTATCATTGACAAGACCGAGTGTATATTTTGAATATTAAATGTTGATGGAGTTTTCTCTTTTTCTATAGTTAACATTGTATCTATCGTTTTCTGTTTGTATTGGTGATGCAGTGGATGATGTCTGATTGGGGATTGTTCCTTTAATTGTTTTGGTTATCGCAGATGGGCCTCTGGATGGCATCTTGATTTTCTGTTTTAGCGCTTCCCAAATTTTCATGCACAGTCCACGTTAAAGAATCAATTTGTGGGGGATTCTTATTGATGAATTGTTTGTAAAGTTTGTATTGATTATAGGAACAGAATGTAGTTATTTAACTTACAAATCAATTATCCCGGAGTTCACTTTCAATATCGTTATATAAGGATCTGAGAATCTTTGATGAGGGGCAAGGGAAAAATCAACTGTTTCAGCAAATCATATCTCTATTCTGTCCTAATTACTCTATCAAATTTTTACTTATTTATTTACACCTACCAACATGAAATATCAATTCTTATCTTAACCAATAGTATATATATGATTATTACAAATTATATATATGATAAACACAGTTTATGTATTTTAATAATTTACTTTATTTCAATTTATCAATATAATAGGATATCAATTACTCAAGTTTATAATAATTTATATCGGAAGGGAAAATAAAATAAAAAAATAAGATCTTTGTTATAATGCTATTATCTATTCAATTCCTAAAATATTATCAATCTATTAATATATTCAAATACTATTTTATCTTTCTTCCTTATATATCTATAAATAAATATGTACTTATTTTATTATTCAATTCAATTTGCTTATACTATAGATTTAGGCTTGTAAATTGTAATACAATATAATATGAATATAGAGAATTAGAAGAAGTTAGAAAAGGTTTGACTAATTAAATTGGTTAGTTAGATTATATCACAAAATCAGCTTTAATTGTATTCAAAATACAAATCTTAGTGGTTTAATGCAGCTTCCAAAATCGTGGTCATTGTAATCTCAGCTAGACTTGCATCATTCAAAGTTGTCTCCCAGAAGAATTGTTACAAGTGTCCTTTGATTTACTTCCCCTTAGTCTTAATATTGCAATATCACAATATCAGAACCCCAGTGCTGTTTATTTGTTTCAGGGTTAATACCCTAACGTAATTATTTAAGTCCACAGTTCATTCGTTAATTCCAAGTGTAAGAATTAGGTAAATCCACTCTCGCTTTCAGTAATTACCTCTTCTCCGTCACCTCCGCTCCGTTTCCGTTTGTAATAAGTTCAACATTTCCCTTTTCTAGTTTATATTGGGTCAATAAACCCAAAGTTTAGTTCAATAATCAATGTTCTTGTCTTAATTGCTGTTCTTATAGTCTCTTATGGTTCTTATAGTCTCTTATGGTCTCTAGTTCCAGTCACTTTAAAATATTCTTTAGTATTCCCGTTTTTCTTTTCACAGTCTAAAAAAATCAATCCAATCAAACAGTCCCAATTAAGCCAAATTCAGTATATTTTATAATCCACGACTCTCCAGTGTATATTCTTTAAATCCATGTTGGATCCGTCGCCTGTCAGTTCCGCTTAGTCACCCTCTGGTTGGTTTCTCTGCTCCGCTCCGTTTACTTTCACTTCACCGCTTTCTTTCTGACTTCTTTTCGTCAATTAGTTTGGAGGCTCCCTCTTATTTATATTCCTTTCCTCCGTTCTATGATTGTACCTTTTGAAGTTTTGGTTTCTTCTTGTTTTTTGCCGATGTCTTCTTTGCTCGATCTTCGCTTCCTACTTATACAGCTGTCAACGCTCAGGCCAGCCACGGATGGCTGGGTTTTTTCCGATCGGAATTAATGTTAATGTTAATTTTATTTATATACCGCCCTTCTCCCGAAGGACTCGGAGCAGTGTACAGCCAATTTAAAAACATAAATATACAGACATCATTATTAAAAGTAATTAAAATCAATTAAACAGTTTCGTCCAAAATTTAAAACCCCAAGTTAAAACTCCAATTTAAAAACCACTTAAATAGACAGCCCTGCCTGTCGGAACAGTAGGGTCTTGAGGGCACAGCGAAAAACCCGGAGGTCAGAGATTGTACGTATTTCCGGGGGCAGTTCATTCCAAAGGGCAGGAGCTTCCACTGAGAAGGCTCTCCTCCTGGGTGTCACCAGCCAGCATAATTTGGCCGATGGCACCCTGAGGGGTCCCTCCGTGTGGGAGCAAACTGGTCGGTGGGAGGCTATTGGTGGCAGAAGGCGGTCCCGTAAATACCCTGGTCCTATGCCATGGAGCGCTTTAAAGGTGGTAACCAACACCTTGAATTGCACCCAGAAGACCACTGGGAGCCAGTGCAGCTTGCGCAGGAGGGGTGTTACATGGGCGCAATGAATTGCGCCCGTAACCACCCGCGTGGCTGCATTCTGGACAAGTTGGAGCCGCCGAGTGCTCTTTAAGGGAATTAAGGGGTTTTCCCTGAACCTTCGGAGCGATTGCTGTCGCCTCCGAGGTCCTCGGGACTTCCCCTTTAATCTATTGACCTCTTCGTGGTCAATAGCACCAGAAATCGGCTTCCAGATCGAAAATTTTGGAACTTAGGGAATGGAGCTCTGTCCCCTTTGTTCCTGGCATGGTGACGTCACCGCCGGAAGTCCGGCAGACCAAAGTTTAAGTGTAGATCTGCACTTAATTGGCTGAAGTTATGTTGTTCTTGGGAGGTGGAACAGCCAGAGCTGAAAGGTGGAGAGGAAGCATATATGTGGTAGAGCTGTTGGGACAGAATGTGAGACAGAAGCTAAAGGATCTACTCAGAAGCAAGAGGAAGAGGACCGCCATGTGCATCAGTGCTGGCTTACTACAACTAGAAGTAAAATGTAGCAAATTATTGGTGAAATGACTTTCAACTGATATCATCAGAGGCAATGAATATGTGCTGATGCATTCCAAGGAAGGAAGGACTTTGGATAGACATAAAACCACAGGACATCAGCCTTTCCTGAACACCAATCACAAGGACCACATCATAAAATAAGCCTGAAGAATTGGCAGGGATTGCGGAGGTGGCCTTACGGCAGGCATCTCGTAGACATGGAGGTGGCCATAGGGATTGCAGGGGCACGGGGTGGGTGCATGCAGATGGCAGGCATCTGTTTGGGGGTCCTTGTGAAAAGTGTCCAGTGAAGGCAATATGGTGGATTAAGACTGGCAGGGATTGCAGGGGCGGGGGACTGGAGTGTGTGTATGCGGCCAAAGGAGCTAATACCAGTTATTCAAGCCAGGGGTATACTTACTTTCTCCATGCAGAAAATGGCATATCTGTTGTGTTAGGTGGTGGTAGGATTTTTTATTTATTTATTAAGATGGACTCTATCCTGCCCTTTCATACAACAACACTGTGAGGTTGGCCGGGCTGTGAGGGTGCTCATGTGTCCAGTCTTAAACCACTATACTGCCTTCACTGGACACTTTTCACAAGCACCTCCAAACAGATGCCTGCCAGCCGCATGAACCCTCCGCACCCCCGCAATCTCTGCCACCACCACCACCCCACAGCTCCAAGATGACTGCCAGCTGCTCCAATTGGTTGCTGGGAGGCATGGCTATTTGTCCCCTGCACTGAATTGCTGGGGTAGAAATGGGCCTTGAGGAATGGGTCAGGAAGACAGGCTGGGGGTGGAGGGCCAGGATGCCCTTGGTGGTGGAGAATTGCCAGGAGAGGGCCAGTGGAGGAGGAAACCCGCTGTGAGTTGGCTGCAGTGGATGGCTGGGAGTGAAATGGGTGCGCCCAAGGGGCAGTGCCTAATCATCCCATTCCATTTGTTGTGGACACTCTCTCCTTTAACATTAACCATATAAAGGTAGTCCTCGACTTACAACCACAATTCAGCCCAAAATTTCTGTTGCTAAGTGAGAAATTTGTTAACTGGGCCTGGTGGCTCAGCAGACTAAAAAGCATTGTGATTAACACCAGCTGTCTGCAATTACTGTAAGTTCGAATCTCACCAGGCTCAAGGTTGACTCAGCCTTCCATCCTTTCTAAGGTAGGTAAAATGAGGACCCAGTTTGTGGGGGCAATAAGCTGACTTTGTATAAATATACAAAAGTATGAAGGCTATTGCTTAACGCATTGTAAGCCACCCTGAGTCTCCGGAGAAGGGCGGCATATAAATCAAATTTTAAAAAAAAGTGAGTTTTGCCTCATTTTATGACCTTTCTTGCCAGAGTTGTTAAGTGAATCACTGCTGTTGTTAACTTGGTAACATGGTTGTTAAGTGAATCTGGCTTCCCCATTGACTTTGCTTGTCAGAAGGTTGCAAAAGGTGATCACATGATCCCGGGACATTGTAACCATCATAAACACGAGTCAGTTGCCAAGTGTCTGAATTTTGATCATGTGACCATGAGAATGCTGCAATGGTTGTAAGTATGAAAAATGATCACAAGTCCCTTTTTTCAGTGCTGTTGTATCTTCGAACAGCCACTAAACTCAACATCAATGTACCTGTTGGCCTTGGCTCTCACATGTTTGGTGCATGAGTTTGGTGCATAGTCAGTTTGTGTGCCAGGTAGTGAACATGTGGCCTACAAGTGTATGTGGGAGATGATTAATGGGTGTTTTCCCACTCTTCTTACTTGTGCAACCCACTGTAAAATAGGGGCTGGATTCACATATACAACTAAGTCATAATGTGGTTTGTTTGATTTTGGCTATTATGCATACTGATCCATTGTGGTTCATCAAATATGGCTTATATGAGAAAGGGAGGAGAAAGAAGCAGCATGGGGAGCAGAGGTGTCACAACCTTCCTCCTTACCAATGATCAGAAATAATATTTTCTTTTTTTCTTTTTTTGAAAAAAAATTTATTTATTTTTTGACATAAAACATAAAACAACATCTTTTTAGAGCAAGGGTTTGATCCGGTATAAAATAAGTATAAATTCCAAATTTCATCAATTAACATCTTAAAGGGAAAAAAAAGAAAAAAAGAAAACAGAACAAATCTAAATCCAATTTTTATCATTCAATCTAACATCTTATTCTAACATTTAGCTATTATGTAATCACCCTAAATCTTAAACTTCAAATCTAAACAGCTCTTTATAATATTCATTTATCATTTTAACAATCAGTATTTCATATATTTTCCTTACTTCAAAGACCCAAATCAAGTCAATGTTTCTTTTAAATCACATCTAATAGTCAACATAAAATATTTTATTCCTCTCAAAACATTTCAAAATCAGTGACTGTTCTTCAAAAATATCTCCTTCACTCCTCCTAGGTTTATTTTTAGCTGGATTCCAGCTTAATAAGCTGGTTTCCAGGGATGCTTTCCTCCACTCCTAACCTTATTTATTGGCTGGATCACAGTTTGGTTTTAACTGCTTTCCAACATTTTCTCCTTCACTCCTCCTAGGTTTATTTTTAGCTGGGTAACGGCTTTTCAGCTGTTTTCCAGGAATGCTTCCCTCCACTCCTAACCTATATTTTGCTGGTTCACAGTTTAGCTTTAACTGCTCCCCAGTATTGTCTCCTCCTCTCCTCCTAAGTTTATTTTTGGCTGGTTCACAGCATAATTAGCTGTTTTCCAGGGATGCTTTCCTCCACTCCTTACCTTATATTTAGCTGGTTCACAGTTTAGCTTTAACTGGTCCCCAGCATTGTCTCCTCCACTCCTCCTAAGTTTATTTTTGGCTGGTTCACAGCTTAATTAGCTGTTTTCCAGGGATGCTTTCCTCCACTCCTTACCTTATATTTAACTTCTTCAAAAGAAGAAAAGAAGAGGAGAAATAAGAAAATTATACAGATTTAAAATTTTGACTAAGTGTATAGAGATATAATTGGGGGAGGTATTAGTAACCTTTTAAACTGTCACAAAATGGAGTTGCAGATATATGGAGAGTTACTTTTGATGCTCAAGAGCATCTCAAATTCATTTAAATATATAGAAAAAGAAAATGAAGAGAAGCTGGAAGAGGAAAATTTGAATGAGAAACAAGAAATTAATAATGGTGAAGAGAACATATTAAAAAATAGAAATCAGACAGAGAGCACCATAGAAAAGGTTGGGAATGTAAAAAGAGCAGAGAGGAAAGGGGGTAACTCCTCCTAAAAAAGAAACAGGCAAAAGGAAAGAAGGGGAAAATCTGGAAGAGACAAGGGAAAGCCTTGGGGAGGGAGGTTCAAACAACACAACAAAAAAAGAAAAATGGAAGCCAGAAGATGAAATGTTATATATATATATATATATATATATATAAATAAATAAATAAAAAAGAAAATTGAGAAGTTAGAGCGAGATAAAGGGTCGTGCAAAAAATTATTAGAAAAGAGGATGCTAAAAAGATTTAGAGATGATGGTTAAAGATGAAGAATGATGGGGTAAAAATAGGCAAATATAAATGAGGTAGATTAATGGCATGCAGCAAAGAAGAGTTTGAGGGGTTTTTAAAGTGGGTTTCTTAGTGGGTTTTTAACAAAAATTTTAAGGGGTTCGGGGGGGGATTAGGGTGGGTTCTGGGGGAAATCCACCGGGTTCAAGACCAGCCTCAGCGAAGGGCTGCGACACTAGGGACGTAGAACCAGAGGTCGGGGAGGGGATTGGAGTTCGATTTAAAGAGGGCTGTTCCATCAGTATAGTGAGTGGGATGGGCAGATATGGCGGAAGCTGGGGACCACATCATGTTCGGGGAATGCGCACTCACTATCTTAGAGCGATTGCACACTCCGGTCCCCAATGCTTTCCTCGTTCCCCAGGCTGTCCAGATTCTCAGGGCCAGAGCCTTCGGCTGATGTTATGCAATGCCAGGTCCGTTGTTAATAAAGCCCCCCTCATTCACGATCTTATTCAGGAGGGGGAGGCAGACCTAGCGGGCATTACAGAGACCTGGTTGGGCCAGGAGGGGGGAGTTCCCCTCGTGGATATATGCCCACCAGGCTTCCATGCATTTCATCAGCCAAGGGCTCAGGGCAGGGGCGGGGGGTGGGGGGTGGCGGTTATTATAAAGGAAGGTCTGGATCCAAGGGAGACCACTGTTCCACAGATAGCCGGATGTGAGTCCCTCTTTGTGAAGTGGGGTCGTGGAGTACAGATGGGCTTGTTGGTCACGTACCTGGCTCCCTGCCATGTGGCAATGGCCCTGCCCGAGCTGCTTAACGTTATAGCCGAGGTGGCGGTGGACACCCCCAGACTTGTTATCATGGGGGATTTCAACCTGCCATCTATCGGTGAAATGTCTGAGGTGGCTCGAGAGTTCATGGCTTCCATGACGGCCATGGACCTTACTCAGTTAATTCATGACCCCACTCACACAGGGGGACACACTCTGGACTTAGTTTTTGTCTCTGGTCAGTGGTTGAGTGGCCTTGATATAGGGGATATAGCCATCAAACCCTTGTCATGGTCTGACCACTCGCTCCTTCGACTGGACTTTCTAATCACTGCACCCCGCCGCAGGGAGGCAGGACCGACCAGGTGGTTCCGCCCCAGGCGCCTGATGGATCCCGAAAGGTTCCTGATGGAGCTTGGGCCATTTCCTGAGACTCTGGCTCATGACTCGGCTGAAGACCTGGTGGCCGCCTGGGATAGTGTGGCTGCCAGGGCCTTGGACCGTGTCGTGCCTTTGCGGCCTCTGACCCGGCACCGAACTCACCTAGCTCCTTGGTTCTCCGAGGAGCATAGGGAGATGAAGCGCCAGAAAAGACGCCTGGAGAGTAGTTAGAGAACCAGCCGCTCCGAATCCGACCGAACACTGGTGAGGTCTCATATTAAGACCTACCTAGTGGCGATAAAAGCGGCGAAATCTAGCTATTTTGCCACTCTTATCGCATCATCAGATAATCGCCCGGCCGCCCTGTTTAGGGTGACCCGCTCTCTCCTCCACCTGGAAGTGCGGGATGACCCCTTGCAGGGCCGAGCTGAGGATTTTGTGCAGTATCTGTATGACAAAATCGCTCAGATTCAGGAAGGGCTGGCCTCTGACTGGGTATGTCTGGACGGGATTACTGAGGCAGGTCTTGAGAGTGTTATCTGGGAGGAGTTTGATCCTGTGGCTCCCGAGGACATGGACAGGGTCCTGGGACGGCTGAACGTGGCCACATGTTTATTGGACCCGTGACCCTCCTGGTTGGTACTGGCTTCCCGGGAGGTGACATGAGGCTGGCTCCAGAAGATTGTTAATGCTTCTTTGAGCGAGGGGGTCCTGCCGGCCGCTTTGAAAGAAGCGGTTGTGAGGCCCCTCCTCAAGAAGCCCTCTCTGAATCCGGCTGTTTTGGCTAACTATCGTCCAGTCTCCAACCTTCGCTTCGTTGCGAAGGTTGTTGAGAGTGTGGTAGCGCAGCAGCTTCCCCGGTACCTGGATGAAGCTGTCTATCTAGACCCGCTCCAGTCCGGCTTCCGGCCTGGGCACAGCACGAAAACGGTATTGGTCGCGTTGGTGGATGATCTCTGGAGGGCTCGGGATAGGGGTTGCTCCTCTATCCTGGTCCTGTTAGACCTCTCAGCGGCTTTTGATACCATCAACCATGGTATCATGTTGCACCGGTTGGAGGGGTTGGGGGTGGGGGGCACCGTTCTGCAGTGGTTCTCCTCCTACCTCTCTGACCGGTTGCAATCTGTGTTGACAGGGGGGCAGCGGTCGACCCCGAGGCACCTTGCTTGTGGGGTGCCACAAGGGTCAGTCCTCTCGCCCCTTCTGTTCAACATTTATGTAAAGCCGCTGGGTGAGATCATCCGTGGCTTCGGGGTGGAGTTCCATCAGTACGCTGATGACACCCAGCTGTACATCTCCACCCCAGGCCACCCCAACGATGCCCTTGAAGTGATGTCCCAGTGCCTGGAGGCCGTGCGGGCCTGGATGGGGAGAAACAGGCTCAGACTCAACCCCTCCAAGCCCGAGTGGCTGTGGCTTCCGGCATCCCAATATAGCCAGCTGACACCATCGCTGGCTATTCACTCGCCCCCACGGAGAGGACTCATAACTTGGGCGTCCTCCTGGATGCACGGCTGTCTTTAGAAGATCATTTGACGGCCGTGGCCACGGGGGCTTTTTATCAGGTTCGCCTGATACGCCAGTTACGCCCCTTTCTAGATCGGGACTCCCTACACACAGTCACTCAGGCACTCGTCACTTCCCGCCTGGACTACTGCAACGCTCTCTACATGGGGCTCCCCCTGGGGTGCACCCGGAGGCTCCAGCTGGTCCAGAACGCTGCCGCGCGGGGGATTATGGGGGCAACGAGGCGCTCCCATGTGACACCTCTTCTGCGCGAGCTGCACTGGCTCCCGGTGGTCTTCCGGGTGCGCTTCAAGCTGTTGGTCACCACCTTTAAAGCGCTCCATGGCTTAGGGCCAGGGTATCTACGAGACCGCCTTCTGCCACCAATAGCCTCCCACCGGCCAGTACGCTCGCACAGAGTGGGCCTCCTCAGGGTGCCGTCCGCCAGACAATGTCAGCTGGCGACCCCCAGGGGGAGAGCCTTCTCTGTGGCGGCGCCCACCCTCTGGAACAACCTCCCCCCAGAGATACGTACAATAACAGACCTCCAGATTTTTCATCGAGCCCTGAAAACCTATTTATTTCAACTAGCTGGGCTGGCTTGAGTTAAATTTTAAATTGATTTTAAATTGGGTTGTTTTAATTTATGGCCAAAATATTTAATTATTTTAAACTGCTTTTAAATTTTGTATGTTCTGTTTTTTACTTTGGCTGTTCACCGCCCTGAGTCCTATTGGAGAAGGGCAGTATAGAAATGAAAACAAATAAATAAAATAAATAAAATAATAAATGGGAAGGGGAAAGTAGACAATATAATAACAATAGTATTTTTGGTAGTTTTTAAAATTAGAATTGAATTTTAATTGTTATAGTAGTGGTAAGAGAGAAGAGTTTTAGGATATACTGTGATATTAGCTAGATGAAAGCATCGAAAATGAAATGACAAAGAAATATGTAAGAATAATATGGTAGAAGTGGAAAAAATAAGATATGGTGGAAAATGATTATAAGTGAATATATGATGAAGAGGAATTAATAGAGTTTGTCTACATTAAATTTTAATAGATGGAAACATGAAAATAAGTAATTTGATAATATTAATCTTGATATCAATGTAAAAAATGTTAATTGTAAAGAGAAAAATAAGGCTGAAATTATGAAAGTGACTATTTATGTAAAAAAAGAAGGAATAGAATATGTTTGTGACAAACCACAGCAGATGGAAAGGTGAAAATAAGTAATATAAGAATATCATTAACTTTGATAATAATGGAAATTAAGATGAATATTTTATTGTTTATGATTGGGTAGGGAATTAGAGAGACACTTCCGGAAATGAAGGAAGAAAGTAAACAATTGGAGTGATTGTAATAGAGAAGAAGCATAAGGCGTAAAGCAGGGGTGAAATCTAAAATTTCTTACTACCAGTTCTGTGGGCGTGGCTTGGTGGTGGGGGTAATGTGACTGGGTGGGCGTGGCCAATTTTTTTTTTTTTTACTTTTAAAACCATTTTTTCTACAACCTCTTCGGCTAAGAGGTTGTAAAAAAATGTTTTCAAAAGCCTCTGCCAATCAGGGAACTCAGCTTGGATTGTCAGAGCATTTAAAAGAAAAGAAGGGTTTTTTTCTTTTAAATGCCTTTGATGAGCTGCACGATAATCAGAGGCTTTTTTTTTACTTTTAAAAGCATTTTTTCGGCCGTAGTTGTAGAAAAAATGCTTTTAAAAGTAAAAAAAAAGCTCTGATGATTGTACGGCTCAGCTGGGCATGGGGGGAGGCGGGGATTTTTCCTACCAGTTCTCCGAACCACCCTCCTCCATTGCTACCAGATCGGGCGATCCGGTCCAAACTGGGAGCATTTCACCCCTGGCATAAAGTGATGTTATTTAAAAATAAAATTGAAAAGGATAAAAAATGATGGAAAGAAAATAATATGGCAAAAGTTGAAATAAGAAGAGATGGAGAAAAATTATAAATTTGTAATAAAGGATGTATAAAAGAGATAAATATTGGAAAAACAGGAAGATTAAAATATATATATATATATATATATATATATATAGATAGATAGATAGATAGATAGATAGATAGATAGATAGATAGATAGATGATTTTTATTAGATAGAGTTATATAAGACGTATAAGATGTGACCTGGTCAGCACTCTGTTCATAAAATATGTATGATGAAAAGAAAATTTTTTCAATAAAACTTGTCTAAAAAGAAAAAGAAAAGAAAAGAGAGAAAAGGAGAGGAAGAATACAAGGCAAGGGCTTCCTTGTCTATCTGGGCATAATTCCTTTCTGACGATGATAATGTTCTAGAATAGTATGCAATGGGGTCCTCCCTACCATCTGGCATCCTTCAGTGTTCGTCCCATAATACTTTGGAACAACCCTGGTGCTACGCTTACCACAAACTGCAAGCGGCGCACTTGGAATGCACCTCTGTGTGTGACTATTGTCTGGGCCTCTGCGGTAGCGTCGTCCATCAGCAGCTGCTGGTAGGCCTGGGCAAGGTCTAACTAACACCGCCCTGAAAGAGGCGGTGGTGAGACCCCTCCTCAAGAAACCTGCCTTGGATCCAACCATATTGGATAACTTTCGTCCGGTCTCCAACCTTCGCTTTGTAGCGAAGGTTGTTGAGAGCATGGTGGCATGGCAGCTTCCATTGGCCCTGGAGGATACAGACTACCTGGATCCGTACCGATCGGGTTTCAGGCCAGGGTACAGCACGGAGACAGCATTGGTCGCACTGGTGGATGATCTTTGGAGGGCTCGGGACAGGGAATATTCCTCTGTTCTGGTCCTCTTAGATCTTTCGGCAGCGTTTGATACCATCGACCATGGTATCTTGCTACAACGGCTCGAGGGGTTGTGAGTGGGAGGCACCATTTTACGGTGGTTCTCCTCCTATCTCTCGGGCCATACGCAAGCGGTGTTGGCGGGGGGCAGAG
This sequence comes from Arizona elegans, assembly GCA_022577455.1. Classification (NCBI taxonomy): domain Eukaryota; kingdom Metazoa; phylum Chordata; class Lepidosauria; order Squamata; family Colubridae; genus Arizona; species Arizona elegans. The sequence continues at coordinate 17,415,115 of JAKOOJ010000010.1, forward strand.
GTTGGCTATGAGGCCCCTCACCTGTGGGGTGCCCCAGGGGTCGGTCATCTCGCCTCTCCTGTTCAACATCTATATGAAGCCGCTTGGGAAGATCATCCATGGTTTTGGGGTGCGGTATCATCAGTACGCTGATGATACCCAGTTTTTTATATCCACCCCAAACCAGCCCAGTGATGCCCTCAACGTGATGTCCCGTTGCCTGGAAGCGGTACGGACCTGGATGGGGAGGAACAGGCTTCGACTCAACCCTGCCAAGACCGAGTGGCTGTGGGTACCGGCATCTTGTTCCGATTGAGATATTCCACTGTTGACCATCGGGGGTGAGGTGTTACCCCATGTGGATAGGGCCCGCAACTTGGGTGTCCTCCTGGATTCACGGTTGTCTCTGGAAGACCATGTGATGACCGTGACCAGGGGGGCATTTGCCCAGGTTCGCCTTGTGCGACAGTTGCGCCCTTACTTGGACCAAGATGCCCTACGCACCGTTACTCATGCGCTGGTCACCTCCCGTCTTGACTACTGCAACGCTCTCTACCTAGGGCTGCCCTTGAAAACCACTCGAAGGCTTCAGCTGGTGCAGAATGCGGCCACGCGGGTTGTGATGGGAGCGTCCCGACACTCCCATGTTACACTCCTCCTGCGCGGCTTGCATTAGTTACCAGTTGCCCTTCGGGTGAGGTTCAAGGTGCTGGTTATCACCTATAAAGCCCTTCATGGCCTAGGCCCGGGATATCTGTCTGATCCCCTGCAGCCAGTGACAATCCCCAATCGCCCGGTGCGTTCCCACAGACAGGGCCTCCTCTGTTAGGGTTTTGATCGATCCCATTTTTGGCTCTGGGATAATCTCACCATTAATTAGAGGATGGACCGTGGCTTTCTCCAAGTTGCAATATTCTGAAATAAAACCCGAAGAAGTATTCTCTAATAAAACTCTTTTATTTGTAAAAGTAACAAAACATCTATCTATCTAATTAGCTACATCTTGGCAGCATTCCTCTGCCAGACCATTCCTGGCAGAGAGAACAAAGGAAAGAGTAGTAATGAAGGAATGGAATGTAGGACATGCACAGTAAAAATACTGATAAGGAACTTGGCAAACTACAGCAAGTCTATTAGTCCAAAAATATGAAGCTCAGCTGGGAAATACAAGAACGCAGTGACAATCCCCTTCTTTGCCAGTTGAGCGAACATCAGGTACATCATCAAATAAGGCACATCTTCTTACGCAGATACTCGTGTTGAGCTGCTGGGAGTGGTTTGTTGAGGATGTCAGCAATTTGATCATGTGGAGATACATATTGCATTTTGACAAAACCTTTTTTCACTAAATGTTTTATGTTTTGATAACGGATGTCAATGTGTCTGGACCTAGAACCTGTGAAATGAGATTCAGAAATATAAACCACCGATTCATTGTCTTCCATCACGGTGATCGGTCGGATCGGGTGTGTCCAGATATCTGTGACTAAAGCATCAAACCAAGTTAGAGAATTACATGCATCTGAAACACAAGCATATTCAGCTTCAGTAGATGAACAAGAAACAAAATTCTGTTTACGCACTTGCCAATAAACAGGACATCCATTTAAGAACATCATATAACCTGAAGTACTTTTACGTGATTTTTTATCACTCGCCCAATCAGAATCTGCATAACAACATAATTCTGCATGATCAGTATGTGTTGGTTCTAACAATAACTTCAAATGTTTGGTGTATTGTAGGTATCTCAATAATTTCTTAATGCATGTCCAATGAAACTGTTTTGCCTTACCTACGTGTCGAGATAAGAGATTAACACTAAGTGCAATGTCAGGTCTGGTCCAACTACTAATATACAATAGTGACCCAATAACTGAACGATAAACTGTTTGATCCTCGAACTCAGGACTTGCTTCTTGTGTCAAGTTGTGAAAATCTGTTTGCATGGGTGTCTTTGTTGTGTTAGCATCTTTCATGTTGCAATGATGCAAAATTTGTTCAATTTTATCCTCTTGTGAAAGACTAAAACCCTTCTGTGTTTTTTCAACCTGAACACCTAAATAAGTGCTAATATGACCTAATGATTTCAATGTGAAATATCTCTGCAAAGCTTTGGCAAAAATTTCACTCATTTGCTTATTTGGACCAATATAAACAATGTCATTGACATAAACAAGAACTATCTCATATGCATTGTTAGATCTTTTTGTGAACACGCACTCATCAGTTTCGGACTTAATAAAGCCCATTGAATTTAGTTTGTCAGTAAGACATAAGTACCACATTAAACCAGATTGTTTCAGACCATAAAGACTTTTGTTTAGAAACCAGGTATCCCCTTCTTGCTGTCGGAATCCTGGAGGACTTTTCACGTAGATCTCTTCATCTAGGTCTGCATGTAGATAAGCCGTGTCAACATTGAACTGGAAAACTTCTAAACCAAGGATAGTTGCAGTTGCTAAAGCAATTTTTACACTCTCAGTTCTGACTGTTGGTGAATAGGTATTTGTGTAGTCCTCAGGATAACGTTGAGCGAAACCCTGAGCTACAAGTCTGGCCTTGTACAGTGACTCACCATTTGGTTTCTTTTTGATTCTGTAGACCCATCTAGTGCCAATGGCCTTTTGTTTGCTGGAGGTTTTGCAGGTGTAAACACTTTAAGTTTCTTTAGACTGTCCATTTCAACCTGCATTGCCTCATACCATTTGTCTTGCTCTGAATCAGGAAGCTGCTTGATTTGTGTGAAATTATCAGGCAGAAGTGTAACATTGCAAATCAAAGGCAAGGGTGCTTTTGTCAGTTGCCAAGAACATCGTTGTGGAGGGATCCCTTTTGTGGCCCTCTTGGAACGTCTCGGGACAACTGTCCAGTCTTCTTCTGCTTCGTCCTCGTCCTCACATTCGTCACTAGCGTCAGCATCCACGGCTTGTGAAGACGGAACATCGGGTTGAGAAGAACCAGTGGAATCTTGATCATCAATCTGCGTGGCATCAGCAGTATCATCTCTAGGAAAATAAACTCCAGGATCATTGGAATGAATCCTGGACCAATCAACAACTTCCTCAAAATTAGCAGATTAGGAAATCACAATTACATGTTTAGAGTCAATAAATTTGCTCCATTTTGAGTTATCATCAATACCCATAAATCTCAGTCTTTTTGCTGCTGGACCTCCTTTTCTTCTTTGAGCTAAGGGAATGTTCACCATAGCATATGAACCCAAAATATGGATGTTTTTAAGATCGGGCTTGTACCCATACAATATGAAGAAAGGAGTCTGATTCATTACACTGCTCCAAGTACGGTTGACAATGTAATTTGCATACTTGATAGCTTCACCCCAGTATATCTTACCAAGGTTGGCGTCTTCCAGGAGACAACGCATCATGGTTTGCAGTACCCCTTGTCTTCTTTCTATGACCCCATTATGAGCTGGTGTGTAAGGGGCCGACGTCTGATGAATAATTCCATTCTTACGCATCCAGTCCTGGAAATGCTGAGACATGAATTCGGCACCACGATCACTCTGGATTCTGGCGATGCGAACTTGGTGTTGGGTAGAAACAAGGGCTGCAAAGTCTTTAAAGATCTGAAAGGTCTCAGATTTTTCTTTCATAGGATATACATATCCATATCTAGAGTAATTATCAACAATTGTTAGAAAATATTTTCTACCACCAAATGATGGCGGAAAAGGACCAACTATGTCAGTGTGAACCAAATCAAAAATGCTTGTTGACAGGTGTGTAGCGCGTTTGGGAATGGCTGCTGCTTTGGATTTGGCCTTTTTGCATACAGCACAATCCAAAAACACCTTACACCCCTTTAGATCTAAACCTTTTGCGAACTCCGGCATCTTCCTAAGAACACGGAAACTGGCATGTCCCAATCTTCTATGCCATTTGTGGAGACACCTGGAATGCAAAGGTTTACCAGTTAGTGAATTCTCAACATTAACATTTTTATCCGGAACCTCAGGCTTGCTCTGAGCAACCTGTTTACCAATTCTATTTTTGTTGGCTTTAGGAGCCTTAGGAATAGCAACAGGATCTCTCACTGGAGCATCTCTCTCTGGGCCTGGGCCTTCCCTTTTTGGAGTTTGTATACTTGCCTGTGTTTGCAGTTTAGGCTTTGGCTTTAAGTAATAAACACCACCAATTAACATGGTTTCAGCAACAATATCTCCATCTTTAACTATGTAACTTGCTTTTTCAAGGTGGTGAACCTGGAATTTTAATGCTCTAGACAAGTGACTCTGACTAAGCAAATTACTGGCTGCTGTTGGTATGTAATAAACATCAGGAATGAATGCATCGAGCTCTTCAACATAAACAGTTCCTTTTCCTTTGACCTGACAAGGATGATTTGAAAAAGAATAAAGTTCACGTAGTTCTGGTTCAGGCTCGTGCATTTCTGTGAAAAGTTCCTTTCTGTAGGTAACATGCAATGCTGCACCACTGTCCAAAGTCCACAGGAGTTGTCTGTCGTACTCTGGTTGAAGTTGTGGATCATTGGTTAAAGCCAATGTGGCGAGTGGAGCTTGTGGATCACGCCGGGGACCACGACGACCTTGTCTTCCGCCTCTGCCTCTGCCTCTGGAATCTGTTCCTCTGGGCTGGTACGTGACGGGAGCTGGAACTCGTTGGGGACAATCCCGGGTGGCATGTCCCACACAATTGCAGGTGTTGCACCTTGGCATCCTTGGAGCGTAGGCTCTTCCTCGGAAGGGGCACCTAGGTGGGGCTCTTGATGCAGGTGATCCTCTCAAATGTGGCGTGGCCAACATGAATGCCTCTTCTTCAATTAAAAGTCTACAGACATTGTCCACTGTGCGTTGAGCAATTGGGACTTGGTTAATTTTTGTAACAGCATCTTTCCATTCATAATTCAAAGAGTTAATGATGATGCTGATCATTTGAATATCTTCAATATTATGGCCTCTTTCTCTCAATTCTGTTCTGATTCCTTTCAGTTTGGTCAAATGCCCTCCAATTTGTTCACCAGGTTTCAATCTTGAACTGTGGAGTTCAGACATGAGTAAACATGAAGATTCAATTGAGACAGGCCTGTAGCAATTTTCCAATTGAGCCCAAATTTGTCGGGCTGTTGTATTTGGTGGAAAAGTGATGTGCAGTTCAGTATCCATGGACATCAATAATGTTGTGCGAGCTCTAATCTCTAAGTCTCTTATTGCAAAAGTCCATGGCTGTGCAGGAGGATTAAAAATCATGCAGTGAGTGCCTTCTCTAAGAAGCAATAGTGTAATCTCACTGACCCAGGCTTTATAATTATGTCCTGACATTTTTAGTTTTGACTCACCAGTTAGTGGAGAGACAGAAAATGCCTGGTAAGGAGCATGCATTTGGTATGCTGGCTGTGCCGGCAGAAATGCCTGTGGTATTTGCTGTGCCTGTTGTGGACCTAAAAATAAATAAATAAATAAATAAATAATTTTATTTCTATACCGCCCTTCTCCCGAAGGACTCAGGGCGGTGTACAGCCTATTTAAAAACACAGACAAAACAATAGTATAAAATTTAAAATAATTAAATAAGTGGCTCAAATTTAAAACCCCAATAAATTTAAATACCCAATTTAAAACTATTGTGTTGATAGTCCGGCTTGGCGGAACAACAGGGTCTTCAATGCGCAGCGAAACGCCCGGAGGTCGGAGATCTTACGAATTTCCGGGGGCAGTTCATTCCATAGGGCTGGGGCTCCCACAGAGAAGGCCCTCCCCCTGGGTGTCGCCAGCCGACATAACTTGGCTGATGGCACCCTGAGGAGACCCTCTCTGTGGGAACGGACTGGTCGGTGGGAGGCTGTTGGTGGCAGGAGACGGTCTCGGAGGTACCCGGGTCCTATGCCATGGAGCGCTTTAAAGGTGGTAACCAACACCTTGAATCGCACCCGGAAGACCACTGGGAGCCAGTGCAGCTCGCGCAGGAGGGGTGTCACATGGGCACAGCGGGACGCGCCCATAACCACCCGCGCGGCCGCATTCTGGAAATGGTCTTGGTTGTGCCATTGGAGGTGGACTGGGAGCTGGCCCTGTTTGCACTTGTGGCTGTGGTACATATGCAGGCATTTGTGGCTGCTGTTGCATTGGAATCTGCTGTATTCCAGCTGCCATTTGTGATTGAGCTTTCCTTTGCTGCATTGAGCGTGGTTGTGTTCCATCTAAAAAGACACCAGCACCACCAGGGGGTGTTGGAGATGGGGTCTGTGGAGACACTTGTGGCATTTCAGCTTGAACATTTGAACGAGCGAAGGACACATTTGCTAGCGTCTGCTGCAACAATTCAAAGTGCTCATCTAAGCTCCGTTCTCTTTCAGCTTCCTGTAGTAAATTACTTTCACCAGCAGATGGTGCTGCACCTTTAGCTTCGGGCAGCCCAGTTACAAGAAATGACTGCGTGGCAGGTTTACATGTAACTTGATCAGGGAGACTTTTATGTGACGTGTGCACTGCTCTCTGTTTTAATTGGCCTGACACAGAATCCACCAGGGGGTGTGTCTTTGGCTCTGAGGAAGAAAGCAAGATGGCGCTTTTAGGGATTCTTAAGTCACGAGGCTCTGTCTTATCTTGCTCAAGCATAGACAAATCCCTCTTAAACCGAGACAGTTCATTTTCATAATATTTTATGTGCTCACGATAGGATTTGATGGCCATCTCACGCCGAGTGAGTTCAGGGCTTTGAGGAGGATAGTAAATTACTTCTCTCTCTATGTGGGAGGAAGAATGCTCGGCAGTTTGTGAAAACGTTCTTGGCCTAGCACCAAGCACATCGTAATCTGAGGGCTCCGGGAGGATAGATTTATAGCATGCAAATTGAGAAGAAAAAGCTACCGACCTTAGTCGCAATTCATTATCTTCAAAAGCAGCTGTTCTGTTATCTCTCCCTTGATGCGTTTCCGAAAGCATTTTTTGATCTTCCTCACCCATGGCCCCTTCTTGTTCAAGTTGCGTGGCTGTAGCAAGGGGCTGGAAATCTGAAAATCTTCTTTCTGCCTCCTCTTCAGCAAAATACATCTTGTATTTGTTTTTCTTCTTCTTCTTTGGCATCTTAGCAGATAGATTAATTAACGTTCCTCAGTCGTAAAATCAATCATCTAGCTAATTAGCCTAGGCGGTCTTATCAGAAATAACAAGCAAGGAAAAAACCATAATTTCAACCGTCCGACTGCTACCAGGTGTTAGGGTTTTGATCGATCCCATTTTTGGCTCTGGGATAATCTCACCATTAATTAGAGGATGGACCGTGGCTTTCTCCAAGTTGCAATATTCTGAAATAAAACCCAAAGAAGTATTCTCTAATAAAACTCTTTTATTTGTAAAAGTAACAAAACATCTATCTATCTAATTAGCTACATCTTGGCAGCATTCCTCTGCCAGACCATTCCTGGCAGAGAGAACAAAGGAAAGAGTAGTAATGAAGGAATGGAATGTAGGACATGTGCAGTAAAAATACTGCTAAGGAACTTGGCAAACTACAGCAAGTCTATTAGTCCAAAAATATGAATCTCAGCTGGGAAATACAAGAACGCAGTGACATCCTCAGGGTGCTGTCGGCCAGACAGTGTCGGCTGGCGACCCCCAGGGGGAGAGCTTTCTCTGTGAGCGCACCCACCCTCTGGAACCAACTTCCTTTGGAGCTCCGGATGGCCCCTGACCTTCGCTCGTTCCGCCTTGAGTTGAAGACCTGGTTGTTCCGTAGCCTGGACTGATGGGGGGTTTTTAATGAATTTTAAACTGTTTTAAATTGGGTTTTAATTTTATATTGTTTTAATAAGGAACTATGCATTTTACCGCTGTGAACCACCCTGAGTCCTCAGGCCTCCGGCTAGAATATCGAAGATGTTCCCGGGAACCTCTCCGGTTTGTTGGAAATGCAACGCCGCTATGGGAACTTATTTTCATAGCTGGTGGACCTGTCCCCGAGCAAAAGAATATTGGGCTAGAATTCAAAAATGGATTTTAGAAATCACAGGATGTAGGATATAATTGAACCCGGAAACGTTTTTACTAGGCATGAAACCAGAGAACTTAAACAAATCTAATTGGTATCTCGCTCTCCACATCATCATTGCAGCCAGGATCTCGTTTGCGCAAGAATGGAAATCCAAATATACACCATCGGAGGCTACGTTAACCGCAAAGATCTTGGACTGTGCAGAAGCAGACAAGCTTACTGGACGTTTGCGAGATAGACAAGAATCGGGGTTATATAGGAGCTGGGATAGGTGGTATGCTTGGCTGCAAAAAAAGAAATCTTAAGAAGAATGGAAATATTAACCTTAGTGTGAACGTGGATAAATATTTATAGGAGCATTGTATGGCAATTGAGAATTTTTTTTCTTCTGGATAAACTTTTCTTTCTTTTGATGAGTTGGTTTAATGGAGGTTTGTACTATCTCTAGGTGAAAATTGATACTTTAAAACTCTATATGTATTATATTACTCTCTGCAATTCTATCCATATTGCTATGCTTTTTTTTCCTGTAATTTTTAATAATTTTCAATAATTTTTTTTTAAAAAAGGAGATAGGGCGGCATATAAATTGCATAAAATAAAAATAAATAAATAAATAAATAACTTAGCGAAGATTTGGCCTCCCTGAAGCGAGGCGAGGATGTGGTTTACCACTGGTACAGGGTAAGCATGCTGTTGTAGTGCCTTATTTATGGTGCACTTGTAGTCTGCGCAGATGCGAACACCCCCATTAGGCTTAACTGGGGTCACTATGGGAGTGTCCCAATGGCTACAGTCCACAGGTTGTACACTCACTGCTGTACCAGCTTGTCTAGTTCCGCATCAATTTTAGGCTGCAATGCAAAGGGAACCCTGCGCAGTTTTAATCAGATTGGAGTTACTGCTAGATCGAGGTTGAGTGAAATGGGTGCCCCTTTGTATTGTCCCAGCTCAGCGCTGAATACGTCAGCGTATTGTTGGCATACTGCTTCTAGATCGGCTATTTGGGTTCAATGAATGCCCGTTACCTTGATGCCCAGGGCCTCGAACCAGTCCAGTCCTATGAGGCCCCTCTACGACCACTACACGGAGGGGACCCTCAAACTCTCTAAATTGTACTGTAATGATAGTTTCACCTCTTACAGGAACACAGCAACTCTGGAAGTCCGTTAGCACTAAACTCGATGATTTGAGTAGGACTCGCCATCAGCTACATTTGCAAATGTGTTTGAAAGTCGTGGACGATATAATGGACAGGGGCGATCCAGTATCAAGCTCCATGGAGCATGGGACCCCTTGAAGTTTTAGTTGGAGTTTTATCTTTTCTTTGATGGAGCGTTGGGCCCTTGTGCGTTGGATGCTACGCCTTCCAGAGCAGTATTCAACTCAGTTCTGTCCTAGGGGCCTTTTCCACTTGTGCTGCTGTGTCGCAGGTTTCCTTTCCCCCTGACGACCTCTGCAAACTCTGGCAATGTGCCCTTGCTTCCCACAGGCCCAGCATACAGCTATGCAGAATCTGCACTCTACTCTTTTATGTTGTCCCCCACAGCTTGCACAGCTCTGTGGGGGAGTTACTTGCTCTGTGGAGCATGGCTGTCTGGGTGTCTCTCTCCACAAGCAGTTGATTTTGTCACTCTCACTGACCACCTCCGAGCCTTCTGCAGTCTCTTGGTGGATTACTGTGGGGCTGGTGTGTGTTTTTGGTGGCCGGAGTGTCTTCATGGCCCCTCCGACAGCCTCATCTGCCATGACTTCCTTCAACACGTCTTGGAAAGTCAGTTTCTCCATGGCGAATAGGTGCTGCTGTAATTCACTATTACACAGGCCGCAAACGAGCCTGTCTTTGGGACAGTCTTCCAGATCAGGGAACTCACATTGGCATGAAGCTTGGCAAAGGGCTGCCAGAAACTCTGCTTCAGATTCCCCGGATCTCTCTTCTCATTGCTCGAATGCATGGCGCTGGGCGATGACCGAGAGTCTAGGCTCAAAATGTTCCTTTAATTTTTTTCTTGAGGTCTGCGTAGGCCACTGTCTCTATGCTTGCCGGTGCTACCAAGTTTTCAGCAATATCAAACGTGGCTTGTCCACAGACACATAACAGGGTTGCCGCCTTCAGGCCATTGTCCGTGATCTGGTTAGCTGGGAGATAGTTGTCTACTCGGGAGACGTATGAGCTCCACTGTTCCAGGTGAGTAATGTCAAACTTGTTGAGTCTTCCCAGTTTAGCCATTTTGAGAAGGCCCCTGTGGTGCTGGTTAATGCTGTTGTGACCCAGGCCTAAGTAGGTAGTATTAGACACAAACAGTTCCAAAACAAACAGACTTTATTAGAACAGCTGAGAATTAATTCATTCTCAGCATAGTCCAAACTAAATTAAAACAAATTCTTCATAACACAAATTCTTCAGTCTAATCACCAACCTTGGTATAATTAGGCAAACTGCCAAAGGCTTCTCTTGGCAAAAGTTCAGAAGCAGAAGACGCCGACCAGAGATAAGTGCAGCAAGACAAGAACAAGTCTATCAACATTGTTTTCCAACAAAGAGTCCAAGAGCCGTTGCTGGTCTTTTAAGCCTTATGGGAGGGGCCATTCACATTTAATCCTATATCAATTAACAATTGTTTATAATATACTAATTCCGTACACATCAAGGATAAACATGAAAATTCGGCTTCCATAGTTGATAAACTAATATGCTTTTGCCTAATTGATTTCCATCCTATCAAAACATTACCCAACATTACCACTATACCTGATGTTGATTTACGAGTAGGTAGATCATTTGCAAAACTTGCATCAGCATATGCCATTAGAACTAGGTCACTACTAGGCTCCAAATATAACGAATAATAAATTGTTTGCTTCAGATATCTAAGGATTCGCTTAGCAGCTTGCCAGTGCCTTTCAGTAGGTTCAGCATTATATCTAGCTAGTTGGTTAACACTATAAGATATATCTGGCCTAGACCAATTACTCAAATATGATAGACTGCCTATTAAGGATTGGTATATTTCCTTATCAAATACAGGACTTTGTATATTACTATGTTTAAAATCTATGTCATCTATTATGTCAGCATTCCAGAAAAACCCCACTCCAAGTAAAGATGCGGAAGCAAGCATTTTCCAAAGTCCTCTTTACTAAAATAGGCAAACTGGCACATCTGGGAAAACCCGAATCTGAAAAGCCCGGGTTTTCCTTCAGTAAGTCAGAGCTCCCAAAACCATCCCCTTTTCCACCCAGTTGGTCACCTGCTCCAATCAACGTCCATTCCATCCCGATCCAGCCCCCTGACCCTCCTTCTCCAGATGTGGGATCGCCCTGACCTTGACCGACAGGAAGAATGCTATTATGTCTACTAACCCTCTCTCCTACTTTCCCACACATGAGAAGGTGGCAGCATTGGAGCTTCCGACCTAATATGGCTTCCAAAGCTGACAGGCGTCCCCCCCTGCAAAAAGAACCACCTGCTCCAGACAAAACACAAAAGAAGGGGTTAACGCCTAGCACCAATCCCTTTAACCCCCTCTCCCCCCCCCCAGGAGGACCTTTCAGTTTGTCAGGAAATTTGTCGTGAAACTGTTTCACGAGCGCATCAGCATTTACATCCCAACTCTTAACCCAAGTAGCTTCAGCCAAAGGGTAGCCTTTCCAATGCACCAAATATTGTAAATGACCTCTGTAGAGTCTCAGCGTGACTTTTAGCGTGGCTTCACTTTCATTTACGCGGTCAGGGTCCTCAAATCGGGACCGGAGCAGTGTGATAAACCCATCGACATCATCCAGTTCTGCAGCACCCTCATTGTGCAGCTGGGCTATCCATTCAGAAGCCTCCCCCTCATTCATCCCATCTGAGATTGCTGACACTAAGTCCCGTTCTGATTCGTATTGGTCCCCATACTGATTCACGTGAGCCCAGACCCTGCTGAGGAAATAAGCTAACTTCCTTGGCGTCCCATCAAAGGTTGCTCTGAAATGGGGGGGGGGGCATTGGCCTTGCGGATGGAGGGGCTGTGGCCGGGGCTGGCTGCGATAGAACTTGCTGTGGGGCTGCTCTTGGTTGCTGTATTCCAACAGGCTGCTGTGAGAGTTGCTGGGCTGGAAAGGAGGGGGGCAACGTCGTCGGCTGCTGGGGGAGGGGGCCTGGCTGCTGAACTGTTTGCTGCATTGGGGGGGCACTCTAGCCGGCTGCTGGATTAGTCCCCCCTGTGGTGCCAGGATCATTTGGCCATAGGAGGGGGGCCAGGAGGATCCCTGGAAGCTTGGAACAGACGGCGCAGGATACCACTGGCACTGAATCCATCCCTGGCCGGGACAGAAACCCCATCCGGGCTGTATATTCTCAGCAGGAGGTAGGGCGAAGGCAGGCTGGTGAGGGGCCCCAAAAGGGGGGTTTTGCATTCCGTATGCCGGCTGAGCCTGATGCCCCACTGCTGCAGGATTGGAATGCTGCGCTAATCCTCTTGTTTGGCCTCTGGGTGGGTAAGGGGGGGGGTCTGTGTCCTACTAATCCACCCTCCATGTCCCGGATCAGGGAGGGTGAATGTTGGTTTCGCTAGCCTCCAGCTCACCTCCAGGATTTGGGATGGGGGGGGCAATGCTCCCCACTTCCATCCGCTCAAAACTCTCAGGGAGCCCAGTTAAGGACTGGCTCTGCTTCGGGTGCAGCTGGTCCCAGCCCCGGGAGTTCCTGGATTCCACAGCAGCCCCCATCCTCCAGTCTGGCTCATGGGGCGACTTCATTTCCCCTCCTGGAGCTGGGTTGGACTGGCAAGTCTTCCAGGAATCTGATGCCTCGGCCCAATCCCCAAGCCAAAAGGCTTCCTCTGCAGCCTCCATGGCTCGTCCCATCTCTTCAGAAAGAGCAAGCAAGGGATTGGCAATTCCTTGAGCATCCGGGGCCCTGGCGGGCCTCCCTCCAATTCCTACTTTCTCCTCCATCTTCACTGAGTCTTTGCATCACCCGGGGTTTAGGTAGATGCTGGGGCTCAGTACCCCTGACAGCCTCCTTACGGGGTGCTGTTAGGTTTTAGGCAGATTCGGGTTAATGTCAGCGTTCCAGAAAAAAACCCACTCCAAGTAAAGACGCGGAAGCAAGCATTTTCCAAAGTCCTCTTTACTAAAATAGGCAAACTGGCACATCTGGGAAAACCCAAATCTGAAAAGCCCAGGTTTTTCTTCAGTAAGTCAAAACTCCCAAAACCATCCCCTTTTCCACCCAGTCGGTCACATGTTCCAATCAACGTCCGTTCCGTCCCGATCCAGCCCCCTGACCCTCCTTCTCCAGATGCGGGATCACCCTGACCTTGACTGACAGGAAGAATGCTATTATGTTTACTAACCCTCTCTCCTACTTTCCCATACATGAGAAGGTGGCAGCATTGGAGCTTCCGACCTAATATGGCTTCCAAAGCTGACATCATTGGTGTTTTAGCACACTTACAGAGTTCCATGTTGTAACGTTTCAGTAATTGGCTAATTTTCTTGGCTTGCGAAATTTTGTAACCTTTACTAGTTTTAACTATATCAAGACCAAGATAATGCTTAATTTCGCCTAAATTCTTAATTTTGAACTTCTTTTGCAACATAGAAATAATTTTGGTTGCTTCTTGTAATAAGTGCTGTATCGTCAGTAAATAGCAATAATAAAGAAACTAAACCATCTTTATCTTTCTTGAACAAACATGGATCAGCTATACTAGCTACAAAACCCATTGCAACTAACTCATTAACAATACATTTATTCCACTCATAACCTGACTGTTTTAAGCCATAAAGACTTTTCTTCAGTCTCTAGCAATCCGTCTTCCCATCAGTATTTAAACCTAGTGGCTTCTTCATATAGATCGTATGTTTTAATGGTGCAGGCAGATATGCAGTTTCAACATCTATATGGTTTATCCTGTATTTATTCTTAGCTGCCCATACTAATGCTGCTCGCAACGTAGTCGCCCTCAAACTCGGTGCAAACACTTCATCATAGTCCTTATCTGACTGAGCAAATCCTTGAGCAACTAATCTTGCCTTATGGGTAACAGTCCCATCCACACCAGTTTTTAGTTTATAAACCCACTTGCAACCAATTGCATGCTTACCTGGTGGTAACCTAACGTTCTTATAAACATCTAACTCCTTCAATGATGTCAGCTCTTTGTCCATTGCTTTCTTCCAAGCTACCTGATCCTTTTCAGGATACAGTTTAATTTCATTAAAGTTAGATGGCTCTATGTTCACCTGACATACAACACTGGCCTGATAACTATCAGGTGGACATGTCTCTCGAGTTGAACGTCTAGGTAACTCAGGACTCGGTATAGGTATTTCCTCTTCTACCTCCCCTATAACCTCCTCCTCCTTTACAGTAATAGACGGTTCTTTGACTATCTCATTATCAGGGTTATCAGCAAACACTTGAGTATCCACAATAACACTATCATTTACCTTGTAGGATTCCTGCTCAAGCTTACCCCAACCAACATGCTCCAGGAACTTAGCACTAGCACTGCAGTACACACTAGTGGTACCTGGCGCCCAAAATCTATATGACCTGTGGTTGGATTCATAACCAACAAAAAACAGCTTCTTTGCTCTATGTTGCCCCTTTCGCCTCAATTGCGAAGGAATATGAACCCATGCTGGGGCTCCAAATGTGTGCAAATAACTTAATTCTGGTCTTCTTCCATGCCAACGTGTGAATGGTAATTCACCAGTTGTTGAATTGACTATGTTATTCAAGACATGGTTAGCACACATTATTGCCTCACCCCAAAGTGTCTCAGGCAAACCAGAATCAGATAACATGGTTCGAGCCATAGCCTGCAACGTTTGCCCTCTGCATTCAATATACGCATTATGTTGCAGTCTATAAGGGGCAGAACGCTTGTGTTCAATGCCAGCTTTCTGTAACATAGTTACAAACCTGTTATTGGTAAACTCAGTACCATTGTCAGTTACCAGGCAAAGAACCTTGCGTTTCTTTTTCCTCTCAGCAAACTTCAGCCAGTTTGAAAAATGCTGGAATGTTTCTGCTTTGGTTTTCATAAGGTAACAGAAACCATAACGGGAAAAATGGTCTATTATACTCAATATATAACAGGCTCCTCCTAAACTAGGTTTTTTAGGACCAATGATATCTGCAAACACTACCTCTAAAGGTTCATTGGTTGTAAACCCATTAACTCTGTTTGCAGGAGTTACCTTACTCTTTTCTTGACTGCAAGCATTACAGTTTAAATATTTTTTACAAGGTTTTAGTTTTATCCCATCAGATAATTCCACAGTTTTCTTTAACATTTTAAAGTTTACATGTCCCAAACGCCTATGAAGCAAGTGAATGCATTCATCATGTGGCTTCGTGTTATCGTAAACTGAGTTAGCATTAGCCATGATTAATGGATCATCATTCAGAACAAACAAATCATTCTCTGACTTTGCAGTAACACTTGTACCATCTTTTTCTATCAGACATTTATCTCCCCTAAATGCAGTGCACCCGGGTGGAGGAGCTCCTCCAGGATGACCAAAGAGCCAGTCCTGTGACTACTTCAGCTCTGGAATATGGGACCGGGCCGTGGTGGGGCTGGAAATCTCCGCCATAGGGGGTGGCACGTGCAATGTGCAACTTTGCAGGTGGTGCAACATGCAAAAAGGAGTGCAGCCCTTGCTGGCCAGAATGAGATAATGGTACTGTTACAGAGGGGGGAGGCAAAGTGGTGGTGGCGATTGCTGGAAGGTGTGGGAGCGAAGTGCTACTTGAATTTGCATGGCATCAGCATTCCGCCTTCGCTGTGGTATATTTGCGCTAGCTGGTGGCACCAAGGCAGCCCTTGTCTCCTGCCGCTTGGGGATCAGAGTGGTAAACCGCATCCAGGAAGCTCTACAGCTTTTTGCCATTTTATCATTTCTTCCCTACATTACAGTACACTGTTCATAACTGTCCTATTTTAAATTTAATCGGCATCAACCTAGGATCTTAACCGGTGCACCATTATTAATTTTTGTGCAACATAATCAAAGCAATGCAGCAAAGAAAGCAAAGCTAACAAATCTCAGTTCCCCCACTTCATGCTAAATTTCTTTTAAGAATTTCTACTCATTCCCATTTTAAATATATAGGCATATTCATGCCTGGGATTTATCCACCAATCCAATACAAAGAGAAGTCTTTAAAGCTCAGTGTTTCTAAATCTTTGTTTTTAAATCGCACAGGCAAAAGAAAGCAGGTTGGAAGCAAATGGAGGACTTTGGAAAGTAATGGTTGTGGGAAAAAAATCAATGAGAAAAATGGAGATGTCCGGAAAGGGACGGCCAATGTAAATAATAATAATTTTTAAAAATCACAATCAAAGGGGATTTGGGCAGCTAACACTGGAAAAGCTAGCTTTGGAAAGTGCCAGCTGGGTACAAAAAGAGGAAGGGGTCTTTTTTTTTTTCCAGAAAGAGCCACAGGGAAAGAAGGGGAAAGAGCCAGTTGGCTTTGTGCGGAAAAGTCAGGCAAAGATACCTCAAAGGTATCTCCAGGAGGAGGAGGAGTTTTCCTCCTCCTGGAACCGCTGCTGCTCTTCTTCCTTTTCTTCCCAGCCGTAGCCACCCAACCTCTGAAGATCCAGTATTTCCACCTCATCCAAAAGGCTGGCTGGGGGCAGAAGGATGGAAGGGGTGGCAAGGGCTTTGTGGGGTCCCCCTGATGGGGGATGGCTTGAAGTAGACAAAGGGCTTGGCTTGGCATACGAGAGCCGGCGCTGGGCTCAACCTGCCAGCTCGAGGGGAGCTGCTGTGGGGGACTGATGAGGGGGCGCTTGGGGCTTGGAGCCCTTGGGGCTCGGAGCGGTAAACCGCACCCAGGAAGCACTACAGCAGAGAGAAGCAGCCAGAGTCAACCCTGGCTTTGCTGTCCATTGCAGATGCTAGATCTGCCTCCTGCAAACTCTCGTCTCTTGAGGAGCCCGGCCAAGGTTTCCTGTGCTGCTTCAGCGAGTGCTCCTTGAGAGACAAGAGTTTGCAGGGGGCCAATCTAGCGTCTGCAATGGACAGCAAAGCCAGGGTTGACTCCGGCTGCTTCTCTCTGCTAATAGGCGGCCAAGCTAACTGCCTGAAGGACCCCATCCTGTCTCTGGGAGTCAAAGCACTGAAGCATGAGCAGTGCAGGAAACCTTGGCTGGTCTTCTCGAGAGAAATGCAATGATTTCTCTGTGGACCACCAAAATTTTCTCGTGGACCACCAGTGGTCCGTGAACCACCAGTTGGTGACCACTGGTGTAGTGGGCTTCAGTAGGCAAGAACCAGACCAGCATAGCTGCAACAGTATTTATTGACTCAAAAAGGGAACTGAAGAACTGCAGGCAATTGCCTATTATTTATACTCTAGGTCCACAGGGCCTTAACCAATCATAGAACTAGAAAAAGCCTGCCAAAATATAAATGTTTTAAATTTCCGTCCAAAACAGTTGGGGTCATCTAAGGGTTAGTTTCATTTTAACACAACTACCGTATATACATTGATGTCTGCTAGTTTTTTCCTCGGATTAATGAGTTCTGTGTTTATATTCTCCCTTCATCCAATTTAACAATTATGGACTGAGGATGGCCTCATATTTTTTCACTTTAACCATCCCTAAGTATAGAAGAGTCTTCTCCCTTGCTTGTTTCAACGTCTTGCCCTCAGCATTGCTGGACGGACGATTTAAGAGGCTCCCGATAAGTGAGCGGTTATGACCCTGTGATAGAGCTGAGGTTGCAACTGTGGAGCATGTTCTTTTATACTGCCCTATGTATAACGCAGGCAGGACTAAATTACTGTCTCTCCTAGAAACAGATCTCTCTGGATCCAATGCTAGTAATTTGACTTTATATTGTTTAGGGGATGGCTCCTCACACATTACTTTTCAGGTTTCTAAATTTTTTTTTAAGAGCTATAACTATTAGAGGAGAACGCTGTAATTCCTCTTAGCCAAGGCTTCTGGTAGCCAACTGTTTATGATGTTACTTTCCCCACGTTCTTTTGTAACTATATTTGTATTTTGGTCTGTGACCACAAATAAAAGTTATTATATCCTCCCTTGAGGTTTGCTTAGCCCAGAGGTCAGCAACCGGCAGCTCTGGAGTCGCATGTGGCTCTTTCACCCCTCTGCTGTGGCTCCCTGTCACTCAAAATATGCGTCACAACCACCAATGTGTGACACCCGCTGGCACACGATTTATTGAGCTTTTCAACCCCCGGTAGGCCAACCATGGATAAATCCAAGAAAAGAAAAGTTTCAGAAGAAAACAGAACGTTTAATTCAACTACATATGCTAGTTTTGTGGCCGCTCAAGAAATTGCCAGGCGGAGGGTGGAGCTGATGTTGCAACGATATGACGGACGATCTTGGCGCTCCGAGATTGCCGTCAATATCTCCACCGCTGGATGGCCCAGTTTGGACCTCACCATCCCGTAGAGATGGTAATAGTGGAGGGCACATCCTGCTGATCCCAGGGACACCGCAAAGTCCCTGGTCGATCCAGGAGAAGCCCTTTCTTCTGGCGGTGAAGAGGCAGCCATTAAGCTGCTGAAGTTGGGACATCTCTGGAATGGAAGAGAATGAGAGAAAGTGTGTCGGCTTGGTGAGAGAGCTTTTAATTAGACTAATTGAAAGAACACCCTGAGGTGAAAAGATAATTAAAATTGAAGACAGAAGAAGTTAAGCGGCGGAATTGAGCCTGAGTCTAAGGTAGTTTTTCCTATTTTGCAAGTTATTTTTATTTGAGGATGTTTATGGAGGATTCTATTTTTTAAAAAAATTGGACTGGAATGGATTGGATGGGAGATTTCCTTTTTATTTGCCTAAATGCTAAATTTTTAGTGCCTTTTTAGTTTAATTCTATTTTGGTTTAATTTTGCTATTTTTCTCTCCATTTTTTTATTTTGTTTTATCGTCTATGGGATATAGAGGGAAAGTGGAGGAAATAAGTAACACTGCCATCTAGTGGATTGGAACATTGTATCCTTTTTTTTATTGGCAAAAGAAAGTAGCAACTGTGTTACATTTCAAGGACTCTGAGCCTGCTCATAGATAAGATAGTGAGAAGAGCATTAAAGACTGTCTGCAGGATTGTTTACTCAGGTGCTCTTCTGGGAAACTATTATTGACAGGCGGCTGAGATTTGAAAGAAGAAGATTGCAGTGACTCTGGAAAGAGAGCTGTAAATATTTGGTGAGACCTACAAAAGAACTTTTGGATATTACACAGTTGTGGATTTTTCTTTTAGATAGAAAGTCTTTTCTTTTCTTGTTTTTGGGTATCATTTTTCTATTGCTCCACTTCTCCCCATTTTAATTATTTTTAATTGGATTGTGTTTTCTTTTGGAAGACTTTAAAATTTTTGGTATATATTTTTCTTTCTTTTTTTCTTTCTTTTCTCCCCCTTTTGATGGGAGATTATTAATGTGTCCAATATCCCTTCGTTTAATTGGAATAAGGCATACAAGAGCCTGAAGAAATTTATTTTTATTTTATTTTTATTGTCTTTCTTCCTTTCTTTGATTGGAGATTGTTAATTTGGTTTATATCCTTTTATTCAATTGGATTAGGGCATACAAGAGCCTGAAGATTTTTCTTTCTTTGGATTTTCCTTTTTCTTATTGTTACTTGGGATAATATCTGTCCTCCATAAAAATGGATTAAGGTATAGAAGAACCTGAAGATTTTTTGATTGTTTGAATATTTTGTAACCATTTCATAGAAATTAGTAAAAAGGCAACAGCTATTAGTTCCTCTACATCGACTCCCTCTTCTTCACCATTGGGAGGACAACAGTCAATACAGACGATGTTGCAACAGGAAAAGGAGAGGGAACGCGAGAAGGAAAAGGATGTGACAATGCAGATGATTTTGCAAGGAATACAAAACATACCATCAAAAATAGTGATTATTGAACAGAGAGCAGAAAAGATTGAACAAAGAACAGAAAAAAATGAACAAAGAACAGGAAAAACAGATGAAAAAGTGGAGAATATACAACAAATGATGAAGAAATATGAGGACAGACTTCAAAAAATTGAAGAAAAGGAAGAACAAAGAGACAAAAAATAGAGATATGGACAGTAGATTGGATGAGGTTGAACGTGATAAGAGTGGAATAGGATGGGAGATGGACAAATCAGAATTCTACTTAAGATTTCAAAATATAGAAGAAAATTGAGAAAACTTGGCAGAAAAAATGATAGAAATTCTAGCAGAAGCATTAGAAATTACTAAAGAAAAGATGATGGATGGCATAGATGAGCTATTTCAAGTATATACAAGATATGCAATGAGAAATAAGCTACCAAGAGAAGTTCATATAAGATTCACCAAGAAATCAATTAAAACACAAATATTGCAGATTACAAAAGAGAAAACATTGAAATACAAGGGCAAGGAAATTGTGGTTCTGAAGCAAATACCGAGAAGAGTGAGGGAGACGAGAAGAGAGAGGGAGACGAGAAGAGAATATCAATTCCTGATGAAAATATTGCTCCAGAAAGGTGTGAACTATAGATGGCTGATACCAGAAGGCCTGGTGTTTACATGGCAATTGCAAAGATTTAAAATAGACTCAATTGATAAAGACAAAGCATTTTATGCTGAATATCTTAGAGACAAAGAAGTAGAGTCAAGAAGGGAAGAGTCACTGATCGAACTACAAGAGGAATGCCTAGCAACGATTGAAAAGGAAGAAGGTGCAGTAGGGGGCATCATAGAATATAAAGAACAATGTGAACCAAGATCTACTAGAGCAATAAACCCTTCATATAAAATATGAATATGGAAGAGAAAAAATTGATTACAATGAACATAAATGGACTTAATTTACCAATTAAAAGAAGAAAGGTATTTCATAAATTAGAGAAATTAAAGTTGGATATAATTTGCTTACAAGAAGTGCATATTAAAAAACAACATGAACAAATGTTGGTACAGCCAAAATTAAGGAAATTATTTGCTTCATTGCCACAATGTAAGAAAAGAGGAGTCGTTTTATATATTAGAGACACAATACCAGCGGAGAAAATTTATACAGATGAAGAGGGAAGAATTCTGATGGTGGAAATAATAGATAACAATAGGAAAATACTTTTAATAGCAAGATATGCTCCAAATGACAATCAAGAAGATTTTTATAGAAAATTACATATGAAATTAATTGAATCGGACTATGATAATATTTGCATGATGGGAGACTTCAATGGCATAGTAGATGAGAAAATGGACTATAATTGTCAGCCTCCGCCTTTACTGCTTTGGCTGCCATAGTAACGGGAGGGGGGAGAACTAGGTAGCACGGGGGGGAAGTGTGCTGGAGGAATCGAAAGCAATACTTAAGCCACCGGACTGTATCTTTAAAGCTGCTATCGGGTCAACGTTCGTGGCATTCCTGATTGATGACACTGCCAGATGTGTGCTTCCACCTGACCCCTGGGAGACCTTTGGATTGGATGATTTACGGTGGACAGTGGGAGGGGATGCTTTCTATATGCAATTTTCGTGCTTTTTGCCTCAGATTCTGCTTTTCCTTGGTTGCGATCACTTCATTTTCTAGTAAAAGTACCTTTCTCTATAAACAATGGAGTTTGGGTCATTCTTTCCTGGACTTTGAAGGAAGCACATCTGACAATAATACACAGAAGGTAATAAAGCAAAGTAGAAAAATTCTGCTGAAATCTTTCTTTAAGATGATAGAGGAAACAAATTTAAAAGATGCATGGAGAGAAAGGAATGAAAAAAATAGACAATATACTTTTTATTCTAACAGACATTCATCATGGTCTAGAATAGATATGATATGGATGACAATGGAATTTATTTCTAATATAGAAGAAATTGACATAGAAGCAAATACCTGGGCAGACCATAATCCAATGACAATGAGATGGAAAGGACAAAGAAGAAGGTCTAGATGGACTTTAAATAATACAGTATTAAAAGAAAAGGACTTTGTACAGAAAATGTAGAAAGAATTGGCTTTCTTTTTCAAAGAAAATAGAAAAGAGGACACATCAATGCAAAATCTTTGGGACACTATGAAAGCTTATGCTAGAGGTCTGATAATTGACTATACAAGGAAAAGAAATATTAAGAAAAGGCAAGCTTATAAAACATTAGAGGATGATTATAAGAAATTTGAAAAAGAACTACAGAATGTCCCACAAAAAAAAGACATTAAAATGAAAATGGACGTAACTAAACATAAAATGGGATTAATGGAAAAAGAAGACTTAGCACAAAAAATTAGAAGTGCTAAACAGAATTATTTTGAAGATTTCTAATAAACCAGGTAGATGGCTAGCATACAAACTGAAAAAAGAGAGAGAATCAAGGAAAATAATACAGTTAGTGGATGACCAAGGACAAATTAGATTTGGGAATGAAGAGAAGAAATACAAGATTATTATAAAAAATTATATGAAAAAGAGAATATAGAGGAGGAAAGTGTTAAACAATACTTACACAAGGTGAATTTACCCCAGATCTCTAAAGATACTGAAAAGATGCTAGAAGGAAACATAACGATGATAGAATTAACTGAAGCACTTAAAAAACAAAAAAATGGGAAGGCACCAGGCCCGGACGGACTTCCAGCAGAATACTATAAGACTTTACAGGAATCATTGAGTCTTCCATTGTTAGAAGTTATGAACGAAGTAATGTCAAAGATGGAAACACTCAAATCATGGTCAGAAGCATATATCACACTTGTTCCAAAGGAGGATACTGACCCACAACAAGTCAAGAATTATAGGCCTATATCCCTGCTAAATTCAGACTATAAAATCTTTGCCTCAATACTGGAAGAAAGACTTAAAATATATTCAAATAATTTTATACATTCTGATCAAAATGGGTTTCTGCCAAAAAGACAGATTAGAGATAATTTGAGAATAATTCTCAACACTTTGGAATACTATGAGGCACATCCAGAGAAGCAAATGGCTTTGATATTTCTAGATGCACAGAAAGCCTTTGACAATGTGAATTGGTGATTTATGCTATTACAGCTGAAACAGATGGGCTTTGGCAGAAAATGTATTCAAGCCATAGAAGCCATATACTATAAACAAACAACAAAAGTAATGATAAATGGAGAATTGACAGAGTCTATTGAAATACAAAAAGGAACGAGACAAGGTTGTCCACTGTCACCTCTGTTGTCCGTGTTAACACTAGAAGTATTAAATAGAAATATTAGAGATGAAAAAGATATAAAAGGAATGAGAATTCAAAAAGAAGAATATAAACTCCAAGCATTTGCAGATGACCTGGTGTTTATTCTTGAAGATCCACTTAAATCAATAAACATATTGATAGATAAAATAGGAGAATTTGGAAAGGTAGCAGGTTTGAAAATAAATAAAGATAAAACAAAGATTTTGACAAAAAATATGTTAAAAAAACAAAAAGAAGAATTGGTGGAAGTATTGAAGATGCAGGTCACAAACAAGGTTAAGTATTTGGGGATATATTTGACAGCAAGATGCAGCACACTCAAGGAGAATAATTATAATAAACTCAAACAACAGATAGTGACAGATTTGGCTAAATGGGAGAATTTGCAATTATCTTTTTTTAAAAAACAAACTTTATTAAATATAAAAAGATAAAATATCACATTAACTACATACATTATAAAATATGAAATAAAGAAAAGTAAAAGAACAGTAAAAAAGAGAAATAAAAAAAGAAAAGAGAGAAAAAGAAAAGAGAAAAAAGAAAAGAAAAAAAAAAGAAGATACACATAGTATAACCATGCAAACTACAATATATATATACATATACATATACGTTATTGACGGTGTCTATTTGTTAATTTTGTTATCTTACAAACTTTCACATTTATTCTTCTTTTTTTTTATTTATCCATTCATGCCATTTGTTCCATACCGTATAATATTTCGAGTCTACCTTATTCTTTAATTCCAGTGTTAACCTGTCAATTTCAACGCAATTGTAGATTTTTTGAATTACTAATTGTTCTGTTGGAATTTGGTCCATTTTCCAAAGCTGAGCAAATGCCAGTCTGGCTGCCGTAATTATATGCAATATTAAATATTTTATTTCTTTCCTAATATTTTCTCTAATCATACCCAATAAGAAAATTTCTGGCTTAAATTCTATTTCTTCTGCCGTTATTTCCATTAACCAAGTTTTTATTTTTTCCCAATATTTTTTTGTTTTTGGGCAAAGCCACCAGACGTGGAAGAAAGTCCCCTGTACCTGTTTACATTTCCAGCAAATTGGACTAAGGTTGGGATACATCTTCGCCAATCTTGAAGGGGCCAAATACCACCTGTACCACATTTTGTACTGATTCTCTTTATAAACTACAGACCTTGTCATAATCTGATTGGTTTCCCACACCCTTTCCCAATCTTTCAACTGTATATTATTTCCAATGTTTCTTGCCCAGGCTATCATTTGTCCTTTTACTATATCCTCTGCCAAATCGAATTCTAATAGATATTTATAAATTTTTGAAATTAATGTTTCTTCTTTAGCTTCAAATAATTTGTCTAATCGGTTGAGGTTTAATTCAATTCCTCCTTCCTCTTGATCTTTTTTATATCTTGTTTGTATTTGCAAATAGGGCCACCAGTCCATCTCTATACCTTGATCTCTAAGCTCTTGTCACGTTTTTAATATTCTCCAGGAGTCTAATAGTTCCTTATATCTTATTATCTTCTGTACTGTCAATGTATTGGGGTGCATTGTTGCCTCCATTATGGATATCCAACTGGGAACTTTCATGTAGTATTTATTTTTAATTACTTGCCAAGTGCCAATCTCTTATTATATGATTTTTAAAATGTTTATATGTTTTGTTCCCAGTGTTCCATATGAAGGCGTGCCACCCCTTCAATAAATCATGTCCTTCTAATTTTAATAATCTTTGGTTTTCCAAACTAACCCATTCTCTGATCCATGTCAGACTCGTTGCTTTGTAATATTTTTCCCATGCTGGTAATCCGAATCCTCCTCTGGTTCTGTCATCCTGTAAAATACTTAATTTTATCCTTGGCTTTTTCCCCTCCCATATAAATTTTGAAGTTATTTTATTCAAATTAGTAAAAAAATTCTTCTCCAATTTTACCGGAATGGTTTGAAATAAATAGAGGAGTCTCGGCAGTATGTTCATTTTTATCGCAGCAATTCTTCCTAAAAGTGATAATTTTAATTTCCCCCATTTTTCTAGATCTTTTTAAATTTGTTGTACTAAGGTTCCATAGTTGTTGTCCTTTATGGCTACATTTCTAGCTGTCAAATTAATACCTAAATATTTCACCTTTTTTACTGCCTGTAGTCCTGATTGATTTTCTAATTCTTCTGTTTGTTTTCCTGTTAAGTTTTTGATTAACATTTTGGTCTTGTCTTTGTTGATTTTTAAACCTTCTACTTTGCCGAATTTCTCTATCTCATTTATTAGTATTGATTCTGTTTCTAATGGGTCCTCTACAAAGAATACAAGGTCATCCGCAAATGCTTGGACCTAGTATTCTTCTCTTTTTACCTTTAGTCCTTTTATGTGTTTATTCGATCTAATTCTTATAAGTAAATTTTCCAGTGTTAAGATGAAAAGTAATGGTGAGAATTTGTAATTATCATTGATAGGGAGGATATCAACTATTAAGATGAATATATTGCCTAGAATTCTATATTTGTTCCAGACAATCCCAGTTAGGTTGGGAAAAGATTATTTTGAAGATTTGAATAAAATAGTGTTAAAATATATTTGGCAGGGTAAAAAGGCGAAGATAAAATTAAAATTGCTGCAAGATGCTAGAATAAGAGGAGGTTTTGGTTTGCCTGGGAACTATACTACCAAGCAACAAATTTGATGTGGATTAAAGAATGGATAATGTTAAGAAATACTAGATTGTTGACTTTAGAAGGACATGACTTGTTGTTGGGCTGGCACGCTTTTTTATGGTACAAGGGCACAAAAACACAGGGGTACTTTAGAAGACATTTTATACGAAAGTCTTTGCTATTAAATTGGGAGAAGATTAAAAGACAACATTATTTAAAAATTCCAGTCTGGTTATCTACTTTTTTTTTTTGTTAGATATAGTGTTATAGTGTTATATTAGATATAGTGAATTATTGAATGAAAAGGGTGAACTTAAAACGAAGCAAGAATTAGAAGAACAGGATATAAAGATGGATTGGTTTTCGTATATGCAAATACATTCTAGATATGATAAAGACAGTGGTGGGATTCTGCCGGTTCTAGGTGGTTCGGCCGAACAGTTTGTTAAATTGCTGGCTCACCCCACCCCTTGCCCCGCCCCTCCGCACTACTATTTATTGCCAATAAATGGGACGAGCGAGCCAGCAATTTAACAAACAGTTTGGTGGTTTTTTGTAATTTATTGGCCCCGCAGCACACCGAACCATTTTTTAAATTGCTGGCTCGCCCACCCCTCACCCCGCCCCACCACTATTTATTGGCCAGGTAGCACACCAAACCGTTTGTTAAATTGCTGGCCCGCCTGGCGCCCGCCCCTCACTCCGCCCCGCCCCGCCACTATTTATTAGCCTCCCTTGCTGTGTTGCAAAGCTTGCCTTTGTGACACACCGAGGCATAGCTTCTTTTCGTCTTTGGCTCCTCTCAACCACGTGGCCCAGCCTGCTTTCCTACCTTTGCCCACGGCGGCCTCTCACTCTGTTCCTGAACGCCCACCTCAGACTGCCCCGACCGCTCCAGCAGCAGAACAGGCAAGTACAGCCGAGTGCTGCCCTCAGGGAAGCGGGGCTGGGAAAGGTGGTCGACCTGCGGCCGCCTGGCTACTGGCTGCGGCCTACCCTTTTTAAAAATGTAGGAGCAGAATCTTGGTGAACTGGACAGGATAATAAAATTATATTTTGGCTTTTTTTTGATTTGTGATCTCCATGGTGGCGCTTGGGTGGGGGTAGCCGTTGAGGCGCTTGGTTGGAGGTAGCCGGCGAGGCGCTTGGTTGGAGGTAACCAGCGAGGCGCTTGGGTGGAGGTAGCCCCACCCAAGCCTCGTTGGCCACGCTGGCTTCCTCCACCCAAGTGCCTCGCCGGCTACCTCCAACCAAGCGCCTCGCCGGCTACCCCCACCCAAGCGCCTCACCGGCTACATCCACCCAAGCGCCTCACCGGCTTCCTCCAACCAAGCGCCTCGCCGGCTTCCTCCAACCAAGCGCCTTGCCGGCTTCCTCCACCCAAGCACCTAGCCAGCTACCCCCACCCAAGTGCCTCACCATTTACCTCCACCCAAGCGCCTCGCCGGCTACGTCCACCCAAGCACCTCGCCGGCTACCCCCACCCAAGCGCCTCGCCGGTTACCTCCACCCAAGTGCCTCGCCGGCTTCCTCCAACCAAGCGCCTCGCCAGCTACCTCCACCCAAGCCTCGTTGGCCACACGGCTGCCGGCTACCCTACCCCATCCAGTCGCGGAGGGGCCAATTGAACGCTTCTCTTGGGTCTTCTCAGCAAATTCTAATGCCGCCGAGAGCAGCTCCTGAAAAAACTTACTGGCCGATCCTGATTAGACGGCACGTGACGTTGAGGCCAAGCTCCGGGTGTGGGTCAAAGTGAAGTCGTGCAGGTGCGTGTCTTGCTGTGGTCGTGGGGAGGTTGCTCCCCTGTCACCGGTGGTGCCAGTGCCAAGCACCAAACTCCTGGACACCCTCGGGAAAGGAAGGGTCGTCAGCAGAAGCAAAGACTCGGCAAGGCAGAAGGGGCGGTGGTGGCAACTTGTTGCACGCTCTTAACACTGTTATGGTAATGTTGGCATTATATAGTTGTATATTGAGAACTGGTCATAGCTAGATTGAAGAAAAAAAGACATAACACTATTCCCTGTTTTGTCAGACACTGTGAACTAAAAGGCGTTTTCTACCTGTTGCCCATTTTGTCACCTAAAATATTGCCAGATACGTTCTAAAGAAGCTATTTGTAAGCTCCAGAGTTTTCTGTAAAAGCAAGGTTACCATGTTACCTATTTTTCTGAACAAATATTTTTCAAGGATAAACTTGGTAGGAATACATTCCACAGACAATATGCTTTTAAAAGCAAGACTGAGCTTGCGTTGAATGTGTGGTTGATTTCCATTGCTTTAAATTATTCTAATTTTAGAGTATGTGGCAGTATTCTAAAAAATGGTGGATCTACCCTTTTTTTCTGCAGTTTATTTAAACCAAATCTACTGTCATCATAAGAGCTGCACATCATAATTATCCAGATTTCATTTTGTGAAAAAACCCTTTAGATCTTCAATAATGGACTGTAATAAAAAGATAATTTTCCATTGGCCTTGGGGGAAAATATGGAAAATCGGAGATAAAAATCAGCTACAGTAAAACTGGTTTTTTTTGAGTAGGAATTAGCTTACTGCTATGATATCAGAAAATCTAATGTAAAAGTCACAGAGCTGACAATAGCTACATTTCCTCTTAAACAGTTTTCCATTACTATTCAGCTGTTGCTGAGTAAGTAGCGGCTTGGTGAAACAAGGCCTTATCTGCCAGGGACAACATTTATGCTCCACACCCTGCCCTTTGAGCCATTCCTGTTGCAATGACAACTATGTTCAAACTTGTGACTAGAATAGATACTATTTGGGCCAATTTTCCCTCTAGGTTGAGTGTTTAAAGTTGCAGACCCCTGACCTACCCCACCCCATTGCTTCACCTTGCAGCCAGCCCTGTAGGCCTGCGCCCACCTCCCACCTGGGCAGCAACAGCCTACCTACCCTGGTTGTATCCTGCAGCCGGCCCAAATGCCCACCTCGGACTGCCTCCAACTGCTCCAGCAGCAGAACAGGTAAACACAGCCAGGTGCCCCCTTGTGGAAGCGGGGCTGGGAAGGGTGGTGGACCTGTGCCCGCCCGGGCAGCGGCAGTCTACCCCGGTCGGATCGCCTCTGCGTGCAGCTGACCCCGTAAGCCTGTGCCCAACTCCCGCCCGAGCAGCGGCAGCCTACCCCGGTCGGATCGCCTCTGCGTGCAGCCGGCCCCGTAGGCCTGTGCCCGCCCCCTGCCCAGCTGACCAACTGCCTTGACCTGCTGGTCCCGACCGCTTCGGCCTACCGGTAGAAGATCCGCCTCCTGCTCGTCTCAGTCACTTCAGCAGCAGAACAACTTTGAGGTAGAGGGAGATTTAAAATATTATTTATCTTTGCTGTTTCAGGAAGAATTTGTTCATAAGAAACAGAATGTTTGTTATGCACAATAATTACCATTAAGTTTAAAATGTGTGGGAGTTTTGAATAAATAGTTTTTATTCATATTGTAAAACTTGAATGGTTTTGAATAAATAGTTTTTATTCATATTGTAAAACTTGTATGGTTTTGTATAGTTTTTCATTCATATTGTAAAACTCGTAACAAAATCTAGTTCTGTGTACCTCTTATTCTTAAGTATTAAATACTTATAAATAAACAACCTTTTGGTATATCTTTTTTATATTTAAAACAGTAATTGGGGAAAAGAAATGATGTCGAGTTGGCCACGCCCACCCAGTCACATGGTCACCTAGCCACGCCTACCCAGTCACATGGCCACCTAGCCACACTTACCCAGTCACAAGATCACTTAGCCACGCCCGCCCAGTCATGTGGTCACTTAGCCACACCCACAGAACCTGTTGTTAAATTATTTGAATCCCACCACTGGATAAAGAACATAAGACAGAAGGTTTTTACAATAATTTAACTGACTTAGATAAAATATTAACAGGTTCTGATGACTATGTAATTAAAAAAATGTATGGTTATTTATTAGAGGTAAAACTGGAAGAAGAACAAGTTAAAGAAACAATGATTGCTTGGGGGGAAAATTTTGGTTATGGATTTGATTTAGAGAAATGGCAAAAATTGTGGTTGCAAAATTATAAAATGACAATGTCAATAGCATACAAGGAAAATTTGTATAAGATGTTTTATAGGTGGCATCTACCCCTGGCGAAAATAGCCAGAATGTTCAAGAACAAATTGGAAAAGTATTGGAAATGTCATCAGATACCAGGCTCATATTACCATATGTGGTGGACATGTGTAGAAGCTAAAAGATACTGGACTAAAATCCACACATGGCTGGAAAAAATGACAAGAAAACACATAGACTTTAAACCAGAGATTTCTTTATTAGGGATTGTGCCAGAAATATACAATAGAGAATTGAAATATTTGATTGTGAATGTATTAACAGCAGCTAGAATTGTGTTTGCTAAAAATTGGAAAAATGAGAAAATACCAACACAAGATGAAGTTATTAAGAAAATCATGGAATGTGCTGAAATGAGTAAATTGACATTTGAAATTAGAGAACAAGAAGATAAACAATATTATAAAATATGGGATTTATTTTATCAATGGCTAGATAATAAAACATGGAAATGAAATATGAAATATAAAATGAATGTTATAATATAATATTTGAAAATAATTTTTATGAAATGATAAAGCCATAGTTAAATCAGATAATTTGTTAATTATGACTATGGGGAGGAAGCACAAAAGATTTGTAACCGACCGACACACTGTTTGCAATTGTAATGGATGATGGATTTATGTTTTATGTTTTGTTTAAAAATAAAAATAAAAATTTCAAAAAAAAGAAAAAGAAAAAAAAAAGAAATAGCCAGGCACGGGAAGGGTTTTGTGCCTTCTTTTCTGTGGGAAACTGGTCCAAATGGCTCTTTGAGTGTTTAAGGTTGCAGACCCCTGGCTTAGCCTCTTGGCTCAGGACACGTCTGGCAGATTTACTACTTTTGGATCCTGTGTTTTTATGGCTCTTATCTGCAGAGTCATGACCATTTGTCACTTTCTTAGTGATGAGGTCATGGACTAACTTCAGTGATGGGTTGCTACCGGTTCGCCCCAGATCGAACGAACCAGTAGTGGCGGCGGCAGGAGGCTCCACCCACCTGCCCAGATGTTTCTGCACACGCGCAGAAGCATTGCACATGAGCGCGCGAGCACCCACGAGCAAACTGCTAGCGACGGGTTTTGAAACCCGCCCCAGACTAACTTGTCAAAGACTCTGACAGTTTGGATGTGATGAGTCTGCCGTAGGAATTCACTCATTCATATGAGTCTGGGGGGAAGAGATGGTTCAGAAAAACTCAGAAAAATGCATTTAGTATTTCTTGAACTGGGTAGGTAGTGAAAATCTTTCAAATCAATTGTTCCACTATGGCAATTTAGGAGCTGAGATGGAGGGGGTGTCACCATAAGCTTGTGGTTGTTCCATTTATGGGCATTCTGATGGATTTCTAAGAAGTTTTTTTTTTTTTTTTTGTCTAGCACACGGGGGTGCTTGGCTAAATTAGCTACTTCCGGATGCCTGGAGGAGCAGGCTGCTGGAATGCCTACGTGGCCAGCTTCTGCTGCCATATTAACCTGCTAATTGGGGGATTTGCAGATCAAGGGCTTGTTGGAAGCTGTCCACCTGTCATTCCCCCATTGGAGTCTGAATCTGCGGGGGAAGATGAGCTGGAACAAGAGCCAACAGAGATCAAGAGGGTGGCTCTGTTGGCCTTGGAGGAAACTGAGGAAGGGCAGAGTCAGTCTGGGCAAGGCTTTTCAGGATTAGAAAGGCTTGCAGACACGGAGGAGCTGGAGAGACAGAGCTCAGACGAAGAGCAAGGACCACCCCCTCCTGATCCTAGAGCACAGAGAGAAGAGAGAAGGCGAAACCAACACAGACTGAGCTGGCTACAAGGAAGGAGAGTGCCCCGCCCCCCTTCACAAGGCACACCCGGGGACTGAGATGTAAGGAGGTGCCAGTGGGAGGGGCATTTGTCGGGAACAAGCGCTGAATCTGTGGAGCCTTGTGTGCATTTGCCAACGCCTGGAGATTACTGTGCTCTGTCTTGTGGGGCTTGCCCGGTTTGCCTGCTTTGCTGAACTTGCTCTGGTTACTGTTTGGCTAACCTGGCTTCCCAGTTGCAATGTATGGCTGTGAAAGTTGGACCATAAGAAAGGCTGAGGGCCAAAGAATTGAGGCCTTTGAACTATGGTACTGGAGAAGACTCCTGCGAGTCCCTTGGACTGCAAAGCAATCAAACCGGTCAGTCCTAGAGGAGATCAACCCTGACTGCTCTTTAGAAGGTCAGATCCTGAAGATGAAACTCAAATACTTTGGCCACCTAATGAGAAGGAAGGATTCACTGGAGAAGAGTCTAATGCTGGGAAAGATTAAGGGCAAAAGAAGAAGGGGATGACAGAGAATGAGGTGGCTGGATGGAGTCACTGAAGCAGTAGGCGTGAGCTTAAATGGACTCCAGAGGATGGTAGAGGACAGGAATGCCTGGAGTGTCACTGCGTTTTTGTATTTACCAGATGAGCTCATATTTCTGGACTCTAAGACTTTCCGTAGCTTGCCAAGTCCTTATCTCTGATCAACTACGCATGTCCGCATTCCTTCACTCTTGCTTCCTAACTTTCTTTGTTCTCTTGCCAAGAAGTCCGACCACAGAGAGGTGGCCGGCAGGAACGTTGCCAAAATGTAATTATTTAGATTAGTAAGATGTTTTATTTTCTTTATAACAAATAAATGAGTTTTTACTTAGAAAAATATATCTTCGGGTTTTATTTTCTTAAAGTATGCACAAGGAAAATGCCACGATCCACGTCTCTAAATCAAGGTGCGATTACCCAAAAGCAGAATGGGATTAATTAGCTCCCTGACACCTGGTAGCAGAGGATGGTTGATTTATGGCCTTTTTCCTTGCTTGTTACTTTTGATGATAATTGCATAGGCAATTAGTTTTTAGCTACTGAGGTAAGCTAATTATTTTTGCAAATATGACGAACAAGAAGAAAAAGGGCAAAATGAAACTCAGAGCATTCCCTATTAATGATTTCAACCTCTCCTACGAAGAAGAGGCAGAAAGGAGGTTTTCAAATTTCCAGCCACTCGTCTCAGCCACCCGGCTAGAGGGAGCCGTGGGAGGAGAAGAAACGGACGAAATGCTCTTACAAAGGGTTCAGAAGGAAGATAAAGGCAGAGCTGCTTTTGAAGGTAATGTGCTGCGACCGAGGTCGGTGACGCCCCCTTCCAATTATGCAGGCTCTCAAACAGTCGTCCCAGAACCTTCTGAATTTGTAATGCTTGGTGCAGGGCCAGATTTTCTACAAACGGCCGAGCATTTTCACCCCCACACAGAGAGAGAAATAATTCATTATTCTCCTCACAGTTCCGATCTCTCCTTTCATGAGCTAGCTGTAAAAAGCTATAGTGATCTGATAAAATTTTTTGAACATGAGCTATCCCAGGCAAAAATGGCTTTATCTATGTTTGAGCAAGATAAGAGGAAGTCTAGTGCTTTTAAAATCTCTGAAAACGCCATTTTGCCTTCTTCTTCGGAGCCAAAGACACACCCCCTGGTGGATTTTGTGTCAGGCCAATCAGAACAGAGAGCTGTGCACACGTCACATTTGTCACATGGTGTTCTCTCTGATCAAATTACATATCAGGCCATGTATGCAGAAAGATTACCAGAGCTGCCCAAAACTAAAGTTGCAGCACCATCTGCTGGCGAAAGTAATTCACTAGAGAAAGCTGAAATGCACCGCATCTTGAGAGAGCAATTACAATTGTTGCAGAAGACTCTATTAGAGATGTCTTTAACTCACTCAGATATTCAGACTGCAATGCCACAAGTGTCTCCACAGGCTCAATTTCCAGCACCCCCTGGTGATGCTGGTGTCCTTTTAGATGGAGCACAACAAAGCTTAATGCAGCAAAGGCAAATGACTGCGTCCCCAGCAGGTGATGTTAATATTGCAGCTCAAATGCAACAGCCTCAACCACAAATGCATGCACAGGTGCCTCCAGCTGTACAACCAGGACCAATTCCTAGTCTACCTCCAGCACAACAAGCAAAGCAAATACCACAGGTATTTTTACCAGCACAGCCAGCATATCAAATGCATGTTCCTCACCAGGCATTTTCTGTTGCTCCACTAGCTGGTGAGTCAAAATTAAAGATGTCAGGACAGAATTATAAGGCCTGGGTCAGTGAGATTGGATTGTTACTTTGCAGAGAAGGTACTCACTGTATGGTTTTTAATCCTCCTGCTCAGCCATGGACTCCTGCAATAAGAGACTTAGAGACTAAAGCTTGCACAACATTATTGATGTCCATGGATACTGAACTGCAGGTTACCTTTCCGCCTGATGCAACAGCCCAACAAATTTGGGCCCAATTGGAAAATTGCTACAGGCCTGTTTCAATTGAATCTTCATGTTTACTCACGTCTGAGTTCCATGGTTCGAGATTGAAAC
Organism: Arizona elegans; assembly: GCA_022577455.1. Taxonomy (NCBI): domain Eukaryota; kingdom Metazoa; phylum Chordata; class Lepidosauria; order Squamata; family Colubridae; genus Arizona; species Arizona elegans. The sequence goes on from JAKOOJ010000010.1 coordinate 17,449,344, forward strand.
CCGGTGAACAAATTGGAGGACATTTGACCAAACTGAAAGGTCTCAGAAGAGAATTGAGAGAAAGAGGCCATAACATTGAAGATATTCAAATGATCAGCATCATTATTAACTCTTTGAATTATGAATGGAAAGATGCTGTTACAAAAATTAACCAAGTCCCAATTGCTCAACGCACAGTGGACAATGTCTGTAGACTTTTAATTGAAGAAGAGGCATTCATGTTGGCCACGCCACACTTGAGAGGACCACCCGCATCAAGAGCTCCAGCTAGGCGCCCCTTCCGAGGAAGGACCTACGCTCCAAGGATGCCAAGATGCTACACCTGCAATCGTGTGGGACATGCCACCCGGGATTGTCCCCAACGAGTCCCAGCTCCCGTCACATACCAGCCCAGAGGAACAGATTCCAGAGGCAGAGGCAGAGGCAGAAGACAAGGTCGTTGTGGTCCCCTGCGTGATCCACAAGCTCCACTCGCCACATTGGCTTTAACCAATGATCCACAACTTCAACCAGAGTACGACAGACAACTCCTGTGGACTTTGGACAGTGGTGCAGCATTGCATGTTACCTACAGAAAGGAACTTTTCACAGAAATGCACGAGCCTGAACCAGAACTACGTGAACTTTATTTTTTTTCCAATCATCCTTGTCAGGTCAAAGGAAAAGGAACTGTTTATGTTGAAGAGCTCGATGCATTCATTCCTGATGTTTATTACATACCAACAGCAGCCAGTAATTTGCTTAGTCAGAGTCACTTGTCTAGAGCATTAAAATTCCAGGTTCACCACCTTGAAAAAGCAAGTTACATAGTTAAAGATGGAGATATTGTTGCTGAAACCATGTTAATTGGTGGTGTTTATTACTTAAAGCCAAAGCCTAAACTGCAAACACAGGCAAGTATACAAACTCCAAAAAGGGAAGGCCCAGGCCCAGAGAGAGATGCTCCAGTGAGAGATCCTGTTGCTATTCCTAAGGCTCCTAAAGCCAACAAAAATAGAATTGGTAAACAGGTTGCTCAGAGCAAGCCTGAGGTTCCGGATAAAAATGTTAATGTTGAGAATTCACTAACTGGTAAACCTTTGCATTCCAGGTGTCTCCACAAATGGCATAGAAGATTGGGACATGCCAGTTTCCGTGTTCTTAGGAAGATGCCGGAGTTCGCAAAAGGTTTGGATCTAAAGGGGTGTAAGGTGTTTTTGGATTGTGCTGTATGCAAAAAGGCCAAATCCAAAGCAGCAGCCATTCCCAAACGCGCTACACGCCTGTCAACAAGCATTTTTGATTTGGTTCACACTGACATAGTTGGTCCATTCCCGCCATCATTTGGTGGTAGAAAATATTTCCTAACAATTGTTGATAATTACTCTAGATATGGATATGTATATCCTATGAAAGAAAAATCTGAGACCTTTCAGATCTTTAAAGACTTTGCAGCCCTTGTTTCTACCCAACACCAAGTTCGCATCGCCAGAATCCAGAGTGATCGTGGTGCCGAATTCATGTCTCAGCATTTCCTGGACTGGATGCGTAAGAATGGAATTATTCATCAGACTTCGGCCCCTTACACACCGGCTCACAATGGAGTCGTAGAACGAAGACAAGGGGTACTGCAAACCATGATGCGTTGCCTCCTAGAAGACGCCAACCTTGGTAAGATATACTGGGGTGAAGCTATCAAGTACGCAAATTACATTGTCAACCGTACTTGGAGCAGTGTAACAAATCAGACTCCTTTCTTCATGTTGTATGGGTACAAGCCCGATCTTAAAAACATCCATATTTTGGGTTCATATGCTATGGTGAACATTCCCTTAGCTCAAAGAAGGAAAGGAAGTCCAGCAGCAAAGAGACTGAGATTTATGGGTATTGATGATAACTCAAAATGGAGCAGATTTATTGACTCTAAACATGTAATTGTGATTTCCCAATCTGCTAATTTTGAGGAAGATGTTGTTTGGTCCAGGATTCATTCCAATGATCCTGGAGTTTATTTTCCTAGAGATGATACTGCTGATGCTGCGCAGATTGATGATCAAGATTCCACTGGTTCTTCTCAACCCAATGTTCTGTCTTCGCAAGCCGCGGATGCTGACGCTAGCGACGAATGTGAGGATGAGGACGAAGCAGAAGAAGACTGGACTGTTGTTCCGAGACGTTCCAAGAGAGTCACAAAGGGAATCCCTCCACAACGATATTCTTAGCAACTGACAAAAGCACCCTTGCCTTTGATTTGCAATGTTACACTTCCACCTGATATGTTCCCACAAATCAAACATCTTCCTGATTCAAAGCAAGACAAATGGTATGAAGCAATGCAGGTTGAAATGGACAGTCTAAAGAAACTTAAGGTGTTTACACCTGCAAAACCTCCAGCAAACAAAAAGGTCATTGGCACTCGATGGGTCTACAGAATCAAAAAGAAGCCAAATGGTGAGTCATTGTACAAGGCCAGACTTGTAGCTCAGGGTTTCGCTCAACGTTATCCTGAGGACTACACAAATACCTATTCACTGACAGTCAGAACTGAGAGTGTAAAAATTGCTTTAGCAACTGCAACTATCCTTGGTTTAGAAGTTTTCCAGTTCGATGTTGACACGGCTTATCTACATGCAGACCTAGACGAAGAGATCTACGTGAGAGGTCCTCCAGGGTTCCGACAGCAAGAAGGGGATACCTGGTTTCTAAACAAAAGTCTTTATGGTCTGAAACAGTCTGGTTTAATGTGGTACTCATGTCTTACTGACAAACTAAATTCAATGGGCTTTATTAAGTCCGAAACTGATGAGTGCGTGTTCACAAAAAGATCTAACAATGCATATGAGATAGTTCTTGTTTATGTTGATGATATTGTTTATATTGGTCCAAATAAGCAAATGAGTGAAATTTTTGCCAAAGCTTTGCAGAGATATTTCACATTGAAATCATTGGGTCATATTAGCACTTATTTAGGTGTTCAGGTTGAAAAAACACAGAAGGGGTTTAGTCTTTCACAAGAGGATAAAATTGAACAAATTTTGCATCATTGCAACATGAAAGATGCTAACACAACAAAGACACCCATGCAAACAGATTTTCACAACTTAACACATGAAGCAAGTCCAGAGTTCGAGGATCAAACACTTTATCGTTCAGTTATTGGGTCACTGTTGGACATTAGTAGTTGGACCAGACCCGACATTGCACTTAGTATTAATCTCTTGTCTCGACACATAGGTAAGGTGTGGAAATTGGGATCGTAGAAACACCCAGGAGCATAGAAGAGTCCAAAGGCAGATGCATGAATAAATGTGATAAATGTATTTATTCATATAACAAAACATATTAACTATATATAAAGGCTATCTTAATATTCATTAGGATAGGGGGCACACAGCGTGTGTGACTACCCTTATCAAAGATCATGTGTCATGGAGAACAAACGTAAAAGAGAGCATGGTGGAAAGGTTAGAGGGGGGTTTATACTCAGTGTAAGCCCCTCCTTTCCACATAGGGGTGGGGGCACTTTCTGCCTCCCCTAGTGTCTGTATGATACATATGCCAATGGCTTGCAAATAATTGACAGTTCACCTCCTTGCAAGCCAATGGCATGCAAACATACAAATGCAATGCACAACAGATTTTACCCTGTGAGACATAACTTTTTACACAGATCTTTGTGCCTATCTGCTGGTAGAGGTTTTGTGAAAATATCAGCTGTTTGATATTTGGTCTGACAATGGGATAAAGATATAAACCCCATCTCTTCTAGTTGCCTAACATTTTGATAGTGGATATCAATATGTCTGGACCTTTTTCCCACCGCATAGGCTTTGGCAATGCCTATGGCCCCGGTGTTGTCTTCTATAATTTGGATGGGCAAAGTCGGTGGTGTCCAGATGCTAGAAATTAAGGCATCAAACCATATCAGATCGTTCCCTGCCTCTGATAGGCATGCATATTCGGCCTCAGCGGTGGAGCACGAAACAAATTTCTATTGCCCCACATGCCAATGGATGGATGCCTCATTTAATAGTACCAAGAAGCCCGAAGTACTCCTACGTGTCTTGGTATCTCCGGCCCAGTCTGCATCCGCAAAGCATTTTGTCTCTATTCTCAGGTTCCAAGCGAAGCACGTAATCTGCTGTGGTCTTGAGATACCTTAATAGCTTTTTAATGGCCAACCAGTGGAACTGGGTAGGAAGTTCCACTTGTCTAGATAGCAGGTTTACGGCCAGAGCAATATCTGGACGGCTCCAGTTACTTATATATAGTAATGAGCCGATCACTGACCTAAATAGAGTACTATTTTGGAACTCTGGGCTATCCTTGTGTGCCAATCCATAATAGTCGGTCTGTATTGGGATAGCCGTTGGCTTGCTATCTTCCATTTTACATTTCACCAAGAGTTCCTCTATCTTTTCCTTTTGGGAGAGAGCAAAACCTTTTGGTGTAGTGATGATTTGTACGCCTAGGTACTTGTCCACATATCCTAAAGACTTTAGAGTGAACTTTTTTTGTAGGGTCCTGGCAAATATAATACATCCCCCCTTGTCAGGCCCTATATATAAAAGGTCATCGACATACACTAGGACTTTCTCCAGCCCCCCTTTGGTATCCCTTGTGAAGGTACATTTATCAGCTGGAGATGGATGGAAACCCAGTGATTTGAGAATTTTAGTCAGGCATTTGTACCACAGTCTGCCTGATTGTTTGAGGCCGTACAAACTTTTCTTCAGAAGCCAGATGTGGCCTTCCTGCCGTTGAAATCCGGGGGCACCTCTGACGTAAATTTCTTGTTTTAGATGTGCGTGTAAATAAGCAGTTTGCACATCAAATTGAAAAATGTGTTCCCCATGTGCTGCTGCAGTGACCAAAGCAGCCCTCACACTTTCCACTTTCACGGTGGGGGAGTATGTTTCATCAAAGTCCTGCAAGTAGCGCTGTGCGTAGCCTTGTGCTACCAGCCGGGCCTTATAGAGGAGTTTGTTGTTGGGCATTGGCTTGACCTTGTAGACCCAATGGGTGCCAATTGCTTTCCTCTTTTTGGGGACTTCCATGGGGATGAAGACTTTCAATTTTTTGAGACTGTCCATTTCCCGCTCCATTGCCACCCTCCACCTGCACTGTTCTTCCTCGGGAAGCTGGAGGACATCTGAGTACGTTTTAGGGGCCATGGTAATGCTGTTGACTGAGGCAACACAGCCAATGTCCAACCTTTTGGGTGGCACCACTTTATTGGAGCGTTTTGACCGTCTGGGAAATTGCCACTCACCATCATCATTGTCATCCGGAGCATCGGTGTCAGAATTGGAGCTGCCAGAGGTATCTTTCCAATCAAAACGGGGCGGGCCTCTGTCCCAGACGCTGCGAAGATATGGTCGTTTAGGTGAGGCAGGAGGTGTGAAGTCACCCAGGGATTCCTTGTCTGAATCGTCAGAGTCAGGTAGGGATTCATCACCATCCGGATCTTCGCTGGTCAGTTGTTTGGAGTTTGTTGGTTCATCCTCTTCAGGTGGTGTTGGTTGTTCAGTGTCGCTTCTAATAGGGGAATAAACGGGTTCATTGGAATGAATTTTTGACCAATTTGACCCCTCCTCAAAGGAAGCTGATCTAGAGACAATGACAAGGTTATTTTTGTCTACAAACCTAGATGCCTTGCTGCCGGTTGCATAACCTATAAATCTGAGCCTCCTTGATGCCTTACCCCCCTTTCTTCTGAAGTGCTTGGGAATATGGACCCAGGCATAGGAACCAAAAATTCTCAGGTGTGAGAGGCTAGGTTTCCTTCCATGGACCAGGAAGTATGGGGTTTGGTTAATGGCACTACTCCACGTCCTGTTGACTAGATAATTAGCCATTTTGACCGCTTCTGCCCAAAAAACTTGGCTCATGTCAGCATCTGCAAGTAGGCAGTTCATGACATTCTGCAGCATGCCATTTCTCCTTTCTACAATGCCATTCTCAGACGGAGTTCGAGGGGATGATTTAAAATGGAGGATACCTCTCTCCTTCATCCACTTTTCAAAAGTCTTGGATGTAAACTCAGTCCCCCTATTGCTCTGCACCTGAGTGATGCACACCTTGTGTTGCATTTGGATCTGGTTGTAAAGATATTTGAAGTTGGTAAAGACTTCAGTTTTGTCCTTTAAAATAAATACATGGCCATAACGAGAGTAATCATCTACTACTGTTAAAAAATAACACCCCCTACCAAGGGAGGGTCTAAAAGGACCAACCAAATCCATGTGTACCAGCTGATAAGGGTACCTTGCACGACAGGAAGAGACTTTAGGTATAGCAGCAGTTTTAGATTTTGCTGCCTTACAGATGGCACATTCCAAATAGGTATTACAATTCTTTATCTTAAGCCCATCAGAAAAATCTTGCATTTTCCTAATAACCGGGAAGCTGGCATGGCCGAGCCTGCGGTGTAATATATGAGCACAATCCAAATGTAAAGGTTTACCCATACATACTTTGTCAACCTTATGTATCTTACCATTACAAGCCTTGGTCTGTTCAGTAATGAGAGTAGGCACTGGATTAATGGTCACCTTAGAGTTCCTCAGGGTTGGCTGAGGAGTTGTGACCTTAATGGGCTCAGCCTTAATGGCTTTGGATGTCCTAGGAGCTGGTTTAAAAGCTTCATTGGTTTTAGGTCCAGGGTCCTTGAGTTTGGACAACCTGGGGGCTGGCACAGAAGCTTTCTGCTCTATCTGGGCGTTAGCTCCCTGAGCCCTCTTGTTAGGTTTCTTGTGCCTTTTGACCTTTGCTTTTGGGGAAAAATAAGGCAAATTGTTGATTTTTACAATATCGCCAACAACACCCCCACTTTCAAAAACATAACCTCCACCCTTCTCAAAAACCAGTTTTACATTTTTATCCTCAGTCAATTTTAAGATGCTTAAAAGGTTGTTCTTGATTGAGGGAACATACAGTGCCCCTGTGACATCTCCTATACCAGGCACATTGATCACGCCTTCCCCAGTTACCTCTGCCTTGTCCCCAGTGGCAACTTTTACTGAGGACTTGAGTGGGTGTAAAACCTTAAATTGTTGCTTCGTGTTGGCTATATGCGTTGATGCACCTGAATCAAGAAGCCACAGCCCCTCACCATCCTTTACCTGGGAGGTGTGATTGTCACTAGTGACACTACAGAATTGGTATTCTTTATGACCACCTCCCCCTCTTCCACGGCCTCTTTTATTTTTATTGTGCTTAAGTCCAGCCGTGTTGGCCCTGTTGTGGCCCCGCCCTCTGAGCCTGTTCCATCGGAGGAAGAAAGCTCCGAGCATGAGGAAGAGGAGTCAGCCAGGCCTCCCTCTCCAGGCCCCTCCCCTCTGGCATTGTCTCAGGTGCCGGCCGAGGGAGAGGAGATCAGCAGGGAGACAGCTGGTTCGGATCAGAGTGACGATGAAACATCATTCCTGGACGCACGCCTCCGAAGGCGTGATAAACGATTGCAGCAGCTTAGGAGGCGTGCTAGGGATTAGAACTGAGTCACTGGACCACACCCCAGAGATTATATAATAGAGGGTAGTGGTCAGGGATCCTTGTGACGAACAAAAGTAAACCTTGGATAGTCACTAAAGCCTCGTCTGGAACTGCTGGGAGAAATATTATTTCTGCTTGGACTTTTTTGTACGTTAGTATCTTATCTTTCTGTTTGTGAAAATAAAGGCATTTGGCAGACAGTGTGTCTATCGCTGCCAAGTGGGAGATAAGACCTGGGTGCGTTCCAAAGTGTTTCCTTAACCCTCGGCTTGCTGTGTTTGTGTGTGTGTGGGGATGGGGACAGATCAGGCCCTAGAGCAAGGGCACTCCCTTTTAAAGTGACCTTGTATGCCACAGTCAAAGCAGGTGGGAAGGGTATTAATCCTTTCACTTGTGTCCTGGCGCCTCCTCTGAGGCCTAGGCCTGTGATATGCCTCCTTCATTTCTTGTTGTTCCTCATCTCTGCGCCTTAAATCTTCCTCAATAAAGCGGCCAGAAAAGTATTCTATATTTCTTTGTTCCCTAGAAACCCCTTCTAGAGAAATAATAAAGGGACTCCAGGATTTGTCTAGGGAGTTCAACATCACACTAATTAAAGTGGATTCAGAAACAGGCTCCCCCCTCTGTATAAGCTCATCCCTCATGGCTTTAAGCGTTGCCAAATGTTCCCCCATTTTGACACCAGGTTTGAGTTTATAATTGTGGAAAATTCTTGACAATCTGCTGGTTGCAGCCATATTGTCACTATGGAACAAATTATATAGGGCATTCCAAACTTCCTGAGCCGTGAGGCCATCTGAAAGACTGGCATACAGAGCTGTGTCTATAGAACTTAACAGGGTTGTGTAAGCTCTTTTATGCAGGAACTCGATTTCAGGGCTCCAAGGTAAAGGGGGTGGTCTTTTGATCATGTCCAGAGTATTTTCTCTTAAGAGAATTATCTGAATCTCTTTACATCATTTTTTTAAAATTCTGGCCACTTAAATGTAATTTTTTAAAATTATTTGGCAAAGTTACAAAATTATTGCCATTAAATTGCATGGGGAGTTGTTCAAATGGCTGAAAAGAGCCTGTTGTGAATGGCATTGGGATCCCTAAGCCTGGGATAGATTGCTTAGGTCTGGTTCCTTTTTGTAGTCCTTCTGTAGTTTGAAGCAACTGGGCACGTGCAGGAAATGGAGCATGCTCCAAAGCCTTTTCTTGTTGGAGCTCCGATCTCCCTCTCTGAGCTCTGAAGTCAGGTCTGGCTGGAGCTTCAGCATAGGCCCGAACATCAGCTGTGTGGCGGGGAAACCTTGGAGGAGTGGGAAGAAGGCCTGGAGATCTTTCTGGAGACTGGAGGCCCATCAGATGAGGTCCATGGGCTGGATAGGCCTGGAAATGTCTCTGGATCTCCTCTTCTCCATCAGAGGAGCAGGATTGCAGCTCCGGATCATCCCAGCAGGACCGGAAAGGTGCGGAGGCCTCAGCCCGGGCCTCCGTGGAGCATTCAGTGAATGGTGAACACCTCTGCAGTGGGGGGTGGGAGGCTGCAGGTCCATCTGGGTTCCTCCGGGGGTGGGAGGTTGGATTTGGGACCCTCCTTAAGTGGGCAGCTGGTTCTGGGACCTCGGGGCGGCCGGTGGGTGGTTGCTCCATAAGTTCCAGGGCAGCGACCAGGGCCTCTATGGCCTCTTTGATGTTTGCCTTGGCAGGCGGGGCCTGGCAAGGGGCTTGTGGGTTTGGAGTGGTCCTCTGGGCCGCTGGAATGCTGAACTGACTGGCTGGCGTTGTAGGCCTGGGCTGTGGAGCTGGGGATGGCCTGGCTCATGGTTCTGGCAAAGTGCCCAGGGGAGCAGCCATCTTGGAGGAAATTGCCTCCGGAAGTGGCCTGGTGGCCATTTTGTTTGGCGGGAAACTGGGTGGGAGGGGAGTCTCTCTGGCGGCAGGCGCCATCTTGGAGAGATCAGGCAGGGGAGTCCTTACCGGGATGGCAGGCATCTCTGGTGCTGCCTCCTCAGGCCTCTTTCTGGCTGCTGCCCTTGTCTTCAGGAGGAAGGCGAGCGCTGCTCGGCACTCCTCTTCTGACATCTCAGCCACTTGCCTGTCCAGGCTTTCATATTCTCTTTCTGCCCCCTCTTCGTCAGTGCTGAAGAAGCCTTCTTCAACATTGCCTGGCTCGGCCCCTGGGATCTCTTGCTGCATCTGGGTTGCCTCTGGCTGCCAGGGTGTAGCTGGATGGAAACCCCCTTCAATGTTTTCCATCATTGATTCAGACTGGGGCTGCTGTGAAGTTCTCCTCCATTGAAGGCCTCTGGTCACAACAGGGGAGCTTCTCTCACAGGTTATTTTGGAGGGCATCTCGCCTTTTCAACAGCTCCTGGAGTGGAGTTCTGCTACCATTCCCTCTGCTACCATTCTGTGGAAATTGAGATCGTAGAAACACCCAGGAGCATAGAAGAGTCCAAAGGCAGATGCATGAATAAATGTGATAAATGTATTTATTCATATAACAAAACATATTAACTATATACAAAGGCTATCTTAATATTCATTAGGATAGGGGACACACAGCGTGTGTGACTACCCTTATCAAAGATCATGTCTCATGGAGAACAAACGTAAAAGAGAGCATGGTGGAAAGGTTAGAGGAGGTTTTATACTCAGTGTAAGCCCCTCCTTTCCACATAGGGGTGGGGGCACTTTCTGCCTCCACTAGTGTCTGTATGATACATGTGCCAATGGCTTGCAAATAATTGACATAAGGCAAAACAGTTTCATTGGACATGTGTTAAGAAATTATTGAAATACCTAAAACACACTAAACACATGAAATTATTGTTAGAACCAACACATACTGATTATGCAGAATTATGTTGTTATGCAGATTCTGATTGGGCAAGTGATAAGAAATCACGTAAAAGTACTTCAGGTTATATGATGTTCTTAAATGGATGTCCTGTTTATTGGCAAGTGTGTAAACAGAATTTTGTTTCTTGTTCATCTACTGAATCTGAATATGCTTGTGTTTCAGATGCATGTAATTCTCTAACGTGGTTTGATGCTTTGGTCACAGATATCTGGACACGTCCGATCAGACCGATCACCGTGATGGAAGACAATGAATCGGTGGTTTATATTTCTGAATCACATTTCACAGGTTCTAGGTCCAGACACATTGACATCCGTTATCAAAACATAAAACAATTAGTGAAAAAAGGTTTTGTTAAAATGCAGTATGTATCTACACATGATCAGATTGCAGACATGCTCAACAAACCGCTTCCAGCAGCTCAACACGAGTATCTGCGTAAGAAGATGTGCCTTATTTGATGATGTACCTGATATTTGCTCAACTGGCAAAAGAAGGGGTTGTCACTGCGTTTTTGTATTTACCAGATGAGCTCATATTTCTGGACTCTAAGACTTTCCGTAGCTTGCCAAGTCCTTATCTCTGATCAACTACGCATGTCTGCATTCCTTCACTCTTGCTTCCTAACTTTCTTTGTTCTCTTGCCAAGAAGTCCGACCACAGAGAGGTGGCCGGCAGGAATGTTGCCAAAATGTAATTATTTAGATTAGTAAGATGTTTTATTTTCTTTATAACAAATAAATGAGTTTTTCCTTAGAAAAATATATCTTCGGGTTTTATTTTCTTAAAGTATGCACAAGGAAAATGCCACGATCCACGTCTCTAAATCAAGGTGCGATTACCCAAAAGCAGAATGGGATTAATTAGCGCCCTGACATGGAGGAACTTTGTCCATGGGGTCGCAATGGGTCGGACACGACTTCGCAACTAACAACAACAAAACCTGGCTTACTGGACTGCTGGAGCTGGTTACTGTTTGGCTAACCTGGCTTACTGGACTAGTCGCAGCCAAAGGCTGCTGAAGGTATGTGTGAGAGCTTTGCTCGGGGACTTGTAGTAAACGTGGGGACATTTGGAGGCAAAGTTGGAGCAATAAAGGGGAGTTAGACCTGTTCTCTGGCTGTGTTCCTTTCATGCCACACCACCTTGGCTATAATATAGTTTAGCCATTGCAATATAAGGGTCAATGTTTCTGCAGACAGAAGGCAGACCTCATGGAAAAGTTGAATGATGTAATTGCAGGGGTACAGGAGGCTTATTCCAGGAGGATATTTCTGTTGTGGCCTGCCAGCTACCAGCAGAGCTGGCAGCAGACTCAGACAATGAGGAGGTTGGGGAGGAACTTGGGCCAATGCTGGAGTCTGGTGAACGCTCTGATGGATGGTCTGCGTTGGACACAGAGGTAGAGCCAGGGCCGTCCAACATTTCCCAGCCACTGGAGAGGCAGCTGCCTTCAGAAGCTGAGATAAGTGGGGAGGAAGAACAGCTGGGGCCTGTTCCAGATGTGTGTATGCACAGAGCTGTTAGGAGAGGACAACAACTGAGGACAAGGAGTCGACGCGGGAAGCAAGGCACACGTGGATGCTGAATGGCCCCTCCCTGGCTGGGGAATAAATAGAAGGAAAGGGGAGTGGTGGTTGTAGGAGATAACTGTTCAGATTTTGGAAGATTTGGCTCATTGTGTTTCGTGCCTCAGAGACTGCTTGCCAGAACTTAATTTACAGCTTTGCGGCTGGAAGCTCCCGGCCTGGCAATTATCTCAGGGAATTGATAAGGTCTGTTACTGCAGTTAACTCTTTGAAGGATTATTGCCTGGACTTTTCGGTGTGTGAATGCTATTAATTCACAGGAGATAATGAAGAGGGGTTTTTCAGGACAAGGAGTCTGTTTCTTGTTTCTGCTAAGGCTGGGTCAGAACAATCTCCACAGTAACAAGTGTAAAATGCTTTTTGCCATTCTAATGAAATTCTTCCCATTGCTTTCAGAGAATGAGTTACCCTCCATAAGCTTCAGAACAGGTGTAGATCTGGCTTTACCTGGGAGCATTCCTAAGAACCAGAAGGTACACCACATATTTCTCTGGAATGCCTCCTTTTTCCTCTCCAACATTGAACTTCCAATCCTTCTAGTATTGGTAAAGCACTGGCAGTGAAGAACTCCACAGTGTCTAGTATCATTTTTCCCACACTGAGAGCAATTGTTTTAGCTAACATAAAAAGAGCTAAAATTCTATCTGCTACAGAGTTCTGGGATGATTAAATAAGACCCCCAAAGTTCTGCAGCTCCCATAAAGTACAAGAAACAGGGTGATCTTTGTAATGGGAGGTCCCAATGTATTATGTCACTTTAATGCTATTGTAAATTCTTATTTCTTCCAATATAACTTGTTTAACACAATATCAGATGTGGAAAACCAACAATGACATGAGTAAATGCTCAAAGTACTTTCTTTATTGCTGTTCAACTAATAGACAGAATCTTGCCAGACTAAAGTACTCTGCATAACTATCTGATAAATGCTGTGAAGAATTAGGGAGGAACCTTTCTGTGTCTCTTCCTGCATAGCAATGATTCAAGGCTGATCTGTCTTTTTGCTCATCCCTCCTGTAACTCAGCACCAGATTCCACCACATCAGCTCCTTCTCTAAACAACCCCCGTTCCTCCATTCCTCTTCATTGTCAGAGTTCTCAAGGGAATTGGGCAGTGTGGGTAGTGATGACATCACAGAAATGCCACTCTACTTCATATCTGAGGAATCTTCCCATCCAGGTGTTTCCTCCTGCAAGATATCTACACAGTTAGAAAAATCCTCACCCCTTTCCCTTGGTAGTTCCAGTCAAAAGGCTACAGTGTGTCAGGGCTGCCTCCATCCAATTCCTAGGAAAGAAAAACCCTTTTACTAGGAGAGAACTGAATGCAACAAGTTTCAGGCAAGATCTGAGGCAAAAGCGCACAAAGCAGAAAATTGAAACAAACCATAGAGCCCAACCCCCCTGGTAGATAGGCAACCATAGGGCAAGCACCGGCCAGGACATATTTTTAGAAAGTCTTTGATTCAAGCACATCGTCTCTGGCTGCTGCATACCAAAGCTAGAAGAAATTACCTTGGAGAGATAAGCAAAACCCAGACCGTAGTTGCAAAGCTGCAATGAAAAATTCTCCACTGACCGACACACACACACACACACACCCCATTTCCATGGCAGCAAGCAGCAGGCTGGCTGACACAGTGTTTACCTGCCACAGGACCTTAAAAAGGCCCACAAACTTTGAGTCCAGCTTCTCTGAGGGTCTGGTAGAAGCTAAAAATTTAGTTGAAAGTGAGACATTGTCTCCCTCTGAAATCTGCAGCCCCTCTTGACAATGGGAATCAGCTGATCTCTTGTAAGATAAATTTTGCTTGATCCATCTGTTGTTTCAACAGTGCCTGCACAGCCTGTTGTTCTTGCAGGAAATGTACCATGACAGGAACCAAGCCTTGTTGTGAGGTTGCTGGTAAAACCCTTGGGTGTCTCCCATACAAAGCTTGGAAAGGAGTCATGGCAGTTGTGAAATGCACAGAATTATTACATGCAAATTCAGCGAACAGGAGAAGTGATGGCTAGTTGTCCTGGCTGTATGTACAAAAACACCATAAATACTGCTGCAGCATCTGGTTAGTCTTCTCTGCCTCTCAATTTGTCACAGGGTGGTGGGCTGATGATAAGCTGATTTGTACCTTCAAAAGATGGAATAGTGCCTTCCAAAACCTGGAAGTAAACTGACTTCCTCAATGAGAGATGACTCTAGAAACCATCCCACTATATTGAAAAACATTATCCAAAAAGAGCTGAGCTGTATCCCTTGCCATTAGCAGCCCCCTGCAAGGTACAAAATCTTGGTGAAAAGTTCCACCACCATCACCATGATGGATGTATATCCTTACAGACCAAACAAAAGAGGAGGGTGAGTTGCATTATATATAAAAGATCACTACTTCTCTACAGAAACACACAAAACCAAGGATGAAAACCTCCTAGAATCCATATGGGTCAATATAAAAGGAAAAAACATGACATTGCTATAGGCATACACTATAGGCCAACCAACCAAGCAGAAGAAATACATTAACTCTTTGCTAATCAATTAACAAATGTGTGTAGGAAACATAGCACAGTAGTAAGGGGAGACTTTAACTACCCTGATATCAACTGGAAGACAAACTCTGCAGCAAGTGGGAGATCGAACAGATTCCTAACCAACTTAGCTGACAACTTTGTCATCCAAAAGGTAGAAGAGGGAACTAGAGGAAAAGCTATACTGGACCTAATTCTTATTAATAAAGAAGAAGTAAAAGAGGGAGTTGAAGTTGCCGGAACCTTGGGCGAGAGTGACCATGTAATATTGGAATTCCATATAATGCAAACACAAGCAATAGAATATTATCCAACTAGTGTCTAAACCAGTGCTTTTCAACCTGTGGTACATGTATCACTGGTGGTACTTCAGCACCTGGCAGGTGGTACACCATCATCCTCTACACCATCGACACAGACAACTCCACCATCGCCCTGGCCAAGGATAGGGTTGGAGGGGGGTGCATGGCCACGGTGAGCAAATGGGGTGCACCTGAGGGAAGGGGAAGGCCCATTGGGATGCCTTTTCCTTGGCCTCCTGCCCCTCTCCCCCCTCCCAATCCAGGGGTGTGTGTGGGCCCCACCTGGGTCCGGTGATCCTGAAGGGCTGGGAGGGGAGAGCTGATGGCACAGGACAGCTGTGCAGCAGGATTTGGCTTTGCTTCCTTGCACAGCTCTTTCTTCTCTCCCTTGCCCCGAGGGGAGGGAGGGACATGCAAGCGCAGCTGGTGGTTCTTGTTGGGGATCCAACATGGGAGGGCCACAGCTAGGTTGCAAACATAATAAAGTTTCTTTCTACATATAAATAACAAGAAAAAAGTCAAGGAAACAGCCAGTCCACTAAAGAGAGAAGATGGCAAGGAAATAACAGGCAGTAGAGAGAAAGCAGAGCTGCCTAACTCATTCTTTGCATCAGACTTCATGAAAAAAGAAACTATAGCCCAACCTACCAAAAACATAACTGTAAAAGACAGACTAGAAATAAAAATTAAAATAAACAAGAAAATTGTAAGAGAACATCTGTCTGATCTTGACGAATATAAATCACTGGGACCTGATGGATTACCTCCCAGAGTTCTGAAGGAGCTGGCAGAAGTAATCTCAGAACCATTGTACCATATTGATCTGTCCCCGTACGCACACACACACAAACACAGCCAGCCGAGGGTTAAGGAAACACTTTGGAACGCACCCAGTTTCTTTATCTCCCACTTGGCAGCGATAGACACACCCCCTGCCAAGTGCCTTTATTTTCACAGTAAAACAGAAAGATTAAATACTCAAGAGTCCAAATGTCCGACAACAAGAAATCTTTCTCTCAGCAATTCCGGACGAGGCTTTAGTGACTATCCAAGGTTTGCTTTGTTCGTCACAGGGATCACTGACCACCACCCTCTATTATATAGTCTCTGGGGTGTGGTCCAGTGACTCAGTTCTAATCCCTAGCATGCCTCCTAAGCTGCTGCAATCGTTTATCACGCCTTCGGAGGCGTGCGTCCAGGAATGATGTTTCTTCGTCACTCTGATCCGAGCCAGCTGTCTCCCTACTGATCTCCTCTCCCTCGGCCGGCACCTGAGACAATGCCAGAGGGGAGGGGCCTGGAGAGGGAGGCCTGGCTGACTCCTCTTCCTCATGCTCGGAGCTTTCTTCCTCCGATGGGACAGGCTCAGAGGGCAGGGCCACAACACTATCCCCCACCGCAGGGCCCTTCCCCCGGGTCTGACGGTCGGGATGGGGTCGGGACGGGAACTGTTCGTGGAAAGCCCGTACCAGGTCAGGGGCCTGAACGGCAGACGCGTCCACCCAGGTGAAATCCTCAGGCCCGTACCCCTTCCAGGCGATGAGGTATTGGAAGTGCCCCTTAAGCCAACGGGAGTCCCGGATACTGTCCACCTCGTACGTCGAGGCGTCGTCCTCGTCCGCTGCGGCTGGGGGGGCAGGCGTCGGCGGGCGGCGGAGATGGCTCACGGGGGCCTCAGGGACCAGGAGGGACCGATGAAAAACAGGGTGGAGCCGCATGGAGCGGGGTAGAGTCAACCGGTAGGCCACCGGATTGATGACCACCTCGATAGGGAAGGGACCGATAAAGCGTTGGGCCAGTTTCCTCACCGGCCGGTCCGTGGGGAGGTGTTTTGTGGACAACCACACCTGATCTCCTACTTCCAGAGGTGGCGTCGCCCGGCGGGCGCGATCGGCGAACCGTTTATAATCCTCTTTCGCCCGGATCAGCTGCCGCCGCACCAGTTGCTGCACCGCCTGCAGCTCCGAGAGGAAGTCCCGGGTCTCGGGAACAGGGGAGTCCATGATGGTCAACGGGAAAAGCCGTGGATGGTATCCGACGTTGGCATGGAACGGGGTCATCTGGGTGGAGGTGTGTTGGGAGTTATTAAAAGCAAACTCCGCCAGGGGAAGGTACTCGGCCCAGTTGTCCTGCTGCTGGTTGACAAAACAGCGGAGGTACTGCTCCAGTATGCCGATGACCTTCTCCGTGCCCCCGTCAGTCTCCGGATGGTGCGACGACGACAGGCACACCGGCACCTCCAGTGCGGCCATCAGGCTTTTCCATAAGCGGGCCGTGAACTGGGCCCCGCGGTCCGAAACCACCCGATCCAGTAGGCCGTGGAGGCGGAAGATATGTTGCAGGAACAGGCGAGCCATGGTGCGGGCCAAGGGCAGGCTGCGGCATGGGATGAAATGTGCCATCTTCGTGAGCGCATCCACCACCACGAGGACGGTCGTGTACGTAGCGGACAGGGGCAGGTCTGTCAGGAAGTCCATGGAGATGGCTCCCCACGGTCTCTTCGGTGTCGGCAGCGGCTGGAGGAGTCCAGGAGGGGGGCTGGACGCGGCTTTGGCCTGTCGGCACGTCACACAGGACGTCACGTAGGCGTGCACGTCGTGCCGTACCCGAGGCCACCAAAAAGTCCGCGTCACCAAGTTCAAAGTCTTAAAGAAGCCGAAGTGCCCCGCCGTGGGGTTGTCATGACACTGGTTCATGACGAGGGCTCGGAGCGGACTCGTGGGCACGTACAGCCGACCCCGGTG
Source organism: Arizona elegans (assembly GCA_022577455.1). Taxonomy (NCBI): domain Eukaryota; kingdom Metazoa; phylum Chordata; class Lepidosauria; order Squamata; family Colubridae; genus Arizona; species Arizona elegans. Next base: position 17,466,830 of record JAKOOJ010000010.1, read on the forward strand.
TCTGAGCAAGCCCTCCTCCACGGTCCATGGGGACGCGGGGCCGACGTCCGCTCTCCGCTGCTGCGACCAGTCGTCCCGTCGCTGCGCTTCCAGCACCTGAGCCCGCAGGTCCACCGGTTCCTGGACCGCGGCCAAGGAGTCTGCTGGCAGCACCGTCCGGGGGGGAAGGGAGTCCTTGGGGCAAAAGTATTCCGGTTTATGGGATAGCGCGTCCGCCCTCTGATTGAGGTTGCTCGGAATGTATGTGACGTGGAAGTTGAACCGGGCGAAAAACAACGACCACCGGATCTGCCGCTGGTTCAACTTCCTGCCCGTGGTGAGGTGCTCCAGGTTCCGATGGTCCGTCCACACCTCCACCTGGTGTCGGGCCCCCTCGAGGTGATGTCGCCAAGCCTCGAACGCGGCCTTGATGGCCAGCAACTCCTTTTCCCAGATGGTGTAGTTGCGCTCGGAAGGGTTGAGTTTCCGGGAGTGGTATGCGCAGGGAAAAAGAGTGCCGCCATCCACCGGAGCCTGTAGCAGCACCTCCCCAATCGCCACGTTGGACGCGTCCATCTCCACCACGAACGGACGGTGTGGATTGGGGTGCCTCAGGACTGGCTCCGTGAGGAAGGCCTGCTTGAGGACCTCGAAGGCCTGCTGCTGCGGGGGCCCCCACTGGAACGGGACCTTCTTCCGAAGGAGCTGGGTCACCGGCAAGGTCAGGGTGGCGAAGCCCGGGATGAAGGTCCGGTAGTAGTTGGCGAATCCCAACAGACGCTGGACGTCCTTCACCCGACGCGGGGGTTTCCAACTGCGCAAGGCCTCCACCTTGCGCGGGTCCATCGCGATGCCCTCGGGGATGATGATGTGCCCGAGGAACTCTATGGAAGTCTGGAAGAAGTAGCATTTCTCCAACTTCGCATAGAGCTGGTGCTCCCGCAGGCGCTGCAGGACCTGGCGGACATGCTGGAGGTGACTTTCCGGGGTCTGGGAATAGATCAAAATGTCATCCAAGTAGATCACCATGAACCGATCCAGCATGTCACGGAACATGTCGTTCATCAAGTGCTGGAAGACCGCGGGGGCGTTGGTCAACCTGAACGGCATGACGGTATACTCGAAGTGTCCATACCGAGTGCCGAACGCCGTCTTCCACTCGTCCCCCTCTCGCACGCGCACCAGGTTGTAGGCCCCTCGGAGATCGAGCTTAGTGAAGATTGAGGCCTCACGCAACCTCTCCATCAGCTCCGGGATCAGAGGCAGGGGGTAGCGATTTCGCACTGTGATGGCATTCAAGCGCCGGTAGTCGCAACACAGGCGCAAGTCTCCCGTCTTCTTTTTAACGAAGAGGACCGGGGCCGAGAGCGGGGAGGTCGAAGGCCGGATGAACCCACGGGCCAGGTTCTTTTCCAGAAAGTCCCGTAAGGCGGCCAGCTCGGGCTCCGACATGGAGTACAGGCGTCCCGAGGGCAGGGGCGCGTTGAGCATTAGGTCCACCGCACAGTCGTAGGGTCAGTGCGGGGGCAAGCGGTCCGCCTCCTTCTCGCTGAACACGTTGGCGAAGGGCGTCAGCTCCGGAGGCAAGGAGACGTTTGGGGCAGAGACGTCCTGGCTGCCGCAGGTGTGGCGAAGGTGGTCGACACACTGCAGGCTCGGGAACGAGATGGCGTTTCTCGACCACGCCACCTGAGGGTCGTGCGCCCGAAGCCAGGCCATCCCCAGGACCAAGGGAAAGTGCAGATCCGCCGTTACGTAAAACTGGATCGCCTCCTCGTGGTTCCCAATGGCGAGGCGCAAGGGCTGGGTAGCGGATTTGATGGGCCCCGCCACGAGTTCCCGCCCATCGATAGTCTCGACCCTCAACGGAGGGTCCACTGGAACCAAGGGGACTTTGTAATGGGCCACAAAGGCCTGGTCCATAAAGTTCGTGGTGGCCCCCGAGTCCACCAGCGCGTGCGCCTGGAACCCCTCCGACCGGTTAGCCAACAACACCCGGGTGTTCAAAATCAGGTGCCGAGGGGGCTCACAGTCCACAGCCGCCGACTCCGGTGGGGCATGGTCACGTGCCTGACCCAGAGTTTCCCCTAGGCCAGGCCTGGCCCATTTCCCGGCTGGTCACGCCGAGACTCCGGAACAGGCTTGAGCAGTCCACTCCGCTTCCGGGGACACGAGGCGGCAAAATGTCCCGCCTCGTCGCAATAGAGGCACAACCCCCCTTGACGTCTCCGCATCCGCTCCTGGGCCGTCAGTTGAGGTCTGGCTGCTCCGAGCTCCATGGGCTCCTCAGCCGTCGCCACAAAACGCTGTGCGGTCCGGAGCGCTGTCGGTGCGAAACGCGGGGGTGCCGACGCTGTCGGTAGTTCCGGAAGAGCCCGACGGGGCCATCGCCGTTGCAGGCAGGCGTCGATGCGCAGGCATTGGGTCACCAGCGTGTTGAGGGTCGGTGGCGCCTCCACACGAACCAGCTCGTCCTGCAACTTGTCGGAAAGGCCGTCCTGGAAGGCGTCCATCAGCGCCACCTCATTCCAAGCCGAATCCTGGCCTAGCAGTCGGAACTCTGCAATATAGTCCTGCAGGGGGTGCTTGCCTTGGCGGAGGTCCTTGATGCGCCTCGCTGCCGTCTGCACCCGGAGGGGGTCCTCAAACATGGTGCGCAGGTGTTGTAAAAAGCCCTGAAAGTCCAGGAGCAAGGGGCTATCTTGCAACAACAGGGGCGTGGCCCATCGGGCGGCAGTGCCAGAGAGGGAGCTGATAACAAATGCCACCCGAGCCCGGTCATCCGGAAAATCCTCCGGCCTCATCGCCATGAACAGTTGGCATTGTCCCAAGAAGGCCGGAAACATCTCCTGCTGCCCAGAAAACCTATCTGGCACGTTCACTGGGCATCTTGGACGGGGACGGGGAGGAGGTGGAGCTGCAGGAGCATTTCCCAAAGCAAGTTGGGCAGTTAGCTGTGCTACTTGCTGTTGCAGAAGCTGATTGGCCTGCAGTATCTGCTGTAACTGCTGCTGCAGCTGTTGGTCCATCGTGGGTTAACGATGGAGTATGGGGTGACGAACAAGATGATCTGTCCCCGTACCCACACACACACAAACACAGCCAGCCGAGGGTTAAGGAAACACTTTGGAACGCACCCAGTTTCTTTATCTCCCACTTGGCAGTGATAGACACACCGCCTGCCAAGTGCCTTTATTTTCACAGTAAAACAGAAAGATTAATTACTCAAGAGTCCAAATGTCCGACAACAAGAAATCTTTCAGCAATTCCGGACGAGGCTTTAGTGACTATCCAAGGTTTGCTTTGTTCGTCACAGGGATCACTGACCACCACCCTCTATTATATAGTCTCTGGGGTGTGGTCCAGTGACTCAGTTCTAATCCCTAGCACGCCTCCTAAGCTGCTGCAATTGTTTATCACGCCTTTGGAGGCGTGCGTCCAGGAATGATGTTTCTTCGTCACTCTGATCCGAGCCAGCTGTCTCCCTACTGATCTCCTCTCCCTCGGCTGGCACCTGAGACAATGCCAGAGGGGAGGGGCCTGGAGAGGGAGGCCTGGCTGACTCCTCTTCCTCATGCTCGGAGCTTTCTTCCTCCGATGGGACAGGCTCAGAGGGCGGGGCCACAACACATATCTTTAAAAAATCCTGGAGCACCAGGGATCTACCAGAGGATTGAAAAAGAGCTGATGTGGTTCCCATCTTCAAAAAAAAAAAAAAAAGAGGGGGGGAACCAGACCCAGGAAACTACACACCAATCAGCCTAACATCAATACCTGGGAAGATACTGGAAAAAATAAAAAACAGATCTGTGAACATCTAGAAATAACTAGTAGCCAGCATAGGTTTATTAAAAACACATCATGCCAAACCAATCTTTTTTTTTTATTGCAAAAGTTTTACAATTACATTTTCCCCCCATTTTTCCCCCCTCAAACCCACCCCAAGCCCCCCAACCTAACCCCCCCTCCCCCTGACTTCCACAGAATATAATCCCATCAAAATCCCCTTTTTATAAAACCTGAACCCCTCCAACCCCCATATAATTTTTCATCTTCACAAAATTCAAATATTTCTATTTTTATATAATACTTTCAGTGAAAAGCTATTTGATACTTCCTAGTTTGATATTTATTCTGCACATAATCTATCCACTTTTTCCATTCCCATTCATAAGTTTCTTGTGAGCGATCTTTTAGATATGCTGAAATCTTCGCCATCTCTGCAAAGCTGGCCATCTTCAAAGTCCATTCCTCGATAGTGGGCAAAGCTTCATTTTTCCAGTATTTACCTATCAATAATCTCGCTGCTGTTATCATATACAGTATCAACTTTGGTTCATCCAATGTAAAACCCTTAACTATCCCCAGTAAAAACAATTGTGGAGAAAATTGAATTTTTTTCTTCAAAACATTCTGCATAACCCACCAAATTTTTATCCAAAAAGCCTTCACTTTCTTACAAGTCCACCAAACATGATAATATGTAGCATCTAAACAATCACATCTCCAACATTTTGGCTGAACATTAGGGTACATACACGACAATTTCTTGGGATCTAAATGCCATCTGTAAAACATTTTATAAAAATTTTCCCTCAAATTCTGCGACTGTGTGAATTTAACATTCTGAACCCAAATTTTTTCCCATGTTTCCAACATCACTGGTTCTGCAAAATTTTGTGCCCACTTAATCATACAATCTTTAACCAATTCAGTTTCTGAATCCCTTTCTAACAAAACATTGTAAAGCCTTTTAATATGCATTGGACCTTTCTCTTTTATATGTCTAACCAATTCTTCCTCATGCAACATAATACCAATTTTTTGGTCCTCTTTCCATCTCAATTGAAGTTGATTATACTGTAACCAAGTTAAATTAATCCCTTCGTCCAACAGTGTCTCTAATGTTTTCAGTTGCCATCTGCCCGCATCTGTAAAAAGAACTTCTTTATATAAAAAACCCCCGAGTGACATTATATTTGTATTCCACATGGTATGACCAAGATCCAGCCATAGCGGTATTTTGTAATCCCATTTGAGTCGGTGCTTCTTCCAAACTCTCATCAAGGAATCTCTAAGTATATGGCTTTTAAATACTTTATCCACTTTGTTTTCATAAAATAAGTAAGCATGCCATCCAAATTCAAGATCAAAACTTTCTATATTCAATATTCCAGTCTTTTTCCTTCCAAACCAATCACTTGCTTGAGTGAAAGCTGCTGCTTCATAATATAACTGTAGGTTTGGAAGTTTAAGATCTCCCCTTTCTGGAGCATCTTGCATAATTTTCAATTTCACTCTCGGTTTTTTCTTGTTTCAGACAAACTTATTCTCTCCACTTTGCCATTCTTTCAGTTGTTTATCACTTTTAAACACCGGAATCATTTGAAACAAAAAAAGAAATCTTGGCAAAATATTCATCTTAACTGCTGCTATTCTTCCAAGTAAAGACAGCTGCAGTTTTCTCCATATCTTTCTGTATAGCTCGCCACAACACCTCATAATTATTTTGAAACAATTTCATATTTGATTCTGCAACCTGAACTCCTAGATATTTAACCTTAGGTACAATCTCAAAACCTGCCTTCCTTTCAAGTTCATATTTTCGATCTTGTGTCATATTTTTAACTATCATCTTAGTTTTTTTCTGGTTCAGTCTAAATCCTGATACTGTGCCATAGTCTTTTATAATGTCTTTCATCTGGATTATTGATTCCATCGGCTGTGTTAGGGTAACAACCAGATCATCTGCAAATGCCCTTATTCTGTAATCCTCTTGCCTTATCACTATTCCTTTCAAGGTGCTCGAGTCCCGTATTGTATTCAACAAGACTTCTAGTGTTAAAATAAATAACAATGGGGATAACGGACAACCTTGTCTTGTTCCTTTTTCAATATTAAAGTCTGTTCTTAAACTTCCATTAATAATAATCTGTGCCTTTTGCTCTTGGTAAATTGCTGAAACCGCCTGTATAAATTGATCCCCAAAGTCCATCTTTTTTAAAGTCTTTAATAGAAAATTCCAGTCCACTCTATCAAAGGCCTTCTCCGCATCCAAGAAAACCAGCACTGCAGGGATCCGTTTATTCTTCTCAAGATATTCCAATAAATCTATAACTTGCCTTACATTGTCCTTCATATATCTACCCTCTATAAATCCCGCTTGATCATCGTGAATCACCTCTTGAATTACTGGCATCAACCTGTTGGCTAGTACTTTTGCATAAATTTTATAATCATTATTCAGAAGAGATATTGGTCTATAGTTCTCCGGTTTTTTAGGACCTACTTGCTCTTTTGGTATCAAAGAAATGTAAGCTGTTTTCCATGATGGGGGTATTTTACTCCCTTGTTGTATATTACAAAATAAGTCTCTAAGTTGTTCCACCATTTCTGTTTGTAAAGTTTTATAATACACTGCAGTCAAGCCATCCGTTCCAGGAGCTTTAGCTGTTTTCAATTGTTTAATTGCTGCCATTATCTCCTCAACTGTTATAGGATGATTCATTCTTTCCTTTTGTTGGTTGGTAATTTTTGTAACTCTTTTATTTTCTAAATATTTTTCTATAAGTCCATTCTGCATGTCATCTTTAGCATATAATTTGGTATAATAATCTAGAAAGACTTCTTTAATTAATTTTTGTTGAGAAATTTCTTTCCCTCCAATATCGATGCTATCAATAGTCCGCATACTCTGCTTCTTCCTTAATGTATAAGCCAACCATCTACCCGGTTTATTGGCATTACAAAATGTATTATGCTTCGCATATTGTAAATTTGTTGCAGCTTGTTCCGCCATAAGCATTTGGAATTGGTCTTTCAAAAGTTTTATAACACCACGTATTCTTTCATCTGTTGGATTTTTAATAAGTAACTGTTCTTTATTCTTTATTTCTACTTCCAGTTCAGATCTTTTTTTTTGTCGATTCAGTTTATGTTTAGAATTCATATGAATGAGTACCCCTCTCATATACGCTTTACTCGCATCCCACACAATTTCAATTGGGGTACCCTTATTCAAGTTTATTTCAAAAAATTCTTTAATCTGTTTTTTAAGTTCTATTATATTTTTTTCATATCTAAACAAATTTTCATTTAATCTCCATGATCTTCTCTCAGTCTTTCCAGTCTCAATTTCTATCCATACTGGACTATGGTCGGATAGAGTTCTTGGAAAAATCTTAGTTCTTTTTGTTTTAACAAGTAAATCATTTGATAATAAAATAAAATCAATCCTAGAAAAAGATCTATGTCTGTCAGAGAAAAAAGTATAGTCCAAGTCTTTTGGATTATGTATTCTCCAAATGTCTTTTAATTCCAAATCTTCTTTCATGTCAAAAAAGGTTTGTGGTAGTCTGATCCTTGACTTCGCCAGACTCTTTTTATCTAATTTGGAATCAATTACTCCATTCCAATCCCCCATGATTAAAATAGATCTGTAATCCCATTGCAATATTTTGGTGTGCAAAATTTTATAAAAATGATCCTGTTGTTGATTAGGAGCATAAATTCCAATCACAAGAATTTGGCCATATACAGTGTGTAATTCAATTGCTATAAACCTGCCACCTTCATCTGCTTCTATAATTTTAGCTGACAGTCTTTTATTTATGTAAATAACCACACCATTCTTTTTTTCCGAATTTGAAGCTATGAAATGTATTCCTAATTTTGAATTTATCAAATATTTTTGATCTTGTGTTCTGACATGAGTTTCTTGTAAGCAAATTATATCATTATTAAATTGTCTCAAATATGTAAATATCTTCTTCCTTTTCTGTGGTGAGTTCAATCCATTCACATTCCAAGATAAAAACTTAACCGTCATATATACCTTTTTGAAGCGGCGAGCAGAATTGCCGGATATCTTCCGAGATCTTCGGCTTTGCTACCCCCATGGCTTCACTTTCTTGTGTGGTACTCTTGACTCCTTTTTTATATTGTTGTGCTTTAGCTCTTTCCTGTAATTGCTTTTCTTTGAGTTGTTTAGAGATTGCACGAGTTATGCGCTGGTCTTTGGCTTCAGCCATTCGAGCTAGGTCCAAAGCCACATCTCTTGTAGTCAAAATTGGAGAAGATTCTGACAGAGGCTCCTCCAAAAAACCTCCTGTAGCACCCTGCATTTCCACTGGCTCTGATTCAACCTGCTTAAGCTGCTCTTCCATCTCTTGCTGAGGTTGCTTCTCCTTATCACTCTCCTTTATCTCCAACACAGTAGATGTACGTGGGGATGGTGATCTCTCTTTAAAAACAGTATAGTAGAAGTGTTCCGCCTTTTCAACAGTATTCAGTCGATATCTTTCTCCATTGTACTTCAAAATTATACCAGTTGGAGCATCCCACCGAAATGGAATCTGTAATTTTTTTAATTCATTTACTAAAAAACCAAAATCTTTTCTATCTTTCAACATCTTAGGCGGTAGTTCTTTATAAATTCCAATTTGAGCTCCCTCCACTTGCACAGAAGAAAGAAAAGATTTTTGCAAAATATCATTTCTCATTCTTCTATCTGTAAAATATATCACCACATCTCTAGGCAATTGTCTTTGTCTGGCCACCCATGAGTTCACTCTGTAAATTTTGTCTATTTTGTAAAAAATCTCTTCAGAATTAATTTTTAACAACACAGCCAAAGCATCAGCACAAATCTGTCTCAAGTCTTGTCGATCATTCTCCTTAATACCTCTAATTCTTATGGCGAATTCCATAGACCGGAATTGCATCATTGTAATTTCGTTTTCAACTCTCTACATTTTATTATCCACATCAGAGATTTTGAAATCAGTATCCTTTATTTTGGCATTCACTTCTGATTTAAATTCTTCCAATTTAGAGTCCACTTTAATAATAATTTCTGACAGGCCAGACACCACATTCGATAATTTATCAGTCACCTTGCCATAATTCTCTTGCACCAGCTTTTTCATTTCATTAATTTCCTGCTTAATTTCCTGTTGAGATTTTTGAAATTTATCATCCATTTCCTGTTGAGATTTTTGAAAATTATCATCCAGAGCCTGAGTAATAAATTCTTTCAAACTTTCAAAGTCAAAATCTTTTTTCTGACTCTGCTGAGCAGGAGGAAACTGCTGTTCAGATTTGTGTGTGGGGGATCCCCCCCTCTGCTGCCTTGCCTTCCCATTTCTTAGAAGCCATTCTGCCACGTAGATTAGGTTTTCTGAAAAAGGAGATCCTTTTTTCCTTTTCCAGCACCACAAAGACCTCTAAAAAAATCCCCCAGGTTTAGTCAAATTGGGGATAGAATTGAACTGAAGCGAGCTCAGGCTTATTTTAAAAAGAATTTTTTTCCCCTCTTCTCCTGTTCCTGCTTGTTACAAGCAGCGCAACTTTGTAGCTTGTTGGAATAGCTTTACAAGACCACTCTCACTCTCAGCTTGTTAACGCTGGAGCCAGGCGCCATTTTTTCAAGCCGCTTTCACTCACTCAGATTTTTGCTTAAGTCAGAAAGTCACAAGAAAGATAATACTTGCAGTTTCTAGGTTTGAAGGTTCAGGTTGTTTTTTCCGCTAATTATTGAAGTTAATCTCATTCAATTTGAATGTTTGCTGCAGCCGGCTTGCTCCGCAGGAAGCAGAGTCGTCCCACGCCGTCCGGAGTCTCAGCAAGTTGAAAGGGAGCCGCGCCTGTTTCCTCCCCAGTAGCGATCTTCTGGGGACTCACAGGGGCTTGACCTGCGCCTTGCTTACTCTTCTCCTCAAATCCTTCAGATTTTGGAGTTTTCAAGCTGCTTCTCGGAATCGAAGCGGCTCTACAGGTGGCGGGGCTGGCGGTCCTTAAAGAGGGACCATCTTTCACCGGAGGCAGACAAACCGGAAGATGCCAAACCAATCTTATTTCATTCTTTGACAGAGTGACTAAATTATTAGACCAGCGAAATGCTGTGGACATAGTATATTTAGACTTCAATAAGGTATTCAACAAGGTAGACCACAACTTACTTCTTGGTAAACTAGAAAAATGTGGATTAGACAACATCGCCACCAGATGGATTTGTAGCTGGCTGACAAAGCGTACTCAACAAGTAGTCCTTAATGGTACTACATCTACATGGAGGAAAGTAAGCAGTGGGGTACCACAAGGTTCTGCCTTAGGCACAGTACTCTTCAATATCTTTATAAATGACTTAGATGAGGGAATAGAAGGGGAACTCAACAAATTTGCAGATGACACTAAGCTAGCAGGAATAGCCAACACCCCAGAAGACAAGCTCAGGATAGCAGTATCCCAGTATTTGAGGGGCTGCTATAAAGAAGAAGGGGTCAATTTATTTTCCAAAGCACCAGAAGGCAAGATAAGAAGCAATGGCTGGAAACTAATCAAGGAGAGAAGCAACCTGGAATTAAGGAGAAATTTCTTAACAGTGAGGACAATTAACCAGTGGAACAGCTTGCCTTCAGACATTGTGGGTGCTTCATCATTGGAGGTTTTTAATAAGAGACTGAACAGCCACCTATCTGAAATAGTATAGGGCAGTGGAGAAATCCACTTACCTTTGCTACCGGTTCGGGAATGGGAGTGTGCAGGAGTGTGCACGCACTATGCGTGCATGCTCCTTTTCTGCGCATGTGCAGTTGGTAAAAAAACAGGACGTAATGACGTCCTGGCAGGTGGGCAGAGCTTCCCGCCGCAGGCGCTACCAGTTCGGTGAGCCGGATAGAACCGGGGGGATTTCACCCCTGGTATAGGGTCTCCTGCTTGAGCAGGGAGTTGGTCTAGAAGACCTCCAATGTCCCTTTCAGCTCTATTCTGATTGAACATATGGCCCTTATACTACAGATTCCCCTCTTCCACTGAAAACAGAGATACTGCACCTTGCTGGAGGTCATCAATCCAGGCCTGCATGTATGATCTTGCTGCTGCTGTGTCTTGATTCTGGTGAATAGATCCTGAACCTGCTCTCTTGCTCTCAATGTTTCTTGGTCAGTCCCTGCAAGGTGCTTCTGAAAGTTGTGAGGCTTGAAAATTGTTGTGTGGATTGGTGCCTGCTGTGCCTGATGATACTTGGGCTTGTGTGATAGAGCATCAGGTAATACATTTCCGGACCCTGGGACATATTAAATAATATAAAAGTCAAAATGGAAGAAAAACTGACTACATCTCACTTGCCTTTGGGAAAGAGATTGTACTCTCTGCATCATTTCTAAATTTTTGTGGTCTGTGTAAACCTGTATCAGAAAAGTTGCCTCCTCCAACCATTGCCTCGAAAGGCAGCCTTGCTTGTTAACAACTCCTTGTTAAAGATGTTATAATTTCTTTCCAGCTGTGACAAAACTCTGGGAAAAAAAGGCACAAGGAAATAGCTGTCTCCCACTCTCTGTCACCAGTTGTAAAAGTACCACTCCCAGCACTGCATCTGATGCATCAGTCTAGATAACAAATTGCTTCAAGGGGTTGGGGTGATGAAGTAGTGACTGAGAAGCAAAGACCTGATTTAATTCTTTGAATGCTGACTGCTCCCATCCACTCCCTCCCATATCTCAGCTCCAGATTCCACCACACACACCATATTTTTTGGAGTATAAGAAGCACCGGACTATAAGACGCACCTACCTTTTTTGGTGAGGAAAACAAGAAAAAGAAATCTGCCTCTGCCTCCCAGCAATTTTGCCTCATTGCAGCAAAGAGCAAATAGCCTGCTTTACTTTCATTTTCGTTTTCAGCATAGCTTGATTAGCACAAGAAAAAAAAAATCTGCTCCCAGCAATTTACCTCATTGCAGCAAGCAGCAGAGGCCCGCACAAAACAGCTGAGAGTCAGGAGGCCGATCCAACAATCAACTTGCGCTAATTAGGCTGTGCTGAGGAGGTAAATTGCTGGGAGGCAGAGGCCAAAGGGTGGGGGCCAGTGAGTGGGCAGGGCTACATTCGGTGTATAAGACGCACCTAAATTTTCACCCCCTTGTAGGGGGGAAAAAGGTGCGTCTTATACTCCAAAAAATACAGTAATTCACCTTTGCTCAAGAGGATCTCAGCAGTATGGAGGTGCTATCCTATGGGAGGTTCCATTTGCCTACTACAACGACAAGCTTTTATCTTATTACAGTACATCTCTCCTCTGTTAAAGGTACCATATTCTCAGAAAGGGTTCATTTCTTTGTAATTTTCTGGCCCTTGTAGGAAACACATGCTTTACTTTTATTCAGTTTTCCTTTTTTTTTCTGTAGTAATTTTTTTTTTTATTTTTTAAGACAAATAAACATTTAATACATCAATCCTCTCTTCCCCGTGACGTTTCAGTGTTATCTTCTAGGCTTCTTCTCCATCTTCCATAAGTTTCTTCTATCTTCATATTCATCCAAACCATTCTAACATTTCATTTCTAAATCAATATTATAATCATCATATGTACATAATTATAGCATCAGTCATTTATATCTCTTTTCCAACCAACTATAAAAATAATTCCATGTTTTAAAATATTCTGATTCCTCCTTATCTTTAATCATCAAAGTTAATCTATTCATTTCTGCACAGTCTAAAAATTTTTTCATTACTTCTTCTTCCAAAGGTATTTTCTCTGATTTCCAATTTTGAGCATACACAATTCTTGCAGCTGTTATTACATGTATAATCAAATATACATTTTCCTTACTAGTTTTTTTCTGGAAAGATACCCAGTAGGAACAACTCTGGTTTAAATTCAATACGTTGCTGTATCATTTCTTCCAGCCAGATTTTAATCTTGTACCAGTAATTTTTTCCTTCAGGACAAGTCTACCACATATGGTAGTAAGATCCTGGTGTTTGATGACATTTCCAGCAGGTAGCTGATTTATCTTTAAACATTTTTGCTAACTTCTCCAGTGGCATGTGCCATCTGTAAAACATTTTATATTGATTTTCCTTATATGCTGTGGACATTGTTAATTTGTAGTTCCTTTCCCATAGTTGTTGCCATTTTTCAAACTCAATTGGATAACCAAAATTTCTACCCCAGGCTATCATTGTTTCTTTTACTTGCTCCTCCTCCAATTCAATATACAACAAAAAGTTATTAAATTTTTTTATTAAGTTTTCCTCTGTTCCCATGAGTATCTTATCCAGTTCAGTCTTTTCCATATAAAAACCATGTAATTTAGCATCTTTTTCATATCTTGATCTTATCTGCATGTACATGTACCAATCTATCTCAATTCCCTGTTGTTCCAATTCTCGTTTCTCTTTCAGTTCCCCCTTATCCATTAATAACTCATTATATCTGACAATATTTCCAGAATTAAAGACATTTGGGTGTATTAAAGCTTCTGTTATTGATAACCATGTTGGTATTTTCACATAAAATTTATCTCTAACCTTCTCCCATACCAATAACTGTGAGGGATCTCACAAAGATTGATGGTTCGTTGAGGGCACATCCAAGAAAAGTCAGCACACAAGGATGCAATCAAATTAAGTCTTTATTTAGAAGTAAAGTAGAGTAAAATGAGTTCCCTGGCATGAAGGCATCCATGCCTGGATTGAGCCCATGATTCAGTCCTGTAGGAAGTTAGAACAAGAGCACAAAGAGCAGCCCCTGTGCAGGGGTTCTTATAGGGGCCCTTGGCCCCTCCCTTACCAATGTGTGAGGGGGCCGGAGGGCCATTAACTCTCCCCAATGGGGCTGCAGGGGCCTGAGCCCCTTGACCCACCAGTGGGATCAAAAGTCCCTCTTTGCTCCCATCTGGTGGCCTTTTAAGAAACTGCCATGGCTGGCACAAAACACCTAACAATAACAATGGATTTCTTATATAATGTCTATGAAAGTATGTATGTATCTTACTTCTACCATGCCATAAAAAGGAATGCCATCCCATTTGTAAATCATGCCCTTCCAGTGTTAACAACCTTGTACTTCTTAATTCAATCCATTCTTTCAACCATGTCAATGCTGCTGCTTGGTAATATAATTCCCAATTTGGTAAACCAAATCCCCCTCATAGTCTCATGTCTTGCAATATTCTTAAACTTATTCTTACTTTTTTCCTTTGCCATATAAATTTCCTCATGATCTTATTAAGATATTGAAAGTAAGTCTTTTCCATTTTTATTGGCACAGTTTGGAATAAAAATAATAGTCTTGGTAATATATTCATCTTTATCAATGCAATCCGACCCATAAGTGATAGTTGAAGATTCTTCCATTTTTCCAAGTCTTTTTCAATTTGTTGCTTTAACTTGTAGTAGTTTTCTTCTTTTATTGTTGCACATTTTGAAGTTAAGTATACTCCCAAGTATTTCACTTTTTTCACCACTTGTATGTCTAAATTTTCTTTTATCTCTCTATTTTGTTTTTCTGTTGTATTCTTCACCAGAATTTTTGTTTTGTCTTTGTTTATTTTCAAACCAGATACTTTTCCATAACCTTCTATCTGTTCTAGTAATTTAGGGCCTGTTATTTGCGGTTCCTCTATAATGAAAACCAAGTCATCAGCAAACACTTGTAGTTTATATTCCTCTTTTTTGACTTTCATCCCTTTTATCTCATCACTCCATCTAATGTTCCTGTTTAGAACTTCTAGAGTCAAAATAAAGAATAATGGTGATAAAGGGCATCCTTGCCTGGTGCCCTTCATTATATTAATCTTTCCTGTCATTTCTATGTTCATCATTATCTTACCAAATTGTCTGTCATATACAGGTGAAACTCGAAAAATTAGAATATCGTGCAAAAGTTCATTTATTTCAGTAATGCAACTTAAAAGGTGAAACTAATATATGAGATAGACTCATTACATGCAAAGCAAGATAGTTCAAGCCTTGATTTGTCATAATTTTGATGATTATGGCTTACAGCTCATGAAAACCCCAAATTCACAATCTCAGAAAATTAGAATATTACATGAAATCAATAAAACAAGGATGGTACATAGAACAATATCGGACCTCTGAAAAGTATAAGCATGCAAATGTACTCAGTACTTGGTTTGGGCCCCTTTTGCATCAATTACTGCCTCAATGCGGCGTGGCATGGATGCTATCAGCCTGTGGCACTGCTGAGGTGTTATGGAAGACCAGGATGCTTCAATAGCGGCCTTCAGCTCTTCTGCATTGTTCGGTCTCATGTCTCTCATCTTTTTCTTGGCAATGCCCCATGGATTCTCTATGGGGTTCAGGTCAGGCGAGTTTGCTGGCCAATCAAGCACAGTAATCCCATGGTCATTGAACCAGGTTTTGGTACTTTTGGCAGTGTGGGCAAGTGCCAAGTCCTGCTGGAAAATGAAGTCAGCATCCCCATAAAGCTCGTCTGCGGAAGGAAGCATGAAGTGCTCCAAAATCTCCTGGTAGACGGCTGTGTTGACCCTGGACTTAATGAAGCACAGTGGACCAACACCAGCAGATGACATGGCTCCCCAAATCAACACAGACTGTGGAAACTTCACACTGGACTTCAAGCATCTTGCAGTGTGTGCCTCTCCATTCTTCCTCCAGACTCTGGGTCCTTGGTTTCCAAATGAGATGCAAAAGTTGCTCTCATCAGAAAAGAGGACTTTGGACCACTGAGCAACAGACCAGTTCTTTTTTCTTTAGCCCAGGTAAGATGCTTCTGACGTTGTTTGTTGTCCATTCTTCCTCCAGACTCTGGGTCCTTGGTTTCCAAATGAGATGCAAAAGTTGCTCTCATCAGAAAAGAGAACTTTGGACCACTGAGCAACAGACCAGTTCTTTTTTCTTTAGCCCAGGTAAGATGCTTCTGACATTGTTTGTTGTCCAGGAGCGGCTTGACGAAGAATACGACATTTGAAGCCCATGTCCAGGATCCATCTGTGTGTGGTGGCTCTTGATGCACTGACTCCAGCCTCAGTCCACTCCTTGTGAAAGTCCCCAACACTTTTGAATGGCCTTTTCCTGACAATCCTCTCCAGGCTGCGGTCATCCCTGCTGCTTGTGCACCTTTTTCTTCCACACTTTTCCCTTCCACATAACTTTCTATTAATGTGCTTTGATACAGCACTTTGGGAACATCCAACATCTTTTGCAATTACCTTTTGAGGCTTTCCCTCCTTATGGAGGGTGTCAATGATGGTTTTCTGCACAACTGTCAGGTCAGCAGTCTTTCCCATGATTGTAATTCCTACTGAACCAGGCTGAGAGACCATTTAAAGGCTCAGGAACCCTTTGCAGGTGTTATGGCTTAATTAGCTGATTAGAGTGGGACACTTTGAGCCTAGAATATGGAACCTTTTCACAATATTCTAATTTTCTGAGATTGTGAATTTGGGATTTTCATGAGCTGTAAACCATAATCATCAAAAGTATGACAAATCAAGGCTTGAACTATCTCGCTTTGCATGTAATGAGTCTATCTCATATATTAGTTTCACCTTTTAAGTTGCATTACTGAAATAAATGAACTTTTGCACGATATTCTAATTTTTCGACTTTCACCTGTATTGTTTTTATAGTATTTATGAATCTCTCCCCAAAATCCATTCTCTGTAATTGCTTTATCATAAATTGCCAGTTCACATTATCAAAAGCTTTTTGTGCATCTAGGAACATCAACGCCATTTGTTTTTCTGGGTGAGTCTCATAATATTCCAAGGTATTCAAAATCATCCTCATGTTATCTCTAATTTGCCTTTTTGGTAAGAATCCATTTTGATCACTGTGGATATATTCATTTAATGGTTTTTTCAACCTGTTTGCCATTATTGAAGCAAAAATCTTATAATCTACATTTAATAGTGAGATTGGTCTATAATTTTTAATCAATTGTAAATCTGTATCTTCTTTAGGTATGAGTGTCACATATGCCTCTTCCCATGAATCTGGCATTTTAGCCTCTAATAATAATTCATTAAATAAGTCCAACATTACATTACTAATCACTTCTTCCAATGTTTTATACAACTCGGCTGGTAAGCCATCTGGTCCAGGCACTTTTCCATTCTTTTGTCTTTTTATTGCCTCTGTTAATTCCATCATTGGAATTGGTTTGGCCAATGTAACAGTGGCACGATGGACTCTTTAGGGGCTCCTAAAGAGTAGTCGATATCCCCAATGTCTGAGGGTCCTTTGTGATCTAAGTTGTCCTGTAGGGACAACCAACAAGAGGAGCACGTACTGGTCAATCCAGGGGGGCTGCAAACCCCCTAGGAAGACTAGAAGAAGCTCCTCAAATTGGACACAGTGGGAAAGTGACCAGGAAGTCGCTAAAAAGCTGTAGTGGCCATATCAGAAGAGAAAGTAAAGAATCAGCCTGTGACATCGAGGTGAGACTGACTTGATTTTATCACTTGAAAGTTTCTCTTAAATTAACTGGATGATCAAAAGGGTGGAGAAGAGAGGCTGAGAGTGAGGAGTGGGTGCGGGTGTGTGCTCGCAACCACATCTGGAAAACTGGGGCGGCAAGGAACGCGTGACTGAGAGCCCATTAAATTCTTTTTTTCTATTAAACTTTTACTGGGGAAAAAAAAGAAGATTTGGAGACTTTAAAAACAATTGGATATTTGGACATTTGGATATTAAAGCTTTGAATGACTGAATGGATTACTTATTATTTTTTTCTTTTTCTTTGAATGGACTGTTACAATGTTGATTGCTTAAAAGATACTTTGTTTAAAGAAGTGAAAGTATTGGAAGCATTGTTTAAGGAGGAAAGTCAACCTGCAGTGCCATCTAGTGGCAGAAGAAAACAATAAAAAAGACACATATATTTTAAAGAAAACTTAACAAATACCTGACCTTGACATTTTAACTAAGAAGATAATAGAACAGTTGTGGAAAGTTGAGAGATTAGACTTTAAACATGTTTTGGAACTTCTTTTTTCATATTGGCCTTGTGGAATGTAACTTTTTATTTTATTTTATTTTACTTTTTTCTTTCTGGGTTGTTTAGTTTTGCTTCGAGAACTAAAAAAAAAGTCTTTAAGTTTGTCTTTTTACCTTTCACTTTTGTCTCTTTTTTGGTTGGAGATATTTATATGGAATTCAATAGAATTGGTTTCCTCTTTTTACCTTTTTGTGGATTGAGAATGGAAGAGTCAGAAGAAACTTTTGTTTTTTTTTTAAATTTTCACTTTTTTTTCTTTATGGGCACTTGTTTTTGATTTTCATTTTAAAATTTTATTTTTTACTTTTTTTCCCTCTCTTTTAAAACAGTTGGATTACAATCTTTTTTCCCCTCCCTCTCTTCCAGCTTGTTTTTTTTTTCTTTCTTTTTTCTTATATTTTTGAAGGAAAGGGATGATTTGAGAATTTTTACTTTTCTTTTTTTTTCTATTTCTTTTTTAATTTTTTGCCTACTAATTCAATTATTGAATTAGACATTTGGATTATAATTAAACCATAAGTGGATTATCAATTATTTACATTAAGCTTTTGGAGAAGGGGAAATGAAGAAATGAAGAAATATGCACAGCCAGCACCAAGTCCCTCAGCGGCAGAAATGCAGAAAACTTCCGAGATGATGGAGTTGCGCAAATTTATGCAATCACTCCACAATGATATTAAACAGGAATTGCAAGAAATGAAAGAAATAATGAGGAAGAACGAGGAGAGAATTAAGAAAGTAGAAGAAAAAGTGGAAATGACAGAGAAAAAAGTTGAAAATCTGGCTTCCGTAGACAAAATTCACGAAAGGACAATTATTTTGTTGGAAATGGAACGCTCTGAATTTTACTTAAGATTCCAAAATACAGAAGAAGAAAAAGGAGAAAATTTACCAGAAATAATTGCAGAGATTTTGGCTGAAGCCTTGGAACAACCCAAAGAAAAGATTTTAAATGAGATTGATGAAGCCTTTAGAATCTATACTAGATATGCAGTAAGGAATAAACTACCAAGGGAAGTACATGTAAGATTTACAAAGAGAGCAATGAAATCAGAAATACTTCAAGCAGTAAGGACCACAGCATTGAAACACAAGGATAAAGAACTTGTGGTTCTATGACAAATACCTAGAAGAGTTAGAGATTTAAGGAGAGAATACCAATTCTTAACAAGATTTTTAATATCCAAAGGAGTGAGTTTTAGATGGTTAATACCTGAAGGGATCATGGTGACATGGAGAGAACAAAGATACAGACTTGATTCAATTGAGAAAGCGAAGGTATTTTATCAACAACTTTGTGGAGCAATGGAAGAAGACTTGGGAGCTGTAGGCGTTGCAAAAGAGAAAGATGAAGAAAAGGATAAGGAGGAAAAAGTGAAAGAAGAGAGGGCCTGGAGAGAGGGGGCAAGAGCAAAAGACCCAATCGAACAAAGAGAGACGAGGGCAATGAAATTAAAACCTAGTAACAAGTAAACATGGAAGAAGAAATAAAAGCAATATCCTTAAATGTAAATTGATTAAACGCAGAAATAAAAAGAAACAGATTATTGACTAAATTTAATACTCTGAAGATGGACATTATATGTTTACAAGAGGTTCATAGTAGAAAACAACACATAAAACTATTACAATATCTCAAACTAGGAGTTTTATTTACATCACTGATACAACAAAGTAAAAGGGGTGTGGCATTATATATAAAAGAAAAATTAGAACCTAAATTAATTTTTGAAGATGAGGAAGGCAGGATTTTGATGGTGGAAATAAAAATGAATTTTAAACAACTACTTTTGATAGCATTGTATGCACCAAATGAAAAGCAGGAAGAATTTTCTCGTCGATTGCACAGAAAAATTATAGCATTGAACTATGAAAATGTATGTATAATGGGTGATTTTAATGCCGTTACAGACCCAGATTTGGACTATAAAACTCTGAAGACAAATAAAAAAACTAGAAGAACATTACCAAAATCCTTTTTTACAATGGCAGAAGAATTAAGTATCCAAGATATTTGAAGACAAAAACATTTGAAGGAGAGTCAATATACTTTTTATTCAAATAGACATCTATCATGGTCAAGGACAGATATGGTATGGATGTCAACTGGACTTATAGAACAGGTGCAAGAAGTGAATATTGGTTCAAACATATGGGCAGTCCACAGCCCAATAACAATAACATAGAAAGGGCAAAAAAAAAAAGAAAGATAAGATGGACTTTGAATACAACAATATTACATGAAAAAGGATTCCAGGAATTTGTGGGAAAGGAATTGGACATTTTTTAAAAATTAAATAAAAGGGAAGATACATCACTCCAAAATGTATGGGACACAATGAAAGCATATATTAGAGGACTGGCAATAACATATTTGGGGAAAAAGAATAAAAAGAAATGGCAGAAACAAGTAAGATTGGAAGAAGAATATAAAAGCCTGGAAAAAAAGTTCCGGAAAGATGTTCAAAATAAAAAAATTAAGAAATTGATGGAACTGAAGAAGCATGAAATAATCTTAAATGAACAAGAATCTTTAGCAAACCAATTGAGAGCATCGAAACAGGATTTTTTTTGAAAACACAAACAAACCAGGAAGATGGCTAGCATATAAACTAAGAAAAGAGAAACAGAAAAAAGTTATAAAATATCTACAAGATGAAGGGAAATTACAATATAGAACTGAAGAAAAAAAGAAAATAATCCAAAAATATTATGAAAAACTCTATTCACAAGAGAAGATCCCTGAGGAGGAGATACAAAACTATCTGGAAACATCAGATTTAATTAAAATATCAGAACAATTTAAAGGAATGTTAGAGGAAAGAATAACAATGATGGAATTAACAGTTTTCCTGTTGAACTGTGAAATCATCCAGTTCTATAAAACCTGATCAGGTAATTTTTTTCCATTTGTCTTAGAGATCACATTGAGTGTGAAATGGGACAACTGGCTGCAGCCACCTTGCCCTGGCTGCCTATCATGGCCCCATCAGAGCCTGGGTGTCAGGTTTCGGTGTTATCTTAAATAAACTTCATTCTCAAACGCAAAGTCTCTGATGAATCTTTTCTTTATTTAAGAATAGAAACAACGTCATTCCTGAACTCTTTATGCAGCCAAAACTGGCATCTCCTTCCAAACCCCTCCCTTTCTGTTCTTCATCCCCAATGTCTCATTGGCCATCGTGCAGATCCATCTCTCCATCCCAAGCACTTTCTATTCACAGAAATTCCCCCCTCCCTCTATCTCCTAAGCAACGTTATCTACCAAGGAGCAGAAACTAAGTGAAAGTTCATCTCAGCATTAAAGCAAGGCTTCTCCCTCTCTCATTCATGTCAGCACTGGAGGAGATCATAAATTGGAAGGCTGACACTGGGTCTGAGGACGAGGATGAGACGTAGCTAGGACCGATGGAGGACCAACTGGAGGAGCAGGACGAAGCAGTCCCAGGTCCCTCAGGCCTGGGAAAGGTCACCAGCGAAGGAGAGAGGGTGCAGGATGACCAAGCAAGGGGGGAGGAGAGGGCAGGCAGTGGAGCAGAGGAGCAACAGAGCTCCAGTGATGAGCAATTACCTCCCCCCCAATCCCTGACCACAGAGAATGGAGAGGAAGTGCGATCAGTGCAGGGCGACCCAACGACTCAGGAGGAGGGTGCCCCACCCCTCTTCACAAGGCTCACCTGGGGAATAAGATTTAAAGAGATGCCATTGGGAGGGGCACTTGTCAGGAACAAGTGTTTCCTTTTCCAGTCTCATGTGCTGTTACCAATGTCTGGATGCTTTACTTGTCTTGCTTGCCTTGCCCTGCTTGCCTTGCTTGCCTGGCCTGTTGTGGTCTGCCAGCAGCCTGCAGAGCTGGCAGCGGAGTCGGACAGTGAGGAGGCTGAGGAAGAACATGGGCCAGTCTTGGAGGCTGGGGAAGGCCCAGATGAGGGCTCTGCGTCGGAGGCAGAGATGGGGCCAGGGCCATCGGGGAGTGATGTGCGGACTCCGGAGCCTCCAGAGGCTGACAGCAGAGAGGCAGAGGAACAGGAGGAGCCTGTTCCTAGTGCACGCATGAGAAGAGCTGCCAGAAGGCAAGAGCAGCTAAAGCAAAAAGGACGACTCGGGAGTAAGACCAAGAGATGATTGGCCCATCCCATAAGGCTTAAAAGACCAGCAACGGCTCTTGGGCTCTTTGTCAGAAAACAACGTTGATAGATTTGTTTCTTATCTTGCTGCATTTATTTCTTGTCAGCGTCTTCTGCTTCTGAACTTTTGCCAAGAAAAGCCTTTGGCAGGTTGCCAAAGTAGACCAAGGTTGGTGATAAGGCTGAAGAATTATGTTATGAAGAATTTTGTTTTGAATTAGTTTGGACTATGCTGAGAATGAGTTAATTCTCAGCTGTTCTAATAAAATCTGTTTGTTTAGAACTGATTGCATCTGATAATACCTACTTGGGCTTAGGTCACAATATGGCCTGGCTATGTGCGAGTTCACAGTGACACAGTTCTGCTCCGGGTTGTGCTGCAGTCCCAGTGAACTCTTCCTGTGATGAGGACTCCTTGGAACCAAATTCCCTGAACTGTGACTGCTCTCAGAACTGTGTTGCTCCTCTGGACTAATAGCAGCCAGGAACTATTGCATGTTTAGAGCTTTGCTCCTGGACTTGCAGTGAACAATGGGACTTTTGGGGAAAAGTTGGAGCAATAAAGGGGAGTTAAGCCTTTGTTCCAGCTGTGTTGCTTCCGTACCCAGCCCCGGATCATCACACTGCCTTGCCCCAGCACCCCCACCCCAGCCAACCCACAGTGGCCACCCCTCCCCAGTCGCCCCTCCCGGTCATCCTTCCCTGGCCACATACCCCTGGCTGCCTTGCCCTGGGCGATTCACCATAGAATAATGCACCAAATGCCAGAAACCTGCACGGGATAACTCACCAAATGCCAGATGTTATGTATCTAATTTTGGAGGGAAAATTAGAACGGGAAAAAGCTTGATGATCATTGGCTAACACACTTGACAAGTAGCTATATAAGGAGAGCTGTTCTACTGTAAAATTGCTGGATTCTCACTGTACATTAAATAAAGAGTTGTTGTTCATTTAAACCTGGCTCCTGGCTCCTCATTCGCCCGATCTAATGCTGGCGACGAGGATGGGATCAAGGTAGACAGGTTGCACAAATAAGAGCTGACAACAGAATCCAGCCAGGCAGGAAAGTCTGCACAAGCCGAGCACAGCAGAGAAATGTCTGCCTTCGCACCGCCAACACCGTTCGATCCCACGAAAGAAAAGTGGGGATTGTACATGACGCAGTTTGAATGCTTCCTCGAAGCAAATGACCTCCAAGGGCTGTCCGACAATCGGAAGCAAGCCCTCTTTTTGAGTCACTGCAGCCCCGAAGTGTTTGACACAGCCGAATCACTGTCAGAGCCAACACTGGTGCAGTTTGTACCATGGGAGGTCCTGCAGACCACGTTGAGGATGCACTATGCCCCTGTGCCGTCCAAATTTGTTCAGCGCTATGAGTTCCGGCAAAGACTCCAGAAGGATGGCGAGCCGATAAACACATACATGGCAGTGCTACGCAAGGCCACCATGCACTGCGAGTACCGTGATCTAGATGATGTCCTCCTAGAGCAACTAATATGTGGAGTCTGGGACATTCACCTCCAGAGGCGACTGCTGGCCAAGACAAACCTCACCCTGCACATTGCCCTAGACGAAGCCAGAGTGCATGAATCGTCTAAGAAGGCAGCAGAATCCCTGCAGCGGCCGGCACCACCCCAGGTGACACAGAAGTCTAACCCTGTCCACAGAGAATCAGCCCTGACTGATAGCGATGAAGAAGGCGATGAGGATGTCTTCAAAACGGACAGAAATAAGAGGGTTGATAATGGCTGGAAAGAGAGTTGTGCTAGTTGTGGGGGATTCCATCAGAGACAGACATGCCGATTCAAAGATGCCATTTGCAAGCGCTGTGACAAAAAGGGACATTTGGCGCGGGTGTGCAGGGCGAGTCAACCATCCAGTCACAAACAGAGAGCATTCGCTAATCAAGCCAGTCAGCCGCAACCACATAAGAAGGACAGAAACATCCAACAAAAATGAGGCGCCTATTCCAAAACACCCGAGACATTTCAGACCCGCATCGGCCATGCTACAACGTCCCCAGAGAAAAAGCTGCATGTAACCGTCAAAATTGAGGGATCCCCATGCCAAATGGAAATAGACACTGGCTCGTCCATTACTATCATGTCCTGGGCCGAGCTAAAAGCAGCAATTCCGGACATCAAGAAACATCAGCTGAGGGAAACATAACGATAATGGAATTAAATGAAGCAATTAAGAAACAAAAGAATGGAAAGGCACCAGGGCCAGATGGTTTGCCAGCGGAATATTATAGGACATTGCAGGAATCTCTAAGTCTCCCATTATTAGAAGTTATGAATGAGGTGATGACAAAGAAGGAAATACCCAAATCATGGTCTGAGGCATATATTACATTGATTCTGAAGGAGGATACAGACCCACAACAAATCAAAAATTACAGACCTATTTCCCTGCTAAATTCAGATTATAAAATTTTCGCTTCAATATTGGCCAGAAAGACTTAAAAGATACTTAAATGATTTTATACATTCAGATCAAATTGGGTTTCTGCCTAAAAGACAAATTAGAGACAATATGAGAATAATTCTGGACACTTTGGAATACTCTGAAGCCCGTCCAGAAAAGCAAATGGCTTTGATATTTTTAGATGCACAGAAAGCTTTTGATAACGTAAATTGGTGGTTTATGCTGCTTCAAATGGAACAGATGGGTTTTGGCAGAAAATTTATTCAAGCAATAGATGCTATATATTATAAACAAACAGCAAAAGTAATGATAAATGGAGAATTGACAGATTCTATTGAGATAAAAAAAGGCATTAGACAAGGTTGTCCACTCTCCCCTCTGTTGTTTATATTAACTTTAGAAGTGCTAAATAGATGTATAAGAGAAGAAAAAGATATAAAAGGAATGAAAATTCGAAAAGAAGAATATAAACTGCAAGCATTTGCTGATGACCTGGTTTTTATTCTTGAAGATCCACTAATATCTATAACTACACTGATAGATAAAATAGGAGAATTTGGAAAAGTGGCTGGTTTGAAAATCAACAAAGAGAAAACGAAAATATTGACTAAAAATATGTTGGTAAAGCAAAAAGAAGAATTGGCGGATATATCAAAGATGCAGGTCACAAACAAAGTTAAATATTTGGGAATATATTTGACAGCAAGATGTAGCACGCTTAAAGAAAATAACTATAATAAGCTTAAACAACAGATAGGGACAGACTTGGCGAAATGGGAAAATTTACAGCTTTCTTTGATTGGAAGGATATCAACTATAAAGATGAATATTTTGCCCAGAATTTTATATTTGTTCCAGACAATTCCAGTTAGATTGGGGAAAGACTTCTTTGAAGAATTGAATAAAATGGTGTTAAAATATATTTGGCAGGGAAAGAAGGCGCGGATAAGACTAAAGTTGCTACAAGATGCTAGAATGAAAGGGGTTTTTGGCCTACCTAACTGGGAACTTTACTATCAAGCGACAAGTTTGATGTGGATTAAAGAATGGATAATATTAAGGAATACTAGACTATTGAATCTAGAAGGTCATTATTTGTTGATGGGGTGGCATACTTTTTTATGGTATAAGGGAACAAAAATAAAGGGGTATTTTTGGACTTCCGGTTTGCTTCTTGCCGCCGCCAGACGATCCCTTGGGATCGCCGCCCCATTGTCTGTAAAGAGCCGCCTTTACATCTGAAAGGCGGCTCGAAAAAACTCCGTTTCCATGAGGAAATGGAGATAGAGCCGGCTGGGGTGGGTAGAGCTCTCTGCATAGTCCCAAAAGTTTTTTTTTTACTTTTGGGACGGAGCAGATGAGACTCCCCATATCCCTAGCCGTTGCTCCGGGCTTTGGGAGACCTCTGCCTATGCAGAGCTAGGCGACAAGAACAAGCCTACGAATTTAACAGATTAATTAAAGAGGACGTGAGCTGGACCTGTGATCCTGAATCGCAAGTATCTCATTTATTTTACAAAAGTTACTCAAGAAAGAAAGAAGGGGGGAAAAAGATTTTTTAAAATGGCGACTGCCGCGGCTTGAGAAGGGGCTGAAAGGGAAAGTCCTTCCGTTTTCTATTACTACAAAGTAGCGGAATAAATACTCTTGGCTACAACTGAAGATAAAACTTCACTTTTGTGTTTCTTTTTGTTTGTTTTTTTTCTCTCCTGGAGATTTGATATTGATCTTGGTTGGAAATAAGTTTTTTTTCTCTGCGTTTCTTCTCTTTTCTAAAAAAGTTTGTCTGGACGGAAACATGGCACTGAGACTTATAAAGTCAGACAAACAAGCAGTGGGGGGGGGGGATTCCCCCATTAATAAATTACATGAACAAGTTCTAAGTCTCCAGTCTCAGAAACCTGATTTTAACATAATAGAATTTCTCTTAGAGGAGATTGTAAGAAGGGATGAGATTGTGAATCAACACTTTGAAAAATTTAAGCAGGAAATTAAAGAATTGGTGCAATCAAAGTTTGATTTTTTGGAACGAAAGATTATAAAAACGGCTAATGGTTTTTCAGAATTTATGATCCAGTTGGATGCAAATACTAAGTTATTAGAGTCTAAAATGGAAGAAACTGAGGACAATTTGGACAATAGAATACAAAAAATTGAAAATGATTTGACAAATACTCAAGATAATAGTTCAGAAGAAAAACCTAAAATGGAGGCTGATCAAAAGACTTGTAATGCAGAAAGTTTGCAACAAAGGATTGAAAGAGAAGTTTTAATGATGCAATATAATCTCACTGAATATGTGATTAGATTGAGAGGACTGCAGGAAAACAACAGAGATGGTTTAAGGAAAATATCTTCTGAAATTCTGGCTGGGATTTTAAAGGTTCAACCTGAGGAAGTATTTTGTAGGATTGATAGAGTTTATAGAATAAATTCCTGGACTGCAAAGCAAAGGCAACTGCCTAGAGATGTGGTGATTTATTTTACAGATAAGGAGATAAGAAATAATATTGTGCAAAATTCCTACAATTCTACTTTGCAATGGTTTGGAAGAAAGATTTGGATATACAAAGAGCTCCCGCCCAAGATGTTATTGGAAAGAAAGAAATTTGGTTTTCTGGTGACTGAACTTAAAAAAAGAAATATTCTATTCAGGTGGGACGCCCCAGTTGGTATTATATTGAGATATCAAGGAGAAAGATATCAATTAAATACTGTTGAAAAAGCGGAAGAATTTTATCTAAAAACTTTGAAAATGAATTTAACATCTTCATGCACAATACAGGATAAGCAGAAGGAATTGGAAATAAAGGGAAAACATCGAATTATAGAGGTTTCTGTAGACAAATTGCCTTTGGACTCTTTAGATACCCCAGCTGGATTATTTATAAATAAAAGAGAAGTGGCATCGGATTCTAATGTGATTATGACTCATCAAGTCACAGACAAGCATGGAAATCAATTAGCTGATATACAGTTGTCAGAAAAGAAATATGAGTTAAAGCAAAACCAACAAGATCAAGTCATAAAGCAGAATGAAAATCGCCCAGTCGATATACAACTTGCAGAAAGGAAACCAGGATGGAGAATAAACCCACAAAAGAAAAAGAGAAAAAGAAATAGGTCTCACAAAAATAAAAATTTCTAAATTAAGCAACAGTGACGCCAGTTTTTTTTTTTTTTTAAAAATGAACGAATATGTGAAAAGACAGTTGAGGCGAAGTATTGGTTAACAATATCCTGAGGAGATTGTCAGACCTCTGCAATGCCGTAACTCTGGGATGTGAAAAGAGCCTTAAACTGGTTGGATTGGAATTATCTATTTTGGAGTTCTCTTTATTGATAAATGTATTATATTTATGTTGAGCTATAAGGCAAGAGAATTACGCTGGGGCATGCAGAAGATCTGGTTGTTACCCATTATGATGATGGAAATTAATATCCTGAAGAAAACCACAATTACAGATATTGTATGGAATATAATTATAATGTCACTCGGGTGGTTGTTTTCTTTTTTTTAAAATATATAGAAGGAGATTTATTACGGATGGGGGCAGAAGACAACTGAGGATTTGGAACAATCTGTTGCAACTAGGATGCTATGTTACCCTAATATGGATGATGTACTCAACAATCTAGTGGACAGACACTAAAGAAGATATTATATGGATTATAAATTTAAAGTTATTGATTTGGAATATTTTTTTTTCCCTTTTAGTAGGGTGAGTAGTAGATTAAAGATATTAAGGATTTGTAGGAAAGTGGGTGGAGATAGGTTAGTTTACAGATTGTTTAGTTTAAGAAAAGGGATGTTTAAGTGATATACCTATGGGAGTGGAGTAAATGGATGGAGCTGAATAAATGTTAAATTAGGATTTATGGGGAATGCTGCTTTGAAATGTTATATTAATATATATAAAAGATTAAATGTTAAAGCAGGATTTATTACATAGTTTTAAAAGGGAAGGTTGTTTGGAAATGTTGTATTAACATACAGATATAAGCATGGGGAGGAGAAATAGGGCAGATCATTGTTAAATTGGGAGTTAAAATAATATTATTATGTTAAATTAGAAGTTATTATGCGATGCTATAGTAAAATGATATTTGAAATGTATGGTAAAAGGGGGAAGTAATAATAGTAATATTATTAATAATATTATTAGTAAATAAGGGTCAGTATTTAGAGGATGGAGTAAGGGGATAGTAAAGTAAAACATTATATAATCTGTTATGAATTAGGTTTTTTGTTGTGAGGAAGTCATGGGGGCGATGGGTGGTGAGGGGGGGTTAGGGAAGTGGGGGAGAAAATTGTGGGGAAAAAATTTGTATTTGAAAACTTTTTCAATTAAAAAAAAAATAAAGGGGTATTTTAAGAGACATCATATACCTGAGGCTTTGTTATTGAATTGGGAGAAGATTAAAAAGCAACATTATTTGAAAATTCCAGTCTGGGTATCAACGATTGAAGCTTTTTCATATTCAGTAATATTTAGAAGAGAACAAATTGTTAGATATAGTGAATTAATGGATGAAAAGTGTGAACTTAAGTCGAAGCAAGAATTGGAAGAACAAGGTTTTAAGATGGATTGGTTTTCTTATTTGCAAATACATTCTAGATATGAAGAAGATTCTAAACAAGAAGGTTTTTACAATGTTTTGACTAATTTAGATAAGATATTGACAGGGTCTGATGATTATGTAATTAAAAAACTGTATGGTTATTTATTAGAGGTAAAATTGGAAGAGGAACAAGTTAAAGAGACAATGATAGCATGGGGGAAAAATTTTGGTCACGGGATTGATTTAGAGAAATGGCAGAAATTGTGTTTGCAAAATTATAAAATGACAATGTCTACAGCATATAAGGAGAATTTGTATAAGATGTTTTACAGGTGGCATCTACCCCCGACGAGAATAGCCAGAATGTTCAAGAATAAATCGGAGAAATGTTGGAAATGCCATCAGACTCCAGGATCATATTACCATATGTGGTGGACATGCGCAGAAGCTAAAAGATATTGGACTAAAATCCATACATGGTTGGAAAAAATGACAAAGAAACACATTGACTTTAAACCAGAGATATTTTTATTAGGGATTTTACCAGAAATATACAACAAAGAACTGAGATATTTAATTGTGAATGTTTTAACAGCGGCTAGAATTGTTTTTGCTAAAAATTGGAAAGGTGAGAAGATACCTACTGAGGATGAAGTTATTAAGAAAATTATGGATTGTGCTGAAATGAGTAAATTGACATTTGAAATTAGAGAACAGGAAGATAAACAATACTATTTGATCTGGGACTTGTTTTATCAATGGCTAGATAATAAAGCATGGAGATGAAATATGAAATATGTGTTACTGATTTCTAGGATCTTACCCAATAACTCCAAACACAGGATGCAGTGAACCAATGCTCTTTATTGATCAATGTTTCTATTACAGGTATTTAGCTGGAAGTGGCTCCTGGACTCCTGGACCATGTCTTAAGTACCTGGGAGGCGGAGCTAAGGTAAGGAGGGGTCAGGGGAGGATCTAGGTGGATGTAGAGTTAACCTTTATCATACCTGGGATGGTGAATGGTGGGCATTTATACATAACAAATCCCCTTCTAAATGCCCAACAGTTGGACCTGCTTGCGTGTTCTGTACCCGTACCCCTAATTTAGTCGTAAGGTAGGCATGTTGTTTGCTGGGTAAAGGTTTGGTCAGGATGTCTGTGGCTTGCTCGGCGGTCTCACAATGTACAGCCTTAATAAAACCAATGTTCGTTAATTCTCTGACATGCTTGTGTTTAATGTCTATATGTCTGGACCTTTGGCCTACTGCTTCTGCCATGGATATGTCTATGGCTGCTTTGTTGTCCTCATGTATTACAATCGGGTAGGCCGGTTTGGTCCATATGCTGGTAAGCAGATCGTCAAACCATGTCAGATTATTGGCTGCTTTGGAGAGGCAGATGTACTCTGCCTCAGCTGTGGAGGTGGCTACCAGGTTTTGTTTTCCGGTGTACCAGTGTACTGGGCAGCCGTTAATGAGGAATACGTAGCCGGAAGTGCTCTTTCTACTTTTTGTGTCACCTGCCCAGTCAGCGTCTGCATAGGAGGTTAGGATGGGTTCTTTGGACACCTCTGGTTCTAGGTTCAGGCATGCGTTTTAGATACCTGAGTACACGTTTTACCCCCTCCCAGTGATACATCTTTGGATCGCTGACATGTCTGGATAGCAGGTTGACAGCCAGGAGGATGTCTGGTCTAGTCCAATTAGCTATATAGAGTAGTGACCCAACAACAGACCTATAGAGGGTATTGTCCTTGAAGGTCTTGCTTTCCTCATTCATGTGTTTCAGGAAGTCAATATGTATTGGCGTGTCACATGGCTTGGCTTCCTTCATGTTGCATTTAATTAACAGATCCAGTATTTTCTCCTTTTGAGAGATCTTGAATCCCTTCTGAGTTCTATCAATCTGGACACCCAGGTATTTGTTCACCTTTCCCAGAGTCTTTAGTGTGAAATGTTTCCCCAACTGGTTGGCAAACTCATCACAATTTTGTTTGTGCTGGCCACAATATAAAATGTCATCCACGTAGATGAGTACGTACTCTATGGATGTGCCCTCTCTCTTGGTGAAAAAGCATAGGTTGGCGGAGGTGGCTGTGAACCCCATGTCCTTAAGGATCTTAGCTAGGCACTCGTACCACCTCTTACCGGACTGTTTCAACCCATACAGACTTTTGTTCAGCAACCACGTGTCCTGCCCTTGTGTGTTTCTCCCTGGGGGTGCCCTGACAAAGATCTCCTTGTCTAGCTTCGTGTGGAGGTAGGCTGTCTGCACGTCGAATTGGTAGACTTCTAACCCTAGGATTGTGGCTATTACTAGAGCGCTTTTTACGCTCTCTGCCCTGACCGTGGGTGAGTACGTGTCAGTGTAGTCCTCCAGGTATTTCTGGGCAAACCCTTGTGCTACTAGCCTAGCTTTGTACAGTTTCTTATTGTCCTCTAGCTCTTTGACTTTGAAAACCCATTTAGTCCCAATGGCTACTTTGTTCTCTGGCACTCTGGATGGGGTATACACGTTCAACTCCCTCAGGCTGTTCATCTCCTTATCTATGGCCTCCTCCCATCTGTCCCTTTCCTCTCGTGGTAACTTAAGGATGTCCTCGTAGGAGTTGGGTGTTGTGGTGCCTGTGTGTATTGAGAGTATGTAATCGTCGAATCTCTTAGGTAGTTTGTTTCTGTTGTGTCTTATGGGCCTGCTGGGTATCGTTTCTGAGTCGTGCATGTGTTGGGCCTCCCTCTCAGTGAGTACATCTACTTTTACCTTTAGAATGGGGTGGTTCTCTTTCCATTCTTTGGTGTTTACCCTTTTGTGTTTGGGTTTTTGTTTCTCATGTGTCTCGCTCTCGGTTGTGTCTGGTTTGTTATTGGTCCTAGCATTGTCATCAGTTTCTTGCCCGGGCAGTACCTCATTGAGGTGTATTCTTGACCAGTTTGTGTTCTCGTGGAACACAGCTGATCTGGACACGACAAATCTGTTGTCTTTGTCGATGAACCTGTAACCTTTGGTTCCGGACTCATACCCCATGAATCTTAGTCTCCTTGACACTTTGTCCCCTTTTCTCCTTAACTGTTTGGGTATGTGTACATCTGCAGTTACCCCAAATATGTGCAGGTGTGCTATCTGGGGCTTCCTATTGTACATGACCTCGTAGGGAGTTTTGTTCACTACGCTTGACCATATTCTGTTCAGTGTGTAGTTTGAATATGTGAGTGCCTCTGCCCAGAAGTGTTGCCCTAGTCCGGCGTCTTCAAAGATGCACCTTACCATTGTTTGGAGCACGCCGTTTTTGTGTTCTAATACTCCATTTTGGAATGGCGAAAACGGAGAAGAGGAGAAGTGTAGTATCCCGTGCTTCTTTGTCCAATTGGAGAAGTCCCTAGATAGGAACTCTGAGCCCCTATCTGTCATGATTTGTTTTATTTTTACATTATGTTGAGTTTCTACCCTTTTGTAGAACGCTTTAAATTTTTGGAACACCTCACTTTTGTGGTTGAGGGTGTATACAAATCTGTAACGGCTATAGTTATCAACTATGGTTAGGAAGAACCTCTTCTTGTATTTAATAAAGGGTCTCATGGGTCCCACCACGTCCATGTAAACTAATTGGAATATTGAGTTGGTGCTGCGGGAGGCCTTCTTGGGCCTTGGTTTGGTTTTGATTTTCGAACATTTACACACAGAACACTCCAAATAATTTTTACAGTTCTTTAATGGCAAGCCATTTGAGCATTCATTCATCTTTTGTACCGTTGGAAAACTAGTATGGCCTAATTTTCTGTGTAGTAAGTGGGCGCACCCATCATGAATGGGTTTGCCAATATGTGGTTTCCCTTTGTGTGTTGTGTTTGTGGTGGGTTTGCCTCCTGCAGTGTGTCCTCCTTCACCCCCTCTATTTTCTGTGGGTGTGCTTGTCCCTTTCTCGTTACTTTCTGAGTTAGTGTTTGAGTGCTCTTGGGGCACTAAGTAGGTGAGTCCCCCTTCTATGATGATCTTTCCTATGCTTCTCTTTCCTTTGGTCATGTATGCTTTCCCTTCCCTGAAGGTTGTCTCAATGCCCAAGTCTTTACTTAGTTTGAGTGTTGCTAATATATTGTGAGGTATTTCTGGGATGAATAGTACCCCCTCTATCTTCCCTATTCCATCTATGTGTGCGCTCCCTTCTCCTTTCACCAATACCTTGTTCTGGTTGGCTACATTGATGTGGTATTCCTTAGGCGTGAATGCCTCCAGTATGTTCCTATTGTTGGTGGTATGGTTGGTGGCTCCTGAGTCAATGAGCCATGTGTTCCTTCCTTTTGCCTGGGTGTTTGGGTGTTGGTGGTCTCTAAGTTCGTATAGTGACCCAGTCTGACTATCCCTGGAGCTATCCCTATATCCTCTCCTGTCCCTGGGGTTGGGTGAGTCCCTGCGCCTGAACCTGCTTTCTGGAGAGCGCCTGTCTGAGTAACCTGGTTTGCGGCCTTGCCTTTCCCTATGGTAGCTGTGGTCCCTGTCCCTCTGGTTTCTGGGGCAATCTCTCCTATAGTGATTCCTAGACCCACAGTTAAAACATTCTGGCTTATCTTGGTCCCTGGTCTGGAAGTCTACCCTTTTTGTTGGTCTGCTCTCCCTGAGGCTTGATGAGCGTTCCCTTCTCAGGCTGTCCTCCGCAATCAGCCTGTTGGATAATGTCTCTAAAGAGAGGTGCTCTATGTTGAGACTATCCAGTTGCATGATAAAGTTCTCCCAACTGGGGTTTAGGGAGTTTATGATGATGCTTTTCATGATATTATCAGAAATGGTTTCCCCCCTTTGTATGAGTTCTGCCCTGGTGGTGTTTAGCTTGAGTATATGCTCCCCCATGGGTGTCCCTGCCTTATGCCTGGCTGAGTAAAATTCCCTGGATATTTTGGTTGTAGTGGCTGCACTCTTACTGTAAAATAAATTAAGTATTTTTTGTAGTATCTCTGCCACGGTTAAGTGGCGGCCAAGACTGGGGTAAATGCTGGGTGACAAGCTAGACATTAACAGATAGTAAGCCCTGTGGTGCAAACAGTCAATCTCAAAAGTCCATGGCTTCTTGGGTGGGTCATCAAATAAGTACAACATATTTTCTTTCAGAAAAGCAATCTGTAGTTGGTGATACCACTCCAAAAGATTGGCCCCATCTAATTTCAATTTGTAATTGTCAGCAGTAAAAGTTATGTTACTTACAGTCTGGTGCTGTCCATGGTTCTTTATGTGAGTGAACTCGCAATATGCTGGGGGAATGCTTGTTGCCAGTCTGAACTGACTTATCTCTATGTTCCTTGTACTTCTCTCTATGTTCCTTGTACTTATCTCTATGTTCCTCTCTCTTCCTGTAGGTGGCGACTGGGCATGTGCGAGGCTCATTTCGCACCGGAGGTCGTCTGGTGAGGAGCTCCTTGTTGCTGCTCTCAGGCCTAGGCCTAGGCCTGCTGGTGGGGGGCTGGGCTCGCTCCTGGCAGGCCCGTAGCCCTCCCTGGGTGTCGGATGCCATGGCTGGGCCCCTGCATCTTGGGCGAAGGCTGGAAGAAGGCGAGGAGGTGAGGCGGTCGCAGGTTGAGGATCCCTGGAGACGGCGGCAGCGGCGGCGGTCGTAAGTCGAGGATCTCCTGGATTCGGCGGCGCGGCAGCGGCGGTGAATCCTGGACGATGCTGGAGGACCTCCGGATGGGCCAGGAAGCCTGGTGGAGGCCGCATGGTTGGTGAGTCGTTGATTCTTCTCCTCATTCCGCGGCCTAGGGAAGTTGGTGCGGCGGGTGGCAAGTGCGAATCCTGCGGGTATTCAGTCCTGCAGGCGGCCGGGTCTTGGGTGTAGTTTTTGGGGTGCGTTGTCCCGCGTGGTGTCTGCTGGTGCGCTGCAAGGGTTCTGGTGGCTACCCTGCTGCTCTTTTGGGGGTGCTGAGCGTCGGTTTGTCTCTTTCTGGCTCCTGGGGGCTTGAGTGCTGAGCCGAGTGCTGCAGCCAGGTTTTCGATCGTTTCGTCTGCTTCGGGCTCGATGGGTGAGCCCCCGCAGGCTTGTGGTCTTGCTTGGGTGCTGTTTTGGGGGTCTTCCCTAGCGAAGTTGGGGTTCTTGCTGTTTCCCGCCATTCGATTTAAATCTCGGCCTCCCATTGGCTGTTGGCCATTCCAAGATGGCCACCGAGAGCATGGCGCGGAAATGAAATCCTCTACGTCCGGAGCTTCAGCTTGGGGGTACCTTCCTCTTGCCGGGCTGAGGATTTCTTCTCTCTGTTGCTGGGTGCTCATCGCTGCTCCATTGCTTTCGAGTAGGCTTTGGAGTTTTGCGATGAGCTCCTCTTTGCTGGCAGTCACGTCCATCATCCCCAGGATGGTGGATCGGAATTCTTAGTTGCTTGGTGGCTCTGCCCTTTCGCTGTAGTGGATTCCTTCTCTTGGCCCTTCGTCCCTGGGTCGTGGACTCGGGTAGTAGTTTCCATCACCTTCAGTTGTGGTGGTCCTTGCTGTGGCACCTTCGAGAGCCTGCAGTTCTTTCATCTGTTTGATGTAGGCTCTGGTGGCCATTCTTTTCTCTGCTTCTGTCTGGGTTCTTGATTCTGCCATCTCTGTGAGTTGTGGGTAAACCATCCTCTGCTACCAACCTGTTACTGATTTCTAGGATCTTACCCAATAACTCCAAACACAGGATGCAGTGAACCAATGCTCTTTATTGATCAATGTTTCTATTACAGGTATTTAGCTGGAAGTGGCTCCTGGACTCCTGGACCATGTCTTAAGTACCTGGGAGGCGGAGCTAAGGTAAGGAGGGGTCAGGGGAGGATCTAGGTGGATGTAGAGTTAACCCTTATCATACCTGGGATGGTGAATGGTGGGCATTTATACATAACAATATGAAATTAATGTAATGATAAAATATATGAAATGTTTTCTTTTGTTAAACAATGACTAAATGAGTATAACTTATAAAACTGTTAAATAAGAGAAATTAAATAATTGGTATTTTGGGATAAGGGATTGAGCACAAAAGAATTTTAACCGATCGACACACTGTTTGTAATTGTATTTGAATGATGGTGATTTTATGTTTTGTTTTTTGTTTTAAATTTCAAAAAAAAAAAAAATTCAAAAAAAAAAAAAAAGAAACATCAGCTGAAGCACCAGTGCCTAAGGCTGAATGACTACCAAGGAAATCGCATTCCCATTGAAGGCTGTGGGACGTTCCAGGTGAAAATTGGCCATTTCAACAAGTGGCTGCCTATCACCGTGGTCAGCGGATGTCTACCGAGCCTCCTAGGACTCGACTGGTTCAAAGCCCTGTGCATGGGGTTCACCGGGATCCACTCTACCAGCGGCGGCCTGACAGACGACCTGCTCTGTGAATTCCAGGATGTTTTTGACAACCGCCTTGGCAAGTATGTGGGGACCCCTATTTCTTTTAACCTGGACCCTAATATAGCCCCCATTAGAATGAAGGCAAGGAGAGTGCCATTTGCGCTTAAGCCTACAATAGACCAGGAGCTGGATAAACTCATACGGCAGGGCATTCTAATACCAGTCGACCATGCAAAATGGGAGACCCCGATAGTCACCCCTCTCAAATCTGACGGGTCAGTGCGCATCTGCACCGACTATAAGCCCCTAAACAAAGCCCTCCAGCAAAGTGCCTATCCTGTCCCCATTGTGCAGCACCTACTCCATTCCTTGGGCCCCGGCAAGGTTTTCGCTAAACTTGACCTTGCGCAGGCGTACCAGCAACTGCCAGTAGATGGAGCTACCGCAGAAGCACAGACTATAGCAGTGATGGCGAACCTTTTTGGCATTGCATGCCAAAAGTCTGAGCGGGCAAGCGCTGTTGTGCACCCGCGTGCCGGAACCCATAATGCAATGCACGCTCCCATTTACGCATGCGCGCACGACACCCCCCCATGCTCCCTCTACACATGCGCCCACACTGTGCATGCATGCCCCCCCAATGCGCCCCCCCACTTTTTCCAAGTGGGCCGGCATACCTCTTACCAGAGGACAACTAGGTACCGGCCTGTTCCCTGGTGAGACAGCTGTTCCCTGCCCGGCGCATGGCGCTGCCAAGATGGCGGGGCCGAGACTGCCCCCGAGGAAGCTCCGAATGCACGGCTTGCCTGGGCTCCTTCCCACTGGGAGCTGCAGGTCGAGCAGGTGGTGGACGGGGACTGGCTGCACCTATCGCCACCTAAGTGGAAAGCCCAAAGAGGGGCATCCCAGATGCATATGCTGCCCTCAGCACTTCCCCGACACCTGCTTGCCACCACTGCCGCTGCGCCTTGCCTGTTTCCCCAGCTCCTCTTCTCTAAATGAGCAATCGGCAGCTGGGAAAAACAGGAGCTGCCACATTCGCTGAGCTCGGCCCCGCAATTCTGCTCAGCTCAAGTTCATGGAAATCATGTGGTGGCCCTTGAAACTTTAGGAGGGAACTGGCTCCGAGACTGGGAGGCAGCCTTTGGCGGAGCCAGCCCGATGGGGAACTGAAAAGAGAGGGGCTTTTCCCTTCTTCTGCCTCGCTCGTGGGCTGTGGGGTTTGGGGTGGCTCTAGAGCCGGAATTCACTTGGCTGATGATCAGGCAACTCCAGAGCTTTCTGCTACACATGTTCGTTCTCTTGCCTGTCTTCTTTCCCTGTTTAAAAGAGCCGCGCTTGTAGGGGGGAGAGATCTGACTAAAGAGCTGTGCTTTAGCTGTGCTAAAGAGCTGCCTCCTGCCTTCCATGATCTCTAAAGTTCCTCCTCCATTGAATCCTAGCTTTCTCCTGCCTTCCACGATCTCCAAAGTTCCTCCCCCATTGAATCCTAGCTTTCTCTGTCATATAAAATGTCTAACTCCAAGTACTGATCCCCATACCATGGTTCAGCAAGGGTTAACTCATCCAGACCCATCATCCCCATAACCCCACCTTACCTTTGACTCCTCCCTTCGAGTATAAGTGTCCATCCACCAGGGCACCATGCTCAGATCCAGTTGAACATCTGTAAGGTATAGATGTAAGGTCAGATACATTTATGCTTGTACCTATATCATACCTTCATTTTTGAATAAATGAGCTATACCAACTATTATGTTGTATAGAGAGTTACTGGGCTAGATCCATCTATCTAACAAATTGGTAGCAGAGTCGGTTGCCCATAACTCCAAATCATGTCAACTGAGCACTCAGCAGAAAAAAATAGAATGAATACTAGAGCTTTTGCAAGACAGATGGCAGCACAGCTATCACCCACCGGAGCCATTCCAAAAACTACTCCAGCTGGAAGCAAGCAGACACCCGATCCATGCACCCCACCAAAAGGTGAGGAGCAACGGGAAGAAGAAAAGGAGAACTCCAAAACCAAAGCACAAGGAGACGATGACCTCAGGCTAGCCGTATTAAAAATACTAGGATTGCGACTTCCTGTTGGCACCACCGGTGTCGTGGACAGTCTCTCCGGACCGCCAGCCCCGTGATTTTGTAAAAGTCGCTTTGACAGCGTTAAGCAGCTGTCTGGCGGCTTGAAAACCTCTCTATCGGGAGAAGAAGGAGAGGAGAGCCGGTAGGTGCGGGTAGAGCTCCCCAAAAGTCCTCTGGAATAATTCCAGAGGCTTGGAGGGTGAGAGCTCCCCGATCAGCCCACTGAAGCTCTGGATCCGGGACAACTCTGTTTTAAACAGAGCCAGACGTCGCGACCAATTCTGCAAGCAAAAGTGAGTTTAACTGAATACAAGCGCAGACAGAGCGGAAACAGGAGAACAAGCATTTACAAGTAACATTGCTTAACTCCGGGTTTACATTGTTTCTAATTGAATCTCTTTGAGTTGGAGGCTGAAGATGGCACCTTTGTTGTGGGCATGAAAGTGAGAGTTAGAAACGAAAGTGTTTATTGAGAACTTTGCACTTTGAGAGTGGATTAAAGCTGCTGGGAATTGAGAGCCTGTGGAGAAAAGACTATTTTGTTTGACAAGCTTTTAAAAAATTGATCAAGGGATTTTGTGGCTGTGAAAGGAAAAAAGACTTTTAAAATAAAGATGGCTTCTAAACAAGTTAAGCCAGGAGTTTCTAAAGCACAACTTCCGGCTAATTCACAGAGCCAGGAGGCTTCTTTTAATGAACTTAAAGAATTTATAAAAGAAGCCATGAATAATCAAACTGCAGCTATGAATAACCTAGCAATAACTATGGAAGGGAAATTAAAAAAAATTGAGGAGGATATAAAGTCAATTAAAGAAATTGTTGAAGAAAAGCATGATGAAATAAGAGATGATATTGTTCTAGCAGTTTCAGGATTGGCAAAACTTATTATTCAGGTGGATGAGAGAGTAGAAGAAATCAATGAAGCCAATCTGAATTTGGAAAATAAAGTAGGAGACATTATGACTAAAACTGAGAAGGTGGATGATGAATTGGTTATGTTACAATACAGAGCTATGGAATTTGCCCTGAGACTGAGAGGGCTAAAAGAAAATGGCCGGGAAAATTTAAAGGATATTTGTGTAGAAGCTATAGCAGGGTTAATCAAAGAAAGTCCAGAAGATGTGGCAAGCCGAATTGATAAAATTTACAGGGTTAACTCCTGGGTGGCAAGACAAAGGCAGTTACCAAGAGATGTGGTGATCTATTTTACAACCAGGAGGATCAGAAATGACATCTTACAAGCTTCCTACAAGAATAAGGTTCAAGTGGCTGGACAAG
The DNA here is from genome assembly GCA_022577455.1 of Arizona elegans. Taxonomy (NCBI): domain Eukaryota; kingdom Metazoa; phylum Chordata; class Lepidosauria; order Squamata; family Colubridae; genus Arizona; species Arizona elegans. The sequence goes on from JAKOOJ010000010.1 coordinate 17,506,363, forward strand.
AAGTGGTGGTTCTGAAACAGATCCCTCCAAGAATGTTAAGAAGTAGAAAGGACTTTGGCTTTTTGGTAAATGAACTGAGAAACCAACTGTTGTGGCTCCGATCCCCGAGCCCATCTTATCAGAGGAAGAAGGCTCCGAACATGAAGGAGAGGAGCCGGCCAGGCCTCCCTCTCCAGGCCCCTCCTCTCTGGCTATGCCTCAGGTGTCTGCCGAGGGAGAGGAGATTGGCCAGGAGCCAGGTGTCTCCGATGACAGCGATGATGGTGATACATCGTTCCTGGATCCATGCCAACGAAGGCGAGATAAACGTTTGCAGCAGATGAGGGGGCGTGCCAGGGATTAAGCTGAGTCACTAGACCACACCCCACAGGCTATATAAGAGAGTGTGGTGGCCATTTAGACTCTGTGACGGACAAAGCTAACTTCTGGCTAGTCACTTTGTACAACGCCTGAATCTGCTGAAGGTTTCTGTTTGAGCTGGACTGTTTTTGAAAACTGTGTGTATTTGTTGGTGTTTATCTGGTGGAGGAAAACTCCCTCTTCTTAAAGTAAAGCACTTGGCAGACGGTTATCGTATTGCTGCCAAGTTCCTGATAACGAACCTTGTGTGTGCCAAGTAATTCTTTAACCCCCGGCTGGCTGTTTGTGTGTGTGTGGGGACGGGGATAGAACACCAACAAGTGCAGTACAGATGGGATGTTCCAACTGGCCAATAGTGAATTATGGTGGAGAAAGATACCAGTTAAACATGTTTTAAAGGCTGGATATCCACCTTCACCGAGGAGGGGGGGGGGAGAAAATGGAGATGTTACAACAAGAGAAAGATGGAAAGCAGATACAAACTTATGCTGAAGCTGCAGCTGGAGGAGTTATCATGGAAGAAGATTTAGAGCTTGGGGGCCCACCCACAACTTTGGAACCACTCAAGAAGACAGAGGAACCAAGAGAACAACGACTGACACGAGCAACCTACAAACGCCAAGAACAACAACTAAAAGTACAACAATCTCAAGATCCATCTCAAGAAGTCAAAAAAACAGAAGCAGTGGGAGGGGCAAGGCTGAAGAGTAAGATGGAGGAGGATATTCAGCTGATGCTTTTGAAGCTTCGAAAGGCCAAAGATGGCAACTAAATTCTTATCCTGGAATGTTAATGGTTTAAATTCACCACAAAAGAGAAAGAAAATATTTCACTACTTGAAACAATTTAAGAACGAAATTATTTGTTTGCAAGAGACACATTATATTCCCTGTGCATGCGCTAGATGGCGGACCTCCAAGGGGCTCGCTGGTGAGGCCGATGAGGGAACAGAGGGCTTTGGGGAATGTTGGAGGCCGATTTAACCATCTTGGGCCCCATTTTCAGCATGCCGAAGGTCTGGTGGTTCGGATGAGCCATCCCCCGGCGGGATCGGCTCATGGATGGCAGAGCTGCGATGAGGATTGCGATCAGAGCGCCATGAGGAGGGCGGCGGTGGCCTCCAGGATGACTCAGCAGCTGTGATGCCCCGGAGATCGGGCGATTACTCTGTGGCCCAGAAGTTCTCAGGCCGCATCAAACGGACATTTAGCCCAGACCTGAGGATTGGGGGGTGTATGGCCCAGCCGCTGCTGAGGCTTAAACCCCCCCCCCCAAACGGACCTGGACCTGGGAAGAGCGTGGCAGAGTCTGCCTGAGAAGATGGGTAGGACTTTGGGGGGGAATTGGCCAGGAAAAGCTAAAGGAGGTGAGGTGATAGAGGGGGATTGATGAATAGCCAGCTGGTCTCCCCCTTGGATTCACTCCCCCCTGTGTGAAATGTCCTTCCCCTGTTACTGCCCGGACTCTCTGTTTGTGGTCGGGTCATTTTTTCCATCACCTCTGACTCTGGGACTTTACTATCACCGTCTTAGAACTTAGTGTCGTTTGATCTCTATCTCCTCATTGCTGCTGTTTGTTTCAGCCCTGCATCCCAATTACCGCCTTCTGGCCTGGGCGTGAGGGAAGGGAGATTGCAGGTTTGGAAGGAGAAACTGAGAGTCCTGGACAATGGCTGCTGCTCCATCTGCAGGAAAAGAGTTGAACTCTGCTGGCCTTATGTCATACAGCCGCTGTGAGAGAACGGCTGTGGCCATTTGCTTGCATTGCAGCTATCTGACCTGGACGCCCCATTGCTGTGAGAGAGTGAGGGGCTCCAGTTTTGCCCAGATCCAACCGTATTGCTATCTTGCACCTCTAGGACCATTGCTCACACCCAGAGTTACTCTCCCTTACCTCGTCATACTTTATGGTTTACACCTTGGCGGATCTGCTTGCGCTGCGAGATGTCCCCCTCTTGCGGTGATGGACTTCCACTTTATCAAAGGCCTACCTTAAGGACGGGCTTTGGAGCCCCGAGAGGTGGAATGTTTTAAAGCGGGGATTGAGGGGTTTTTTAATTAGGGCTTTTAATAATTTTTAAGGGGAACTGGGAGGGCGACCAAGGGGGATGGGGGGGGTAATCCACCAAGGTCGGGGCCGAGCCCGGCACAGGGTAAGGGTTTGGAGGGTGCAGGACAAGGGATTGGGTAGGGGAAGGCGGGCTATCTTAATGAGGCATGTACCATCAGCACGGTGGATGGGAGGGGCAGATATGGCGGGAGCAGGGGACCATATCATGTGTCAGGGGTGGGAACTCGCTACTTGAGAGCAATTGCGCACCCCGGTCCCCAAGGCTCCTCTCGGATACAAGGTGGCACAGTTACTCAGGACCTGGGCCTCCGGCTGATGCTGTGCAACGCCAGGTCCGTGGTAAATAAGGCCCCCCTCATTTACGATCTTATTCAAGAGGGGGGAGCGGACCTGGCGGGTATTATGGAGACCTGGTTGGGCCCGGAGGGAGGGGTCCCTCTGTTTGAGATGTGCCCACCAGGCTTCAGAGCATTCCATCAGCCGAGGGCCCAGGGAAGGGGCGGGGGGGGTGGCGGTTATTATTAAAGAAGGTCTTGGTCCGAGGGAGACCACTGTGTCACAGATTGCAGGATGTGAGTCCCTCTTTGTGAGATGGGGTCATGGGGTTCAGATGGGCTTGCTGCTTACGTACCTGGCTCCCTGCTGCGTAGCAACGGCCCTGCCCGAGCTACTCGACGTGATAGCCACGGTGGCAGTTGATACACCCAGGCTTATGGTCATGGGTGATTTCAACTTGCCGTCCGTTGGTGAAACGTTGGAGATGGCTCGGGAGTTCATGGCTTCCATGACGGCCATGGACCTGACCCAGTTAGTTCATGGCCCCACTCACAGGGGGGGACACACTCTGGACTTGATTTTTGTCTCTGGCCAGTGGTTGAGTGGTCTTATTATAGGGGATATAGACATGAAACCCTTGTCATGGTCAGATCACTCACTCCTTCGTCTGGACCTTCGAACTGCTACACCCCGCCACAGGGAGGCGGAGCCAATTAGGTGGGTCCGCCCCAGGCACCTGATGGATCCTGATAGGTTCCAGATGGAGCTTGGGCCATTTCCTGAAGATCTGGCACACGACTCGGCCGAGGACCTGGTGGCTGCCTGGGATCGGGTGGCTGGTGGGGCCTTGGATCAAATCGTGCCTTTGCGGCCTCTGACCCGGTGTCGATCCTACGTGGCTCCTTGGTTCACCGAGGAGCTGAGGGAGATGAAATGCCGGAAAAGATGCCTAGAGAGTGGTTGGAGGGCCAGTCTCGCTGAATCTGACTGAACACTGGTAAGGTCGCATATTAAGACCTACTTAGTGGTGATAAAAGCGGCAAAGTTTAATTACTTTTCCGCTCTTATTGCGTCATCAGAGAATCGTCCGGCCGCCCTGTTCATGGTGACCCGCTCCCTGCTCCACCCGGGAGTGCGGGAGGACCCCTTGGAAGGCAGGGCTGAGGATTTCGGCCAATATCTGTATGACAAAATCGCTCAGATCCGGGGGGATTTGGACTCTGACTGGGTAGATTCGGGCAGGGTGGCGAGGAATAGTCTTTTTTTTTTTTTTTATTGCAAAAGTTTTACAATTACATTTTCACCCCCTTTTTTTCCCCCCCACTACCCCCCCCAGACTTCCCAACCTCCCCAGCCCACCCTAACCCTCCCCTCCCCCCAGACTTCCTAGTATGCTCATGTCAGATAAAAGGAAAAAACCCTCCTTTGTATATAAAACTTGAACCCCTCCCTCCCCCTTACAAATTTTCATCTTCATTACATTAACCTATTTCTATCTTGGTATAACATTTTCAGATAAATTTTCATCCTGATTACCTTAAAAATATTTCTATCATAATATAACATTTTCTAACAAATTTTCATCCTTAACCTTAAAATATTTCTATCTTAATATAACATTTTCTAGCAAATTTTTATCCTCAACCCTAAAATGTTTCTATCTTATATAACATTTTTAAATAAAGGCTATTTGATACTTCCTAGTTTGATATTTGTGCTGAACATAATTTATCCACTTCTTCCATTCCCATTCATAGGTCTCTTGAGAACAATCTTTTAGATATGCTGAAATCTTCGCCATCTCTGCAAAACTGGCCATCTTCAAAGTCCATTCCTCAATCGTAGGCAGCGCTTCATTTTTCCAGTATTTACCTATCAACAATCTTGCTGCAGTTATCATGTACAATATCAATTTTGTTTCCCCCAATGTAAAACCCTTAACTATACCCAATAAAAACAGTTGTGGAGAAAATTGAATTTTTTTCTTCAAAACATTCTGCATGACCCACCAAATTTTTACCCAAAAAGCCTTAACTTTCTTACAGGTCCACCAAACATGATAATATGTAGCGTCTAAGCAGTCACATCTCCAACATTTAGGCTGGACACTAGGGTACATACACGACAATTTTTTTGGATCTAAATGCCATCTATAAAACATTTTATAGAAATTTTCCCGCAGATTCTGCGACTGTGTAAATTTAACATTCTGAACCCAAATTTTTTCCCATGTTTCCAACATCACTGGTTCCTCAAAATTTTGTGCCCACTTAACCATGCAGTCTTTAACTAGTTCAGTTTCTGAATCCCTTTCTAACAAGACATTATAAAGTCTTTTAATATGCATTGGGCCTTTCTCTTTTATATGTCTAACTAATTCTTCCTCATACATCATAATACCAGTTTTTTGGTCCTCTTTCCATCTCAATTGCAGTTGATTATATTGTAACCAAGTTAAATTAATCCCTTCAGCCAACAATGTCTGTAATGTCTTCAGCTGCCATCTGCCCGCATCTGTAAAAAGAACCTCTTTATATAAAAACCCCCCGAGTGACATTATATTTGTATTCCACAAGGTATGACCAAGATCCAGCCATAGCGGTATTTTATAATTCCAGTTGTTTCGGTGCTTCTTCCAAACTCTCAGCAAAGAATCTCTAAGTATATGGCTTTTAAATACTTTATCCACTTTGCTGTCATAAAATAAGTAAGCGTGCCATCCAAATTCCAGATCAAAACTTTCTGCATTCAATATTCCAGTCTTTTTTCCTCCAAACCAATCACTTACTAAAGTCAAAGCTGTTGCATCATAATATAATTGTAGGTTTGGAAGTTTGAGACCTCCCCTTTCTGGAATGTCTTGCATAATTTTCATTTTTACTCTTGGTTTTTTCTCGTTCCAGACAAATTTGTTGACACCAGTTTGCCATGCTTTTAGTTGTTTATCATTTTTGAGCACCGGAATCGTTTGAAACAAAAAAAGAAATCTTGGCAAAATGTTCATCTTAACTGCTGCTATTCTTCCAAGTAAAGACAGCTGCAGTTTTTTCCAAGTCTCCATATCTTTTTGCACCTCTCGCCACAACACCTCATAGTTATTTTGAAACAATTTCATATTTGATTCTGCAACCTGAACTCCTAGATATTTTACCTTTGGTACAATCTCAAAACCTGCCCTCCTTTCTAACTCCAGTTTACGATCTTGTGTCATATTTTTAACTACCATCTTAGTTTTTCTCTGATTCAATCTGAAACCTGAAACTTTACCAAAGTCTTGTATAATGTCCTTCATCTGGATTATCGATTCCATTGGCTGTGTTAGGGTAACAACCAGATCGTCTGCAAATGCCTTTATTCTGTAATCCTCTTGCCTTATCATTATACCTTTCAATGTGTTAGAATCCCTTATTGTATTTAACAAGACTTCTAGTGTTAAAATGAACAACAATGGGGACAGTGGACATCCCTGTCTTGTTCCTTTTTCAATTTTAAACTCTGTTGTCAAACTTCCATTGATAATGATCTGTGCCTTTTGCTCTTGATAAATTGCTGAGACCGCCTGTATATATTGGTCCCCAAAGTCCATCTTTTTTAATGTCTTTAATAGAAAGTTCCAATCCACTCTATCAAAGGCCTTCTCTGCATCCAGAAAGACCAGCACTGCAGGGATCTGTTTATTCTTCTCAAGATATTCCAATAAATCTATTACTTGCCTTACATTGTCCTTCATGTGCCTACCCTCAATAAATCCCGCTTGGTCATCATGAATCACCTTTTGAATTACTGGCATCAGTCTGTTGGCTAATACTTTTGCGTAAATTTTATAATCCGTATTCAAAAGAGATATTGGTCTGTAATTCTCCGGTTTTTTAGGACCTGCTTGCTCTTTTGGTATCAAAGAAATATAAGCTGTAGTCCACGATGGAGGTACTTTTCCCCCTTGTTGTATGTTGCAAAATAAGTCTCTGAGTTGTTCCACCATTTCTGCCTGTAAAGTTTTATAATACACTGCTGTCAGACCATCCGTTCCAGGAGCTTTGGCTGTTTTTAATTGTTTTATTGCTGCTATTATCTCCTCCTCTGTTATGGGATAATCCATTCTTTCCTTTTGTTGCTCAGTGATTTTTGTAACTCTTTTATTGTCCAAATATTTTTCTATAAGTCCATTCTGCACCTCCTCTCTGGCATATAGTTTAGTGTAATATTGAAGAAAAGCTTCTTTTATTAAATTCTGTTGAAAAACTTCTTTCCCCCCAATATCAACACTATCAATAGTCCGTATGCTTTGTTTCTTCCTTAATGTGTAAGCCAACCACCTGCCTGGTTTATTAGCATTGCAGAATGTATTATGCTTCGCATATTGTAAGTTTGTTGCAACTTGTTCCGCTATAAGCATTTGAAATTGGTCTTTCAGAAGTTTTATAACACTAAGTATTCTTTCATCTGTTGGATTTTTAATAAGTAACTGTTCTTTGTCCTTTATTTCTGCTTCCAATTCAAGTCTTTTCTTTTGTCGAATCTGCTTATGTTTAGAGTTCATATGTATAAGCACCCCTCTCATATAAGCTTTGCTTGCGTCCCACACAATTTCCATTGGGGTGCCTTTATTCAAGTTCATTTCAAAAAACTCTTTCAGATGCTTTTTAAGTTCTATTATATTTTTCTCATATCTAAACAAGTTTTCATTTAATCTCCAAGAGCGTCTCTCATTCTTACATGTCTCGATTTCTATCCAGACTGGGCTATGATCAGTCAAAGTTCTTGGCAGAATCTTTGTTCTTTTTGTCCTAACAAGTAAATCATCAGACAACAAAATAAAATCAATCCTGGAAAAGGATCTATGTCTGTCAGAGAAGAAAGTATAGTCCAGTTCTTTTGGGTTATATATTCTCCAAATATCTTTTAATTCCAGGTCTTCTTTCATATCAAAAAAAGTCTGTGGTAATCTAATTCTTGATTTTGCCAAAGTCTTTTTATCTAATTTAGAGTCAATTACTCCATTCCAGTCTCCCATAATTAAAATAGATCTATAATCCCATTGAAGTATTTTAGTATGCAGCATTTTATAAAAATAGTCCTGTTGTTGATTAGGAGCATAAATTCCTATCAAAAGAATTTGACTATTAGCAGAAAGTAATTCAATTGCTACAAACCTACCATCTTGATCAGCTTCTATAAGTTTGACTGTTAATTTTTTGTTTACATAAATAACCACACCATTCTTTTTTTGGTTAGTTGAAGATATAAAATGTGTTCCTAATTTGGAATTTTTCAAATAGTTTTGATCTTGAACTGTAATATGCGTTTCTTGTAAACAAATTATATCATTATTATGTTGTTTTAAATATGCAAATACTTTCTTCCTTTTTTGTGTTACATTCAACCCATTCACATTCCAAGATAAACATTTAATCATCATTATTCTCCTTCTGGAGCGAAGCGCAGAACCTTAGGATTTCATCTGAGATCCTCTGTCCTGCATTTCCCACAGCCCCAGCCTTGTCTTGTCTCTCCTGCTGTAACTTTTCTTTAAGTTCCTTGGCTTTTGCTCGAGTTATACGCTGATCCTTAACTTCAGCCGCCCAAGCCAGCTCCGAGATTGGGGAAGGTTCCAGCAAAGGCTCATCCAGAAAACCTCCTTCAGCACCCTTCAACTCTGCTAATTCCTGCTTAGATTGTTGTTGCCATTCTTGAGGTTGCTTCTTATCACTCTCTTTAATCTCCAAAACTGTAGATGTGCGTGGGGATGGAGTTCTTTCTTTAAAGATGTCATTATAAAATTGCTCCGCCTTCTCCACAGTATTCAGACGGTGTTTCTCTCCCTTATATCTCAAAATTATGCCAGTTGGGGCGTCCCAACGAAATGGGATTTGATTACTCTGCAGTTCTTTAACAAGAAAACCATACTCTTTTCTAGATTTCAACATCTTAGGTGGGAGCTCCTTGTAGACTGTAATCTTGGATCCGCTCACTTGCACAGAAGTGAGAAAAGATTTTTGCAAAATGTCATTTCTTATTGCTCTGTCTGTAAAATATATGACCACATCTCTAGGCAGTTGTCTTTGTCTGGCCACCCACGAGTTAACTCTATAAATTTTATCTATTTTACAAAAAACCATCTCAGGTTCAACTTTTAAAATCACAGCTAGGGCTTCGGCACAGATCTGTCTCAAATCTTGTCTCTCCTCTTCTCTAATTCCTCGAAGCCTTATAGCAAATTCCATTGCACGAAATTGCATCATAACAATATCATTCTCAACTCTCTGCATCTTGTCATCAACATCAAGAAATTTATGATCATTATTTTTCATCTTAGCATTAACTTCTAATTTAAATTCATCCACTTTTGTCTCAACTTTCATAATAAATCCTGCCAGACCAGACGCCACATCCGTTATTTTTTTGGTCACCATCTTTTGGCTCTGCTGCATTTCCTGCATAATTTCCTGTTGTGACTTTTGAATTTTTTCATCTATTTTATTTATTTTATCATCCATGTCTTGAAATTTCTCATCCAAAATATTTGAGATGAATTCTTTTAATTCTCCCATATCCAAATCTTTTTTTTTGGGCTTGTGACTGCGTATCCTGCTTACGTGGGGGGGATCCCCCCCTGTTTTGCCTTCCTGCTTTTTTGAAGCCATCCTGCCACGTAAGCTAGCTTTCTTAAAAAGGGAGGGTCCGCCTCTTCTGCCACCTCCACAATACCTTCTAAAAAAGTCCCCCAGAATTACTCAAAACAAAGCTATAATGCAGCAAAGACAAGTAAAAGGGAGAGATTTTCCTCTTATTTCTGTTGCAGCCGGAGCAACTCTGTAACAACTTTTTAACTTTGTAGCAAGACAAGATAACTTCACCAATCCACACCCACTAATTCATTTGCTGAGCGCCATATTTTTTCAATCACTTTCACTCATTCCGAGACTTTCACTTCAGTAAAAAAGTTCAGCAAAGGACTAATACTTGCAGTTCAAAATTTCAGGGTTCAGGTGGATTGCGGATGTTTATTTGAGTTATTTCCTCGCTCTTTAAAGGTTTCCTGAGGTCGGCTTGTTCTGCAAAAGCAGAAGACGTCCCACGCCGCCCGGAGTTTCAGCAGGTTGTAAGGGAGCCGCGCCTGCTTCCTCCCCAGAAACAGTTCCCTGGGGGGGTTGCAGGGGCTCTACCTGTGCCCTGCTGCCTCTTCTTCTTTAATCCTGAGGATTTCGAAGATTTCAAGCCGCTTCGCAGTCAGGAAGCGGCTCTACAAGCGGCGGGGGTGGCGGTGCTAAAAGAAAGCACCGTCGCCGCCGAAGACAAGGAAACCGGAAGTTCCGCGAGGAATAGTCTTGAGAACGTTATCTGAGAAGAGTTTGACTCTGTGACCCCTGATGACGTGGACAAGATTCTGGGGAGACTTAGTGTGGCTACATGTTTACTGGATCCGTGTCCCTCCTGGTTAGTACTGGCTTCCCGGGAGGTTACACGAGGCTGGCTCCAGGGAATTTTTAACGCTTCGTTGAGTGAGGGTTACTTCCCCATGGCCTTGAAAGAGGCAGTGGTGAGGCCTCTCCTCAAGAAGCCTTCCCTGGACCCGGCAGTATTAGCCAACTATCGTCCTGTCTCCAACCTTCGCTTTGTGGTGAAGGTTGTCGAGAGTGTGGTCGCACAAGAGTTTCCGCAGTACCTGGAGGAAACGTCTTATCTAGATCCGTTCCAGTCGGGTTTCAGGCCCGGGCACAGCATGGAAACGGCATTGGTCGCGTTGGTAGATGATCTCTGGAGGGCTCGGGACAGGGGTTGCTCCTCTGTTCTGGCCCTGTTAGACCTCTCAGCGGCTTTTGATACCATCGACCATGGTATCATGCTGCACCGGTTGGAAGTGTTGGGAATGGGGGGCACCGTGTTATGGTGGTTCTCCTCCTTTCTCTCAGACCGGTCGCAGTTCGTGTTGGCAGGGGGGCAAAGGTCGACCTCGAGGCCTCTTATATGTGGAGTGCCTCAGGGGTCGGTCCTCTCGCCCCTTCTGTTCTACATTTATGTGAAGCCGCTGGGCGAGATCATCCGTGACTTTGGGGTGAAGTACCATCAGTACGCTGATGACACCCAGCTGTACATCTCCACCCCAGGCCACCCCAACGATGCCCTTGAAGTGATGTCCCAGTGCCTGGAGGCAGTGCGGATCTGGATGGGGAGGAACAGGCTCAAGCTCAACCCTTCCAAGACTGAGTGGCTGTGGCTCCCGGCATCCCGATATAGTCAGTTGACTCCATCACTGACTATTGGGGGCGAGTCTTTGGCCCCTGCGGAGAGGGCGCGCAATCTGGGAGTCCTCCTGGATACGCAGCTGTCCTTGGAGGAACATCTGACGGCTGTAGCCAGGGGGACCTTCTGTCAGGTTCGCCTGATTCGCCAGTTGCGGCCCTTTCTTGATCGGGATTCCCTGTGCACAGTCACTCATACCCGCGTCACCTCTCGCCTGGACTACTGCAACGCTCTCTACATGGGGCTCCCCTTGAAGAGCACCCGGAGGCTCCAACTGGTCCAGAATGCGGCCGCGTGGGTAGTCACGGGAGCCGCATGGTGCTCCCATACAACACCTCTCCTGCGTGAGCTGCACTGGCTCCCAGTGGTCTTCCGGGTGCACTTCAGGGTGTTGGTTATCACCTTTAAAGCTCCAGGGGGAGGGCCTTCTCTGTGGGGGCACCTACCCTCTGGAATCAGTTGCCCCCAGAGATAAGGAGAATCCAAGACCTCGGTGCCTTCCGCCGTGCCCTTAAAACCTTCTTTTTCCAGCAAGCCGGGCTGGCCTAACACTTTTTAAAATGTTTTTAATTGTCTGTTATTGTTTTTAATCATGGGGCCAAGTTTATATATATCTTTTTAATTGTATTTTAATGTTTGTAGTTTATGTTTTTACTTGGCTGTTCACCGCCCTGAGTCCTCAGGGAGAAGGGCGGTATACAAATTTAAAAATAAATAATAAATAAATAAATAAATAAATAAATAAATAAATAAATAAATATTAGATTATTAGACCAAAAATACTTGATAAATTCAAGATTAGGTACACATTTTGTGGCATCAACACCAGAGAAGAAAAATGGGCTAGTTATATATGTAAAGAAAGGACTATCAGCTAATTTAATTGAGGTAGATACTGAAGGAAGATATATTGCAATTGAACTATTAACTCAGTCTGGAAAGATGCTTTTAATTGGAATATATGCACCTAATCAACAACAGGACAAATTTTATAAATTTTTACACACTAAAATAATACAATGGGATTATAAATCTTTTATCCTAATGGGTGATAGGAATGGAGTAATAGACACACAGAAAGATAAAAGAAGTTTATCAAAGATCTCAACACATGCAAAATTACCTAAATCTTTTTTTGATATGATGGAAGATATGGAGCTGAGAGATATTTGGAGAGAGCGGAATGCTGAGGAGAGAGATTTTACATTTTTTTCCGATAGACATCAATCCTTTTCCAGGATTGATTTTATACTAATTACAAATGATTTTTTTTCTAGGGTGAAGAAGACGAAGATATGTCCAAGAACTCTAACTGATCATAGTTCGGTCTGGGTGGAATTGGAACAGGAGAGGGGAGAAAGGAGGTCTTGGAGGTTAAATGAAAATTTATTTAGATATGAAGAAAATGTGAATGAGCTTAAAAAACAAATGAAAGCATTTTTTGTTATTAACATGCATAAGGGTACCTCTATGGAAATGGTATGGGATGCAAGTAAGGCCTACATGAGGGGAGCTTTAATACATATGAATAATAAACATAGATTAAAACAACAGAAGAAGCGAAAAGAGATAGAGGAAGAAATAAAAAAGAACAATTACTTATAATTAATCCAGGAGATAAGAAAGTAAAAGAAACAATAAATATATTACGAGAGCAATTCAATATGTTAATGGCTGATCAAGTGGCAACTAGTTTACAATATGATAAACACAATACATTTTGTAATGCTAATAAACCAGGCAGGTGGTTGACTTATGTGTTGAGGAAAAAACAGAAATCACGAGTCATTGGTAAGATAGAATTTAGAGGTAAGGAAGTTTATCAACAGAATATGATCAAAAAAGCCTTTTTAGAATTTTATACAAAGCTATATGCCAGTGATTCAATACAAGGTATAGATATAGATAGATACCTAACAGAAGAGAATATTTCTGAATTAACGTTAGAACAGAGGGAAGGATTGAATCAGCCAATAACCTCCGAGGAGATTATTGCAGCAATTAAACAGTTAAAAACAGGTAAAGCTCCGGGAACAGATGGAATAACAGCTGCTTATTACAAGAACTTACAGTCTGAAATGGTAGAACCGCTCAGAGTTTTATTTTGTAAAATTCAATCAGGGGGAGGAGTCCCACCCTCTTGGAGAACAGCTTTTGTTTCATTGATCCCGAAGGAAGATCAAAACTGTGCCAAACCTGAAAATTTTAGGCCAATATCACTTTTGAATACTGATTACAAAATCTTTGCCAAGATATCAGCAAATAGATTAATGCCAGTTATGCAACAAACAATTCATAATGACCAATCAGGGTTTATAAAAGGGAGGCAAATGAAATATAATGTTAGACAAATTGTAAACCTACTGGAATATTTGGAAAAAAACAACCAAGTCCCTGCAGCGTTCATATTTTTGGATGCAGAGAAGGCATTTGATCGATTGAATTGGCAATTTTTATTTAAGTTAATAGAAAAATGCATTTTGGACAGTACTTTATACAATCAATCAGAGCAATATATCAGGAACAAACAGCACAAATAATAGTTAATGGAGGTTTAACAGATGCTTTCAAAATTGAGAAATGAACAAGGCAGGGTTGTCCTTTGTCTCCATTGCTGTTTATTTTAACTTTAGAAGTTTTGTTGAATAAGATACGTGATTCTGACAAAATAAAAGGAATTGTAATTAGACAGCAAGATTATAGATTAAGAGCGTTTGCAGACGACTTGGTTGTTACTTTATCTCGACCTATAGAAACAGCTCCACACATGTTGGATATAATAAGTCAATATGGTAGGGTATCTGGATTTAAAGTAAATCAACATAAGACAAAGATGATAACTAAAAATATGTCTATATCTCAAAGAGAAGACTTAGGAAGAATAACGGGGTTTGAAATAGTTAAAAAGGTTAAATATCTAGGAGTATATATTGCAGCCTCAAATACGAAATTATTTAAAAACAATTATGAAGTTCTCTGGCAAAAAGTGCAGAAAGAAATGGAGAATTGGAAAAAGTTACAACTATCTCTACTGGGAAGGATAGCAGTAATAAAAATGAATGTATTACCCAGGTTTTTATTTTTGTTTCAAATGATATCAGTGCTTAAGAAAGATGGAAATTTGAGGAAGTGGCAGCAAGGGGTTAATACCTTTATTTGGGGTAGGAAGAAACTAAGAGTGAAAATGAAAATTATACAGGATACACGTGAGAGAGGAGGTCTTAAAATGCCTAATTTAATATTGTATTATGAAGCAGCTGTTTTATCACAAATTAGTGATTGGTTTAACTTAACTGAAGAGAGAATGCTAAATATAGAAGGTTATGATTTGTTATATGGATGGCATGCTTATTTGTTATATGAAAAAAAAGTGGATAAAGTGTTTAAGGGTCATATACTTAGAAATGCGTTGTTGAGGGTTTGGAAAAAGTACCAATATAAAATCCCAGACATGCAATAGAAAATGTAAGTATAGAACAAAAACAGGAGGTGATTACTTATAAAGAACTTCTTTTTATAGAAAGGGGTAAATTGCAATTGAAATCTTTAAATGTATTGAAAGAAGAAGGGATAATCTATACTTGGTTTCAGTATGGTCAGCTTCAAGCTAGATGGAGGGAAGATCAAAAAATTGGTGTTATGCAAAATGAGGAAAACTTGGTGAAACAGATTAGAGATCAAAGTCAGATGCATATTAAAAGGTTGTATAATGCATTATTGGAAATAGATTCAGAAACGGAATTGGTTAAGGATTGTATGATAAAATGGGCACAAAACTTTCAGGAACCAGTGATGATAGAAACATGGGAAAAGATTTGGGTCAGAAATGTTAAGTTTACACAAGCACAAAACCTGAGAGAGAACTTTTATAAAATGTTTTATAGATGGCATTTAGATCCTAAAAAATTATCATGTATGTACCTGAATTTGCAAGCTAAATGTTGGAGATGTGAATGTGATGATGCAACTTATTATCATAGATGGTGGACTTGTAAGAAAATTAAGGCATTTTGGATAAAAATTTGGTGGGTGATGCAGAACATTTTGAAAAAAAGGTTGAAATTTACTCCTCGATTGTTTTTATTGGATATAACGATGGATTGTACAGCATTAGAGACTAAACTGATTTTGAACTTAATATCAGCAGCTAGGCTGTTGGTAGCGCAATACTGGAAGAAGGACTCATTGCCTACTATTGAAGAACGGACATTGAAAGTAGCGAATTTAGCAGAAATGGCGAAAATTTCAGTGTATCTGAAGGACTATACACAAGAAAGATACATATCGGAATGGAGAAGATGGATTGATTATATTCAAAATAAGTATCAGACAAGAAAATATCAAATAGCTTATGAATGAATGTTAAATTCTAGCCATAGTGGAGTTAAGGTTTCAGGGGGGGATTTGGTAGTCTAAGAATAAGTTAGGTTAATTTATCTTATGATTGTTAATTGAAATGCCCTGTATTTTGCTCTGGGAAGTCTGGGGGGGAGGGTGGGATGGGAAGGGGGTGGGGGTGGTGGGATTGGTGGTGGTGGGGAATTTTCTTTGTAAAACTTTTCAATAAAAAAAAAATACTAGGATTGCCTGCCACCAGCAAGGACCTCATCGCGGACCTCCAGAGCCTACTCAAAAGCCATGGAGCAGCGACCAAAGGACAAGGACAAACCCATGTGGACACCAGACCGGTAAGGGAGACACCACCTTACCCTAACACACCAGAGGCAGCAGAATCCAATTTCATGCCCTTTTCCCGGCGGCCATCTTTAAATGACCAGCCACAAAAAATGGCCGACCAGCAGCCAATGAGAGACCTGGATTCAAATTTTTCGGCATGAACTAGCACTAACCCAAAAACAGACAAGGGGTTGCCCAAAAATAATAACGAAAAACAAAATCAAGACATCAAGAGCCCACCTACCGAGCTCGAAATAGAGAATGCTATAGAGACCCTCACAACAGCGTTTGGCTCCGCTTTCAAGCCGCCAGCATCCCTACCAAACACGCAAAAGGCATTCAAGGGCCGAGAAAATACCCAGGCAACCACCATCACCGAAGCGCCGACCGCAGCCCATCTGGGGAACACGACACCCGCCACCAGCATGCTTCAGCCACCCGCAGCCCCGATACCAGCTCCGCGACCCGTTTTGAATCTCCTGCCTGCCTCGCTACCGCCGCAAGCCCAGAGACCCAGAAGCCAAGCAAACTACTTACCGGCGCCACAGCCTCCACCGGGCTTCCCGACCCGCTCCACGACCGACACTTCTGGCCCAGAGCCGACCGCCATGCCGACAGCCCAGCCGATCTTCTGGGAACCTCATTCGGCGACCGCGAGCTTCCCGGGCTTCCTGTCGATGTCCAGCGAGAACCCAGCGACCCAGGCTCAGTTCCGGACCTCCACTGCCCAGTTCCGAGACCCCAGGGGTGAGTCCAACCTTCCGCTGGCAGGGCTGGGCCTAGCTTCAGGAGCCGCAGCTGCGAGCTCCTCACTCGACGGCGTCCAACGAAGAATGAGCTCCGCGCATGCTCAGTACCTTCCTATTGAAAGTGAAGAAAAAAAAATAGCAGCCTGCTTTTTTAACCTGACTACTAGTATAACGGTCCCTTACTGCGAATTTCCTCACATTCAGGACCATGGACAGCTGCCATTTGTGAGTGGCAGCTCTCATAACTCTGGAACTTTACCAAATGGATTTCCAAAGCTACAGCTGGATGGGAGGAATCTTCTGGAGTGGAACCAACAACTTCAGATCATATTTATGAGGGAGAACATACTGTTCCTGATCTCAAGACCTCCAAAGAAACCATGGTCTTTTGAAACTGACTGCATACATCACAAAGCCTACTGCCTGTTATTGGCAAGTATCACACCTGCCATATAACCTAGCATTGGTAATCACATGACTGTATCTGAAATAATGCAAAAACTTTATGCTTTGTTTTATAGTAAGAGCAGGGCCACCACTACCAGGATCTCAAGGGATTTTCACTCTGCCAGGTTTAGGCCTGGGATGTCCATGAGTGAACATCTATTAAAACTAAATGCCACTAGAGCTGAACTGTTACAGAGGGGTGAGATCATTACAGAAGAGAGTATGATGAGCATCATCATCAACTCATTAGACTCCAGCTGGAACAATTTTGTCACCCAACTGGATAGCCTGAGGATAGAAAATATCTCACTAGATAGCCTCACCAATCGGTTGATCGCTGAGGACAACCTAAGAAGAGACTGCAGCCTGTCCTGCAAAGACCATAGGCCAGCCAAGAGGGTGGAATTTCAGGATAGAGTAAACAGCATACCCGAATGCTTCTTATGTGGCTCTAGGAACCACTTCAGAAGAGACTGCCCTAAAAACACCAGAGATAGAGGGTACAGCCAATGCAGGGAAAGACCAGATTCCGGACAAAGGCACCAAGGGAGACATTCACCAGACCATAGACCCACAAGCGGACAAGGATGCAGAGGGTCCCCCAGCCCCAGACAGGGAAGAGAACGCAGGGACAACTCCCGGGATAGCAACATGGATTTCATAAACAGCTTTAGGAACGGAGAGTTTATTTTCAGCCGGGGGGAGAGAGAAAACATCTGGCTCATAGATTCAGGAGCTACCAACCATACCACATACAATGCTAAACTATTCACTTCCTTTACTAAAGTGGATTTCATGATAAAGGTAGCAAACCAGAACAGGTAAAGGGAACGTATTCATACCAGGGATAGGCGAAATAGAGGGGGTACTGTTCATACCTGAAATAATCTACAATGTATTGGCCACCATAAAACTAAGCCGGGACACCACAGTTGAGGTTGTGTTTAGAGATGGCAAGGCGTTCATGTCCAATAATGGGGAAAGCATCAGAGAAGTCATAGTGAGCGGTGGCCTGTCATATTTTATACCAAACAAGGGTGACCAACAATGTATAAATGCTAACCTAACCAACGAAAGGAGCACAGCAGCCCCCAAGGATGAGAGAAAGGAAAATGGGGAAACAGAGGGGGTCAATCAGGAAACTAATAAGGATATTGATAATAGTTGTGAATCGCCTAGGGATGATAAGTTCTCCATTGGGAAACCCGTTCATGACAATTGCGCCCACCTCCTCCACAGAAGGTTGGGTCACATTGGTTTCCCAGTTGTCAAAAAAATGGTTGATTGTACAGAAGGTTTAAAAGTAAAAAGTTGTGAAAATTATCTCGAATGTTCTGTCTGTAAATGTTCAAAACTTAAAGTTAGGCCAAGACCAAGGAAATCAGGACGCACCACTAACTCCATTTTCCAGCTAATACATATGGACCTAGTGGGACCACTGAAGCCCTCTATCAGATACAAAGACAGGTTCTTTTTAACCATTGTAGATGATTTTAGCCATTATGGTTTCGTATATACCCTTAAGCAGAAAAACGAAGCATTCCAGAAATTCAAAGAGTTTTATAAGAAGGTAGAAGTTCAACACAACACCAGGGTCAAGCAAATAATGACAGACCGCGGCTCTGAGTTCATGTCCAAAGATTTCTCAAAATAATAATAATAATAATAATAATAATAATAATAATAATAATAATAATAATAATAATTTTATTTCTATACCGCCCTTCTCCCGAAGGACTCAGGGCGGTGTACAGACTATTTAAAAACAGAATAGACATCGA
Source organism: Arizona elegans (assembly GCA_022577455.1). Classification (NCBI taxonomy): domain Eukaryota; kingdom Metazoa; phylum Chordata; class Lepidosauria; order Squamata; family Colubridae; genus Arizona; species Arizona elegans. Next base: position 17,524,967 of record JAKOOJ010000010.1, read on the forward strand.
ATTAAAATAATTAAAAAATATTAAATAATTGGCTTAATTTAAAACCCCAAAAATTTAAAACATCCAATTAAAAATTATGCTGCTAACCCAGCCTGGCGGAACAATAGGGTCTTGAGTGCGCAGCGAAATACCCGGAGGTCAGAAATCTTACGAATTTCCGGGGGCAGTTCATTCCACAGGGCTGGGGCTCCCACAGAGAAGGCCCTCCCCCTGGGTGTCGCCAGCCGACATGACTTGGTCAATGGCACCCTGAGGAGACCCTCTCTGTGGGAGCGGACTGGCCTGTGGGAGGCTATTGGTGGCAGAAGACGGTCTCGAAGGTACCCGGGTCCTATGCCATGGAGCGCTTTAAAGGTGGTGACCAGCACCTTGAATCGCACCCGGAAGACCACTGGGAGCCAGTGCAGCTCGCGCAGGAGGGGTGTCACGTGGGCGCAACGGGTTGCACCCATAACCACCCGCGCGGCCGCATTCTGGACCAGTTGGAGCCTCCGAGTGCTCTTCAAGGGGAGCCCCATGTAGAGAGCATTGCAATAGTCCAACCGGGAGGTGACAAGGGCGTGAGTGACTGTGCGCAGGGCGTCCCGATCAAGAAAGGGCTGCAACTGGCGAATCAGGCGGACCTGATAAAAGGCCCCCCTGGCCACGGCCGTCATATGTTCTTCTAAAGACAGCCGTGCGTCCAGGAAGACACCCAGATTGCGAGCCCTCTCTGTGGGGGGCAAAGATTCACCCCCAATAGTCAGCGATGGCACCTGCTGACTATATCGGGACGCCGGGAGCCACAGCCACTCGGTCTTGGAAGGGTTGAGTCTGAGCCTGTTCCTCCCCATCCAGACCCGCACGGCCTCCAGGCAGCGAGACATCACATCAAGGGCATCGTTGGGGTGTTCTGGGGTGGAGATGTACAGCTGAGTGTCGTCAGCGTACAGGTGACACTTCACCCCAAAACCACGGATGATCTCACCCAGCGGCTTCACATAAATGTTGAACAGGAGGGGCGAGAGGACCGACCCTTGCGGCACTCCCCATGTGAGACGCCTCGAGGTCGACCTCTGTCCCCCTGCCAACACAAACTGCGAGCGGTCGGAGAGGAAGGAGGAGAACCACCGCAGAACGGTGCCCCCTATTCCTAACCCCCTCAACCGCCGCAGCATGATACCATGGTCGATGGTATCAAAAGCCGCTGAGAGATCTAATAGGACTAGGACAGAGGAACAACCCCTGTCCCGAGCCCTCCAGAGATCATCCACCAACGCGACCAATGCCGTTTCTGTGCTGTGCCCCTGCCTGAAGCCCGACTGGCACGGGTCCAGATAGATAGCTTCATCCAGGTGTTGGGGAAGCTGTCGTGCCACCACGCTCTCAACAACCTTCGCCACAAAACGAAGGTTGGAGACCGGACGATAGTTGGCTAATTCAGCCGGGTCCAGGGAAGGCTTCTTGAGGAGGGGCCTCACTACCGCCTCTTTCAAGGCGGCAGGAAAGGCACCCTCGCTCAGAGAAGCAGTTATAATCCCCTGGAGCCAGCCTCGTGTAACCTCCCGGGAGGCCAGTACCAACCAGGAGGGACACGGGTCCAATAAACACGTGGCGGCACTAATCTTACCCAGAACCCTGTCCACATCCTCGGGAGCCACAGGATCAAACTCCTCCCAGATAACATTCTCAAGTCCTGCCCTCGTCTCCTCCCGTGGACTCATCCAATCGGAGTCCAAGCCATCCCGAATCCGAGCGACTTTATCATGCAGGAATTGCACAAAATCCTCAGCACGACCCTGCAAGGGATCTTCCCGCACTCCCCCCCGAAGAAGGGAGTGGGTCACCCTAAACAGGGCAGCTGTTGGAGCGCGGCTAAAGGAGCGCGGTGTGTTACACTTCACCACTTTGCTGTTTTCGGCCTTTCAGAACAGGGTAGTAGAACGTAGAAATGGCATCCTCCAAACCATGATGAGATGCATTTTAGAAGATGCAGGGATGAGTCAGGTTTTTTGGTCAGAAGCCCTCCTTTACTCCAACTACATGCTAAACAGACTATGGTCCAGCATAATTAACAAGACACCATACGAGGTGGTGTACAAGAGGAAACCCAACCTGGCCCATTTACATGTATTCGGCGTCGCCGCCGATGTCCACATACCTAAGCAATTAAGACGAAAAGGGGACAAGGTCTCCAAGAGACTAAGGTTCATGGGGTACGAATCAGGGACAAAGGGCTTTAAGTTCATAGACAACAATAATAGATTCATAGTATCATGATCAGCAGATTTTCACGAGCACTCCAACTGATCAAAAATACACTCAAACGATATTTTCTTAGGGCGAGTCCAATCCAAATACAGACAGGAAGAGAGGGACCAGGACATAGATAAAGCAAGAGAACACAAAACACGTAGAGCGAGACATCACGAAATTAAGATTAAGGAGTGGAAGGAAGGGCACCCAACATTAAGGCTTGACAAGTTCTCAGATAAGGAAGCAAAATGCCTACATGATGCAGACACACCACCAGACAGGCCAGTCAGAGCAAATAGGAACAAGACACCCAAAAGATTCAAGGACTATTTTATTTCCATACAGACAGACAACATCACTTCTAATTCATATGAGGAAGTACTCAAACTACCCCAGGAGGAAAAGAAAAAATGGGAACAAGCTATGGCAAGGGAGATGAGTAGCCTCAGGGACTTACAAGTATATACACCAGCCAGAGCACCGAAGTACAAAACACCAATTGGGACAAGGTGGGTTTACAAAATCAAACCTCTAGAAGATGACAAGGTGCTATATAAGGCGAGATTAGTAGCCCAAGGTTTTGCACAGAAATACCCAGATGATTACACTGACACATATTCTCCCATGGTCAGGGCCGAGAGCGTAAAGAGCACCTTGGTGATAGCTTCCATCTTTGGACTTGGGGTATACCAATTCGATGTCCAAACAGCGTACCTACATGCTGAATTAGATAAAAAGATCTATGTTAAGGCCCCACCAGGATTTGAGGACAGGGACAGCAAGATATGGCTCCTAAACAAGAGCCTGTATGGACTTAGACAGTCCGGCAAGAGGTGGTATGACTGCCTAGCTAGGACCCTTAAGTCAATGGGTTTTATGGCTACCTCAGCAGATAAATGTTTTTTTGTAAAGAGGGAAAACGGTTCAATTGAAAGTGTTCTTGTGGGTCCGCCGTGCCCTTAAAACCTTCCTTTTCCAGCAAGCCGGGCTGGCCTAATTTTTTTTTTTAAGTGTTTTTAAGTGTTTTGTTTATTGTTTTTAATTAACGGGGGCAAATTTATATATGTATATTTTTAACTGTATTTTAATATTTGTACTTGATGTTTTTACTTGGCTGTTCACCGCCCTGAGTCCTCAGGGAGAAGGGCGGTATACAAATTCAAAATAAAATAAATAAAATAAAAATAAATGTGGATGACATATTGTAGATTGGGAAACAGAAATCCAAATGTGACGATTTTACTGCTGAACTAAAGAAACATTTTTCACTCAAGTCTCTGGGAACAATTGACAAATATTTGGGAGTCCATATCACCAAGACGGACAAAGGCTTCCAACTCTCCCAAAAAGAGAAGATCTTAGAACTGTTACATAGATGCAACATGTCGGACGCCAAACCCAGCGAGATCCCCATGCAGCCGGACTTCCTAAAAAACATGTATAATGATGTGGAACCGTTCACGGACAACAAACTGTACAGATCCACCATAGGTTCCCTGCTATACATAGCAAACTGGACAAGGCCTGATATTGCTCTACCAGTCAACCTTTTATCCAGACATGTCAGCCAACCCACCACCTACCATTGGGATGCCGTCAAGAAACTACTCAAATATTTAAAATACAGTTCTGATGCGTACTTATGTCTCGAACCCGACGCCTCTAAAGAACCAAAATTATCATGCTACGCAGACGCTGACTGGGCAGGAGACATCAAAAGCAGAAAGAGCACATCTGGATATGTTTTCTTCCTCAACAATAGTCCTATACACTGGTATACGGGCAAACAAAAGCTAGTGGCCACTTCCACCACCGAGGCGGAGTTTGTGTGTTTGTCCAAAGCAGCTAACAACCTAACCTGGTCCGATGATCTACTCTATGACATCTGGACAGAACTGTCATATCCCATTGTCATCGACAAAGATAACAAAGCCGCCATCGAAATATCCAAGGGCGACGCTGTTGGGCAAAGGTCACGCCATATAGACATTAAGTACAAACACATCAGGCAACTTTCAGAAATTGGTTTCATCAAGGCCACCCATTGTGAAACCGAGGAACAAACGGTGGACATTCTCACCAAATCACTGCAACACAAACAACATACCTACCTAATGTCGAAATTATGTGTGTATATGTGAAACTTATATATGTAGACATATGGATGCTCAAGGTTACCATCAGTTAGACATTTAGAGGGGGTTTTGTCATATAAAATGTCTAACTCCAAGTACTGATCCCCATACCATGGTTCAGCAAGGGTTAACTCATCCAGACCCATCATCCCCATAACCCCACCTTACCTTTGACTCCTCCCTTTGGGTATAAGTGTCCATCCACCAGGGCACCATGCTCAGATCCAGTTGAACATCTCTAAGGTATAGATGTAAGGTCAGATACATTTATGCTTGTACCTATATCATACCTTCATTTTTGAATAAATGAGCTATACCAACTATTATGTTGTATAGAGAGTTATTGGGCTAGATCCATCTATCTAACATTCTCCTGCCTTCCACGATCTCCAAAGTTCCTCCCCCATCAAATCCTAGCTTTCTCCTGCCTTCCACGATCTCCAAAGTTCCTCCCCCATCGAATCCTAGCTTTCTCCTGCCTTCCACGATCTCCAAAGCTCCTCCCCCATCAAATCCTAGCTTTCTCCTACCTTCCACGAACTCCAAAGTTCCTCCCCATCGAATCCTAGCTTTCTCCTGCCTTCCACGATCTCCAAAGTTCCTCCCCCATCGAATCCTAGCTTTCTCCTGCTTTCCTGCCACCGAGAGGCATCTGCAGAGGGTAGAACCTGTAGAGATTGGGGAAGGCTCTGCCTCCGTGCATGCGCGGCAGAGACCGGAAGACCAGCTGGCCGATGGGAGGTGCGCGCATGTGTGGTGGACCTGGGCTGGTGTGACGGCTGGTGTGCCGGCAGAAAGGGCTCTGCGTGCCACCTGTGGCACGCGTGCCATAGGTTCGCCATCATGGGACTATAGTAACACATAGAGGTGCCTTCAAATGCACAAGACTACAGTTCGGGGTTAGTGTTGCCCCCGGACTATTCCAAAGTGTGATGGAACGTCTGCTGCAAGGACTACCGGGGTCGTCCCCTATTTTGATGACATTCTTGTCACCGCAGCAGATGAGCAACAACTAGGGGACCGTCTAAGGAGGGTGCTGACTATTTTTAGGAACGCGGGGCTGCGAGTTAAAAGAGACAAATGACAAATAGCAGTGCCTGCTGTTGAATTTTTAGGGTACAAGATCGATGGGGCAGGCATACACCACACTGAAAGTAAAATCAGAGCTATCCACAACGCGCCAACCCCAAAGAACAGGGCGGAGCTACAGGCGTTCCTGGGACCTTTAAACTTTTATTCGATTTTCTTAAAGGACAAAGCCACAGTGGCTGAACCACTTCACAAACTGTTAGCGAAAAAATCCCTGTGGGTTTGGGGTAGGGTGGAAGCCGAGGCGAGGCGTTTGCAGCTGTCAAAAGACTCCTCTCAGCCGACAGCCTCCTCATCCAACACAATGAACTGCTTCCCCTTGTCTTAGTCTGCAATGCCTCCCCTTTTGGCATGGGGGCTGTTTTGAGTCATAGACTGCCAAATGGACTAGAAGCCCCCATCGCCTATTTCTCCCGTACCCTGTCCAGCACTGAGAAAAATTACAGCCAGCTGGACAGGGAGGCCCTGGTGGCTGTCGCCGGAGTTTAAAAGTTTCACGAGTATCTGTTTGGGAGGACTTTTGAACTTGTTACTGATCACCAACCCCTGCTAGGACTTTTGGCTGGGGATTGCCCCACTCCGGCAGCCATGTCCCCCCGTCTGACTAGGTGGGCTATTTTTCTGGCTGCCTACTCTTATAGACTCATCCATCGCCCGGGAGTCTTGGGCATGCTGATGCCCTCAGTCGGTGCCCGCTGCCGGACTTGCTGGAGGACCCGACTCCAGGCATTCCTATTCTGCTTATTGACTCTATGGACTCTGGCCCTATCACTTCTGTTGAAGTTGCAAGGGCCTCTGCTAAAGACTCTGTGTTGCAAACTGTTATTGGCTGGGTGCATAGGGGGTGGCCGAAAGGCCCTGTTGGCAGGGAATTTAAACCGTTTATCTGTAAACAACATGCAAGGGGGTTGTTTGCTATGGGGTGACCGGGTGGTTGTTCCGCTGCGTCTAAGGGAACAAGTATTGACCACATTGCGTATTGGTCACCCGGGAATTGTGAGGATGAAGGGATTGGCGAGGAGCTATGTATGGTGGCCCAATATGGACAACAGCATTGCTGAATGGGTGGCCAAGTGGAGTGGTGTCAAGAATCTTGCCCCACTCCCCCGATGGCCCCATCCAAAGAGTGGGAAAGGCCCCAGGGACCATGGTCCTGCATTCATATAGATTTTGCTGGCCCATTCCATGGTCAAACCTTTCTAATCATGGTGGACGCTTATTCTAAGTGGCTGGCGATCATATTAATGCACTCCACCACTGCGGAGGCTGTAATTAAAGCGCTCCAGAAACTATTCGCCACGCATGGGCTACCGGACACCTTGGTGTCAGATATTGGGCCTCAACTTACGGCTACTCAATTCGAGGGGTACCTAGCGGAGATAGGGGTCCGTTACGGACTCACAGCACCTTTTCATCTGGCCAGTAATGGTCAAGCTGAAAGATTTGTGAGATCAGCCAAAGAAGCATTGGCCAGACTCAGATGGGGGGACTGGCAAGCCAGGATTGATACTTTCCTGGCAGCACAACATATTTACCCCGTGCATGGCAACGGGACGAAGTCCTGCAGAGCTCTTAATGGGCTGGAGACTCCGCTGCACCCTAGATAGTCTGCACCCCAATTACTCCCCTGAGGGGTACATGGAAGCCAAAATTAAGACTAGAAGTTTCTCTATTGGGTCCCCGGTCTTCGCAAGAAATTACGCGGATGGTCCCCTCTGGGTGGCTGGGCAGATCTCTGACATTACCGGGCCCAAGTCATATATTGTTGAAGTCAGTAATGGAAGGGTATGGTGCAGACATATTGACCAGTTAAGGAAACGTCTGGGCCAAACAATGCCTGACGAGCCAGGCTACGAAACAGACAAACCAGTCCCTGACTCACCAATCGTTCATCCAACAGCTAACTCAACCCCGAAGTGGCCGGAGAACTTGCCTGATGACTTCGGTGTCCAGCGCTGCCCCCTCAAGAAGCCAGGGCCATCCAAAGAGTGCAACGCCCATTAAAAAATCCAGGAGGTTCCATTGGCTTGGCTGGGAGAGACAAAGGGTCCCTCCGACCAGCCCAAACCCCCGCCTCAGACTGAATTGCGCAGGTCAACTAGAATCAGGGAAAGCCCTAGTCACCTGCATGATTATGTATGTAAATAGTTGGTTAAATGCCTTCTGGGAGGGGAGAAGTGTTATGTATCTAATTTTGGAGGGAAAATTAGAGTGGGAAAAAGCTCAATGATCATTGGCTAACACACTTGGCAAGTAGCTATATAAGGAGAGCTGTTCTACTGTAAAATTGCTGGATTCTCACTGTACATTAAAGAGTTGTTGTTCACTTAGACCTGGCTCCTGTCTCCTCACTCGCTGGATCTAACACCAGAGGCAAGGGAGAACCTCCTCCTCCTCTCTCTCCCTGTCTCTCCCGCCCTCCCTCCCTCTAGAACAGTGGTTCTCAACCTTCCTAATGCCGCGACCCTTTAATACAGTTCCTCATGTTGTGGTGACCCCCAACCAGGGGTGGGTTCTAAATTTTTTTACTACCGGTTCTGTGGGCGTGGCTTATTTTGTGGGCATGGCTTGGAGGTTATGTGACTGGGTGGGTGTGGCTAGCTGGTCATGTGACCGGGTGGCCATGGCTATGTGTATAGGGACTACTCAGAGGGCTGAAAAAAGTCATTTCTGACAGGTCCTCGCACTTTTGACTGGTCCTCACACTTATGACCATCCTCACATTTATGCCCGTGCAGCATTCTTAACAACCATGTCACTCATTTCACAACTGCTTCTCTTCACCATGATGACAAGATAGGGCAAAAACGTAAAATGTGAGGACAATCGTAAGTTCGAGGACTGGTCAAAAGTGCGAGGACCAGTCAAAAATAACCTTTTCAGCCCTCTGAGTAGTCCATATGCACAAAAGGACTACCCAGAGGGCTGAAAAAAGTGATTTCTGACAGGTCCTCGCACTTTTGACCGGTCTTTGCACTTATGACTGGTCATCATTTATGCCCATTGTAGCATTCTTAACAATGTGTCACTCATTTCACAACTGCTTCTCTTCACCATGGTGACAAGATAGGGCAAAAACGTAAAATGTGAGGACAGTCGTAAGTTCGAAGACTGGTCAAAAGTGTGAGGACCAGTCAGAAATAACTTTTTCAGCCCTCTGAGTAGTCCATATGCATAAAAGGATACAGCAATAGAGAGGGATGATGGAAGGGAAATTAGAGTAGGAGTGAGGGTAAGAGAGGGAGGAAGAGAGGAGGAGAAGGAGAAAGGAAGAGGAAGTAGGGAGGAGAAGAAGAGGGGGAGGAAGAGAAAGTAAGAAGGAAAGAAAAGAGAGAGGTGGTAGGTTTGAGGAGAAAGATTGCTGTACAATAAAAAAGATGAAAGGGAAGAAAGCCAACCCCAAACAAATATAAAGATATTAAGATAAAGAATGAATTGTTAAACTTTAAGAATAAAAGAGAACAAATATGAATAAATAGCAATAATTAGAAACACACATGCAAACATACGATGTATTTTCTTTGAACAGAGTATTTGGTCGGTTCATAAACTTAAACAGTGTTTAGTCATTTCAATTAAATTTACAATTTCTATATTTCCTTTTTGCCATATTTATTCCTCATCTATTTTTGTAAAAAAACAATATTACCCTTCATCCTCATCTCTAATCTTAATCAAATTCAATTTTCCCTTCTATTCTATATTATACCCCTTCCCATTGTCATCTATTTTTATATCCATCCTCACATTGGTTAATTATGTAATATTACAGTTGTTTAATACGAATTCAACATTTTAATATAAATCAATTAGTTATATAACTACCTTTTTTGTATATTAATCAATAGGAACATGAATATTCCAATTATTTCCATGCAATCCAATTTCTTACAAATCAATTAATTATATTTACCAATAATAATAAACCAAATAATTTCCCCCATATATTCCTCCAAACCACAACTTAACCATTTCTGCTTTCAACACAATATACAATTAATAGTATCTCAATTATTACAATTCCCTAGTTAAATAGAGCTTTTTTTCTTTTGTGTTTTAAAATCTCCTCTTTTTCCCTAAATTTCCCATTGTTTGCAGTTTTGCACCTACCTTTTTTGGTGAGGAAAAAGAAAAGAAATCTGCCTGCCTAATTTTCCAACGTGCAAAGCCAACAGCCTGCTTTACTTTCTCTTTCGTTTTTCAGTATAGCTAGGGGAAAAAAAATCTGCTCTCTTTCCAAGCAAGCAGAAGAGACCTGAGCAAAACAGCTTAGAGCAAATCAGCTGGGGGTCGGGAGCCGATCTAAGCAAGGGCTAATTAGCCTATGCTGAAGCTCCAGGGGCCAGTAAAATTACAAAAAAACACCGAACCATTTGTTAAATTGCTGGCTCGCCCGCCCCTCGCCCCCCACTATTTATTGGCAATAAATAGTGGTGCGGAGGGGCGGGGCAAGCCAGCAATTTAACAAACGGTTCGGCTGCACCACTGGCTATAGGGCGGCCCTTTGAAGCCCTGTGGCAAGAATTTAAACAGTTTTTTTTCCTCTAGCCATCAGAGGCAGCAATAGATTGGGAGTGGGCGGGGTAAATGAACGGCCGGTGATCCAACAGAGCAGAGAGTGAGGGTGAGTGAAGGCGGGGGGGGGCGAGAGAGGGCTTTGGCGACCCCTGTGAAATGGCCGTTCGACCCCCAAAGGTGTCGCGACCCCCAGGGTGAGAACCGCTGCTCTAGAATATATACTATTCTAGTGGCTTGCCCTATCAGTGTAGGTGGGGGTGGTCTTAGAACTTCTTTGGTTGGGCTGTTTACTTTGATTTGCCTCCCCCACTTCCCTTTAACAACCTGTGCTACAGTGGTGGGTTTCAAAAAATTTTGCTACAGGTTCTGTGGCTGTGGCTTGGTGGCCGTGGCATGGCTTGGTGGGCGTGGCAGGGGAAGGATACTGTAAAATCTCCATTCCCTCCCCAATCCAGGGGAAGTTTACTGCCAAATCCCCATTTTCTCCTGATCAGCTGGGACTTGGCAGGCAGAGAATAGATGGGAACGGGGCCAGTCAGAATTTTTATTACCGGTTCTCCGAACTACTCTAAATTTCTGCTACCGGTTCTCCAGAACTGGTTAGAACCTGCTGAAACCCACCTCTGCTGTGCTCCCTGAATAAACATACAATCCTAACACATAGACTAGCACTTCTAGATAAGTGAAGACACCAGATCCCCTCCTAATAATCCACACCTAGGAAGGATCTTCCTTCCTGGATTTAACACATCCTCAGTCAATCAATCAAACCCAAAGCCTAGGGCAGGAACTTCAATCTGCATATCTTAATAAAAAAGGCCACTTGTCATATACCTCTAGTAGTACATCTCTAACATTGCAGACTACCTTCAACCATTGTATGTGGTTGGATGAATAAACTATACTTCTAGCAGCTGCTCATTCATGTTTATTGTGCATTTGTGTGTTTTGGAGAACAGGGAAAGGAAGCCTAATCAGGCACCTAGGCAATGTGGAAGCAGCTCTGCACGCAGGCTGTGGGCTGGCAAGGGGGCAGTTGAGCAACACTGGGTCTTTTTCTCCACCTGGATCCCATGCCTGCTCCTGATGTTCTTTGCCACACACAGCCTCTTCCCCCCTCCCATTGCTAACAAAAAAGGGCCAGAGATAAACATTTTGGAGGAGCTAGGCAAGTTTAAAATTGGGGAAGAGATCCAGTGGATAAAGGGAGGAAAGGGCAAAGAGCCCCCCTCCACTTAGAGAAGAAGGTTCTTCTCCCGTGCTCAACCACGTTTCAGTGATACAGGCCAGGTCAGCATTCTCATCTACAATTAAAATGATGGAGGCTTTATTATATATTTACCTGGCATTCAGCAGCAGTAGCCAGAGTCCAGAGCCACCAAATCTCCAGAAACTAGGTCTCAGGGATGAACACTGGGGGCCAGAACAATATATTGGTCTTAAGCACCAAAACTGTTACAAGTGAAAATACCTAACTATTTGTATGTACATATATTGAACTAGGTAAGGGTTAAATCCTGCCATACTAATTGACCCTCCCATTGACTCCTCCTTACCTTTGCTCCGCCTCCTGTGTATATATTCTGATGCATCATGAGCAGAGTTGCCTTTTTCTCCTGATGATAACCTGTAATGGAAATAGAAATATGTAAATAAATATTATTAAACCTTTAATGACTTGCACTCTGATTATTGGGCCTGTAAAGAAAAATTAGCAACAGATTGGTAGCAGAGGATGGTTTGAAGGCCCAACCAACCCTAAAAATGCAAGAAACACCAAAACCAACCAAAGTAGAAAGGAGACCGGTCACCTGATCGCTTAAGAAGAGAATGGCGGCTCAATTATCACCTGCAGGAATCACACCAAAAGAAAAAGACGAGCAACTTTTCAATACTGATATCCTGCCAGACATCAAGAAACAACAAACCGAAAAGGAACACACATCCACAGTCTTCAAAAAAGGAGATGACATGAAAAAGAAAATAATTGAGCTAATCGAAATGACCCCGAGCGACGCAAACCTCTTCGCGAAAATCCGTGACCTCATAGAAGACTACGGAACAGCGACAGATGAGGAAGAAACAGAATGCAGCCAAGATGAAGGCAGTACGGTAGGGAAGCCAAATACAAACTATATACCTACCAATGAAACTGGCAACGATTTTGCGCCTTTTTCATGGCGGCCATCTTGGATGGCCGACCAACAATCAATGGGATCCTGAGATTCGAATCCCAAGGCGAGAAGTGGGGCCTTCGAAAATAAAGCCAACCCAATACCAAAAACAAACGAAAAACAACTAAGGGGCGATCCATCTAGCCCGCCTTCCACGCTAGAGATAGATAATGCCATGCGAGTGCTAACCGCAGCATTCGGAAAAAAGTTCAAGCTACCGGGCCCACAACCGGACGATCTGGAGGGACCCGTAAAGTCTACCCACAACAAAGACAACCCAGAATTAAACTACCTAGAGGAAGAGACCACCACCCGCAGAAAGACATACAGATCCCCCCCCCGCTGAATGCCACTACCCGACGCTCACACGAACAGGTCAAGAACTTAGAGAGAAAGAGTCTTACTCACCAATTAGAGGACAGCGCGCTGAACGGCCCATGCATTCCGATGGCAACGATCCAGACCAAGCTCCGTTTTCCAGTTGCGCAGAGGAGCAGAGCTGCCGGATCTTCTGAGAGAACTTTGCAGATCTCCGAGGCTGCAGAGACGTCCCGACGATCTGGACAGCTTCTCAGGCACACATCGACTACCTGAGGTCTCCCAAAATCGAGGAATGGGACCATCCCGTCAACTGGGGCCTTCACCCTCGGCGGCTGCTGGAGAAAAATAAACCACGAGCATGCGCAGAACATGTCTACAGGAAAAAGAGAAGAGAACATAGAGACAAGTCAATACAGATATACATCAATCATTCCAATACCATACTGTGAGTTCACTAACAACCTAAACCATGGACAGCAACAGACAGTGAATAATTTTTCACACAACACAGGGGCTTTTCCGGCAGACTTCACAAAATTAAAATTAGACGGATCAAATTTATTGGAATGGAGTCAGCAACTCCAAGTTATATACTTGAGAGAAAACATGTTATTTTTAATCAATGACCCTCCTAACAAACCCTGGACTTTTGAACTGGACTGTTTGCATCATAAGGCCTATTACCTTCTTATTGCCACCATATCACCTAGCATTTATCCTAGCCTTGACCACCATCTGACTGTTTCTGAAATATTTCAAAAATTGACCCGGGAGGAGGGGAGGGGGTTGTAGAGATGGACCTGGAGGGGTTCATATAGCCACTGGGCGGGATGATGGGTCGCTTGGGCGCAGCAGAGGGATCACGGAAGAAAATTGGTCTGGGGAACAACGAGATGTCGGGAAGGGCAGTGTAACTGAAATAGTGAGTGGGAGGGGCAGATATGACGGGAGCAGGGGACCACATCATGTTCCGGGGGTGCGCATACGCTGTCTACGAGCGATTGCACACTCCGGCCCCCAATGCGCAACTTGGGTCCTGGGTTGCACAGAGCCTCAGGCCCTGGGTCCGCGGCTGATGTTATGTAATGCCAGGTCAGTTGTTAACAAAGCCCCCCTCATTTGTGATCTTATTTTGGAGGGGGGTGCATGCCTGGCAGGTATTACAGAGACCTGGCTGGGCCACGAGGGCGGGGTTCCCCTCGTTGAAATGTGCCCACCAGGTTTCTGTGCATTTCACCAGCCAAGGGCCCAGGGGAGGGGAGGGGGAGTGGCGGCGATTATTCGGGAAAGTCTTAGTCCGAAGGAGACCACTGTTCCTCAGATAGCCGGATGTGAGTCCCTCCTTGTGAAGTGGGGCCGTGGGAGGCAGATGGGTTTGTTGACTACGTACCTGGCTCCCTGCCATGTGGCGGTGACCCTGCCCGAGCTGCTCGACGTTATTGCCGGAGTGGCAGTTGATACCCCCAGACTTATTGTCATGGGGGATTTCAACCTGCCATCTGCAGGTGAGGCGTCAGAAGTGGCTCGGGAGTTCATGGCTTCCATGGCAGCCATGGACCTGACCCAATTAGTTCAAGGCCCTACTCACACAGGGGGACACACTCTGGACTTGATTTTTGTCTCTGGTCAGTGGTTGAATGATCTTGATAGAGGGGACCTAGACATCAAACCCTTGTCATGGACAGATCATTCTCTTCTTCGCTTGGACTTTCCTGCTGTTTCCCCCCACCGCAGGGAGACGGAACCGGTTAAATGGTTCCGTCCCAGGCGCCTGATGGATCCCGAAAGGTTCCTGATGGAGCTTAGGCCATTTCCTGAGACCTTGGCACACGACTCGACTGAAGACCTGGTGGCCGCCTGGGAGAGGGCGGCCACCGGGGCTTTGGACCGCGTCGTGCCTTTGTGGCCTCTGACCCGATGCCGACCTCAATTGGCTCCTTGGTTCTCCGAGGAGCTGAGAGAGATGAAGCATCGGAAAAGACGCCTAGAGAGCATTTGGAGGACTAGTCAATCCGATTCTGACCAGACACTGGTGAGGTCTTATATCAAGACCTACCTAGTAACGATAAAAGCGGCAAAATCTAACCATTTTTCCGCTCTTATCGCATCTGCAGAGAACCGCCCAGCCGCTTTGTTTAGGGTGACCCACTCCCTTCTTCAGGGGGGGAAGTGCGGGAAGATCCCTTGCAGGGTCGAGCTGAGGATTTTGTGCAATTCCTGCATGATAAAGTTGCTCGGATTTGGGAAGGCTTGGACTCTGACTGGGTGAGTTCAGGGGAGGAGACGAGGGCAGGTCTTGAGAATATTATCTGGGAGGAGTTTGATCCTGTGGCTCCCGAGGATGTGGACAGGGTTCTGGGTAGGATTAGTGCCGCCACATGTTTATTGGACCCGTGTCCCTCCTGGTTGGTACTGGCCTCCCGGGAGGTTACACGAGGCTGGCTCCAGGGGATTATAAGTGCTTCTCTGAGTGACGGTGCCTTTCCCACTGCCTTGAAAGAGGTGGTGGTGAGGCCCCTCCTCAAGAAGCCTTCCCTGGACCCGGCTGAATTAGCCAACTACCGTCCGGTCCCCAACCTTCGTTTTGTGGCGAAGGTTGTTGAGAGTGTGGTGGCAGAACAACTGCCCAGGCACCTGGATGAAGCTATCTATCTGGACCCGTACCAGTCGGGCTTCAGGCAGGGGTACAGCACAGAAACGGCATTGGTCGCGTTGGTGGATGATCTCTGGAGGGCTCGGGACAGGGGTTGCTCCTCTGTCCTGGTCCTGTTAGATCTCTCAGCGGCTTTTGATACCATAGACCATGGTATCATGCTGCAGCGGTTGAGGGGGTTAGGAATAGGGGGCACCGTTTTGCGGTGGTTCTCCTCCTTCCTCTCCAACCGCTCACAGTTCGTGTTGACAGGGGGGCAGAGGTTGACTTCGAGGCACCTCGCATGGGGAGTGCCGCAAGGGTCGGTCCTCTCGCCCCTTCTGTTCAACATTTATGTGAAGCCGCTGGGTGAGATCATCCGTGGTTTTGGGGTGAGAGTCCATCTGTACGCTGATGATACTCAGCTGTACATCTCCACCCCAGACCACCCCAACGATGCCCTTGATGTGATGTCTCACTGCCTGGAGGCCGTGCGGGTCTGGATGGGGAGAAATAGGCTCAAACTCAACCCCTCCAAGACCGAGTGGCTGTGGTTTCTGGCGCCGCGATATAGTCAGCTGGTACCATCGCTGACTATTGGGGGTGAATCTTTACCCCCCACAGAGAGGGCCCGCAATCTGGGCGTCCTCTTGGACGCACGGCTGTCTTTAGAAGAACATATGACGGCCGTGGCCAGGGGGGCTTTTCATCAGGTTCACCTGATCCGCCAGTTGCAGCCCTTTCTGGACCGTGACACCTTGCGCACAGTCACTCACGCCCTTGTCACCTTCCGACTGGACTACTGCAATGCTCTCTACATGAGGCTCCCCTTGAAAAGCACCCGGAGGCTCCAGCTGGTCCAGAATGCGGCCGCACGGGTGGTTATGGGCGCAACTCATTGTGCCCACGTGACACCCCTCCGGCGTGAGCTGCACTGGCTCCCAGTGGTCTTCCGGGTGCCATTCAAGGTGTTGGTTACCACCTTTAAAGCGCTCCATGGCATTGGACCTGGGTACCTTCGAGACCGTCTTCTGCCACCAGTAGCCTCCCACCGGACAGTCCGCTCCCATAGAGAGGGTCTCCTCAGGGTGCCATCGGCCAAATTATGTCAGCTGGCGACACCCAGGGGGAGGGCCTTCTCTGTGGGAGCCCCTGCCCTTTGGAATGAACTCCCCCCAGAAATTCGTAAAATCTCTGATCTCCATGTATTTCGCTGTGCCCTCAAAACCATGTTGTTCCACCAGGCTGGGCTATCAATATAAAGATTTTAATTGGTTTTAAATTGGGTTTTTAAATTTGGGGTTTTATAAATTGGGCCTACTATCTAATAATTTTAATTATTTTTAAATATTGTCTGTCTTTGTGTTTTTAATTAGGCTGTACACCACCCTGAGTCCTTCGGGAGAAGGGCGGTATAGAAATAAAATAAATAAATAAATAAATAAAATACATAGCTACAACAACCAGGATTTCTAGGGAATTTCACTCTGCTAGGCTTAAAAGTGGAACTCCCATGAGTGAACACATCCTAAATTTAAACGCTACCAGGGCTGAACTTATCCAAAGAGGGGAAATTATCTCTGAAGGAAGCATGAAGAGTATAATAATTAATTCACTGGACTCTAGTTGGGATAATTACATAACACTACTAGACAGTCTCAGTCTAGAGCATCTCACATTAGAAACACTCACAAACAGACTCATAGCAGAGGATAACCTAAGGAGAGAGCGTTCCATATGTCATAGAGAAAGTAGAACCACAAAGAAGGTAGAATTCCAAACCAGAAGTCGCTACACACCAGAATGTCACACATGCGGTTCCAGGAACCATTACAGGAGAGACTGCCCCAAAAATACAAGGAATAGAGATCAATCATATCACAGAGATAGGTCAGATAGGAAATCAAATTTCTCAGACAGACATTCACCAGATTATAGACACAGACGTAGGGACTCTCCCAATCCAAAGGATAGAAAAGGATACAGGGACAGTTCTAGGGAGAGTAGATCTGGATCATTATACGGACTAGGAGACAACAAACACACCCAGACAAACTTAAGCAACACATGGCTCATTGACTCTGGAGCCACCAACCATACCACTTATGATAGAGAACTCCTCAATGCTTTCACAGAAAAGAATTACCATATCAAGGTAGCGAATCAAGATAAAGTCCTAGTAAAAGGGAAAGGTGATACATACATTAAAGGCATAGGAAAAATAGAGGGGGTATTGTTTATCCCTGAAATCCCACACAACATATTAGCCACACTCAAATTAAGTGAAGAAAAGGGAATAGAGACCACATTCAAGAATGGAAAAGTACATATGACAAAAAACAAAAGGAACATAGGCAAAATCATTATCAAAGGAGGACTAACGTACCTCCAACCAGAGGGTGACGAATTAGCATACGCAATCACACAATTAGAAAACAAAAAATGTAAGACAGATATTCACAAGAAGATTGAGAGTAACGTGAGGAATGACCACGCTAGTGACACAACTCCTAATGAAAAAATCTCCAATGGTAAACCAATGCATGATGAATGCGCCCATTTACTCCACAGGAAACTGGGTCATGCAAGTTTCCCTGTTCTTCAAAAAAGGTTAAATTGTTCTGATGATATAAAAGTAAAAGTTTGCAAAAATTACCTTGAATGCTCTGTGTGCAAATCTTCCAAACTAAAAGACAAACCTAGACCAAGGAAAGCTACACGCACCACACACTCAATCTTCCAACTAGTACACATGGACTTGGTTGGTCCCATGAAGTCATCAATAAAATATAGAAAAAGGTACTTCTTAACCATAGTAGACGATTTCAGTAGATATGGTTTCGTATACACACTTAACCATAAACATGAAGTGTTCAAAAAATTCAAAGAATTCCATAAACGAGTAGAAACACAACATAATGTAAAAATTAAACAAATCATGACAGACAGGGGGTCTGAATTTCTATCAAAAGAATTCTCCAATTGGCTAAAGATGCAGGGAATACTACATTTTAAGTCTTCACCGTTTTCCGCATTCCAAAAGGGAAATGTAGAACAAAAAAATGGCATGTTACAAACCATGGTTAGATGTGTACTAGATGATGCAGGATTAGGACAAACTTTCTGGGCCAAAGCACTCACTTACTCAAATTATACTTTAAACAGGTTATGGTCTAGCGTGATTGGCAAAACACCTTATGAGATCATGTATAATAGAAAACCGAAAATAGGCCATCTTCACATATTTGGGGTCACTGCAGATGTATATGTCCCAAAACAATTAAGACGCAAAGGTGACAAAATGTCAAAAAGATTAAGATTCATGGGATATGAATCCGGGACCAAGGGATACCGATTCATAGACAAAAATAATAAATTCATCATATCTAGAACAGCAGTATTCCATGAGCATGCAAATTGGTCTAAAATACACCTCAATGAATTATCTCCCAGAATAGAAAACACAATAGATGTGAAAGATGTACACAAACCATATGTGACCGAGTCCAAAACACAAAAAATTCACAAACCCAGACACCAAGAGATAACAGCTAGGGAATCGAAAAAGGATCACCCCATCATACAAATAGATACACTGACAGAAAAAGAAGCCAAATACATGCATGATGCAGAAACACCTCCCGACAGACCTATCAGATCCAATAGAAATATAGCTCCAAAAAAATTTGAAGACTATGTCCTATCTATCAACGCAAATAAGAAAACTCCCAGCTCATATGAAGAAATACTTAAATTACCACAGGAAGAAAAAGTCAAGTGGGAGCAAGCAATGGAAAAGGAGATGGCTATCTTAAGAGAATTAAATGTATATACACCCACTAAACACCCAATAGATAAAACACCCATTGGAACTAAATGAATATTCAAAATTAAGGAATTAGAGGATGACAAATTTTTATATAAAGCTAGGTTAGTAGCTCAAGGGTTCACACAGAGATTTCCTGATGATTATACAGACACATATTCACCTACAGTTAGATCAGAAAGTGTCAAGAGCGCACAAATATATGTGAGGGCACCCCCTGGAAAAAACACACAAAGAGGAGATACATGGTTGTTAAATAAGAGTTTATATGGGTTGAAACAGTCTGGAAAAAGATGGTATGAATGTTTAGCAAAGATTCTTAAAGAAATGGGTTTCTCAGCAACTTCCGCAGATTTATGTTTTTTCACTAGAAAAACAGACAATTCCTTAGAGTACATGCTCATTTATGTAGACGACATTTTATATTTTGGGCAACACAAGCACAAATGTGATGAATTCGCTGAGAGGTTAAGCAAGCATTTCACATTAAAGACTTTGTGTAAAGTGAATAAATATCTGGGAGTCCAAATTGATAAAACCAAAAGAGGATTCAAAATTTCTCAAAAAGAAAAGATATTAGAACTTCTCCACAAATGTAATATGATGGACTCAAAACCATGTGAGACTCCCATGCAAACTGATTTTTCAAGAAACATGAATGACAAAGGAGAACCATTTAAAGACAATACATTATACAGATCAGTCATTGGGTCATTATTATATATCTCTAATTGGACCAGGCCAGACATTACCCTCGCTGTCAATCTTCTGTCTAGACATGTAAGCAACCCAAACTCTTATTACTGGGAAGGAATAAAAAGGATACTCAGATATCTAAAGTTCAGTGCTGACGCTTGCTTATACTTGGAACCAGACTGTTCCAATAAACCTATTTTAACGTGTTATGCTGATGCCGATTGGGCTGGGGATACAAAAAGTAGAAAAAGCACCTCTGGCTATGTTTTTCTCATAAATAATTGTCCTGTACACTGGTACACGGGCAAACAAAATTTGGTCGCAACATCAACAGCAGAAGCCGAATATATTTGCCTATCAAAAGCAGCCAATAATTTAACATGGTTTGATGACCTACTATCTAACATCTGGACTGAACCTGATTATCCAATAATTATCCATGAAGATAATAAAGCAGCTATAGACATCTCAACAGCTGAAGCAATAGGTCAAAAGTCACGCCACATAGATATCAAATATAAAAATGTCAGACAGTTATCTAATATAGGGTTTATCGAAGCTGTACATTGTGATACTATCGAACAAACTGCTGATATTTTAACCAAACCTTTACCAACCAAACAACATGCTTATTTGACTTCAAAGTTAAATGTACATATACAACACCCGAAGAATCAATAACAGTTAGGCATTTTAGAGGGGGATTTGTTACAAGTGAAAATACCTAACTATTTGTATGTACATATATTGAACTAGGTAAGGGTTAAATCCTGCCATACTAATTGACCCTCCCATTGACTCCTCCTTACCTTTGCTCCGCCTCCTGTGTATATATTCTGATGCTTCGTGAGCAGAGTTGCCTTTTTCTCCTGATGATAACCTGTAATGGAAATAGAAACATGCAAATAAATATTATTAAACCTTTAATGACTTGCACTCTGATTATTGGGCCTGTAAAGAAAAATTAGCAACAAAAATTGCCTTCCCCAAGCGTAGCCTGCCCTGTCTCCCACTATATCTACTCATACCTGTTGCCACTGTAGTGCCTTTCCCTCCCTTTCACCAATCAGCCTCCCCCCCTTCCTCCTCCTCCAAGGCAAAGGAACCCATTTTGACATTCACCCACAAACAGGGGTAGAGAGACATAGACCTGGTCAGAGGCATTTGCCTAGCATTTAGCTCCCCTGCATGGACAGACTTTCCCTCACCCTCATCCAAACCAACCACCTTCCTAACTCCATTCAACTTAACGCACACACACACACCAAGCACCTGACTGTCACTCAGGTGATTAGGGGAGGTTCATCCCTCATGAGCTCTGCAAGTAACCCCCCCCCCCCAATCTCTCTGAGAGTGGCAGGAAGGCCCAATCCTACTTAGTCCATTTCCCAATCAATCCATAAACTGGTCCAAGCCATTCCAGACCTTATCCCACTGGGACCCAGCAGCCAAAAACACTGTTCAGTCCAACTGCCTTGGGATCTCCACTCCACTGCAAACCCCAGGCAACCACAGTCTAAGATCTCAAATAAAGAGAGAGGCTCCAAGAGCCAGGAGCCTCTCTCTTCATTTGAGACTAGATGAGATGTCAAGTCAAAAACACACATTTAGAGAAAAGACAGCATTTACATTTATTGCTGTCTGGAAACCCCTTATGGACTTTTTGCATAAACAATTTATGGTTTATGGTTTTGATTATTAGAAAGGATAGATTATACAAAGAAGAGTCAAGATGTAACTTTAACAAAAGAGGTAAATTTATAATTGTACTTATAACTGCTGTAAAGAAGATTTGAAGCTACTTTATATTTTTTTCTTTTTTCTTGCACTTTTAGCTCTTTTTTATTTTTTTCTTTTTCTCTTCCTTACTCTACATTAAATTGCATTAGTTTTTATCTTTGCTTCTTAAACTTTATACACACACACACAGATATTTCCCAGTCTTATTTTAACCTAGCACTTCTTCCTCAAACCAGTGTTATATCCAGTACCTATCCAATGCATATGTATTTCTATTGAAACTATTGAAACTGACTTCTGAATAAACATGCACCATAGGGTCAGTTTCTAGCACTGAGAAAATCTATACGCCATTGTATATATATTCGCACCTTCCCAGGGGAATGTGGTGATTTCTTACGCAGATACTGACCAGACTATTGAGTTCAGTGAAGTTGATAATAAGTGACTAGATCAGATTACATCCTGTTGTAACAGAATCAGAAATAGGAAAAAAGTAAATCTAAAAATAGTAGTTATCTTTCCTAATTAGGACTGATACAAATATGAGGGTACTGCATAAACTGGAATTGCAATCAAAATTGACACATCCAGTAAAATTATGTATAATTCTTATTCCTTGAATTAACGAAATTCTGCATTTTGGATATTTCACAAACAGTTCTGCAAGATAGCTGAATTTGTTTTTCTAGTGGATACATCTACAAGGGTAATTCATCACTGAAAATGCAGGAAACACTGTTAATAGAGCTGCCAGGATGTAGAGAAAGGGTACCATAATTGCAGGGTTCATTGACTTGTACAACAAAGAGTATACAACTGAGGCCATTTGACATCATAAGCAGTCATCCAAGGCCTGAGTGAAATACTGAAATAAAGATCCAAGGGCCAGTTCTGCTACTGATCTTTACACCGACTGCTTTGGACAAGTGGACATAAATTGCTAAATGAGCAAAAAGTTTAAGTTGTACCAAAGTTACCCCTTAGTTGCCAATGGGGATTACAAGACAAGAGTTTTGTTATGTTACTGATTTCTAGGATCTTACCCAACAACTCCAAACACAGGATGCAGTGAACCAATGCTCTTTATTGATCAATGTTTCTATTACAGGTATTCAGCTGGAAGTGACCCCTGGACTCCTGGACCGTGTCTTAAGTACCTGGGAGGCGGAGCTGAGGTAAGGAGGGGTCAGGGGAGGATCTAGGTGGATGTAGAGTTAACCCTTATCATACCTGGGATGGTGAATGGTGGGTATTTACACATAACAAATCCCCCTCTAAATGCCCAACAGTTGGACCTGCTTGCGTGTTCTGTACCCGTACCCCTAATTTAGACGTAAGGTAGGCATGTTGTTTGCTGGGTAGAGGTTTGGTCAGGATATCTGCGGCTTGCTCGGCGGTCTCACAATGTACAGCCTTAATAAAACCAATGTTCGTTAATTCTCTGACATGTTTGTGCTTAATGTCTATATGTCTGGACCTTTGGCCTACTGCTTCTGCCATGGATATGTCTATGGCTGCTTTGTTGTCCTCATGTATTACTATCGGGTAGGCCGGTTCAGTCCATATGCTGGTAAGCAGATCGTCAAACCACGTCAGATTATTGGCTGCTTTGGAGAGGCAGATGTACTCTGCCTCAGCTGTGGAGGTGGCTACCAGGTTTTGTTTTCCGGTGTACCAGTGTACTGGGCAGCCGTTAATGAGGAATACGTAGCCGGAAGTGCTCTTTCTACTTTTTGTGTCACCTGCCCAGTCAGCGTCTGCATAGGAGGTTAGGATGGGTTCTTTGGACATCTCTGGTTCTAGGTTCAGGCATGCGTCCATGCTGTGTTTTAGATATCTGAGCACACGTTTTACCCCCTCCCAGTGATACATCTTTGGATCGCTGACATGTCTGGATAGCAGGTTGACAGCCAGGAGGATGTCTGGTCTAGTCCAATTAGCTATATACAGTAGTGACCCAACAAGAGACCTATAGAGGGTATTGTCCTTGAAGGTCTCGCTTTCCCCATTCATGTGTTTCAGGAAGTCAATATGTATTGGCGTGTCACATGGCTTGGCTTCCTTCATGTTACATTTAATTAACAGATCCAGTATTTTCTCCTTTTGAGAGATCTTGAATCCCTTCTGAGTTCTATCAATCTGGACACCCAGGTATTTGTTCACCTTTCCCAGAGTCTTTAGTGCGAAATGTTTCCCCAACTGGTTGGCAAACTCATCACAATTTTGTTTGTGCTGGCCACAATATAAAATGTCATCCACGTAGATGAGTACGTACTCTATGGATGTGCCCTCTCTCTTGGTGAAAAAGCATAGGTCGGCGGAGGTGGCTGTGAACCCCATGTCCTTAAGGATCTTAGCTAGGCACTCGTACCACCTCTTACCGGACTGTTTCAACCCATACAGACTTTTGTTCAGCAACCACATGTCCTCCCCTTGTGTGTTTCTCCCTGGGGGTGCCCTGACAAAGATCTCCTTGTCTAGCTTCGCGTGGAGGTAGGCTGTCTGCACGTCGAATTGGTAGACTTCTAACCCTAGGATTGTGGCTATTACTAGAGCGCTTTTTACGCTCTCTGCCCTGACCGTGGGTGAGTACGTGTCAGTGTAGTCCTCCGGGTATTTCTGGGCAAACCCTTGTGCTACTAGCCTAGCTTTGTACAGTTTCTTATTGTCCTCTAGCTCTTTGACTTTGAAAACCCATTTAGTCCCAATGGCTACTTTGTTCTCTGGCACTCTGGATGGGGTATACACGTTCAACTCCCTCAGGCTGTTCATCTCCTTATCTATCACTTCTTCCCATCTGTCCCTTTCCTCTCGTGGTAACTTGAGGATGTCCTCATAGGAGTTGGGTGTTGTGGTGCCTGTGTGTATTGAGAGTATGTAATCGTCGAATCTCTTAGGTAGTTTGTTTCTGTTGTGTCTTATGGGCCTGCTGGGTATCGTTTCTGAGTCGTGCATGTGTTGGGCCTCCCTCTCAGTGAGTGCATCTACTTTTACCTTTAGGATGGGGTGGTTCTCTTTCCATTCTTTGGTGTTTACCCTATTGTGTTTGGGTTTTTGTTTCCCGTGTGTCTCGCTTTCGGTTGTGTCTGGTTTGTTATTGGTCCTAGCATTGTCATCAGTTTCTTGCCCGGGCAGTACCTCATTGAGGTGTATTCTTGACCAGTTTGTGTTCTCGTTCCTTTGCTTCTCTTTCCTTTGGTCATGTATGCTTTCCCTTTCCTGAAGGTTGTCTCAATGCCCAAGTCTTTACTTAGTTTGAGTGTTGCTAGTATATTGTGGGGTATTTCTGGAATGAATAGTACCCCCTCTATCTTCCCTATTCCATCTATGTGTGCGCTCCCTTCTCCTTTCACCAATACCTTGTTCTTGTTGGCTACATTGATGTGGTATTCCTTAGGCGTGAATGCCTCTAGTATGTTCCTATTGTTGGTGGTGTGGTTTGTGGCTCCTGAGTCAATGAGCCATGTGTTCCTTCCCTTTGCCTGGGTGTTTGGGTGTTGGTGGTCTCTAAGTTCATATAGTGACCCAGTCTGACTATCCCTGGAGCTATCCCTATATCCTCTCCTGTCCCTGGGGTTGGGTGAGTCCCTGCGCCTGAACCTGCTTTCTGGGGAGCGTCTGTCTGAGTAACCTGGTTTGCGGCCTTGCCTTTCCCTATGGTAGCTGTGTTCCCTGTCCCTCTGGTTTCTGGGGCAATCTCTCCTATAGTGATTCCTAGACCCACAGTTAAAACATTCTGGCTTATCTTGGTCCCTGGTCTGGAAATCTACCCTTTTTGTTGGTCTGCTCTCCCTGAGGCTTGATGAGCGTTCCCTTCTCAGGCTGTCCTCTGCAATCAGCCTGTTGGTTAATGTCTCTAAAGAGAGGTGCTCTATGTTGAGACTATCCAGTTGCATGATAAAGTTCTCCCAACTGGGGTTTAGGGAATTTATGATGATGCTTTTCATGATGTTATCAGAAATGGTTTCCCCCCTTTGTATGAGTTCTGCCCTGGTGGTGTTTAGCTTGAGTATATGCTCCCCCATGGGTGTCCCTGCCTTATGCCTGGCTGAGTAAAATTCCCTGGATATTTTGGTTGTAGTGGCTGCACTCTTACTGTAAAATAAATTAAGTATTTTTTGTAGTATCTCTGCCACGGTTAAGTGGCGGCCAAGACTGGGATAAATGCTGGGTGACAAGCTAGACATTAACAGATAGTAAGCCCTGTGGTGCAAACAGTCAATCTCAAAAGTCCATGGCTTCTTGGGTGGGTCATCAAATAAGTACAACATATTTTCTTTCAGGAAAGCAATCTGTAGTTGGTGATACCACTCCAAAAGATTGGCCCCATCTAATTTCAATTTGTAATTGTCAGCAGTAAAAGTTATGTTACTTACAGTCTGGTGCTGTCCATGGTTCTTTATGTGAGTGAACTCGCAATATGCTGGGGGAATGCTAGTTGCCAGTCTGAACTTACTTATCTCTATGTTCCTTGTACTTATCTCTATGTTCCTTGTACTTATCTCTATGTTCCTCTCTCTTCCTGTAGGTGGCGACTGAGCATGTGCGAGGCTCATTTCGCGCCGGAGGTCGTCTGGTGAGGAGCTCCTTGTTGCTGCTCTCAGGCCTAGGCCTAGGCCTGCTGGTGGGGGGCTGGGCTTGCTCCTGACGGGCCCATAGCCCTCCCTGGGCATCGGATGCCATGGCTGGGCCCCTGCATCTTGGGCGAAGAGTGGAAGAAGGCAAGGGGGTGATGCGGTCGCAGGTCGAGGATCCCTGGAGACGGCGGTGGCGGCGGTCGTAAGTCGAGGATCTCCCAAATTCGGCGGCGCGGCAGCGGCGGCGGCAGAGTTGGATCCTGGGCAACACTGGAGGACCTCTGGATGGGCCAGGAAGCCTGGTGGAGGCCGCATGGTTGGTGAGTTGTTGTTTCTTCTCCTCATTCCGCGGCCTAGGGAAGTTGGTGTCGCGGGTGGTGAGTGCGAATCCTGCGGGTATTCAGTCCTGCAGGCGGCCGGGTCTTGGGTGTAGTTTTTGGGGTGCGTTGTCCCGCGTGGTGTCTGCTGGCGTGCTGCAAGGGTTCCGGTGGCTACCCTGCTGCTCTTTTGGGGGTGCTGAGCGTCCGTTTGTTTCTTCCTGGCTCCTGGGGGCTTGAGTGCTGAGCCGAGTTCTGCAGCCAGGTTTTCGATCGTTTCGTCTGCTTCGGGCTCGATGGGTGAGCCCCCGCAGGCTTGTGATCTTGCTTGGGTGCTGTTTTGGGGGTCTTCCCCAGCGAAGTTGGGGTTCTCACTGGTTCCCGCCATTCGATTTGAATCTCGGCTTCCCATTGGCTGTTGGCCATTCCAAGATGGCCACCGAGAGCATGGCGCGGAAATGAAATCCTCTACATCCAGAGCTTCATCTTGGGGATACCTTCCTCTTGCTGTGCTGGGGATTTCTTCTCTCTGTTGCTGGGTGCTCATCGCTGCTCCATTGCTTTCGAGTAGGCTTTGGAGTTTCGCGATGAGCTCCTCTTTGCTGGCAGTCGCTTCCATCATCTCCAGGATGGTGGATCGGAATTCTTCGTTGCTTGGTGGCTCTGCCCTTTCGCTGTAGTGGATTCCTTCTCTTGGCCCTTCGTCCCTGGGTCGTGGACTCGGGTAGTAGTTTCCATCACCTTCAGTTGTGGTGGTCCTTGCTGTGGCACCTTCGAGAGCCTGCAGTTCTTTCATCTGTTTGATGTAGGCTCTGGTGGCCATTCTTTTCTCTGCCTCTGTCTGGGTTCTTGATTCTGCCATCTCTGTGAGTTACGGGTAAACCGACCTCTGCTACCAACTTGTTACTGATTTCTAGGATCTTACCCAATAACTCCAAACACAGGATGCAGTGAACCAATGCTCTTTATTGATCAATGTTTCTATTACAGGTATTCAGCTGGAAGTGACCCCTGGACTCCTGGACCGTGTCTTAAGTACCTGGGAGGCAGAGCTGAGGTAAGGAGGGGTCAGGGGAGGATCTAGGCGGATGTAGAGTTAACCCTTATCATACCTGGAATGGTGAATGGTGGGCATTTACACATAACATGTTAGAACAGCAAGTCCTGCTGGTTTGTTTGTAAGCTGAGATGCCAAAAAACCAAAACCCCACCAAAAACAAAAAGGATCCCTGGAAAAGTTAGATAAGAAACATTTTATAAAATGGGCTGTTGGTCTGAGCTCCGAGCTTGGCAATTTGGTTGCAAATATTTTGTCACCATTCGAGAAGACATCATCAGTGAGCTTTGAATTGTGCTCGTCTGTCAGAGCACTGGACTTTAAATACCTTTTTATGTGATGCAAATTAGTGTAGATGTTGTTTGTTCGGCTACTTCTGAGTCATGGTCTGATTTTGGACTGATTGATTGGCTGGCTGTTGTTACTGAGACATGGTCTTTGGTTTTATGTACTGTCTGTGTGATGTAAATAGTGTTGTTTGTTCAGATGCTTCTGATCTGTCCCCGTCCCCACACACACACACAACACAGCCAGCCGAGGGTTAAGGAAACACTTTGGAACGCACCCAGTTCTTATCTCCCACTTGGCAGCGATAGACACACCGTCTGCCAAGTGATTTTATTTCCAGAAACAGA
Organism: Arizona elegans; assembly: GCA_022577455.1. NCBI lineage: Eukaryota > Metazoa > Chordata > Lepidosauria > Squamata > Colubridae > Arizona > Arizona elegans. The sequence goes on from JAKOOJ010000010.1 coordinate 17,552,922, forward strand.
AAGCAAAGATACGAACGTTCACAAAAGTCCAAGCAGAAATAATATTCCTCCCAGCAGTTCCGGACGAGGCTTTAGTGACTATCCAAGGTTTACTTTGTTCGTCACAAAGATCCTTGACCACCACCCTCTATTATATAGTCTCTGGGGTGTGGTCCAGTGACTCAGTTCTAATCCCTAGCACGCCTCCTAAGCTGCTGCAAACGTTTATCACGCCTTCGGAGGCATGCGTCCAGGAATGATGTTCCATTATCACTCTGATCCGAATCAGATGTCTCCTCTCCCTCGGCCGGCACTTGAGACAATGCCAGAGGGGAGGGGCCTGGAGAGGGAGGCCTGGCTGACTCCTCTTCCTCATGCTCGGAGCTTTCTTCCTCCGATGGGACAGGCTCAGAGGGCGGGGCCACAACACTATCCCCCACCGCAGGGCCCTTCCCCCGGGTCTGACGGTCGGGATGGGGTCGGGACGGGAACTGTTCATGGAAAGCCCGCACCAGGTCAGGGGCCTGAACGGCAGACGCATCCACCCAGGTGAAATCCTCGGGCCCGTACCCCTTCCAGGCGATGAGGTATTGGAAGCGCCCCTTCAGCCAACAGGAGTCCCGGATACTGTCCACCTCGTACGTCGAGGCGTCGTCCTCGTCGGCTGCGGCTGGGGGGGCAGGCGTCGGCGGGCGGCGGAGAAGGCTCGCGGGGGCCTCAGGGACCAGGAGGGACCAATGAAAAATGGGGTGGAGCCGCATGGAGAGGGGTAGAGTCAACCGGTAGGCCACCGGATTGATGACCACCTCGATAGGGAAGGGACCGATAAAGCGTTGGGCCAGTTTCCTCACCGGCCGGTCCGTGGGGAGGTGTTTCGTGGACAACCACACCCGATCTCCTACTTCCAGCGGTGGCGTCGCCCGGCGGACACGATCGGCGAACCGTTTATAATCCTCTTTCACCCGGATCAGCTGCCGCCGCACCAGTTGCTGCACCGCCTGCAGCTCCGAGAGGAAGTCCCGGGTCTCAGGAACAGGGGAGTCCATGATGGTCAACGGGAAAAGCCGTGGATGGTATCCGACGTTGGCATGGAACGGGGTCATCTGGGTGGAGGTGTGTTGGGAGTTATTAAAAGCAAACTCCGCCAGGGGAAGGTACTCGGCCCAGTTGTCCTGCTGCTGGTTGACAAAACAGCGGAGGTACTGCTCCAGTATGCCGATGACCTTCTCCGTGCCCCCGTCAGTCTCCGGATGGTGCGACGATGACAGGCACACCTGCACCTCCAGCGCGGCCATCAGGCTTTTCCAGAAGCGGGCCGTGAACTGGGCCCCGCGGTCCGAAACCACCCAGTCCGGCAGGCCGTGGAGGCGGAAGATATGTTGCAGGAACAGGCGAGCCGTGGTGCGGGCCGAGGGCAGGCCGCGGCACGGGATGAAATGTGCCATCTTCGTTAGCGCATCCACCACCACGAGGACGGTCGTGTACGTAGCGGACAGGGGCAGGTCTGTCAGGAATTCCATGGAGATGGCTCCCCACGGTCTCTCCGGTGTCAGCAGCGGCTGGAGGAATCCGGGAGGGGGGCCGGACGCGGCTTTGGCCTGTCGGCACGTCACACAGGACGTCACGTAGGCGTGCACGTCGTGCCGTACCCGAGGCCACCAAAAAGTCCGCGTCACCAAGTTTAAAGTCTTAAAGAAGCCGAAGTGCCCCGCCGCAGGGTTGTCATGACACTGGTTCATGATGAGGGCTCGGAGCGGACTCGTGGGCACGTACAGCCGACCCCGGTGTCTGAGCAAGCCCTCCTCCATGGTCCATGGGGACGCGGGGCCGACGTCCGCTCTCCGCTGCTGCGACCAGTCGTCCCGTCGCTGTGCTTCCAGCACCTGAGCCCGCAGGTCCACCGGTTCCTGGACCGCGGCCAAGGAGTCCGCTGGCAGCACCGTCCGGGGGGGAAGGGAGTCCTTGGGGCAAAAGTATTCCGGCTTACGGGATAGCGCGTCCGCCCTCTGGTTGAGGTTGCTCGGAATGTATGTGACGTGGAAGTTGAACCAGGCGAAAAACAACGACCACCGGATCTGCCGCTGGTTCAACTTCCTGACCGTGGTGAGGTGCTCCAGGTTCCGATGGTCCGTCCGCACCTCCACCTGGTGTCGGGCCCCCTCGAGGTGATGTCGCCAAGCCTCGAACGCGGCCTTGATGGCCAGCAACTCCTTTTCCCAGATGGTGTAGTTGCGCTCGGAAGGGTAGAGTTTCCGGGAGTGGTATGCGCAGGGAAAAAGAGTGCCGCCATCCACCGGAGCCTGTAGCAGCACCGCCCCAATCGCCACGTTGGACGCCTCCGTCTCCACCACGAACGGACGGTGTGGATTGGGGTGCCTCAGGACTAGCTCCATGAGGAAGGCCTGCTTGAGGACCTCGAAGGCCTGCTGCTGCGGGGGCCCCCACTGGAACGGGACCTTCTTCCGAAGGAGCTGGGTCAACGGCAAAGTCAGGGTGGCGAAGCCCAGGATGAAGGTCCGATAGTAGTTGGCGAATCCCAACAGACACTGGACGTCCTTCACCCGGCGCGGGGGTTCCCAACTGCGCAAGACCTCCACCTTGCGCGGGTCCATCGCGATGCCCTCGGGGGTGATGATGTGCCCGAGGAACTCTATGGAAGTCTGGAAGAAGTAGCATTTCTCCAACTTCGCATAGAGCTGGTGCTCCCGCAGGCGCTGCAGGACCTGGCGGACATGCTGGAGGTGACTTTCCGGGGTCCGGGAATAGATCAAAATGTTATCCAAGTAGATCACCACGAACCGATCCAGCATGTCCCGGAACACATCGTTCATCAAGTGCTGGAAGACCGCGGGGGCGTTGGTCAACCCGAACGGCATGACGGTATACTCGAAGTGTCCGTACCGAGTGCCGAATGCCGTCTTCCACTCGTCCCCCTCTCTCACGCACACCAGGTTGTAGGCCCCTCGGAGATCGAGCTTAGTGAAGATCGAGGCCTCCCGCAACCTCTCCATCAGCTCCGGGATCAGCGGCAGTGGGTAGCGATTTCGCACTGTGATGGCATTCAAGCGCCGGTAGTCGCAACACAGGCGCAAGTCCCCCGTCTTCTTTTTAACGAAGAGGACCGGGGCCAAGAGCGGGGAGGTCGAAGGCCGGATGAACCCACGGGCCAGGTTCTTTTCCAGAAAGTCCCGTAAGGCGGCCAGCTCGGGCTCCGACATGGAGTACAGGCGTCCCGAGGGCAGGGGCGTGTTGGGCATTAGGTCCACCGCACAGTCGTAGGGTCGGTGTGGGGGCAAGCGGTCCGCCTCCTTCTCGCTGAACACGTCGGCGAAGGGCGTCAGCTCCGGAGGCAAGGAGACGTTTGGGGCAGAGACGTCCTGGCCAGCGCAGGTGTGGCGAAGGTGGTCGACACACTGCAGGCTCGGGAACGAGATGGCGTTTCTCGACCACGCCACCTGAGGGTCGTGCGCCCGAAGCCAGGCCATCCCCAGGACCAAGGGAAAGTGCAGATCCGCCGTTACGTAAAACTGGATCGCCTCCTCGTGGTTCCCAATGGCGAGGCGCAAGGGCTGGGTAGCGGTTTTTATGGGCCCCACCACGAGTTCCCGCCCATCTATAGTTTCGACCCTCAACGGAGGGTCCACTGGAACCAAGGGGACTTTGTAATGGGCCACAAAGGCCTGGTCCATAAAGTTCGTGGTGGCCCCCGAGTCCACCAGCGCGTGCGCCTGGAGCCCCTCCGACCGGTTAGCCAACAACACCCGGGTGTTCAAAATCAGGTGCCGAGGGGGCTCACAGTCCACAGACGCCGACTCCGGCGGGGCATGATCACGTGCCTGACCCAGAGTTTCCCCTAGGCCAGGCCTGGCCCATTTCCCGTGTGGTCACGCCGAGACTCCGGAACAGGCTTGAGCGGTCCACTCCGCTCCCGGGGACACGAGGCGGCAAAATGTCCCGCCTCGCCGCAATAGAGGCACAACCCCCCTTGATGTCTCCGCATCCGCTCCTGGGCCGTCAGTTGAGGTCTGGCTGCTCCGAGCTCCATGGGCTCCTCAGCCGTCGCCACAAAACGCTGTGCGGTCCGGAGCGCTGTCGGTGCGAAATGCGGGGGTGCCGACGCTGTCGATGGTTCCGGAAGAGCCCGACGGGGCCGTCGCCGTTGCAGGCGGGCGTCGATGCGCAGGCATTCGGTCACCAGCGCGTCGAGGGTCGGTGGCGCCTCCACACGAACCAGCTCGTCCTGCATCTCGTCGGAAAGGCCGTCCTGGAAGGCGTCCATCAGCGCCACCTCATTCCAAGCCGAATCCTGGCCTAGCAGTCGGAACTCTGCAATATAGTCCTGCATGGGGGCGCTTGCCTTGGCGGAGGTCCTTGATGCACCTCGCTGCCGTCTGCACCCGGAGGGGGTCCTCAAACATGGTGCGCAGGTGTTGTAAAAAGCCCTGAAAATCCAGGAGCAAGGGGCTATCTTGCAGCAACAGGGGCGTGGCCCATCGGGCGGCAGTGCCAGAGAGGGAGCTGATAACAAATGCCACCCGAGCCCGGTCATCCAGAAAATCCTCCGGCCTCATCGCCATGAACAGTTGGCATTGTCCCAAGAAGGCCGGAAACATCTCCTGCTGCCCAGAAAACCTATCTGGCACGTTCACTGGGCATCTCGGACGGGGAGGGGGAGGAGGTGGAGCTGCAGGAGCATTTCCCAAAGCAAGTTGGGCAGTTAGCTGTGCTACTTGCTGTTGCAGAAGCTGATTGGCCTGCAGTATCTGCTGTAACTGCTGCTGCAGCTGTTGGTCCATCGTGGGTTAACGATGGAGTATGGGGTGACGAACAAGATGATCTGTCCCCGTCCCCACACACACACACAACACAGCCAGCCGAGGGTTAAGGAAACACTTTGGAACGCACCCAGTTCTTATCTCCCACTTGGCAGCGATAGACACACCGTCTGCCAAGTGATTTTATTTCCACAAACAGAAAGCAAAGATACGAACGTTCACAAAAGTCCAAGCAGAAATAATATTCCTCCCAGCAGTTCCGGACGAGGCTTTAGTGACTATCCAAGGTTTACTTTGTTCGTCACAAAGATCCTTGACCACCACCCTCTATTATATAGTCTCTGGGGTGTGGTCCAGTGACTCAGTTCTAATCCCTAGCACGCCTCCTAAGCTGCTGCAAACGTTTATCACGCCTTCGGAGGCGTGCGTCCAGGAATGATGTTCCATTATCACTCTGATCCGAATCAGCTGTCGCCTCTCCCTCGGCCGGCACTTGAGACAATGCCAGAGGGGAGGGGCCTGGAGAGGGAGGCCTGGCTGACTCCTCTTCCTCATGCTCGGAGCTTTCTTCCTCCGATGGGACAGGCTCAGAGGGCAGGGCCACAACAGCTTCTGAGTCATGGTCTGGTTTTGGTCTGTTTGATTGGCTGGTTGTTGTTACTAAGACGTGGTCCGATTATTTGTGAGCTGATGGGTTATGATTTTGTTGTTACATAGTGGGGTGCCTGTTCGTTCATTTTAAATGCTATCTTCGGGATTGCAGTTGATGCAGTTATTTCGTTCTCAGCGATTGGTAGACTGGATTGATGTCAACATGTCTGTCTATTGACTTATTGGTGGAAAACCAGGCTTCGAGGAATTCTCTTTCTCTCCTTGATTTTGCCTGGGTTACAACTCTGGTCCTGGTTACATCAAATTTGTGTCCTTCTGAATCTTTGTGGACGGACATGAGGGATAGTGGGTCATGTCTTTTGATAGCCAGGAAGTGTTCATGCAGTCTGGTTGATAGCTTTCTTCCTGTTTGGCCAACATAGTTCTTTTCACAATTGCTACACTGGATTCGGTATATGATGCCTGATCTTTGGTTTGTTTCTGTCTGCCCTTTCAGTTTTTTTTTTTATTGCAAAAGTTTTACAATTACATTTTCACCCCTTTACCCCCCCCTCAACCCACCCCAAACTTCCCAACCTCCCTAACCCTCCCTAACCCTCCCCCAGACTTCCAATATACTCACATCAGGTAAAAAAAAACCCCTTAATATAAAACTTATATATAACTTGAACCCCTCCCTCCCCCTTATAATTTTTTAACTTCATTATATTAAAATGTTTCTATCTTAATATATCATTTTCAAATAAAAGCTATTTGATACTTCCTAGTTTGATATTTGTTCTGAACATAATCTATCCACTTTTTCCATTCCCATTCATAAGTCTCTTGTGAACAGTCTTTTAAATATGCTGAAATCTTTGCCATCTCTGCAAAACTGGCCATCTTCAAAGTCCATTCCTCGATCGTGGGCAAAACTTCATTCTTCCAGTATTTACCTATCAGTAATCTCGCAGCTGTTATCATGTACAATATCAACTTTGTTTCACCCAAAGTAAAACACTTAACTATACCCAATAAAAACAATTGTGGAGAAAATTGAATTTTTTTCTTCAAAACATTCTGCATGACCCACCAAATTTTTATCCAGAAGGCCTTAACTTTCCTACAGGTCCACCAAACATGATAATATGTAGCATCTAAACAATCGCATCTCCAACATTTTGGCTGAACATTAGGGTACATACACGACAATTTTTTGGGGTCTAGATGCCATCTATAAAACATTTTATAAAAATTTTCCCTCAAATTCTGCGACTGTGTAAATTTAACGTTCTGAACCCATATTTTTTTCCCAAGTTTCCAACATCACTGGTTCCTCAAAATTTTGTGCCCACTTAATCATACAATCTTTAACCAATTCAGTTTCTGAATCCCTTTCTAACAAAACATTATAAAGCCTTTTAATATGCATTGGACCTTTCTCTTTTATATGTCTAACCAATTCTTCCTCATGCAACATAATACCAATTTTTTGGTCCTCTTTCCATCTCAATTGTAGTTGATTATATTGTAACCAAATTAAGTTAATCCCTTCGTCCAACAGTGTCTGTAGTGTCTTCAACTGCCATCTGCCCGCATCTGTAACAAGAACCTCTTTGTATAAAAACCCCCCGAGTGACATTATATTTGTATTCCACATAATATGACCAAGATCCAGCCATAGTGGTATTTTATAATAACATTTGAGTCGGTGCTTCTTCCAAACTCTCATCAATGAGTCTCTAAGTATATGGCTTTTAAATACTTTATCCACTTTGTTGTCATAAAATAAGTAGGCATGCCATCCAAATTCAAGATCAAAACTTTCTATATTCATTATTCCAGTCTTTTTCCTTCCAAACAAATCACTTGCTAGAGTCAAAGCTGCTGCTTCATAATATAACTGTAGGTTTGGAAGTTTAAGGCCTCCCCTTTCTGGAACATCTTGCATAATTTTCAATTTCACTCTCGGTTTTTTCTCGTTCCAAACAAACTTATTCACTCCAGTTTGCCACACTTTTAGTTGTTTATCACTTTTAAGCACCGGAATCATTTGAAACAAAAAAAGAAATCTTGGCAAAATGTTCATCTTAACTGCTGCTATTCTTCCAAGTAAAGACAGCTGCAGTTTTTTCCAAGTCTCCATATCTTTCTGCACCTCTCGCCACAACACCTCATAATTATTTTGAAACAATTTGATATTTGATTCTGCAACCTGAACTCCTAGATATTTTACCTTTGGTACAATCTCAAAACCTGCCCTCCTTTGAAGCTCGTGTTTACGATCTTGTGTCATATTTTTAACTATCATCTTAGTTTTTTTCTGGTTCAATCTAAAACCTGAAACTTTACCATAATCTTGTATAATGTCCTTCATCTGGATTATTGATTCCATTGGCTGTGTTAGGGTAACAATCAAATCATCTGCAAATGCCTTTATTCTGTAATCCTCTTGCCTTATCATTATACCTTTCAAGCTATTAGAATCCCGTATTGTGTTTAACAAGACTTCTAATGTTAAAATAAACAACAGTGGGGACAACGGACATCCCTGTCTTGTTCCTTTTTCAATTTTAAACTCTGTTGTCAAACTTCCATTAATAATAATCTGTGCCTTTTGCTCTTGGTAAATTGCTAAAACCGCCTGTATAAATTGATCCCCAAAGTCCATCTTTTTTAAAGTCTTTAGTAGAAAATTCCAATCCACTCTATCAAAGGCCTTCTCTGCATCCAAGAAGACCAGCACTGCAGGGATCTGTTTATTCTTCTCAAGATATTCCAATAAATCTATTACTTGCCTTACATTGTCCTTCATGTATCTACCCTTGATAAATCCTGCTTGATCTTCATGAATCACCTTTTGAATTACTGGCATCAGCCTGTTGGCTAGTACTTTTGCGTAAATTTTATAATCAGTATTCAGAAGAGATATTGGTCTATAATTCTCCGGTTTTTTAGGACCTGCTTGCTCTTTTGGTATCAAAGAAATATAAGCTGTTGTCCATGATGGGGGTATTTTACCCCCTTGTTGAATATTACAAAATAGATCTCTAAGTTGTTCCACCATTTCTGCTTGCAAAGTTTTATAATACACTGCAGTCAAACCATCCGTTCCAGGGGCTTTAGCTGTTTTTAATTGTTTAATTGCTGCCATTATCTCCGCTTTTGTTATAGGATAATTCATTCTTTCCTTTTGTTGATCAGTAATTTTTGTAACTCTTTTATTATCTAAGTATTTTTCTATAAGTCCATTCTGCACATCATCTTTGGCATATAGTTTAGTATAATAGTCCACAAAAGCTTCTTTAATTAATTTTTGTTGAAAAATTTCTTTCCCTCCAATATCAATACTATCAATAGTCCGTATACTCTGCTTTTTCCTTAATGTATAGGCCAACCATCTGCCCGGTTTATTACAAAATGTATTATGCTTCGCATATTGTAAATTTGTTGCAACTTGTTCCGCCATAAGCATTTGAAATTGGTCTTTCAAAAGTTTTATAACACCACGTATTCTCTCATCTGTTGGGTTTTTAATAAGTAGCTGTTCTTTATTCTTTATTTCTACTTCCAGTTCAGATCTTTTCTTTTGTCGAATCAGTCTATGTTTAGAGTTCATATAAATAAGCACCCCTCTCATATAAGCTTTGCTCGCGTCCCATACAATTTCAATTGGGGTACCTTTATTCAGGTTCATTTCAAAAAATTCTTTCAAATGCTTTTTAAGTTCTATTATATTTTTTTCATATCTGAACAAGTTTTCATTCATTCTCCAAGAGCGTCGCTCAATCTTGCCCATTTCAATTTCTATCCATACTGGGCTATGGTCAGTCAAAGTTCTTGGAAAAATCTTTGTTCTTTTTGTCTTCACAAGTAAATCATCTGACAACAAAATAAAGTCAATCCTAGAGAAAGATCTATGTCTATCGGAAAAAAAAGTATAATCCAGTTCTTTTGGATTATGTATTCTCCAAATATCTTTTAATTCCAAATCTTCTTTCATGTCAAAAAAAGTCTGTGGTAATCTGATCCTAGATTTCGCCAAACTCTTTTTATCTAATTTCGAATCAATTACTCCATTCCAATCTCCCATAATTAGAATAGATCTATAGTCCCATTGCAATATTTTAGTATGTAACATTTTATAGAAATGGTCCTGTTGTTGATTAGGAGCATAAATTCCAATCAAAAGAATTTGGCCATTTGCTGTAAGCAATTCGATGGCTACAAACCTACCATCTTCATCTGCTTCTATAATTTTAGCTGTTAATCTTTTGTTTACATAAATAACCACACCATTCTTTTTTTGCAAAGTTGAAGATATAAAATGTGTTCCTAATTTAGAATTTATCAAGTATTTTTGATCTTGAGTTGTAATATGCGTTTCCTGTAAACAAATTATGTCATTATTAAATTGTCTCAAATATGTAAATAATTTCTTCCTTTTCTGTGCTGAATTCAACCCATTCACGTTCCAAGATAAACACTTAATTGTCATCTTTCTTTTCCTGAAGCATCGAGCAGAATAACCGAATATCTTCCCGAATCTTCGGTCTCGCCCCCCCACATGGCTCCAGTATCTTGTATGGCACTCATAGCTTCCTTTTCTTGTCTTTCCTGTTGTTGCTTTTCTTTAAGTTGTTTGGATTTTGCACGAGTTATGCGCTGATCCTTGACTTCGGCCATCCGAACCAAATCCAAGATTGGAGAAGATTCCAGCAAAGGCTCATCCAAGAAACCTCCTTCAGCACCCTGAAATTTCTCTAGCTCCACCTGCTTAACCTGTTCTTGCGATTCTTGTTGAGATTGCTTCTTATCACTCTCCTTAATCTCCAAAACTGTGGAAGAACGTGGAGATGGTGTTCTTTCTTTAAAAATGGTAGTATAGAAATACTCTGCCTTCTCCACGGTATTCAAACGATGTCTTTCACCCTTGTATTTCAAAATTATGACAGTTGGGGCATCCCACCGAAATGGTATTTCTTGCTTTTGCAATTCTTTTACAAGAAAACCAAAATCTTTTCTTGCTTTCAACATTTTGGGTGGTAGTTCTTTATAAACTCCTATTTGTGAGCCCCCCACTTGCACAGAAGTAAGAAAAGGTTGTTGCAGGATATCATTTCTTATTGTTCTGTCCGTGAAGTATATGACCACATCTCTAGGCAGTTGTCTTTGTCTGGCCACCCAGGAATTCACTCTGTAAATTTTATCTATTTTGTAAAAAAACACATCAGGATTAATTTTTAAAAGCACTGCCAAAGCCTCAGCACAAATCTGTCTCAGGTCCTGCCTGTCACCCTCTTTAATTCCTCGAAGCCTTATGGCAAATTCCATTGACCTGAATTGCATCATAACAACTTCGTTTTCAACTCTTTGCATTTTCTCATCAACATCAGAAATTTTATAGTCATTATCTTTCATCTTAACATTAACTTCTGATTTAAGTTCATCCACTTTAGAATCAACTTTAATAATAAATTCTGCAAGGCCAGACGCCACATCTGATATTTTTTTAGTCACCTTGCCATAATCCTGTTTCACCATATCTTTAATTTCATTAATTTCCTGCATAATTTCCTGTTGAAATTTTTGAAGTTTTTCATCTATTTCCTGTTGGGATTTTTGAAATTTATCATCCAAAACTTTAGAAATAAATTCTTTTAAATTTTCAAGATCAAAGTCTTTTTTCTCAGTCTGTTGAGACTGTATTTCATGTTTGTGTGTGGGGGATCCCCCCCCCCGCTGCCTTTCCTTCCTGCTTCTTTGAAGCCATTCTGCCACGTGATTTAGTTTTTCTGAAAAGAGAAATCCTTTTTCTTTTTCCACCTCCACAAAGGCTTCTAAAAAAGTCCCCCAGATTTAATCAGGTAGAAGCTAGGCTGAGGCCAACTCAGATTTTAATAAAAAAGTTTTTCCACTTCTCCTGTTCCTTTGTGTTACAGGCAGAGTTACTTTGTAACAGATCAAAGAAGCTTCACAGAATTACTTTCACTAGCTCGTTAACTCAATTGCTGGGCGCCATATTTTTTTTTTTCCAAATCAGTTTCACTCGCACTTTCTCTTAGTTTAAAAAGTCACCAAAAACATCAATACTTGCGATTCTCAAGTTTGGGGGTTCAAGTTAATACTTCTGCTGCTTGTTAAGGTTGGTTTCATTCAGATAAAATGTTTGCAGCAGCCAGCTTGTTCTGCGGAGTTCAGCAGAATCGTCCCACGCCGTCCAGAGTCTGGCAAGTTGAAAGGGAGCCGCGCCTGTTTCCTCCCCAGCAATAAATCTCTGGAGGCTCACAGGGGCTCAACCGGTGCCTTGCCTTCTCTGCTCCTACAATCCTTAGGATTTTGGAGTTTTCAAGCCGCTTCTCGATGTCGAAGCAGCTCTACAAACGGCGGGGCTGGCGGTCCTCAAGAGGAGACCGTCTTCGCTGGCGGCAAGACAAACAGGAAGTCTGCCCTTTCAGTTTTGACAGGGTCCGTCTGATAGCTGAGATTGGTTTCTGGGCTACCGCAAGTTCATGTTGATGTAGTAATCTTGTTGTCATTTCTGAAACATTCTGTACGTAGGGAACGTAGGATTTGTCTGGTCATTGTTGTTCTTGTTGTAGTTGTTATATTGCTTTGAGTGTTTGTATTGTTTGTATGTAGACATCTCCAGATGAAGTTTTATGGGTATCCGTTTCTCTCAAAAACTTTGTATAAGTGTTTCTGTTCTGCTATTCTGGCTTCCGTGGTGTTACAATGGGATTCTGCTCTCCCAAACAGTGTTCTGACACAGCTTTGTTTGTGGCATTTTGGGTGGTTGCTGTGGAAGTTGAGTGTGAGGGATCTCACGAAGATCAATGGTTCGTTGAGGGCACTTCCAAGAAAAGTCAGCACGCAAAGATGCAATCAAGTTAAGTCTTTATTTAGAAATAAAGTAGCTAAAATGAGTTCCCTGGCAGGGAGGCATCCATGCCTGGATTGAGCCCATGGATCATTCCCGTAGGAAGGTGGAACAAGAGCACAAAGAGCAGCCCCTGTGCAGGGGTTCTTATAGGGGCCCCTGGCCCCTCCCTTACCAATGTGTGATGGGGGCCGGAGGGACATTAACTTTCCCCAATGGGGCTGCAGGGGCCGGAGCCCCTTGACCCACCAGTGAGATCAAAGGTGCCTCTTTGCTCCCATTTGGTGGCCTTTTAAGAAACTGCCATGGCTGGCACAAAACACCTAACATGGTAGAAGTTGGCCATTTGTGGTTCTGGTTAAAAGGACATCAAGAAATGGCAGTTTGTTGTCATTCTCTGTTTCTATTGTAAATCGGATCAGTGAAGATGTTGATCATTTGGTAGGTTTGATCGACCTGATTGCGCTTGATTATCACAAAGGTGTCATTGACGTTATTCCATAGTTTGGGATTTATTTGTGGAAGTACAATTTCCTCAATCTTTTGCATGATAACTTCTGCAACTAGGCCTGATATAGGCAATCGCATTGGTGATCCCTTCAGTTGTTCATAGATCTCTCTGTCAAATCTGAAGTTGGTAGTTAAGCATAGTTGAAGGAGTTCTCATGTGCTTTCTGTTGTAAGTGGTCCTCTTGGTGGCTGTCCAGTAGTTCTTTAATTAGGTTGATTGCTAGTTTCAAATCTACAGATGTGAATAATGCGGTAATGTCGAATGATATACTGTAATTGTTTTGTCTTCGTCAATATGTAGGTGTTTGAGCTTGTCCAGGAATTGTGTGGCATTGTTTATGGAATATTGGGAATCACCAATTAGGTACTTGAGGTGTTTCCACATTTCTTTCACAAGGTTGTAAGTGGGTATGCCAGGGAGTGAGACAATCGGTCTGAGTGGGGTGTTTTCTTTGTGCACTTTTGGAAGTCTGTAGAACTGTGCTATGTTTGAGTCAGTTGCTTTCTTTCTCCAGCATTCTTTGGTGATTTGATTTGATTCTTGCAACTTTTTTAGGGTTTTGTTGATCTTGTTGGTCAGCTTCACAGTTGGGTCAGTGCTGACGCACCTGTAGGTGGATGTGTCCTGTAGGAGTTCCTTGGCCTTTTGTATGTAGTCAGCCTTGTCTAGTAAGACTGCCATTCTACTTTTGTTGGCTGGTAGGATGACAATATTGTTGTCAGTTTTGAGGGACTTCATTGCTTGTTGTTCCTGTTTTGTAAAGATGCTGGAGTTTTGTTTGCATCTCAGCATCGGGATGATGGTCTGGCATATTTGTTGTTGGGCTTCTTCGCTGAGGTCATTCAATTTTAGGGCATTTTCTAGGCTTGCTACGAATTCTGTGTTTGACGCATCTTTGTGGTTGAAGTTGAGTCCCTTTTGTCAGGTTCTGAACAGGCGCTTGGAAAAAACCAAAACCAGGTTCCTGGGTATGGTAATCTTTATCCTGCGCTCCACCACGTTCCAACAATCCATTACAGTGAAGAAGAAATAGTCAGCGCTACTGCGCAGTGCTCCCCTCCACCTTTTATTGTCTTCAATGTGTGCACTTATTCTTCTGTTGGAAGAACATTGGACAAACCAACAGAAGAATAAGTGCACGCATTGAAGAACACAAGAACTCAGTCAGAAAAGAGGAACCAACTTCTTCCCTGGTCCAACACCTTAAAGCCACAGGACATGATATTGACTTTAAAAAGACCAGAACTATCGCCAAAACTGAACTTTAACAACAGAATAATCAGAGAAGCCATCGAGATAGAAAAATGCCCACACAGCATGAATAAATGAGATGATACCTCCCGCCTACCAGCCATTTGGAAACCCGCCCTCATTGACAAACAAGTCCCTAACACAAAGAATGACATCAGACCCACATTCACGAAAAAGATATATACACATATATCTTTTTTTTCCCTTTCACCACTAGATGGCAGTGCAGGTTAACTTTTAACATTAACACAGCACTTTCACTTCTTTAAGATTTGATGATTCAAGATTCTTGTAGCAATCATCCCCATTCTATAATAATTCATTCAAGTGGGATTTCCATCTTCAATTCAATTCATTGTCCCAATTCTTATTATCAATTTTAAAAAGGTTCTAAATTCCCCAAGTTCTCCTTTTTTTTCCAATAGCAAAATAGTAAAAAAGCTTCCGGTTTTGCTTTCTTCGCCACCAAATTACTGGATGTGAGAGTGCATACACACCCGCTCTCACTCCTCTCTTTCAGCTAGTCTTTTCCACCCTGTGAATTTTCCAGGTGGATTTGAAGAGAAACTCTTGGTAAAAAAAATCAAAACACTCTCACCTCCATGTCACATGCTGTCTTTCTTCATCCACTTTTGTTGTAGCCGCCCCAGCTTCCTAGCGACATCTAGATCGCTTTCTGCGCTGTCCGATTTGAGGAGCTTCTTCCGGTCCTACCAGGGAGTTTGAGGACTCCCTGTGTTGACCAGTATGTGCTCCTCTTGTTTGTCGTCCCTACAAGACAACTTAGGTCCCTGGGGACCCTTGGACAGCGGAGATATCAACAGGTCCTTGAGAGCCCTCAAAGTGCCCGTCGTTCCACCGTGATGCTGGCCATGCCTCTCATCTTTTTGTCAGCATATTTGTATGTTTCCCTTGCTTTAAGTAGGGCCTTTCTGACTGCTTCCCACACACTTTGCATACAGGATAGCCATTCCTGTAATCCTAGACCTTTGGCTGTTGGTTGGGGACATTCTGGTATAGGTACAAACTCCATTCCAGTGGCTACTTGGAACGGGGTATATCCGGTGCTACTATGAACGGTGTTGTTATACACTACTTCCACAGAGGGAAGTTTTTGAAACAGGTTGCTTACCATCCAAATTACTGTGTTTCCCTGACTGGGTGGCAAGTCCACAATAAAGTCCATGGCTATCTCCTCCCACGGCCTATTAGGAGACACCACAGGCTGTAACAGGCCGGTAGGCTTGCCTGGTTGTTTCTTCATTGTGGCACAGGTTACACAACTATGGACGTATTATTTGACGTCCTTCTTGAGCTGAGGTCACCAAAACTGACGATTGGTCAGATGGAAAGTTTTGAGGAAACCAAAGTGTCCCACAGCTCGGACGTCGTGACATCATCAAAGGACTTCCATCCTGAGGCTACTTAGTATGTATATTTTTGACCCTTTCCAAGCCAATCCAGCCCTCCAGCTGAGAGTGTTTTGGTGTGCTTGGAACCACTCATTCTTGAGGAGGGCCTCCTGAATGTCCTTGGTTAACTTGGACATCTGGGGTTTTGAGCGAGAAGCAGCCGCTCATTGTGTTACATTGCCCTCCTGCGGCTGTGACAACACCAGTATTATGGCTTGGACTACTTCCTCACAGTTACTGGCATACTGTGGCATGCGAGATAAGGCATCCGCCAAAAGGTTTTTCCCCCCAAGGAATATAATTAAAGTGTCTGAAATATAATGCCCATAGTACTTGTTTAGGTGAGAGCTTACACGGGGTCTGGAGGGCTTCCAAGTTCTTATGATCCATCCAAACCTCGAATGGTAAGCTGCTGCCCTCCAAAAGGTGTCGCCAGGTCATCAAAGCCCACCGAACCGCAAATGCCTCCTTCTCCCATATGACCCATTTACGTTCGGTTTCATTTAATTTGCGGGAGGTATATGCACATGGTTGCAGCCAGCCATCCGCATTTGATTGCAAAAGAACCACCGCTACCGCAACATTGCTGGCATCTGCCTGCACCACGAATGGCTCAGTGGGGTCTGGGTGTTTTAGGACCAGTTCTTTGGCAAACAACGTCTTTAGATGTTCGAAGGCCTGCTGACACGCCAATGACCAATGCACTGGCTGCCCTGGACGTGGTTTTTGGGATAAATGTTTGGTTTTCAAGAGATCCTGTCAGCCTCCGCTTTTTCATTGCTTGCTTGCTCGGCTGCCAGGAAACGGGAGGAGGGGGGAGCTATTGGAATGCCTGGGAGGGGGGAAGTGAGCTAGTGGAGAAGAGAAGAGAAAGTTTTCTTCACCATTTTCTTTGAAGCTGATAACAACTCAAGGTCGACCGTCGTGGCATATCAGAAGGATGGCACCATCGGACGTTGC
This sequence comes from Arizona elegans, assembly GCA_022577455.1. Lineage (NCBI taxonomy): Eukaryota > Metazoa > Chordata > Lepidosauria > Squamata > Colubridae > Arizona > Arizona elegans. The sequence goes on from JAKOOJ010000010.1 coordinate 17,569,281, forward strand.
ACCCCACATGACCCCTGGGGGGAATGTGGATTGGATAATTTTCACTGGATGGTTGGGGGAAGGATTTTGGGGATGCTTTCTATATGTATTTTTTGCACCTTTTGCCTCAGACCTTGCTTTCCTTTGGTTGCATTCAGTTCATACTCAGTAAAAGTACCTTTCTCTAAGATAATGGAGTCGGGGTTTTTCTTTCTTGGTTATTGAAATGAGGCATGCCTGACAGATCCGTTAATGGGAGAGCTACTCGAGCAAAGGATGGGATAAACTGTCTATAAAAGTTTGCAAACCCCAAGAAGCTTTGCAGCTGTTTTCGCGTTCTTGGGGCTTGCCAGTCCAACACGGCCTTTACTTTCGCGGGGTTCATCTCTACACCCTTTGGAGAAATGCGGAATCCCAAATAGTCCAATTGCAACTTGTGGAACTTGCATTTTGACATCTTGATGTATAGCTTGGCGGCCAACAACTTGCTTAAGACCTGGCGTACAAGGGTGACGTGTTCTTCCAAAGTTTTTGTATATATCAATATATCACGATACACGAGCACCCCGTTGTATAGATGTTCCTGCAAAACCTCATTGATTAGTTGCATAAATACAGCAGATGCTCCCTGTAAGCCGAACGGCATCACCCAGAACTGATAACTTCCCAGCAGGCAGTTGAACGCTGTCTTCCATTCATCGCCAGGTCTTATGTGCACTCTGTAATATGCCTCACGGAGATCTAATTTAGTAAAGACCCTACCCTCCGCCAAGCGAGCTAACATGTCTTTCATTAACAGTAGGGAGTACGTATTCTCCACACAAACAGCATTGATATCCCTAAAATCAACACACAGTCATAACCCTCCATCCTTTTCCCAGAAAAGAACAGGAGCGGCTACCCTAGACCGAGCCAGCTGTATAAACCCTGTTTTCAAATCTTTTTCTATATAAGCTCTCATTTCTGTTAGTTCCTGGGGGGTCATCAAATACATCTTAGGTTTTGGTAGGGTTGCCCCTGGCAGAATTTTGATAGCGCAATCTGTAGCGCGGTGTGGAGGTAAATGATCGCACTCCTGTTCACTACAAACTTCGCTTAGATCACTATATTCTTTAGGAGGTTTCATCTGTTCCCAGGAGGGATGGTTCTGTGTGTCGGCCTTTCCTACCACCTGGGGGTTCTTCACCTGCTCATGCGGGGGTGGATTGGGGCCTATACCAATCCGAAGATGTTGACAACCCCCTCTCCACCACATTGTCGGAACCCATTTATCGAGCCATGCAAGGCCCAGTACTATCTCTTCTGTTATCTTGGGGACTACCACAAAACATATGCGTTCCTGGTGGGGCCCTATCTCCAACATCAGTTGCTCCATGATGTGTGTTGCTGGTTGGCCCCCTAATAACGACCCCTCCATTTGTTCAAAACGGATGGGGTGTTTTACATTATGTACCCCAACCCCCAATCTCTGTGCTGTAGCCTTACTTATGAGACAGCAGGTGCAACCTGAATCAACCAGTGCCTTGCATTTTAGCCTGCATTTGGCGGTAAGCACCACCGAAATGAGGAATGGTCTAATAGGTTTGCTCACCATGGGGTTCGCCTCCCCCTCATCATCGCTTCCGCTGGTGCCCTCCTCCTCGGTCAGGTTTGCGCTGTTTTCAGCAGGGCCTGGATGGGCGATTTGTTGTGTTGCCCTCACCGGGGTCTTCCGTATAATTTTCCTGGCAGTGCTCTGCCATGGCCCTGGAGTTCCGGTCGGCGCTTTGAGTCCTGCCCCTGGGCAACTTACCGTCCAGTGGCCCAGCTTTCCACACTGGAAACAAAGCATCGGTACTCGGGTGGAGCTGGTCTTTCCTGGCGAAGGTGTGGATTATACTGATGGTATTAGTTCAAGTGGTCTCAACGACTGGACAGGGCGGGTGGGTCGGTCTGGTGACCTCTGGCTCCATGCAGACCAATCCATTTTCGCCCTCTTGTCTCTACGAAATTCCACATCCAGTTCAGTAGCTGCTTGAACCCACGCCACCATCCTGAGTGGCAGGCAGCATGTGACACATGCCTTCCATCCAGTCCAGTTTTAAAGTGATGGATTAGCAGTCTCTCTGGCCATTGCCTCACTTTTCCTGCTCACCTATGGAAATCCTTAATGTAGTCACTCGCCGGCCTACCCCATTGCCTACTCGCTAATAGTTCCCACTCAGCCTTGAAAACTGAAAAGTTACTGAAGAAGGAAAAAAGAATTTTTAAAATGGCGACTGCCGAGGCTTGAGAAGGGGTTGAAAGGGAAAGTCCTTCCGTCTCATAATAAGGTACAAAGTAGCAGAATAAACATTGCTGGCTACAACTGAAGAAAAAGTTCTACTTTTATGTCTTCTTTTTCCTGGAGATTTGATATTGATCTTGTCTGGAAAGAAGCTTTTTTTCTCTTTCTTTGCTTTTCTTTTCTTTTTTTAAAAGAGTTTGTCTGTGTGGAAATATGGCGTTTAGACTTACAAAGCCGGACAAACAAGCAGTGGGGGGGGGATTCCCCCATCTATAAATTATATGAACAAGTTCTAAACCTACAGACTCAGAAAACTGATTTTAATATAATTGAATTTCTCTTGGAGGAGATTGTAAGAAGGGATGAGATTGTGAATCAGAACTTTGAAAAATTTAAGCAGGAAATTAAAGAATTGGTGCAATTAAAGTTTGATACTTTGCAACGAAAGATTGCAAAAGTGACTAATGGTTTTTCAGAAATTATTATGAAGCTGGATACAAATATTAATTTATTAGAGTCTAAAATGGAGGAAATTGAGGATAATTTGGACAATAAAATACAAAGAATTGAAAATGATTTGATAAACACTCAAGACAATAGCTTAGAAGAAAAACCTAAAATGGAAGCTGATCAAAAGACTTGTAATGCAGAAAACATAAAACAACGGATTGAAAAAGAAGTTTTAATGATGCAATATACAGAATATGTGATTAGATTGAGAGGATTACAGGAAAACAACAGAGATGACTTAAGGAAAATATCTTCTGAAATTCTGGCTGGGATCTTAAAGGTTCATCCTGAGGAAGTATTTTGTAGGATTGACAGAGTTTATAGAATAAATTCCTGGATTGCAAAGCAAAGGCAACTGCCTAGAGATGTGGTGATTTATTTTACAGATAAAGAAATAAGAAATAATATTGTGCAAAAATCTTTTAATACTACTTTGCAATTGTTTGGAAGAAAGATTTGGATATACAAAGAGCTACCGCCTAAGATGTTATTGGAAAGAAAGAAATTTGGTTTTCTGGTGACTGAGCTTAAAAAACGAAATATTTTATTCAGGTGGGATGCTCCAGTTGGTATAATATTGAGATATCAAGGAGAAAGATACCAATTAAATACTGTTGAAAAAGCGGAAGAATTTCACCAAAAAATTTTGAAAATGAACTCAACATCTTTATGCACAACACAAGATAAGTGGAAGAAGTTGGAAATAAAGGAAGAACATCGAGCTACAGAGGCCTTTGTAGATGAATCGCCTTTGGATTCTTTAGACACCTCAGCTGGATTATCTATAAATAAGAGAGATGTGGTATCGGGGGGCTTCCGGTTTGCTGCTTGTCCCCGCCGGACACTCCTTCGGGATCGTCGAACCCACTGCCTGTAAGAGCCGCCTTTATAGTGGAATGGCGGCTCAAAAAAACTCCGTTTCCATTAGGAAACGGAGATAGAGCCGGCTGGGGTGGGTAGAGTCCTCTGCCTAATCCCAAAAGTTTTTTATTTACTTTTGGGACAGAGCGGAAGAGACTCCCCGTATCCCCAGCCGATGCTCCGGGCTCTGGGAGATCTCTGCTACATGCAGAGCTAGGTGGCAAAAGCAAGCCTAATTTAATAAATCTGTTAAATTAATTAAAGAAGACGTGAGCTGGACCTCTGATCCTGAAGCGCAAGTATTCCTCTTATTTTAGAAAAGTTACTGAAGTTGTTTAAGAAGTGAAAGGAAAAAAGATTTTTAAAATGGCGACTGCTGCGGCTTGAAGAGAGGCTGAAAGGGAAAGTCCTTCCGTTTTCTATTACAAAGTAGCAGAATGAATACTTCTGGCTGTAACTGAAGGCAAAACCTCACTCTCACTTTTGTTTTTTTTTTTGTTTTTTTTTCCTGGGGATCTGATATTGATCTTGGTTAGAAACAAGCTTTTTTTTCTCTTTTCCAGTAAATCTTGTCTGTGTGGAAAATGGCACTGAGACTTATACAGTTAGACAAACAGGCAGTGGTGGGGGGGATTCCCCCATTAACAAATTACATGAACAAGTTCTAACTCTTCAGTCTCAGAAACCTGATTTTAATATAATAGAATTTCTCCTTGAAGAGATTGTAAGAAGGGATGAGATTGTGAACCAGCAACTTGAAAAATTTAAGCAGGAAATTAAAGAAATTGGTGAATTGGTGAAATCAAAGTTTGATTTTTTGGATCGAAAGATTTTAAAAACAGCTAACGGTTTATCAGACTTTCTGATTCAGTTGGATGCAAATACTAAACTATTAGAGTCTAAAATGAAAGAAACTGAGGAGAATTTGGATGACAAGATCCAAAAAATTAAAAAGGATTTGGTAAACACTCAGGATAATAGTTCAGAAGACAAACCTAAAATGGAGGTTGATCAAAAGACTGGTAATGAAGAAAATGTACAACAGAGGATTGAAAGAGAAGTTTTAATGATCCAATATAATTTTACAGAATATGCAATTAGACTGAGAGGTCTGCAGGAAAATAACAGAGATGATTTAAGGAAAATATCTTCTGAAATTCTGGCTGGGATTTTAAAGGTTCAACCTGATGAAGTGTTTTGCAGGATTGACAGAGTTTATAGAATAAATTCCTGGTTGGCAAAGCAAAGGCAATTGCCTAGAGATGTGGTGATTTATTTTACAGATAAAGAAATTAGGAATAATATTGTGCAGAACTCTTTTAATTCTACCTTGCAATTTCATGGAAGAAAGATTTGGATTTTTAAGGAGCTCCCGCCTAAGATGTTAATGGAGAGGAAGAAATTTGGTTTTCTAGTGACTGAGTTAAAAAAAAGAAATATCCTATTTAGGTGGGATGTCCCAGTTGGTTTAATATTGAGACACCAAGGAGTAAGATACCAACTGAACACTGTTGAAAAAGCAGAAGAATTATATCAAAAAATTTAAAAAATGAATTTAACATCTTTAGGCACAATACAGGACAAGCAAAAGGAGTTGGAAACAAAGGGAAAATATCAAATTACAGAGGCTGTGGTAGATAAATTGTCTTTGGACTCCCTGGATACCCCAGCTGGACTGTCTATAAATAGAGCAGTGTCATCCGACCCCAATGTGATGAATCATCAAGTTACAGACAAGTGCGTAAACCAACCAGTTGATATACAAGTGATGGAAAAGAAATACGAGATAACAAAACAAAACCAACAAGATCAACTTATAAAGCAGAATGAAAATCGATCAGCTGATACACAATTTGTAGGAAGGAAACCAGGATGGAAATTCAACCCGCAAAAGAAAAGGAAAAGAAATAGATCTCATAGAAATAGTAGTTTCTAAACCAAGCAACAGTGAAGCCAGGGACTTTAAAAAATGAATGAATATGTGAAAAGATAGTGGAGGCGAACTATTGTTTAATATTATCTTGAGGATAGTGGCAGATCTCTGCAATGCCGTGATTTTGGGATGTGAAAAGAGCCTTACATTGTTGGATTTGAATTATCTACTTTGGATTTCTTTTACTGGTAAATATATTATAACTATTTCGAGTTACAAGGCAAGAGAGTCACGCTGGGGCATGCAGAAGATCTGGATGTTACCCATTAGGATGATGGGAATTAATAATCCTGATGAAAACCACAATTACAACTATATGGATATAATTATAATGTCACTCGGGTGGTTGTTTTTACTTTCATATATATATGAGGATATCTACTACTGATGGGGGCAGAAGATGATTGAAGATCTTGAACAAACTGTTGCACCAGCATGTTATTTTACCCTATTATGGATGATGGATTTATCAATCCAGTGGAAAGACATCAAAGAAGATATTATATGGATTATAAATTTAAAGTTATTGTCTTTTTTCTTTTTATAAAATGCATATATAGATATATGTATATTTTAGTAGAGTGGGCAGTGGATTATATTTAGAATTGTATTGTATGGTAATTTTGCAGGAAATTGGGTTGAAATAGGTTAGTTTACTGATTGATTAGTTTAAGAAAAAGGATTTTTAAGTCATATATTTAGGGGAGTGGAGGAATTGGATAGAACTGAATAAATGTTAAATTTGGATGTAGGGAGAAGGCTGCTTTGAAATGTTATATTAATATATATAAAAGATTAAATGTTATGTTGTTGTAATAATATACTATAAGTTTGGGGGAGGAGGAAAAGGGCAGTTTATTGCGAAAATGAGAGTTATAAGAATATTATGCTAAGGGTCAGTATTTTGAGGAGGGAGTAAGGGTATGGTAAAATATTATGTAATTAGTTATGAATTAGCTTATTGTTGTGAAGAAGTCACAGGGGGGATGGGTGGTGAGGGGGGGTTAGGGAAGAGGGGGGGAAAGGGGAAAAAACTTGTATTTGAAAACTTTTTCAATAAAAAAAGAGAGATGTGGTATCGGATTCTAACGTGATGATTCATCAAGTCACAGACAAGCATGGAAATCAATTAGTTGATACACAACTTATAGAAAAGAAATATGAGTCACAAAAGCAAAACCAACAAGATCAAGTTATAAATCAGAATGAAAACCGATCAGTCGATATACAACTTGTAGAAAGGAGATTAGGATGGAGTTCAAACCCACAAAATGTCAAGAAAAAAAGAAATAGATCTTGCAAAAACAAAAATTCCTAAATTAGGCAACAGTGAAGCCAGTTATTTAAAAGATGACTGAATACATGAAAAGATAGTTGAGGCGAAGTATTGGTTAATATTATCCTGAGGAGAGTGACAGACCTCTGCAATGCTGCCATTTTGGGATGTGAAAAGGGCCTTAAATTGTTGGATTGGAAATATCTATTTTGGAATTTTTTTTGATAAATATATCATGTTTATGCTGAGCTACATGGCAAGAGAGCTATGCTGGGGCATGCAGAAGATTTGGTTGTTACCCCATTAGGATGGTGGGAATTAATAATCCTGAAGAAATCCACTATTACAGATATTATATGGAATACAATTATAATGTCACTCGGGTGGTTGTTTTCTTTTTTTATATACATGAAGATATTTATTACTGATGGGGGCAGATGATAACTGAAGATTTTGAACATTCTGTTGCAATCAGGATGTTACGTTACTCTAATATGGGTGATGGAGTTAATAATCCAGTGGAAAGACATCAAGAAGACATTATATGGATTATAAATTTAAAGTTATTGATTTTATCTATATAAGGGAATATTTTTTAGTAGGATGGGCAGAAGAATAAAGATATTAAGAATTGTTATGTATGGTAATCTTGTAGGAAAGTGGGTGGAGACAGGCTAGTTTATTGACTGTTTAGTTTAAGAAAAGGGATGTTTAAGAGATATATTTATGGGAGTGGAGGAAATGGATAGACTATGAGTTGAATAAATGTTAAATTAGGATTTATTATATAGTTTTATAGTGGAAGGCTGCTTTGAAATGTTATATTAATATACACAAAAGATTAAATGTTAAATTAGGATTTATTATATAGTCTTAAAGTGGAAGGTTGTTGTGAAATGTTATATTAATATACAGATATATGTATGGGGGAGGAGAAAAAGGGCAGATTATTGCCAAATTGGGAGTTATAATAATATTACTATGCTAAATTAGAAGTTATTATACAATGTTATAGTAGAATGTTATTTTGAAATGTATAGTAAAAGGGGGATGTAATAATATTATTAGAAAGAAAGGGTCAGTATTAGGGGGATGGAGTAAGGGGATGGTAAAGTATTATATAATCTGTTATGAATCTGGATCTTACTTTGTAGAAGTCACAGGGGGAGGGGTGGTGAGGGGGGGTTAGGGAGGAGGGGGGAGAAAAAAAGGGGGGGAAATTTGTATTTGAAAAACTTTTTCAATAAAAAAAAAATAGTTCCCACTCAGCCCATTGCATCCTTGTATTATCTTCAAATTGCTCTTGTATAGCTGAAAGGAACAGGCCTATGTCTCCTAGCTCTGTGGCGTGGTCGCTATAAAGGTCTGCAAGCCAGTCAGCTGCCTCACCCTCCATAACTGCGGCTACTGCCATCACCATTGACCACTGGGAGGAGTATAAGTGTCCGTATTTGTCCAGGTGGTCAATCACTTGTCCCAAAAATAGTGCCACCCTGTCTGAGCTGCCATCGAAGGTAGCTCTTACAGTCGGCGGCTCCCACCTGCCTACTGGTCCTTGTTCTGGGCCGACCAACGGCCTGGTTGGGGTAGTGAATAGACTATCCTGGCCAACAGGGTGTTCGGGGCGGCCTCTGAGAGGTGGAGGGGTATTTCTGATTTGCCTCTGGTTTCCTGGGCTGATTCGCTCCCCCCCGCATCAACTCCTGGGTAGCGAACCGAACCCTCTGTCGGTGGTTGGGCATCTTGTGCCAGGGTGGGTCCTACCTGTCTTCCCCAACCTCCTCCAGAACTCGGGCCTTTAAACCCACTTGGGCCAAACATTTCCCTCAAAACATCTAGAGTTTGGCTTCCCAATGCTGTGGGGTAGCTCCACTCATCCTCGGAAATATGTCTCTCCCACCATTGAGTGAAATGACCTCTAGTGGGGGTGAGCATTGGTGGGGGTGGGGGTACCTCATAACCCCCCTGTCTCACAGGACCTAACCACCGTTCCCCATAACCCCTGTATTTGGTATCACCCTCTGGTCAGAAGTCACCTGCTCCCGTTCCAAATGTGGTAGCCTTTGTGAGGTGGCATGCTGTTTAGGTCTAACATCTGGTTGTAGCTGCTGCTGCACAGGCTCTAACTGCTGCTGCACAGGTTGGTCTACAGGGATATCAGGCTCAACTGGCACCACTGACTCTGCTAAGTCCTCCGGTTCCAGTCCTTGCTGCGTTCCCTCTCCCATGCGTGCTTGATTGAAATATATGGAGTAGCGCTGACTACCTGTCAGGTTCTGAACAGGTGCTTGGAAAAAACCAAAACCAGGTTCCTGGGTATGGTAATCTTTATCCTGCACTCTGGCACATTCCAACAATCAATTACAGTGAAGAAGAAATAGTCAGCGCTACTGCACAGTGCTCCCCTCCACCTTTTATTGTCTCCCGTGCTCCACCCGTGACTCCACCCCCTAGCCGCGCCTCCAGCACAACCCCAGCCTATCACACAATCAATACACCGCCCTTAATCCATGCTAGGCAGTCTGGCTGGCTAGTTCCTTAGCCAAGCCAAGATGCAGCAACTCCTCCGCGGTTTGGCTCTTTGGGCTGTTCATTGGCCCCGCCTCCCAGTTGTGGTGCGAGGACACCAGCATCGGCTTCCAGGAACCAGGCGGCAGCCGCAGCAGTGGTGAGAGCTTCATATCCCATCTGATATGGCGACAACAGCCTCAGTGACGGCATGACACGGGTGCAGGTATGATCAGCGTTGGACCTGCATGTGAGTTTCCTGGCCCCGCCTGAATGACAGCCCTGAGTATCATCGAGTCAGGGCTGACACCTTTAATAGGACTTGTTCCTCATCTTTGAGTTGTTGATTGGATAGGTTCTTGATCCAAGTTTGTTCGTTGTTTTGAGAGTTGTTAGCCGTTAGTTTGGATAGCTTGCTTTGCTGGGCAGTGTGTTTCTTTTCTCTTGTATTTGTTGTTCTGTGCTTGGTTGCTGTGTTCAAACTTTGCATGAGTTGTGGTCCATTGATATTATTGCATAAGAGCTTTTGCTCAGTGAGGCATTTTGTGTATTTGTTGAGACGATTGTGAGTTTCTGTTATCATCAGTCGGATCATGCGTTTACCATTCTGTCTTGCTATTGTCCATGCTGCTGGAGGATTGATTGGTGGTCTGTGATTGACGCTTCAAGGAAGTATGTTTCGTCATAGGCATTCATGAAGGAAGAATAGTTGCTCACATGTGTAAGCTTCTCTGCAAGTGAAGGTCTCTCAACGATGAGAAGTATTAAGCATTGGACACCCGAAGGTGGTTGAACTGTATTTGAATACAAGAAGCTCAGGTTGGTAGTTGGGCTGTTGGGCTGAGCTCCGAGCTTGGCAATTTGGTTGCAAACGTTTCATCATCATTTGAGGAGTGTTAAGTTCGGGCGATGGAAGAGGCAGGACACAGCTTGTGTAACAGAAACAGCTCTTTGTTCAAATAGATCGGTACAACCCAGAGGCTGGCTCCTCTGACAGCTTGCCCTTTTATAGGGAGCTGTCAGACGGCTCAGCCAATCAGATTCAACTATTTTCACACCGTTCTGGAGGACCTGAGTGAAGCCTATGCTCACTCCTAATTAAGTATTCAACACCCCTCCCCACCAGGATGGAGCAATGACCAGTCAGATTGTTGTTTACAGTACGTAGTCATGCAGGTAAGTGGGGCGTTATCATGCCCTACTTGACCAGCGCAATTCAGTTGGCTCTGCGGTGGTTCCCTGGTCGGTCAGGCCTGCCTCTGCTCCTGCATCTACCAATGGAAGCTTCTGGAGTTCGTCATGGGGCATGGTTGGCTTAACCAGGCCCAGCCTCTCGAGAGCTCCCTGCTGGATTTCCAGTTCCTCAGGTGGGTAATCCCGTAGCCTAATCGGGTTTGAGTTTGCTTTAGATGTAATGTTTTCTTGGCTAGGGTCTTTAGAGGTGTGGCTCTTGTCAGTTTGAGTTATTTCTGGTTGCCTTAGAGTTGTTTTTTTCTAATCAGCCCCAGAGTTGGTCCAAGTACTGTTGCCAAAATCTGCCATCTTCCAGCTCTAGTTTGTATGAGCGAGGGCCAGTAATTTCAACTACCTTACCAGGAACCCAGAGAGCACCCTTGGCATAATTGTGGGCATATACTTGGTCACCAACATTAAAGGCTCTAATTCCCTGTTGAATCGTGTGTGTGTGTGTCTGTCTGCAATATAATTTGGGTGTAGGCGGTCTAAGTGAGATTGAATTCGCCAGCCCATTAACAGTCCTGATGGGCTTCTATTTGTAGCGGCGCTAGGGGTGATGTGTTGGACAAGTACAAATTTGTCAATCCGGGTGTCAGGTTCCGGTGTATAAAGAAAACGCCACACACACAAATGATGTTTTGAATCCTTTACCAGCATGAACTAACATCCATAAAGCAATACAGGAAGATTTTGTTGGAGTGAATGCTTTGTGCTCCCCACCACCTTATAACGTTTTATCACCCAGGTGACCCTTAACCCAGCTCCTCCCTACTCATTAATCATTGTTCCATTAGATACCGCAATAAGGCATTACTTCCGCATGCTCCCAGCCTGCTGGCCGCTCCTCCAGATTGCATTCCAGCCGTTTCCAAGCCTCTCTAGATTAGTCATCATTAAAGCCGTTTCCAAACATCTCTGTGACACTCAGTCTATCAGCCTCTCAGCTGCCCTCAACAGCTGCTCAGTCAGCAGCTCCCAGCTGCACTCACTGCCCAGTCCATTCAGAAATGCTTGCTGCCAGTTCAAGTACCTTAAATGTCCGGAGGAGGCTGCCATGGTGACAAACACATCATCAAGCAGCACTTGCAGCTGATGAGTGGCAAGGGTGCAAGCTGGGAGAGGTATCTTCACGTTGCTTGGTGGCCAGGAGGTAAGCTGAGGAGCCAGGATGCCATGGGAGCCGCCGCATCGCCAGAACCTCCGCACCCACCGGAATGGCAGCTCTGACACGCGGCTGTGCATCAGGGCTGGCATGTAGCCCCCCCTACCAGGAAGTCGGGACCTGGAACACAAACAGCAGAGTGAGCTCAAGCCAGGGCTATCCTCCCCCTGGTTTCTCTGGATTTCGGCGATGGAATGCTACGGTTACTCTGGGGGCATTCATGTCTTCACTGGGAG